>CM057452.1:918832500-920082500 GCA_016271365.2 Neoceratodus forsteri | reverse complement strand
CTTTAGGAATTGGACACGACACCAAACCATAAAATGTTTTCATATCTATAAGTAGGTGTATTGCACAGATGGCTTTCTAGCTGCCAGCAGAACATCTGCAACTGCCAGGGAAAACACAAAGCGGGAGAGCTCAATGTCCTCAGAAGCCCAGCACAGAGGTGCAAGGATCAAAGATACAGGTGCACCAGAGCACCCTGCTCCTGTGTTAGAAGTCCTAATAACAGGGGGAGCAAGGCAGGTGGTTCAACTGTTAGCTGCTGGAGTAGAGGAAAAACTTTGTCAGGGGGCAGTAAGGGACCACCATCATCAAGGTGGCTAGCTCAGCCTGTAGCTTTACCAAAACCCTCATTATCAGGGGAAGTGGAGGGAAGGGGAGTGTACAGAAACCTCCCTTTCCAGGACAGGGACAGTGGGTCATACCAGAAAACTCTAGGCCCTGCAGCAAGTGGGCAGAAACGCGGCAGTTTTGGCTTGTATGGGGACATAAAGAATAGGTTACTCACTGTAACCATAGTTCCTTGGAATCCATCAGGAACTGGAGAAATCACAATTCACTGTAAAACCTAGCTAAATGCAGAGTAATAGAAAAACTAACCAAGAAACACTTTATAAATAAAATAAAAAATAAAAAAACAGACTGGAGAACTATCCCAAATGGTATCTATAGGAAACAAATTCTGATCTGGTCCCAATAACCAGGGGTGTACCCCAAGGCTCTATACTGAGCCCTTTGATGTTCTTGGTGTACATGAACAGTCTCCCCAGTTTTGTACAGAATATACATATAATATTATATGCTGATGACACAGTAATAGTCACAGAGGAAATAAATTCCCAAGATGTTGAGTCTAAACTCCAGGCTGACTGATTGTTTTGAACAGTGGTTTGCATCTAAGGCATTGCTTATGAATTTAAAAAAGACTCAAAGCATGTTATTTTGTACAAATAGGGGGAACAAAGTAAATTTGCCTCAAACACTAGAAGTCAGGGCAAAGGATGGCTGGATCCTATCCCAGGTACAAAGTTACAAGTACCTGGGAGTGGAATTCGACCAGCATTTAAACTTTGAGCTTCACATTGACTCCCTGGTAAATAAGGTGGGGAGAAAGTTGGGAGCCATGAGACGGGCATGCCATTGCCTGACTAGGAAAGATAGTATGGCAGTGGCTAATCAGCTACTGGTTCCCATCTTAGACTATGGTATGTCATATATTTAATAGTACAAAAAAAATCACTACGTAGGCTAGATGAGACATCACAAAATAGCCAGATTTGTGCTGAAAAGTGGCTTTAACATTTACCACTGTACACTCTATCGTGATTTAACCTGGAGCTCATGTCAACAAAAAAGAGATAATGCATGGGCTATCCTTTTATTCGGAAGTCTAAAATTTGGTGAGCCTACTAGATTAGTTAGCTCAATTGAGTGGACAAACCATACATTTTCCCTGAGGGACAAAAACTTGTGCATGAAGATTCCTAAAGCTAGAAATACATTTGGGTAATTGACTTTTAACTATCGAGCAGTGATTGCCTGGAATAATTTTCCAAGCTAGTGGAGGGACCTGACTTTGTTTGTTGATATATTTAAACAATATGTTAAACTAAAACTGCACAAATGTCTTTGTTACTAGGGGTTTATTATATTTATATTGTTTTCGAATCAAATTTCCTGGGACTTATGTTGTCAATTATGTAAATTACTAATCTGTATACTGTACTTGAATTTTAGTCTCTATCCCTGTGCTGTAATTTGTTGTAACTTCTAATGTTAAATACAGGAATGCCTTGAAAACAGGGCCCGTATGACCCTACAGTGTAATATTTGCTTGTCAAATACTGTACTGGCCTGTATAAATAAAGTTGTTTTACTACTACTACTGCTACTACTACTACAAACATGGTGATCTCCAGGGGTCATGAACAGTAGGCAAATTTAGAAAAAACTCCTAACAGCAAACAAATGGATGGACACACAAGGACTACACCCACATATCAAAACACTTTGCACAACATTTTTTTTTTGTATGTTTTGACTGTAGTTCCCCTTTAAGGCAACAGAATATGTCAGTGCCCAAGCTGCTGTGTCATTAGCATCTATGACCATCTGGAACTGGTATCTAGTTGCCTCCAATATGCTTCTAATTGTGTTGATCAATTCAATTCAATCTATTGGAAAGCAAAATTGAGAGCAAGCTCTCTTTTACAGTTGCATCCAACTGGCATTCTCCTCAGAGGAGAGATTTTTGTGGAATGCCAGTACTATTTTCCACAAAACCTACTGGCATTGTACTGTGTATGCCACGTAAGCTGCCTGCTTAAGCTGTAAGGTGACTTTTGTGCAAGTCTCATGCCATATGGCCCAGCTTTCTGGAGTCCTTCTCTGGGGGAAGGAACTCCAAAGGACACTTTGACTTCTCACATGCAGCAGCTTGCGCTACACCTTTAGGGTCAGGGTGGGCATAAAGGTACCCTGACCACAGCATGTCCACCTGGTACCTTTTCTCCACCTTTATCATAAAACAAACTTGTTTTAACTTTAAATACTTTTATTTCTTAATAAAACAAAACAAACAAATAAAAAACATAGCTTTGGGTGTATGAACTCTTCAGTGGAGAAAATATATCTACCAATGGAACCCTAGAGAGAGCACGTCCACCATGCAGAATTTTCATCTGCATAATATTCCAAATTCTATCTCTAGGGCAGCCACTCTGGTGCAAGATGATGGCAGGCTTGTGTGATGTCACTAGTAAACTCTTGTCGTTAGAACTACGGATCTCTGCAGACTCGAGCTACGTACTCCATACTATTTAAAAAAAAAGTCTGCACATCTCTAGTTAACCTGGTCATGCTTGCAGAAAAAAACCCTAGCCCCAGTGGTATTTTACCTAGTAAGAGAAAGGTTAAATAACTAATTGCACTCTATATCTTGCTACTTGAAACATTTTGTATTAGTCATATTAACTGTATACATAATGAGGTACACAAAAATATAGGGATTAGTTACCTGCAACTATAGTTCTACTACTGGTATTCAGTTCACACACACACACACACACACACACACACACACACACACACACACACTCTGAGGCAGTTTAGTTGGCCTCTGTTCAGTTGCTGGACATCTTCAAGTTTGGCTTGTCCCAACACCCATGGTGTCCTCCTCTTGCTCCGCCCCCAAGAAGTCAAAGTTTTACATGCTGGAAACAGGGATCCATGCAATGTTTGCCAGGGAAGGTCAGATGGGTTGTGCGGATATGAACTGAATACTGCTAGAAGAACTTTGATTGCAGGTAACCTCTATTTCTACCAACCTGGATTCAGTTCACTATCCTCACTATGGCAGTCTCCTAGCAATCTTCCAGGAGAAGGGGGCAAAACGTGCAACCTAACTATTTGGCAAACACAGACTGGAGGACTGATACCCCAGTTGCAGCATCACGATGCCTGAGCACATCAGTGCTGAAGTAGGAAATGAATGTATGTGCACTGGAACAGTTAGAAGCCCTGCATATGATCTCAGCAGAGATGTTCCTGGCAACAGTAACAAAGGCAGCAGTATGTCTGGTGGAATAAGCCTTCGACCCTTTGAGTGGCTCGCTACCTGCCAATCTATAGCACAGATCAATGCAGGAGGTTATTCACTAGCTAACTGTTTGTCTGCCATACTGCCAGAGGCAGCTTTGGCATAGATCATGAATAGCTGTCGAGCCTCACCATGAACCTCTGCCATGCATTCCTTATTATAAGTGAGCACCTAGCGCGCATCCTGAGTATAGTGCACACCCTCAGTATATGAAGTAGGCTTTGAAAAGTAGACAGGGAGATATAACAGCTGGCTAAGTGGAAACTCCAAGACTACTTCAGGTAGGAATTTTGTGTAGTGATGAAGGATGACCTTGTCTTTGCGGAAAACTAGATATGAACACTCCACTGAGAGTCCTGGGGTTCACTCACCCACCAGGCTGAACTGACAGCAACCATAAACACAGTGTTCCACAGCAAGTTTCACAACTCATACTTGTATATCAGATCAAGTGGTTTACCCATCGGCTTAGCAAGCACCAGCAGTAAGCCTCCGGAAGGCAGAGGCTCACACACCTGAGGAGATAGGTGATCCAGGCCTTCGATCACCTTCTCCTGTGCTAGAGTCAGCATACTTGCCTGTGCCTGGTATGCAGAAATGGTGGTCAGATGCACCTTAAGAAGCATGGCTCATAACTCTGCCATGAACCCAACAGCCACAGGAATTCCCAAGCTGGGCACAACTGCACTACCTAAAAATGATCAGGCAAAGGAGGTAAGATTGTCTGCTGTGTCTGTAGTTAAGTAAGCCCTGGCTTGGGGGAGTCTAACTCTGCTCCAGTGAACAGGATTACCTGTTTGGGGACCAGTTTCCATTTCGCCAGGGTTGACCAGATGGACCAGGTCCTGAAAGGTCCTGAGGGCCATGCCCCTGGACTGCCCCATCACTTCTCTAGAGATGCCCATGATGAGCCAGTCATCCAGGTATTGCTATATCCTGACACCTCTGCATCTCAGGTAGGCCCTCACGGCTAGCAGGAACTCAAACGCTCTGGTTCTTGAGGGCAGACTAAATGGCATGACCTTGAATTAGTACAGAACCCCTCCCACACGAAAGCAGAGGTACCTCCTGTGGGACAGATGGATGGCGATGTGAAAGAATGCATCCTGGAGGTCCACAGAACAAAAAAATGACCCTGGCTCCAGAGAAGATAGGATTTAGTTGAGCATGACTATACAAAATTTTTGTCTGTGGATAAGCTTATTCAGGTCATGCAGGTCTAAAATGGGGTGCCATCCTCCGTTACTAAAAACATAAGACATATAGCCCCATGGGGCCAGGAGCCACATAGCATTGCACTGTAGGAGCAATACTGCTCTGCAGTGCGGCTAGCAAGTCCACAGGCACCATGGACCCATTTGGTGCTCAGGATCGGTATGGAGACAGAGTCTCCAACTCCAAAAACAGACCCCAAACCTGCACTTCCTGAGCCCACTTGTCTGACATGATAGTGGACCACTGTGGAAGGAAGCGGAAGAGCCAACCCTCAACTGGGAGCTGCATCAGAAATGGTGCAGGAGCAGCGATGGCATCCATAAACTGTTACTTTTTACCCTTGAAGGGGGTTAAAGAGAAGAAGCCTCTGGATGTGCTATTGATCCCCTTTTTTGACCCTGACCACTGGACTTGGGTTTCACAAGATGGTAGTGCTGCCTCTGCTGCTGCTGCTGGTAACTTGAGCCATAAAAGGAACTCTTTATGGGGGTAGGTGACTGTTTAGCTGGGACCATGCCACCGAGTCTAGGGAGACACTGGACTTTTCAGACTGGGTGGGGTGATCCTCCACCCCCAAGGCTAAAAAGGTCGCTGACCAAAAAAGGCACCTTCACGAACTTGTTCTTGGTCCCTGGGGCACCAGGCAAGAAATGCAGCCAGGCCCTCCTGCGCATTGGCAGCTAGGCAGACATCATGCAGGCACCTGATTCACCTGAGTCCAGGGCTGTCTGCAGCTGCTGCTTGAACAGTGAATGTCCCAGATTCAGCATTGTCCTGGCTTCTGTCTGGCTATCTGCCAGGAACAAAGGAAGCAGGTCAGTCAGCTTGTCGAAGACAGCATAACTGAAATGGCCATCAGAGCCAAGAAGCTGGCATGACATATGTCCAGGGTAGCTGCCACATACACTTTGTGTGCAAGGAAGCCCTGCCATTTGGTCTCCTTGTCAGGTGGCTTGTCCCCATGCCCCTGCACCTTCAGTTTACAGAAGGAAGAGTCTGAAACTAGCCTCTCTGCTGAGGGGTGCCATGAAAATCCAGAGAGGCCCCCATAGGGAGAATGTACTTGCAGTGCATTTGGCAGGGGAAGCCTCGCAGGACATAGGGTTCTGCCACATCCTGAGTGCAGGGTGCATCACAACGTCCGCTGCAGGGAATGCTACTTCTAGGAGTTATCCTGCTCCAGGATATCCATCAGGGAATAGGTCTCACATTTTGAACCTCCTTTAACCCTTAGGCTCCCAACAGAATTAGAACGTATAGGAATTTTGGAACAATATATTAGTCTGAGGCCATGCACGGGTTAAGGGGACATTCAAGGTAGGGGACATATGCTGCAGAAGGGCAGCAAAGGTGGTCAACTCAACAGACCTACAATCAAAGAAGCAGACAGCCACTTGACCATGGGAGGAGGAAGCCATATAGGACTCAGTCAAGTCTGAATCACTGCCCCGAACAAGGGCTAGGACCTGTGCTCGGGAGAGTGGCTCACCCTATGATCAGGTGACCACCACTGACAGAGTGCAGGGTTAACCTGGCTTCATGTCAAGAAGCCTTAGTGGAGCCCCCTCCCACTGCTGCGGGGGGGCGTGGAGAAAGCTCTATGGGAATAGGCTGATTAGAGGGGACTGCTGGAGGCAGAACTACTGGAGATGGAACTACTAGATGCAACTCTGTGGGCTGGGATGGTGGAGGCACCCAACAGAAGGGTCGATGGGTCCAGAAGTACTGGCCTCCCCCACCACTGGCCTGAATGGGCCCACTGCTGCCAAAGGAGGACCTCACACCTCCTGCGTAGTCAACATTATCGATGTTGTCCGATGTGGGCAAACCTGACAAATGCCTATGATGATGGTGTCGAGCACAGCGAGATCAAGACCTTGAATGGAGCCATTTATTTATTTATTTAAAATTTGTAACCAGGAGAGGCACACTGAGCCGAGGTTCATTTCCAGGTGGACCCTGGGGACAGGGGAATGGGTGAAGCATAATTACAAACAAAATACAGCCAGTCAGGTGATGTGGTTACAAAGAGTATGACATAAAGAGCATAAGCTGAGTGAAGTACAGACAAATGGCAAATAATGCATATGATGGATGAAGGAATTAGCATACAAATCACCTGTGCGAACTGGGCAAACTCAAACTGTGTAGTGTCAGAATGAAGTGAGGCTGAGCTGGTGCCGAAAGTAAGAGTCAAAACAGGTTGATAAACATCAACGAGGTTGCTGGAACTATGAGGTTGGTGGGAGGGAGGGAGAGAGAGAGAGAGAGATAAAGGGTAGTCAAAAGCCAGGCAAGCATAAGGAAGGGTTCAGGAGCAGCAAGGAGGAGGGAGGAGTATTAGCTGGCATCTAATGGAGGGAAGGGGAGAGAGAGACACATGGAGGAGGATAGCTAGTGCCAAAGGAAGGGAAGGGGAGGCAGTATGAAAAAGCAGATTTCCTGGCTGAGGAGTGTGGGTGGGGAAGGGAGAATGAGCGTGGGTCTCTTGAGCACAGGGAGTAGGAGCAGTAGGAGGGGATGGGGATGAGGAGATGGGATATGTATGAGGGGATGGACCCAGACCAGTATTTAGAGATGAGGGAAGCACAATGGGACTGGCAAAGTGAGGGGAGAGGGAGGATGGATAGGGAGGAGTAAAGGAAGCAGTGGTGAGAATGAGAGGGTGGGTTGGTAGTAAACCGGCAGAAAGTGTTGCAGAGGGTGTCCACTTTGGGAAGAGAGCTATAGGGGCATTGTGGTAAACCATATCTGCACAGTCAAAAATTAGGAGAACCATTTTGGTGACCAGCTCCTGGCAGACCTGGGAAGAAGGGCAGTCCTCACTGTGGTATAGGGCACTGAGTTTGGGGTGCAGATTGGCATGGATGGCATCAGTGTGGGCAGAGAAGTCAAGCCTGCTATCTAATCACACACTGAGGTACTTAAAAATGGGGACTACTTCAAACAATGTGCCACCCAACGTGTAGAAGACGGGGAAGGGGGGAGAGCTGGGCCAGGTTCTTGATGGTACCAAAGGTCATATACACCGTTGTTGTTTTTTAGTTGATCTGAAGTTCTTTGGACTGGAACCAGCACAGAACACTGTGAAAGTCTTGCAGAAGTAGGATTCCAGGAGGTGCAGTTGAGGGACTGGAGATGTAGAGAAATGTGTCATCTGCATACATGTGAATATGTGAGTTCGCACAGGTGGACATTTAGGATGATGAAGAAGAGGACTGGACCCAGAATGGAGCCCTGTGGGACCCCAGCTTGGACAGGGAGGGGTGGGGAGTGTTGCCTCCTACCTGTACCGACAGTTGATGATCTGAGAGGTAGGAACAAAAGAAAAAATGACTCACCTTTGTAATTGTGTTTCTTCTAATGGAGTCTTGCTGTATTCTGACATATGCAGTTAGCCCCAGCACTTGAACTGCTCAGGAGAGGAAAGAGTTAACTCTATGCAGGAAGCATAGAACGTTGAGCTTGAGCTCGGTTTGAAACCTCTGTCTGCAGCACTTCAAAGTGTAACCGTCAGATTCTTACGAGCTATTGCTAACTATACTTCTAAAGTGGAAATTGTAAAGAAACATAAGCCAACAGGCAGCAATTTGGGTTCCCCAAAAGATTCAAGTCGAGAACCCAAAATAAATAACCAGGTAGTGAACCAACATATAACTACAAAAAACAACATAACAATTACCCACTCCTTCTAGAAAGGAGGGGTGCCAAGTACACCCCTGAGGTGCAACACTGTACCTGCCAGCCCATTTCCCAAATATAGGTTCTGAGAGGGGAGGCAGGGAGGGAAGTCAGAATATAGCAAGACTCCATTAAAAAAAACACAGTTACTAAGGTGAGTAATTTTTTCTTCAAACAACATGAAGTCTTGCCGTATTCTGACATATGCAGACTACCAAGAAGTACCGCCATGGAGGGGGTACCAAACCTATTTTGGGACTAGGCTCTGCAGTACTGCTGTTCCAAACCGAGCATCACTCCTAGCCTGGATGTCCAGAGAGTAATGCTTGGTGAAAGTATGGATAGTTTTCCAGGTGGCTGCTTTGCCTATCTCTAGTAAAGGTATATCCCTGACAGCTGTACCCCTAGTCGAATGAGCCCTCAGGCCTGAGGGGGGTATTTTGCCTAGCTTGCCATAGCAGAATTGTATATGGGACAATCCATCTGGCAATAGTTCTCTTAGTAGCAGGCTTACCTTTCCCCACTTCGCCATAAGTGAGAAACAACTGGGGACATTCATTCCTATGTGCCATAGTATTCTCAATGTAGTAGCTAGGTGCCCTCTTAACATCCAAACTATGTAATCTTCTTTCTCCTGAAGAAGAATGATCAGTGAAAAACACAGGAAGAGACATGGACTGGTTCAGATGAAAATCTGAGACCACTTTGGGTAAGACCCTCCTATTGGTTCTAAGGAGATAATCTATGGAATGAGAGAAAATCTGGCTCCACCGACAGGGTTTGTAATTCACTAATACACCTGGCAGAAGTGATAGCTACCAGGAACACAGTTTTCCGAGTCAAATACTTGAGTTCGGCTGAAGCTAGAGGCTCAAAAGGGGGTTGCATGAGCTGAGCAATGCAAACATTAAGATCCCAAGCTGGGGTAGGGTCCCTAAAGGGAGGGTTGGTATGAACCAAACCTTTAAAGAATTTACAGAAGACAGGGTGAGATACCAAAGAAGGAGCCTTCCGTGCTGACAGGAATGCAGATACAGCTGTTAAATGAACTTTTAAAGTGGTTGGCCTGAGGCCTATGCCATTAAGATGAACCATGTAATCCAGAACTGTAGCCGGATCAGCAGTATCCGGTAAAATATCCTTATTGGAACACCAAATACTGAATCTCTTCCATTTGGAATTATAAGTTTTTCTGGGGGCAGGTTTTCGAGAAGTGTTGAGAATATCCAGCACCCCATGAGACAGGTGCAGACCTGCATACTGTAACTCTTCAAGAGCCAGTCCTTGAGGTTGAGAGACTGAAGGTTGGGGTACCAGATTCTTCTCTGAGAGGAGGTTAGCAGATTGTGCCTCTTGGGGAAGAGACAGGGGAAGATGGACTGCTAGGGACAACAACAGAGGATACTAAGGCTGTTTGGCCCAATCTGGGGCAATCAGGATCACCCTGCACAGCTGCGACCTGATCTTGACCAGGACCTTGAATAACAGAGGAAAGGGAAGAAAGGCATAAAGCAATTTGCCCCCCCCAATATAGAACCAGAGCATCCAGGGGAACTGTGCCCAGGGCTGGAGGCCTGCGACAGAAAAGAAAAAGTTGACGATTGTCTGGGGCTGCAAAGAGATCTATCTCTGGAGTGCCCCACCTGGAGAGGACTACTTTTAGTATGAAGGGGTCCAGGACCCATTCGTGGTGGCCCTGAACTATTCTGCTCAGGGCATCTGCTAGCACATTGTCCTTCCCTAGTAGATGGACTGCTACTAGGGATGCTTGCAGGGCATAAGCCAGAGACCATATCTTCATGGCTTCCATGCACAAGGCCGTAGACCGAGTGCCTCCTGCTTGTTGATGTACTACATGGTGGTGGTGGTGTTGTCTGTCCTGACCTGAACCACTTTGTTCCTCACTGAGTCCGAGAAAGCTTGAAGGGCCAGAAATACTGCCCTGAGTTCCAGAAGACTGATATGAAGTACAGACTCCTGAGGAGACTGGACACCTTGTGCTGTAAGGGCTCCCAGGTGGGCTCCCCAGCCCAGGAGACAGGCATCTGCGGTTAGTACCACTTAATTAGTCTGACTGATGAATGGGACTCCTTGTCTGAGATTGTCCTGATCCAACCACCATTGGAGAGCTTGGATCAGAGTCTGAGTCACTGGAATCAATTTGGTTAAAGGATCTTTTTTCTGGGACCAAAAGGACCTCAGGTGATACTGAATGTCCCTCATTTGAAATCTGGCTCCCTGTACCACCGCGGTGGAAGCTGCCATGTGGCCCAGGAGCTGAAGAAAATGCCTCGCTGATCCAGACACCAGAAGGCGGAAAGAAGAAGCAAGATCTGTAAGGGCCTTCACCCTTGCCAAGGGGAGAAAAGCCTTTGCCTGCACAGTATCCAACTCTACCCCTATGAAGGTGAGGAGTTGCACTGGTTCGAGAACTGACTTTGACAGACTGAGAAGAAAACCTAAAGAAGTGAGCAGCTGTTGAGTAACTTGTAGGCCTGACTTGACTTGGTCTGGAGGCTGCTCCACGATGAGTCAGTCATCCAGGTATGGGAATATGAAGATCCCCTGTCTCCTGAGGAAGGCTACTACTACTGCTAGGCACTTTGTGAACACCCTTGGAGCTGATGTTAGGCCGAAGGGCACTGCTCTGAACTGATAATGGCCTGAATGCAATTTGAACCTGAGATACTTTCTGTGGGAGCACCTGATTGGGATGTGAAAGTAGGCATCCTTGAGGTCCAGGGACGCTAGCCAATCCCCTGGCCTTACAGAGGGAAGAATTACTCCCAGAGTCACCATTTTGAATTTTGGTTTTAAGATGCGCTTGTTTAGATATCTTAGGTCTAGAATGGGCTGCCACTCCCCTGGCTTTTTTGGGGTAAGGAAATATCTGGAATACAGGCCTTCGCCCCTATGCAGAGTAGGAGCTCTCTCTAGAGCCCTGAGAGTTAGCAAAGAGGAAACATCTGCTTCTAAAGCAGTGGTCTTGGAAAGGTTTGCAGGTGGAAAGAATCTGGCCCTCAATTTTGGGAACTTTGCAAAACTGAGGGCCAATCCCTGACTTACTACCTCCAGGACCCACCTGTCTGAGGTAACAGAGTTCGAGGATGGAAGTAGTAAGCCAGCCTGCCTCCTACTGGGGTTAGGGAGTCGACCCAGGCTGACACATCAGGGTGTCTGCTTGGCAGGAGCCTTAGACTGAGAGGAGGATGCAGCCCTGCTCATCCCCCTCCTACCGCTCCCTCTGAAGAACCCCCTCTGTGGAAAGGAAGAAGAGGCCTGCACTTGGTAGAAAGGCCTGTGAAACGGCCTGCCCCTGCCTCTAGATTGCCGCCTCTGAGGAGTTGCCTGCCTTTCCTTGGCCTGTGCACTCCTGTAAGTGGTCCGATACTCATCCGTTTTCTTCATGTAATTCTCTGTCTGCTCCCCAAACAGAGAATTACCCACCACAGGGAAATCCGTGGCCTTAGCCTGGGTATCCTGTGAGAGGCTAGTACATCTGAGCCAAGCAAACCTCCTAAGAGACACAGATGTAGCCATGACTTGTGATGCCACATCATTCGAGTCCACAGCAGCATGGAATTGTATTTTGGATGCCTCAATCCCATCAGCAGCCACCTCCTCCAGCTCCTTGGCTAGCTGGGGGAGGCCTGTTTAACTAGCTCCAGAACAGTATCCCATCTAGACTTCTGGTATCTGGCAGTGTAGGCCATATCATTTGCCTGCGTGAGTACCAAGGAGGATACTAAGTACTGTTTTTTGACCATAGCATCCACCTTCCTAGAGTCTTTATCTGAGGGGTGTGAAGCCAAGGGTATGTTAGCCTTATCACAGGCTGCAGCCTGCACTACCTCAACATGGCTGCATTGGTGGAACAAGAACTCTGTCCCTGAGCCTGAAAGCATATACCTCCTGTCCATTCTTTTATCTACAGGAGGTAAAGAATTTGGGGTTTGAAGAATTTTCTGTATCTGTTTCCCAAAGGATTGATGGAGGGGAACAGACAATCTCTTGGACTCTGGGATGTCCATAATTTCCACAAAATCAGGCTCCTCTTGTTCCTCAACAGCTTCAACCAAGGGAAGCTGGAGGATATCAGCCACTTTGTTGTAGAACAAATAGTGGGATGGGGACTCAGAAAGCCTGGGAGGGGAAACATTAGAAGGCCTGTCTGGGGAGATGTCCGGTTCAATGGGCTCATCCAGACCTTCATCACCCTTATCCTCGTCATCATTGTCTTGTTCTTCCTCCCCCTCCCACTCCGGTTCATAAAATTCATCTGGAAGATATTCCAGAACCGGGGGAACCGACCGAACCAAGCACCTACCGAGAGGCGCCGGATCGGACGGAACCGGATGGAGTGATTCCACAATACTTATCGCCCTGGCTATTTCTTCGGCGGTTGGATGATGCAGTTCTGGATCCGAACTGGCTGATTTCCTTTTGTGTTTCGATGGAACCAACCCTTCAGGGTCGGATTTCCTCTTGCCTGAGGGAATATTGCCCAGGTCAGTGGGCACTCCCTCAGGTTTGGTAGGAATTATACCGTGCTGGCCATCCGACATTACCGGACTTCTCGACCTCCTTTTCCCTGAGCCTACCCAACATCTTTTCTAGGGCGGCCTTTGGGAAATTTCTACAAATTTGGCAGTCTGAATCGAGGTGGTCAAACCCCAGACAATAAACACAAGTGGTGTGAGGGTCTGCCTTAGCAAAGGCATCCCCACACTCACCAGTGTTGAAACCCCGTGGGCCCGTTTTTTTTCTTGGGTTTCTCAGACATGGCCAGGCTACAAACTTACCCTTTACAGCTTATTAGCCAGGTAAGACCCTCCTATCGGTTGCCAACTGTGTTAAGGGTGGTGGAAAAAAACATGTAAAATCGCGGTTTTTTGAAACCGATAGGAAACAGTACCTCACACTAAACAGAAAGAATAAGAAAACCCTAAAACAATCGGTTCCGAATCGGACCGATCCACAGGTTTTTACAGTTTCCACAGAATTTAATAATTTTAACCCTATGGTCCACTACCTACAACACTTACTGTACCGCAGACAGGGTTCTGTAGCCGAAATTAACGACAAATCGGTGATTAAACCGATGGATTCTTATCTGAACTGACCATAGCGAAGGAGCAATCTCTGAACAGTTAGGCGGAGTAAAGAATCTGACGGTTACACTTTGAAGTGCTGCAGACAGAGGTTTGAAACCGAGTTCGAGCTCAACATTCTATGCTTCCTGCATAGAGTTAACTCTTTCCTCTCCGGAGCACTTCAAGTGTTGGGGCAAAACTGCATATGTAAGAATACAGCAAGACTTCATGTTCTTTGAACCAGTCAACACTCCGGCAGTGGGGGCTAAGAGGCCAGCAAACCTCAGCTTATCCAAGAGGAGTGAATGGGATACTGAATTAAAGATTTTGGCCAGATCGATGAAAATGGCCGCTGTGATGCTCCCTTGATCCATTGCTGAGAGCATGGAGCCAGTGACCCTAAGTAGGGAGGAGATGGCAGAATGATCCTTCCTAAGGTCAGACTGGAACGGGAAGAGGAAGCTGGAAGAGTGGAGGAAGTCTACGAGCCATGAGTAGACCAGTTTCTCCTGCAGCTTCTCAAAGAAAGAGAGAAAGTGGAGGGATCATCCCCTTTGTGGAGGGGGAGAACCTTGTCAATCTTCCAAGACTGAGGGAATGTGCAAAGGATAAAGACGAGATTTAGGTGAGGGGGAGGCAATGGCAGGAGCTGACAGATGGAGAAGTTTAAGGTCCAAGCCATCTGGACTATATTTGGAAGAGTTGAGTGAGGAAAGAGCGAACAGGGTCTCCTGAGCAGCAACAGGTAGAAATCAAGCCCAGGGGAAGGTAAGGAAGAGGGAAGAGTAGGGGTGACAAATGGAGCCATGAGGTGGAAGGGAGGGGAGAGCAGAAGTGGTAAAAAAAAACCCTCACAGAGTGAGCAGCAACAGAGGGAGAGTCAGACACTGGTGCAACATTAACCATGAGGACAGGGGGAGAGGACTGGGGTGGGGATGACTTTAATCATCATCCTCCCTAAAGTCAATGGGGGTCTGCCGACAGGGGGCACAATAGAGACCAGCTGCTGAAGTAACATGATCTTGATGGGGGCACTGTGGTCAATACCTCAGGAGTGACCACTGGTGGAGGCTGCTCCAGGGTTGGGTCCACCGGGTTCACATTCTGGCCCACCTCCTCAGCCAAGGAGGATTGAGGCAGCACATGGAGTCTTGGAGACAGATGAAGCCTTGTGCTCCTTACCACAGTAATACTGTTTCTTCCAAGGGATCCTTCACTATGCCTACTGTTGCAACCAGCCTGCAGGTATGAGCAGCCCCGGAGAGCGTAATTTTATATGTAAATTAGGGAACGATGGAATGAAATTCAAATCTCTGCTGCATGGTCACGCTCCACTAATGTCAGATTTATTTCGATAGCTAGAGGAGCAATGACCACTACACTAGCTAGACTCAACCTATGAAAAACGGAAGAAGAAAAACAAATTATAGGCCCCTATTGGGACAAGCTATGGCAGACTAAAGTTATGCTTCAAAAACAGCCCAAAATGATAGTAGGCAATGCAAAAATAATGCTCAAGCAAAACTGAAGATTGAAACAATAACTGATTCTTGGAGAACCTTTTCTAGGTTCTGGAAGGGGAGGTAAGGGTGGGTGTATTAAGCATAGTGAGGGATTCTGTCGAAGAAACAATATTACTATAACAAGTAATTGTTTTCTTCAAACCCCAAGAATCCTACACTACGCTTACTGTTGCAGAATATAAAACAGTACCTTGGGAGTCTGGGTACAGAACCCATTCAAGGAAAAGGTTCTGCAAGACAGCAGTGCCAAACCTGGTACCTCTTCTGGACTGCACATCCAGGCAATAGTGTTTTGTAAAGGTGTGTACTGTTTTCCAAGTATCTCCTTTACAAGTTTCTAGCAAGGGGACATCTTTTGCAGCTGCCATTGAGGCAGAAGTACTGTACCATGTGTGGAGTATGCCCTGAGGCCTTGTGGAGGTAGTTTGCCAGCTTTGCTATAACAGACCTGGAGCATGAGACTATCCAGTGAGCAACAGTTCCCTTGGAGACTGGACCACCCGTGCCCATTTCACCATACAGTATGTGAGGAACAGCTGTGAGTGGGAAGACCTGAGATACTTTGTGCAGTCCAGGTAGTACAAGTGCCCTCTTAACATCCAGGCTTTGGAGTCTCTGCCCCCTAGAGCTGGATTTTTCTGAAAATAACACTGGAAGGGTGATGGACTGGTTCAGGTGAAACTCAAACGCCACCTTATGGAGGAATTTTCTGTTAGTCCATAGCACTGCCTTGTCTCTATGAAAGATGATGTAATTTGGATCAGCAAAGAGGGCCTGCAACTCACACACCCTTCTGGCAGAGGTTATGGCAACTAGGAACACTGTTTTCCAAGTGATATACTTCATATCTTCATCGACCTCACTAAGGCCTTCGATACCGTCCACCATTCACTACTCCAAACCTCCTTACTTAACCTAGGTCTCTCACAGGAAGCAGTGGGGTGGTTTGCAGACTATCTTACCAACCGAACTCTTCAAGTTAAAATTGGCAATACCCTATCCTCCAAATCTCCTGTCCTCTCAGGGGTCCCTCAAGGGTCCATATTGGTTCCCCTCCTATTCAGCCTCTTCCTTAACTCCCTCCCTGCAACCTGCACCTCCAATCTATTACTATATGCTGATGACGCTGTCATTTTCTCCTCCAGCCCAGATCCCTCTCAACTCCACCATTCCCTCCAGTCCTCCTTCAATGCTGTCGAAAGCTGGTTCGCCTCACAACGCCTTATTATTAACTATAAAAAAAAAAAAAAGGTACGCTTTTCACACACCAGCTGAATTCCAGGATAGGGCATTTTCCACAAATACTATCTGCATCTCAGACCCCCCTGGAATTTGTGCATTCCTTCAAATACCTAGGCATCACTTTGGACACTGGCCTTACCTATCACGAGCATATTCATCAATTATCTAAGGCCCTAAATGTTAGATTAGGCCTTTTGCACCGCTTTAAACATTGCCTAACCCCCGAGACCCTTAAGCTTGCTATCTCCTCCTCGGTACTCTCCCTGCTTGACTGTGGCCTTCTGACCTTTGGCTGGGTAAGCTCCTCAGCCCTTGATAGTCTTAGACTTGTCCTAAACAGGGCCTGCCATCTTATATTAGGGTGTGGCAGGCTTACCCATACCTGTGCGCTATATCAGGACACCAATTGGCTTAATCTGGACAATAGAATCAAATTCCACACTTGTGTCTTAGCAAAAAAAATCTCCCTTGGCCTCTCCCCTGCAGCACTTACCCCTTTAATCACCATGGACCCAAAAGCTCAGCACAACCGTAGCTCAGACACCCATCGTCTCTCCATCCCTTCCTGTCGCACAACACAATTCCAAAGATCCTTTTGCTACAGGGCACCCTTGTGGATGAGTTCCCTACCCTACTCCTTGCATCTTGATCAAAGAATTGGTCAATTCAAAACGCACCTTAGGGCCCATCTTTGGTCCATAAGTATCTGTGACTGTACGTGAACCAGTGCCCCCGTCCCTCTACTACTTTGACAATGGCCTCTGGCTGGCCTCTTCTTACAGTTCTTAACGCCGCCTTCTCAGGGTTGTTAAGTTCCCATTATCTTCTAACAGTCTCATACTGCACTAGCTCGGAAGGTTAGCCAACTAGTCCTGTTAAAACATATATTTCTTTACTCTGTAACATTTACTGTATTGTTTGTATGCACTAACTGCATTGTGTATCTGTTCTATTACGTGTGTGACGTGGAACCTTGTGAAGGAGTCTGTAACATTTACTATATTGTGTATCTGCTCTAACTGTATTGTATATCTATATCTATTATACGTGACGTGGAACCTTTGTAAAGGAGTCTATGACTCAAAAGTATTTCTGATCCCTGAAATAAACAAATAAACAAAATATCAGCAATAGCCATGGGCTCAGAAAGGGAGTCCATAAGCTTTGCTACATGCAGGTTCAAATCCCAAGGGGGACTGCGTCCCTAACCGGAGGATGGAGGTGCAGAAGCCCTTTAAAGAACCTCATGAAAATGGGCTGTGAAGCCACCGTTTTCTCTCTTTTCCTGCTGAGACATAAGCAGATACTCAGTTAGGTGCACCTTAAGGGTTGTAGGCCTGAAGCCCAAGGACTGAAGGTGGACTAAATAGTCCAGGACTGTGGACAGATCTGCTTGTAATGGACTAATCTGCTTAGGGGTACACCAGAGAGAGAAACTTTTCCATTTGGAACCATAAGTTTTCCTAATTGCTGGTTTTCTAGAGACCCTGAGGACTTTCAGGACTTCCTCAGAGAGGTGAAAGTTGGAATATTTTAGCTCTTCAAGAACCATGCCTTGAGGCGTAGTGACCTGAGGTTCAGGAAGGTAAGTCTGCCTTGGGACATGGTCAGCAGGCTGTGCCTCAGTGGGAGACAGATGGGCTGCTTGATGGAGAGGAACAGGAGGAGGGAGTACCAGACCTCCTTGGCCCAAACTGGGGCTATCAGTATCAAGGAAGCAGACTGGCTCCTCACCTTCAACACTATCAGCAAGAGAGAGAAGGCATACGGGAGCCTTCCTGACCAGTCCAGAGTCAGGGCATCCACTGGGACTGAGCTCATTGCTGATGGCCTGCAACAAAACAGGGGAGCTGGTGATTCTCCTTGGAAGCAACAGATTTATCTCTGGTGCGCTCAAACTCCTATACACTGTGGCCAATACCTGCTTGTTCAGGGTCCATTCCTGATGTCCCTGTCTGATCCTGCTGAGGGAATCTGCCAATACATTGTCTTCCTGGCAGGTAAACTGCTGAAAGCTGCACCTCCGGGGAGTAACCCAGGTTCCAGAGCTTTGAGGAGCTTGTGCCTCCTTGTTTGTACATACAGTACATGGCAGTGGTGGTGTCTTTCTTGACTTGGACTGACTTCCCCCTGATGTTAGGGGCAAATGACTGTAGAGCCAGGAAAACTGCCCTGAAGTTCCAGCAGGTTTATGTGCTCTTGGGATTCCTGGGGAGACCACATGCCACTTACTGTCAGGTCAACTAGTCTAGCCCCCCAGCCTAGGAGGGAGGCATCTATTGTTAGAACTACTGTGGGTGATCTATGAAGGTAGGGCACGCCCTCCCTGTAGTTGCCCTCTTCCTTCCACCAGTCCAGTGCTCTTAATAGAGACATTATCACAGGCAACAGCCCTGAGAGAGGGTCTCTTTTGTGACCAGTGAGCCTCTAGGTGGTACTGGATGTCTCTCATTTGGAAACTGGCCCCTGCTGCCACTGCTGTGGAGGGGGGCCATATGGCCTAACAGCTGAAGGAAGTCTCTTGCTGACACATGACAAAGGACTTTGCCAGATTGATGAGATTTCTCACTCTGTTCTGAGGGAGGAAGGCCCTCCTCGAAGGGCATCCAACTCTGCTCCTATGAACTCCAGCACTTGAACTGGTTCTGTCTGGAACTTTTGAGTGTTTATAAGAAACCTTTCTTCCTTCAGAGTACTCTGGGTGAGGAGAAGAGAGGCCCTGGACTGCTGGTGTGATTTTCCTGCACCAGCTTGTTGTCCAGGTAAGGGAAAACCTGTACTCCCTGTCTCCTGAGGTGTGCTGCCACCACGGCTAAGCACTTTGCAAACACCATGGAAGCTGAGGAGAGTCCAAAGCTGCAAACTAGTAGTGACAGGTTCCTACCTTGAATCTTAACATAGAAACATATAAAGTGACAGCAGATAAGGACCGCTTGGCCCACCTAGTCTGCCCATTTTCCTACCTAACAGATAAGCTGCAGATCCTAATTAACCAACAGCTTACTTCCTACTACCCCCCACTAGGACTGCCTTATGTCTGTCCCATGCATTCTTGAATTCCCCCACTGTTCTTGACTCCACGACTTCCTCAGGGAGGCTGTTCCATGCACCCACAACCCTCTCTGTGAAAAAATACTTCCTCACATTACCTCTGAGCCTCCCCCCTCTATCTTCAAATTGTGCCCCCTTGTTCTTGCACATCTCTTTTTCTGAAAGATGCCACCCTCTTGGACTTTGTTGATTCCCTTGAGGTACTTGAAAGTTTCTATCATGTCCCCTCTCTCCCTCCTTTCCTCAAGGGTATACATATTAAGCTCCTTTAGTCTTTCTTAGTATGTCTTCTGGTGCAGACCCTGCACCATTTTGGTTACCCTCCTCTGGACAGTCTCCACTCTGTCTATGTCTTTGCAGAGATGGGGTCTCCAGAACTGCACACAGTACTCCAGATGGGGTCTCAGCAACTGTCTGCACAGAGGGATAACTACTTCCTGTTTTCTACTATTGATGCCTCTCCCTATGCATCCCAATATCCCCCCAGCCTTCCTTACTGCCTTCTCACATTGCTTGCCAACCTATAGGTCATCTGATATAATTACCCCCAGGTACCTTTCCATTTTTACTGTTGTCAATATCTCACCCCCCATTGTGTACTCTTGCCCTGGGTTTTTGTTTTCCAGGTGCATTACCTTGCACTTCTTTGCATTGAATCTGAGCTGCCATACATTTGACCATTCCTCCAATCTTGCCAAGTCCCTTCTCATCCTTTCCACTCCATCTGGTGTATCAACCCTGTTGCAGATCTTTGTGTCATCTGCAAATTCGTGTGACTGGGCCTGATCGGAATATGGAAGTAAGCATCTTTCAGGTCCAGAGTCCCTAGCCAGTCTCGTTGCTGAAGGGATGGGATCACTGCAGTCAGAGTTACCACCTAGAATTTTTCATTTTTCAAGTGTTTGTTCAGATATCTGAGATCCAAAATGGGTTGCCACTCCCAATTTTTCTTGTGGGTGAGGAAGTACCTTGAGTAAAGGCTCTTTCCCCTCTGAGATGGGGGGACTTTTTCTGCTGCTTTTGTCTGCAGCAACTTTCCGACCTCTAACACCAGCAGGATCTTTTCTATTTGAGTGGGAGGTGTAAAGCTTCTGCAACCCTGCAGTCTGGGGAACTTTTTGAACTGCAGTGCGAGCCCTTGACTCACTACTTCCAGGACCCACTTGTCTGTGGTGATGTTCTTCCATTCCTGAAAAAAGTGAGCCAGCTTTCCCCCCACTGGTAATGGGTGGGTGACCTGGACCAACTCGTCAGGGGTTCTGCTTGGGCAGACCCTTGGGTGATGGAGTTGGGTCAACACGCTTGGAGCCTGAGCCTCTCCTGCCCCTGGCTCTGAAGAAGCCTCTCAGACAAGAGAAGTTATAACGCAGGAAACCACGGGGAAAATAACCCTTGCCTTCCCTTCCATGAGGCCTCTAGGAAGTGGATGCTTTTTTCTTCTCAGTGTTGCATTTGCTTTATACTCCTCCATCTTTTTCATGTATGCCTCTGTCCTGTCACCAAATAGGAGGATTCCTTCACAGGGAAACTCCATGGCTTTTGCTTGGGTGTCTTAGGACAGGTGTGTAGTCCTGAGCCAAGTAAATCTTCTTAAGGATATTGCATGGACCATGACCCTGTAGGCAGTGTCACTGATATCCACTGCCATATGGAACTGGTACTTAGTAGCATCCAGGGCTTATTTTCTAAATCCTGCGCCAAATCCACAGAAGATTTTTCACTCATGGCCAGGATGGAGCTCCACTGAGCTTTCTGTTACTGGGCAGTATAAGCCATATAGGCCGCCTGCCTTAGCAGGAGGGAATCAGAAGTACAGACTTTTTTCCCCATACGATTCAGCTTTATGGAATCTTTGTCTGGGGGCTGGGTAGAGAGGGGAACCTTTGCCATATCACAGGCCCCAGCCAGCACTACCCCTTCATGGTCAGGATGAGAACAGAGGTACTCAGCATCTCATTTACTGAGATGGTACTTCTTTTCAATCTTTTGTCGATGCCAGGGGTGGAGGTGGGATTCTGTAACAACCTACCAGTTGCCTTCTTAAGGGGTTTATGCACTGAAAGCAGCAGCCTCTTAGTTGGGGTTAAACCTATCATGTTCAAAAACTCCACCTCATCCTCATCCTCCTCAGTCTCCTGGGTGGAAAAGTTGAGGGTGTTCACCATCTGACTCACTAGAGCATAATGTGATGAAAAATCGTCCTGGCCCCAGGAAGGAGAACCAAACTCTAGCTCAGGAGAAAAATCAGGTTCTGTAGGCTCCCCTTCCTTTTCCTAATAGAATTCAACCCCCCCGATCCTCCAGAACTGGTGAGGGAACTAGAACCGAAGGGGGAACCGGCATGGCCATAAGTGACCCCATGGCCTGAAAGGCCGGGAGAAACTGCCATGCCTTAGCCATGTCCTCCATAGACACCATTCTGTTTTTGTCCACTGATGGTTCCTTTACTTCTTTAGAAAGGGGGGGTGGAGAGAGCGACATGCCTTTCTTTTTGTTTTTTCTTAGCAGGATCTGTCCCCAGAATCTGCTCTGAGGGCTTTTTGTGTTTACTTAGCTTGGTGCTCCCCCATTCACAAACCCTGGTCTCTGAAGCATCTGTAGCAGGCTTTTCCTTCTGCTTGCTATGAAAGGATGTGCCCTCATCAATGTACTTAGGTGACATAGAGGTGGACAGAAAAGCCATTAACTCTGTCAATTGTTTGGCCTTTTTTTAAAGGTTTTAGGGCAAAACTTAATGCAGAGCTCACAATCTGAGAAAAAATGGTTCGGACCCAGGCACCTTAAACACAACTCATGGCAGTCTATCTGAGCCAGGAGACTGCAGCACTTTACACAATTTTTAAAGCCCGTAGTCCTGTTTTCTTTTTGGGGTTGTCAAACATGCCAATCACAGCAAATCCCACCAAAAATCGGTTCCAAACAACAGAAAAACAGAGATTGCAGTTTGGTTCCTAAATAACGAGAACTGCTAACCAAAACTTTTTCCTTTTTTTTTTTAAAATATTGAATAAAAGTAAAACAAAAAAAAAAGGAAAAAATACTCCTCGGTTCCTGGAGACCAGTGAACTGCAGCAAAAACTGCCCTAAACCAGCCAAAAGGGGATAAATAACAAATAACATTTAGAACGAAAATATCAGCAGTTCGAGCAGTTTAAAATAGGAAACCCATGAAGAAAAAAAAAGATTTTTCTCTGGTTCCTGGGAACCACTGGGGAACCGGAGAAAATCACTAAAGAAACACCAAAACCAAACTAAAGCAGAGATTCAAAAGAAATGGACCACTGAGTAAAAATAAAGATGCAAAAACCGAAAACTGGAAGTTAGATGAAGACAGCTCTTCGGTGCAACTTCTTCCTCAGGCGGAGAAATAAATCTCATGTCAGAAGGCAGGCTGGAGAATGACCACACAGCAGAGATTTGAATTTCATTCCATCCTTCCCTAATTTACATAACATTCCAATCTTTGGGGCAGATCACACCTGTAGACTAATTAAAACAGTAAGCATAGCGAGGGATTCCTGGGGTTTGAATCGACCAAAGTCGGCCAGTCAGGGGAGTTGATTGATCAAGAGGAGTGGAAGTGTTTCCCTCCCATGAGCGACAGTGATGGTGTCCTTGTGCTTTTTTCAATAAGAAGGGCTCTCATCAAAAAACTACATAGCCAGATATATCTTCCTGAACTCAGGGCAATCCAGAAAAGGAGTGCCCACATATGTCCAGGATATTTGCTGCATGCATCTTGTGTGCAAGAAAGTACTGCTACTTGGACTCCTTGTCCAATGGCTTGTACCCATTCCCCTGCACCTTCAGTTTGGAGATGGAAGAGTCTGAGACTAACCCCTTCACTGAGTGTAGCTCTGAAAATAGAGACAGTCTGCCCACAGGGATTGTGTACCTGTGGTTCATATGGCAGGGGGAAGCCTGGCAGGGATATATGGTTCTGCCAGATCCTGAGCAAGGGGCCCAGGACAGCACCAACTAAAAGGAATGCCACCCCTGGAAGTTGTCCTGCTCTAGGATGTCCATTAAGGTTTAGGTCTCACATTTTTGGACCTCCTTTGAAGGTTGAGGACATGTTTTGCAAAAGAGCAGCAAAGGAGGTTGTCTTGTCAGACATACCATTGAAGAAGTGGACAGCCTCCTGACCTTGGGAGGAGGAGACCATAGCAAAATCACTGGAGTTGGTGTCAAATGCCCCTGAACAAGTCTTACAGCCTGTTTTCAGGAGTGTGAATCTACCTACTATCAGGGGGCACAACCACTGACAGGATGCCGGGCAAACCAACTTCAGGTCTCAAAGCCTTTGTGGAGCTCTTCTCATAGCTGGAGGAGGGGGCGGGCTCCACAAGAATAAGCTGATTACAGGGAACAACTGGAAGCAGGACTATGGAGAGAGAACTGGGCTGTGTAGGTGGAGGCACCCAAGATGGGGTCAATGGGGCTGGGTGTGGGAGGGCAGATTGGAGTGAAGACACAGAAGGTGAGAAAAGTTATTTTAAAACGTCCCATAGGGCAGAGCACTTTATTACATAAGGACTTAAACACACTTGGCAATAAAATAAACAATTCAAACAGTGCAAATCTGGAACTTATGTGTTGCTCATACTGGTTGACTAGTCAGGATAATCTTGGTCTACTATAAAAACTTGGCTTAAAGGGCTGTCAGTTCCCACTCAGCCAGTAGGCTCACAGAGACAAAACCAGAACCTGAGGGTGGTCCTACCTCCAGCTCTGCAATCCATACTTTAGGTAGACCAGTCACCCCTCCAGCTACTCATCTCAGCTCTGGTCTAAAACATCCCAGCCTTGGCTAGCACTGCCACTGGTCAGTCTTTCTGAGATTGCCCCCAGCACCGACTACACTCCTCTTGCATCAGACAGTTTTCACTCCTGCAGAGGACTGATCCCTCCACAGATCTCATCTCATCTGCCAGACTATGTTCAGCCAGCTCCTTTTATAGGGCTGGAGATCATATGACCTGCCAATCAAATTTTAGTTAAAGGGACACTGTCTACCTTTTTTGCAACATATTATTTTTAGGTAAAAACCCACATTTTACGAAAGCATACCTTCTCTAAAATTGATTGATGTTGCTGGTTGTTCTATCTGCCTCCTTGCTTAATAGAACCAATATGTATTGTATTGTATAGCTATGCCATCCTTTGTTTTGCTTCAAATCACTTAACTACTCTTAGTACACACTTCCTGAACATTAGAAACACCCTCAAACAGTGCAGCCACTCATGATACAATAGTCTTTGCTACTCCCACTGCATAATGAATGGTTGGATTGTGTTGGGGCAGTTACTGAGTCCAGGAAAGATGCAGTGGGAGCTGATCAAGAAATGTAAACAAACATGTTTTGGTGTGATAACCCCAATATGGTGGGCAGTCAGTTTTTCACTTTTTAAAGAAAAAAGGGATCTGAATCAAACTACCAGCTGCATCAACAGTCTCTATAGAATGTGAATTAAAAAAAAAAAAAAAAAAAGATTTTTGATTTAACAGGGACAATTTGAAGCCTAAGTGGGTTGACAGTGTCCCTTTAAATGTTTGCAACAATTTTAAATATGGCAGTTTCATATAGAAAAGTAAACAAAACATGAAAACACACATTTTAACACATATCTGTTTTATACAATTAAAAAATAAAGCAAAAAAGAAAATAAAAAAGGGAATTCTCGGGCAGGAAATCCCACCTTTCTTGGTCCCAGACTCCCTCAACCTACAGCTGTAAAAAGCCCAGAGATTTCAGCTGGCTTGAGCCCATAGCAATCCACAAAATGGATGCCAGCAAACTAAAAGTACATGGAGTCAGGCATTCCCCAAACAGGTACATTTTCCTCAATATATAGCAATGTGTGCAGTTTGGGCTTTAAGAAACATTTCATTTAGTAGCAGGAAAATACAGATAAAACCAGCAATATGACACAAAAGGCTTTACTAATGCTTTGTTTGTAGCAGTTTGAAAAACAATGTGTTTTATACACTTCATCCAACAAGAACAGCTTCATGCTTCCTGATACCTTAATTACCCTCCATATAAAACTAGATGTGGTTTATTGTAGTTCTCCTTCAGTAGTTTGTTTTATATTTTATTTAGGGCCCAAAACACAGATTGATAAATGTTATGTAGTTTCATCCCCAGGTTCAATATTTTGCAAATGTTAACTTTTAACAGGGGAATACAGCACCAAAGTACACAAGCTTTGCTTTCACCCTGACTGTCCTAGGGCAGCCCTTGTATACTTAATGCTTGCTGTGGGGTTGGGGGTTCAGAAAGAGAAGAATTAGAAAGAGCATTAAAGTTTCAACCCTGGGTGATCAGTCCCGTGAAGACAAGACAGAATATTAGGAAGGTCAGCATAGAAGAAAGGCTTCAGCCAAAAGGATAGGAAAGAAACATTAAAAGTATCTGGCATGTTGTAAGCCCATTTCTGCACAGAGTGTTTCCAGTCTCAGCACACTTCCATTTTATCTGGTACCTTAGAGCAGCCTTGTTGTGGCTGTATGGCTTTCTAGCACCTTAGAACCGCATTCTCTGTTTTCATTAAATAAAATACAGTGGGAGGGTTTCACCATACCATAGCTAGAAGCACTGATCTACCACAACCACTGGCCCGAAAGGGTGTCAGAGGAGGACTTTATAGCTCCTGCATGGTCAACACCATCGATGCTTGTCCGATGTGGAGGACAAACCTGATAAATTCCTGTGACAATGGTGTCAACCGAGTAAGATGGAGACCTTGATTGGGACCTGACCTTGATCATCGACCTCCACAAGGCTGATGGGAGTCTGCCAATGGGGCACCATAATGACCACCTATTGAGGTGTCCTGATCACAATAAGGGCACTGTGGTCATCACCTGAGGAGTGACTATTGGCGGAGGCTGCTCTGGGGTCAGGTCAATGGGTTCATGGTCTGGCTCACCTCCCCCCCTCAAATCAGGGAGGGCCGAGGAAGCACTGGGGTCTTGGAGATGGACAAAGCCTCATCCTCCTCTAACTCTTGGTGAATTGGTTTGAGGATAATCTCGACTGGTTCACTTAACAAACTGTCAGCTGGAGTTAAAGTTGACTGCTCCACCAGGAGTACCACTGAAGTGTTGACTTCCCCCTTGACTGGTGGATAACTGGCCAAAGTTGACTGGTAGGGAGAGTTGACTGAGAGGAGTGGGAATATTTCCCCTCCCACAAATGATAACGATGGCATTTTTGTGCTTCTTTTGATAAGCGAGCACTCACTGAAAGTTTGCACAGCCAGGGTACATCTTCTTGAACTCAGGGCAATCAGTGAAAAGAGTTCCCACAGCCTGCCTAACCGGGAATAAGCCAGGGTCAACAAAGGCCTTGCCATTGCTGCCTCTTCTTCCATGACCTAGAAACTTGGTTCCTGAGCATGCATGACCAAGCAGCTGCAGAAGCCTGCCAAGGTTTATGAGGCCTACCTTGGAAGAAGTGTGCCATGTGTTCATCTCAATAATAATAATACTCTTTATTTTTATGGCGCCTTTCAAAAGCCAAACATTTCAAAGTCTTAAAAATATATAAAACCACTAATACAGTTAAAACAGGAAGGTTAAACACCAAATGCCTGACACCATAAATATGTTTTCAGGGCCTTTTTAAATCCCTCCACAGTCGAGCACTCCCGTAACTGACAGGGTAGAGAATTCCAGAGGGTAGAGGCCGCATGCATAAATGCATGGGCCCCCAAATATTTCAAAGACACCCTCAGGATCTCTAGCAACCCCTCGTCAGCTGAGTGAAGTGATCGCCCAGGGCAGTAAGGGACCACGAGCTCTTTCAGGTAGTCTGGGCCGAGTCCATGTATAGCTTTAAAAGTCAGAAGACTGACTTTAAAGGTAATCCATCATTGTACTGTCAGTCAGTGCAGACCTCACAGCACTGGCAAAATATGACTGGAATGAGACGTTCCACTCAGAAGCTGGGCTGCTGTGTTCTGCACCAGCTGCAAGCAGCGGATTTCCACCCCAGGTAGAGGGAATTGCAATAGTCCATGCGCGAGGACACAAAGGCATGTACCAGCGTAGGAAGATCACCAGACGGAACAAGGTGCCTAATCCTGGAGATGTTCTTCAGATGATAAAAAGAGGACTTGATGTCGACAGACGCAGAGTCAGCCCTTCGTCAAAATGTACCCCCAGGATACGGACCAGTTCGGAGGTTGGGAGTGATAAACCCCCCAAGGGAAAGCCCAGAGGGTAAACCAACCCCCAGCCCCGCTATCTGGCATGCCAAATCCACAACCAACACCTCAGTCTTTTCTGAGTTCAACTTCAGCCAACTCAAGCCCATCCACTCCTGGATTTCTACGAGGCAGTTATTAAAGACCGAGAGAGCTCCTTCCTGGTCAGGTGCAAAAGAAAAGTAGAGCTGGGTATCATCAGCATAGCAGTGAAACCTCAGCCCATACCTTCTTACAATGTCTCCGAGGGGCAGCATGTACACTGCGAACAACATGGGTGAACAACACCCAACGCTGAGGAACTGGGTCTAAGGAATAAACCCTGGACACCACCCTCTGAGTTCTTCCAGTGAGATAAGATGTAAACCATGTGAGGACAACATCTGATAGTCCACAGATGAACCTCAGGTGCTCAAGCAGAACCCCATGGTCCACAATGTCAAACGCTGAAGAGAGATCTAGAAGAACCAAAATGGAACAGTTCTTCCTATCCCTAGCCATCAGGAGATCATTAAGCACCTGAACCAGTGCTGTCTCAGTGCTATGCCTCTTTCAAAAACCGGACTGGAGGGGTTCATAGATATCATGGATGGTCAAATGGTTCTCCAGCTGTACGGCCACTACTCTCTCAGTCATCTTCCCTAAAAAGGGAAGGTTTGAGATAGGTTTGTAGTTCGCATGGCAGTTGGGGTCCAAAGAAGCTTTCTTCAAGAGGGTTGTTACCACTGCCTCCTTCAGGGAGCTAGGAAACTCACCTGTTTCCAATGAGCACCAGACTATCCATGCAAGGATCGGACCAATGGAATCAATACAACCCAAAATCAGGGAAGTTGGTCCGGGGTCCAAACTACAGCACATAGGGCACATACTCTGGACAATCCATATGACATCTATGAACTCCGGTCGGTCGAAGGTACTCCAGGAAAGCTGAGGTGCAGAGGCCATGCACTGATCCAGAGCAACACCCTTAGAATGTGCTGGATGGAGCGCCACCCTGATGTCAGCCACCTTAGTTGCAAAGAATCGAGCAAGTTCATTGCACTCTACTTGCAAAAAGGCTTTTCAGACTCGTAGGCAGGCTGGGTTGCACAGTCTGTCTACAGTGTGAAAAAGCTGAGCTGGTTGATTCTGAGCCACTGCAATCTCCCCAGACAGGAACTCTGCCTTCTTACGGGTGTAACCCCTAGATGGCGCTATCCCAGGGGCTACTACCCCTGCCTGATTTGCAACTAACAGGGTGAGGGGCCTGGATCCAATGGCGGGTGCCTCCACCCAGAGGTCAGGGTTTGCAATAGTTAAACTTACTTGGTCACAGCCCTCTGGGACACTGCAACTCCCCTTTCTTCCCACTAGTGGCCCACACAATATATCAGAATTACCTTCACAGTATACACTTACCCCCAGGGCTGGTTCAGGCACTGGAACCTCCTGTAAAATAAGATACAGTGCAACAATCACAGTACAATACTTTAACATAGACAAATACCTCAGGCAGTATAACTTTGCTGAAACAAGCAGCTTGGATTTATTTAGGGGGAATATAACAAGGACAGGGAGAAATCAGGTTAATTAGCTTATCACTTTACTCATCTACCTATGGCTCTGTGCACAGGCCTATCCCTACCAGTTACTGTCCCTGGGTACCCAAGCCCTAGTGGCTAGTCCAAACCGTGGCAGCTGGTAGGGGCCCTTTCCCACAGAGAAAAGAAAAATTAGTTTAAACAGTCAGCAGTACAGTGATTCCATTTGGATTTAATGTGGCAGTTCAACAGGGAGCGAACCTGAATTAGTACTCACGACCTCCAAACAAGATAGGGTCCTTCAATGTCAGCAGGGCTACTCTTGACTCCACAAGACTCCTCACACATTTATATGGCAAACAGGCAGGCTGCTTCTCTATCCGATCGCAATACTGCACAATACCGGGAGAACACACAGCAGATTCAGTTCTGACAGACCGAGTGCTATTCAGCAATTTCTCCAGTCTTCTACAGGGTGAGCCTGGTTTCTACTCTTCAGATATCCTTTGATTCTCTTCACAGGACGGATTCAGTCCTAACAAGCAGTTACACAAGCTGCAGACCGAACTCTGGACCTTACACATGTTTTTGATTAAAACTGTGCACTGAAGGAGCACAGGGTTCCTTTCCCCTTCACTGCCAGAGTTAAACTGAACTCCAACAGACAAAACCGGGCACTTCCTTTGAGTTCCTCCCAGTTCTTGACTGGATTGGCTGTCACTCACAATAGACTGCTGCTGTTGGTCCAAAAAGGCGCCTAAGTCTAAACTACATCTCCCAGAGTCACTGCCCATACAATCCTCTTGTGGCTGGCTCACATTATGAGTCCAAGTTCTGATTCGTCCAAGGCACCATTTTAGAGCTAGCTTACCCCACACTGATTGGTCCAGTTCAGCAGTTCAAAACCAGAATGGGGAACTAGGCAGACACAGTTCTGACTACAAAGAAAGCAGGTTAGACAAACTGTAATTTCATTATTACTGTAAATGATTTCTGGCAAACAGTTACATCTTTCAGATAGGTTCCCTTTGCACTCCTAGTGACTGCAAAAATGGAGTGAATTGGAAGCAGTTCGAGTGGTACTCAAGTAGAGAAACACACAGTCCCCCCATACAAACTAATTATGTCTGCAAGCAGACAGCTCTTAAAGAGACAGTACCAGAGGCTCTAAAAACACTCACTGATAAATGGCTTAAACGCCAAACACCATTCAGGCTTGGAGCATTCAAGCAAGCTCCTGGAAGTCTTTTGGGAACCCCCATTTGCAGGGGGGTTACACCCTTCCTGGCCTGGGAAAGCTTGACGTCCGCGTCAAGCAAGTACCCCCATAAGTTTTAACTGCAACCATATACATTTGCATTAGGCTCACACGTGTAATCGTCAGTCAGTATATCATTTTACCAAGAACACATTTCTGAAACATTGCAGTCGTCACTTTTACATAGTATTACACACATTGTACCATAACTCAAGTTATTACCTCTTGTACATGAAACCTGAAGAGAGGGGCCCTTCCTATCAGTTACCTTGGGGCTGGATGGGGCAAGGGCACCATACTGAGAGGGCAACACAAGTAACTTGGAGTTAGCACTGACGCTCAGTTTGGGCAATGAGCTGGGGACACATACACTCCTTTATGGACAACATTGAAAGGCAGATCCACTGCGCCCTAGGGAATCATAACTGAGGTGCACCACAGGCTTTACAGCTCGACCAGTCTTTCTAGGGGAACTGTTACAGTCTCTGCACTCTGAGCCTCATTTTCAGCATTGTCCTCACTTGTCAGGGGAGTCTCCATGGGGTAGAGAGGCTAGAACTTGGGGCACTTTCAGCTCCAGGAGTTACAGTTTCTGAGTCCACAACATTTGGCTCACATGGAGAGCTTTCGACACTGGCAGTGGACTGTCAGGGCACTCAAAATACTCTTCTTGTTCTGGTGTATCACCAGTCTGACCCAATCCATCATTTTCCTCCTGAAAGCTCAAACAGTTCAACCATGCACAATGATTCCATTTCATCTGATTTGATGCTTTGCACTTTACTTTCTGGGAGCATTGGCTCCAGGGACGAAGCTGGGGCTTGGACAGTCCAGAAGGCCCAGCTTCATCTCCAGTATTGACTAGGGATTGCCCAAACAGTTGACTCAGTTCGTAGAAGGATAGTATTCAAAGTCACTCTCACTTTCTTCCGATATGGACTGACAGTCATGCTCAACTGGGACTTGTGGAGGGGAACACTTTAACTTTGCTTCTGTAGGTGCAGACTTTCTTGATCTTTTCTTAGCAACAGCTCTAGTCACTCGTCCAGAGGGGGCATCTTCTAGGAGCTCAGACTCAATTAAGATTTGTCCAATGAGCAGTAAATGATTTCTATGCATTGTTTTTACATTTTTTGAATTATTCTCAGGCCTTACTTTGTACACTGGCAGATCATCTAGTTTGCCCACTACAATGTGAGGGAGATGGTGCTCATCTGTCAGCAATCTTGTGCTTGCCATGCAGTCCCAGATTTCTTAGCAATACCCGATCTCCCTCCTGGAGTTCCTGTGCTTTCACCTTTTATCATACCTTTCTTTGTTGGCCAGATTTCTTTGGCAGCCATGGTTTGAGCCAGTTGGTACGCATGAGTTAGCTGGGCCTTTAACTTTGCACATACTGTAAATAGTTGTCAGCTTGAACCCCATCAGAGAGACCCCAAACACACATCTACCGGTAGTCAAGCTTCTCTTCCAAACATCAGGCGGTAGGGAGAGAACCAGTGGCATCACTTTTGGTGCAGTTATAAGCATGTACCAGGGTGCTAATTTGTTGGCTCCATCTAGGCTTGTCCTTTGGGTGCAGGGTGCCTAGCATATCTAGCAAAGTCGGTTGAAACGTTCAGGCTGTGGGTCCCCTGGGGTGGTAAGGAGTGGTTCTGGACTTTCGCACTCCCCACGAGAAAGCATCTCTTTGATCAGACGACTCTCAAAGTCTCTCCCTTGATCAGAATGGATTCTTTGTGGAGCCCATAGTGAACAAAAGTTTTCTACAAGTACTTTGGCCACAGTGGATGCTTTCTGGTCTTTGGTGGGAAAAGCTTGGGCATATCTCGTGAAATGGTCAGTGACCACCAGCACATTACTGATATTTCTTTGATCTGACTCCAAACTCAGAAAATCAATACAGACCAGCTCCATGGGTGCACTGGTGGTGATGTTAACAAGGGGCAGCCCTCTGGGGCAAAGCTTTCTCTGTAGCTAAGCGACTACAAGTTCGAATGTGTTGCCACATCAGCCCCCATCTTAGGCCAATAGAATCTGGATCTCACCAAGTCAAGTGTTCTGTCTATACCAAGGTGCCCCATGTGGTTGTGCAAGGACCTCAGTACTGAGTCTCGAAGGCAGTGGGCAGCACTAGTTGTTGTTTGTCTACTTGTCCCCTCTGTCTACTGTTTCTCTGTATAACAGTTTATTGATCAGTTTCAACTTAGGACCTTCTTTGTATAACAGTGCAGTTCTCAAATCAGTGGAGCGTAATTTGACATCTTTCCTGCATAGAGGGCTTCTAAAGCTGCTTTGATCATGGGATCGCGGGATTGAGCCCGCCGAATACTGTCATTGTCCAGCTGAGGCAGTGCACCAATGTCTATTGCAGAAAAGTGGCAATAAGCAGCAGGTATGCAATTCTCAGAGGGTCCCAAGCAATCCACCATGCAGTCCACTGCGTCTGTGGACATTTGTTCCTCCCTGTCAAACTTCCGCAGAGTGCCCAATGTCAGATTCTGCCAATCGGACCCAATCATTCTGCGGAACAGGCCTCCGGAGAGAGCATCAGCACTATGTGGTTCAGACCTGCTCGGTATTCGAGCATAGTCATATGTAGATAATGCAGAAAGCCACCTATGGCCAGTGGCATCCAACTTAGCTGAGGTCTGCACATAGGTCAAAGGATTATTGTCAGTTTTACTAGTATTTTAGCCCCATACAAGTACTCATGGAATTGGTCAACAATAGCCCACTTCAAAGCTAGGAACTCTAACTTATGTACAGGATAGTTTTTTCTGGATGGGGTCAGGCTTCTACTGGCAAAGGCCACTGGTCTCAGGCCATTCTCGTGCTCTTGGTACAACACAGCCCCCAACCCTTGCAAGCTAGCATCAGTGTGCAGGACGTAAGGTTTTCTTGGATTGGCATAGGCCAGCACTGGAGCATGGGTAAGTTGATATATGATCTCATGAAAAGCAGTCTCACAATCAGGAGTCCAGCGGGCCCCAAATACTTCACTCGGATGAAAATACACTCTTTCAGTCTTGAGGGACGCTGACTTTTGGTATTTTTTGTGGGTTGGGGGATACCCTTGAGTAAGGTTAAGTAAAGGGCAGATCACTCTTGAATAGTCCTTGATGAAGCAACGATAATAACCACAGAATCCCATGAATCTTTGCAGTTCTTTTAGATTTTTGGGCTGTGGCCAGGTGGTCAAGGCCTCAACTTTACTTGGGTCGGTCTCTATTCCCTCGGTGGATACTATGTGTCCCACATACTTTACTGATGTTTGAAAGAATTGACACTTATCAATGGACAGTTTAAGGCCAAAGTCCTCCAGTCGGTCCAATACCTTAAATAATCTGCTCTCATGTTCCTCCAGTGAGCTGCCAAACACAATAACATCATCTAGGTATACCAGGCACTCTAGTAAGTTCATGTCCCCCACTGCACGCTCCATCAATCGCTGAAAAGTGGCTGGGGCACCTGAAATCCCTTGAGGCATCCTCATGAATTCATAGAAGCCAAGCGGACAGATAAAGGCTGTCTTCTCACAGTTTTCTGGGGCCATCGGGATCTGGTAGTACCCACTGCGGAGATCCAACACAGAGAACCACTTGCTCCCGTTTAGGCAGTCCAAAGCACCCTGAATGCGGGGCATTGTGTACTGATCAGGGATAGTCCGCCGGTTTAAGGTGCGATAATCCACACACATCCTTACTGTCCCATTCTTTTTCCTCACTACCACAATGGGGGAAGCATAAGGGCTTCTGGATTCTTGTATTACACCAGCAGCTAACATCTCTTGCAGATGCCGTCTCACATCATCTATGTCAGCAGGTGCCAGGCGTCGAGACCTCTCACGAAATGGTCTTTCGTCATGCAGCCCGATATTGTGCTCAGCTCCTTGCATGCATCCTACGTCCCATTCCTTTAAAGAAAACACCTGGTCTCTCTGGGCAAGCTTCTCACTGATCCTCACTTTCCATTCAGCTGGCAACGGGGAGTCGCTGAAATCAAACAAGTCAGGCGTTACCTGTCATTCTTCCTCGAACTCTTGCTGCTGGGTAGCACTGCAGTGTCTGCACAATGCACATTAGCCAGGATGCAACCTCTATTTACTCGAATGTCTCTTTCAGACACATTATGAACTTGGACCATTACCCTTCTGGCATAAGCATGGGCTCTAGCGGGCAAAATACTAGGCTTGACCAGCAGTCCCTCTGGCAATTTTCCATCGCCTGGTGCATCCAACATTAATATTTTATTCTTAACATCCTTTCTGATACGGACCTCTCCTGTAAGGTACACTGGGCATTTGGCGCCAGGATCAGAGACTCAGGATCCTTCTTCCATACAATTCTGACCGGTTCCTCTGGTTCTATTTTTCAGCATCTCTGTGCCTCATAGGCCTTCTTAATTAAAGCCGGAACTCTTAAAGCTCTACTAGTTTTGACCCTGTTTTCATAACACAACTGTGCCAGCCTTCCGAACATATGAGCATTTGTTCCAATCAACAAAGGGACACCATCATACAGTCCAGTGGGGGCACACTAAGGCTAGAGTCTCTACTTGTTCGCCACTCCAGCCACGGAGGTGGGGAAAGACAGCCAAATTCGGATATACCCGAATAGGGGTAGGCCTTCTCACTTAACCCCCATACATGCAGTCCTTCTAATGGTTGTAAGGGTACGTCCTGACAAATGCTTCTGATACCAATCCTGGAACATAATTGTCATTTGGGAGCCACTGTCTAATACAGCTCTTGTAGACACTCCATTCACCTTTACAGTGGTCTCCATGGAGGGACCCACTATTCTGGACCAGTCTGGAGGGCGATAGTGGGGGCTTGGGCAACTGACCTTGCCACAAAAGGACGTGAGTTAGCATTTTTGGTGCCCTCACTGGGATCATTTCGTGCACCTCTTAACCACCGATTTGTTCTCCGAAGCTCTCCTTGTAGCCTATATGCAACTTTGTCAGTGTCTTTTGGGGACCGGCATTCCCTTTTCATGTGCCCATCCTTCCCACAATTATAGCAAAACATACTTTCTGGAGTTTGAGCTGGCCGAGGCGCCACACTGGGAGCCAGGGCGGGGGTATTACTAACTGGAAACCTTAGTGCCATCTCTGTCTCCGGCGTGATAAGCATTTGGAGACATCTCATCAGTTTCTCCACTTCTGTGGTCAAGGAATTGAGTTTGGAGCTGTTATCAGCAGGAGATACATGGGTGGGTACCCCAACCCCCATAGCAGATGCAGTCGGATATAGGTCAGGGCCCGTACTTGCAGGCGTGGCCTTCATAAAGGGACTGTATTTGAATTCCGGATCTCTCTCCAGTTCGCCCCATTGTGGCATATCTTTTTCCTTGTCAGAGCACTCATTGACTGCCAACCTCTGCCCTGAACTTCACTTGATGGGCACACCTCAGTCACTGGTCGTAGCCGCAGCTATTGGTGCAGGTCCCTCCCGAGGTCGCCTTTTCTCAACTCCTCGAATTCTCTCATTAACTCATCATAGGAGGGGGGATTCCAGTCGATTTGCCAGGTGTAACTGAAGCAACAGCAGTTCTGAGAAGGGGCAGACTTAGGATCCTGTCCAGCCTGGTTCGGTCCAGTTCAATCGCTGGCAAACTACCCTTTCTGAGGCATTCTTGCAACAATTTTTCCAGCCGAGATACATACACAGACAACAACTCCCTTGGTACTGTTGTGCATTTCTTACTCTCCACCATAGATCCTCATCAGAATCTGGGCTCCATACACATTCTCCAAGGCCTCAAGATAGGCCTGTGCAGTCACTTCAGGGTTACTGGCCCGTTTAGCACAGATGGTAGCCAGGGCAGGACCTCGGAGGCTCTCACTAACCCTCTTCGTTCTGCTTCCGAGCATTGCCATTCTAGCACTTGGGGGCAACATAGTTCATCCAGGTCTCCCAGTCATCCTCCCTTGGGGGTGGGAGGGTGCCAGAGAAGATCCTCAACCTTCAGTAAGAGTCGTGACTAATGGCAGGTGCAGAAATAGGAGTCTGCATTGGTTCAGCCACCATTACGGGTACTGGAGGCGGGAGAGGGTGCTGGGAGGAACACCCCCAGGTGGCAAGAATAGTTTCTTCAAGTCCTCCACAGTTTTCCTTCCCCAGCAACCATTTGTAAATTTCTCCACAAAGTTTCAGACAGTGGTGGGGGCTCATTCCCCACCGGGTCGTTACTGTCCTTAGTTATCACTCTCCAGGCAGTGAGGGCTCCCTCTGGGGTAATGGTCTGTAAAACTTTGGAGCTATCTATGGGATCCTTAAACGCTACTAGGGCCAGAAAAGTGTGGGTGAGCAGATTAGCATGCCGACCCACCACCACAGGGTTTTGTAAACCTTCCACCTTGGAAAGTACTCCCTGTACAATGTCCGTATTGATACCCAAGGGGATGTCCAGTATAAGCATAGCATTTTGGGGGTCGATCTCCTCCCCAGTACACCACTCCACCAGCCGGTGCACAGCCACTTCTGTCGGGGTACCCATTTTTTCTTAACAGTGGTTCGTAAATATGGCCACTAGAGGACACACAATCCCAGCGGTGAGCCTCCAAGATGTAACCCCTAGATGGCACCATCCCAGGGGCTACTATCCCTGCCTGATTTGCCACTAACAGGGTGAGGGGCCTGGATCCAATGGCGGGTGCCTCCACCCAGAGGTCAGGGTTTGCAATAGTTAAACTTACTTGGTCACAGCCCTCTGGGACACTGCAACCCCCCTTTCTTCCCACTAGTGGCCCACACAATATATCAGAATTACCTTCACAGTATACACTTACCCCAGGGCTGGTTCAGGCACTGGGACCTCCTGTAAAATAAGATACAGTGCAACAATCACAGTACAATACTTTAACATAGACAAATACCTCAGGCAGTATAACTTTGCTGAAACAAGCAGCTCAGATTTATTTAGGGGAATATAACAAGGACAGGGGGAAATCAGGTTAATTAGCTTATCACTTTACTCATCTACCTATGGCTCTGTGCACAGGCCTATCCCTACCAGTTACTGTCCCTGGGTACCCAAGCCCTAGTGGCTAGTCCAAACTGTGGCAGCTGGTAGGGGCCCTTTCCCACAGAGAAAAAGAAAATTAGTTTAAACAGTCAGCAGTACAGTGATTCCATTTGGATTTAATGTGGCAATTCAACAGGAGCGACCCTGAATTAGTACTCACGACCTCCAAACAAGATAGGGTCCTTCAATGTCAGCAGGGCTACTCTTGAACTCCACAAGACTCCTCACATTTATATGGCAAACAGGCAGGCTGCTTCTCTATCCCGATCGCAATTACTGCACAATACCCGGGAGAACACACAGCAGATTCAGTTCCTGACAGACCGAGTGCTATTCAGCAATTTCTCCAGTCTTCTACAGGGTGAGCCTGGTTTCTACTCTTCAGATATCCTTTGATTCTCTTCACAGGACGGATTCAGTCCTAACAAGCAGTTACACAAGCTGCAGACCGGAACTCTGGACCTTACACGTGTTTTTTGACTAAAACTGTGCACTGAAGGAGCACAGGGTTCCTTTCCTCTTCACTGCCAGAGTTAAACTGAACTCCAACAGACAAAACCGGGCACTTCCTTTGAGTTCCTCCCAGTTCTTGACTGGATTGGCTGTCACTCACAATAGACTGCTGCTGTTGGTCCAAAAAGGCGCCGAAGTCTAAACTACATCTCCCAGAGTCACTGCCCATACAATCCTCTTGTGGCTGGCTCACATTATGAGTCCAAGTTCTGATTCGTCCAAGGCACCATTTTAGAGCTAGCTTACCCCACACTGATTGGTCCAGTTCAGCAGTTCAAAACCAGAATGGGGAACTAGGCAGACACAGTTCTGACTGCAAAGAAAGCAGGTTAGACAAACTGTAATTTCATTATTACTGTAAATGATTTCTGGCAAACAGTTACATCTTTCAGATAGGTTCCCTTTGCACTCCTAGTGACTGCAAAAATGGAGTGAATTGGAAGCAGTTCGAGTGGTACTCAAGTAGAGAAACACACAGTCCCCCCATACAAACTAATTATGTCTGCAAGCAGACAGCTCTTAAAGAGACAGTACCAGAGGCTCTAAAAACACTCACTGATAAATGGCTTAAATGCCAAACATCATTCAGGCTTGGAGCATTCAAGCAAGCTCCTGGAAGTCTTTTGGGAACCCCCATTTGCAGGGGGGTTACACGGGTGATTGCAGATTGATAGGCTTGATAATGCTCATCAATCTAATGTGGTCGACATCAAGGGAGGATCTCCGCCAGCAACGCTCTAACCTTCGTCCTAGTCACTGCATCTCCCTCAAGATCCCATCAAACCAAGGGGACTGAGGGCAAAGGGAGAGAGGACGAACACGGAGAGGAGCAACGAGATCCAGGGTGACCACAATAGCCATATAATAGGCTACCATGAGGGCCTCTGGGTCGCTGCTTGCCACTAGAAGGGTCGATAGGTCAAGTACCACTGCCAGGCCTTCAGAGGTAACATCTCATAAAGGGTGGTACCTGACCATCTCCACAGGGGTAGGCCTTCTGTCGAAGACTGCATAGCCTGACAGCATGGACACCACCTGACATCATAGTCAACCCCAAGGCAGTAGAGACGTGTGTCATGGCTATCCATCACAGATATTTTCTGCCTGCACTGAAAGCAGTGTTTAAAACCCAGCTTTTTACATTCCATCTTGATTTCTTCAACAGAGTGGTAACAGGAAGAAGTCCACATGAACAGTTGAAAATTAAAGACATTTTGATGAAAACTTACAAACTTTTAGTGCTTGAAAACTGGATTCCTCAAGCTGTGCAGGAGCTGTAAAGGAGACCTGTTCCTTCCAGTGGAAAGAAAGATTTGATGTGAGGGGTGGAGTTAGAAGATGACACAATGGGAGGTGGGAGGAACCATGCTTGAAGACATCCAGTGACTGAGCAGAGCCCAGCTCAACTGCCATAGCGTTAATAGTGAACTAAATCCAGGTTAGGAGAAATGGCAGTTCCCGTCTCCAAAGCTTTAATGTCCATGTCACCACGTTTATGAAAATAAGTGGACCAATACTTCTTAGTATGTCTATTATTGACTCAATATCCTTTTATACTGCTGTATCAATGTTTTATTTAATTGTTGTATTCCTTGTACTGTTGTCCATTGAACATCGTATTCTTATGCCCACTATCCCCTTCCCCAGGATGCACCTAGAATCGAGCAGTACTCTGCTCAGTGTGCCTTCCTGGTAAAACCTTTAAATAAAATATAAAAAAGAAACTGCTTATTTTGAATGTGCATATGCATATAATGTTATGGCAACCCATGCTTTTGATTAGAAGAGGAACCACTGGGGATATCAATAACAGATATATTGTTTTGCACATGCCTCAAAATACATTATGAGGTACAAAGTACCTTTAAAGGAATTATAGGTAAGGTGGTGAAATAATGCTCTAAAGCCTGCTAGGAACCTTACATAGCCTAAAGTGCATAGCAACTTTTCTCTGATTTTCCCTTGTCTTGCTCCTTTTTAGTGGTACAACAGCTGCAGCTTTCATCCAGTCAGGACAGTGAGTGAAGGACTGTCTCTGCAACCAGTACAAATGCTGAACTCTACAACCAGCTGAGATGGGAAGGCTGATACCTGGGCATCTGCAGCCTTGCTCAGGAACCAAGTATCTGCTAAGCCACTGTCAACCACAGAGCGCAAAATTCCCAAGTCCAGATGTGAAACACTGGTTTAACATTTCCCAGGTGGCAATGCTAGCCCAGCAGTCTTTTTATTGGCAATCTGCTTTGATTCTTTCCTGATATATCATACATTTTTTAATATTCTGGCCCATTTTTTAACCTTTTCAACTCCTGTTGTAAATTTGTTCTCATAATCCCCCAAAGTTTCAGAGGGCTATCTCAGGTTATCACAGCAGCAACCTCCATTAGATAACTAAGCTTGCTAACATATCCTGGAACAATCATTTTGAACTAGGCTATCAGACAAGACTTTTTGCAGGTGGTTATTATATTGTCGGTTGCAAGCTGCTTTGGTGAAATAATGACTACTGCTTATCACATATCAGAATAACAATCAAACTAAACTGCTGTTATAGCCCAATAGTGCTGTGTGTTAAGGTGCTGGATGCCACCCCACTTCTCACACTGCTAATCTGGGTTTGGGAGTGGAAACTGGTCACCGGTTGGGGTGGAGAGAGGATTTAGCATTTAACGACTGATCTCCCTCCAGGGGACAAATCGTGTTATTCAAACACTGCCACTACTTTAGAGTGTGGTGGCAGGGCAGCAGGTGAAAGTCAGGAGGATGGGCGGTAGCAGGCGATACGTTTGCATCTACACACACACACATATATATGACTGCATCCTGCTGGTCAGGAGAGAGAACATGGAAAAAAGAACACGGAGCTGGCAGATGATGCCAAGCCGACCTGCACTGCCACCTAGGATCACCTTGTTGGGATGTGGTCACTGTGGAGGAGTGGGACAGACCTGCCCGCTCCTGACCCCCCCCCCACAGGGAGTAACCTATGGTAGATTCTAAGGTGAGTTTTGGGGGTGGCAGTCACAGGTCAAGGGTAGGCTAGGGCTGAGCATGGCACCTGCTCTAGGGAGAGGAAAGGGAAGATGAAAAACAATAAACTACCATGGACCAGACATTTGCTTAATTCTGTACTAACCTGCTTATATTTTATGGTGGTGGCGGTTGGGGGGTGTTTTGGAATTTTTGGCTGCAAGCTGTTCCTTTGTTTGAAAACGTTCAGTATCACAGTGCTGTTACAAAGACTGCCTGGGCTTGGGAGGTTACATTTATCACCCACTCCCTCAAGAAAACAGTTTAAAAGTGAAGACTTCTATTTTAGAACAAACCTCAGACTATTTACTCTGTTTTAATTTTTTAAGAAGTTTATTAGTAGGATCACCTGTGACTGTTCCATCTCTGCTTTGTTTAATTTGATGCCAAGGATGTCAGCAGCAACTCGCTGAAAACACAGAAAAACCTGTAAATAGAAAGGAGATTAAATGATCAAAAACAGATACCTTTCAGTTTGCTTTCAGATAGATAAATCAAGCCCATCCTGTGACCAGAAGAATAAACACCAATTATGCACACAAGTATAAGCAAGGCTGAAAATGATCTAACAGTTTCCTAACCTTATCTGGCACCTTTAGTACAGCTTAAAGATTAGATGTTGAAGTTCCTGCAGTTCATTCAAAAGCAATAGTAAGCATATATTTTAAGAACTTGCGCTAAGCACTGCCCATTTAATAGTCAAGCTCTCATAACTGGGAGGTCAGCATGAGAAACAATAAAGCAACTGTTTCTCAATGTGGTACTCGCCACCTTGGAAATGGTATGGAATGAGAACTGGGGAGCCACTGTGGTCCAGTGTCCATAACACCATATGGTCCAAACTGGCCCTGGGTACCAGTATGCCATCATCAAAGGTTGTGGTTCAGGATTTCAGAAAGAGCAGACTTTGACCAGATGAGGGAACCAGTCAAGGATAATCTGTGGGAAGTGCACAAAGTCAAGATGTTGAGGAGAGGTGGGGAGTAATTAAAGGGGTCATTCTAGAGGCAACTAACAGGCAAGCCTGAGAACGGTTACCAAGAGAAACAGGCACAAGAGACTTATCTGGTTCTCAAAGAAAGTCAGGAAGGAAGTGAGGGCTAATATTTGGAACTTCAGTAGATACAAGGAAAAACAGGCAAAAAAAAATTGGCGTGGATACCAACTAAAGATGAGGAAGGCCAAGAAGGCAGTTAGGTATGCAAAAGCAGACATGGAACTGCATATGAGGAGCTCAAAGGCGAGCTGCTCTTTAGATACATTAGGGAAAAAAGGAAGATGAGATGGGGAATTATTAGGCTGACAGGGTAATAGTGGAGGATAAGCAGGCTTACTTTTGCTCAGTGTTCACAGCGGAGGACGTTAGGCCCTTGAATGTGAGTGGCATAAATGCTGCTACAAGAGGGATCTCAGAAATGGGGCAGATGTAATTACTAGAGAAAGAGTCAGAAAAGGGCTTGCAGCTCTGAAAACAGATACATTTCCAGGGCCAGAGAGGATGCACCCAAGGGTGATCAGGAACTGATAAAAGAGCTAGCTGAACCCCTGGCAGGACTATTCAACAGCTTGCTACAATCAATGGTGGTTCCAAAAGATTGGAGGATAGCAAATGTAGTTCCATTCCACAAAGGAGGAGACAAGGAGCAACAGGGAAACCACCAATCCATTAGTCTTACCTCCACAACAGGTAAACTAATGGAAACCCTAGTCAAAGAGGACCTAGTGGACTACTTGGACAGAAATGGGCTCCAGGACAGTAAGTATTACGGGTTCATTGCAGGGAGGTCTTGTCAGACCAGCCTGATAGTGTTCATTGAGCCGGCCTGGTGGTGCTGAGGCGCTGGATGCCACACCTCGCGCCCCGCCGGCGACCCGAGTTCGGGAACGAGCTGAGGACACCAAGGGTTGGGAGGGAAGGGACTGAGCATCCAGAGGACTGCTCTCCCTCTCCAGGGATGGATCCAGGGAATGCACCACTCCTGGGCAGCCCCTGATGGTAGTCAGGGGCAGCGCAAGGAGCTGGCAGCACTACAAGATGCGGGGGTGGAGCTGTGGTGTACATCAGCACATAGTGCCTTGGACACCATGGCACATTCGAGCTCCAAGGGGCAACCGACTTAAGTAAAACCCCCTGCTCGATCTGAGAGACGATGAAGGCTCCAGTGTCAGACTCCCACATCCCCATTGCCGGGCTCTCTCCCTGAAGGCTGGCTGAGCCCCCCACCAGACGGACCCTCTAATTCTCTGAAAGGCCACCAGCTAGGTGAGGCAGGCCTCCCCTGGAGGGGTGATCCAGGGGGCTGGAAAGTCTGGTTGGGGGGTGCTGGAAGGGAATAGAGAGCTTCAGGCAGCAGAGTGGAGGAGTCTAGCCAAGAGAGCACCTCTGAGAGATGTCTTGGCCAGGTAGGAGAATAAAAGAGAATTGACAAAAAAAATAGCAATCTCTCTCTGACTAGACTCTGTGTTTTTAATTACCTTTCACATTTAAATGGCCTTAGGCACCCATACATGTTAAATCCCACATCCTGACTGAGATACAAGGGACTATTAATTGTTTCATAGCTACTATACTGTAGGGGAGTGTCCCAGTTATTATCAAGTATTGGTTCCTGGTACATTGTTTAGTCAGAATGGTGGCATCACAAGAGTAGGGGATTTTCCCCGGTGTCCTTCTCAACATTCCCCTTCCCATAAAATTGGTTAATGCAACTGTTCAAAGTTGTGTGTGTGTCGATGTGCAACATAACATCGCTGTCACCATACTTAAACAGTTCACTTCACTATCACTTTCTCATTGCTCGTAAAGTACTTTGGGATACAATGTGTATAAAAAGTGCTATATAAATGACTCTTCTTTCCTGAAGATCTAGAGCTTTAGTAACTTTCCTGTTTTATAAGAATAAATCTCCTCCACAGAGTCCCCTTCTTTGGCCAAGTAGCAGCTGTATAAAATCCCCCAGGCTAGGTAGGCGTGGCACCTAGGACTAACAAGAAGAGCAGGTCTTGTAATACAGCCAACATATAACCAGCATGTTGTTTGGAGCGATTATCCAGACTATAGTGCCCTGTTAAAGCATGAGCACTGCTCCAAGTAATGGCCCTACATATCTCTGAATTAGGGACCAAATGGAACGAAGCCACTGAGGTACCACTGCTCAGGTGCAATGAGCTTTGACAGAGCCCAGCTCCTGTCATCTTGTTAATGAGTAGCAGTGCTGGATGCAGCTAACAATCCAATTCAATAGGCACTGTATAGAAACTGGAAGTCCCTTTGGACTGGGGTAGCAGGATTTGATTTTGATTTTATTAGTAATGTAGGGTAATACCTTTAGGCAACAAATGCCTTTTTCAAAGGCAACCCAGTCAAAGTTACAATACATCATATATTAAATATACAGTTCTTGGTATGTAATATAACAATACCATGTCATTGAACATTATAAAAGTACATAAAAAGTGTAAATGAATTAGGCCATGTCTAGGGTTACGTAGAAACACAGAAGTTGTCGGCAGAAACAGACCACCAGGCGCATCTGGTCTGCCCGTTTGCCCTAGCTGTACTAGCGGCCTATGACCCTAGTTGGTCATTGACTTAGCTATTCCTTCCCATCACAATGGTTCCCTTATTCCTATCCCATGCGTGTTTGAATCCCGCCACAGTGCCTGCTCCCACCACTTCCTGGGGCAGTCCATTCCATGCATTCACCACCCTCTCACTGAAATAGAACTTTCTCCCATTTCCCCTTATATGAGCCCCCTCCAATCTTATGTCATAACCCCTTGTTCTAGTACTCTTTTTGTACTGGAAGATGTTTTCCCCTCTCACCTTATTTATGCCCTTGAGGTACTTGAATGTCTCAATCATATCCCCCCATTCCCTCCTCTCCTCCAGTGCATACATATTGAAGCCCTTCAACCTTTCCTCGTATGACTTATGCTGTAAACCCAGCGCCATCTTTAGGAACTTTATTTACATAACGCTTCTCCCCGGAAGCTCGGAGCAGTTACCAGTAATAGAAACATACATATTTAAAATTAACATATAAAGCAGAGACAAAGTTTTCTACAATTTAACCTATCCCACACTCAACATTTAACAATTATTACAATAAAACAAGTTATAAAATTTCAAGCTATAATTACAAACAGGTAGTTGTCAGTAATTCAGTAATCAATCACACTGAATGCCCGCCCAAAAAGCAGTGTTTTTTGGCCCTTTTTGAAGGCCAATGCTGAGGGTGCCTCACGCAGATGTCGAGGTAAAGAGTTCCACAGGGCTGGCATGGCAACAGAGAATGCCCTGTTCCCAGATTGCCGCAGCCTAGCCCCGGGAATAACGAAAAGGCCACCCTCAGAGTAGTGGAGAGCCCAAGATGGGCAATGAGAAATCAGAAGGTGTTGCAGGTAAGCTGGTTCCCCCCACCCCCCAGTGTAGGGCTTTATAGGTCAGCAACCCAACCTTGAAGGCAATGCTCCACCTCACTGGCAGATAATACAGTTTGTGGAGGACAAGTGTGACATGATCACATTTTAAAATGCCTGTCAACAACCTCGGCACCGCGTTCTGCATCAGCTGCAGCTGGCGAAGGTTGCCTTCAGACAGCCTGAGGTACAGGGGCATTGCAGTAATTCACGCAAATCCACAGGTTGCTGTTGCAATGCTGACAAAGACAGTCGGTGCTAAAGGCGTGGGCAGCCAGCCCAAAAATGCACAGTCACAAAGCAAGCACTCAAACAAAAATGAGTCCAAATGCAGGTTTAATGCAGATTGCTAGGGCCAAAATAAGGGTGAGGGTTATTTTGGCCCTAGCATTCTACATTAAACCTGCATTTGCGCTAATGTTGGTGTTATCTACTGCATTGCTCGAGTGTTTGTTTTGTGACATTGCAGTAATCCAGCCTGGATGTGATGAAGGCATGCACCAGGGTGGGCAGGTCATCATAGAAACATAGAATCTGACAGCAGATAAGGACCGCTTGGCCCACCCAGTCTGCCCATTTCCCTACCTAATGGATAAGCTGCAGATCCTAATTAACCAGCAGCCTACTTCTTTCTACCCCCACCCCCTAGAATTGCCTTATGGCTGTCCCATGCATGCTTGAATTCAACCACTGTTTTTGACTCCACAACCTCCTCCGGAAGGCCGCTCCATGCATCCACAACCTCTCTGTGAAAAAATACTTCTTACATTACCTCTGAGCCGCACCCTCTATCTTCAAATTGTGCCCCTTGTTCTTGCACACCTCTTTTTGAAAGATGCTACCCTGTTGGACTTTGTTGATTCCTTGAGGTACTTGAAAGTTTCTATCATGTCCTCCCTCTCCCTCCCTTCCTCGAGGCTATACATATTAAGCTCCTTTAGTCTCTCTTCATATGTCTTCTGGTGCAGACCCTGTACCATTTTAGTTGCCCTCCTCTGGACAGCTTCCATCTTGTCTCGGATCCGGGCAATGTTCCTCATTTGATGAAAAACACTCTTAACGATGGTCGACACCTGAGCCTCAAGTGTCAGGCCATCATCGAGGACCATGCCCAGATCCTTCACCTGACTGGAGGGAACAAGGGAAACACACCCCAGGACTAGCCCAGGGGGATCCGCAAGTCCCCTTCCATCACAACAATGATCAGGCTCCACCGCTAGTACTTCCGTCTTGAGTCACAGCCAGTTGTGCGTCACCAAGTTCTGGATCTCGTCCAGGTAGTTGTTAATGACCGAGTCCACCACCTGGGTTCCGGGTGCACAGGACAAGTATAGCTGGGTATCATCAGCATAACAATGAAAACCCAGTCCATACCACCTGATAATGTCTCCCAATGGAAGAATATACACCGTGAACAACAAGGACGCCAGGACTGACCCCTGCGGAACACCTCAGGGCAGAGGCATCTTAGTTGCTCTCCTCTGCACCATCTCTACCCTGCCAATGTCCTTACAAAGGTGTGGCCTCCAGAACTGCACGGCGTACTCCAGATGAGGCCTCACCAGTGTTTTGTACAGTGGGACCAATATCTCCCTTCTTCGGCTTGTGATACACCTTCCTATACAACCCAACACCCCACTGCCTTTGCTGCCTGCTTGATGGCCTTTAGGTCATCTGTGATAATGATCTCCAGATCTCTTTCCTCCTTGGTGACGTCCAGCAGCTCCCCCTTCCCCCCAATCCTGTAGCTCTCACCTCGGGTTCCTACTCCCCACATGCATGATTTTGCACCTCTTTGTGTTAAACCTCGGCTGCCACGTCTCCAACCATCTTTCCAACCTTTCTACGTCTGTTCTCATGCTTATTACTCCCTCTGGAGTATCCACTCTGATGCAACTCTATTAGCATTCAACAATTGCATGCAGAGGGACACCTGTACAAAAACAATCTCCTCAACACCCCTAACAATTACAGTTTAGAAACAAAACTATCTAAACATTCACAATTTACCAAAATATTCAAATAAAATTTCATGTCTCTCTTAAATTGCACAATCTGACGGCTAGCAGCTTCAGAAAATGGCAAAGCATTCCCTATTTTTTATTGCTTTGTTCCTAAAAGACTGTTGTCCTAATGCTGTTCTAAAGCTAGATATTTCAAGATGCTCATTCTTTGGGGATCTAGCGTTATAAACATTCACACATTTAAAATTACTGGTACTCTGTCCACTAATTATTTTCCAGCACTGAATACCATAAAAATACTTAATTCTAGTGTCCAAGGGAAGCCAGATTGTATGTTGATAGAGAACACAATGATGAACATCTTGTTTTACACCCAAAACAAACCTACATGTACGACTGTATGCTGTTCTCAAACTGGACAGTACACTGTTCGTAGCCATGGCATAAATGAGCAATCCATAGTCCATAACAGAGAGAATTAGACACTGAGCAACCAATTTATGAGTCTCCTTATGAAAGTTATTTTTATTTTTATAAAATAAACCCAATCTTGTATTTATTTTCTTTACTACCTTATCTATCTGCATGGTTAAGTACAGTGCATATCCAGATGGACACCAAAAATATTCAAAAGACTTTACTTGTTCCAAAATGTCACCTGTAACTGTTTTAATGTTCAACTGTTCACAATTTCCAATTCTTTTAGAATTGCAGAACACCATGGACTGGCTCTTTTTAACATTCGTCACTAACATGCTTCTAGTAAACTAGTCCTGAACCTTTACAGAATCTTCTTGCAGAGGTCCAGTGAGAGCTTCAACATTCCTTCCACTGGTTGCAAAAAAAAAAAAATACTGAGAAATTGTCTATACTTCTTGGTTTGATTGAAGTAACAGCTGAGGATTCTTCCTACACTAAGAGAATGCAACAATACTTCCACTGAGTTTTTAGGCTTGGGCTACAAGGTTGGAAGCAAAAGTGACTGATTTAGTTGGAACTCGGACACCACCTTTGCAGAAATCTAGGATGTGTTTGGAGTACCACCATATTTTTTTTTTCACTTTTTACCTCCTTTTTCCGGCCGCCCTGGTCTGCTCCCCTCTTTGTCCTCGCAATCTGTCTGGGGATTCCGTCCGCCTCTACCCAGTCACTGGCACCCATATACCCTCTTGGTTTATTGCCCTCTGTAGCAGGGCCGCAGGAGGCCCCGACTCCCCACGATGAACATGGATCCAGCTTGGGTGTCCAGCCACCAGGCGAAGCTCACAGATGGCCATCGAGCCGCTCAACTAGGTGCCCACCTCCATTTTCGCCTGGGAGCCGGGGACGTGCAATGACGTCACTGGAGGGGGCACACATGCGTCCACACGTGCCCCCTCCAGATATCTGCCCTCAGCTCCACCCCAGTATCCTACAGAGCATGCTGTCCCCCAGCCTCCGCCAGGAGGCAACCACACACTGACTGCCGTGGATCCCCCTCCCTGGAGAAGGAAAACAGTCCTTCAGACGTTCAATCCTTCTCCTCCCCTGCTGACCCCTGGCAACCCGTGCTCATTCCCGAACACCGGTCCCCAGCGTGGAGTGAGGTGTGTCGACCAGCACCTCAGCCCTCAGTGCCACTGGGCCGATGAGTACCACTCTATTTTATGGAAAACTGTATATAGAGATTTGTCACTAGGGCCTGTAACTCAGAAACTCTGTGTATAGAAACATTCACCACTAGAAACATAGACAAAGATGGCAGAAAAAGATCAAAGGTCCAACCAATCTGCCCAAGCTCCCTAAATACCTGGTACCTTCCTTGGAATGCAGTCTTCGTCCAAGGTACTAACCCTCCTAGTCTTTTCCCTATTCTCTTCCCTGGACCTGTCATCCTGGGCAACCACTATTCCCTTCATTCTATCCCAGGCCTGCTTGAATCCCCTAACTGTGTTTGCTCTCATGACCTCAGTTGCCAGACTGTTCCATGGTTCCATCACCCTTTCCATAAAGAAGTACTTCCTCACATCCCTTCTGAACCTCCCGCCTGCTAATCTCCACGCATGACCACATGACAGCGAGTTGGTATTCAGGTTAAATAATTCCCTGCAGTTCACTCTATTAATTGCTTTGAGGAATTTGAAGGTCTGAGTCATATCTCCCCTCTCCCTTCTGGTTTCCAGTGATTACATATTTAGCGCCTAACAAGATATCAGAGTGCTGACAAACTTGTGAAATGCTGAGATGGTAGACAAGTGGACTTTCATGGATGAGTACTGAAGATCATATGCCAGAAGATGGATGAGTACTGAAGGTCAGATGCCAGAAGATAATCCAGAATATGCTCTGGAGGCTAGTGCCAGGGAATGCTGGATTCCGGAACACCAGATGAAAAAAAAGCTTCTACTTTGCCAACAGGCTTTCTAGTGGAGGGTTTCAGAGCTGCCAAAAGAATTGAGTCACAAGTTGTGATTCTCAAAACCTGCCAACTTCTATCTTTCCAGAAGCCAGACCTGGAGATGCAGGGATCGTAGCTACAGCCACACTAGCTGAACCTAAAACTGAGCCTTCAGATCTGTCCGTGAGGGCACTGTCCTCAGCTGTTTGCTGTCATTAGGTGTAATGGCAAGTACGAATTCTGTTGGTGCCAACACAGAACTATCAGATCAATCTTGCCCCATGTGCCTCCATCTTGAGAAGGGCACTCTGGATGAGTTGAAGAGGCAGGAAGTGAGGGAAGGATTTATATTTTTTTTTTTTAAGGAGGTAGCAATTTTGTCAAGTCGGTAGAACTTTCACTGAAAAATGTGATATGTCAGTGACTCATCTGTTTGCACACTCACCTCTGAGGCCGGAAGATCAGAAGGTTGTGGGTCCTAGCCTCACACCAAGAGCCTGGGGTATATCCCAAAACTGAACACACACACACAGAACCTGAGATACTTGAAATGACTGGCAGTGACAGGACTATGCTGGTATGTGGCCTAAATGTCTAGGGCTGTCAACCAGTCCTGAGGTCTCAGATATAGAAATGAGAGCCCAGAGATACCATCTAGAATTTCTTGCACAACATGCACCTGTTTTGTGACCTCAGGCCCAGTACTGGATACATGCTGCCAGTCTTCTTGAGAATGAGAAAATATCCAAAGTAGAAACATTTGCTCTGCTCTGATTCAAGTATTCTCTACTGATCTGTTCTGTAAAAGACCCACAACCTCCAGAGAAAGCAGCTCAGTCGTAGGACCTTGCAGCTGTTGCAGTTTTCCTTCAGGATTGTCCAAATATTGCTCTAGTGGTTCTAAAAAGTAAATGTCTCGTAAAATAACAAGACATACTTGTCCATGGTAATGGTCTCCCACTTCTGGTAGAACAGGGCTAACTGCCCCAACTGGAGAAAGGTGATCTACCTCCAACTCTTTGCAAAGGAGCAAGTCTGTTCTTAATATCCTTTAGAATTTTTTCTTCTCATTGAACACCTTAAGGGTCTCATCCACATGCTGTCCAAAGATATTTCATTCATGATCTGCTGCTGGACAGTGGTGGTAAAGCCTGCCATTCTGAGTAATAAGTACCTCCGAATACAAATTCCTATAGCAGCTGCATGGGCCGCTACATCAGAGGCATCTACAGCAGCCCTCAGTTGGTGGCTATCAGATGCAAAACCTTGTTTAACAAGTGCCAACAAGTTTTGCTTTGAGGTAGATTTGGCGAGCTATGCCACTGCCAGTCGGATGTACAGATATATGGTGTTATATTCTGTTATACTTTGTGTATGTGTACATGCCACAAGAATGCCAGTGTTAAGGAAAGGTCCCATAGGATAGTGAGAGAGACTGGATTTCTTTTAAAATGTTTGACCATCCGCTGACCTGAGAGGAACCAGCTTGCTTGCCAGGAAGCTGACAATTACTTGTCAAAGGCTTGGGGGTAGCTGATCATAGGGTAGTTCCCTGACTAACTAACTGAGGGAAACAGAGGTAAATAAAATGTTCAAGAGATGGCCCTTTTTCACCTGAAAGGCACGATGCTTTGGTCGCAGCAAACTGTCATGGTATACTGCCTTTGATGAGACAAAAGGAAATGACAGAAATATCCATTCTGGCAGGCTATTGCAAATTCTCTTAAAGGTGTCATAATTGTCAGGGAAGTATGACATCACAAGGTAGCCAGAAAATTGTGTTGTTGGAAAAGCGCAAGACTGACATCTACTGGCCTAAAAGTTAGGACAGACCAGGGTTTCTGACACTATATAAATAGCTTGAAAACCAGGAGCTCTGTCTCATTTTGTACAGCATCTTCAAGGGACACTCTTCTCCTAACACACAAGAAGCAAGCATGCTATCAAAGGAAACTGAAACTTTCATTTACTTTTCCTGGACTTCAATCCACTACAAACTTAAAACTTAGCTAATAGTTTTAAGGTGTTTTTTGTATGTACATGTCCACTTTTTATTTGTGTTATTCTGTAACCAAACTGAGCAAACCTTTTTGTTGTAATGTATGATAATTACTTATTTAGTAAAGACATTTATTTTTTTTAAGAAACCTGCCTCAGTGACACTTCTATAATGTATGTGTGATTATGGGATGTTTCAGTAATAATATGTGACTAAACTGTTATTGCTAAGGGGGTGCCATCATAAGTTACCAAATAGAGCAAAGGGTCTGAAAAGGGAAAGCCTGGATAAAGATGGGGGAATACTGAAGTCTCAAGGAAGAGTCTGTGGGGATTTGAACCAAGTTATTGCACGCCTTGTGGGAGAAGGCAGAATCAGGGCTACAACGCTACTCTAAAGAGGTTGTAATGCCTAGATCTTCCCCCTTTTTGTAACAACTAAGAAGGGTTCATAGTTGGCTACAAGACTCAAGACTAGTATTGTACCCTGATCCAGAGGAATGAGGGGACCCTGGGACTTTGTGGCAAGTGTTCAGTTGTGAACTCAGCAAGCAGTATAGAAGGACATGAAGAGGGTATTTCCTGTTTCTCCTCTCCCTGTCACGGATTGCACTTAGGGGTCGGCACTGTGAGCTCAGTGTACCTGACCCTCAGGAGTGGGTTTGTGATGAATCTGGTGCACAGTGGTGGGATCCAAGAGATATGGTAGCATAGTGTTGCGATTCAAGAGATACTGGTGGGAAAGGCATAACAGTTGGATTCGAGGCTAGTGTATCAGATTGATAAACTAAAAACAATCCATACACAATCAAGGCAGAGATCTGAAAAACGTTATTTGGTCATAGTATAAATTTCCCTACCCGTTTTCTTTTTTTTTTTTTTTTGGCATAAGCTAGTGTACAGTAGTAGCCACAGACATGGTAAGGTATTTCCAGTTATTTCATGAAATTTCTAAAGAGTTTCTCTCTGCTGCCCCTACTGTGGAAATGCAGAAAGCAGGCAATTTCTCTAGAAATAGCACAGAAATTTCAGGAAATATCTGACTATGTCTTTGGCTGTGACTGCAGTAATAGGGAAGAAGACGGTGTCCAAGTATAATGAATGCACTGCAGACCACCTAAAGCAGCTGTGTCATGAAAGAATTGTCCAATATAAGGGGTGAACCAAAAAGCACCTCCTGGAGGACCTCGTGGCAGCTGATGAGCTAGCGGTTTCCCAGAACCTTGAGTCATGGCCAGTGACTGAAAAAGACCAAAGCCTGGGTGTGGGGGTGCCATGGTTCACTGCAGAGTCAAGTCCCAGGGAGGAGGACAGCGAGACCAGAAAGAATCCAGAGCCACAGCAGCATGGGAAGGTCACCACAGAACTGGAGCTAGAAGGGAACAGGCTACAGTTTGAGATAAGGAAATTGGAGCTGGAGCAGAAAGCGTTCAAAGCCCAGCAGGGAAGAGAGCAGAAGAGGTTTGAATTGGAGATGCAGGAATGGCATCTTCAGAGAGAGAGGCTGAGAGAGAGAAAAAAGATCACCAGAGGGAATTTGAACTGGAGAAACAAATGCCAGAAGAGGTAATTGGCAGGGATAGACCTGAAAATCCAGGACTGGGGTATAAATTAAGTTCAAAATTAATAGTGGAATTTAAAGAGAGGGAGGATATGGATGCATTTTTTAATTCATTTGAAAAGGTCTGTATCCACACCAAAGTATCCAGGGAGTCCTGGAGCTTCCAGCTATCGCTGCTGCTTACAGGTAAAGAGTGTGAGGCGCTAGGCCAATCAGATAATGATAATAGCCAAGACTTTGAGAAACATAAAGCTGCTTTACTTAAAAAGTATGAACTGACTCCTGAGGCCTACAGGATTAAACTCCGTAAACTCTGAAAAAGCCTTGACATGAGCATTGAAGAACTAGCCAAAAAAGCAACAGCAGTTTTTAAAGCATTGGTGGAAGGGGGTGGAAACAAATTCTTTGAGGAAAATTGAGGAGGCTGTACTTTTACAACAGTTCTTTTGGGCATGCCCAGCAGAGTTGAAAACCTGGCTAGAGGACTGAGATCCAAAAACAGCACTGCAGGCTGCTGAGTTCTCCAATCATTATGCCAGGAGCAGGCCTGCTCTGAAAGGAAGTGGAGCAGGTATGGCAGGGCCAAAAGGGAAAAGCACACCTTCAGGGCAGCTAACATCCTCACAGTCTCTGCAGAAAGGAGGAGGCCCTAGGTTACAAAAAAGAGATTTCTCTGGTAAAAGAAATGATGACTGCTGGTTTTGTAAACAACCAGGGCATCTTGCTAGACAGTGTCCTAAAAAGGTACAGAGCGAACATGGTGGTGCTCGAACAGAGTTTGGTGCACTGTGTATCCCTGAAAGCATGCCTGTAAACATGAGGGAGCACATACACCCAGTTACTGTAAATGGGGTGCAGATCCATGGGTTAAGGGATAAGGGGGCGTCTCTTAACTTAGTAAAAGATGATTTGGTTGGGCCTGAATAGCTTATATCTAATTAGTTTGTAATGGTAAGGGGATTCACTAGGGAGGAGAAACCTCTGCCACTTGCTAGTGTTCTCTTTGATTGGGCTGAGACAGGAGTGACGGTGCAAAAAATGGCAGGGGCAGACAACCTCGCCCTGGATGTGATTATAGAGAACAATCTCCAGAAGGGGTGTGGTGTGTGTGGTTACCCACAGTCAGACGGCACAGGTCGCTTGGAGTTTCCTGAGCCCCACAAGAAAAAATTACTCACCTTAGTAATGTTGTTTCTTCTATTGGAGTCTTGCTATATTATGACATATGCAGTGAGTCCCAACCTTCGAACTGCTCCGGAGGTGAAAGAGTTAACTTTCCATGCCAGGCATGGAACGCTGAGCTCGAGCTCGGTTAAAAACTCTGTCTGTTATTCTTCAAACTAAAACTGTCAGATCTTTACGAGCTAAACTCACTGAGGTCCTGTGTGGAAGCTGTAAACCTACACTAGCCAACTGGCTACTAACATAATAACACATTTTTTGGTCCCAAAACAAAGACTTAAGTCAGGAGACCAAAAAAATGAAAAACACAACACCAAGTCACTCCAAAAAAAGGAGGGGTGAAAAACAACAAGGTGGGCACCTACTAAGTGCCAACACTGCACTGCCCACCCGTATCCCAAAAACAGAGGTTCTGAGAGGGGCAGGCGGGGGGGAGGTCATAATATAGCAAGACTCCAAAAGAAGAAACAACATTACTAAGGTGAGTAATTTTTTCTTCTAACAACATGAAGTCTTGCTATATTATGACATATGCAGACTACAAAGCAGTACCTCCATGGAGGAGGGACAGAACCTACTTGGGAAATAGGCTCTGTAGCACAGCCGTGCCAAACCGGGCATCACTCCTAGCCTGGATATCCAGGGAGTAATGCTTGGTAAAAGTATGAACTGTTTTCCAGGTAGCTGCTTGACATATCTCTAGAATAGGGATGTCCTGGCCGCAGCCAGGGAAGCAGCTGTCACCTCTGGTAGAGTGAGCCCTCAGGCCTGAGGGAGGAACCCACCCAGTTTTCATAACAAAATTGGATACAAGAGACAATCCACCTGGCAATGGATCTCTTAGTGGCAGGTTTCCCTTTACCAACCTCACCATAAGTGAGGAACAGTTGGAGGGAGTCAAACCTGTGACCCTTGGTACGCTCTATGTAGTAGCTAAGGGCTCTTTTGACATCTAAACTGTGCAGCCTCTTCTCGCCAGAGGAGGAATGGTCAGTGAAGTACACAGGGAGAGACATAGATTGATTAAGGTGGAAATCTGAAACCACCATAGGCAAGAACTTCCTGTTAGTCCTGAGGACCACCTTATCTCTATGAAAGGAGATAAAATCAGGCTCCACTGACAAAGCTTGTAATTCACTTATGCGTCTGGCAGAAGTGATGGCTACCAGAAACACAGCTTTCAAAGTCAAGTACTTAAGCTCTGCTGAAGACAAAGGCTCAAAAGGGGGTTGCATAAGCTGAGCAATGCAAACATTAAGGTCCCAAGCAGGGGCAGGGTCCCTGAATGGAGGGTTGGTGTGAAGCAATCCCTTGAAAAACTTGGAGAATACAGGATGAGCTGAAAGAGAAGAGGGCTTACCTGCTGAAATAAAGGCAGACACAGCTGCCAAATGCACTTTTAGGGTAGCTAGTCTAAGCCCCAAGGTATTCAGATGGACCATATGATCCAGGACTGTGGGTAAATCAGCAGATTCTGGGGAAATATGCTGTCCAGCACACCAGATGGAAAACCTTTTCCATTTGGAATTATAAGTAGCCCTGGTGGAAGGTTTCCCAGAAGCCTTCAGGATATCCATTACACCTTGGGAGAGGTGTAGATCAGCAAACTCTAACTCTTCAAGAGCCAGGCCTTGAGATTGAGAGATTTGAGGTTCAGGTACCAAACCCTCCCCTGAGCACAGGTTAACAGGTTGTGCTTCCTGGGAAGACACAGTGGAAGATGGACTGCTAAGGACAGCAGAAGTGGATACCAGGGTTGTCTGGGCCAATCTGGGGCAATCAGGATCACCTTGCAGGGTTGAGACCTGATTTTGACTAGCACTTTGAACAGCAGAGGGAAGGGGGGAAAAGCATAGAGAAACTTCCCTTCCCAATTGAGGACTAAGGCACCCAGAGGGACTGAGCCCAACACTGGGGGCCTGCAGCAAAAAAGGGGAAGTTGGTGATTGTGTGGGGCTGCAAAAAGATCTATCTGTGGGGTGCCCCATCTGGCAAATACCACCTCCAGGACCAGGGGATCCAGTGACCATTCGTGATGGCCCTGGGAAATCCTGCTGAGAGCATCTGCCAGGACATTGTCCTTGCCTGGGAGGTGAACTGCCATAAGGGAGGTGTTCAGGGAGTAAGCCAGAGACCACAACTTCATTGCTTCGGTGCACAAGGCCGTAGACCGAGTGCCCTCTTGCTTGCTGATGTACCACATTGTGGTGGTGTTGTCTGTTCTGACCTGTACCACTTTGTTCTGAACAGACTTGGAAAAAGCTTGAAGTGCTAGAAAAACTGCTCTGAGTTCCAACAGATTGATGTGGAGCAGGGATTCCTGAGGGACCACAACCCCTGGGTAGTGAGGTCGCCCATGTGAGCTCCCATCCCAAGAGGGATGCATCCGTAGTAAGGATTAAGGAGTGAGACTGGGTGACAAAAGGAACTCCTTGTCTGAGATTGCTCTGATCCTGCCACCATTGTATGGCCTGGATCAGGGTTCGAGTCACTGGAATCAATTTGGTTAGAGGGTTTTTCCTTTGAGACCAGAAGGCTCTCAAATGGAACTGAATGTCCCTCACCTGAAATCTTGCTCCCTGCACCACTGCTGTAGAAGCAGCCATGTGCCCCAGGAGCTGTAGAAAATGCCTTGCTGGTCGAGACACCTTCAGGGTGAATGAGGAGGCCAGAGAGACTAGGGTCCTTGCCCTGTCCAAAGGGAGGAAGGCTCTGGCTTTCTCTGTGTTCAGCTCTGTGCCTATGAAGGTGAGGAGCTGAACAGGCTCTAGAACTGACTTTGAAAGATTCAGAAGGAAACCTAGAGAGGTGAGCAGTTACTGAGTTATTTGTAGGTGTAACTTGACCTGGTTTGGGGACTGGCCTACTATAAGCTCAGTCAGCTCCAGGTAAGGGAAGATGGCAATTTTTTGCCTTCTTAGCGAAGCAACTGCCACTGCCAGGCATTTTGTGAACACCCTTGGAGCAGAGGTGAGGCCAAACGGCATTGCTCTGAACTGGTAATGGCCTGAGGGCAGCTCGAACCTGAGGTACTTTCGATGGGAGCTTCTGATAAGAATATGGAAGTAGGCATCCTTGAGGTCTAGGGACGCTAGCCAGTCCCCTGGCCTTAAAGAGGATAGAATAATTCCCAGAGTCACCATTTTGAATTTTGGTTTTAAAAGGTGCTTGTTTAAGTATCTGAGATCCAGGATGGGCCGCCATTCTCCTGTCTTTTTTGGGGTAAGGAAGTACCTGGAGTACAACCCTTTGCCCTGGTGTAGGGGTGGAACCCTTTCCACAGCTTTGAGAGCCAGGAGGGAAGAGACCTCTGCCTCTAGGGCAAGTCCCTCTGAAGGATTTGCAGGTGGAAAGGATCTGGTTCTCATCTTTGGAAACTTTTTGAAGCTGAGAACCAGTCCCTGGCTTACTACTTCCAGGACCCACTTGTCTGATGTCAGAGACTCCCAGTCCTGGACAAAGTAAGCCTGCCCCTACAGGTAGTTGAGAATTGGCCCTGGCAACCCCATCAGGGTGCCTGCTTGGCAGGGGCTTTGGGCTGAGGGGTGGAAGCAGGCCTACCTGCACCCCGTCTGCCTCTCCCTCTAAAGAACCCCCTCTGGGCAAAAGCTGAAGAGGAGGCCTGGGCTTGGTAAAAAGGCCTATGAAAAGGCCTGCCCCTGCCCCTGGGAAGCTGCCTTTGAGGAGTGGCCTGCCTTTCCTTGGCCTGTGCACTCCTATAGGTGGTCCTATACTCATCCATTTTCTTCATGTAATTCTCTGTCTGCTCCCAAACAGAGAATTACCCACAACAGGAAAATCCGTGGCCTTAGTCTGGGTATCCCAGACACGCTAGTACATCTGAGCCAAGCCATCCTGTGAAGAGCCACAGATGTAGCCATGACTCTTGATGAAACATCATTTGAGTCCACTGCAGCATGGAATTGCATCTTGGATGCCTTATCCATCGGCAGCCACCTGCTCCAGCTCCTTGGCAAGCTGGCCAGGGACCTGTTTTGCAAGAGCCATAACAGTATCCCATCTGGATTTCTGGTATCTAGCAACGTAGCCATATAATTTGCCTGTCTGAGTCCCAAAGATGCTGCCATGTACTGTTTCTTTGCCATGGCATCAACCTTCCTGGAGTCCTTGTCCTGGGGTGTGAGGCCAAGGGAATATTTGCCTGTCACAGGCTGCAGCCTGCACTACCCCAACATGGCTGCATTGTTGTGTAGGAACTCCGGATCAGAGCCTGACAATATGTACTCTTTGTCCATTCTCTTATCCACAGGAGATATAGTGTGAGGAGTTTTTAGAATTTTAAAAGTCTGTTTCCCAAAAGATTTATGCAAGGGAATAGACAATCTCCTGGACTCTGGGATATCCATCATTTCCACATAGTCAGGCTCCTCTTGATCATCCACAGCTTCCTCCATAGGGAGCTGGAGAGTTTCAGCCACTGTTTTATAGAACATAAAATGAGAAGGGACTCAGAAAGCCTAGAGGGACACTCTGAAGGTCTGTCTGGGGAGATGTCCGGTCGATGGGCACATCCAGACTTTCAAATCCACATTCACTCTCTCATACTCCTCTTCCCCTCCTCCAGTTCATAATATTCCTCTAAATCATAGTCTTGAACTGTGGAACCAGCCAACTGGTGTTATTTGATGGCAACTGGTTCGGAAGAACCGGAGAAAGCTGATTGGACAATCTGAACGCTGGTTATTTCTTCAGCGGCCGGAGAGGAAAGTTTTGGCTCCACACCAGCTGATTTTCTAGTCCTTTTTGCTGGAACCGACCCCTCAGTGTCGGCTCTCCTTTTGCCCGAGGAAGTCTCGCCCTGGTCAGAGGGGACTCCCTCTGGTTCAGTTGGAACCAAACCGGGCTGGCCATCCGGGTCAGCGGACTTCTTGGCCTCCCTTTCCCTGAGCCTACCAACTCTCTTATCCAGGGTAGCTGCAGAAAAATTTTGACAAATCTGGCAGTCTGCATTGAGGTGGTCAAACCTCAGACACAAACACAGGTGGTGTGGGATCAGCCTGGCAAAGGCTTCCCACACACTGCAGTGTTGAAACCCAGTGGGCCCGTTTTTCTTTTGGGTTTCATAGACATAGTGCCAGTCCTAACCAAACTTGCCCGTTTATGGCATTCCGCCAAGCAAGATTTTTTTAGAACCGGTAACCACACTCTAAATGATAGAATAAAATATTTTTAAACAACCTGATCGGTTCAAGAGTGAACCGATAACCGTTTACAAGTTCCACACAGAGAAAAATTATGTAAACCTATCTAATACTCACAAATACCACAGACAGAGCTTGAACCGACCGGTTGCGGTTTAAATTCGGTCAAAAAGCCGAGAAATTAATACTTTTAACCAACAAAATGAACCGAGCAGAAGGAGAAATCTCCAGAGCGACTGTTCAGTGAGGCGGAGTAAAGAATCTGACAGTTTGAGTTTGAAGAACAACAGACAGAGTTTTCAACCGAGCTCGAGCTCAGCGTTCCATGCCTGGCATGGAAAGTTAACTCTTTCACCTCCGGAGCAGTTCGAAGGTTGGGACTCACTGCGTATGTCATAATATAGCAAGACTTCATGTTGTTAGAAAAGCTCCTGTGGAAAAAATGGGAGGCTGGTTCCCTAGCCTGTGTCACATGACATGGAGAGTAGTGAAAAGGAGGTAGAACTTCCCCAAGTAGCACTTTACAAAACAGCCACAGAAGGTTACTCTGAGGAGCGAGGGGTAACAAATGTTCAGAAAGTTTGGGATGGCAGTGACCCTGAATGCCCTGAAGCTAGAGCTATGGACCTCAATTTAGAATCTGAGGGGGTCATGTCCCATACCTTGGGAAAATGTGAAGATTTTGCAGGCGCTCACAGAACTGACCCTAGTTTGGAGAGGCTAAGGGCTTGTGCAGAATATGACAGGACACAGGAAGGGGACACAAGACAGAATATTTTGGGACAATGGACAGTTGTATACACAGGACATAAGGACACAGGGAGAGGTAATGGGCAGGCAGCTTATCGTTCCCCAGGGGTACCGTGAGTCGTTTCTCAAGATCACTCATGATATTCCCATGTCTGGACATTTGTGCACCATGCAGCGACTGGCCCAGAATTTCTGTTGGCCCAACTTAACCCAGAAAGTGAAGGAATATTGCAGGTCTTGTCACTGGTGCCAACAAAAAGGGAAGGCTGGTAGTAAAACCAAAGCTGCCCTAATTCCCTTGCCCATTGTGGAGAAGCCATTCCAGAGGGTCGGAATGGATATTGTGGGACCTTTGAATACCCCAAGCTCCTCCAGGAAAAAGTTTATCATTATGGTTGTCAATTATGCCACCCGATACCCAGAGGCAGTCGTCCTCTCCTCACTTAGGGCAGACAAAGCAGCAGATGCCTTGCTAGGGATTTTGTCCCGTGTTGAGTTTCCTCAGGAGGTTATCATTGATCAAGGTGGTACCTTCATGTCAGACCTGATGGAAGTGTTTGTGGGAGAAGTGTGGGGTGATGTAGAGATGTATGACACCTTATCACCCACAAGCAAATGGGCTGATGGAAAGGTTTAATGGTACCCTAAAAATTGATGCTCCAAGCGTTTGCTGAACAGTATGGGAAGGACAGGGAGAAATACCTTTCCCACCTGTTGTTCACATACAGGGCAGTGTCCCAAGAGTCGACAGGGTTCTCCCCCTTCAAACTCTTATATGGACACAGAGTGTGTGGGCCCCTAGACTTGATCCAGGAAGACTGGTAAGGCAAGCACACCACCCATGGAACTCCCATAGTGGAGCATGTCCTTAAGTTTAGTGAGAAGCTGAAGGATCTTATGGGGGTGGCCCAAAGCAACCTGTCAGCTGTCCAACAGAAGCAGAAGGTCTGGTACAACCGCAGAGCCAAAGCTCGCTCGTACAGTGCAGGTCAGGAAGTCATAGTCCTAATCCCAGTCTGGTAGGGCAAGCAGCAGGCCGAGTGGGCGGGACCATATAAGGTAGTCCGACAGCTAAAAATGACGTGAACTATACTGTAGCACTGCCTGACAGGAGGCATAACAAGATGTACAGTACCATATCAACATCATGAAGCCATATGCAAATAGGGCTGATATATTTGTAATGTGTAGTCCTGGGGAGTGGATGGATGAAGAGGATCCACCACTGGACTTGCTTGAGGAAAGCAAGCGGGAGTCATCTGTGGAGGCAATCAAACTGTCACCCCAGTTTACCCCGGAACAGTCCCAGGAAGTGAAGGAGGTTTTAGAGAACTTAGCCCCTTTGTTTACGGCAAGCCTGGATGAACCCCCTTAGTGACACATGATATAGACACAGGGACACAAGCACCCATACAGTGGACAGCCAGCCGGGTGTCTGAGGCTGTCCTAAAGGACATTAGAAGGGAGGTGGAGGAAATGCAGGATTTAGGGGTAATCCAGAAATTCCACAGTTCCTGAGCCTCACCCGTAGTCCTCATTCCCAAGCCAGATGACTCTACTCACTTTTGTGTGGACTATTGTGGACTCAACGTAGTCACAAAGTCTGATGTCCACCCAATGCCACAGACAGATGAACTACTAGACAAGTTGGAAGGGGTGACATACCTTACCACCACTGACTTGACAAAAGGGTATTGGCAGGTGGAGTTAACTGCCAGAGCTAGAAAGAGGTATGCCTTCATCACTCCTATAGGGTTATTCAAATTCCAGGTGATGCCTTCTGGAATGAAGAACGCCCCTGCCACCTTCCAAAGGTTGGTCAACCAGGTGTTACATGGCACTGTAGAGTACACAATGGCTTATCTGGATGATACTGCCATCTTCAGTACCAGCTGGAAGAAACACCTGTCTCACCTGAAGGAAGTGTTGGGCAGGATACAGAGGGCAGAGCTCACTGTCAAGGCTGAAAAGTGCCAGGTGGCTATGACGGAGGTGGCATAACTAGGCCATATAGTGGGGCAGTGGCAGCTTCGCCCTAGTAAAGCAAAGATTGAGGCACTAGAGGCGTGGCCTACACCTGAAACCCAGAAGCAGCTTAGGAGTTTCCTAGGGACCGCAGGGCACTATCAAAAGTTTGTTCCAAATTAGAGTACCCTGGCAGCTCTCCTATCTGGCCTGCTAAAGAAAAGAAAGCCCAAAAAGGCAGACTGAGAGCCAGCCTATGAATGAGTCTTCGTATGGCTAAAGGAGGCACTGTGTAGTGCCCCAGTGTTGGCCAGTCCAGATTACTCTAAGCAATTTGTAGTCCAGACAGATGCTTCAGATGTGGGGATTGGAGCAGTCCTCAGTCTAGTGTACCTTAGCAAAAAGTTACTTCCCTGGGAGCGGGCATATGCCACAGCAGAAAAGGAATGCCTTGCGCTGGTATGGGCCCTGAAGAATTTTGAGCCGTATCTCTATGGGACACGCTTTGAGATACAGACCAATCATAGCCCCCTCGTGTGGCTAAATCAGATGGGTAAAACAAATGATTGTCTCTTAAGGTGGAGTATTGCCCTCAAGGCCTATGATATGACCATTACGTACAGAGCAGGGTCAGCCAACACCAATGCAGATGGCCTATCTCGTCAGTTTGTGAAAACCTTACCATGCGGTAGGGGGCGTGTTCCCACAAATTCAGTCTAGGAGGGAGGGAAGTCATGAGCTATGCCACTGCCAGTCAGATGTACAGATATATGGTGTTATATTCTGTTATATTTTGTGTATGTGTACATGCCACAAGAATGCCAGTGTTAAGGAAAGGTCTCGGAGGATAGTGAGAGAGACTGGATTTCTTTTAAAATGTTTGACCATCCTCTGACCTGAGAGAAACCAGCTTTCTTGCCAGGAAGCTGACAATTACTTGTCAAAGGCTTAGGGGTAGCTGATCAAAAGGTATTTCCCTGGTTAACTAACTGAGAGAAACAGAGGTAAATAAAATGTTCAGGAGATAGCCCTTTTCCCCTCAAAGGCAGGATGCTTTGGTCCCAAACTGTCATGGTATATATTGCATTTGATGAGATTAAAGGAAAGGACAGAAATATCCATTCTGGCAGGCTAATGTGAATTCTGTTACAGGTGTCATAACTGTCAGAGAAGTATGACATCACAAGGAAGCCAAAATATTGTATTGTTGGGAAAGTGCAAGAGTGACATTTACTGGCCTAAAAGTTAGGATGGACGAAAAAATTACTCACTTTAGTAATTGCTTTTCTTCTCATGGAGTCTTGCTATATTAGGACCATTGCAGTCATTCCCCACACTTGAACTGCCCCGGAGAGGAAACAGTTAACTCCAGAGTGATCTGAGTTCCACAGCCGGGGCTGTTCAAAGCTCTATCTGGCTAGTTTCAAATGAAACTGCTGGGTTCTTTACGGAGCTAAACTAACATAGCAAGTCTGTGTGAAAAGCTCTACACTAGCCATTGGCTACCTACCATTAGTAGAATTAGAACAATCACAGAATAATAATAATAATATTTATTGTTAGGATCACCCCTTACAAGCACTAATAGGCCCCCTCTCCCCAAAAGACTCAAGTCCAGAGAGGGGACCATCTACCACTTAACAAAAAACAGAAATACCTAGTTCCCTAACCCAAAGGAAACAAGGTGGGGGGACTAGAGAGACTAAAATGGCATGACACAGTGCTTGCACTAATTTGCCAACCCCATACCCAGGTAGGAGTTCTGAGAGGGTAGAAGGGAGGTTGTCCTAATATAGCAAGACTCCATGAGAAGAAAAGCAATTACTAAGGTGAGTAATTTTTTCTTCAAACACCATGAAGTCTTGCTATATTAGGACCATTGCAGATTACCCAGCAGTACCTCCATGGAGGAGGGTCAGAACCTACTTAGGAAATAGGCTCTAAGCACAGCTGTGCCAAAACGAAGATCTCCTGGACTGGACGTCCAGGAATAATGCTTGGTAAGGTGTGAACTGTTTTCCAGGTAGCAGCTTGACAAATTTCCAAATGGGAATATCTCTAGCAGCGCTAGAGATGCAGCTGTACCCCTGGTGGAGTGAGCCTCAGTCCTGAGGGGTTCCCTACCTAGTTTTTGGTAACAGAATTGGATACAAGAGACAATCCACCTTGCAATTGTCCTCTTAGTGGCAGGTCTCCCTTTGTCAACCTCTCCATAGGTAAGGAAGAGTTGGAGGGATTCGAACCTGTGACCCTTGGTACATTCCACATAGTAGCTTAGGGCTCTTTTGACGTCCAAGCTGTGTAGTCTCCTTTCACCCGAGGAAGAGTGCTCAGTGAAAAATACTGGGAGAGAAATGGACTGGTTCAGATGAAAATCTGAAACCACTTTGGGTAAAAACTTTCTGTTAGTCCTGAGGACTACCTTATCCCTGTGAAAAGAAATAAAATCTCTTTCCACTGAAAGGGCTTGCAATTCACTTATACGTCTGGCAGAAGTGATAGCCACTAGAAAAACAGTTTTCCATGTTAAATACTTGAGATCTGCAGAAGAAAGGGGCTCAAAGGGAGGTTGCATTAACTGAGCAATGCAAACATTCAGGTCCCAGGCAGGGGCTGGTTCCCGAAAGGGAGGGTTAGTGTGAAGTAACCCCTTAAAAAACTTGGAAAACACAGGGTGAGAGGAAAGAGAAACAGACTTCCCTGCGGAAACAAAGGCAGAAACAGCTGCCAGATGAACCTTCAAGGTAGCTGGTCTAAGGCCTAGGGAATTTAGATGGGCCAAATAGTCCAGTAAAGTGGCCAAGTCAGCAGATTCTGGCACAATTTGTTTCTCCGAACACCAGAAGGAAAACTCTTCCACTTAGAATTGTAAGTAGCTCTAGTGGAAGGCTTCCTAGAAGCCTTTAAAATATCCAGGACCCCTTGAGAAAGGTGCAAATCAGCAAATTCTAATTCCTCAAGAACCAAGCCTTGAGGTGGAGGGATTTGAGGTCCGGGTACCACACTCTCCCCTGTGCACAGGTCAGCAAGTCGTGGGTCCTGGGCAAGGTCAGGGGAGGGTGGATTGTCAAGGACAGGAGGAGAGGATACCAGGGCTGTCTGGCCCAGTCTGGAGCAAACAGAACCACTTTGCAGGGCTGAGTTCTGATTTTTACCAATACCCTGAAGAGGAGAGGGAAGGGGGGAAAAGCATATAGGAATTTCCCTTTCCAATCCAGCAGAAAGGCGTCCCAGGGGGACTAAGCCCAGCACTGGAGGCCTGCAACAAAATAGAGGAAGTTGATGGTTGTCTGGGGCTGCGAAGAGATCTATCTGAGGGGTGCCCCATCTGGCAAAGACCGACCCCAATACTTGAGGATTCAGAGACCATTCGTGATGGCCCTGGGAAATCCTGTGAGCATCCGCCAGGACATTGTCCTTTCCTGGAAGGTGAATTACGTATCAGGGAGGTGTTTAGGGAGTAAGCCAGAGACCACAACTTCATTGCTTCGGTGCACAAGGCTGATGACCGAGTGCCCCCTTGCTTGTTTATGTACCACATTGTTGTGGTGTTGTCTGCCCTGATTTGAACTACTTTGTTCTGGACAACAGTTGCAAAAGCCTGAAGAGCTAAAAGAACAGCTCTGAGTTCCAAAAGATTGATGTGGAGCAGAGATTCCTGGGGGGACCACACTCCTTGAGTGGAAAGGTCGCCCAAGTGAGCCCCCCACCCTAACAGGGAGGCATCCGTGGTGAGGGAGTGGGAAACGGGTATAAAGGAATCCTTGAGTAAGATTGCTTTGATCCTGCCACCACTGAAGGGCCAGGATCAGGGTTTTGGTCACGGGACTAATTTGGTAAGGGGTCCCTCCTTTGAGACCAATAGGACCTCAAGTGGAACTGGATGTCCCTCATCTGAAATCTTGCTCCCTGCACGACAGCTGTGGAAGCAGCCATGTGCCCTAGGAGTTGCAGAAAGTGCCTTGCTGGTCGAGAGACCCGCAGGGTAAAGGAGGATGCCAGGGCAATGAGCCTGTCCACTCTTTCCGAGGGGAGAAATGCCCTGGCTAACTTTGTGTTCAATTCTGCACCTATGAAAGTTAGAACCTGAACAGGTTCCAGAACTGACTTTGTAAGTTCAGCAGGAATCCCAGGAAGTGAGAAGCTGCTGGGTGACTTGCAAGTGGGATTTACCTGATCTGGAGACTGACCCACTATGAGCCAGTCGTCCAGGTAGGGAACACAGCAATCCCTTGCCTTCTTAAATGAGCCACTACCACAGCTAGACATTTTGTGAATACCTTGGAGCCGAGGTTAGGTCAAGGGCATTGCCTGAACTGGTAGTGGCCAGAGAGCAGTTCGAACCTGAGGTACTTTCGTGAGAAGGCCTGATCATGACATGAAAATAGGCGTCCCTGAGGTCCAGGGAAGCTAACCAGTCCTCTGGCCTCAAGGAAGGCAAAATCATTGCTAGAGTTAACATTTTGAACTTTGGTTTCAATAGATGTTTGTTCAGGTACCTTAAGTCTAAGATGGGCCGCCATTCTGTCTTTTTGGGGTAAGAAAATATCTTGAGTACAGTCCCTTGCCCTGATGGCAAGGGGGACCTTTCCACTGCTTTGCAATCCAGAAGGAAGAAACCTCTGCTTCCAAAGCAAGGGCTTCTGAAGAGTTTGCAGGTGGAAATTGCCTGGCTCTCATCTTTGGGAACTGTTTGAAGCTGAGAACCAGGCCCTGGCTTACTACTTCCAGAACCCACCTGTCCGAAGTTAGGACAGCCAGTTCTGGCTGAAATAAGCCAACCTGCCCCCACTGGTACAGGAGAATCGGCCTGGGCACCTCATCAGGGTGCCTGTGGCAGCAGCTTTAGGCTGAGGGGAGGGGCTTACTGTCTACCTGTGCCCCTGCCTACCTCTGCCTCTGAAAAACCTCTGTGAAAAAGCAGAGGAGGCCTGAGATTGGTAAAGGGCCTGTGGAAAGGCCTACCCCTACCCTGGGGGCATGCCTTGTGGAGGGCATGTCTCTCCTTAGCTTGGGCACTTTTGTAGGTAGTTCTATATTCATCCATCTTTTCATATAATTTTCCGCTTGATCACTCAAACAGAGAATTTCCGTTACAGGAAAATCCATAGCCTTTGACTGAGTATCTTGGGACAGATTAGTGCATCTGAGCCATGCCAACTTACGGAAAGCTACAGAAGTGGCCATGACCCTAGAGGAAACATCATTAACATCAACAGCAGTATGAAATTGAACTTAGAGGCTTCAATGCCATCAGCAGCCACTTGTTCCAATTCACTAGCCAGCTGACCCTGGGCCTGCTTGGCTAACTGCAATAAAGTGTCCCATCTAGATTTCTGATATCTAGCCACATAAGCCATATAATTAGCCTGCCTGAGTCCCAAAGAAGCTGCCATATATTGTTTTTTCGCCATGGCATCAATCTTCCTGGAATCCTTATCAGGAGGATGTGAGGCCAGGGGAATATTAGCCTTGTCACAGGCTGCAGCTTGCACCACACCTACATGACTACACTGCTCAGAGAGGAAGTCTGTATCAGGGCCCGATAAGGTATACCTTCTGTCCATTTTTTTATCTACAGGAGGGACAGAATGAGGATTTTTTTAAATCTTTGTTGTTTGCTTCCTAAATGACTTATGCAAAGGAATAGACAACCTCCTAGACTCTGGAATATCCATCATTTCAACATAATCAGGTCCTCTTGCTCATCCACAGCCTCTTCTAAAGGAAGCTGGAGGGTTTCTGCAACCTTTTTGTAAAACATAAAAAGAGAAGGGGACTCAGACAGCATAGGGGGAGATTCTAAAGGTCTATCTGGAGAAATGTCCGGTTCAATGGGCACGTCCACACCTTCCCAGTCACAAACATACTGATCAAATTCCTCCTCCCCTCATGTGGTTCATAAAAATCCTCAACATCATAATCCTGAACCACTGGGACTGAACGAGCCACCCTTTTCCCAGATGCAGGGGTCTGCAGATCCCTGAGACAAAGATTGACAATCTGAATGGCTTTAGTTATCTCTGCAGCAGTTGGAGAGACAATTTTGTACTCAGACCTGCTGATTTCTTTCATCTTTGCTGGGACTGGTTCCTCTGAACCAGCCTTCTTTGCCGCGAGTCTCGCCCTGGTCAGAGGGCACTGCCCTCTGGTCCAGTGGGTACTGGACCGGCTGGCCATCCGGGTCAGCGGACTTTTTGGCCTCTCGCTCCTTGAGCCGTCCAATCTCTTTCCAGGGTGGCTGCAGGAAATTTTTACACACCTGGCAGTCTGACAGGAGGTGGTCAGCCTCAGACAATAAACACAAGTGGTGTGTGGTCAGCCTTGGCAAAGCTTCCCCACAGACATCACAGTCAATGAAACCAGTAGGCCAGTTTTTTCTTTGGTTTCTCAGACATAATGCCAGACTAACCAAAAACTTGCCCTTTAGATGGCAGTGCCGCATAAGACACCCTTATCGGTTCCAACTCTGACACGGTATTTGAAAAACCCCAAATAAAAGTTAGTTTTTAGAACCGATAAGAACCGGAACCGCACTCTAAAAGCCCAACCAAACAGTTTGATACATATATTTTAACAATTCGATCGGTTCAAAACCGAACCGATAATGAATTTCCACACAGACTTAATTTGTACTTACGGTTTACCAGATAGAGCTTTTAACCGAATGCGGTAAAATAATATTTTTGCCGGTTCCAATGAACTCAAAATACTCGCTTGAACCGAGAAATGAACCGAGCTGAAGAAGCTGATCTCCGAGCGACTGTTCAGTGAAGCGGAGTAAAGAATCTGACAGTTTCATTTGAAACTAGCCAGATACAGCTTTGAACAGCGCCCTCGCGCTGTGGAACTCCAGATCACTCTGGAGTTAACTGTTTCCTCTCCGGGGCAGTTCAAGTGTGGGGAATGACTGCAATGGTCCTAATATAGCAAGACTTCATGGTGTTTGAACACGGTTTTTGACACTATATAAAGAGCTTGAAAATCAGGGGTGCACTCTCATTTTGCAGAGCATCTTCAAGGGACACTCTTCTCCTGACACATAAGAAGCAAGACTGCTGTCAAAGGAAACTGAAGCATTAATTTACTTTCCCTGGACTTCAATCCACTACAAACTTAAGGAAGAACTTAGCTAATAGTTTTAAGGCTTTTTTTTATGTACATGTTCACTTTTCATTTGTGTTCTTCTGTGACAAAATTGATCAAATCTGTTTGTTGTAATGTATGATAATTATTTAATTATTTAGTAAAGACACTTGTTTTGTTTAAGAAACCTGCCTGAGTGAGATTTCTATATTGCATTTGTGATTGTGGGATGTTTCAGTAATTATCTGTGACTAATCTGTTATTGCTAAAGAGTGCCCATCATAAGCTAACAAATTGAGCAAAGGGTCTGAAAAGGGAAAGTCTGGATAAAGACAGGGGGAATACCGAAGTCTCAAATAAGGGTCTGTGGGGATTTGAACCAGGTTACTGCACACCTTGTGGGAGAAGGCAGAATGAGGGTTACAACGCAACCCCAAAGAGGTTGTAATACCTGGATCTTCCTCCTTTGTGTAACAACCAAGAAGGGTTCACAGTTGACTACAAGTCTCAAGACTAGTATTGTATCCTACTCTAGAGTAAAGAGGGGACCTTGGGACTTTGTGGCAAGTGTTCAGTTGTGAACACAGTGAGCAGTGTAGAAGAACATGAAGAGGGTATACCATTTCCCCCTCTACCTATCATGGACTGCACTCAGGGGTGGGCACTGTTAGCTCAGTGGACCTGACTCTCAGGAGTGGGTTCGTGACAGCAGACACCAGAAGGCATCCTGTGATATGTCTGAGCCTGTTCTATAGGGAGTATTCGTACCTCATGATATGAGATTGGTAGCTCGCACTTTGAGGGCCAGAGTAGCAGAGGAATGCACCTTTTTCTCGCAATGTCAGTCTTGCTAGACTCCCTGTCAGTGGGCTGTGCAATGAATTCCTTCAGAGTGACTGACATCATTGGTAGCCATGATATCAATTACGTCTGCTAGAGGGTGGGCACAGTAGTTTGACTTGATCCAATGTGCCATGCAGTTCTTATATGGGAGCCAGGTGACTGCTGCAATAGAAACTGGTTTGCTCCAGCCTGCCTCTGCAAGAGTTTCCAGAGAAGGCTGGATAAGATGCACCAGAGATAAAGGGAGGGTAGGTATATTCAAATGCTCCATCTGTGTCTTCTTAGATTGATCCAGAGTCACTGCCTTGAAGTTCAGAGCTTTGTACACACTCTTCAGCACTAACTGGAAAAAGAGATAAGGAGCCTGAACTGAGTAGATGTAGCATGTCCTAAGCAGAAGGATACTCCTCACAACCCCTATAAATTGCTATGTGCAGCTAAAATAAAAAATACCTGCAACTGTCATTAAGCCTCTCTCCCCCCATGTGTGCCATGTGCATCCTCTGGTAAGACCATAATTGCTTTTGTGAATACCAACGACCTATTGTTCGCACTTCTTTTATACTAAGAAACAACCCCACCCACCAGCTCCTGTCTTATATCTACTACCTGGCTGCAGCAACCTAATTCCTGATATCCTTCCCTCCCTACTCCTGCTGCCTACATATATACCTCTCTGATCGCACTATCTAACCTTTCCTACCCCCTATCCATTCTATTCTGTGATCGACTCATCTGCCAAAATGTATTTATTGCAAACACAAGTACCATGTTTCAAGCATCATTATGCTATCTACAATTGCCACCTGTATTACCTTAGTTATTACCACCCTCGGTCACCCCATGTGGTGTCATTGAATGTTTATCTTGCTTCTACTATGTGACGCTTGCATTTATGTATATATTGTTATTAATTTATTTATGTATGTATGTTGTGTAAGTCTATATGCCACAGGACCTCCTTGTGAATGAGCTTGCTCAATGGAGTTTTCCTGCAATAAACTTGAAACTTGAACTTGAACCCTACCTCCTCATCAGTGAGATCCAGATTGTATTCTTGCAAGTCATCCAGCAAGATGACGAAGCTACAGGCTCCAGCACTTGTGCAGAGGTCAGGTTCGGGAAAAACTCCTTGCATGGTGCTGAAGCCCATACCAACACTGACAGCGATACCTGAAAAGGAAGTTACGTTGGTACCAATGATGGGCCCGCTATTGTCGGAAGCTCCAGCAACAATGACAGTACAATGGCACAGACACCAGGAATGTGCTGCAGCCACTGGTGCTGCCCATGCTGCAGTTTGCACTGACAATAAGGGGCCCACACTTGTCATTAACCAAACCCCTACTGGTACTGTGGGCAAAGTTGATAGGATACAGAGGAGCTACTGCTTCATATGAGCAGTCTGTTAACTAAACTGCTCATTGTAACATCCCCTAAAGGCAGTGGAGGTGAAGGAGATGGAAACTGAGGCATGAAGAAGCCCAGTGCCATATCCTCCATTGCCAAGGGTGACAAAGGAGGGGACAATGGAACTTTCTTCACACCTAACAGAGATCACTGCTTCAGTGCAGACAGTTGAGACTCTGACCTGGACCTATGTTGTCACTTTTGCTTTTGATGCAAGATGAGGCTGAATGGTCCCGAGAACTCAAAGCCGAGCATAAGCTGGGCCAGGATCATTTCTTTTTATGAATATGGGAAGACTGCCTATCTTCCCAACAGGTACCAGAACACCCACCCAGAGCGGAGTGGTGGTTGGAAACAGACTTGTTACTGGAGCAACTTGCCTTATCAGGTGCCTTACCAGTTTTTGAATATCACCGAATATTGTAATGCTGTAAGAAAACTTGATGTAAAAACATGACCAATACTATGAATACAATGCAACTGTGGACCCAGTATAGGGCAGCTAGAAATAGGTACATTAAAGCAATTTGAGATGCTAAGGCAAATTATTTCTTGAAGGAGCTGAATGACACTAGAACATCTAACCCCACAAGTTGCTGAAAAATGTTTAACAGGTTGGATGGACATGGCAAAAATGCCAAGCTCTTGTTTTTCTTAATAATGAAAATGTACAGTAATAGATTCGCTTAGGATTGTGGATGTGTTCAATGACCAGTTCACTATTAATTCTGTATAGAAGGATGCAAACTGTGGGGTAAGCTTGTTACCCACTGAATCATGAGCGAGTGATAATTTAAGGGCCCCTTTTCCCACATTTGGCATTAGGAAAATAACTAGCTTAGAAGCTGCCACAGAGCTACTAGCCTTGGATCCTAAGAAGGCAGGGGGACAGCATAGTTTATCAATGCATCTCCTTAACCAACTGCCAATGGGGCTGGTAGTATAGCGCAGAAGTTAGAGTAATGAGCAGTGAATGAGCTTGGTACATCCAGCAGACCTGAGTTTGATTAAAATAACCTCCACTTGCATACTGTGTGACTCTGAGCAAGTCACTTAACCTCCCCAGTACTCCTAGGCTGACCTTGAAAACAGGCACTTGTGCCTAGTGGTCCCTGGTTACCAAAGAATTAAACAAAATACTACTCCTATGATCTGCCACCCATTGGCGGATATTTTTAATTTGACTTTAATACAGGGAATTTCCCTACAGAGTGGAAAGATGCCCTGGTCATACCCATATTTAAAGCAGGCAAAAGTAACATCTTGAGCAACTACAGGCCCATTTCCTTATTGCCAATGGTGCTGAAGGTCCTGGAGAGACTGGTGGCAAAACAACAAAATGGCTGCCTTCACTTAAATCATATATTTAGCACTAATAAATCAGGATTAAAGAAACATATTCCCACCACTGCAACCATTAAAATTGTAAATACTGTACAGATGGGGATGGAGAATGGTATATATGTTGGTGACATCTTTAAAGATCTCTCCAGGGCCTTCAACACCATCGGCAATGGCATCACGATAGGAAAACGTCATGGCATGGTAATTCCATTTACTTGGTTTGAGAGCTATTCAACAGGACGTAGGCGGTCAGCAGAAGTACAGGGGTTGAGATCAGCTTGAAGGCAGGTTAGTAGGGGAGTTCAGCTGGGGTCCGTATTAGGTCCCCTGCTGTTTTCTTTATATATGAATGATGTGGAGGAATGGCTCCCAGAGGTGGAGGTACACATGAGTACTGAAGATACAGTTCTGTACAGCATGAGTCAAACTGTTTATCAGATACAGGTGGACCTCCAGCTAGCCTAGAATGGGCTATAAGACTTTCTGGGACAAAATAATTTGATTTTGAATGCAAAAACATCTGAGGTGACATTATTTTGCTCAAACATGAGGGCAGCTAAAGGGAAGACCAGCTGGCAATTGGAACAAAGGATGAGGTCCCGTTGTCTCAAGTCCCTTCGTATAAATACCTGGGGGTATGGCTGGACTTGTGTATCACCTGGAAACATCATATTGAAAGTGTTGTCAAAAGGGTTTGCCCAATGTTAAGTTTCCTCTACAGACATCGTGCTCATTATCACTGGATGTAGGAAAGTACTGTAGAGCTAATGGTTACGCCCATTATAAAGTATGGGGATACTACATTTGGGGGGAGAGGGGAGGCTGGTACTGGTCAACTAAATTGAGGTGCCGTCTTTCGGATGAGACGTTAAACCGAGGTCCCATCTGCCTGGATTGGTGGTAGTTCAGGTGGCTGTTAAAGATACCATGGCACTTCTCGAAAAGAGTAGGGGAATTTCCCCGGTGTCCTGGCCAAATTTCCCTCATTCACTAAAAATACCACCAATAGCTTAATCTGGTTCAAGGTCAGTTGGCATTCATCTGTATCCCCTTCCCCCAGGTCATGCCTGAAAATAGGCAGGATTTGTCTAGTGCACTTACCCGGTCAGCAAAAACTAAATAAATAAATAAAAAATAATAAATAAATAAACAAACTGGATATTTTAACAAATTAGCTGACAAGTTTTATATTATGAGCACCTTGTACTACCTTCGACTGTGGGTTGCTTATCTCACTAAAATGGCTCCAACTGGAACAAAGAAGGGCATTTCATCAATTGTTATTAATAAAGAAAATATATTAAATGTAAAGACCCTGCTTATTTAAGAGATCTGGGGCCAGATTCTCAAATGTTCAGGAAAGGTAATGCTGCAAGCCCCTGGTGTGCCGAACAAATAGTGCACAGAACTTGCAGCATTGCCAGGCTGGTTATCGGGATTCTCAATCCCGTGCACCACACGCAGCTGGTTAGATCATTTTTTTGCTGGTCTAACACTGCGTCAGTCGGGGGACCTTTTTACAGGGTCTGTGTCACATAGTTGTTGCAAGCCGCCGTAAAGAGGGTGTAGTGCTGCATATATGCGCAATCTTCAAGAATCGGGCGCAAGGTGCAACACAGTGTTTGGCGCCGTACCAGGGTTGATGCAGGCTTGATGCAAGCCTTGCAAATCGAGCCCTGATGTCTGTGAGGAACTCTTGTGCAGCCACAGTTCAAATAGCCTTACCACTGAAGCACCCCCGTGGTGCTCTCTATTCAGGGGAGCCAGTCATTTGCTGATTGTGCTTCCATATGTTGAAATAGATTGCCTATTACATTAAGACTGTTACCTGGCACACTACCTTCAACCAAACAGACAAACTGCACTCAATACCAAGACTGTTAAATATTTTTTCACCATTATGCAGCTAAAATCATTACTGTCAGTATGAGACTATAACATTGTAACCAAGGTGTTATGCTTACCATTTATTATTACTTTTACATACACTGTTTTAAGTTATCTAGGACACTACAGGAAATTTGCCTAGGTTCAATGGCTTATATCCCAATAAACATAAGCTTGAACTTTGTACACACTGAGAAAAATCCGATGAACTAGATTAGAATGATATTTGCATCCAAAGTGAGGTCCTGGTCCCTGATAAAGCAATGATGAAACACTGCAGTTTGCCGGAGGGGAAAAAAACGGAACTATGGTGGTTGGGGATGGCACCGCTATATAACCTGTGTCTGCACGAACAACAGTGTGCCTCTGCATATACACATAAAATATGTTTTCAATTTACAAGAGTCCTTGTTTTGCATTACTCCAGAAGATGGCGCTGTGAAACAGTAGTTGGGTTTGCAAAGCTGCTTTGTTTGTCATTTTTTCTTTTTTCTTCTTTTTTTACTTTGTGGTTAAAGTTATGTTTTACAAGGTACTGTTTCAATTTGCTTTCTCCCAGTGCCCAGTCTTGCTAGTTTTCCTTCAGCTGGGATGGGGCTTGGTTCTGCATATAAACTCGGTTGCAATGCTGCCAGTGTCAGTCGTGTTCATTCCCCTGTTTGTTTGTTTTGGTTTTTTTCTAATTCTATTTTTTCCTCCCCTCCTTGACCCCACCAAACTCTCTCTGGTGACCTCCCAGTCCTCGGACTCTACCTCCCTTGTGTGACCCGACTCGTTTCCTCTCCCTCCCCGGCACTGGGCATCCCCCGGGTCTACCCTCCAGGGAAGGGTCACCCCTGCCTAGGGTGCTCTTTCTTATAGGGTTGAGCACTGGGCTGGGGAGGAGGAGGAGGACCAAGGAGAGAGCCGTGCCCGACTTCCGGGAGTGTGGTCCTTGGGTGGAAGGTGCCATTGCCTATCGTTGGGAGTATTTACTTAGGTAGTTCCCCTGTGGAGCCCGGTTGTCAAGGCAATTTATTTATTTTATTTATTTAGCTTTAGTTTACTGGGTAAGTACACTAGACAAGTAGTATGCCTATTTTCAGGAACGACCCGGGACAGCACAAAACATACAGTATACATACATGGCAACATTGGAGAAACAGCATGATACAGTAAAAAACAGCTATAACAGCGCTTGTATAAGGGCAGAGATACCACACATAGTACAAATTGTTACAGGACATAGACATTAGAATCACTGAATACATATTTCTTAGACCATCATGGACTCAGAGTGGACAATAGTGGACTGCAGAGTATTACATTACAGAGACTAGGAGCAGTCACATCTTGTCGTTTGTTTTAGGTGGGACCACATGGAGGAGCGAAAGGTCCCATGGGAAGGGGCAGAGCGAACAGAGTCCGAATGGAGTTCAGAGCCTAGGCACAAAGCGGCAAGTCACGATCCTCATAATGGTCCGAGTAGGGGAACTTAAGCAACTCGGGCGGTCTGTGACCTGAGCTGGTAGGGGATGGAGTCCAGTTTTGGGAGGAGATGCACCAGTCCCGACGGTATGCCCGTGGCAAGCACTTTCCTGGTGAAGTTTCCTACACCAAGGATCAGGAATTCCACAGGGGGGAGCCAGCTGAGTTTGTCATAGAGCTCACATCGGTGGGTGAGTTTGGGAGCAGCAAGTGCAAACCGACAGATATCATTATATGCCGTGTTCCACCGATTAAGATGGATTTGAGGTGACCTGGCAAATAGGTGGTATCCATAACTAAGGGAGGGAGAAGCACTCCCTCGCAAGTGCCAGCCTCGCCCCGGAGTCAGGTTGTATTTGGCCCCTGTAGGCAAGGCCAAGCTTACACCTGGTGGCTCTGCAGATGTTTTGGATATGGCTTCCCATGTCAAGTTGTGGGTCGAGGGTGACCCCAAGATATTTAATTGAGCTCGCTGTTGGCAACAGGGGGCCTCCATCACAAGCTATTTTGAGCACAGCTGATGGGGCTTTAACTTGGCCGTGGAACCAAAGAGCATGGCCTGAGTTTTGTTAGGATTCAATACCAGTCTATGGTTGGTAATCCAGGCCGAGACTCTGCTGAAGTCTTCAGATAGGCACTGGTTAAGGTCAGCAGCATTACGAGCATGGGCCACTAGCACAAGGTCATCTGCATAAAGCGTGACTTGGCAACGAAAGGTCACCCGTGGGAGTTGATTAATAAAAAGTGAGAATAGGAGAGGTCCAAGTACCGATCCCTGGGGAAGTCCCATGGTCACAGCCCTAGGCTCTGAGAGGACCTTGTTAAAGCAGGTGCGCTGCTTTCTACCCGTTAGGTAGCCCATCATCCAACTCATGGCATGCGGAGAGAACCCGAGAGTCCTGAGCTGCTCCCCCAGTAGGTCATGGTTGACAAGGTCAAAAGCTTTTGACAAGTCAATAAATATAGCACCTGACAGTTTGCCCTGATCCAGGGTGGATCTAATACTAGAGGTTACAGTAATCAGGGCAGTAGTGGTACTATGACCCTTCCGGAAACCATGTTGGGCCCCAGAAAGCAGCTCATGGGTATCCACGTACTCAGAGAGTTGCTCCACCACAACCTTTTCCAGGAGTTTACCAAGGGATGGGAGAATAGCAATAGGCGATAGTTGTCAGGGAGTTTGGGATTTCCCTGCTTCAAAACAGGGACTATCCTTGCCTCCTTCCAGATGTCAGGGATTATCCCCAGCTAAGGGATAGGTTAAAGATATGGGCAATCAGAGGGCAATGTAAGCTGCTCCCAGCTTGAGAAGCCTGGGCCTCAAGGTTGTCAGGCCCTGCACTGGAGTGCTGGGAGAGGGCAGCAAGCGGTTCCGAACATCAGGACAGACACAGCCTTAAGATTAAATACTCTCCGAGGAGGATGTTCACTCTGCATCGGAGGGATATTGCAGCAACCCCATCGGTCGTGAAACGAGAGGTGAGGGCCAGAAGGTCGGAGAAGTGGAGATTGAGGTGGTCGGTTAGTGTGGGATTATTGCACGAGACTCCATCAATAATCATGTCCACGACACCCGAGTGAGAGGGCCCACTGACGAGGGATTTAATGTTCCTCCAGAACCTCCTAGGATCTCTGACAGAGCTAAGTAGTGCCGATTTACAGAAGTTACTTTTGGCAGCCCTAATGGCTTTTTTACACCGATTCCTGAGTTGCCGATGTAATGTACTGCCGCAGCTCCACCCCCAGGCATACACCATGACACTGCTTTTGGTTACCCCTAGCCGCAGCCAGAGGTCGCTCCTTGAGTGATCGTTCTCCCCGTCCCTCCCCGGGAAGAGAGAGCAGTCCTCCGGACGCTCGATCTCTTCCTTCCCCTGCCGACCCCTGGCATCCCGGGCTCATTCCAAAACCCAGGTCACCGGCGTGGTGCAAGGTGTGGCGTCCAGCACCTTAACCATCAGCGCCACCAGGCCGCCCGTTCATTCCCCTGGTTAAGTGTGACTTTTTTTCGTCAATAAGATTTTAGTGAATAATAATTACAAAAATAAAACATATCAAAAACAGAATTTACATAAAAAAATCTGACTAAACTTACGTTTCTAAGAATTATCTTGTCACTGTAACATGTCAATTTTAATTGCTTTGAAAATCATATTCTAATCTCAACAGGCTAAGCAACAAATTATGAATATAAAGAGTACAGAGAAGAAAGGAGAAGCTCAGTTTTACTGTTCACGATCTTGTATGTACCTGGTGCTGTTGTCGATTACGTGGTCCTTGTGGCACTGTAAGTTTTACTTTTCTTAGCCTTCCTTGCTTACTAACATTCCAGCTGTATATATGTGCCGATGGCTAGCTGAGGTTTTGGCTGTTGAAGCTCCTGCTGTGTGCCCTTACAGGCATTCGCACTGACTAGCTCCCATTTTTTCTGAGGTCTTGTCATGCCACTGTGATATCTAAAGGAGCATTCTAAGTTGTTGATTTTCTGTGTAGTGGGAAAAGTTACTATGTTTTAAATACATGTTTTAGAGTGGGTGAATTATTTGCACTAAGTGTGTCTATGTGGATGTGGAAACAAATGTCTCTGTGGAAATTTGCATAAGCTGCACACAATTATTTAATGAGTAGGGAGGCTTACTAATGTTTTAAAAGGCGAACGTATAGTATGCATTGAGGTGGGAGAGTGGGAGAATGGAAGCAGGGTGTACTGTCTCAATGAAAAAAATCAGTCACCGTAGTAATGTTTTCTTCCAAAGGGACCCCTCACTATGGTTAACAAATGCAATCATTCCCTTGGAACGAGCTGCCCGAGACATAGAATTTTGTGCTAACTATGGAATCTCACAATGAAATTCAAAACTCTGCCATGTGGTCATGTGCACCTCTGCCCTCTAATGGAAGATTTATTCTTCAGGCTGTAGTGAACCGTGGCCACTAAAGCTAGCTAAACAGCTACCAAATTATCCAATAAAAACAGAAAAAAGTTTTGGAAAAAACACTTTACACTATAGCAGAAAACAGGTTAGCATGAATGATCACTGAGTATCAGCTGTAAAATTATGCCACAAGTAATGCTCAAGCAATTAAAGAGAAAACTGATTCTTGTGAGAACCTTTTGCAGGTTCTGAAAGGGGAGGTAGGATGGGATTGTTAAGCATAGTGAGGGATCCCTTTGTACTGTAAGAAAAAGCTACTCACCTTGGTAATCTTGTTTCTTCCAGTGTATTCTTCTATATTCATAACTGTATGCAGTCAACCTCTTAAGTAGAGCTGCCCGGAGAATTGGAACTATACGCAAATGATAGAACTATCACTGGCTCATGACACACATTCAAACTTGCTGCCCTTATCTGCTGCAATATTCCAACAACGTATCAGATTTCTAATGAGCCTACAAGGTAACCTATACTAAGACTTATCTACTTATACCTATGTAATATAACACAACTGAAGCTGTCTATGACAGCATGAAACATGTAAAACATCATGCAATGATAAAAAAAAAACCTCTGAATGCCAGAACCACTTGGAAAAAGAAGGGAATTACGATTTCCCACCAGGAGTACAAAACATCTGTGCCAGTGTTTGGGACTGTCAAATCAAAAAGACTTGGTCAGGAGTTCAGAGGCTCTAGTTCTGGAAGGGGAGGCAGGGAGGGAGAGTTATGAATATAGAAGAATACATTGGAAGAAACAAGATTACTAAGGTGAGTAATTTTTTCTTCTAACCCCAGGTATTCTTCCGTATTCATAACTGTATGCAGATTTCAAAGCAGTACCTTTGGAGATGGCAGAGAACCTATTTAGGAAAGAGGCTCTGCAATCTGCTGTGCCAAACCTGGCATCACTTTTGGACTGTGTGTCCAAACTTTAGTGTTTAGTAAATGTGTGTACTGTTCTCCAGGTAGCTGCTTTACAGATCTCCACTAATGGAATATCTCTTGAGGCTGCTTTTGTAGCAGTTGTGCCCCCAGTCGAATGGGCCCAGAGGCCTGCTGGGGGTTGCTTGCCCACTTTTGAATAACAAAACTGAATGCACTGTTTGACAGGGTAGAACAGGACCCTGTCCCATTTGTTTTGGAGAAAGTGTTTAAATGCAAGGATCTGTATTCTTTCCTTTTTCTGTCTCTTCTCTGTCTGATTGCACAACCCAATTTTCCTTCGAGACCTCAGACTTGATCAACCCAAACAGTCTTGCAATCCTTTGCCTCTCACTGTCTCTGTTTTCTCCTGTTGTCTTTCTTCCTTGCATATCTATATTTGCTAATATAAAATATATGAGAATCAATGTATGGAAAAGAGGTGATATTGGGATCACTTTTGTTCAGAAAATTGTGTTACTGTTGAAATGTATATATTTATAATTTGAGATAACTGTAAAAAAATAGAGGTTACTTGAGTGCAAATGCCTCAGCCTTTTGCAGTTGCTGTGGGGACCTCAGGAAGTTCTCAATGGTCTATCACCTCCTGAAATTTACAAAGAACTGGATGCTTGCAAAGGTTGGGGGTTGAAAAAGACTTATAAAAATAGAAAGATTTTATTTTTGCTTCTGTACATAGTTATTCTGAACAGGTTTATATTATGTTACTGCTACAATAAATAAAGTTTTGATGATTTTTACAACTGCTCCTGGGTTTTCCCTATGCTTACTGACCTGTGCCTTGACAACACATTGGAGTATCCAGTGAGAGATTGACCTCTTAGAAGCTGGGGTGCCTTTACCCACATCCCCCATAGGCGAGAAACAGTTGTTGCTTGTCATGTCTATGATCCCAGGTATGGGTTGTGACACTTGGACAGCTGGTTCTGATTACGCTATGATTTTTTGCAATATAAAAAAAGTAGTGTGATTGTCTGTCATGAGAAATCCTGTGCTCCTGGGATGACCCCCCACCCCCAGGTATCACTTCAAAGGACAGGATATATGTTAAACAGCAGGTCTCTGTAAGGTGATTAACTTCCTAGTTTGCTTTCAAGATAGGAACTAAAATAACCATTTTATGACGTCCTCAGGAAGGTCAGTTAATTGCACCTGATGTCACAAAGCATATTACACTTCAGTGAGATCTAGCAGAGAGAGTCATAAAAAGTCCTTTGATGTCTGAGAGAGAGAACTGCTCATAGATCAAAGAAGTTATTTGGAAAATGAGTTTTGCTGAAGTAGCAGAATTTAATACCTCTTGATAGGACATCCTGTTTTGTATAGTTTTCATATTCTGACAGGGAGGAGCTAGGTGACCTCATGGAAGAGGCTGGCAAAGACAGTATTAAACTGTATTCTGTATACCATTTAGAGACATTCTTGTTTGGACTCTCTGAAGCAACATCTACTTCAAGCACTGTTAAAAGATATACATTAGATAGACAAGTCTAATTGTCTGGTGGTAGGAATTTGCACTTTTTAAACATTGTTCTTTTAAGTGACTGTATTCACTGTGATAAATTGTTCTGTATTTACATTTTACATTTTTATCTATTTTAAAGTAAACCTCTATTTTAAAGAGACTGCTTAGTGTGCCTTCGAAATTCTTTCTTTGACAGGTGAAGCATATATGGTTAAAGTTGACACTGTGCATAGCTTAATGGTGATACCAAACTGGGAAAAGGTAAGAGTTTATCTGAGGTCTTTCATAGAGTTTTTAAGGGTTCATTATGTACACCTGGTTAGGTGCCCGTAGGCAAAAGATATCTGGCATTCCCCGAAGAGCAGAATTATCTGAGCCTGTATATTGGGTACGCTAGCAAGAGGTTCACAGTTTGAATCCCTCTAGAACTTGAGACCAAAGGTGATTTGGGCCCACAAAACAGACAGGAGGGTTACCCTGTTCTGTTCCTGTTCACAATACTGCATTCAGAGGTTGGCACTGTGGGAGCAGAGGGCCTGACCTGCTGAGTGGGGTTGTGACATGGGTCATATAGTAACTTAATGCCCCTTTGACATCCAAACTATGGACCCTGCACTCACCTGAGCTAACATGTTCAGTGAAGAAAACTGGCAATGTTATGGATTGATTTAAGTGAAAATCAGAAATCACCTTAGGAAGAAATATCCTGTTTGTTCTAAGCACCACTTTGTCATTATGGAAGGAGAGATTGTCCTTCTCCACACATAGTGCCTGTAGCTCACTTATCCTTCTAGCAGAAGTAACTGCAACCAGAAACAGTTTTCCATGTGACATACTGTAAATGAGCAGAAGACACAGGCTCAAAGGGGGGGTTTCATGAGTTGAGCAATGCATATGTTTAGGTCCCACATTGGGACTTGTTCCCTGATAGGTGGGTGCATGTGGCACAAACCTTTGAAGAACTGTTTGAAAATGGGATTAGCTGCTATGGAAACATTTTTCCCAGCAGAAATGTAGGCCGAGATTGATGCTAAATGAACTTTCAGGGATGCATATTTCAACCCCTGGGAATGCAGATATGTGAGGTATTCCAGGAGTACTGGGATTCCTACTAAAGTAGGCAAAATTTTCTTGGAATTATACCAGATAGAGAACCTTTTCCATTTTGATGAATAGGTTTTCTTAGTGAAAGGTTTTCTATATCCTTTCAGGATATCCAGAACAGCTTGCGAGACATTCAGGTGTGTATATTCTAAGTCCTCTAGAACCATGCCTTGAGTCTGAGAGACTTGAGATTCAGGTACAAGATTTTCCCCTGATGGGAGGTCAAAAGATTGTGCCTCCTGGGAAGGCGTATCAGTTTGGACACTGACGTGGATAACAGTAGAGGATACCAGGGCTGCCTGGCCCAGTCTGGTGCTATTAGGATCACTGATGCAGGCTGTGACCTGAGCTTAATCAGGACTCTGAAAATGAGTGGAAAGGGAGGAGAAGCATACAGACTTCTCCCTGACCAGTCCAGAGCCAGAGCATCCAGTGGGATTGTGCCATTGGCTGGTGGACTGCAACAGAATAGGGGCAGAAGGCCATTCCCCTGGGAGGCAAAGAGATCCACTTCTGGTGTGCCCCACCTTTTGAACACTGAGTCCAGTACTTGCTTGTTTATGGATCATTCGTTATGTGGCTGGCTGATTTTGCTTAGAGCATCTGCCAGGGTGTTGTCTTTTCCTGGTACATGAATGGCCTGTAGAGAGGCCTTTAGAGAGTAAACCAGATTCCATACTTTCATGGCCTCTGTGCACAGAGGGTCTGACCTTATTCCCCCTTGCTTGTTTATGTAGTACATTGTTGTGCTGTTGTCTGTTCTGACTTGCACCACTCTGTCTTCCACTAGATGGCAAATGCTTTTAGAGCTAGAAACACTGGGTAGTGTGCTCTCCCAAGTGAGCACCCCATCCTAGCAGGGAGGCATCTGTTGTAAGGGTAACTGATGGGGTTTCCTTTTGGAAGGGTACTCCTTCCCTGAGATTGCTTCCTTCCACCACTGCAGTGCCTGAAGCAGGGTTCTTGTTACCGGAATCATTTTTGTCATTTAATCTTTTCTCTGGCACCAATGTGCTCTGAGATGAAACTGTATAGCTCTCATTTGATACCTTGCTCCCAGGACTGTGCCTGTTGCTGTGGCCATATGTCCCAAGATTTGCAGGAATTGCCTTGCTGGGTGTGGCTTGTTCAGCCTGAATGAGATAGCCAGCTGCAGGATGCTTTGTACCCTGTCCTGAGTAAGAAAAGCTCTTTCATGTATTGTGTTCAGTTCTGCTCCTATGAAGTGCAGGACTTATACTGGAGTGAGAATGGATTTTTCCTGATTTATCAGGAATCCTAGAGATTGTAGCAGGTTTAGTGTTACCTTTAGGTGATCTTGTACATGCTGTGGTGATGCTCCCACAACTAGCCAGTCACTGAGATAAGGGAAGATTGATATCCCCAGTCTTCATAGGTATGCCATTACTACTGCCAGGCACTTTGTGAACACCCTGGGTGCTGAGGTGAGACCGAAAGACAGAGCTGAGAATTGGTAGTGACCTGATGGACGTCTGAACCCGAGATACTTCCTGAGAGACTCTATTACTGGGATGTGAAAGTAGGCATCCTTTAGATACAGAGATGCCAGCCAATCCCTCTGCTGGATAACTGACAAAATCAGAGCCAGTGTGACCATTTTGAACTTTGGTTTTATAAGATGTGTTTTCAAAAGTCAGAGGTCTAGAATAGGCTGGCATTCCCCATTTTTTCTTTTGGTGAGGAAGTACCTTGAGTAAAAGCCTCTTCCTTTCTGATGGCTTGGTACACACTCTATTGCTTTCATGTGGAGTAAGCACTGAATCTCTTTTTCCAAGAGTTTTTCTCTAGGAGAGAAACTGGTTTGAAAACCCTTGATTTTAGGGGAGGAAAAGACTTGAAGCTCAGGGACAAACCCTGACTTACTACTTCCAGGACCCAGTTGTCTGTGATGATGGAATGCCACGCCTGAAAAAAGTAAGCCAGACTGCCCCATACTGGTAGTGCGGAGGTGGCCTTGACCATTAAGTCAGGGGTTTTGTTTCACCTGGGGCTGAGCCTGGGTAGTTTGGGAGCCTCTTCTGGAGGGCCTTCTACCTCTGGTCCTGAAATACCCAGTCTGCTATGGGTATGTTTGGAACTGTGGGTCTGCCTGTGCCTGATAAAAGAGCATACCATAGGCTGTCCTTCCTATGCCTCCCCTTCCATAAGGCCTACAGGAAGAAGATGAAGGCCTGTCTCTGGAGGAATTACTTTTGTAGGTGGCCTTATACACATCCACCTTTTTCATGTATGCTTCGGTTTGCTTACTGAATAAAGAATGGTCCTCTGCAGAAAAATCCATGGTCTTAGCCTGGGTATCCTGGGTTAAACTGGTAGCCCTGAGCCATGCCAGCCTTCTAAGGGCTATAGTAAGAGCCATTCACCTGGCAGCATTGTCACTGGCATTTGCTGCCATTTGAAACTGGTACTTTGCTGCCTCCAGTCCAAACCTTGCTGTTTCAGCCAGATTATCAGAGAGAGGTGAAGGGGCCTTCTCTGACATTGCCAGTACGGACTGCCACGGTGATTTTTGATACTGTGCAGAGTAAGCCTGATAGTTAACCTGCCTTACTCCCAGAGAAGCAGCTAAGTACCCTTTCTTAGATATATTGTCTATTTTTTGAGAGTCCTTCTCAGGTGGGTGAGGATAACGGGATGCTCGCCTTCTCACAGGCTGCCTGCTGGACTATACCCTGATGATCAAGATGAGAACAGATGAATTCAGACCCCTGTCTGTCTAGTTAGTATTTCTTGTCCACCTTCTTATCCAGAGGTGGAAGAGAATTTGGAACCTGCAGGATTTTAAACAAGTCTTTTTTAAAGAACTTGTTTATTGGGAGAAGAATCTTCTTAGTGGGTGTTAACCCCATCATCTCCATATATTCTACCTCCATATATGCTACCTGATGTGGTACTCGTGTACCTATATTATGACTACTGTGATCTACCTATTACAAAGCGTGTACCACCAGTGAATGCCTTTAACACTGGATGCTTTTTTAATCTAAGCGTTATGTACTGTACTGTTTTGTTTGCTGTGATGTATTGCTCTCTTGACAAGGTGCCTTTGTAAATGAGTCTTCGACTCAAAGGTCTGTAAACCGATGAACTAAATAAATAAATAAATATTCTTCCTCCTCTTCATCCTCTATAACCTTTGTAGTAGCCAGGTCAAGAGCATCAACTATTTTCCTTACAAAAGAAAAATGAGAGGAAAAATCCTCTGGCCCTGGGGGGAACCGAATTCCTGCTCTGGTGAGATCTCTGGCTCTATAGGCTCACCTTCATCAATTTCTGGCTCATCATACTCCTCATGCTCCATTTCTTGAGATGGAAGTTCAGAGGGAGCAACCGGGGTTTGAACCGGTGGAGGGAGGATCAGTGCAGGTATAAGACCCTGCAAAGCCTGGATCACCTTCATGGCCTGGGCAATATCCTCCGCTGATGGCAGGCAGTGAGGCACAGATGAAACCCCTCTAAGTTTATCAGCCTGGGGGTTCAAGGTGCTTAGTCTTTTTGGTTTTCTTGGAGGGAACCGGAGAGTCAGCCGGATCACCTATCCTTTTGGTAGTACTTTCATCACCCTTATCAGGGGTGTTCAGGAAAGAGACAGTGGTTTCCCCGTAGATTTGGAAGGTATGGGCTGGTTACAGCCTGTAGCACCCTTATCCAGTCTCTTTTGTAATCCTTCCATCCCTTTTTCAGCAGTTTTCTGGGGAAAAGACTTAAAGATTTCACAATCTGCTGAGAAATGGTCAGTCCCCAGGCAGACCACACACAGATCGTGCTTGTCTGCCTTAGCAAAAACACCCCTACACTGTAGGCAGTTTTTAAAACCTAGGAGTCCAGTTTTTTTCTTGGGTTTTTCAGACATTCTTATTCAAAGAGAAAAAACCCAACCGCAATACAGATTTCACTCTTTATCTCTATTTATTTATTTTTTGTGGTCGGTTCAGGACTGATAAAAGGTCCGATAACGAACCGAGGATTCAGCAAATCCGAACCGGGTCAGCGGTTTGCAGGAACCAGGTTAGCGGTTTCAAAACAATTTTAGTTTAAAAGTAAACAACTGTAATAAATAGACTAAATAGTGGAACATATGACAGAAAAGTTTCCACAAAGGCTATAAAGGCCCCGCTTCCCCAACAGTTATACCGAACTGTGAGGAACCAAGAAATAAAACTAAAATTAATCTAAGAAACTAAAACTAAGCTAACGTATGAGATAAAACTAAGTAAATAAAGGCAGCAGTAAGAATAAAAATCTAAGAATACTTGTATTCTGTGAGGAACAAGGAATGACTGATTTGGGAAGTCTCCTGGGTGTCTTGACTTGTCAGGAGGAGAAAGAAATCTTGTACGTTGATGGAACGTTGCAGCAGTTAAGGGCAGCAGTTTGAATGTGTGTCACAAGCCAATGATAGTTCTATCATTTGCTATAGTTCCAATTCTCCGGGCAGCTCTACTTAGGAGGCTGACTGCATACAGTTATGAATACAGAAGAATACCTGGGGGTTACAGGAAACAACATTACTATGGTGAGTAACTTTTTCTTCAAACCCCAGTAATCCCTCATTTATGCTGAACAACCGCAGACTCCATAGCAGTTCCTTGGGAGGCTGGGTACAGAATGTATTTAGGGAAAAGGTTCTGCAAGACAGCAATGCCAAAGCTGGCATCCCTCCTGGACTGAATACCCAGGCAGTAGTGCTTTGTAGACATAAGTAATGTCTTCCAGGTAGCAGCTTTGTAAATCTCCTGAAGGAAGACACCCCTGGATGCTACCACGGAGGCAGCTGTGCCCCTTGTAGAGTGGGCCCTAAGGCCTTCGGATGGAAGCTTGCCAGCTTTACCATAACAGAACTGAGTACAAGCTACTATCCATTGAGAAATGGTCCTACTAGAGACTGGTGTTCCATGACCTACCTCACTGTACGTGACAAATAGCTGGGTGTTTGCAGACCTAACAACCTCTGTGCGGTCCAAATAGTATTTCAAAGCTCTCTTAACATGCAAGCTATGGAGCTTTTGCTCCCCTGGTGTGGAGTTTTCTGTAAAGAATACAGGAAGAGTAACAGACTGGTTCAAGTGAAACTCTGATAACACTTTGGGGAGAAATTTCCTGTTGGTGCTCAGGACTCCTTATTTCTGTTAAAGATGATGTAGTTAGGATTTGTACAGAGGACCTGAAGCTCACTTACCCTTCTGGCAGATGTTAGGGCTACCAGAAAAACTGTTTTCCAGGTGACATACTTTAAGTGAGCAGTTGCCGTAGGGTTGAAGGGACCCTCAATCAGATGAGAAATACATATATTCAGATCCCATGGAGGAACTGGGTCCCTGACAGTAGGGTTGAGATAGGTCAGGCCCTTGAAAACCCTTTTAAAAATAGCCTGTGAAGCTAGAGACCTGTCCTTACCAGCAGAGCCATAAGCTAAAAACTGCTGCCAGATGCACCTTTAGGGTTGAAGGCTGGAGACCCAAGGACTACAGATGGGCTAGACAATCCAACAGATGTGCCAGGCTCACACCGAGTGGGTAATGCTGTCTGGAAGAGCACTATAACGAAAACCGTTTCCATTCTGAAGCATCAATTTTCCTGGTTGCTGGTTTCCTAGAAACCTTGAGGACATGAAACACCTTTTCTGAAAGGTTTAACCCAAAGAATTCTAGCTCTTCAAGTACCATGCCCTGAGGTGCAGGGTCCATGAATCTGGAAATGTTATCCTGCCCTGAGATAGAGTCAGAAAAATTGTAACTTGAAATGAGGATTACTGGGTTTTGACCTAAAGGGACAGGAGCAGATAACACCGGGTCTGTCAGGCCCGGTCTGGACCAATTAGTATCAGTGTTGCAGGTTCCCTTCTGAGTTTCAGCAGTACCCTATGCAGGAGAGGGAATGGTGGGAATGTGTAAAGGAACCTCCCTGTCCAAGAGAGGACCGCGGCATCCTCTGGGACCATTATCACAGAGGGGGCATGCAACAGAAGTCGGGCAATTGGTAGTTTTCCCAAGATGCGAACAGATCTATCTTTGGAGTCACCATCTTCTGAACACTGTAGACAGCACCTGACTGTTTGGTGTCCACTCATGGTTTCCTTGACTGATTCTGCTCAAAGAATCTGCCAAGACATTGTCTTTCCCTGGCAGAAGAACTGCTGCTAGCTGCACCTGCAGTGAGTATGCCAAGCCCCAGATCTTCATTGCTTCTGTGCACAGTTTGGAAGATCTCATTCCTCCCTGCTTGTTTATGTAATACATACTGTAGTAGTGGTGTTGTCTGTCCTGATCTGAACTGACTGAACCCTGATTTGGGAGGAGAAAGCTTACACTGCCATAGAGACTGCTCTGAGTTCCAGGAGACTTATGTGTTCCCGAGACTCTACAACGGTCCACACCCTGCTTACAGTGTGATCCTCCAGGTGGGCATCCCACCCTAGGAGGGAGGCCCCACCCTAGGAGGGAGGCATCTGTAGTGAACACCACTGAGGGTGACTGCTGGAGGAAGGGAACCCCCTCTCTGAGGTTTTCCTCCATCGACTAACCAAATGGAATGCGAGCGCTGTTCTCTGGCACGGTTCAAACCCTCTCCCATTGCTTTTCACTTTACCTCCACTAAAACCTGCTCTCTTAAGGCTTCTAAGTTAAGATTTAAGCTAAAAATGTACTGAAAAGAGTGTAATCCTGTAGAACTTGTGTTATTTGCCTGATTTAGAAGTGATTACGGCCTTTCCTGAATTTTTCTGTCTCGGGAACCAGACTTTGGCACCCAAACTAACTGCTCCCTTTGTCCTGCTAATCGGACCCCTGCTGTACTGTCTGCTCCTTTGTCCCATATCCAGCATGTAATCTCACCCTCCTTCTCTCTTTTCCAGCAGCTGGGACCCCCCCTCCATAGGGCTCCCCAGCTCCGCTTCGGCCCCCGGAACGGTCGGTACCTCTCAGGCAGCCGCCAGAGACCTCCAGCCCGGATACAAGGCCAGCAAGGTATGGCACCAGCCATCAAGTGCAACCCTGGCTGGTTACGAGGTCTTGTAAATTACTAAGTATCGACTTTCCCATCTGCAGCCTATACTTCACCAGCACTAGGGGCTCTGCAATTGTATTCTCCTGCTACCAGTTCTCCTAGTTGCACTCTGCACACCTCCTTGTGGTGTTGGTAGCAGGCTGCCCAGACTACAAAATATTATCAGTCCCTGCACCCTACTGCAGCAGCTCATCCTCCTAGCAATCCTGTGCCACGGCCATAGTTCAAGATGTCAGAAGGCTCCCCATCTACCAACATACCCAGGTGCCAACATCCACTACGAACCTAACTGTGTCACTGGGCACTACTTCACGCTTGCTAAAGGAGCCTGGTCTACTCACTGGCTCCTGCTACCTCGCAAGGGTGGCTAACACAGAGGTCTTACAACCTACCCCTACCCTCATGACTCTCAATGCTCTGCACACAGTCTACTTGCAGGCAAACCAAAAACCTCCTCTGCAAAAAGTTGTGTGGCTACCAGCTAACAGCCTACCGATTGATGCTGCTCAGGGCTGGGGATGTGCACTCAAACCCTGGCCCAGCTAATCCACTACACCCCTCTAACCACCCAACTCAAGGAGCAATCAAGATAGCACCAATAAAATCCATAGCCTCCCAAGCAAACTGGATCAATTACAAGCCTGGACCTCTCAGCATAACCCTGACATTCTATCGGTGGTTGAAATCTGGCTTTCACCCAAGATCTCAGATAATGCTGTTGCTCTTCCAGGTTTCAACATTTTCAGGCTTGACAGGACTACCAAGAGATGTGGCGGATGTGTGATCTATGTTAAGGACTCCATCAAAGGGCACGTCCTACCCCAGGCTGACCTAGTACCTAATGCACAGGCACTAGCAATCAAAGCCCTACCCGGGGCGCACAACAAAGCTCTATCGTCTCTGCCTATGTTCCCCCTAATGAACATAAAAAGGGTTTCAGGGGTATCGTGGACTTCATCCATGGCATGCCCTCTAACTCTGAGACCATAGTACTAGGTGATTTCAACATCAACTGGCTTTTTCCTGATGCAGGCCCGTACCGGGACGATATCTCTGCAGTCCACCTCACTCAGCTTATCTCCTCCCCCACCAAGGTTAACTACAAAACTGGCACCAGCACCCTGCTTGACTGGATACTTTCTAGCAATCCTGAGTGACTCACCAATGTGACAGTGCACCCGGATGCAATTAGTGACCACTCCCCAGTCTCCTGCAGCTGGATTAACAAATTCCTCAAACTACTACCCCGCTTCACCTATATTAGGGTACTAAAGCATAGACATCTGGAGTCCCTGAAACAAGATCTTGTCAACACCAACTGGTCACAAATTGATGACTCTACAGACAGCAATACAGCCCTGGAATGCTTTATACAACAGTTCACGAAGGTTTGTTACATGGATGCACCCCTCAAAAAGCTCAAAGCCCGGGGGACAGTGAACCCCTGGTTATCATCTGAACTCATAAACAGGCTGAAGAATCGTGACCACCTCTGGCACCTAGCTAGAAAGTTGGGTAAACCCTCAGCTATACTAGCTTACAAGCAAGCCAGAAATGCCTGCACTCGGGAAATACACCTGGCTAAATCCAACCACCACAAGGAGTTACTTACTGCCTCCTGGGGTGATGGGAAAAATTTCTGGACTAATATGAAGGAAGTCTTAGGGAAGGATGTAAAGCTGTCACCGATCCTGATCAACATTCAAGGTATCCCACCCAGGACCCTCGAATTCTAGCTAATGCCTTCAATGAAGCGTTCTCAGACCTGTCCGGGATACTCCCCCCTGACTTTGTTGAGGACACACCACCCCCCAACACCACTACTACTGTCTCTCACCTTCAGCCTGCCCCTCCATTTTACTTCAAGAAGCTAACTCCTTCGCTAGTCAGAAAATACCTTCGCAAAGTGCATGGGAAATCACGACAAAGCGCAGACACACTGGACCTCAAACTTATTGCACTGTTTGCCGAAGAAGTTCTCCTCCCCCTAACCAAGATCCTCAACCTGTTACTTTGTCACTCACAATTCCCATAGGTGTGGAAATCAGCCATTGTGACCCCAGTACACACGAATGGAGATAGGGCATCACTGTCAAACTACTGGCCCATCTCAATTCTGCCACTACTCCAAAGCACTAGAACGTATTGTAGCTGACCAGTTGGTCGAATACCTTGAAAAATACTCAATTCAAAGCCCTGAACAGCATGGCTTCCGTAAAGGCCATAGTACCTCTATGGCATTACTGGAACTCACTGGTTTCATACACCAGTCATTGGATCAAGGAACCCTAGCTGGGGCAGTCTTCACTGACCTCTCAAAGGCCTTTGATACTGTCCACCACTCCCTTCTCCTAAACCAATTAACCTCCATTGGCCTCTCCACAAAATCAACTCTGTGGTTCAAAAGTTATCTAGAACAACGCTCTCAAAGGGTGAAAATCGACAATGTCCTCTCCGACCATCTGCCTGTAAGATCTGGTGTGCCCCAAGGCTCCATACTAGGACTGCTCCTTTTCAGCATCTTTCTCAACAATCTACCACGCCACTGCCAACAACAGATGCTCCTCTATGCAGATGATGCAGTAATCTTCACAAACTGCCCAGACCCAGAGGAACTTGAGGGCAATCTACAACGTGGTTTTGGGATAGTTGAGGAATGGTTCCATAACCATAAACTAATCCTGAACAGCAATAAAACCAAAGTCATGATGTTCTGCAGCACTCGGAACAAGCATAAGTCCTATGCACTTAACATCAGTACCCACTCTGGAAGACTGCTTGAACATACCCAGCACTTTAAATATCTTGGGGTAACTCTGGACAGCTGTCTAGCTTATGACCAACACATCAGCAATGTTTCCAGGACTGTCAACTACAAGATCGGTCTCCTCCACAGGCACAAGCACTGTCCCACTTCGGACGCCCTTAGACTTGCCATCAACAGCTCCATCCTTTCCATAGTAGACTATGGCCTGGTAATCTATGGTGCTGCTTGCCACACTGCTCTTCGCAGAATATCAGTTGCCCTGAACAAGGCCTGCAGACTGCTCACAGGGGCCGCATGTCTCACCCATACCTGTGAACTCTATGATCAAATGGGCTGGCTCCAACTCAGTGGGAGGATACACTACCAAACCTGCCTACTCGCCAAAAATGCTCTTCTTGGTATCCTTCCCCATAGCACAGCTAACCTACTCCAACCTCACAGCAGCAGCTCGCAATGTACGAGAAGCTCTAGCACCCACTTTTTCCATGTTCCTCGCCCTCAAACGACACAAGACCAATGCTCCTTTGCCTACAGAGCACCCCTCTGGTTTAATGCCCGCAGCTGGGACATCTCCAACCAACCTACTCGGGGCACTTTTAAAAGTCTGCTACGCCAACATCTTTCCGCATCCAGCACCTGTGAATGCAACCCTTAGTTGCCCTTGCCTTCAGTCTATGCCCTGCCATTTAGCGGCTCCCTGCACAGGCATGACCCCTTGCCACCTCTACCCACCACCCTCACTCCCTCCCCCCACCTCTCTGCCCTACCACTTAGCAGCTCACTACACTGGCATGGCCACTGGACACTTTATACCCACCCCCTTACTTTCCTTTAAACCCCCGCACTACGACAATGTCTATGACTGCTGCCCCTTTTCTCACCTCACCCACACCCTCCTCTCCTACCAACTGCCTCCTTTAGCCCCTCTCTAACTCCTTTCTGCCTATCGCTAACTAACTGTTTGCCAACTAAGCTCAAGTCTGCCCACATTAACTGCTTACGGTGTACTCTAACCTATGGTTTTTTACTTATTAATGTCAGGTTGTTACACTCTTGTTTGTATAACTTTTGTCATTTCTGTTAATGTTTTATACACTGTTGTCTGTATTACCTTTGTAATTATTGTCTCCCCTTCCACTGACGTGGAACCTTTGTAAACAGGCTCCCAGCTCAAAGGTGTTTAATCCTAGCTCTCAATAAATAAATAAATAAATTCAAAAGCTTGTATCAGAGACTTTGTAATGGGAACTAGTTTTGACAGAGGGCCCCACCTCTGAGACCCGTGAGCCACCAAGTGGTACTGGATGTCCCTCACTTGGAATCTGGCCCCTGGTACCACTGCTGTGGATGAGGCCATGTGCCCCAGTAACTGTAAGAAGTCCCTGGCTGGTCTGGGCTGCCCTGTTCTGAAGGACTTTGCCAGCCTGATGAGATTTGATACTCTGTCCTGAGGGAGGAATACTTTCCCTTGGAGGGTATCCAGTTCCGCTCCTGTAAATTCCAGCATCTGAACCGGTTTTGACTGAGAATTCTAAACATTTATCATGAAGCCCAGATGCTCTAGTGTGTGCTGTGTGAGCAAGAGAGAGAGGCCTTGGTCTCCTGCTGTGACTGGCCTGAGACTAACTAGTCATATACCACCACCTCCTCCTAATCAAACTAAACAAACTCGATCTTGACTCCCATGCCCTCTCATGGTTTAATAACTACCTGTCCAATCGGCTGGAATGTTTCAAGTGGGCAGGAGCTACCTCCTCCCTTGCACACATCAGAGATGGGGTCCCACAGGAATCTATCTTGGGTCCTCTGTCATTCTCCATCTTCATTAATGATCTACCCCTTAACTGTGGAGGCGCGTCAGTCCAACTTCATGCAGACAATGCTAATCTATATAGGTCTGATAGAAACATCTCCTCCAATCAGGCCTTGAAAATGACTTTTCACAACTCAAAGCCTGGTTTAGGTAAAATCTATTGGTCCTCAATATCAAAAAAACTAAATCAATGCTGTTCCATCACACCTCTTTTGGCGGGTCCACCCAGCAACCTTTCATAATTCATACCTCTAATGGAACGGCACTTGAAGGAGTGGACTCCTTCAAATAACTGGGGATTATCCTGGATGAAAATCTAACCTCTGATGCTCACTCTCATAAAATTATTCAGTTTACACACCAAAAACTGGACCTACTTTATCGAATTGCCCCCTTACCTGGTCCCCCAATCACGGAGAACAATCTCCTCAGCAATTCTTCTCCCTGGTGTCTTGTACAGAGCCCCTTTACTTAATTCGGCAAAATCATCAACCCAGACCAAATTAAAAAATCCTATCACAGAATCACGCGCTGCACAACAATGGCCCCAGCTCGCATGCACCACTGTCACATCCTCAAGTCCTTGGGGTGGCCGTCCTTTAAGGCAAAGCTTGACTTCCCTCTACTCTGCACTACTTTCAAGCTCACCCACCTTCCCTCCCCACCTATCCTTAGTAACTTGCTCACTTTAAAACCCATCCCTAGGTCCCAACGTTCCTCTCACCTCCCATTACCAAGTCTCCCCAAGACACAGTTAGCCGTAGGCAAGAAATCCTTCACCTGCATAGCACCCCACAAATGGAATAACCTCCCGCCTGGACTACTCTCCTGCTCATCCCTTCCCCAATTCAAACAGTGCTTTAGAGAACTCTTCTTTCCCCCACCCATATGCACCTGCTTCTAACACCACCCTCTCACTCTTGTCCCCCCTCTACCTAATCCTGCACTTCCTCTTCCCCCTACTCCAATACCACCATGCTACCTATCAGTTTTCACATATCGCATTGTAAGCACTTCTTTTACAACTACAGTTAATTTGGTTCATGATAGTCTATGTATGTTTGTATGTATGTATACAATAGATCTTGCTTATTGTTTTATAATACCTATCCTAGTAATGTATGAATGAATTCCCTGTAGTTCTGTTGAAACACAGAAACACAGAAGCTGATGGCAGATAAGGACCGCAAGGCCCATCCAGTCTGCCCATTTTTTCTACCTTATAAATGTGCCATAGGCCTTTTACTCTGTCAATGGTCTATCTATTTCTTACTCATCTATATTGCTCCCTTATGCCTATCCCATGCTCGTCTGAAGCCCTGCACTGTATTCATATCCACCACTTCCTGAGGTAGGCTGTTCCATGCATCCACCACACTTTCTGTGAAAAAGAACTTCCTCACATTACCGCTTAATCGGCCTCCCTCTAATCTCATGCTGTGTCCTCTTGTCCTGCTATTTTTCTTATATTGAAACATGTTAGACTCTTTCACCTTGTCAATGCCCTTAAGATGTTTGAATGTTTCGATTATATCACCTCTCTCCCTCCTTTGCTCTAGGGTATACATATTGAGCTCCGTTAATCTGTCCTCATGTTGTCTGGTGCAGTCCCTGCACCATTTTGGTTGCCCTTCTCTGGACTGCCTCCATTTTGTTAATGTCCTTGTGCAGGTGTGGCCTCCAGTACCGCATGCAGTACTCCAGATGGGGACTAACCAGTGTCTTGTAAAGAGGGATTATTAACTCCTTCTTACAACTCGTGATACCCCTACTAATACACCCCAACATCCTTCTAACCTTACCTACTGCTTTAGTGGTCTACTTGGATGATTTCAGCTCATCTGTGATGATGATGCCCAAGTCTCTTTCTTCCCTTGTGACTGCCAGCAACTCCCCTCCTAACCTATAGGTGGCTTCAGGGTTTCTCTTCCCCATGTGCACGATCTTGCACTTCTTTGCATTAAACCCCAGTTGCCACTCGTCTGACCATTTTGCCAGTTTACCCCGAGCTCTTTTCATTCTGCCAACCACATGTGGATCATCTACTCTGTTGAAGATCTTGGTGTCATCTGCAAACAGACAAACCTTACCCTCCAGTCCATCTGCAACATCACTGATGAAGATATTGAAGAGGACTGGCCCCAGAATTGATCCCTGAGGTACCACACTTGTGACTTGCATCTCTTCTGACTGTATACCATTTACCACCACTCTCCGTTTTCTGCCCACCACTCAGTTTACCACCCAGCTGATCAACTTCTGACCCACCACGAGCCTACCCAGCTTATTCATCAATCTTCTATGTGGAACTGTCTCGAAAGCTTTGCTGAAGTCAAGGTAGACAACATCAACTGCACCCCCTTGGTCCAACTCTCTGGTTACCCAGTCAAAGAAATCTATGAGATTAGTTTGAGAGGACCTTCCTGTTGTAAACCCATGCTGTCTTGGATCCTGTGCTCCTATGGATTCCAGGTGCTGCACTATCCTTTCCTTAAGGAATGCCTCCATAATCTTGCCCACTACTGAGGTAAGACTGACTGGTCTGTAGTTCCCTGCCTCCTCCCTGCTATCACTCTTGTGGAGCGGGATCACATGATCCCTTCTCCAGTCTTCTGGGACCTCTCCTGTGCTCAGAGACTCACTAAACAGTTCTGATAATGGCTCTGTTAGTTCCACCCTTAGCTCCTTTAGTACCTTGTAATGTATGCCATCAGGTCCTATTGCCTTGTCCACCCTGAGCTTAGCGAGCTCTTGTAGGACCCTTTCTTTCATGAAGGGATTTGTGCACACCTCTCTCCCCCCTGTGTCCATGGTGCTGAGCTGTGGGCCCTGCCCTACCTTCTCCTCAGTAAATACTGAGCAGAACTATCTATTTAGGATAGATGATTTTCCATGGTCCTTTTCCACACACTCCCCCTTATCCCCTTTGATCCTAGTAATACCCCCTCTGGACTTTCTCCTTTCAATAATATATCTATAGAAAGTCTTGTCCCCTTCTTTTTCTATTCGTGCTAGTGTTTCCTCGGTTTGGGCCTTTGCCTGTCTTACTGCCTTCCCTGCTTCCCTTAGGAAAGTTTGGTATGCCTCCCTGTCTTCATCCCACTGTGTTCCCTTATTTCCTGAAGGCCAACCTTTTGTCTCTGATCTTTGCTGCTACTGTTTTTGAGAACCAAAGTGGTTTCCTCCTTATTTTGCTCTTGCTTTTCTCCCTAACACAATGGGATGTTGCTTCAAGTATTGCATCCTTAATGCTTGCCCACTTTGCCTGTACTCCCTCACCGGTATTTCTTCTTGCCAGGGCTAGCTTAACTCTGTTGGCCATCTTATCAAAGTCAGCTCCTCTGAAGTCCCAAATTTTTGCCTTGGAATTGGATGATTTTTTTTAGTGGCCAAACTGAACCATACCATGTGATGGTCACTGGCCCCCAGGTGACCTTTTACCTGGAGATCTGTGATCCTTTCCCCGTTAGTCAGTACTAGAGCTAGGATAGCCATGTCTCTTGTGGGTTGTTGTACTAGTTGTTTGAGGCACTCCCCCTGCAGGGAATCCACGGTGTGTCTAGTTGTGACAGATGTTCCTGCTGGTATTGACCAATCTGTATCTGGCATGCTGAAGTCTCCCATTATCAGAACCTCCCCTTTAGCTGTCATGTTTTGTACATCTTCTAACAGTAAAGTGTCTATGTCCTCCCCCTGGTCTGGAGACCTGTAGACAACCCCAGTTCATATGACTGTACCATTTCCTGTTTCCAGGGTGACCCACAGTTCTTCTGGCTCCTTGTGTGTATTCTGAATTTCTGTAGCTTTGATATTTTCATTGACATGAAGGGCCACTTCCTCCCCTTTTTTGCACCTTGGTCTCTTCTGAACAGTACACAGCTGGGTACTGAAGTCTCCCAAGTGTGGTTAATGGTGAACCATGTCTCGCTAATGGCTACTATGTCCAGTTTAGTCTCTGTCATTGTTGCCTGCAGGTCTTGGATCTTGTTTTCCAGACTGCGGGCATTTGTGTACATGATTTTCCATTGGCCAGATTTCGGTGCGTTAGCTGTTGGGTGAGGTTGTAGTAGGAGCCAGACCTTCTTCCTTGTCTGGTGATGCAAATTAACTACAAACATGCTGAACTCCTACTTGATCACTTGCTGAGGGGGGAGTGACATTCTTCCCATTTGATGTATTGGGTGCTGCACCCATTTGCCCCCCCCATTTGCTAGTTTAAATATTCTGCAAAGACATCAAACTTCTGCCCCAATGCACTGACTCCCTCCTTAGTCAGATGCAGTCCATCGAATTTAAAGAACTTTTGCTCGCAAAACTGTTGCCAGTTACCTACAAATTTGTGTCCTTTTTCCTGGCACCTGCCCTTGAGCCACATGTTTAGCTCCCCTATCTCCCCTTCTCTGACCTTCCATCCATCTGCCCCCCTCTCCCAGACCGGCAGGATCTCAGAGAAGGAGACGCTGGATGAAATGGATGACAGTTTGTCTCCCAGCCTGGTCAGGTGTTCCTTGGTCTCCACAACTGACAGACTGGTGAGATCGTTAGTCCCTATGTGAACCAGGACGTTGATGTTTTCTCCTGCTTCCTGATGATTTTAGCAATGCAGTCAGTGTCTCTCCACGCTGATGTACCTGGGAGACATCTGACCATTACTCCCGGCTGGAGGTAGGTATCGAGTCCCCTAATCATGGAGTCTCCTATGGTCAGAAGTGGTTTGGATTTCCTTTTTGCTTTTTTTGTTTTGGTCCCTGTTTTGGGAGAGTTCTGTAGCGCTAGCTCCTGTGCTGCAGTGTCCTGCTCTGCAGTGTCCTCTGCCCCTTTGTTTGATTTCAGAGATAGAGGCAGATACCTGTTTGTAGTTTTTATATGGTTTGTGGTGGTGATACGTTGGTGAGCACTGAGTGATGGGGTACCCAGTTTGCCCCTCCTAACCACCTGCCAACCTCCTGGACCAACTACTCTCTGCAGTCGAGGTGCTTCAGTTGGATGCTTTGGGAAACAGCGGGTGGTTCTTGTAATATATTTCCTCCTGAATTTGCGATTTGAGGTGTACAATCTCTGCCCATGCTGCCTGGAGCGGAGCTCTTAGATCTCCGATGGTCCAGCATATAGGACAGCATCATAAATCCTGTATAACTGCCCCTTTAAAAAGTGTCTCACAGTACCTGCAGTTAATGATATCCATTCTAGTTGAGCTGCCGAGTTTATAACCTGGTCCGAGTAATTAGAAGGAAAATGAAAGCAAAAGTTTGACTTTTTTATTTTTGCTTTTGTACAACATTTTATAACGTCAAATTACTTGTGCCCCTGTAAGTGAGGTCACTGTGTGGATACCCCTCTGATCCTCCCCTTTCTGCTTTGCTACAGGACGTGTCATGACTGTGCTACTCTATAAAAGGAGTGTAGCATGGAGTGGTTGGGCCCTTACCCTGTCGAAAAAGAAGAACCACGGATGAAAGAAACAAGGAGGTAAGAGCAGAAACAATCACCCAACAACAAATGCAGTAGCCCTGAAAGCTTAGCCTAATGATAGATAAAACTGTAAAACCTGTAAGCACCACCTATAACAATTTCACAGAAGATATACCCTGCAAAAAACACTTTGCTACAGAGAAAAATAAAGCAGTAACAGAAGGTATACCTTGCAACAGAAATTTGAATCAGAGAAGAATGCAGTAAAATGTAAGCAAAAAACAGTAACAAAACCTGTGAGCACAAAAGAAAATAGTAACACACACAATAAATCTGCCTAGCCAAAAGAAGCCTTAATCTTTTTCCTTGCTCTGGTAATGTTTCTTGCTCTGTTCTTTCAAGCAAACCTAGAAGAAAAGAGCTCAGGTGAAGCTAGGTGCCTTTGCCAGCAAACCTAATCTTGAACCATCCGTCAGCAATTGTTAGTCAGAATTTAATGTTCTCTGTGACTCTCATCCTGTCTCACAGTTAATCCTATGTTACTGAAATTGTATTTCCCCGGGTCGCCTCTGAAAAATGGATATGAGTATCTCAGTGGGCCTACCCAGTCATCAAAATTCAAATAAAATCAAATCTAGGTAGGGAAATACCACTACCCCCTACCTCCTCAGATGTGATGCCACTACAGCCAGGTACTTTATGAAAACCCTAGGTGCTGAGGAAAGGCCGAAGGGAAGGGACATGAACTGGTAATGGCAGTTCCCTACCCTGAATCTGAGGTACTTTGTATGAGAGGATCTTACTGGTATGCGGAAGTATGCATTCTTTAAACCCAGAGATGCTAGCCAGCGTCCCTGCTGTAAGGATGAAATCATTGTGCCCAGTGTTACCATCTTGAATTTTTCTTTCTTTAAGTGTTTGTTCAGATATCTCAGGTCTAAAATGGGTCACCACACCCAATTTTTATTGTGGGTCAGGAAGTATCTTGAGTATAGCCCCTTGCCACAGTGGGAAGGATGAACCAAACTCTTTTCACTGCATTTGCTTGGAGCAACTCCTTTATCTCCAACTCTGGCAGAAGCTTTTTTGTTGGAGTATGAGGTGGGAAGGCTCTATAAGCTGGCAGTTTGGGTAATCCCTTAAACTGCAGAGCGAGACCTGGCTCACTATTTCTAGGACCCACCTGTCTGTGGTGATATCTTCCCATGCCTGGGAATATTAAGTCAGCCTTCCTCCCACTGGAAATGGTTGGGTGACCTGGGCAATCATGTTAGGGTTCTTGCTTAGCCTGAGCTTTGGGGCCAGGAGTGGCATCCCCATGCTTGGTGCCCCTTCTGCCCTCATCAATCAATCAATCAATCAAAATGTATTTATAAAGCGCTTTTCAAAAAATCAAAGCGCTAATACAAACAGAGATAAAACATCAACATGATAAATGAAGACATAAAACAATAAAATATTCATAAAATAAACTAATCATATGCCAGCATAAATAAATAACTTTTCAGGGATCTCTTGAATACTTCCACGGACTGGCACTCTCTAACCTCATCTGAAAAGGTCCCACTGGGGGGCATAGTCACAGGTCATATATGCATGGGGATAGTAGCCCCGGCCCCTACCTCCCCTTCTATAAGGCCTTTGGGAATTTGAGGCCTTTTCCTTTTCAGTGTTACTTTTGTATTAATCCACCTTTTACAAGTCAGCCTCTGTCTTGTACCATATTGGGAGTTCCCTTCACAGGAGAAATCCATATCCTTTTTTTGAGTGTCATGGGAGAGGTTTATGGTCCTCAGCCATGAGAACCTCCTGAGAGACACTGCATGTGCTATGACTATGGAGGCTGTCATTAGCATCCACTGCCATGTGAAACTGGTACCTGGTGGCATCCATGGTAGCTTTTGCTGTGTCTGCCAGATCTTGCTTCAAGTCACCAGCTACTTTCTCACTCATGGCCACAACCGAGCTCCAGAGTGCCTTGTGGCACTGGGCAGCACAGGCCACACACGTTGCCAGCCTTAGCAACAAAGAAGCTGTGGTATAGACATTTAACCCATACTATCCAGCTTCCTGGAGTCCCATTCCAGTGGCTGGGAAGAGAAGGGGACTTTGGCCTTATCACAGGTGGCAATCTGCACCACTCTTGCATGGTCAGGGTGGGTATACAGATACTCTGCATCCTGTTTATCCACCTGATATGCCTCAGTCATTTTGTCGATGCCAGCTGCAGAAGTGAGCACTTCTAACACATTGTAGATGGCTTTCTTGAGGGATTTATGAATGGGCAAGAATACCCTCTTAGCAGGAATTCAACCTCATCTTCATCCTCTACAGTTTCCTGGGATGAGGGATTGAGGGTATTTACCACCCATCTCACAAATCAATAATGTGAGGTGGAATCCTCCAAGGGATGAGGAGGGGAACCAAACTCTTGTTTGGGAGAACCATCAGACTCTATAGAAGCTCCTTACTCCTCCTCCTCATAGTAAAATTCATCCTTCTCCTCTGCAGGCACTGGAATTGGTACTGGAGCCGGGGGTGGGGGGGGGGTCAAGCACATTCATGAAGCTCCCCATAGCCTGGAAGACCTAGAGGAGCTGCCATGCCTTAGTCATCTCCTCTACTGATAGCATTTGTTTTTCTTTATGCTTCTTTTTAGCAGGCAGATTTCCGATGACTGCTCAGTGGCTCTTCCGCTCTTACTAGTTTCAGGGTTCTCCATTTCAGATGCTCTGAGATCCATGCCATCTTTAGCAGACTTGTCCTTCTGCTTATCCTGAGGGGCTAGACACTCACCTGAGCCCTGTTACATAGAAGCAGACTGAGAAGCCATAATCTCTTCAGATTTTCTGGCCCCCTTATGAATAGTTATGGGGCAAAATGTGAGACATAAGTCATAACTATTAATATCATGATCTGAATCGAGGCACTTTAAACACAACTCTTGGCAATCTGCTGTAGTCAGAAGGTCAAAACAAAATTTTTTAAACCTGTTGGTCCTGTCCTCTTAGGTCTGTCAGACATGCCAATCACTGGCATACCTAAAGAAATTGGTTCCAAAACAAAAATTTAAAATTTGCAGTTCAGTTCCTCCAGAGTAAGGGAATTGTTAAAACCCAATTTTAAAAAAGTCAAAGAAAGATATATCATCTTGGTTCCCTAAAAAACAGGAAATTATATTAAATAAACAAGGAGCTGCAAAGCAGTACACAAAATAAAGCAAATCGCTAAATATATATAACAACAAAGTAAAAAAAAAAAAAAAAAAACAGTAAAAATAAATGTGGTTTCCCAAAAGCAGGAACCGTGACTCAAGGCTTTTCCTCGGTTCCCTGGAGCCACTAGGGAACCGAAGAAAAATGAAAATTATGTACCTACCGTAATTCTTGATCTTTCTGTGTATCTTCACCATTCATCACTAGTGGGTATAGCGCACTGGAGCTAGGACCCCGTGGGAGACTTTTTATTTTTCATCATGGGTGGAGTCGACGCAGAGCCAGCGCCGCCCTCCAGGCTGACGCTCCACGTGGTGCTCGAGGGTTGGCTGTTAGTTGCTGTCGACTCTGCCCCAGCCCCAGTTCTGACACGCCGGAGAGTGTAAGGAAGAAAGGGTGGGTTGAGGCAAGAGAGCCTAAGGGACAGATAAAAGGAAAGGAATAATAAACTAAAAGGAGAAATAAACAACTGAGAGGACAGAAGGAGGGATTAAAACAGGAAATTGGGGAGAAGGGGCCCCAATCTCTGGAAGGAGAAGAAGGAGGAGGAAAGTCCTTTCACAGAAGAAAGGGTTCTGCAAGAACTCCTAAAACTGAAGGTGGACAAAGCAATGGGTCCTGATGGAATTCACCCCAGAATTCTAAAAGAATTAAGGGAGGAACTAGTGAAACCACTGGCTACTCTTTTTAATAAATCATGGGAGGATGGTGTGGTACCCGAGGACTGGAGGAAGGTGGATGTGATTCCCCTTCACAAAAGTGGGACCAAGACAGAGGCAGGAAACTACAGACCTGTCAGTCTGACCTCTGTGGTAGGGAAAGTGATGGAGTCACTTCTGAAGGAAAGAATAGTTCAGTACCTAGAGGCCAGTGGAGCACAGGACCCAAGGCAGCATGGGTTCACAGCGGGAGGTCATGTCAGACGAATCTAACAGATTTCTTTGACTGGGTGACCAAAGTAGTAGACCAGGGAGGGGCTGTGGACATGGCCTACCTAGACTTTAGCAAGGCATTTGACACAGTCCCACACAAAAGATTAAAAGTCAAATTAACCAGCCTGGGAGTGGGTCCCAGGGTGGTAGCCTGGGTAAAACACTGGCTGCACAACAAGACACAGAAGGTAATTGTAAATGGAGTTCACTCTGAAGAAAGAGGGGTTACTAGTGGGGTACCGCAGGGTTCAGTATTGGGTCCAGTCCTTTTTAATGTCTTCATCAGTGACACTGCAGAGGGACTGGAAGGAAAAGTATGCCTTTTTGCAGATGACACAAAGATCTGCAACAGGGTTGATACACAAGGAGGCATGGAAAGGATGGAAGGGACTTGGCAAGGTTGGAGGAATGGTCAGAAGTATGGCAGCTAGGATTCAATGCAAAGAAGTGCAAAATAATGCACCTGGGAAACAAGAACCCAGGGAAGAATACACAATGGGTGAGGAGTAACAACAACAGAAAAGGAAAGGGACCTGGGGTAATCATATCAGATGACCTTAAGGTTAGCAAGCAATGTGAGAAGGCAGTAGGAGGGCTGGGGTATACTGGGATGTATAGGAGAGGCATCAGCAGCAGAAAACAGGAAGTTGTTATCCCTCTGTGCAGACAGTTGGTGAGACCCCATCTGGAGTACTGTGTCCAGTTCTGGAGACCCCATCTCTGCAAGGACATAGACAGGATAGAGGTAGTCCAGAGGAGGCAACTAAAATGGTGCAGGGTCTGCAAGAGAAGCGTATGAGGAGAGACTAAAGGAGCTTAATATGTATACCCTGGAGGAAAGAAGGTAGAGGGGGGACATGATAGAAACTTTTAAGTACCTCAGTGGAATCAACAAAGTCCAAGAGGGTAGCATCTTTCAGAAAAAGAGACGTGCAAGAACAAGGGGACACAATTTAAAGATAGAAGGAGGGCGGTTCAGGGGCAATGTGAGGAAGTATTATTTCACAGAGAGGGTAGTGGATGCAAGGAACAGCTTCCTGAGGAGGTTGTGGGGTCTAAAACTGTGGGAGAATTCAAGAATGCATGGGACAGACATAAGGCAATTCTTGTGGGGGAGGAAGAAATAGGCTGCTGGTTAACTAGGATCTGCGGCCTATCCTGTAGGTAGGGAAATGGGCAGACTAGATGGGCCAAGCGGTCCTCATCTGCCGTCAAAGTCTATGTTTCTATGTTTCTAAAGGGAGGAGACGTAAGGAGTGGGGGGAAGAGAGTAGCACACCCCTAGAAGCGAAATGCACTCTGACATATTTAGAAGACTATAGTCCAGCCTTGGACTATAGAGCTCAGCTGCAGAAGGCAAGCAGAAGTTACAAGCAGCCTAGGTCTAGAAGACCAGAGAATACAAGGTGCAGGCTAAGGGTGTGTCTCAGGCTCTCCCCCCTCCTTCCCAAAATGAGAAACTTAAAACAGCCAAAGGCATAAGGGGGAAAGAGCTCAAAATATGAGTCTCTAACTAATAGACACTTGAGTAAGGGGGGGGGGAGAAGGGGGACCCACCCCACTTCTAGACTCACCAGAAAAAGGGAGAAAAGAAAAGAGGGCCCCCCAATCTCCACAAACCCCCAAAGGGATTCACCCCTGTGTGTCTCCACAGTCCCCTCCTGCCTAATCACAGGGGAGAAGAGAGCGAAGCAAGAGAAGACACACAGGGGGTAGGGAGGAGAAAGACCAGAGACTGAGGCCCACAGAGGGAAGGAGGGTGGGATTTAGTGATGAATGGTGAAGATACACAGAAAGATCAAGAATTACGGTAGGGACATAATTTTCATATCCTATCTGTGTCAGTCTTCACCATTCATCACTAATGAATTAATCTGAGCCCCGAGGCCCTATGAGAAATACCCTAAGGGACTAGGTCCCTTAGCCTCCAGTGGGCGAGACATCGAAGGGGAGAACCCTTACAGGTCTGAGGACACCTGGGACTGGTCTGGGCAAGACGGGGATCCCCCACTGGGGGAAGGAGGGTGCCCCGAAAGCCTCCATCTCACCCTTCGGGAGAAAAGATGGGTTCTCTGGTATGTGGAGTAAATCACCCTATGCTGGGCCAGGGGTGATAACCGGGATAGACGAAGCCATGCTGTCCGCTGAAGGCAGATCACTGTCCCTACCACTCTGGATGCCACCTCACTGGCGTCATACGATGCTCTTGCTTGGTGCCTTGCTAGCTCCAGAACCTGCGCAGAGAAGGCAATGACTTGCCTGGCTTCCTCCAAGTCAGGCATTGAGGCTAGGAGCTGACCTAGCTTAAACCACAAGAACCTGTTGTAGGCTACAAAGTGGGCCTGATGTGCTGCGATAGACAGAGAGATCCATGCTGAGTAGAACACTCGTCTCCCCCAGAAATCGAAATCCGCAGAGTCCAAGTCTGGGGGGCGGTCACGGTAAGGGGCGCAAGGCCCAGGGGGGGTGTCCAGGGAGGTCAAGCCTGAAGGGGGATGAGGCAGAGAACCTGGAGACCCAGGGGGGAGCACAATACCACTGGCATAGGTCCCTAGGGGCTGGAATGGTGGAGAAGGGATGAAGTCAGAGCCGATGAGACGCCTCCTGAAAAGGAACAGGCCAGGCGGGAACCACCAGGTGGGCTGCACTGTACTCGCCTAAGAAGGCGCGTGTTACAAGCTCAGGATTGCTGACAGGAGCAGGGGTAAGGTGAAGCTCGTCTAACATCCTCGCAAGGAAGCGCTGACAGGAGGACAGATCAGATGCTGGGGAGATGTGGACCGAAGGTTCCTCTCCCTCCATAGAGGGAGAAGAGGAGGAAGACGAGCTCCCATGTTCAGAGTCTGGCTGCACGGGAGCGTGGTGAAACACCTGCTGGTCCAGGGCATGGAGATAGGTAGGTAGGAAAATGTGCAGCAGAACCTCTGAACTGTTCCCAGGTAAGATGTCTTTATAAGCGACATTGCAGAGGGACTGGAAGGAAAAGTATATCTCTTTGCAGATGACACAAAGATCTGCAACAGAGTTGATGTACAAGGTGGGGGTGGAAAGGATGAGAAGGGACTTGGCAAGGTTAGAGGAATGGTCAAATGTATGGCAGCTTAGATTCAATGCTAAGAAGTGCAAGGTTATGCACCTGGGAAACAAAACCAGGGAAGAGTACATATTGGGGTGAGATACTAACAACAACAAAAATGGAAAGGGACCTGGGGTAGTCATATCAGATGACCTAAAGGTGGGCAAGCAATGTGAGAGGCAGCAAAGAGGGCTGGGGATACTGGGATGCATAGGGAGAGGCATCACCAGTAGAAAACAGGAAATATTATCCCTCTGTACAGACAGCTGGTCAGACCCCATCTGAGTACTGCATGCAGTTCTGGAGACCCAATCTCCGAAAGACATAGACAGGATGGAGGCAATTCAGAGGAGGGAACTAAAATGGTGCAGGATCTGCACCAGAAGACATATGAAGAGAGACTTAAGGAGCTTAATATGTATAGCCTCGAGGAAAGGAGGGAGAGGGGGGACATGATAGTAACTTTCAAGTACTTCAAGGGAATCAACAAAGTCCAAGAGGGTAGCATCTTTCAAAAAAAGAGGTGTGCAAGAACAAGGGGGCACAATTTGAAAATAGAGGGGCAGCTCAGAGGTAATTTAAGGAAGTATTTTTTCACAGAGAGGGTTGTGGATGCATGGAACAGCCTGCCAGAGGAGGCTGTGGAGTCAAAAACAGTGGTGGAATTCAAGCATGCATGGGACAGTTATAAGGCAATTCTAGGGGTTGGGGGTAGGAAGAAGTAGGCTGCTGGTTAACTAGGATCTGCAGCTTATCCATTAGGTAGGGAAATGGGCAGACTGGGTGGGCCAAGCGGTCCTTATCTGCTGTCAAATTCTATGTTTCTATGTAAGAGGTCCGCAAGGAATGGGAATACATGAGACCACCAGGGATGGAGACAGAGGCTTGGGGGACAGGCTCTTGGCAACAGGAGAACGGTTTCTGTCAGGGCAGAGAGGCCAACAGGAAACCCTTCGCAGGAAGGGGGACCTGAAGGCGCGCAGCTAACAGCCATTCAACCGGGTTATGGCGGTCAGAGCTGTGCCCAAGGAGAAATCCCCCATGAGGTAACCAGGACAGTGCGAGGTCAGAAGGACGGCCCCTGACCTCAGAAGTTAAAGTCCTCCTCGGGACGCCCAGGAAAGGCAAGGCCTGTGCTCGGCTCCTCCCAGAACCCAGCTGGGCTCCAGGGAGGGCGCCTAGCACCAGACCTCTAGCTCTCAACCCTTCAGAATCAGAAAAGGACCTCATCCTCATAGCCACCAGCCTAGGTAGATGGTAACTCCGGGCAGCCTCCGAGGAGTCTACCTAGGGAACTGTACCTTCCCCCTCTTGGTGCACCCCAGGCTGCCCCGAACTTGGGCTGTCCAAAAACACCAAGGAGGGGGGTTCCCCAACTGGAGGAACAGCAGTGCCAGTGACCCCAGGTTGCAGAGCAGTAGTCACAGGGACCACCGCGGGTTGGTCAGACCCCCTGACCCTAAGGTCCACCGGTGACAACCGACCCCCAGAGGGAGGCTGAGTGGGGCCGAGGTGCTGGAAACAGAAGGGTTCAAAGATTCCAAAGCACCTGGGAGCCAGTCTGGATCAGAACCAGAGTCCGCCTCCGAAGAGGCAGGCTCTGAGGTCAGATGCCAGAGAACTCCCTGAGCCCCTCAGTTCCTGGACCTTGAAGTGTGGCACCCTGAGATTTGGCGCCGCCAACACTGCCAGAGGGAAGCACAGCCCCATGCCCAGCGCAGACACCCACCCGGCACTGCGAGGCATCGAGTCAGGTGCGACCCCTGCCGGGCCTCCTGCTCCCGGGCGCTGCCATGCCAAACCCAACGCGCACCATGCTCGACTATGACACCAACCCCGCACCGTGAGCGGCACAGCCGGGCGTACGCCACATAACATCCGCACTGCAAGCGGGCGCCAAGGCAGGGACTGCCCTGACCGCATTGCCGACCCATCCCGGCGCAGAGTAGTGCTGAGGACAGGGACAGCACTGGCTCGTGTCCTGGCACTGTACACCAGAACCAGGCCCAGAAACCTCCAAACCACCACTCCTGGCACCGCCGAGAACTCTGACGCTGCGAGCAGCATCAGAAGCAATGGCGGCACCGAGAGAAGGCCCGATGCCGACTGCGGTGCTGCACTCAAAGCCCACGGCACCGTGAACAGCACTGGGGCCAAGAGCGGTGCCATGAGATGGTGCTGAGGACAATGCCGGCCCGGCCCTGAAGGGCCCGGAACACAACACTGAGGGAGCCTTCGCCACCGAAGAGGCGACTGCCAATGCGGTGCCTCCCGACTGACCCCCAAGGGGGCTGGCCTGGGCCTCCTGCACCGCAGAAGAAACCTCTGCCACGGCAAGGCTAAAAGAGGCGGGGGTTCCCTCCTCCACGGGCCATATAGGACCGGGAGGGGACCCGGAGGAAGGGCCGAGAATCCTCGCCTTGGCCCAATGACTGCGCATTCGACCTCCGAAAGTCGTCTGACTTTCAACTCGTGGTTCTCAATTACATGGCCGTCCATCGAGAAGCAAATATCGCAGTTATCCATATCATGGTCGGGGTCAAAACAAGAAAGGCAGCAGTCATGCTGGTCCATCACGGAGTAGAGGCGGCCACAGAGGCACAGATGCATAGGGGGCTGCCCCACTTTAGACATCTTCTTGCCCCCCAGAGGAGACATGACCGAACTGAAAATAAACTAGAAACAGTACTCGACGCCACTTAATAAAAGAAAAGATCTTACTGGTACTTGAAGCGACGTCGAGCAGGCAAGCAGAACTGAGGCAACATTAATATGGAACGAAGAATAGATGGACTAGGCTACAAAAAACTCGTAGTCTCACACATGAGGTACCACACTCGATGGCGGAAGAGAAAGAACTGGGGGTGGGGTGGAGTTGACAGCAGCTAACGGCCAACCATCGAGCGCCACAAGATACGTCGGCCTCGATGGTGGCGCCGGCTCTGCGTCGACTCCGCCCATGATGAAAAAAAAGTCTTCAGCGGGGTCCTAGCTCCGGTGCGCTATACCCACTAGTGATGAATGGTGAAGATTGACACAGATAAGATCACAATATTTACCACAAAAAGACCCTATTTAACGCAGAGATTTGAAAAAATAACTAAAATAAATACTAGTAAAGAAAATAACAGTTACAGCTACACCATAGACAACCTTGCAGAGTGACTTTGCAGTGATGCTTCCTGTCAGGCGGAGAAATAAATCTGCCGTTAGAGGGCAGAGGTGAACATGACTATGCAGCAGAGTTTTGAACGTCATTCTAAGATTCCATAATTAGCATAAAATTCTATGTCTCTGGGGCTGCTCATTCCAGGGGAATGACTGCAGTTAAGCATAAGATCCTGGAGTTTGAATGTAGGTTATTAAGTGAGATATAAGTTTTTTTGTTTTGTTTTATAGGAGGTTAGTAAAGTACAGGAATTTCAACATGATGCCTGCAGGCTCTTTTTTCCATTTTGATGTGGAGAGATATGTTCCGGTAAGTGGACTTTTAGAACATGAAAATTAGATCTGGCATCTGAATGCATATTAAGTAAGGAATAAGGCATGATAGAGGGGGGATTATGCTATGTTAATGTATTGAGGAATGGATTGAAATCCAGAGCCCGAAGGGGCGAAGGACTTCAACTATCCCGAGGTATATTAACTAGCATAATACACCCAATGAAATTAGCTCATTCCACATATAAAATGGATTTTAGGACATATAGCCTGGTGGTTACATTTATTTAGATAGTGTGCAGTGTATAGGGCTATGCTGTGAACATCTGTTCCAGTATTACTCACGGTTGCACTGTCCGTGATCGTAAGTGCTGACATCTTGCTGATGGTGCACATCTTTCAGAGACTAGTCCTGCTCAGTATTTCCTGATGCTGCATGTGTTGCGCGTCTTTTGGTGGTTTCTGCTATCCCATATACAAGTGTGCTGTGCCTCCATGCACAATGATGCTGCTGTGCTGCTGGGAAAGGTTCCCTTCTGGGATGAGGTGATGCCCAGCTTCCTGGCCGACATGTGCAATGACTGGCTGGAAGGGTGGTGTGATGTGCATGCTGACTAGGTGGTAGGGCAGTGTGTCACAGGCCAGCAGTGAAGTTATGTTTGGGTATTCTAGCTCTGCACTACTCACGTGCGGTTGAGGGCATGATAACCATGGCCCGACAGCTTGAGGCGGTGGTTTTACTAAGAGTTTTCATTGTGACCTTTTAACCTGACTGGTTGTGCTCTCAATTAAGGCACTCCTGTGGTTCTCTACAGCAGGGGTTGGTACCATTTTAATGTGGTACCATGTGACAGGGTGCTGACCAATTAGGGGCCAGAACTGGTCAGACCCCATTTTATAAAGAATTTTACTGCACAGTCAGGTGATGTTTTGCAGCCTACAAGGTTTTGATTTTTTTCCCTTGCCATTAGATAATTTAAGGTTGGAAATGACATCAAGTCCATCATTTACCCCGCCCCCGACATCTTCAAAAACAGGGATGAATAAGTGTGCTGTGTAAACATGCATTAATACACTTGTGTTCCCTACCCACTCTACTAACCAGGGTACCTTGTGATTCCCTTGGTACTGTAAGCAGAAATGTGTTCAGGCTTACATTGAAGGCCTGTACTGTCTTCATGTACTGTCTTTGCTGGCAGGCTGTTCCACATATTCACCACCTTCTTGGAGATTATTTAATTTTTATTTATTTAAGAACTAGTAACTGGGTGAGGCACACTGAGCCAAGGCTTGTTTCCAGGTGCGACCTGGGGGGGGGGAGAAGAAAAATTACTCACTGTAGTAGTGTTGTTTCTTCCAGAGGGATCCCTCACTAAGTTTAACAAGTGCAATCATTCCCCTGGAATAAGCAGCTCCGGAGCTTTTAAAATGTTATGGAAATTGTGGAATTTAGAATGAAACTCAAACTCTGCTGTGTGGTCAGTCATGCTCATCCCTGCACTCTGTCACATTTATTTCTAAAGCTGGCGTAAGCTGTTAACACTAAAACTAGCTTAATGGCTACCAAAAATTATACATTTTATATCGAAAGATTTTTTTAAAAACCTTTGTTTAAACAAGGCAGAACAAATTAATTTATGAAAAAATAAATTCATTCAGATCTGTTAGCAATAACTGTAAAGGCACTGTAACAAGTAATGCTCAAGCAAGTTAAAAAAAAAAAAAGATTCTTGTCTCAAATCTTTTTCCAGATTCTGGAAGGGTAGGCCAGGGATTGGGGATTGTTAAACTTAGAGGGATCCCTTTGGAGGAAACAACATTATCACTGTGAGTAATTTTTCTTCAAACCCTAGAATCCTTTACTTAGCAAGTGCAAACTCCATAGCAGTACCTTGGGAGGCAGCATACAACCCTCATTTAGCTGTGGACCCTGCAATATAAGCAGAACTGATAGACTAAATGGCCTTCTTCTGCTGGTTTCTTCGTATGTTCATATGTATGTTCTACAAGACAGCAGTTCCAACTGGAATCCCTCCTGGACTGTATGTCTAGACAGTAATGCTTTGTGAAGATGTCTATTGTTTTCCAGGTAGGTGCTTTGCAAATATCTTGCAGGAGGATACCCCTTGACGTTACCACTGAGGCAGAGGTGTCTCTTGTAGAGGGTGCCCTGAGCCCTTCAGGTGACAGTTCACCAGCTTTTTCACAACAGAACTGTATGCAGGACACTATCCAGTGAAAAATGGTTCTCTTGGATGCTAGTTTATCTTTCCCCACTTCACCACAGGTAACAAACAGCTGAGTACTAGTGGACCGGACGTCCACTGTGTGGTCCAAGTAATAACTTGGTGCCCTTTTTACATCCAGACTGTGAAGCTTTTGCTCACCCAAGATGAATTTTCCTGTGAAGAAAAGTTGAAGGGCCACTGATTGATTCAGATGGAATTCAAACATCACTTTTGGGAGGAATTTCCTGTTGTCCTTAGGACTGCCTTGTCCCTATGGAAGATTAAAGCAATGTACCCCGACAGGATGTGGGTATGCTTGAGGATTTACCATGGCTGGTGCGGTTCGGTCATGAGGCGCAGCCGAGGGACTTAACCACACCAGTAGTGGTAAATCCACTGGTATACCCACTCCCTGAAGGGGTATATTGCTATTATACAAAGGCCCTGCTTGTTTTTTTTCACAAAAACAAAATATTTAAAACATCCATTTGTTTTAAAAGTTGCTGCTCATTTGTTTTTCACTGCAGCGGTACTGCTCGGATTTTTTTGCGAGTTGTGTGCATGTGCCGGAGGATCGCAGATTTCCACTGCCACTGTTCTGAATTTTTTCAGCTTCTTTGCTTTGGAGAGAATGAACTGCATTTTCTTTCTTTTTTCTTTCTGGTGCTTCAGTTTTTTCGGAATGGTGCGGCAGTTTTTCTGAACTTTTGAGGCTAGTGACGGAGTATCGGAAGTCGGGTTAAGGACAAGTTAATCTCACAATCATCTGTGTGTTTGGCAGTGGTGTGTTTGCGAGGAACGAAGGGATTTGCCAGGGAGTTCCAGATGCGGCTGAATGGTGGCTGGCACCTTTTCCAGTGGGTACTCTGGAGGATTTACAATGCTGGAAAGGTGCCAGCCAGCCAATCAAAATGCAGGATTCTCTATATTTTTTGGATCTGTGCAGAAGGATTGTAGCTCACTCACCCCTCTGGTAGATGTCACTGCTACCAGGAAAATTGTTTTTCAAATAACATACTTCAGTGCAGCAGTGGTCATGGGCTTGAAAGGGGCCTCCATCAGCTGGGTAATGCACACATTTAAATTCCAAGGAAAGACAGGGTCCTCCACTGGAGGGTACAGGTGATTAAGACCTTTGAAAAATGTTTTGAGAATGTGTTGCGAGGCCACTGACCTGTCTTTGCCAGCTGATGTAGAAGCTGACACTGCTGCCAAATACCTTCAGGTTTGAGGGCCATACGTGATTAAAGTTTTTTTTTTTTCCAGAACCTTCGAACATCGGCTCCTTGTAGCCTGTGTAGATTTCTGGTGGATCTTGTAGGCCTCACTCTATGGGACAGGTTTCCCAAGCAGCAAACACACAGTGAGAGTGTTGTTATATAACTGAAAAGAAGCATTAGTTACAACATTACCAATGCAACTTAGCAGTAGAAAAAACACAAGAAATCATGGAAAGATGCACTGTTTCTCTGCAGGTCCAACAAGCAGTCGACAGAGGAAGAAAGGACAGATGATTAATGGGGACGTCCACAATTATATAGGCGCTGACGTTGCATGTCATCTTGGGCAGACCCCAGCTATCAAGAGTTTTTCAGTGGTCATGATGCCGACAGCTTATAGTTCCAAAGGTATGAAGGAGACATCCTAAATGAAGATCTTACTTTGGGCACAAGCTGCAAGTATACTAGGCATCAATCAGTGGTCAGGTGATCTGCTGTGACCAACTGAGTTACTACAATTGCTAGCAGACTGCATACCTATTTTATACTGTAAAAATTACCACAGTCACCTGACAGGGCTTAGCCAAACACTGCCCTAGTTTAAGTCCTGTAATAAAAAAAAATGCTGTAATGTGCACACTGTTTTGTGTTATTGTGCATGTATTTAATTGTGCAGCAACAATACCTGCAGAATAAACAGCAAACATTGCCAATGTGATTAAAATATCATACATCAGAAATATTGTAATACATCATTATGATATCACAAAAGCTTTTCACTCTGATAAATAACTTGCAGAACATTTTTACTTACAGAATCCCCAGTCTTGGCTGACACAAAAAGGCTGCTAAAGCCATTTTCTTGGCAAAACCGCTGATGTCTGTCAGCTTTCACAGTTCGCATGTGCTCCAAATCAACTGAAAGAAACATTAGAGACTTTTTTAAAAGTTATTTTATTAAATTAATAACTTATCTTTTAGTATTGTTTAGCTTTTTTATATTTTAATTTTTTGCTCCTCTCTCTGGCTAGGCCCTTGTTCATGCTGGCTTCCCCAGCCCCATCACCCGGCTTCTCATGGGCTTACCTTCCAACTCCATCCTCCAAGTGTCACTCCATTTCTGCAGGGGGTGGCGAAGTAGGCCTCATGCAGCTCGGACCAGGTCTTGGACTGGAGGAGAGCCACATTGCCAGTGCGGGGCCTGAGGGAAGCCGGCATTCATCCTTACTTTCTGCTGGTTTATTTCCACTTTTCCTGTCTCCATCTCTCAGGACACAGGCAGCATGGGTGTGCACGTGCTTGCACATGACCATGAGTAGCACAGCACCAGCCTGTGTCCCCATCCCTACACCACTCTGAATGCACTGCCACTTGCAGTCACCCAGGAGACAGTGGAGCAGCGGAGCTGGCAGCCCTCCCTCTCCGGAGGAAGACAGTATCCTCTGGAATGTGTGATTCTCCTCCCCCCAACCCGCGCTCTTCCTGAACACGGATTGCTGGCGTCAAAAGCAGTAGTGCTACTGCTGTGCCAATGGGCTGACCTAGGTTTTGGTTTCTAAAAGATTAAAAGCCATCCTCTTAAAAGAATTAAAAGTAATTTTTAAAATCATGATTGTTACATGATTGTGGGCAAATTGCACAGTTTTCTGATTTTTTTCTGTTACTGACTTGCACATTTTCTAGTGCTATTCCTATACCAACCAGAAAAACTAGGTGTTACTCCAGCACCAAATCCAGCTTATCACAAAATCCTTTCAACAGGTAATGGAAACTTCAAAAAAACTACTCTCACACACTGTCAGCTTTTAGCTGTTTTTGTTTTAGCCCATCTTATAAAGGATATCTACATACATGTACAGCACTGCAGTTCATATACATAGTGGATGCCTACCATGACATGTTCATAGTTTACTGTTTTTTATCTGCCCCAACTGAATCCCGGGCAGCTTACCATTCCCTCGCAAGCACTGTTAACATGGAGCCAAAGCACCCTGTGTGTGAACAAGTTTGTTTTTTTAATCATGTCTGACAAAGGTATATTTGAAAAGTGGACAGTTTTCTGAGTTTGTAAAAGTGACTCCCCTGTTAAAACAAGTATTGTAATATGTCTAATTTAGTCTTCATAATAGAAAGCCATGACTGCGGGCATGCACATTAGCATCTATGCAAATGTGCATGCCCGCAGTCACAGCTGTCTGTTTCAAAGACTAAATTAGGCAAATTATAATGCTCATTTTAACATGGGAGTCACTTTTATGAACTCAGAAAACGTCTCTTTCTAATTATACCTTTATCAGACATGATTAAAAAAAATATGTTGTCATGCACGAGTATCTAGGTGCTTTGGTACCATATTAACAGTGCACGCGCAGTATTGGACTGCCCGGGATTTAACTGGGCTGGATAAAAGGCAGAATATGTATTAACCAGCAAAATATGAGCATTTTATGGTAGGCAACCACTATATATATATATATATATATATGTATGTTTATGAAATACAGTGCTATAGATGTGTTCAGGTATCCTTATTAAGATGGGCTGACAGTGTCCCTTTAAACAAGAACCCTTTGGCCATATGTAGCCAACAGCCCAACTTTGTGAACCATAGAGATATCTGGAGTCTCAAATTAAAAACATAATCGAACTCCCAATTTCTCAACATTGAAAAACATGAGGGACAAATTTAGAGTGAAAAGACATCATGAATTTGATTCCCTGTATACTCTGCAAAAGATTCCATATATACGCTGTGAAAAGAGACTAATTATATCAGGACGCTTGGAAAGAAAAAATAGTGAGGCCACCAGAAAAGGCTCATTTTGTACAAACCATCTCTCTCAGAATGCTAAGAAAATGGTCTCTATGACGCTTGGTACCGTAGTAGATAGAAGCTGGTTAGGATTTCATTTCATTTTTTTTTTTTATAATACTTGATAGCGAGACGAGCATAACTGCCCATTTTCTCAAGCGCCAAGTGTAACATCAAGAACAGATAACAGACATAATAATACACACAAAAAATAATAGTCACATAAATACACATAATGTAGTTACAACATCTACTTACAAAGACTTACCCAGTCTCCCACTCACTGACCTTCAGAACTTAAGATGGCTCTGTGTTGGAGGCTGTGTCCTCTTTCAAATACCTTTGCATCTGGACTGACTAACACCTTAATTTCTCAAGGCACATACAGTAGATGACATCCACTCGCACCTCATCCCCAAACCAGGTTGCATAGCACAGGAGCAAATTGTTTATCACACTCCCTACTTGCTGTGCCACAGTTCTCAGAGTAATCTTCCCAATGTTTAATTACAGGGATGTTGCCCACAGCGCAGGCTCTGTATCCAACCTGGTCCAACTGGATCCCCTTTACCACTCCTTCTCTTGGTATACTCCAAACTATGCATCCTGCACCTAACACTACTCCCTCTATTCTGATTCTGCAATTCCGTTTTTCTAAGACCATCGCCTCCTTCCCTCCGACATTCTAATATCAACATTTTGATTCCCTGTAATCCCCGTTTTCTCTCCTCTCTCCTTTCTCACACACGAGCGCCAACTCCCATCTCTTTAAATCTCCCATTTTCAAATCTTCTGCCAGACAAGTCTCCTTTTCCTACAGACTCCCTCACCTCTGGAACAACTCCTCCTCTCCTTTGACCCTGAAACCCTTACTCCATCAGTACATGGCCACTGCAGCTACTTTAGCTCAATGACAATTTCCATGTTTGTGCTTCCCCTCCTACACAGTCTGACTCTGGCACCATATACAGGCCCTATGAGTAAATAAATAAATATACAGTATTACATATATATATATATATATTCATGGCCAAAAAAAACCACTCTGTTTAATGCATCAGTTGGGGTTGTTCCACAGCGACAAAAGTGAGGAAATTCATTGTTAGGGTTGAAAGCCCCCTTGCACCCCCCCCCCCAGCCGGCATCGGGGTGTGCTTTGGGGTCATCGGCCCTAACTCTCACCCCATCACATGTGTAAACAAGCTGAGGTATAGGAGAATGGAGTGAGAGTTAGGACCGACTACACCAACGCACACCCCGATGACGGGGACGCTAACGCAAAACGGGTACGGAAATGCAACTGGAAACGCTACATGTAATAGTAACTGGAGCGAACACGCTGCTTTTCCCCAGCAGCTGCATAGAGAAACACAGTGTGTACAAAGAATGCATGCATAATAATGGGGCTCGGAGCAGAAAATGAGGAGTTGGAATACTAAATTGCCTATATCTCAGGAACTGAACGACGTACAAAAAAAATTTAAATTTCGTATGAATTATGACTTTCCTGGCTAGTTTTGCACTTAGCCCCCTCTTGGGGGGGGCTAATAATTTTTCTGATGAAAACTCCGTATCTTGCACCGTTTCTGAGATACGGGCCCTGAAACGCGTGGTGGATGCCGCAACGTTAGTCTATGGGAAAAAGCATCAACTTCGGAGTAGCTTAACTTTGCATCCCTGCAATATTTTTTCACCAAGCCACCAAAAGGCACATCTGTTAGATGTTGGCTTTCTCCCTTCCAAATTTCAGCCCAAACAACCAAACCGTTGTTTTGCAGCAGGGTGGCAAACAATTCCTGTCATTTTGGCCATAGTGTTGCAAAGTAATGTCGTGATTTGCAACACTTTTGCAAAAAAATCATGAACGTGTCGCAGGTGCGACACAAGTAGATGGTCAGGTCAGGGGTGCCATGTTAGTGCAAGCACATTGTGAACACACACAGCAATGTGGCCGCAGACTGAGCTAGTAGTAATAAGCACAGATCATTTAAGATACATATTTTACAAACATCTTCAACTATAAACAGAAGCAGACCAGATTGGAGTGGATTTCTATAGAGTGAAACTCCATTTATCAGAAAGTCAGGGGGTACATGAAAAGGTTTCGGATAAACACGTTTCGGTCAAACAAGGGACCAAGTTAGTCTAGCCTGAGTTAGCAACAGTTGAATGGACAAATGCTGAGTGCTGTTTCGAGAACTATGCAATCTTTATTTAACACTGTAGTGGTGCATAACATAAAAAAGACAATTTGATTACTTTAAACATTAAAAAATGCTAAATCTCACTTAGTTACTGAAATTCAATAGTGTACTGTGCACAAAAAAAAAACATACAGTCCAACCCTGTTTATCCGAACTGTTTAGGGGACATTCGATTTGGTCGATAACTGGGAGCGCATTAACAGACCCACACAGTAGTGGCAAACAGCAAACGGTAAATGCCACAGCCACATATATAGTGGATGACATTAAGTACAGTACCACAAAGGAGAACTATACAGTCAGACCACCAGGGCCGATGTCGGAGGGCTGCAAGGGATGCCATTGCACTAGGGCCAAGAACTCAGGGGACACCCCTCTGACCCATCTGCCAAAAATTGTAATTTTTAAATGGAAACTGGCGTTGCACTGTGCTTGATGGCCGCCCTTCCTTATTTGTCTCTGACTCGGCTCCGGGATCCAGTCTCCACCCTGCCTGTACCCACCCCGCCCTTGCCTGCCATCATTTCAGACCCCTTCCATCTTCCATATAAATAAATTAAAATATCAAGGTGGCCAGGGGGTCACAAACAGTACCTGTTGGGCCTGGATGGAACGCCTGGCTCCTCCTCCTTGATTACTGATTGGACCTGACCTCTCTCACTGGTTCTCATCCTCCCTGAGATGTCCCCACTCTGATCACGCCATCGCCTTGCAAACTTGTGCTCGCCCCACTGACCAGCCCATCAAGTCTTCCGTCTTTCTGGGTGGCTGCTGGCATCATGCTGACAAGGCATGGAGGATTTCTAGCGTGCTCACTGCTGTCAGGTCAGTCATGTTTTTATGTTTGGGGGGGGGTACCAATACAGACGGCAAGCAAGCTGAATGAACAGCGTTCCTAATCTGCTTCCTGTGCTTTCGGCCTTACGTGCTCTCAGACACATACTCTCAGGCTCATCTTGTTCTGCTGCTAATAATTTTTACAAGTTCTCTGTATCACTGCTGAAAAAAACATTACAAAGTTATTCTAATAATTCTGGCAACACACAAGTGAAGTTGAACAGTAATACTGACCGTGGTCGGTTGGGTTGGCGGGAAGTTGGAAGCGGGAAGGGTGGGTCCAGAGACTAGGGAGGGAGGAAGCCCACCCGCAGGAGGGAGGAGGAGGAGGAGAGATCAATTAATTTATTCTCTGGTATGGGACACTGGCGGATTGGCCTCGGCTCAGGGTGTTGTTTGGGGGGGTCGGGGTCTGGCAGGTTGTGGAAAAGAAAAGGAAAAGAAGAAAAAAATGGGCCTGAGACTTTGCCGTCGGTGGTCACTTTCTCATATGAGATCACTGAGAGCAGAGGAGCAAGTGCTGCTAAACTTAGTGTTAAATGAATCATTTTTTTTTTCATTCTTATTGACAGTTACAGCGGAGGCCGGGGGGAGCCCACTTCACAGGAGTGAGGCAGGGGTGGGGCCACTTCACAGTCTTGCACCAGGGCCCAGTAAATCTGAGTGCCGGCCCTGCAAACCGCAATGCATGGTGAATCTTTTACCAACTTTGTTCAACTGCTGTTAAAAAGAAACAAAAAATCTGCATTGTAGTGTACTGTACAGTACTGTCTATGCTACAGATTTACACAAGCTGCAACCACGCATATCACAAATGCAGCCATACAACTTTAATGGTATACTTTTGTTTGACTGACAGGCTTTTCCCTGACTGTTGGAATCCCAATGAGACATTCCTGACTCACAATTTCCTGACTCTGAAATCATTAAACAACTTCAGGAATAAACAAAAAAATGTGTACTTTACAGATTACAGAAGTAATCCTTCAATGATGTTTGCTTGAGTGAATCAGACTTTTCTCTTGCAGCTAGCTGCCTGAGTTGCCTGGGCAGCATTACCTGAACTAGATCACAATCTGCATGACTTTCAGTGAAAAGGACAGACTGATCACAAAAGTTCACTGAGGTCCACCAGTAGTGCTAAGGGTTGAGGCGCTGGATGCCACACCTCGCGCCATGCCAGCGACCCCGGTTGGGAAGCGGACTCGGGACACTGGTGGGCTGGCCGGGAGGAGAACAGCTTGAGCATCCCACGACAGTTCGCCATCTACGGGGTGGAGGGGCGGGTGGATGACCGATGCCCACATCACTTGTGCATAACTTCGGGGGGAGTCTCAGAGGGATCACAAGCCCCACTTGAAGGGGACGGGCGGCCAACAGTGCAGTGGATGTCGGTGCATAGTGCCTTGACATCACAGGCTTTCACTGTGTTGGGAGGAAAACGGGAAAATACCTGCCGGCTCCGGGATGACGGGCTTCCTGGGGCATGCCTCCGATTTGCCCCTGCTCACCGGCCACCGCCGGGGACTGACGAAATGTAGGATTACGGAGGGTAGAACCCCACCTCATCAACGCTCAGGTGGAAAACTGAAGCTTCATGGGGGACCGGGAGGTCAGTTTTGGTGAGTGGATGGCAGGAGGATGACCCCTTGGATGCCCCGAAGAAGTCGGGGTTTGCAGACAGTAGGGGAGAATAAAGTACAATTAAAAAAAAAAAAGTCCACTGCATCAGCATGTGTGGGCACTGTTGGAGCAGGCTCTTCCATTTCTGCATCATTTTCTGGTTCTGTACTGGCTTCGACATGAGCTCCATTATTCCTTCATCTGAGAGCACCTTGTGAGCCTGCTTATCCTTGCCAGACTGCAACCACTCCAAAATGTCTTCCTTGGATGGACGGTCTGAGAGGGCAGCTGTAAGCTTAATGAGCTCAGCAGTGGAGACGCTGTCGACAAGGTCTGGCAGTTCAGGTGCCATGTCTTACTGAGTGGTTTTAATTCCAGATTTTTTCCAAGACTTTTGGACTGATTCAGGATGCAAAGTGTCCCATGCCTCCACTGCCATGTATACAACATCTTTAAGATTTATTCTGCGCACTGTCTCCCAATGCTGTGCCTGCATTATTCTCTGCTAGACCTGTTTGTAGCAGCTTTTTATGATAGCAGTGTTTAAAAATTTCCAGGATGCCCTGATCACAGGGCTGGAGCTTTGGTGTAATATTAGCAGGCAGAAATGAACAGTGGATTACTCCATCCAGAGTTCTCACATCCAGAATATTGGGGTGGGCAGGTGAATTGTCCACAAGTAACAGGGCTTTTAGCAGCAGTCCCTTAGATCGCAGGTACTGTTTAACTTGAGGGACAAAGCTGTCAGTAAACCACCTTCTGAAAATGCTGGCATTCATCCAGGCACTATGCTGCGCCTCATACTGCAAGGGCAGTGTTGCCATATTCAGGTGCTTGAAGCATTGTGGCACCTGTGATTTGCCTACAATGACATGTTTCAACTTATGAATGGGCAGATTAACGCAACCAAGGACAGTGGCATGGTCCTTTTGTTTTTTAAAGCAGGGTGGCATCTTTCTCTGCCCCATGGGCGAGCGGGTGTTCAGGTAGTCCATGTTAATATATGCATTGCAATCAGAAATTTCCAACGCATTGGCAGCACTTAGTCACGAGGCTACCTGTGACTGCTACCAGTAGGCACCACCAAATTCTACTGCACCTGCTCCTTATGGGTATTCCCTCTGACCCTTACCTACTCTAATTACTACCCTCACTTGCACTTACCTCTGGGGCCCTCCTGCCCCAACCTATCCTCTCCCCCATCCCCCCACCCCTCCTCCCTCACTTCTCTTCCTCCTCCCTCTCTTCCCTTATGGCCTGCTGCCCATTTCACTCCATATTTAGTAACCTAGTAACAATTAGACTCAGGCATACATTGTACAATGCCTCTGCTGTATATAAGATGCACCTCTGACCACTCTTAGTGTCATTTTCACTTTCTTTTAGCTAATGTAATCTCCTGAATATTTATCTCCCTTCTGTTACACATAAATGTATTTAGGCCTGGTGACACTTGCAATGTACCTATTGTAAAAGTTAACCTATGTTATCATTCTGACGTGGAACCTATGTAAAGAGCGTCTGCTCAAAGGTCTTGAATCCAAGATGTTAATTAATAAATAAATATAGCCCAGTGTCGTCGGCATTGAACAGCTGCTCGGGGACCAGACCCTCCAACTCTACAGTGTCCAGCAGCTGTTTAATACAAGTCTCAATCTCATAATCTGTGGCACTGAGAGGTTTGCCACACAACTTGAGCTGACAGATTCCATGTCTCCGCTTGAAGCGGTTCAACCAACCCTCATTAGCATGGAAATGATCATTGCTGTCAATGCGCTGGTGAAACTGGAGCGCTTTTTCTTTTAAAAGTGGTCTAGAAATGGGGGTTCCCTTCTCTGACCACAAACAGATGGCAGCATCTCTTTGTTAGTCACTGCAGGACTGCATGTTTCTTCACTGCTCCAACCCAGCAGCACTCTCCATACAACCTGTAAAGTCCTGAAGCTCATCTTTGGCTGCCTTTATGTCACTGATAATGGACTTTTCCTCTCTGTACTCCTCTGCCGGGACAACAGCTTTTTCACCATTCTCAAGCTGCTCCACAATTCTTATTTTCTGGGCTACAGCGAGTACAATACGTTTCGTCTTTCTAGATGGGGATTCCACTGTTGATGACACATGATGAATGTGGGAACTGGCATAGATTTAAGTAACAAAAGAGGAACAATGGCACCTGCACCTAAGAGTACCCTATGAGTAGTTGCAATTAGCAGTATATGTTGTCACGCACGATTAATTGAGTTACTCGGCTGTCAGCTACAACAGTGGGGGAAACAACTGCAGTCCGTTAGATAGGAAAGGTCGGATTATCTAGGGTCGGATAATTGGGATTGGACTGTACATGTCACTTACCTTTCACTTAAGTCTTCACTTTGAAGTAGTTCAGTATGCCCTTCCGGGTTTTTTTTTTGGGCGCAATGTTTCATCGTCATCCTCACTGCTGCTACTATCCTGCTCTGCATGGCCAGTAGATTTCACACATACCATGCTAACAATATCAATGTCAGAGAGCTCCTCATGTCCTAGATCTTCTGTGGCTTGTTCTCATGCCTCAATGCCAAGTTCAATATCCACCTGTTCAACTACTCTATTTGGTTCATCCTCCACTTGCCGTACCAGATCATACTGATAAGAGGGGGCGTTTGTAAATTCCTCAGTTCTCAGAAATGTTGATTTGTTCCAGTACAGTATTTAGAAACTGTTTAGCACAGATTTCTGTCCAACTCTCAACAAGTATGTAAATGGCATTGTTAATTGTTGACCCCTTGATTACCATGCAAAGATCACTCTGATCATTTTCCTCATTGAAGATTTGTGTAACTTGCTCTTGTACAGCCTTTTGAGAGTTGCCAGGATCCCTTCATCCATAGGCTGGATCAGAGCCGTAGTGTTAGCAGGCAGGAACCCGCAGCGAATTTACCTGTCTGTGGTTCTCATCATTTCCGTGCTTGGGTGGGCACCTGCATTGTTAATAAGAAGGGCAGCCCAAGTTGGGAGACCACAGGATCTTAAGCAAGTTTTAACACCAGACACAAAACGGGACAAAATCTGCCCAGGCAGATTAGACAGATTTACATGCTGGATGCACCTTGGCTTCTGATATTTGCCAATGACTAAGAGGGATATTTTGTGGCTTCCAATGGCATTGCTACATGCCAGTGAGCACAGTCAGTCTCTCCTTATTTTTTTTAAACTCTGGGGCATGCTTTTCAGACACTGTGGCGAGAGTTTTCTCCAGGAGCAGTTTCCAGTATGTCTTGGTCTCAACATTATAAGTCTGTTGTTACATAAGCCCCTCACGGAACATAATTTCCTTCGTTTTTGGTTTTTTTTCCTGAATGGGTCGATTGAGTCTAATATGGAGGACAAACTTTTGCCAGCAACTGATAGCTGTCAGATTCCATGCTGTTGTTTAAGTCAGTCCAGTCAACTTTGGCTTGCTGTAAAGGTCGTGTCACCACCCATTTGCTGGTAGAATTGCCTTGCCTTCTCCTTCAAAACGATGCCTGATATGGGGGTGCCTTAGTTTGATTTTAGATGAACCACATGTAGACTGCTTTATCAAGGCTTTCGTTCCTACATGTATGCATGTTTTTTTGTGGGATCAATCCTTTACCCTACATTTCACTGCTGTGGCAAAGTCTCTGATTTTTTTTCCCATGGCCTGCTGAATGTCACAAGCTTATGGTATTGCCCAATCCAAAATGTCGGGCCATGTCTACAACCTTTTCTCCAGCCTCCAAGGACTCCAAAACATGGAGCTTCTGCAAGATGTTGAGCACAGACCTCTTTCACTTAGACATGATGGTAGCTCGGTAGAAGAATCAATCAATCACTGTGTGACGGAATGTCACACTGTTTTTAACACCTTTGACTTGCTTGATTAAGTGCTAGCAACCTGTATGGTTTGTTAGCAAGCACTGTCATTGTATTACACTCATTATTGCATTATTGCTAAAGCGTTTTTCATTTTACAGTAAACGATAGTAACTGACAGCCACTTTAGAATAGACAGCTTGGGTACATGTCCGAATTTCGGATAACTGAACGTTTTGGTCATCTGAGGTTTAGATAAATGGGGCTGCATTGTACTCACTATACTTGGTATAAGACAGAAGAAAGCTACTGCCCATCAACTCAGTCTCCCACCCCTAGTGGGGCCACATTGTGCCATCATCATCTATTAGATATTCATCAAGTTTTGTTTTGAATGAGTCAATTGTGTCAGTATGTATTATTTCTTAAGGTAATCCAATCCATACTTCTGCCACTCTTTGGGTGAAAAAAAAAAAAACCCTCTTCTATTACTTGTCTTTGCTTGTTCTGGTTTAAGCTGTCTATTATGACACCCTAGGTTGAATTCCCTTATATGACATTCCAGTCCGAAACTTTCCATCAGAGTCTGGTCCTTAGTTATTTTAAAGTAGCAACATATCCCCCCCCCCCCTTAGTCTCCTACACTTGTAGGTGTAGAGTCCCTGTTTCTTCAGTCTCTGTTCATATGAGTGGTCTTTTACTCTGATAATCATATTTGCAGCCATATGTTGCACCCTCTCTATGATGCCAATATCCTTTCTGAGGTAAGGAGTCCACAGTGGAGTACAGTAATCAACGTGTGGTCTTATGTATGTCCTACACAGCTGGTAATAAACAATTTTCTAATACAACCTAGTAACTCTTTAGGTGTTGCAGTAACATTTTTGCACTGCTCATTAAGTTTTAGGTCTTTATTTATAAGTACACCCAAATGCTTTTCACTTTAAACTGCTCAAAAGGTGGTTCCATTCAGGTGGTACTTATGATTATTGTTTTAGGTCCCAGATGCATGACAACACATTTGTTACTACTTACATAGAAACACAGAAACATAGAATTTGACGGCAGATATGGACCGCTTGGCCCACCCAGTCTGCCCATTTCCCTACCTACTGGATAAGCTGCAGATCCTAGTTAACCAGCAGCCTACTTCTTCCTACCCCCACCCCCTAGAATGGCCTTATGACTGTCCCATGCATTCTTGAATTCCACCACTGTTTTTGACTCCACAACCTCCTCCGGAAGGCCATTCCATGCATCTACAACCCTCTCTGTGAAAAAATACTTCTTAAATTACCTCTGAGCCACCCCATCTTCAAATTGTGCACCCTTGTTCTTGCACCTCTTTTTTTTGAAAGATGCTACCCTCTTGGACTTTGTTGATTCCCTTGAGGTACTTAAAGTTTCTATCATGTCCCCCTCTCCCTCCTTTCCTCGAGGCTATACATATTAAGCTCCTTTAGTCTCTCTTCATATGTCTTCGGTGCAGACCCTGCAACATTTTAGTTGCTCTCCTCTGGACAGCTTCCATCCTGTCTATGTCTTTGCGGAGATTGGGTCTCCAGAACTGCATGCAGTACTCCAGATGGGGTCTGACCAGCTGTCTGTACAGAGGGATAATAACTTCCTGTTTTCTACTGGTGATGCCTCTCCCTATGCATCCCAGTATCCCCCAACCCTCCTTGCTGCCCTCTCACATTGCTTGCCCACCTTTAGGTCATCTGATATGACTACCCCCAGGTCCCTTTCCATTTTTGTTGTTGTTAGCATCTCACCCCCCATTGTGTACTCTTCCCCTGGGTTTTTGTTTCCCAGGTGCATTACCTTGCACTTCTTAGCATTGAATCTAAGCTGCCATACATTTGACCATTCCTCTAACCTTGCCAAGTCCCTTCTCATCCTTTCCACCCCACCTTGTGCATCAACTCTGTTGCAGATCTTTGTGTCATCTGCAAAGTGACATACTTTTCCTTCCAGTCCCTCTGCAGTATACGTATAAGACATTAAAGGGACGGTCATACTGAACCCTGCGGTGCCCCACTAGTAACCCCTTTCTTCAGAGTGGACTCCATTTACTATTACTCTCTGTGTCCTATTCTCCAGCCAATTCTTTACCCAGGCTGTCATCTTGGGACCCACTCCCAGGCTGGCTAACTTGTATATTAATCTTGTGTGGGACTGTGTCAAATGCCTTGCTAAAGTCTAGGTAGGCCATGTCCACAGCCCCTCCCTGATCTACTACTTTGGTCACCCAGTCAAAGAAATCTATCAGATTCGTCTGGCATGACCTTCCCGCTGTGAATCCAGAACATGCCACTGTTCCTTAGGGTCCATTGTCCAACAACCATTAGATCTTTTTTGATTTTATTAATATGTTCAGTAGTGTCTACCATGCCTTCTACCTTAGTATCATTGGCAAATTCAATCAACCAACTCTCTAGTTACTTGTTCATGCCAGTGATGTATAGTGAAAATAGTACAGGACCCAGTACCAATCTCTGGGAGACTCCACTTGAGACCACTCCTGACTCAGATAGTATGCCTCTTATCCTCACCCTCTGTGTTCTGTTCTGCAATCAGTTTTTGATCCAAGCTGTTATTTTACTATCAATACCCATAATTCTAAATGTTTCAGTCAATGTACTGTGTGGAACCTTGTCAAAAGCCTTTTGGAAATTGAAATAGATTATGCATACTGGCATGTTGGAATTTAGGGCTCCACTAACTTTTTCATAAAAGACCAGTATGTTAGTGGTACAGGACTAATTTATTTGAAGCCATGTTTGCTCTAATCCGTTAAGTTCTTCATGTTAATGTCAGAGTCTAATTTTTCTTTTATAATGGTTTCCATCAGCTTCCCAAGGACTGACATCAGACTAATGGGCCTATAATTTGATGTATTTGACTTATCACCCTTCTTAAAATCAGGTACTGTACCACCATTAACTTTTTCCAGTCACCAAACACCTCCCCTGTTCCACGGAATTCAAACAGAGCAGTCAAATCTTCCTACCATTCTCTGATTTTACTTAGAAGTCTTGGGTGTAGCATACCAGGACCTGCTGATTTATTAATCCTAATTTTTTCAATTAACTAACTTCCAATTTACTTATGAAATTGCCTGATAGACAAGAATCAGGTGGTGATTACCTCCTCTTGCACCTAAACTCTCTTTAGCCATGTTGCTGTTATTCATGTAGACTGAACAGAAATATTTAATAAATACCTCTGCTAACAGCTTAGGATCCCTCATTTCTTGCTTCTCATGAAATACTGGTCCTATAGTTCTGTCTATTCCACAGTTATTGTTTACCTAGGTACAGAAGGATTTGCTATTGTGTTTGGTATGTGGTATTTTTTTCTTTCCTTCCTTATCGTGTATTTATTTCCATTTTTTAATTGCCTACTATGCTACAATATGTTGAAGCTACTTTCTTCCTTCTTCATGGCTTCTTTCTTTCTTTTTTTTTTCCCATTGCCTTGTGATCTTATGAGAACACCGTTTTGATACTTTTACCCTGTTGTTGTATGATGGCTTGTTCGGTACACATGCTCTTTCAAGTTCTAGTATTTTATTTTAACAACTGCCCAGAAATGTTCTACACTTGATGTGTTGAAGTGTTACCTCCAATCCCAATTCCTAAATTTTCTTCTGATTAATTCAGTATTTGCCTTGTTGTAATTCTTTGTAATTGTATGTCTCATTACCTCTATTATTTTTGTTTGAAAGGAGAACTGCTGTATCACGTTATGATCACTAGTGTTTCAAGATCTGAATATCTCTGATGCACTCTGCTTTATCTGTGACAACTAGATCTAAAACATTACTCCCTCTTGTTAATGCATTTACCACTCAATGTAACTCACTATACAGCAGCACATTTATAAATAACTGTTCTTTGGTGTTAGATGTTGAGTAATTGTCCCCAGTTTAAACCTGGGAGGTTGAAGTCACCTATCAAAATGACCTCCCTCGCGCTACAACTTGTGAAATATTTTGTACTAATCCTTTATGGTCTTGCTCAGTAGTGTCTGGGGGAAAGATAGTACACCCCTGTTGCTATTTTCCCCCACATTTAGTTATCTGTGCCCACAGTAGTTCTTCATTTCTTAGTTAGAATAACTATAAGTGTGGTGCCACACTGGTCACATGACCAAACAAATCATTGCAAAGGCTTACAGAGTCCCTCTAAGAAAGTACTGAAAATGAAACTTCTGACATAAGCATTCAACACTTCTGCATACTGAAATTAAAACTTTTACTGAGCTAGCTGGAGAGGGGACTGCAGTTCAGATTCGACGATTTTGATTTATGCATGTCATTGCATTAAACATTTTTTACGTCTTACTGAATAATTCTCTCAGCAATACAGAAGAGAGCTATAAAATACTTGGTATGCCGACTCAAGGTTGACTCCTCCACCTCGAACACCAGCACAGAGACAGATTTCGCCTGTCTGCAGCAAGTCACTGTACTGGTGCAAGGCAGGCACCGGTGGTGCTGCTCTTGGCGTCCCCCGGTCCAACTCTAACTTGGAGTTAGATATCTAGAGACTGGAGGGTTTGGGGGGTGCAGCCCCCCAATAGAAACACACCGGCATCCCCAACGGCACAATGCTGACACTCGGCATTGTGTCTGTCACTGTGGGGGATGTCCGTGTGACAGCTGTCGCAGCACTACAGTAAAACCAAAATACTTAATATGGCAAAGATTTGAATATAGTAAGAAATTTTTTTTTCTAGTACTAACAAGCAACTTGAAAATAAAAAGGGGGGGGAAACGTTTATTTTAAGAATACTTGATGGCCACTGTGCATATAATCCACACACAGTTGTCAGCAAAAGCAAATACTGTTACTCAAAAACTGAAGAAATCAATTCCAATGTAGAGAACACTGGCTGAAGCCAGCGAGTTCAGTTAGCAAATAATACTCAATTAGGTAGGTGGTATTGGGTTATATTGGCCCACCCAGGGGTATAATGAGGCCCAGTACTGCAGGCAGAGGTCCTTATAGCCCCCAGAAGGTCTGATATAGCCCATACCACCCACCCTGGAGGATACTGTTGTGCTTAGAAAATTGGCTACAAGTGCCATTTTTTTTTTTTTGGAACTTCTATTTTTTCCTCCTACTTCCAGTGAAGCCACCGCATCTGGAGTCACCCATGAACCTCATCCCTGCCACCAGCTCACCTACTGCCTGGATCCCTCCATCCTGCCTCTGTTTGCCCCCACCGGGTGGGGTTGGGGTGGGGGCAGAACCCACGAATCTTAGAATCACTTCAGGTCCCCAAGGCAGTGGTGGCTTGGTAGCACATCAGGACTAGGGTTGGTGCTCTGTTTTCCCGGCTCCACCAGACATGTTTTTCCTCCCTTTTGTGTGGGGAAGCCACTCCGGAGTTTGACTGGTCCCCAGATCTCCACCTGTGGACAATCTGACCTCGGAGGTGCCGATGTGCTGGCATGCCCCCAGCCTCCATCAGGGGTCAGCACACACCGAGATGAACCCCATCCTTCCCTCCAGAGAAGGCAAGCTGTCATCGGACGCTTCAGCCTGTCTCCCCCCCATCCAACCCCCAGTGTCCTGAGTCCACTACTATACCCGGGTAGTCAGCGTGGAGTGAGGTGTGGCGTCCAGTGCCTCAACCCTCAGCACCACTGGGCCGGCACAAGCGCCATTTTGATGTAGTAGTCACAGAATAAAAAAATGAGTACAAATTAAATGCAAGTTTTTTTTTTTTGGTAAAGTAGCCCCTCTACTGGTATATGTCCCAACAGAGGGCACTGCAGTGTCTCAGAGGTGTTTACTTCTTGGGCTGGTGTCTTTAACCCCTGCCCCCCCCTTTGTCACTTGTTGAATGTGATCCCTCCCCAACATTTGCAGGTGCTCTGTTTTACTGTTTGCACAATACTTTCTGTTGGTTCTAGGGGAGACCACAGTGAAGAATGTCTCATCATGCAGCGGGAGCAGGCGGGGAGATCACAGTCTGGAACCAAGCTGGACAACAGCAAGATCGGCATGGTGGTCGGCAGATTTGGACACAGTAGCTCTGCTACCAATATGGTTAGTTTCATTAATGTTTAGAAAATGAGGCAGTTTCTTATCTTTTTTTCAAGTTCTGCAGAGCAACTGTGAAGCTAGGGTAAGCTGGGGAGGAAGTCAGGGGAACCTGTGTGAAAGTAACGCTGAGCATTCCACTGTAGCGGTGCTATTAATTTAAAAAGAAAAACTGTTTTTTGGCTGGGTACTAAGGGGGAATTTATAAAAGTGGCACAGTGTGTGCCAGTTCAGTTTAGAAGCTGTAGTTTCTTGCTGTGTGTATGTGTGTGTGTGTGTGTGTGTGTGTGGTGGTGGTGGGGGGGGCTGTTTCTCCCTAAGGCAGAAAAAAATGTCTGACTTTCACTTTTTTAAATGTTGTTTGGGATGCTGATTTGCATGGTAGTTATCAGGCTGGCATGGATCTTGTTTCTTCCCAGTCTCTGTTGGCACATAAATGTACCCTTTGGCAAAAGGCTCAGCCAATCTGAGGCCAGAAACATGTTCAACCCATTTTCTAAAAATAAAATAAAATAAAATATATGGTTAGAAAGAACTGACAGTGAAGTATAAAGTGGGTAAAAGGAACACATTTGTAAATATTAATGTAAACAGGGTTCAACACAGGCATGCTATATGATACTGGAGTGCTGGAGTATAGATGAATATATGTCCTTAGGGACACCAGTTTCCAGAACCAAAGCTATTTCATATATCAAAAATAGCAAACTGATAATAGGAAGAGTAGGCATGCCTCTACAAAAACTGAAATTCATGTTCACATAAGGCATAGTAAAGACACTTTTGAACATTATGTACTTCTAAAAAAAAGTACGAAGCCTTGTGTTTGCATAGAAAAACCACACAAACAGTCACTTATGTGTGCATGTACTTTCTGATAATTGAACCCTAAGAGTTAACTAAAAGCTGTGCTGAACAGATTCTCTATTTATTAAATTACAGCTCCTCTAAGGATGTTGAATCCAAGTAGACAGATTGCAAGTCAAATGTATTCACAGGCATTTGAGAAAAACGAGGTTCTTTGAGTGAGCGCTGAGGGAAAATGTTTAACTGATTTCCTGAGGAAGAGACCCAACTGACTTGTAAAAACTTTATAAACCTGTAAATCCAGTACGTCTACATAATAGTGTCAATTGATTATCAACTAAAGAATAATTGCTTATGTTACACAAAAGGTGTTATTTAACGTAATGCTAAATTACTTTGGAATATTTAGCGGGACCTTCAAATGCCTAAAACTGTTTTTTCCTCCAAAGTTTTGTTTTTATTGCCTATCTTGGTGTCATTGTAGAATGTTTTCCTCTACAGTCCAGTTGCTTCAAAACATCATTATGACCTTTTTGTAGATGTAACCATGCTTAAAAAAACACTGCACATGGTTAGGTTTAGATTCTAAAACATCTTTTTATAACAAAAAAAAAAATGAAATTCAGCGACTTGGCATGTATTGTGGCTTGGAAGTTCCTGTTTGGTTCTGTAAAGGATTTTCGGCCTGCATAACATTAGTGGTAATGATGAAGGATGAGGATTTTAAAAGACAGAGAAAGAAAAAAGTACTCACTGTAGTAATGATATTTCTTCTAGCGGGTATATTTGAGAATCATACAAATTGCAACTTCCCAGCCAAGCGGCGTCTCCCCTGGGACAGAACTTAAGAATATTAAAGTTCAAACTCTGCAGTGTGGCTACCCCCACCCCCAAACATTACAATGGCAGATTTGTAGCTGAGCAGCAGAAAAGAGCAGCGACCATTCAACTAACCTACGTTATGTATTAACAATTGTAAAGGTAATAAGAAACAGCAAATCACAATATGAAAAACTGTAAAAACTGCAAAGTTTGAAACTGAAAAATTCTCAAGCAAGAACACTTTAAAACACCTGATCTGACTTGACCTGAAGAACCCTTTTTATGCAGGTTCCGGTAAGGGAGGTAGAGAGGGCTTCTGTAACTCACGAGAATACTCTCTAAGAAACATCATTACTAAGAAGTGATTTTTTTCTGCAAGCAACAAGAGTGCATTTCTGATGTCATACAAATACCAAATTCCAAAGAGTACTTGGGAGGCAGGGTCTAAAACCTATTTAGGAAAAAGGTACTGAAGCCCATAAGTATCAAAGCTAGCATCCCTTGTAGCAAACCTAGCATCTCTTGAAGCGTTGATGTCCAGACAGTATTGAAAAAGTGTGTTGTACATCACATGGCTACCTTTAGCAAGGGTATACCCCTTAATCCTACCACTGTGGCAGATGTATCTCTTGTGTTATGTGCCATCAAACCCTTTGGTGGCTCCATACAAGCCTTCTCATAGCAAAATTCAATACAAGAGACAATCCAACAAGGGACTGTCTTTGCCACAATACTGGAAGATCCATCACCTGCTAAATCATAAAACAAGCTCAAACATTACTAAAAGCCACATATGATAATGTGTATTAAATCTATGACATTTTAGTGGAAGAAAGCTTTGTATGGTCAGACATTTCACCAGACCTGTAGTGGACTTCACAAGTGGCTGTGTGAACTTTTCAAGTGGTTGTGCAGGCCACTCTCAAAGCAGCTGTGTCATAACACACATTAAGCCAGACCTGACATTTATGTAAATTCTTCCATTGAAGGCATAGTGGTCTGAGTAAGAAACATAACTGGCTCCCTTTCCTTCTAGGTTCCATTTTTTTCTTTTCTCCGCTTCTTAAGGCTGGACGAGGATGATGTTTCTTCTACATGCCTCTTTTTGTCCTTTTCATGCATTTTCTTATTTGAGGGTTTATGATCTTTTTGCATCTTTTTTGTGGACTCTGTCTTACTACCTATGTCCTTAGAAGATGCTGATTTAGCTGACATTTTATCCAAAGGTTTTGAAACCTTTGTAGGGGAACACTCCATGAAACCAGACAGAGAAGCTGGGGCTACTAAATATGTAAGCAATAAGACATGACAGGGTGTGCATGGAACATATTTTACCGCACGGCCAGGGGCATAATAAGGCACGAGTGCCTTTAGCCCCTGGGTGCGGTAAAATATGTTACATGCACACACCTGGAATGTCTTATTGCGCTTATAAAATGGGCACCTATATTTATTTTTATTTTTACAGATAGAAAAATCTTGCTTGCATGTGGAAAAAAAGACTTTAAGATGCTAATGTAAGCTAAAATAGTCCTTCGGCAGACACTGAGTTATATTATTCATGAGCTGATTTGCATTTCTGACTCCAGGTTATGTGTACTGTGCAGTCTGTGCTGAAACATATTTAGATTTGCATTTATGTGACTCCACTTTGCTATAATTGTAGTGTGCACAGGTTGCAAACGAATGCTGAAGCCTGTTTTTTTTTGGTAAACCCGCCTGCTGAAGCCGACTGAAGTATGCTATCCCAGTCCACGACTCTCCCGCCAGCAGTTGTATGTTTGTGCTGCTCTCATGCTCCTTCACTCCCCTCCGTTGTTGACTGAGCTTTTCTGAATTTACAGGGCATTTCGATTAATCAGATTAAGAGACCACACAGTAGAAAACAGCAATTGCCGCTGGAAACTACCTGGGAGCAAGCAGTGAAAAAAAAAAAGACTAGAGGGCAACAGGGCTGACTGCCGTACAAGGCGTGAAAATGGCGGCTGCTTCACAGGGGCTGACTCTGACCCGGAAACAGATTTGTGGACAATAACAACAATCTTTAGCGGGGAATTTGTAAACTGCATTCTATTCAAAAGGCACACAGCTGTTCAAATGTTGATAACTTAAAAATGAAATCAACGGAGTGTTAGCGAGTGAATAGAAGATGGCGGCATTTTAAATGCCAACATTCTAACGCTCCTGATTTCATTTGGAAATGCGATTCTGCTTCTCTGATCTTTTTTTTACCCATGCATGGAACAGATTTCATGCATGGGTAACTAGCCAATCAAATTGCTTGATATAGCCTACCCATTTTATAATCCCTCATAGCCTGTCTTTTCTCCTGTGTTTTAGGACAGAATATTTAAAATAGCTCACAGTTTTTCCAGTTGTGTGCTGCGACAAAATATATGAAGCACTCAGTATGCCTATTTGCCTTCGGCAATCTGGTGACACACATTTTACATTTTTTGAACCCAGAAGGCCCAGTTTTTTTTTTTGGGGGGGGGGGGTTCTGACTCTAACACAAGATCAGAAAAGGGCACTGACAGAGACAAGTGACCTTTGCCCTAAGAGTCAGTAAATGAATCAACCACAGATCCGGGATTAAAATTTAAATTTCACCAATATGTCAGAGCACCATTCTTCCTCACCACAGTCACTGTGGGCAGATATTGTTCAGTTCCTAGCCTCAAATATCAATTTTTACTCGTAAAAGAGGTTTTAAATATTTTTAAATCAAACTTTGTCCCTTACAAAGGAACTGTGAGACTTAAAAAAATAACCATTTTTAAATCAAACAAGTAAATGCTCTAAACTTTATGACTTATCTGTCAAAGTTTCTGGAGCACCATACAGGGCAACTGTTCTCTTCAGCAGAAAATAAAGATTTGTTAGGAATAAGCTGGTAGTGTAAGACCAGCACAAAGAGATTTTTCATTCAAAAAATAATTTTTACATTTTGGGGCATCATTCTCAGCAAGGAGATGATGCAAGAGATGGACTAGCTGTTCTAATTATTGTTGACAGAATTTAGGAATATTGCTAACAAAAAAAAAAGTGATGATTTTTTTCCCCTAACAAATACTGTTGTTTTGACAGATCTTGTTTTTGATTCGCAAAGTTTTCTCTTGTTTAGCCATTTTTGTGATCGCTAAGCCAAATGAAACCATAAGTCCTATCTCAGGAAAGTAGATTCTGAATCAAGGAAAGTGACGTATGCCAGTTTACACGAAAATTCGGTTATTTACAATTTGTGAAAAATGAGTTACAGAGGTGTGAAAGAAAAAATTACTCACCTTAGTAATTGCTTTTCTTCTCATGGAGTCTTGCTATATTATAACATTAGCAGTCAGCCACTGCAGCTGAACTGCCCCGGAGAGGAAGGAGTTAACTCAGAGGATCTGAGTTCTACAGCGAGGGCGCTGTGCCCAAGCTTATCTGGCAGTTTCAATGAAACTGTCAGATCTTCACGAAGCTAACATCAAAGAACAGAAAGTCTGTGTGGAAAAACTACACTAGCCCATGGCTACCTACTAGCAGTAGTAACAACAATATAAACAACAAAGAAACACCCAGAACCATAATAACAAAATTGATGGTATTATGGTCTGCTTTACCACCCTTGACAAGCACATTATGAACCCCCTTCCCCCAAGACTCAAGTCCAGGAAGGGGGCAATATAAATAACCTAAATGAAAGCAACCAGATCCCTAACCCAAAGGAAAGAGGGTAAAGGGATAACTACAATGGCATGACACAGTGCTTGCACCAATTCGCCACCCCTACCCAAGTAGAGGTTCTGAGAGGGCAGGAGGGAGGTGGTTATAATAGCAAGACTCCATGAGAAGAAAAGCATTACTAAGGTGAGTAATTTTTTCTTCAAACACCATGAAGTCTTGCTATATTATAACATTAGCAGATTACACAGCAGTACCTCCATGGAGGAGGGTCAGAACCTACTTAGGAAATAGGCTCTGAAGCACAGCTGTGCCAAACCGAGCATCTCTCCTGGACTGGACATCCAGGGAATAATGCTTGGTAAAGGTGTGAACTGTCTTCCAGGTAGCAGCTTGACAAATCTCCAGAATGGGAATGTCCCTAGCAGCCGCTAGAGACGCAGCTGTACCCCTGGTGGAGTGGGCCCTCAATCCTGAGGGGGGTACTCTACCTAGTTTCTGATAACAGAATTGGATACAAGAAACAATCCACCTTGCAATTGTTCTCTTAGTGGCAGGTTTTCCTTTGCCAACCTCGCCATAGGTAAGAAACAGTTGGAGGGATTCAACCTATGACCTCTGGTGCGCTCTAAATAGTAGCTTAAGGCTCTTTTGACATCCAAGCTGTGCAGTCTCCTCTCACCTGAGGAAGAATGCTCAGTGAAAAATACTGGGAGAGAGACAGATTGATTCAGGTGGAAATCAGAAACCACCTTAGGCAAAAACTTTCTATTAGTCCTAAGGACTACCTTATCTCTGTGGAAAGAGATAAAATCTTCTTCCACTGACAGGGCCTGTAACTCACTTATGCGTCTGGCAGAGGTGATAGCTACTAGGAAAACGGTTTTCCAAGTTAAATACTTGAGCTCTGCTGAAGACAGAGGCTCAAAAGGGGGTTGCATTAACTGAGCAATGCAAATATTCAGGTCCCAGGCGGGAGCTGGTTCCCGAAAAGGAGGGTTAGTATGAAGTAACCCTTTAAAAAACTTGGAGAACACAGGGTGAGAAGAAAGGGAGGCAGGCTTCCCTGCTGACACAAAAGCAGAGACAGCTGCCAGATGAACCTTCAGGGTAGCTGGTCTAAGGCCCAGGGAATTCAGATGGACCAAATATTCCAGAAGAATGGGAAGATCAGCAGATTCTGGGATAATCTGCCTCTCAGAGCACCAGATGGAAAACCTCTTCCACTTAGAATTATAAGTGGCTCTAGTGGAAGGCTTCCTAGAAGCCTTTAAAATATCCATGACACCTTGAGAAAGGTGTAAGTCAACACTCTTAGCTCCTCAAGAGCCAAGCCTTGAGGGGAGGGATTTGAGGTCCGGATACCACACCTCCCTGTGCACAGGCCAGTAAGTCATGGACTCTGGTAGGCTCAGGGCAGGGTGGACTGCCAAGGACAGAAGCAGAGGGTACCAGGGCTGTCTGGCCCAATCTGGGGCAATCAGAATCACTCTGCAAGGTTGAGATCTGATTTTACTAGTACCCTGAAAAGAAGAGGAAAGGAGGAAAGGCATACAGGAACTTCCCTTTCCAGTCCAACAGAAAGCGTCCAGAGGGACTGAGCCCAGTACTGGCGGCCTGCAACAGAAAAGAGGAAGTTGATGGTTGTCTGGGGCTGCGAAAAGATCTATCTGAGGAGTGCCCCATCTGGCAAAAACGGACCCCAGCACTTGTGGATTCAAAGCCCATTCAGTGATAGCCCTGAGAAATTCTGCTGAGGGCGTCCAAGGACATTGTCCTTCCTGGGAGGTGAACCGCTATCAGGAGGTGTTCAGGAGTAGGCCAGAGACCACAACTTCATTGCTTCTGCACAAGGCTGAAGACCGAGTGCCCCTTGCTTGTTGATGTACCACATTGTGGTGGTATTGTCTGTCCTGACTTGAACCACTTTGTTCTGGACAGAATCTGAAAACACCAAGAGCTAAAAGACAGCTCTGAGTTCCAACAGATTGATGTGGAGCAGAGATTCCTGAGGAGACCACACCCCTGGGTGGCAAGATCGCCTGGTGGAGCCCCCCACCCTAACAGGGAGGCATCCGTGGTGAGGTGAGGGAGTGAGAAATGGGAATGAAGGGAACCCCTGTCTTAAATTGCTCTGGACCTGCCACCAGTGGAGGCTAGGATCAGAGTTTGAGTAACTGGAACCAGCTTGGTAAGGGGTCCTTCCTTTGAGACCAATAGGCCCTCAAATGGAACTGAATGTCCCTCATCTGGAATCTTGCTCCCTGCACGACAGCTGTGGAAGCAGCCATGTGCCCAAGGAGTTGCAGAAAATGCCTTGCTGGTCGAGAGACCCGCAGGGTAAAGGAGGATGCCAGGGCGATGAGTCTGTCCACCCTTTCCGAGGGAAGAAAAGCCCTGGCTAACCTTGTGTTCAATTCTGCGCCTATGAAAGTTAGGACCTGAACTGGTTCCAGAACTGACTTTGGTAAGTTTAGCAGGAATCCCAGGGAAGTGAGAAGCTGCTGGGTGACTTGCAAATGGGTTTTCACCTGACCTGGAGACTGACCCACAATGAGCCAGTCGTCCAGGTAGGGAAACACAGCAACCCCTTGCCTTCTTAAGTGAGCCACTACTACAGCGAGACATTTTGTGAATACCCTTGGCGCAGAGGTCAGGCCGAAGGGCATTGCCCTGAACTGGTAGTGGCCTGAGGGCAGTTCGAACCTGAGGTACTTTTCGGTGAGAAGGCCTGATCAGAACATGAAAATAGGCATCCTTGAGGTCCAGGGAAGCTAGCCAGTCCCCTGGCCTTAGGGAAGGCAATATCATTGCCAGAGTCAACATTTTGAACTTTGGTTTCAAAAGATGCTTGTTCAGGTACCTTAAATCTAGAATGGGCCTCCATTCTCCTGTCTTTTTTGGGGTAAGAAAGTATCTTGAATAAAGCCCCTTGCCCTGATGGCAAGGAGGAACCCTTTCCACTGCTTTGCAGTCCAGAAGAGAAGAAACCTCTGCTTCCAAAGCAAGGGCTTCTGAAGGATTTTGGAAAATGTCTGGCTCTCATCTTTGGAAAGTGTTTGAGCTGAGAACCAGACCCTGGCCTATTACCTCCAGGACCCATCTGTCCGTAGTTAGGGACAGCCAGTTCCAGCTGAAATAGGCCAACCTGCCCCACTGGTACAGGAGAATCGGCCCTGGGCACCCCATCAGGTGCCTGCTTAGCAGCAGCCTTAGGCTGAGGGGAGGAAGGCTCACTTGTGCCCGTCTACCCCTGCCTCTGAAGAAACCCCTCTCAAGAGACAGCAGAGGAGGCTTGAAATTGGTAAAAGGCCTGGAAAAAGGCCTGCCCTACTCTCTGGGAGCATGCCTTTGTGGCATGGCATGCTTCTCCTTAGCCTGGGCACTTTTGTAGGTAGTTCTGTATTCATCCATCTTTTCATATAGTTTCTGTTTGCTCCCCAAACAGAGAATTTCCCACTACAGGAAAATCCATAGCCTTTGACTGGGTATCTTGGGACAGATTAGTGCATCTGAGCCATGCCAACCCACGGGAAAGCTACAGAAGTGGCCATGACCCTAGAGGAAACATCATTAACATCAACAGCAGTATGAAATTGAACTTTAGAGGCTTCAATGCCATCAGCAGCCACCTGTTCCAACTCACTAGCCAGCTGGCCATGGGCCTGCTTGGCTAACTGCAATACTGTGTCCCACCTAGATTTCTGATATCTAGCCACATAAGCCATATAATTTGCCTGCCTGAGTCCCAAAGAAGCTGCCATATACTGTTTCTTTCGCCATGGCATCAATCTTCCTGGAATCCTTATCAGGAGGATGTGAGGCCAGAGGAATATTAGCCTTGTCACAGGCTGCAGCTTGTACCACACCTACATGACTACACTGTTCAGTAAGGAAGTCTGTATCCGAGCCTGACAAAGTATACCTTCTGTCCATTTTTTTATCTACAGGAGGGACAGAATGAGGATTTTTTAAAATCTTTGTTGTTTGCTTCCTAAATGACTTATGCAAAGGAATAGACAACCTCCTAGACTCTGGAATATCCATCATTTCCACATAATCAGGCTCCTCTTGCTCATCCATAGCCTCCTCTAAAGGAAGCTGGAGGGTTTCTGCAACCTTTTTGTAAAAAATAAAGAAGGGGACTCAGACAGAATAGGAGGAGATTCTAAAGGTCTGTCTGGAGAAATGTCCGGTTCAATGGGCACGTCCAGACCCCCCCAGCCATACATATATTGATCAAATTCCTCCTCCCCCTCCTGTGGTTCATAAAAATCCTCAACTTCAAAATCCTGAACCACTGGGACTGAACGAACCAACCTTTTACCAACTGTTGGTGGTTCTACAGATCCCTGAGACAGTGACTGGACAATCTGAATGGCTTTAGCTATCTCTGCAGCAGTTGGAGACACAATTTTGGACCCCAAACCTACTGATTTCCTTGTCTTTTACTCGGGACTGGTTCCTCTGAACCAGCCTTCCTTTGGCCCGAGGAAGTCTCGCCCTGGTCAGAGGGCACTCCCTCTGGTCCAGTGGGTACTGGACCGGGCTGGCCATCCGGGTCAGCGGACTTTTTGGCCTCTCGTTCCCTGAGCCGGCCCAATCTCTTTTCCAGGGTGGCTGCAGGGAAATTTTTACACACCTGGCAGTCTGACAGGAGGTGGTCAGCCCCCAGACAATAAACACAAGTGGTGTGTGGGTCAGCCTTGGCAAAGGCCTCCCCACAGACATCACAGTGTTGAAACCCAGTGGGCCCGGTTTTTCTTTTGGGTTTCTCAGACATAATGCCAGCCTAACCAAAACTTGCCCTTTTGATGGCAGTGCCAGGCAAGACACCTTATCGGTTCCTAACCGTGTCACGGGTATTTGAAAAAAACGTTATAATTCTGTTTTTTTTAGAACCGATAAGAACCGGGAACCGCACTCTAAAACCCACTGTACACTTTTAAAATGTAGAAATAACAAACCGATCGGTTCAAAGCCGAACCGATAATTAATTTTCCACACAGACTTAAAATTTAGTACTTACAGTTACCAGTTAGAGCTTTAAAACCGAAATGCGGTAAAAATAATGACTTTTGCCGGTTCAAATGACCGAAAAATACTCGCTTGAACCGAGAATGAACCGAGCTGAAGGAGCTGATCTCCGGAGCGACTGTTCAGTGAAGCGGAGTAAAGAATCTGACAGTTTCATTTGAAACTGCCAGATAGAGCTTTGGGCACAGCGCCCTCGCGCTGTAGAACTCCAGATCCTCTGGAGTTAACTCCTTCCTCTCCGGGGCAGTTCAGCTGCAGTGGCTGACTGCTAATGTTATAATATAGCAAGACTTCATGGTGTTTGAAACATTCATTTTTCTAATTTAAAATCTACAAATTCCTCAGTAAAGCCACACAGCATAGCATCATCACTGGGCCAAACTCTAACTAATCTGAGTGTTTCATGTTTCAACTGTAAGCCATTTTTGCGCAACTGTTGAGCAAAAAAGGTCATAAAATATATTTGTATGTATTTTCAACCTTCCAGAACTTTCAAACAGCCAAACAGATGGTTGCCAAATTAACATGATTTTATTTATTTATTTAGCTTTTGTTGGCCAGGTAAGTACACTAGACAAGACAATTGCCTATTTTCAGGTACGACCCGGGAGAGTACAGGAATTACAGATTTAAATACAGAAATGACATCGTACAGATTAAAGACAGCTTACAAGACATGTGAGGACAACATAAATACAGATTAAAACAGCTTACAAGTCTAGTAAAGTACAGTTTTGTTCAGTATGTACACAGCAGAGTAACATATGTAGCAACTAAGAGCAGTACAATACAGTTGAGATGCAGCAGATACAACACTATTTACAACTTAAAAGCCTCGGAAGTAGAGTCTTTTGTCCAGGAATACTTCCACTAGAGAGGAGTGCTGTGATAGATCACGGGGGTTTGGGGCAACCACAGGCCGAATAGAGTTTGAGGTGGTTCCACAGGGAGGAACGAAGGCACGCCTGTGAGTGGGAGGAGCGGACCTGGGCAGCGAAAGCGTCCCACAGTCTGGGAGCACATGCAGCAAAATCCCTACCTCCCATCAGAGTCCAGGTAGCAGGTATCTTAAGGACAGTGGGCCCCTGAGACCTGACGGAATAGGTTGAGGAGGCAGCCGGGACAAGGACTTTCGCTAGCCCGGGGGGCAGTGCCAAGAACCTTTCCCATGAAGCACTCTAGGACAAAGTCTATGTGATTTGAGGGGGAGAGCCAGTTTAGCTTGCTATAAAGGTCACAATGGTGGGTGAGACGGGGGGCAGTCAGTGCAAAGCGGCAGACATTGTTGTATGCAGTAGACCACCTAGAGAGGTAAGCTTTGGAGGAGCAGGCAAACAAAAGGAGCCCATAGCACAGCAAAGGGAGGAGCACACCTCTGGCAAGAGCAATACGGGCAGCAGGAGTAAGGTTGCTTTTAGCTCTGTAGGCCAGACCCAGTTTGCAGTTGACAGTCTTCCATATATTCTGAATATGGCAGCCAAGATCAAGCTGTGGATCCAGCGTCACCCCAAGGTATTTAAAGTTGTCAGTAACAGGGATTGGAGTACCGTCAGTACCAGAGACGCATAACGGAGCAGGGGAGGCCTTAGTCTTGGCCTGAGACCCAAAGAGCATGGCCTGGGTTTTTTTTAGTTTAAGAACCAACTTGTTGGACGAGATCCATGACTGAATGGTCCCCAAGTCCTCACTCAGATGGCGATTAATGACCCCTATCTCCTGGGAGTGAGTCAGGATGACCAAGACATCTGCATAGAGGATTGGCTTACAGTGAACAGTGGCATCGGAGAGATTGTTTACTAACATGGAGAACAGCAGGAGCCCCAGGACAGAGCCTTGGGGGACACCTATGATTACAGAAATAGAGTCCAAGAGCTCCTTGCCATAGTTAACAAGTTGCTTTCTACCGTGCAGGTAGTTGGAGAACCAACTGTGCACATCAGGAGATAGACCATAAGATCTAAGCTGAGTGGAGAGCATGGCATGATCAACAAGATCGAAGGCCTTAGAGAGATCTATAAAGATAGCCCCAGAGAGTTTGCCCTGGTCCATAGCCACACTGATCCAGGATGAGACAGTGACAAGGGCAGAGGATGTGCTGTGCCCTTTCCTAAAGCTGCACAGGTGACAATAGGTCATGTGACTGTAAGTACTCTGATAGTTGCCCTGCCACAACTTTCTCAAGGAGTTTGCTGACCGCTGACAAAATGGATATCAGGCGGTAGTTTTCTATTAGTTCGGGGTTCATCCTGAGATTCAGAGACTCAACAATCTGCTGACAAGGAAATTACTGTGATGCGACATGCAGAGGACTATAACTTCAGATAAGGAATGAGCAGTCATAACAGACTGTGTGATATTGACAAAAGTACTATTTACATATAGATCCTTAGTAAGAAAGAACACGGGGAAGAAAAATGCAGAACATTAAAGAAATATAAACTGAGTTGTGTCTGAAATTACCAAAAGCAAATAAATAAATAAATATTACGATATCTGGTTATCTGGAGAATAGACTCACTCACCATATAATATAAGTTGTTCTCAAACGAAGATGATGCCAGTGCTTTGTAATCAAACAACTACTTCCTCAAGGCCCTCTGTGAAGTGTAAAAAATATAAATAGATACATACTGTAGATGTTGATGGCAGAAGAAGGCTCTTGGCCTATACAGTCTGACCATCCTAACTAACTAGTCTGCCTTGCCTTGTGGTAATCCTCCCCTTTATTACCTTTCCCCCTTTTTCTGACTGAACCCATATGCATGTGTTATCCCTACATGAATTTCTGATTGATTTGGCCTGCACCACTTACTTTGGTAACTTATTCTGCTTGTCCACCACCACCTGCATGTAAGCATTAAGCCGTAATGAAGGTGGCATCTAATGGGGAATTAATGCATGGTGGTGGGGGGGTTGTGGCATGAGGCCGAAGGCCACATGCCTATAACCACCCAACCATGCATTAATTCCCCATTAGATGCCACCTTTGGAGTGGCTTAATGCTCTTGTAACATGAGCATTTCTGCGTTGACTGACTTTCAGTTATGTGCAGTCATGTGGAAAAATTAGGCATACACCTGTTGTACTGTTGCAATATGTTCCATGCACTTTTCACAGTGCTCAGAAAATAACACTTACATTTATTAATATGCTGATGTTGTCAGCACAACAGCACATCTTTGTTATCAATAAGTGTTACATTAAATGCATTTCAGCTTTTTCAAAGATTTCTTACCGGTGTTATTTCCATACCGTTAGTAGGAGGTCCAACGTATGTGTTTCTCTGCATTTACCGATGTTGGGTGATCCATTCGTCTGTGTTACTTTGCATATCTGGTGAACTGCCGTGTTGTCTCGCTGTGTCTCCTCCGATATTGTTTAAACTACTTCCCCATTCAGTTAGTGTGTTACACAGTTCTCGTCACAATTATTATTAGTCCTCGGACTACTTTGCATTTGCGCCACTCCCTTTCTCACTTCAATAATTAAAATTAACTGTGCAATGCACAGTGACAGACTGAAAAGTACATGGCTAACACGTATGCTCTGCTACAGACTGCACTGCCATCCCCTGCTCCGGACATACTCTCATCCTGCTTTTCAGACTGTCTTGTGGCTCACTTTGCTGTTTTATATCTAGTTGAGTTCCATTTGTGCCAAGATAGTCACGATCAATCAGGTGGGTGGGTGGGTGAGAAGGACAATACTGTGCCGTTCTGCACTGCTTCATTTTGATCTGCGGATGACTGTGGTACTTCAGTTTGGAGATGGCATTATTATACAATTAATGCTGTCTCCAAACTATCACATGTGATGCGTTTCATCCAATGATTGCTCTTGTTTTCGGTTTGTCTAACTTTGCCATGTTACAAGAAGAAGTGGTTACATCCTTCTTAAATCTCACCCCTCTCCACAGCTAGCTTTACTGAATTGAATTCCCTCTCATTCCAGTATTTGAACTTAAGAAGTGGAGTTCCTTATATATCTTTATAAAATGGCAAGAAAATATCTAGAATTTCACTGGCTGAGAGACATCTGCTGGCCTCACTTTAAATCTGAATAAATGCACGGTTAGCTGCCGATTCTAATTATCCCCCTCCCAGCCTCGTTACTGAACAGTATCACTAAGCCTCCAAAAATAAAACAAAATCCAGTAGCCACCATCTTGAAAATCTCACCTTTACTACACTGATATTTAAATATTATCAATCATAAACTGGTTGTAATTTTTCTTAAAAAAAACAAACTAATGGCAGTACCACACTTAAAGCACAGGGCAGAACATATCCCACAACTTAAATAAACCAATATGGCTCCCAGTTGCTTAAATTTAACTGTTTGGCCTGTTCACAAAAAAAACAGTGACTTTAGTCGTTGCACCACTAACTGACCACACTCAGCCCACTTCAACATGCACAAGAAAAAAGCTGGTCTCCCGTTCATTTTACAAACAAAAATCACAGTTTCATTTTTTGTAAAACTGCCATTCTTCACCTCTTCCCTTCTGCTGCCTCTAGTCTGTAAGCTTAGATGACGGAGAGATGCGGAACTCTAGTCAAGCAGACAGAAACCTGGAGGGAGTGAGGAGAGCAGCTGTTTGAGTCTTTGAGCGTCTCTGGCCACAAGTAAATCTGATGCTCCTGAGCTCCCTGGCCACATTTGTATACTTCAGAGGCCAGGAGAGCAAGTCCCTGATCCTCTTGCTGGTGGGTGGGTCCGATTATAGATGCGGCTCCGCTCCTGCTGCGAACACTAATGGCTCCTATGTGCTCCCCAGCCCCATTTGTACAGGCGGCAATACAAGGAGTGGGAAATTGGATGTTTTCAAACTGCAAGCCCCCATCATTCAGTATGGGTAGAGCGGCACTGCGCAGATTGGGTGGAAACTAAATACCTGGCTTGCAAAAGGAAACGGAAGCAGCTGCAGGTCTCCTGATTTTAAATAAAACACTGTTTGCAGAGCTGCTGGGGGGGAGGGGGTGATGTTAACACTGCAGAAACATAGACTTGGAGCAGTAAACAGTGAAAACTACTATTCAGTGCCACCTGCTGCCTTAAACTGACTATACACAGAAAAGGGACTTTTTTATATTTTAAAACAATCAAGTGTTTTCCAGGTTATATTTATTTAAACAATGTTTTAAATTAGAAATACATTTTTTCTTTTATTCTTAATTAACTTAAATTAGCAACACATCATTTTATAAGTGCGATAAGCCACTCCAGCGTGTGCACTAAAGGAGTACAATTACTGGTGACCCTATTTATCATCCCAATTACGGTTACTATCAAACGCCGTAATAACCCGAAATCCAGTTATTATGGCGTTTGCAAAACTTTCACTTTCCCACTCGTCGTATGGCATGACCAAGTGGTGTTCACTGTTGAACAGAATACCCCAAAGACCAAGGTGCACTGTAAAACTAACTTTCCCAATTCCTTAATTTTTTGCGAAAGAAGCCACCGAGTGTACGGGGGGAGCAAGTGACTCGGCGGCTTCAGAAGACTCGATGCAACCATTAGCAAGTGTTGGTATGCCAGCACTTGCTAATGGTTTGGTCGGGTCTTCTGAAGTCGCCGAGTCACTCCCTCTCCTCTCGGCGGCTTCTTTCACGGAAAACTAAGGGAAAGGCTGTCACTCAAGTCGCGCGCATCCCCTTACTGGCTCTCAGTCCAGTGTGGGAGGGCCAATGATCCCAACAACATGGCTCTCTCCCACCGCTACAGAAGACCCACACTGCTGACTGCTTGTTCCTGTACCTCGTCTCTACACCAGTAAAGTACGTTTTAAATTTTTCATATAGTTGATCCTGCCTTCATAAAAAAAAATGCTATATCCTGCCAAACTCGCGCTTCCATTGGGGCCTCCTCAGTCAGTCAGACAGATCAGAAGCTGATTGGACCTGACTGACTGCTCTTGCGCTGCCACAAAAAAAAAGCACCAGCAATTATAAAAAATGAAGTCTAGGTAGGGGTGTGTTCATGGTGTTTTACACACCCTGGGTGAGTGATGAGCTGACAAACCGCTTGAGCTTCGCTCTCGAGGTTTATGGCTCATCACTCACCTTGGGTATGTAAAAAAACACCATGAAGACACCCCTGCCTAGCCAGTATTCTCTATTTAATGCACCTCCCAGGGGTGTAAGAACACTTGGCCTTTGGCCTCATGCCCCAGGGAGGTGTGCTAAAATCCTTTAATATGTATAGTGTATCCTTTATATGTGCAGTTATTGTGTTTCTTATGGTTATAAGAGTGCATTCTTGAATTCTTTGGGTGCAAGAATAGCAAAGCACAGCTGAGCAGTTCCAGCACACAAAGGACTTGAGAAGAAACAATATTAACCATAAGAGACACAGAAACTCTACATATTATAAATCATGCTAAACATCTTTGTTTAAAAAAATAAATTTTATTTTAAAATAAATATGTTTTACCTACTACATGTGTTATGTAGTTGTCCTAAACTTCAAATATTCTGCACTAAAATTCATGCGGCTATAGTAAAAGTTTTGATAGCAAACTATCAATATCTCCTCAATTATTTCTCTTGGATCTTTCTGATCCAGCTTCTCCCCATCCAGATTACATTTAGACTGGCTCATGATGGTTAGCATAGAACCTAAACATTTGATTCTCCAAAAATGGAGATGCACAGAGGTGTCAGTACTCATCCAGTGGCTAGCTGCTGTCAGAAATCTGGCCAGTTTAGATAAAATGTCAAATTTTAATGAGAAAACATTGCTACCTACCAAGACAAGTGGGCCCTCTTCCTTTAATCCCCATGTGTGGTTCAAGACCCTGTATAAATACCTGGCAATATCAGACTCCCATAGCTAATAAATGTTAATGTTACTCTCATTAGTCTTCTATTAATTATCAATCTACTTGCATTTACTATATAATGTATGGGAGAGCATTATTAAGGATGGAATTCAATGAATTCCTATCTTTGTTATGCTGTTGTTGTGATGTCAAGAGGTTGTTATACCCTCTTGAGTATGTCACAATGATAGCATAACAACATGAATGTCTTTGCGCATGTGTGTCTCTCGAACTTCCCGACGGATGAACAGTGGCAGCGGTGACAGCTGGCCCTGAAGGAGAGTGAGGCAAAAAAAAAAAAAAAACAGAAAAGTAAACACATTTTGTTTAACTAGTGCCCATACACTATAAAAGATAATGGATAGGCACCAGTTAACAACAAAGCGGATTCTCCTTCTCGAGTTGATTATGCCAATGGTAAACCTCTTGTGCTGCGTTCTTGAGGTTTACTAGATCGTCATGACAACCTCTCAAAGGGAACATAACTTTGTTGTTAACTGGTGCCCATCCATTATCCTCTATATTATGTATTTTGTTAATATACACACATATCTGATGTACAATGTTTGTTATTTGTACTCTGAAAATACATCAATAAAATGGATTAACTGCAAAAAATTGTTTCTATTTTGTAGAATATTAGAGAATCCCCTTTGTTGGAAATGAACAGTGCCAACTGAACTTAGAACTTTAGAATTTTAGAGCTGTGTGCATAAGACACTCTCTTATGGTTATAACTATACCTGGAATGTTTAGAAATAAACAATCCTGATTGGCTAAGAATGATGTCATGATTTATAATACAAAATACAGAGAATACTGGTTGAGTAACCATGCGCAACCAGGCTGAGTTGCCACAGAGGGGCTCTGATTATATCAGACCTCGAGAGTGAAGCTCGAGATGTCCGATGTAATCAGAAGCCCAAGGTGGCAGCACAGGTTGGTTGGCATATGGGTGCCAAATCAGTACTTTTTTAAATAGCGTATAGTTTTTGTTTGTTTTTTTAAACAAAAATGTTTTCACAGTGCTCCATGGCAGCAGCGAGTGCCCTGGAGGTTTCAGTTCATAATGTGAACTGACTGCTATGTGCGTGACAACACTGAAAAACAACAGCTGCCGTGAGGATTTCTGATTAGCTGGAACCTTGCTTTACCACAGAAGGGTTCAACTATGTTCCATGATTTTTGAACTGCGGCACAGCAAGGTTTCAGCTGGCATGGAAATCCATGCAGAACAAATCCTCACTATACACAATATAAAGATTGTAAGATGCAAACTTAAAACTTGTATATACAAAGTTTGTGTTTATTAAACACAAGTACTGTATGCACAATATCACAACATGATATACCATAATTTGAAATCATACGAAAAACATGACACAAAAATGAGCAAGTTTGTAGAGTTAAATGTTAATTGTTTCATTGTTTAATTAGTATTTCGGAAAGACCTTTCAGCATGAGCTCCTTTACAAAGGTTCCACGTCAGGGTGGACAATAAGACAATACACATGTTCAGTGGTTACAAAGGCCTGATCATTAGGCATTAAAGAGCGATTACATGACAATTAGATAAATAGCAGAAAAAAAACTGAGCAGTTGTAATTGAATACTAAGCTATTTCTAATCGGTTGCCCTAGGTAGCACACCCCTGGAAACCTCCAAATCCGTTGATAGACTATGGCAGAGTAACTGCAAAGGGTTTAATGCTATCCCAGATGGCGGGAGGCTGGGTGACAGTGAAACAAGGGGGACTGGGTTTGAAACCAACCGCAGCGAGCGAGAGGTGGAGGATAGTGAAACGGGTCGGGGGAGGGAGCTGTGATGGGGGGAGCAGCTCCAGAGAGCTTTGTTGAGTATGGTGTGTGTGTGTGTGGGGGGTTGGGAGAGGCAGTACCAAGTGCGTTTAAAGAGGATTGATAGCTTACTTAAGTCCTTGGCTAGGCTGGAATGGAGGCAGGGTTCTCTAGGTAGCCCTGCTGGGTGCTACCATGGGGGTAGGCCTGTTAGGTATAAATACACTGAACAAAAACATTCACAATCTTTTTATTTACCCAGAATGATGTGCAAATGTGCCCACACTACATATATTATTTTTCACAGATGAATATATAAGTTTTCCCATCAGAGTACCTCTTGTACTATCCAGTATATGATTTTTCAATAGTCCAATCCATACTGCCCTCTCCTTTTCCTTGTAGTTTACACTCTAATATTAAATGCTGAACTGTTCTTCTTCTATTTTCATCACATTTACACTGAATATTCACATTATTAATTTACCTCTGCCATAAAACATGTTTCCTAATTCCAGTACTCTCATTCTTAGTCTGTGTAAAGCTACTTTCTGAAGTTCATATTTACAAAATCTGAGATACAGGACTTTTGTTTTCCTTGACTTCTATATTGCCTATATAATTTTAGTCCATATGTGTCTGTTAATTTTGCACTGGTATCCTGGAAAAAGCTATCCAGAACATCTTGCATAGTTTTCTATGTGGTCTAAAGTGTGCAGCGATAAATCTGTTTATGCTTTACATACACCAAATATAGACAAATGCAAAAAGGGCACACTTTCATTCGGTACTCTGCAGTTTTTATTGTAACCACTTAATTTCTTTAATTATGAGCCCAATATAGAGACAATTACCACGCTCCAACTGGAGCATGCTGTCTGAAGATGAAGCTATGGTAGCACAGTGCATGGTGACTATGAGCTGCGCTGACATGGCCCATGGCTGAATAAGACCTACAAGGGAGCTGAATATGGCACACAAGGGAGCTCAATGGAGACAGCGTGTTCCAAATAGGAGAGTGCCAGGGCTCCTGTGGGCCGTATTCAGCCCTAGCATGCTAATAAGTCCACTGGGCATACAAGGTATTAAGGGGCCATTGGCATGCCCATTAAGGGCTTATCGGCACTAGTGATCCCCCCCCCAAAGTGTCCATCCTGGCCACATACAAAACATTCCCCAACCTGGTGGTCTAGCGGACCACCCCCATCAGCCAACAGTATAGATAATGGCTCTACAGACACAGATAGTAGCCCCAGAGGTCTAGTGTCCCCCACACCCTGGAATGTCAGAAGCCTCCCTCCCACCCACTCAGGTCCCATCTCCCCTAACCCCACTTCAACTGGGAGCTGATGCCATTCTTCTTCAGTAGAGATAGTGACTGGCACAGTCCTCCATTCACCACCTTGGCTGGCCACCATCTGACAGGCATATGAGTGCACGATTGTGAATGCCTATCAGACAGCAGACACCAAGCTAATAGAAATCTGTACGTGTGGTTAGTACATAATGGATACATAAACCCAAAACCAAACCTTGTCTCTTTGCACTAGCTCAACCAAGGTATGTAAAAGAACAGCATAAATACGTCCAAAATAATCATAATATATCTTCTCTTTTAATGTAATATGTAAACTTCCACAGGACAGCTTTGTCAAATACAGCTCTTCAAGCCCTAAAGCTATCTCCTGTTAAAAATAAAGACTGCTGTCTATCATCTGTCTAACCATTTGAATAATGGAGCCCACCATCCCTTATTTTACATTATACATGTTTACCTTATTTATGTGCCCACTCAGGCTTGAGATTTCTTGAGAACAACTGAATCTGATAATTTAAAAATAAACCATTTTTCTAATCTGACTTCCCCTTAATTATCTATTTATGTCTTTATAAATGTTCGCCTCTATTTTAATTGATAAGTTGTGTTGCTGTCATGGTCTGAAGCATTCAAGATTTCAACTGGACATGAAAACACTCACAGGCTAGGAATTATATTAGATTTTAAACTAAAGGTTAAAAATAGCATATAAGGGAAACTACTCATTTAGTTAAATTATAACTCTGAAGTATGTTTCTGATATTTTTGGGTTTTCACCCTGCTGATAGCTGCAAAGCACAAACTGGTACCCATTATAACATGCCAAATGGAAAGAGTTCAGCTCCTTAAATTATATGTTTTTATATCATTTCATTTTGTCACTACTATCACATGGAATAAAATACAGCGCTAAGACAGTGATGCTTAAAATTCCTTTTGGTATATCCTTCATACCCATGAAGGAAGTGTGTAAAAGCAGAGGGAAAAAGAGACTGTCGTGGTTCTCCAATGAAGTACCAACGGTGGTGAAGGACAAAAAGAGTGGCATTCAGGAGGTATAAGGAAACACAGAGGGAGGAGAACAGAGGATTATATCTAGTAAAGCAGAGGGAAGCAGGTAAGGTGGTGAGAGGAGCAAATGTGCAGAAAGAGAAAAGAATTGCTAAAGGGGCCACTATCAGGGATAAGATTTTCTTCAGATACATAAATGAAGACAGGAAAAAAAAAGTGTTTGGGGGGGAGAGACTGCGTAGATGAGGACCAAGACACAGTAGACACCCCAAACAGGTATTTCTGCTTGTTCTCTAGAGTTGGGGGGGATGGACGGACCACCAGGGAGTAGCAGGAATGGGAGGCAGACACAAGTCCATCTCCAGAGGAAAGAGTCCTAAAGGGACATGCAGCTCTGAAGGGGGGAGGGGCAAAGTGATGAAACTGGATGGAATACATCCATGGAATCTAAATGAACTCAAGGAGGTGCCAGCTGCCCCACTGACAATCTTGTTCAGCAGCTCACTGGAAACAGGCGTAGTTCCGGAGGACTAGGGAACAGATGATGTGGTCCTTCCACATAAGAGCAGCAGCAGGGATGAGGCTAGCAACTATAGGCCAGTCAGTCTTCCTTCAGTGGTGGAGAAATTAATGGAAAACCTGCTTAAGGAAAAACCAGTAGAGTAGCTTGAATCCAGTGGGCTGCGACTCCACAAGCAGATTTCTTTGACTGGGTGACCAGGGAAATCGATCATGGGAGGGCAGTGGATGTAGCCTATCTGGACTTCAGCTAGGCCTTTGACACTGTGCTGCACAGGAGACTGATAAAGAAACTGAGCAGACTAGGAGTGGGAACCAAAGCAGTTAACTAGGTTAGAAACTGGTTAAAGGCTAGGAGACAGAGAGTTGTGGTAAATGGTAATCACTCCAAAGATGGTAGAGTGACCAGCTGGGTGTCACAGGGCTCAGAACTGGGACAGTTCCTTTTCAATGTCTTCGTAAATGACACTGCTGGGAAACTGGAAGGGAAGGTAGGTCTTCTTGCAGATTATACCAAAATCTGCAATGAGGTGGACACTCAGTAGGGGGTGAAGAGAATGCACATGGATCTTGGGAAACATGAGGAGTAGTCGAGAACATGGCAGTTGGGGTTCAATGAGAAAAAGTGCAAAATCATGCACCTAGGGCAAAGGAACCTCGGTGGTGAGTACAGGATGCAGGGGAGGTACTGACGGTCACCAAACAGGAAAAAGACCTTGAGGTTATCATATCTGATGACCTCAGACTGGCAGGGCAGTGTGACATAGCAGTGGGTAGGGCTAGTGGGATACTGGGGTGCATATGAAGGGTCATCTCCAGTGGGAGGAGGGAAGTGGTGTTGCTACTGTGATTGCTGGTAAGACCACACCTGGAGTACTGTGTCTAGTTTTGGAGACTGCACCTCCGAAAAGACACAGAAAGGGTAGAGGCAGTCCAAAGGAGGATGACTAAAATGCTACAGGGATTGCAGACAAAGTCATTTGAGAGGCTGAGGGATCCTAACATGCACACCCTGGCAGAGAAAAGGGAGAGGTGACATGATAGGGACCTACAAGTACCTCACAGGGGTGAACCTGGTGCAGGAGGGGAGTCTTTTTCAAATGAGAGAGAGCACCTGGACCAGGCACATACGATGAAGCTTTGGGGGATTTAAGATAAATGAAAAAACATTTCTTCACTGAAAAGGTGGTAGATGCCTGGAGTAGGCTGCAGCAGAAATGGTGGAGGCACAAACAGTGAGGGCTCCAAGCATGTGTGGGATAGACATAGGGGTGTAGTAGAAAACAGACAACGAGAAGAGAGGGTCGTCACAGACAAGCTAGGATCTGCAGAGACAGATTAGGCAGGGAACATCTGTGCAGACTGGGTGGGCCAAGCGGTCTTTTTCTGCTGATAAATGTTATGTTTCTATGTTTAACAGAGGCCTTCCTGTAGCCCTCTTTTCCTTGTTGCCCAAGAGACACATATAGTCATTGACTCTATTACAAGCTGCTTCAGAGCCTCCACATGACATTAGCACTTTCACTCAGTGTCATAATCGTCAAGTAAGCCATGACCATCTGCTTCAGCGGATCAATACAGCTGTTGTGAGTTTCGGCATATCAGTCTTAGTTTTCATGAAGCAACTTTGCTCTAGTACCTCCAAGTCAGTCCTATTAAGGTCCCTGTTATACACCAGCTCTATATACCTCACTGCTCTGATCATGTCACAACTATGACAAAGATGTAAATAAGAGCTGGTGTGGTGAGGGGATCCCCTGCTATTGAGGATAAACATCCCAGCTATGAAGGAGTCAAAAACAGAGGACCGTTTGGAAAAAAAAATTTTGCTTGTCAGTTCCAATAATTCACACTGAGGAGGGATCATCCATACAAAAAGATAATTTATTAGATGAAAATCACAGTAGTCGGCACACAGCCTGTTTAGAAGTCATATAAAAGTAAACTTAAACTGTGAATAAAAATGAGTCCCATGTGTAACTTGCGTGAGTCCAGGAATGTAGTCCAAATTCTGTACAACAGGCGAGCAGAAAGGTCCATAATACACTGGAATACCGTGGGGATGTACCTCGGAATAACACTCAGAAACTGGATCCATGCCCACAGGCCGCAAGCAAGTTCATTTCGGCCTCTAGTACAGTAGGGAATGAGTACTCACAGGTGAATCAACATGCAGGTAGAGCAACAATGCGCTTACGTTTCGATCAGCGAGATCATCGTCAGAGCGTGCTGCAAGAGCCCTGATGATGATCTCTCTGATCGAAATGTTACACATGGGACAAGCAACATTTTTTTTTGCAGTTCTAGAGGTCTGTTAGAACCCCCCAAAAGTGTGCTGACCTCCTCCAGTCTCCACTGGTAGCTGTGTAACTTTAATCTTCACACTCCTAGGTATGTGCACCTTTCTTAGGTGAGTCCCCACAACTGTGTGTTCTTCACAGAGGATTGTTTGTTTTACTTCCCCAGACAATTTGAGTTTAACTCCTTTTTTATGAAATTTCTTTCTTTTTCTCTGCACTACTCAGCAGCAGATCAAGAACTGCAACCCATCTCATTCTTTGCCCAAAATGTTGAAGAAAGAACTTTCTTTCATGGCTGACACATTATCCCTCCCAGCTTTCACTCTGATACTGGCACTCTGGTATAGTACTGTCCCCCTCCCAGTCAATGTCAGGTACTGAAACATCTCATGAGAACCAAGGGTCCCATAGGTGCTACACTTTTAAGGAGGACAGGAGCCGGCCTGGTTGTGCGGAGGGTTGAGGCGCTGGATGCCACACCTCACGTCACGCTGGTGACCCGGGTTCGGGAGCGGACTCGGGTGCCAGGGGTCGGCAGGGGAGGGAGAGGATTGAGCATCTAATGGACTGCTCTCCTCTCCTGGGGGGAGGGCTCTAGGCTGTCTGGCATCCTGGTGGCCTCTGATGGTGATCAAAGGCATTACAGGATGCAGACCATGCACACAGGGGTCAAACATGTCCGACGCCCGCAGGGTTGCCATGCGCCATGGCATCCGAGCACACCACACTTGGGGGAGGGTGTAGGGGAACTCAGGGACAAAACATGAAAAAACCCTCCTGTCGGATAGGCGATGGCCCTCACAGTGCCAACCACCACATGCCCAACACTGGATCCCTGCCTCTGCCTTTCAGTCACTCTGGGCTATACCCACTCTGGCTCGGGGTGACAGTAATGACCTTGAAGAAGGTGGGGGTCACAGTGGGCGGTAGAGTGGCTCTGGTGAGTTGAGTGGCCCGAGAGAGTTCCGGTCATAGGAAACAGTTTTTTACATCACTAGATGACCTCCTAGTTTCTTTTTAGTGTCTATCCAATATTGTAATATGTTCTGAAATTTTTGTTAAATTAGGAATCTAATTTGTTGCCTTTATAGCCACCCAGACTACTTCTCTCCTCTGCAGTTGCAGCCGTCTACTGTCTGAACATTTTATGACATCAGTAACACTATTCCAGGTCATTCAGATGAATAGCACGGGATGGTGCAAGTGATGTCATGGAATGCCTTGGAAGTATGACAAGAAAGAGCAGTAGCTGCTGAGGAGACTGGAACGCTGTGTAGATTTAAGGGCACCAAAATCTAGATTATTCACAAGTCCAAGCACATCAGAATACATAAATGACATGGAAAGGAATGTGGGAGGACTGTACATAGCCCCAGGAGAACAGCAGGGCAAGCAAACATCTGACTGGGACTCACAGAACCTCTAAGTTATGCACTGCAGGCTTTTAACTTTCACTGCTGCAGCCCTCCTCTGGTAACAGCTGCAGGAGATACTGAGATTTGTAGTTACAGAAAATGTCAGCGTGCAAGTCAACAGAAACAGTCTGATATAATCTACTATACTGCAGTAAACTGTAAGTTTTACAAAAGAAAAAAAAAGTTTTTGCACACAGTGCAAACTGGGACCAGCCCCACAGCTAGGTGTGGGTCTCTTAGTGCTGTATGTTCTCCATTAAGTTATCACATCCTAAACAAACTTTAAAATGAGAAAACAAAATGGCTTTATGTAGTACAGTGATAAAATGGCACGTACAACTCATCAATACTGAAACATCTGTACTCTTTCAATTTAAACTGTTTTGAATATTTCTGTTAGCTACTTTTCGATCCCTGCCACGTTCCCCCTTGATGTCCCGATGTAGTTCGCCATGGTACTGTGCTGAGCTGCATCTTGAAGACTAAGGGACAGAGGCCGGAGCATTCCTAGAGAAGCTCCCAGATGGTGAAGGACAGGTTGGCATTGAGAACTCACTATGCTGAGTATCAAGGGGCAGTCAATCTGAAAAAGGCAGAGCACCTGTCAAGGTCGACTGCTGCAGGGAAAAATCATCCAGCACAGCTCTCTTGTACTGTAGACAGGTTGTTAAAACCTCCCTCCCTCTCTGCAGTCCATTACAGCCTTTTCCATATGTAAGTCCGAGAAGTTTGGACAGTTTTTCACTGACAAGGTGTTAGCCATCAGAGCAGGGAGTTCTCCGACCAGCCTGTCATGGGGCAGTAGTGGTCGGACTTTTGGTGATGTAGATCTCCTGCCTGGGATGTTTTGACCTGTTTCTGATAGTCGCTAGTTTGCAACCCACCAGCTGTATACTGGACCCGGGAACAACATGGCTGATTCTTGGCTGTGGCAAGTTCCTGAGCCCAGTGTTCATGGAGATAATTAATGGTTCCTTGAGGGAAGTTGTCTTTCCAACTGCCCTGAAAAAGGCTGTGGTCAGACCCCTCCATAAAAAGCCTTCCTTGGGTACTGATCTAGTGAACTACAGACCTATTTCTAACCTCCCTTTTCTAGGGAAGGTTATTGAGAAGATGGTGGCAGAATAGCTGACAGACCATCTGGAGTCTTCTTCCATCTGTGAACCTCTCCAGGTCAGGGTGTTGGCCCCCATCACAGCATGGAGACTTCGCTTGTCAGGATAACTCATGATCTTCTCCTAGTGAGAGACTGAGGGCTTTGTTCTATAATGGCGCTCTTGGATCTCTCGGCACCATCTGATAACAAGTTGATCATGGAGTGCTTATGGATCACCAAAGGAACTATGTGGGCCTCACCAGTACAACTCTCAGTTGGTTTTAGTTCTACATAACCTGCAGGTAGCCCTGGGTAATTTTATCTCAGGGGTTTATGCGTTGTCCTGTGCAGTTCATCAAGGCTCAATTTTCCTCCCCATTTTGTTTTCAGTGTATATACTGCTGCCGGGAGAGACGATTAGATGGTACAGTGTTGAGTTTCACTGCTATGTGGATGACACTGAACTGTACATGTCTTGTTCTCCAGGCGAGGACTCTATGGTATACACGTTGAGTCAATGTTTGGTTGAAATAAATGACTGGATGGCCTTGAATTGGTTATGTCTTAACCCAATAAAGAAAAAGGTCATGGTGATTGAACCAAGACACTAGGGCTTGGCAGCTGTGGGAGGTGTGCCTCTTTTCAGTGGGTTGCCAATCTCTCGTGGTTGTTGATGCGGTGAAGGACCTGGGGGTCATTTTGGACTGCAGACTGACACTGGAACAACAGATGTCGGTTGTGGTCCGATCTGGCTTTTATCATCTTTGAAACATCGCCATGATCAAGCTGTATCTAGCTCAGGCAGAGCAGGGGATGACTCTCCATGCTTTCAGCACCTCTAGGTTGGACTATAGCAACACTCTTTACTTAGGGCTATCCGAGGTTTGATGTGAAGCCTGCCGCTGGTCCAGAATGCTGCAGCCCAACTATAGTGGGCTCCTCTCAGAGCGATCATATCACGCCGTTCTTGCATGCACTGCACTGGGTATCTTTGCAATGGTGCACAACCTTCAAGATTTGCTTGTTAAGTTACAAGGTCCTACGTGGTTTGGGGCCAGACTGCTTGAAAGAGCTCCTTGTTCCCTACCACCCCACTCGACCCCTCTGCTCCACCAATGCAGGCCTGCTTGCTGTCCCCCCTTCTGATCTAACATTTTCAGGGAACAGAGCATTTGGAGTTGCTGCTCCTGTATTATGGAATGTTTTACTGCTATATATTCGCATGGCCATCACGGTGGGGGCTTTTAAAGCCTCTCTTAAGACCTTCCTGTTTGAACAAGCATTTCCTAGCTAATTTATCTGTGCCTTGTATTATTAACTGTATTTTAAAGTGTTGTTAGAACTAGTCTTTGCTTAGATTTAACACATGTACTATGTACAGCGCTTAAAGCCTGTGGGAATGGGAGCTTTATAAATAAAGACTGCCTTGCCTATTTTTTTAATTAATATATTTTTTTAAATTACTATTTCCATTGAAACATTTGCATGGTACTGTGTGCATGCACATTTCACGCTGAACAGCAGATAAATAATAGGGGCTGAGCACTCAATAAAGAAGAGACAGGAGACAGTTCCTTAAGTGTGCAAAGACACCCATCCCATCCTTATTTTCAGCTTGGGTGGGTGTAGGAATTACATTTTACACATTCAAATCTGCGTGTTTTAGAGCCTGTCTTTCAGACTAGTACCCAGAAAGTACCTTTAGCTCCCACCAAGATCCAGCAGCGTGCTCCAGATGCTGAAGTGAAAAAAAATAACTTATAATTAGATGTGAAGGCACATTATAACTGGAAAATAGCACTTATATTAAAGTAGACATATGTTTATGAAAATGAACCTCCAATATCCTTTTCTTTTTCAGAAGGCAGAGCACTTAAACATGACATTACAAAGTCAGGTTCTATAACTAGCTAAAGACTCATCTGACCTTCTGACCTTGGCTTAGTTTAAAATGTAGCTGCACATTGTTGATTTCAGGCTTTAGCTGTTTAGTTAATGCCTTCCAAAGGAAGCACTAACCCCTTTGCTTTATACAGTAGTTTGACACAAAGGATGTCTTATCATTCAGCAAAGTTTATTTTATATACAGCAGAATGTTAAAACGTGTTCCCTGGGGAGAAATGTCACTGCTCTTCTTATACAAAAGAGGATATTCCTCACACTTTAATTTGTTTGGGGAGGCAAGCTAAAATGTGCTACTTATCGTTCAGAGGAGTTTATCATCTTTTTCAGCAACCAGGATCAAATGAGTCAGCATATGCAGGGATACCATGTTATAACTTTCACGCAAATTATTTAGAAATACATCCAATACAGCCACAAACATTTTCCTATTGATTACAGTGAAGGAAAGCTATACTACAATTCAGAGACAGATAAGATTGGTCCCCCTTACCACCAACCTCACAGCAGTAAAAATGTTGTTGCCTCAAAACAAAGCCGGGATAATCCAAATCTTTTGCAGGTTTATATGTAAGCATTAATCACCACCAGCTGAGGGCTTCTACGGTGGATTAATGCCGGCTGAGGGCGCCCCCGGCGGGCATTAATCACCGGTGAACCAAGCAGAAAATGATAATCGCGCTTGTAACAGGAGGCTCTCTGTGGCGCGCGAAGCGTCTGTTACGGCATCGCCTCGGATATCACCTTCTACCGGTACCATCCGATTTCTCTCTTTCTACCGGACCTGACGAACACAAGAGGCTGGAGTCAGGTGTGAAAACAGAATTATTATTATTACGGTACAATGGCAAAATCTTACGTGCTGGAGCGCACTTCAATGATTCGGCGGCTCCAAGTGTTCTACAACCTCTCGGCGTCCGTGCCTGTCTGCCTGTACTCGGGGACCTGCTGGGTTGGCCGCACCGGTCCTCTCCGAGGTCGAAAACAGCTCGATGGCTCAGGTACTAGTAGGGGATGGGTGGCAGCAGCTTCACCACTCCAGCGGTTTCATCTCCGACACAGCAGGGATCAATCCTTTCGCCCGTCTGGCGTGCATCGGAGCCGACCGCTCTCCATGTAAGGGTCGACCCAGTGCTGGCCAGCGGCGTGCATCAGACGATAGCGAGGACGGCTACCTAGTGCAACTGCCTCTGTGTAACAGTGGTGCCAGGCGCGCTCCCGATTTCTCATTTCGCTCTCTCAGCCTGTGAATTGCAAGCTCAGTGCTGCACCCTCTCGCTCCTGGCTGATCTAGGTACTACCGGAGCGGGCTGCTACTCTCGGCAGCCTCCATGGCCACAGCTGGTACTGACTGAGTGGGCGTTATCCGTGGCTTAATACCCGCTCGGTTTCAGTCAGCTGTGGCGATTGCGCCTATCGCCGCGCTCCTTTCGAGACCCCGACTCAGAGCCGTGTTACAAGAAGAGTTAGTGTGTCCTTTATGGTTATAAGAGTGCATTCGCGAGTTCTTTGGGTGCGAGAACTGTGAAGCAAAGCTGAAGAGTTTGGCACACAAAGTACCAGAGAAGAATTTCTTATAACCATAAGAGACACAGGAACTGTACATATAAACATATTTTTTATCATGCTAAAGACCTTTGTTTAAAAAAAATTAAATCTGAATTTAAAATCAATTAATTTTACTTTTTAGAATATTGCAGAACCCCTTTTGTGGAAAATGGACTATGCTGCCAACAGAAGTTAGAACTTTAGGAATTTAGAACTGTTTGAATGAGACACCCGCATATGGATAAGAGTACGTAAAATGTATCTAAATAAACAATCCTGATAGGCTGGAAATCAAGTCATAATTTATCTTTAAAAAAAGCCAGCCAGGCCTCTGGTTCTAGCATAGGCTAGGTAACAGCTGTGGCTCTCGAGCTTTTGATAACATGATCCCAATCTTGCCTCCAACAGTGTCCCTTAAAATGTTATTAACTGCTGATAGACTGAGGCATTCTTGACATGATCCACCAGACAAAGAAGGTGAAATCAGTGCTGAAAGCTGCAGATGATCAAGGATTTCCATGTGACTAGTGACTTCATGAGGTCTCCAACAGAGTGCTCCATGATAATGGCGAAACAATAATCGCGAAACCAAGAAAGGGGAACGCAAAACAGTGAGGCCACTTACGGTGGCTGGCACATTAACTTTTCCTCCTCCATGGTTATTTGTAGTAAGGGGGGTGCGGGGAGCCAAGGACCCCCCCCCCCACCAAAGCCACTGTGTTGCTGTTTCGGCCGTTGCCATAATGTGCCACTCGCTGTAAGTAGCCTCGCTGTTTTGCATTCGCCTTCCTTGGCGTCACGATTATTGTTTTGCCATAATCACATACAACCTTCAATGGCACCCTCTTCCCAGAACATGCCCTCTGACACTTAAATCCAAAAGAAAAGTTGAACTTTTTCATAAATTAACTCATTAGTTTTCATGACAAAACTTAATCCTCGCTATCCTTCCTTACAGGAGAATCTCGACCCTGACCCCCATGTGCAAGACACTGAAACCAACATTGCAGAAACCAATGGCAGACTGGACAGACTGGAAAATATAGTGGCACCAGTTTCAAAAACACAGTTTGCAATGGAAGCAAACCTTGTTGATGTTGAGAGCCAGGAGTGCCAATGTAATATGCACATATTGTGGTTCCACGAGGGATTGGAAGGTGCCAATATGCTAACCTTTCCACCAGGTGTGGTAGAAAAATAAGTGCCTTCAAGAGCACCCTGCACTAGCTCAAAGAAAAGGACATTAACCCAAGTTGAGTACAAAGCCAGTTTATTTAGTTCCAGCAGATAGGAAACTGCTGGCGGTCAGGCAGTCATGTTGCATACGGCAGACAAACACTTTGCACTCATGGTGTCAAAATATATATATATATATTTATGCAACAGGTGTGGACACAATACCAGTTAAATAAATTCATTTATTTCCACTAGTGTTAAATAAATTTTAGAACCCATGTTTATTCTTCTCCCACACCGATGGTCATTCCCCCCCTTACCAGCACTACTTACTTACTTTCTCTTTACACAGTACTTAACCTACCTGCTGTCCCCCCACCACCACACACAAACAGATTCAAATCTCAGCCCCTAGCTGTGGTCCCTTGACATCCTAATACTGACCTGTCTTAACCAAAACACTTTCCACATTATCTTTTCTTTTTTACTCTGCCATTTGTTTTCCAACACTGTCACATCACATTACATCACAGCACTATGGATGTCAATAAGTGCTGCAGTTTCATCGCCCGCCTGCGTCACACACCCTCCACTCACAGCATTACTTTCCCACTGCACACAAGACTGGAGCTATTGATAAACAGTTGCCTTTTTTGTTTTAATTTAAAACTAACCTTTTTCCTAGCCAGCCCATCGATGCAGTGGTAGTGCTACCACTTACAACGCCAGCGACCAGGGTTCAGTAGTAAGCTCTCGGTCGTCAGGGGCAGGACACTCTCCTCCCACGGGGAGGAAGGGAGGGTTTCCGTCCCCACTGCTATACTGCCACCTGGGTGACACCAGGTGGTAGTGCAGATCAGGGGACATGAGGGGAGGGTTGGACGTGGGCCAGATCTGGATACATCCCCTTGCCTCTTCGTAGGGTGCCCCCTTGGTCCCTTCACATGCTGACGTCTGTGGGTGGGAGAAAACACAAGAAAATGGCCCCTGCTTGCTGGGATGATGGAGTGCCTTCCACCGTCTTGGATCTCCCCCTGCCTGTTCTGCAGCCCCGGCTTCCCAACGAAAGTTTCAGAAGCTTGAGGAGATGTGGCCTCCTTATCCCCTCCTGGGGGTAAACCACAGCTCCATGGGGGAAGGCCAGCATCAGGCAGGAGGGGACAACAGCAGATTGGGATGCCTTGGTGACTCCCAAAGGGTCGGCGTGCAGGCAGCAGGGAGATAAAACATTCAAATAAAAACATAAATAACCTTTCTCCTCAATACTTTCAAGACAGAACCGTGGCTTTAGCACTCCAGTCTCTACTCTCTCCACTGCCACCCACTTCACAGCCACCTTGCACATTCACCCGACAATGACATCATGCTTGGTAAAGTGCAGTACCTGGCTGCTCCTGTTCACAGCCTCCTCTCTCTCTCTCTCTTGCCTGCACTGCTCACTCCATACCTGATTTGGCCTGCATCTCTTTGACACTGCACCTTTGCTAGCCCAAACTCAGGATCAACCAAATAAAATAATGCATTAATCATGGTAGACGCAGGATCAATCAGATATTTTAAATAATACAAAAAATGTAACACAACCCCTCATAAGTGGCTCCTTGCTAAGCGAGAAGTGAAGCAGCAATTTTTACTTTTTGAAAATCCCTCCCAAACAGGACTTTTGACCAATAGGAATGCACGCCATAAATGTAGGGACATCACTTTCCTAACAACCAAGCTACCAACCCTGACAACCAGCCCTGAACTGCAGAATAAAACACAGGGGACCACAAAAAAAGTCCTCTTTCTTTTCTAAAAAAACAGCAACAAAACGAAATAAAAATTAATCAAAACTACACATAAAATACAGCACTACTGCATAAATAGAATGTGCAATGGGGACGAGTTAAATAAATGATTTATGTGGACTTGAACAGTTTGCCCCTGGAAACCTCACTTGTGGCTCATGCCATTTGTAAGTTACTCGAGGTCAAACTGCTCTTGTCCACATCAATTATTTATTTAACTTGTCCCCACTGCATATCCCTTACACGTATCCAAAACAGCGTAAATTCCAACAATGGCTCAAAGGTGGATGGAGGGACTGGTGGGTGTGCTCAGAGTACCCATGCGCTTTGCTCTGTGGAGCTTTATATGGCAGTGGGACTTCACTCAGCAAACACCACAAAATGGTGGTAGCGGTTCGGGCTGGGAAGGTGGGGACAGGGGAAGAGGAGGCGATAGATGGAAGAATTGAGGGAGGTAGAGCCCCAGAAGGACTGAGGGCACTGAGGGTAGACAAGGCACCAGGGCCGGATGGTATCCACCCCAGGGTGCTGAAAGAGATGGCAGAGCCTCTGGCAGATCTGTACAGCACCTCACTAGAGTCGGGATGTGCACCACTGGACTGGAGGATGGCACATGTAGTGCCGTTACACAAGAGTGGACCAAGGGACAAACTGGGTAATTATCGTCCAGTAAGTCTCACCTCCATAGCGTGCAAACTCATGAAAATGATACTAAAGAAAAGACTGGTGTCGTACCTGGAGGACAATGGCCTCCAGGATGTGAGGAGGCATGGGTTCGTTTCGGGGAAGTCTTGTCAAACCAACCTGATACAATATTATGACTGAGTGACAGTTGAGCTGGATAAGGGTCATGCAGCGGATGTTCTTTACTTGGACTTCAGCAAGGCCTTTGATTTGGTGCCTCATGGGCGGCTTGGGGGAAGCAAACTTTTGTAGGAGTGGGGCAAAAATGACTAACTGGATTACAAGCTGGTTGAGTGGGATGCTGCAATGGGCGGTGGTGGTGGTGGTAAGGGAGCTCTCAACTCCGAAGCCGGTGACAAGGGGGGTGCCACAGGGTTCTGTGCTGGGACCAGTATTATTTGGGCTCTTCATATCAGACATTGCACACAGGGTGGTGAGCAAGGTAAGTCTGTTCACAGACGACACCAAAATGGGATTGATGGATGGAGGGGGAGGGATGGAAGCAGCTGCAGGGGGACGTAAGCAAGTGAGAGGAGTGATCAGAGAGGTGGCAGCTGGGGTTCAATGCAAAGAAGTGTACAGTTATGCACTTTGGGGTGAAGAACCCAAGGAGAGAATACTGGTGGGGGGGTTAAGCTGGGGATCACTGAGGAGGAGAAGGACCTAGGGGTAATGGTAACAGGGACCATGAACAACACTGCCCAGTGCAGGAGAGCTGCTGCAAAAGTGAACAAAATGCTGTGGTGCATAGCAAGGGGGTTTTCATCCAGGCGAAGAGAGGTGATCTTGCTCCTCTACAGGTCGCTGGTAAGGCCACACTTGGAGTATCGTGTGCAGTTTTGGAGGCCATACTTGAAGCGTGATATCAGGCTACTGGAGGGGGTGCAGAGGAGGGCAACAAAGATGCTATGTGGAATGGAGGGTGTGACAGGGAGCTCCTGCCACTCTTGAGGACTGACCTTTCTTAAATCTGTTGCAGCAGTTATTCTATTTCTTAGCCTAATCTATCCTTTACAATTTCTAGTCCATAAAACTGTCCACCTATGGGCGCCCCCTTCCCTTTCTTGACTATGCTATAGTGCCCTTTTTAATTTTCCTTTTCCCTCTCAGGTCCTAGTACAGGGAGGTTATTGTGGTGACCTCCAAGCGTATGTAAAACAGGCTGTTTATCATTGTTGGATTTAGTATGTAACAGCACTATGCCATAAAATACCTTGATGTATATACCTTGTTTATGAAACCTGTAAATGTTGAAAATACCATGGCACTAAGTGTTTTTGATAATGGTAAAAAGTACTAGGTGACTATAACAGACATTAAGTTAGTTGTGCTGTTTAAAATGCATGTAAATTGCTGTAAACTTAACAAGTCTAAATGTCGTGGTGATTTGCATATATCCCATGAAGCTTTGCATTATGGAAGTAGGTATGATGTATTTCTTTGAAACTTGATTTGTTGCCAATGCCCTTTGGGGTAACCTTTCTTTCAGTGATTCTGCATTGAGGTTCTTTGTCTATAGCTTGTTTTGTTTTTTGTCTTCTTTTTGAGCCCCCACTTCCCAAGCAAACGGGGCCCACACAGGGGTGGAGGTTGCATCTCAACTGGTAAGTTAGATCAGAGACTAGTGCCAGTAGGTGCTGGCTAAGTACAGAGAAAGGACATGCACAGTCTGTTGCTGCAAACTGATGTACTGAAGAAGGAATATGGCATCGCAGAAGCTTATTTCCTCTATTTTGAATAAACATCAGACAGAGATTGTGTGTTGAACCTGAAGTTCGGTGTCTGGTCCATCTGTTATCCCACAACCCCTCCACAGACTTGGTGTCAGATGTGGGATAACTTGCTGGAAGTGTCTGGACTGGCTGAAGAGGGACGTTTTCTGATGGATATTGCCCAGATATCCCAGGTGTACCGATGCACCAGGAGTTGCCTGAGGAGAACCCGGAGAAAGACGTCAGTGGAGTTCTGGCTGGAACCATAGCTGACAGATGGAGAGAAGCTGCTGCCTGGACTGGACTTGGGAGCTCAGAGGAAGTCCAAGCCTGAAGACAATGAAGAGATGCAGGCTGAGGCAGACTGGAGGTGCAAGAGACAACATGCAGGAGGTGCAGACCATGATGAGAATGATCCACTGGATGAGTGGATAATGGCTGGAGGCAGGCCGACTATGCAGAGAGGTGGAACACTGGTGCTAGGTGCTTGAGAGGTTCCTGACGGACAGTTTGAATGAAGAGTCGGAGGAGGATTTTTAGTGGGCTCAGCTGAAGGAGGGCCCCCTGACTGAGCAGGATATTCATTTGTTTCCTGTGTTTCCAGGATGTTACCCGTTGGAGGTCGGAGATGCAAGAATGGAACTTGAATGTGAGACCCCAGGTAAGCCTGTGCCTAGTGATATTGTGCTGGGGTTGAAGACTCCAAGCAATCGAGAAGAAGAATATGGGGCTGAAGGGACTTTTTCTTGTATTGATGCAGCTAAATCTATTAACAGTATTGACAGGGGTATACTGCAAGCTAAAGATGCTAATATTGCCAAAATGTTACAATATGTTAAGATCAAGTAGGTGGTACAGGTGTTTTATTGTTTTTATGAAAAACCTACAAAGGAGGAGTTGGGTGGAAAATGGATTGGAACCTGTGTTGGGTTACACCAAAGGAATGTCTACCCTCAGGTGTCTGTATCAGTAGCAAGTGAAATAAATGAATCAAGTGACATAGTGGGTTTATGTAGAGGGGTTGAACCTAGGACTGGGTCCCTGCTTAAAACTGACATGTCTGGAGGGGTTGGAGCAGGTATATACTCACACGAGAGTAATTCTTTCTATGGTATTGGACCTTAGAGCTGTCCAGATTTTCGATCAATAAAATATGACATACTTTCCCTAAAAGGAGATAGTTCAGGGAAGGTACCGTTAGTCTCTATTGAGAAATGTGTTAATGCCTCAGGGTAGAGAATGATGATATCCCTTATGTTTATGGCAGAATGTTTATCGTTAATAGGGATCCTGAAACAGAGCTACTGAAGATGGATGGGTGGAAGCTCCATCCCTTCCTGGGACAGGAAGGTGGTAAGCAGTCTGCAATAACTGCTTCCCTCTTAAGGTGGCGATATGTGAAAGGGAGCTCCTGCCACTCTTGAGGACTGACCTTTCTTAAATCTGTTGAAACAGTTCTTCTATTTCTTAGTCTCGTCTATCCTTTACAATTTCTAGTTCATAAGGCTGGCCACCTATGGGCACATCCTTCCCTTTCTTGACTATGCTACAGTGTCCTCTTTAAGTTTCTTTTTCCCTCTCAGGTCCTCGTACAGGGAGATTATTGTGGTGATCTCCAAGCTTATGTAAAACAGGTTGTATTTATCATTGTTGGATTTAGTATGTAATAGCACTATGTCATAAAATACCTTGATGTATATACTTACGTTTATGAAAACTGTAAATGTTGAAAATACCATGGCACTAGGTGTTTTTGATAATGGTAAAAAGTACTAGGTGACTATTACAGAAATTAAGTTAGTTGTGCTGTTTAAAATGCATGTAAATTGCTGTAAACTGAACAAGTCTAAATGTCATGGTGATTTGCATATATCCCATGATGCTTTGCATTATGGAAGTAGGTATGATGTTGTATTTCTTTGAAACTTGATTTATTGTCAATGCCCTTTGGGGTAACCTTTCTTTCAGTGATTCTGCATTGAGGTTCTTTGTCTATAGCTTTTTTTTTTTGTTTGTTTGTTTTTGGGCCCCCACTACCCAAGCAAATGGAGCCTGCATAGGGGTGGAGGTTGCATCTCAACTAGTAAGTTAGATCAGATACCAGTGTCAGTAGGTGCTGGCTAAGTGCAGAGAAAGGACATACATAGTGTGTTGCTGCAAACTGATGTACTGAAAAAGGAATATGGCATTGCAGAAGCTTATTTCCTCTATTTCGAATAAACATCACACAGAGATTGTGTGTTGAACCTCAAGTTCGGTGTCTGGTCCATCTGTTATCTCACAACCCCTCCACAGAGGGGAGAGACTATGAGAGCAGGCTTGGAGACCTCAATATGTACACCCTGGATGATAGAAGGGACGGGGGGACATTCAAGTATCTGAGGGGAATCAGTAAGGATGGGACAGATGGGGTCATTAAGCTAAGGAAGGGGAGGGACACCAAGGTGCAAGGGCTAAGAATAGAGGGGGAAGATTTAGGAGGGAAATGAGGAGACGCTATTTCACGGAGAGGGTGGTAGCAAAATGTAACGCACTACCAGAATGGGTGGTATCACGTAAATCTGTGAACAGCTTTAAAAAGGCATGGGACAGGGAACAGGGAAGAGTGAGGGTGGGGGAGGTGGGGGCGACAGTGGGATGACAAAGTAGAGGGGGGCAGCTGCAAACTAGGGGTGTTAACTGCACACTCAAGCAGACTTAGATAGAGTGGGTGGTCAGTTTCTTCTGGCACATTCGAATGTTCGTATATGATAGGGTTATGAAATGACCCTCCCCAGTCAGCCCTTAATGGTACACAACTGTATGGGGCCAGTCCTTTTCAAATTTTTAAGACGCAAAAGTGGTGAGACATAGCTATTGGAATATCATCAATCACCATATATCACTTCATTTTAAGTACAGAGTTATCCCACTGGGATCCACATGAAACCGTGTACATTAGACCATAGGGAGAAGAAAAGTGTGTGGATTAGTGGCTATTCTCCTAGTTAGTCCACTGAAAATGGTCCTTTTGTTCTGGACTTCTTTTTTTCATGAGTTTTTTTATCCCTTTCTTTATGGCTGAATACAATTCTGGGATGGTGCATACTGCCTCCTCTGCTTGTTTTTTTTTAGCATGTACTCCATCCTTGGAAGTCACCCTCTATGTTTCCTTTTTGTTTTATTATCCCTGTTTGGATGCGATGCTCCAGGGAGGACACAGCTGCTTCATTGTTAAGTTTCCCCAGCTCTCCCTCTATCCTCTGCTTGGATTAGTATGTTTATCAAGGTGCTCTGCTGAAAGCCTTTCTTTCACTTTTAAGCTTGCAGCATCCATCGTCACTAGCACTTACACCCTCCTCTCCCATGCGACCTGTAGTTTCTTTCAGTACCTCTCCCCTTTTTGTCCATTCCTGTTGGGTGACAGATTCCATTGCCTTTGCCCTCCCTATAGCACCTCTCTAAGGGATAACAGATGCTTTCTCTTCCCTTTGTGGTGACTATCGTGAATGTTCACCGTATTTTTCTTGTCTCTACAGCATTCCTATGGAGTGTAGTCTGGATCTGGTTTAGGCCCCCTCCTCCCTTCGTTTTACTTCCCTATTTTTCTCTTGAACCTAACAATCTCACTGGTTTTATGCTTTTCTGTATTTCACTCATTACTGTTCTGTTTTGTATATTATCATTGCTATCATTAGTATTATTGAAGGGTGTACTCGCTTTCTCCAGAGTTCTTTTATTATAAAATGGGCAAACAGTCACAATCTGCTTGGCTCGCAAACATTCTAAACCCCCTAGATTAACTGCTGGAAAATCTGAGGCTGAAGCCTCATTACAAGAAAGCACAGCAGATCCATACACTAGAATGGGAAAAACATGATCTACCTAAAATTCCATGTATGCTAAAGAAAACTTTCGGGTAGACAGTTACATTTCAGAAGAGTACTCTGCTGTAGTCAGTGAGCACTTGTGTTAAGTTTATCTTCCAGTTATGTTTTTATGTTGGCTTGCGCATGTGCAAGCAACATCTTGCGGCACTAGCACATTTCAGAGGTGTGTCAGTGTTGTGGCCAATGCAGGGGACGCTTTAGTGGGTGCGTCCCTCAGCTGCCAAGAAAAACTTACTCACCATAGTAATATTGTTTCTTCCAAGGGAATCTTACTGTATTTGAAATTAAGCAGTCTCACCACAGGACTGCCTGGAGCTGAAATGGTTAACAGAACCAATGCAAATGATGGAATGCTAGGCTTGAGCTCGGTTTTCAAACCACTGTCCCTGGTAAACAGTTCTAAACTGTCAGATTCTTACAAAATATGCACTAAGCAGTATCCAACTAATATAACACTAATAGCAATCCTCCCTAATTAAGAACTAAACTGTAAATTAAAGGAATTTCTCCCTTTTTAGAAAAACATATTCCAAAGTGGTATCACTAAGACTCAAGTCACAGATGCCCAAAACAAGAACATTACATTCCCCCCAGGTTTGCAACATCTCTACCACAGTTGGAGTGCAGTGACCATAGGTTTCTAGTAGGGGAGGAAGGGTGGGAGCTCAGAATACAGTAAGATTCCCTTGGAAGAAAAAAGATTACTATAAGCCGGCCTGTCGGCACAGCTGTGGGATTTCCACTTGCGACACTGGCGACCTGGGTTCAGGAACGGACTCGGGTCGCTGGGGCGCCGGCCGGAAGAGAAGGATGGAGCGTCCCGTGGACTGCTCTCCTTCTCTGGGGGGAGGGTTGGGAGTCCGTCTGGCGCTTGACAGACCCCTGGCAGAGATTGGGGGTACCGCAGATACAGGCGCATAGCAGCACTCCAGGGGGCAGGGTGGATGCAGGATGTCACTGCACGTCCCCGCATCCCAGGAAAATGTAAGCAGCTGCCAGCTGCCCTAGATGATGCTCGCCGTGGGCTTCACTTAGCTTCTAGGCCGCCCTCTAACCAATCCCGACGCTTCACGGTGCTAGGGCTAGATGCCGCCAGTTTCATCCCGGGGCAATCTGGTAGGGTATCAGAGGGTGGCAGCCGATGTGGGGGGATGGAAGCCCCGCAGTCCATGAACGAGCAGAGGTAATGGGTGGCAGGTGGCTCAGGCAAAAAAGGCAAAAAAAAAAAGATTACTATAGTGAGTAATTTTTTTCTTCAAACCCCAGGAAATCTTACTGTTTTCTGACTCATGCAGATTATCTAAGCAGTGCCTTTAGAGATGGGCCTACAACCTGTTTAGGAAACAGGCTGTGCAGGACTGCTATGCCAAACCTGGCATCAACTCTGACCTGGACGTCCAAGCAATAGTGCTTGGTGAATGTATAGACTGTCTTCCAAGTGGCTGCTTTACAAATGTCCACTAGGGGAATGTCTGTAGCAGCTGCTAAAGAAGTTGCAGTACCCCTGGTTGAGTGGGCCCTGAGGCCTGCAGGTGGCTGCTTACCCACCTTGCTGTAGCAAAACTGAATGCAGGTTACAATCCATCGTGCAATGGATCTTTTTGTGGCAGGCTCTCCTTTCCCAGCATCCCCATAGGTAAGGAAAAGCTGAGTTTGATCCTGTCCGTGACTTTTTGTGTGATCAAGGTAGTAGCGGATTGCCCTTTTCACATCCAGGCTGTGCAGCCTACATTCACCTGAAGTGGAATGATATGTGAAAAAGACTGGCAAAGTGATAAGACTGGTTGAGGTGGAACTCTGATACCACCCTGGGCAAGAATCTTCCGTTAGTCCTCAGGACTACTTTGTCTCTATGGACAGCAGTGTAACCGGGTTCTGTGAACAGTGCCTGGAGTTTACTGATCCTTCTAACAGAAGTACTGGCTACCAGGAATACTGTTTTCCAAGTCACGTATTTGAGGTCTGCAGAAGACATGGGCTCAAAGGGGGGCTGCATAAGCTGGGCAATGCAAATGTTCAGATCCCACATTGGAGTAGGCTCCCTGTGTGGTGGGTGTAAATACAGTAATCCCTTAAAACACTTCTTAAATACTGGATTCGAAGCCAAGGAAGATGCCTTACCCACAGACAAATAAGCTTATACAGCTGCCAGATGCACTCTCAGGGTGGAAATCCTTAAACCAGTACAGTGTAGATTGGCAATATAGTCCAGAACTATTGGGAGACTGGCTTGGGCATGGTCTATGCCCCTGCAATGACACCAAATTGAAAACCTCTTCCATTTAGAAGCATAGGTTTTCTTAGTAGAAGGCTTCTTAGATACTTTCAGGATACACACAACCCCTTCCGAGAGGTGCAGTTCTGCATATTCTAGGGCCTCAAGAGTCATGCTTTGAGTCTGAGAGATTGCAGGTTAGGATACATGATCCTGCCCTGTGAGGATGACAGCAGGTTGTGCCTCCTGGGGAGACTTATTGGCTTGGTTACTGACAGTGATAGGATCATGCAGTACCAAGGTTGTCTGGCCCAGTCTGGAGCAATGAGAATCACTGATGCTGGCTGAACTCTAAGTTTGTTCAATACTTTCGGTATCAGAGGAAAAGGAGGGAATGCACACAGAAACCTCCCTGTCCAGTCCGGCAGAAGTGCATCCAGTGCAGCAGTACTGTGGGGGCTGGTGATTGCTTGGAGCTACAAACAGGTCCACTTCTGGAGTGCCCCATCTCCTGAAGATGGACTCCAGGACCTGTTTGTTTAGTGACCACTTGTGGTGGCTCTGGTTTATTCTGCTGATGGCGTCCACCAAGACACTGTCTTTTCCTGGGAGTTGGACAGCTGAAAGGGAGACATTTAGGGAGTATGCCAAAACCCAAATTCTCATTGCCTCTGCACAGACAGGAGTTGACCTTGTGCCCCCTTGCTTGTTTATGTAGTACATGGTGGTTGTATTGTCTGTTCTGACCTGAACCACCTTTCCCTTTACTTGACTGACAAATGACTGAAGACCCAGAAGAACTGCTCTGAGTTCTAACAGGTTGATATGCAGGAGAGATTCCTGCTTTTCTCATGTGCCATATGTGGTGTGATCCCCCAGATGTGCTCCCCACCCTAGGAAGGATGCACCTGTCATGAGTACCAGAGAGGGAACCTGCTGCAGAAAAGGAACTCCTTGCCTGAGATTGCCCTTTCCTGCCACCACTGTAGGGCTTGGAGAAAAGCGACTGACTGGAACTAGCTTTGACAGAGAGACCCTTCTTTGGAGCCAGTGATCCCGCAAATGAAATTGAATGTCTCATCTGGAACCTGGCCCCTGACACAGTTGCTGTGGAAGCTACCATATGGCCTAGCAATTGCAGAAAGTGTCTTGCTGGCCTAGAGACATGAAGTTTGAAGGAACTGGCCACTTCGATAAGGTTGTCCACCCTGTTCTGAGGGAGGAAGGCCTTCCCTTTTCTTGTATCCAGTTCTGCCCCAATGAATCTGAACAGCTGAACTGGTCCCAAAATAGACTTTTTGTGGTTCACTAAGAACCCCAGGGAGTGCAGAGTGTCGTGTTATTGACAGAGCCTCCCTTACTTGTTGGTGTGTCTGGCCTACTATCAGCCAGTCGTCCAGATAGGGGAACACTGACACCTCTTGTCACCTTAGGTGTGCCACTACCACAGCCAGACATTTTGTGAACACCCTTGAAGCAGATGTCAGTCCGAAGGGCATTGCCCTGAATTGGTAATAGCCTGATGACAACCTGAACCTCAGGTACTTTCTGTGTGACCCTCTAATTGGGATATGAAAACAGGCATACTTCAGATCCAGGGATGCTAGCCAGTCTCCCTGTCTTAGGGTTAGTAATATAGTAGCCAAAGTAACCATCTTGAATTTTGGTTCTGACAAATGTTTGTTTAGGTATCTGAGATCCAGAATGGGTCGTCACTCCCCTGTTTTCTTTATTGTGAGGAAGTACCCTGAATACAGGCCCTTTCCTTTCTGGTTAGAAGGAACTGGTTCTACTGCCTTTTGCAGCAGAAGGCTTGACATTTCCTCTTCCAGTAGGGCTGTTTCTGATGGGGAAGAGGGTTTGAAAGCTCTTGACCTCAGCTTTGGCATTGCCTTGAAGCTGAGGACAAGCCCCTGGCCCACCACCTCCAGGATCCACTTGTCTGTGGTGATATTTTTCCACTCTTGGAAGTAGTGAGCCAGCCTGCCCCCTACCAGAATTGGGGAGGTGACCCGAACAGCCATCTCAGGGTGTCTGTTTGGCTTGTGCTGCTGGCTGGACACTAGGACTAATGCTGCCATTGCCCCTTTTGCCCCTGCCTCTTGCTTCTGAAGTATCCCCTTTGCTGATACTGGGGAAAAACTTGAGGCTGGAAAAAAAGGCCTATAAGCAGGTCTGCCTCTGCCACCCCTTGCATGACGCTTCTAGGAGTTAGAAGCTCTTTCCTTTGCTGCTGCACTCTTATATGCAGACTTGTATTTATCCATTTTCTTCATGTATGCCTCTGTTTGCTCCCCAAACAGAGACACAGGGTCACAAGGAAAATCTATGGCTTTAGTCTGGGTATTTTGTGTCAGACTGGTGGTTCTAAGCCAAGCAAATCTCCTAAGTGACTCAGCAGATGACATTTGCTTAGATGCAGTGTCTTTGGAGTCCACTGCCATCCTGAACTGCATCTTAGCAGCTTCAATACCCCTTTCTGCAGCTTCCTCCAGGCCAGCAGCCATGGGAGGGGGAGCTGCCTTAGTAACGTGCAGCACTGTGGACCACATATTCTTTTGGTACCTGGCTATGTAGGACATAGAGGAAGCTTGCCTAACAGCCAGTAAAGATCCCAGATATACTTTTTTTTGCTATAGAATCCACCTTCCTAGAATCCTTGTCTTTAGGGTGGGAGGCCAGAGGGATACCAGCTTTGTCACAAGCTGCAGCCTGCACTACACCTTTATGACTGAGATGCCAAAAAAGGAATTCTGCCCCAGTCTTAGCCACCCAATATTTCTTGTCTGCCTTCTTGTCTGTAGGGGGAACAGAAGTGGGTGTCCGTGACACCCTCATAGTCTGCTTTTTCAAGGACTTATGGAGTGGCAACAGTAACCTCTTTGATGGTGGCACATGCATAATTTCTTTATAGTCCTCTTCCTCCTCATCTTCTATGAATTTCTGAGATGGGAGGTCAAGGGATTGAGCAGCATGTTTCATGAATGAAAAATAGGATGCAAAATCCTGTTCCCTTGTCAGGGGAATCTGGTCTGTGAGGATCAGGGGAAATATTTGGGTCAGTGGAATCCCCCAAATCCTCCTCCTCCTCCTCATCATCATCCTCTTCACACTCTTCATCCTCAAAATGCTCCCCACCTTGGTCTGTTAAACCGGGAGCTGGATTTGAACTGGAAGTTTGTAGTAGCAGTTGCTTGCCAACCGGAACCGAGACAGCAGAGATTGAATTATTCTAATCGCGTTAGCGATTTCTTCAGCAGAAGGAACCACGGTCTTTCTCGGTTGCGGTTCCTGGTGCTTTCCTTTTTTCTTTCTATTAACCACAACGGCCGGTTCAGCAGCTCTTTTTAACTGTACTTTTTCTCCTGAAGAGCTATCGCCCCTTTCAGAGGGCAGCTCCTCCGGTTCAGGATGAAGAGGAACCGGTTGCTCCGTGGCTGGGTTAGCATCCTTCTCAGTCATCCTTTCCTTTAGTCTTTTCAAATGTCTTTCTATAGTGGACTGAGGAAAGTTACTGCAAATCTCACAATCTGTCTGCAAGTGGTCAAACCAAAGACAGAATAAACAAATTAAGTGTGGATCAGTTTTTTGCAAAAAGTTCCCCGCACTCAGTACAGTGCTGCTAACCTGTGGGTCCTGTTCTCTTTTTAGTTTTCTGTGACATAATCCAGATCACCACACTAAAGATTTATTTCTTTTTTGTCGGTTATGCGAACCGGACAACAAAATCAGGAGTTACCCTGGTTGAATTTCAAATATAAACAAACTGACTATACTGAGTCGGAACAAATTTACTTAACTTTAAACTGTAACAAAACTAAAAAGGGAAACTGTTGGTTTCCCCTCGGTTAACGAACAGGGGAGAAGGACGACTACTTACCTCTTATTAACAAAAAATGTACACAATTACTACCTGAAAACCAAGGACAGTGAAAAGAATACCAAATAAAATAAGTATACTGGAAAATAACCGAGAAAAAACAAGTTTCTTCAAGCGATGAAGGAGAGCTCTCCGGAGACGTTTTCCTGAGGCAAGCAGAGTAAAGAATCTGACGGTTTAGAACTGTTTACCTGGGACAATGGTTTGAAAATAGAGCTTGAGCCTAGCATTCTATCATTTGCATAGGTTCTATTAACCATTTCGGCTCTGGGGCAGTCCTATGGTGAGACCATACTATGTAAGTCAGAATACAGTAAGATTTCCTTGGGCTTGAATCAGGGAGCATGCTGGCGATGACAGAAGCTTCAAAGATACCCAAAATCTTGAAAGAAATGTGCTGCTGCAATCACAAACACTTTCATCATTGCAGCAGCACCTCCCCCCTGCAACCTTGTTGACTCCTGCTGCCGAGCACACTGTCACCTGGCCTTGCTCCAGGAGCAAGCGGTCAGCTCCTGCCGCCAAGCTTTGCTTCAGGAGTAAGGTGTTTGTTTAGTGTGCCTTTCCTGGTGAACCATTTCAATAGATATGGTGGCTCCTGCCACCCGCCACACACTCCCCAGAAAGCCAACATTGGGGTGCCCAATCCCCGTGTCGGCATGTATCCCCCCTCCCTGCCAGTCACACACTCCCTGGAAAGCCAACATCGGGGTGCCCAATCCCTGTGTCGGCATGTATCCCCCTCTCCCCTATTAATGTGGCACACTGTGAGCCCACCCCAGTGTGCCTAAATGCCTTTATTTGTTCCCCCCTGCAAAATAAAGAAAACAGTCCCCCGAAGTTTTTTTTTACCTGCAAAACAGAAAACAGTCCATTATTACCCCCATCCCAACCTCCTCTGAGCACCCACCTACCCGCACCCCCACCCCATACTTACCTCCGGAGGTCGGGAGTAGCGAGCTTCTCTGGACCGGGATGCGTCTGCACTCTTCAAAGGCCAACCGCAACCTGAAGAAATGACGGTAAGCTTTATAATGGGACTCAATGGGGGAGGGTCCAACATAGGTTGATATCTCAGCCATCTTTAGGAATGTTGGCCCCAAATTTTCAACATGGGGTTCTTGGGACCCCACCTCGTGAACTTATCACTGTCATTTCGTTTCTAGGTCCCAAAAGGTGATTTTGCCTTCATTGCGTGGAATGACCTTTTGGGACTGATTAACAAAATGACAGTACCATAGTTCATGAGGTAGGGTCCCAAAAAGCTCAAGTTGAAATTTGGTGAAAAATTCCAAAAAATGACTGTGTTATGGGCATGCTTTGTGCATTATCTTTGCACGTTCGTAACTTCGCCAATTTTTAATATTTTCACTCCAGAGTTTCAACATTGCCATTTTTAACACCTCTTTATGAACAAGTACAGCTGTCATTTTTCACATCCTGCCCAAAACATGTTTTTGCACCTGTAGAACAGAATGTCGCGATCGCTGTGGGAAATCAACTTTTGGGACAGATTAACACAATCACAGTGTCACTGTTCATGAGGGGAGGTCCCAAAATGCCCATGTTGAAAATTTGGTGGAAAAATTCCCCAAAATGTTTGCGTTATGGGTGTGCATTGCGCAGTTTCTATGCATGCTCTTAACTTTACCAATTTTTCATATTTTTACTCCAGATTTTCAACAATGCCATTTTTTCACACCTCCTCGTGAACAGTATAGCTGTCATTTTTCACATCCTGTCAGAAATGTGTTTCCACACCTGTGGCTCCAAATGGCGCTGTCACTGTATGAAATCACCTTTCAAGATTGAGTAACGAAATAATAGTGCCACTGTCCATGAGGTGGGGGCCCAAAAAGGCCATTTTGAAAATCTGGAGTGAAAATAACAACAAATGCCTGAGGCATGAGGGTTTCCAACCATAATGCCCCACCCTGTAGAGACCGACAGGTGTCAGGGGTGTGACTTGGGTTCACCGGCCGTAATGCTCAAGGCATTCCACCCTCATCCTGTAGCCATTAACAGGCATTGAGGTGTGCCTTGGGGTCTTCAGCCCTAATGTTCACCCCATTCTCATATACCGAACTCATCTCAGCTTATTTCCTTATGGAATGGGGTGATCATAAGAGCCACAGACCCCAAAGCACACTGTGACACCTGTTAGTGTCTACAGGGTAGGGTGAGGTTGAATGGCATAAGTGTTATGGCCGATGGCCCAAAGGTGCACCCCCAACACCTTTCTTTCAATCTCTGCAGGGCGGGGGTTAGTTCAATACTTCACTGCCATTCCTATTATGCATCTCTCTAACTTCTGCACTACCAATGCCAATGCCAACAAGACAACATTCAGCATTGACAAATGCTTGTTATTCAAAGACAGTGCTGCCACATAAGCATAGTAGTAAAACAAATAAATGCATTTTAGGAGCATCAATAATCCACAAGCTAATCATCATGTGCTCCACTCCCTTGAAAGTGTCCAGATGTCTCCTATTATTAAGTAACTGAATCACCCCACCATCACCCTCTTCACACTGAAAGGAAAACGTGGCCACCTGAGCTTCCTCCTAAACCCAGGTTGCCTGCGTATGTTTCATACAAATAAAGCTTGCAGCTATATAATACCTTTTCTTCATCAGTGCTGTGAAGGTAGCAGGGAGGATCTAGCCACTTTTTTGACATGACAGTTAATTTGGGTACAGTATTAGTAAGTCACCTAATGTTTTTCCTGGGTGTTTTGTTGTTGTTTGTTTATTTTATTTATTACTAATGTGCTTATTTAACAGTTCTGTGTTTTAGAATGAAGGTAAACCTGTCAAAGCGTTTGACTCCAAACTCAGAGAAAAGGTAAAAAAGGGACTATTTCTATATGTAAACCAGCAAAGTATAGTTGGCAATTAAAAACAAACTCTGGCCAGAGCCAATAGGGCTACATGTGAGGAATCTGGGGTAAAAATATTGAAAATTACCAACGTTATGAGCCTGCGTTAGCAAAATGTAACATAGGCTCATAAATTTGTTGTGTTGTAATATTTTTACACCAAATTTTCAACATAGCCTTGTTAGGACCCTGCCTCATAAAGAAGGGCAGAGAAAATGTTCAACTCCTAGTCTTAGGGTGATTTCATGCAGGAACAGCAAAATTACCTTTTGGAATGTGAAAAACACATTATGGCCAGGATTTAAAAAATGACAGCTGTCACATTCATTAGGTCCTGTAAAGATATAGCTATGTTGTATATTTGGGGCAAAAATATTGATACTTACCAAAGTAACAAGCCTCCATTTGTAAAAGTCAATGTAGGCTCATAACTTGGTTGTTTTTTTAAATATGTTTACACCAAATTTTCAACATAGCCTTCTTATGACCCTACTTCATGAACAAAGGCAAAGAAAATTTTCAACTCCTGTCCGAAAAGTGATTTCTCACAAGGACCTCAAAATCACCTTTAAGGGTGTAAAAAAACATTTTGGCCAGGATTTGAAAAATGACAGCTATCACACTCATGAGGAGCCGTAAAGACATGGCTATGTTGTGAATTTGGGGGGAAAATATTGAAAATTGACAAAGTTATGAGCCTGTGTTCACAAAATTCAACGTAGGCTCATAACTTTTTTGCTTTTAATATTTTTACACCAAATTTACAACATAGCATTCTTCTGATCCCACCTCAGGAACAAGGGCAGAGAAAATGTTCAATTCCTGCCTAAAAGGTGATGTTGCACAGGGACCGTGAAGTCACTTTTCAGGACAGATCTGCCTAATGACAGTGCAATCATTCATGAGGTGGAGTCCCAAAGAAGGCATACTGAAAATGCGGGCCAAAAATATGCAAAAATGCCCAAGCTATGCCATACAGATTTAGTTAAATTGCCGTATTGGTCCTTGTAAGGACAGATCCAGAAGCAAATGGTTTGATACCTTTTATTAGACCAACATTGATGCTACAAAAAGAACAAAGTGTATAAGCTTTCAGACCAACCAAGTCCTTCCTCAAAAGCTTTTGGCAGTTACTATTAACACCCAGACCATACATAAAAAAACAGAAATAATTCTCATAGGTTTAAAATACTCATTTAACCATTACTGAAGTTTAAATAGAAGAGCCAGATTTCACCAGTTTGCTATTAGCTGAGAAGCCTTCGAAGGTCAAATGTCTACAGAATAAGATATGAATCCTTTGAGCAGAAAGTTCCACTAATTTAAAAACTGAATGTCTAAGTGTGTCATGTGAATACAGTCTGTTAAAATGTGATATTATAATAAAATAAAATAAAAAGGCTATATAATAGAAATGTTCCATATATATGGCATTAGGTGGGTTTAATGTAAAGTTTACCTAGTGTGAGAAACTGTTTCACACATTTATACAGTATAAAACCTATCTGGAGACATTTTCCCAACTATACACTCAACCAGTTACCATATTCCATAAACACTGAGTCATTCAGTGCTGTAACAAGATGTTATACAAGATACTATCAATTGTCAGTATAAGTGCCAAATTAAAAACCAGACTTGTCAAGGACCCCCAGGTAAATGAGACCATGCATCCTGATATGTTCAGACTTCAAAAATGTGTCACTATATAATCAAACCACTATATGTACAGAAACATTATAAGGAATCTGAATAAAAACACAATGGAATTAAACCTTCCCCCTCCCCCCTCTGGGGAAAGATAACTAGTTAGATAGAATTATATAGTCTCTATGTATGAGAGCCAAGAGTCCTAACACACCATCATTTACACCAATCACTGCAATATTTATCCAATGGAATTTACCATGTGAGGGACCCCCAAGTAAATGAAATCATGCATCCTGATATGTTCAGAGTTCAAAAATGTGTCAGTACAAAATCAAACTGCTATACGTACAGTAACAGTAAGGAATCTGAATAAAAACCCAATGGAATTAAAACCCCCAACCGCCCCAGGGGAAGATAACTAGTAAGATTAGTTAGACTACTTTGTATGTGAACTAAGAGTCCAAATACACTATAACATCATTATGTCAAGTACCTGAATATAAGCCATACTTATACTATACCTATACTACTAGAAAGGGGGAACCTAGGTGCATCTGGAGTTACAGGACTGGACAGTCCAAGTGAGTCAAGATGTGTTCATGTCACCAGGTACCTCTAAGGGTAGTGGGCAATGGCCCAGTTACACAAGGAAGAAAGGGCACACCAACCAAAATAGTCTGACATAGTCAGAAAAAACTACATCAAAAAATGACCTGCTTCTCTTGCAACCACAGGAATATACCCTGTGGGAGAGCTAGTATACCTGATCCAAAAAGATGCAGAGCACTCCCACCTGCAGAGTAGCTGCCAAATGGAGTTAAATTGGACAGTGCATACAGGCACATGTTACATTTAGCAACTAACAGAATATAACCACAGAGGGGATATACCCCAGGTAGGAAGAAGGAGGACAAGAAAGAAAAAAGGGGAGGAAGGGTTACTTAATAATAAATGCCCTGTTTTTTAATTTTTGGTTGATGTGAAGGCCCTCATCCTATTTTATTTAGTGAGAGTGGGCATCCAGAAGAGTGCACAATTCCCTTGAGTTCATTTAACAAAAAGAGATACCCTCTAGGAGAATGTAACTGAGGAGATGCCAGCACCTGCAATGTGAGCATGGTCAGAGACCCTGACTCTGCACAGGGGATTGTGAGTGGATATGATAATAAAATAAGATATTCTGGAAGATCAACAATTATGCTAAGTATGTAATTTTCAGATCTTTCACAAATCAATCTTCACCACTGATTCCCACTTACAGACCAGAGTACCAAGCTTTCCCTTCTTTTCTAAGGAAGGAGCTGCCTTGACTGGTGCCGAGCTACCTCCATGCCTTGAGCAGAAAGGCAAGTGACTTGCCTGGCCACCTTGCACTGAGGCACTGTAGCTAGTAGCTGACCTAGCTGCAACCACAGGTGGCAAATGAAGGCTGCCTGATGTGCCTGGTGGGCGGCTATGCACATAAAGGTGCATGCTGAGGTAAAAACCTCCTCCAAAAAGCGTCCATCTGAGCGCAATCTGCCTCTGGAGGTCGATTATGCATGGGGCATCTTTGATCCTTATTGGCCCCCTTGCCACCTCACTCCTTTGGGCCCCTCAAGTGGCCCTGCCTGTGTGCCAGACTCACCTTTGCTGCCAGTCTCCACCTCCAGGCTTCTTAAGGTGTCCAGTTTGCCACTGCCAGGGGCTTCCCTGATGTCACATGGGAGATTACTTTTTCACCGTTTGGAGTAACAGTCATGGGATGGGGTGCATGTAGTGTGCTGAGGGGTCAGGTAATGGAGGGACATGTAGTCCATGATCCATCGCACTGTAGGTGAGCATTTCTCATGTTCTCCCCCCAACACTGCCGAACTACCACGTTAGTGTGCACAAGCTGTGATGCCTTGGGGTGCACATAGCAGCATGTGGTCACCCATGCCATGAAGTATACTTTCACTGGGCCACCTCTAGGAGCTGCTCGAGGAGTGGTACACACAGGTCCCTGCCTCGCTCCTTCCCTCCCTCCATCCTTCCCAGGGAGGACAGCATCTGCTCTTCACCCTCTCCACTTATCTCTGCTCCAGTTCCAGGTGTGGTGTGTAAACCAGGACTGCCAGAGTGCCAAGCAGATTGTAAAAGTCCTTCCTTGAGTTCTCCTCCTTCCTTAGTTCTACCAGTTTTGTTTAGGGAAAACTCACTCTGCCATCTTCTCCCTCGTTATATTCATTGATTTCATCCTGAATGGGATGGAGCAGGGTTTACTGACTGCAGCTATCTTTGTTTAACTTGCCAAGGCAGTGGACTCAGTAGCACATCCCTTCTATTACATAAACTGGAAGGTGCATGCCAACTGGACCTCTCAGCTGTGTAGTTCTGATTTTACCTGTCTGACAAGTACAAGTATGTTCTAGTCTCTGATTTCCTCTCTCCACGTCTCCCAATTAGTACAAGTGTCCCACAAAGTTCTGTTCTTAGTCTCATTCTGTTCTCCTCCTTTCTAAATGGTCTCTCAAAAGCCTGCTTCTCTGCACACATTCATATACATGTATACAGATGACACAGTGCTCTTCCTCTGTGTACCACTGGCCCAAGAGCTGAAAGCAGATATTCAGATGGATTTTTTTTTCTTTTTCCTCCCCTGTTGGGGTGGGCTGTTCCTTCCACCAACCCCCCCAGCCCCATCACCTGGCTTCCCAGGGACTTACCTCAATCCCGGTCCTCCCCCACAGCTTCCCCCCCCTCCATGACAGGGGTTGGCAGCTGCTGCCTGCCGATGGAATGAATCCAGTTTCTGCGAGAATGCCCTGTAGCCTGGGTACGGAGCCTGTGAGGCGTCGGTTTCATCCTACCTCACTGCTGGCCATTTTCTGCAAGTTTTCTTCCCACTGGAGGACTGGATGTGCAATGTTATCCAGATGTGCTCATGCACACTCCCATGCATAGGACGTCAACAGCTGCTGCTCCTCCGTTCCCCACACTGCGGTCCCAGTTGCTTGCACTCCCAGCCACCACTAGTGGTCAGGTGAATGCTGGGGCCAGTGTCCCCCTTCCCCAGAGAAGGAGAACTGTCCTCTGAATGCTCAAGCCTCCTCTCCCTGCCAACCCCCGATGCCCCAAAATCGCTCCTGACCATGGGTCACCGGTATGGCAGCAGGTGAGGCTTGGTGCCTCAGCCCTCTGCGCCAAAGGGCTGGCGTTTCAACAGGATTTTGAAAACATCCAGCACTGGTTCTGCGCAAACCAGCTCTCCCTGAAGGCTAAGAAGACAACCTTTATAACCCTAGCAGACTCTGGCTGGCCAGGATCTCCATTCTCCAGCCCCCTGAATGTCAAAACCTCAGACACTTCTGTGTCGGAGAATGTGCCCTCCTTCAAACAGACTGGCATCTGGATTGCCAACACCTTGATTCCCCCAGGCATAGAGACTCCATCTACTCAAAACACCTCCCCTAACTAGGTGCACTGCACAGAAACACATTATGTATCCCATTTACATCTCACTGTGAAGTTGTGATTATGAGGGTGTGATCTACAGTACAGCCTCTAAATCTACCCTGGCCTGACTGGATCCCCTTTACCACTCCTTCTGTTGATGTCTCCTAAACTGCCCATCCCACACTCACCACTGCTTACTCTATTCTTATCTTGCATTTCCATTTCTTGATGGCTAGCACTTTCTCCAATTTGCCACCCAAATATCAAAATACTGGTTCTCTGCCTTCCCCTGTTATCTCTCCTTCCCCTCTCAATAGCTTCAGGAGCTGACTCCAGTCTCTTAAAATCCCCCTTTTTCAAAAGCTCTATAGGGCAAGTCTTTCTTTTCTACTGACTCCCCAATTTCTGAAACAACCTCCCACCACTTATTTGCTGCTTATCCTCTCTTTTCGTCCTGACAGCCTTACTTCATGAGTTCATGGCCTAGGCTCTATATGTACTACTGAAATGTACACATCCTGCTTTAGTACAGCAGCCTCATCTCCTGTACTAAAACAATTCATTTTATACCCATGTACTTAGTAAGCTATGTGTATATATATGTACTGTATATGCAGTACCTCTTTGTGTTTAATATCTATGTACAGTATTTAGGGCCCCTTATGATGTTCAGATTGTTGCCAAATCTGTAACCGTCTTTCTCTGAACTGTAGTATCATAGTTTAATGTTCCTGTATTTTACATCCCATGCTCCTTCTCCCACGTCGCACCTAGGAACAAGCCTTGGCTCAGTGTGTTTCTCCTGGCCAACATTTACAAATAAATAAAATGAAGAACAGGCTGGCTGTATCACTACAGATATTATTACTAAAAGTTTATTTCTGCAAGAACAGATTCAGAAGCAAATGATTTGACACCTGCCAGGAGCTTGGGAAACCAGTTGCCAGAGTTCCAGGCCATGCTGTTCGGGGTGGATGTGGTGGCGGTCACGGAAACGTGCGCCAACAAAAACCATGACAGGGACCTAAACATGCAGGGGTACACTATGCTTAGGAAGGACAGAAAGGAGGGCAGAGGGGGTGGAGTGGCTATGTTCATTAGAGATGACATAGAAATTGCTAGGGTAGAAGAGGCAGAGGGAAACGTGGAGGCCTTATGGGTCACCTTATGAACCCCAGCAGGAGGTAAGGTCAAGCTGGGTGTAGTAATAGGCCACCCGGGATGGGTGATGTTCTGGAGGATGGTTTGCTGGACAACATCATTGCCCAGTGTGGACCCAAAGGGGAAGGAGTGGTGTTGATGGGGACCTTAATATGCCAGGTACAAACTGAGGAACCATGTCCTCTAAGGTGGCCAAGGAGCAGAGGCTGCTGGACGGCTTCCAGGATGTGTTCTTAACACAGCATGTGATGGAGCCCACAAGGGAGGGCATGTCCTGGACATGGTTCTGGCAGATGGGGATCTAGTAAGGGACCTGGTTGTAGAGGATCCCTGACTGGGAGCGACCACAATACTGTCTGGTTTCAAATAAGCATGGGGGGGGGGGAGAGATCTAGGACACTGGCAGTGGACTTCAGGGGGGCAGACTTTGTGGGCATGGAAAATATTCTCAAGGATCACTTGAAGGGGATTACATCAATGACAAATGTGGAAAAGAGATGGGAGGCCATAAAACGGGGACTTCATGAGGCAGTCAGGACTTGCGCTAAGCTGACATGTAAGGGAGCAAGGTCACATAAACCATGCTGATGGTCCAGTGAGGTTCAGGTAGCAGTCAGAGAAAAGAAGGCGGCCTACAAAAAATATAAAACAACAAGAGGGGATAGGGAAAAGGAAATGTGCCATCTTGCATCTAGAAAAGTCACCTGGATGGTGAGGGGAGAAAAGTCCAGTAAAGAGCAGCGGCTGGCACAGGGGATACATGGAGGGGAAAAGGGCTTCTTCTGGTACACTGGGGAGCAGAGAAAACTAAGGGCCATCTCGGCAGATTGAGATCAGAAGGAGGGTGAGTGGAAGAGGCGAGGGACCAGGCAGCGGTATTAAATGAGTACTTCGCCTCTGTGTTCACTAGAGAGGGGGATGGGGTAACTACAAAGCAAGGCACAATGGGGATAGAAGCGGTAGTGAGTGGGATCAGGGGAGCAACAGAAATGGAGCAAGAGGGAGGGAGAGGTACCCCAGGGGTGTCACATCAGGATAAGGATAAAAAGGCCAGTAAGGTGGAGGGGACGGATGATGCTATCTTCACCGGAAAGGGTGTAGTAGCCCTCAAGGCCCTAAAGAAAGATAAATCTCCTGGGCCGGATGGCATTCATCCGAGAGTACTACGGGAATTGGCGGACATACTGGCTGCACCCCTGGTGGTGCTCTTCAACAGGTTTCTTGAGACAGGGAGGGTACCTAGGGATTGGCGAGAGGCACATGTGGTGCCAATCCCTAAAGGGGGGTTGAGGGAAGTACCAGGTAACTATAGACCCATCAGTTTGACCTCAGTGGTGGGAAAATTAATGGAGAGTGTACTAAGGGAATGACTGGGGGTGTACTTGGAGGAGGTGGGAGGTCTGGATAGTCGGCAACATGGGTTTGTGCCAGGTAGATCATGTCAAACCAATCTTGTGGAGTTCTATGAATGGGTAACATCAGAACTGGACAGGGGAAAGCCTGTGGATGTATTATTCTTGGACTTCAGCAAGGCGTTTGACTCTGTCCCCCACAATGGTCTGGTGGAGAAACTGACGGGGTTGGGAGTAGGCCCTTTGATGGTTAGATGGATTAAAAACTGGCCAGCTGGACGTACCCAGAGAGTAGTGCTCAGTGGGGGGCTCTCGAACCCTAGAGAGGTCGGTAGTGGGGTACCACAGGGCTCGGTCCTGGGTACAGTTCTGTTTAATGCATACATATCGGACATCAGGGAGGGTATAGGGTGTGAAATGGGTCTCTTCGCTGATGACTCCAAGATGGGAACAGTAGTTGAGGGGGAAGAGGGGAGGTTGGCACTGTAAGGGGACCCGGACACCCTGGAAAGCTGGGCTCACACATGGAAATTAAATTTCAATATCTCCAAGTGCAAGGTGTTACATCTTGGGTGGGGAAACCCTAAACACAGGTACACCTTGGGAGGAAAGATTCTGGAGGCCTCAACAGGGGAAAAAGACCCTGGGGTCATGGTGGATGCATGTATGAATAACTCTGAGCAGTGCAGGAGAGCGGCTAGCAAGGCAAACAGGATGTTGGGATGCATCGTAAGGGGGATCACCTCTAGGAGCAGGGAAGTGATTCTGCTGCTGTACAATGGACTGGTTAGACCACACCTTGAGTACTGCGTACAGTACTGGAGACCACACTTGAAGAGGGACATACAGCTCCTGGAGAGGGTACAGAGGAGGGCAACTAAGATGATACGAGGACTAGAGGATTTGACGTATGAGGACAGACTTGAGGAGCTCTGCCTGTGTTCACTGGAGGAGAGGAGAGAGGGGGGGACATGATTCAGGTCTTCAAGTACCTCAAGGGAATAAACAGGGTAAACATGGAGGGGATCTTTAGACTAAAGCAGGGAGGTATCACCAGAGGGCATGGTTTGAAGTTGGAAGGCGGAACGGTGAGGGGGAAAAGAGGAGGAGGTTTTTCACTGAGAGGGTGGCAGACCTTTGGAATGCGCTGCCTGGCAAGCTGGTTCAGAGATCCACAGTGGAGTGCTTCAAGAGAGGGTGGGACAGACACAGAAAGTGGATGTATCAGTTCATGGCCTGGCCCAGGGGGGTGGGGATGGATGATAGGGGTTTCTGGAACACAAGGTGGGGGAGGGCCTCGGCACCCAACTAGGGATCTGAGGTTCGAGCAGACTCGATAGACCGTAAAGCCTAATCTGCTGGCAATTAGTATGTTAGTACTTTCATTGGACCAACATAGATGTAACAAAAAGAAAGCAGCCACAAGCTCTGGCATTACCAAACAAAGCATTACTTCTTTGTTTAAACAGACTCATTAAATACCAAATCCAGGTAAAAATCATGCAGCTGCTTACATATAGTCCATCTTGCCCTTACTGTAAACATGAGCATAAGCAACACGGGCAAAAGCATGCCCAGAATGCGCTGCAGTAACCGAATGTCATATCTGCATCACACCAACTAACTAGCTGATTGTTCATTCCACGTAACATCAGGAAAAAAGATTTCTTCAGTTAGTCTGTTGCATTAGAGAATAAATGCAGATTAGTAATAGACTGTTACATTTTAATAGCCTCTACCTCTCAGTATGCACTGTGGAAAGCCAAGCATTTTCTGACAGTATAGTGATGTCAACAACAACGATCGATTTAACATCATGATTTGAAGTCACTACTGCCTCTCATCAGAACATGCCTGATAAGGGTCAGAAACCGCCTCAGAAAAGTGAAACAACAGGCCATCCTAGTTTACAGAAAATGCTAATTGAATGAAATTCTTTAACATTGTTTGTGGAGCCAGCTGAAATTTAGGGAGGACAGGTCATGGTCAGGCAGGTTACGTGTATGGTTGACAAATACATTCCAACCAGAGCACACAGTGAGAAAACGAATGTTACTACAGAACAAAACGACAGTGTCCCAATGTGTACCTCATAAACAAGGCAACAACGGCCAAAAATATATCTTTTTAACTACCACAGTAATTTTTCCCATTCTGTAGATGGTAAAAATAAAGGTAAAGTAGTTTTTCATGTCCAGCCTTTTAATAAAACCACTATAGCTCTTCAAACTAAAGTGTATGAATGAAAGCTGCATTCTTCTTGTAAACTTTACCAGTAAAGCATGTTTGGAATTGCCCTGTTTTGCTAATATCAGTATGTTCTGAAGCATGTATGCAGATTGTCTTTACTTATCACACCCCCATAATATGGGTTTGACAGGTAGGTTACATTAAAAGTTAATTTTCTGTCCTGCTTCTGACTCTGAGATTTTGAGGCAGAGGTGTCCAAGTTTCTGGGTTTGTTCTTAGTCTCCATGTTTTACGATATATGGCAACAGTGACAACAATATCTGAGTTGGTTTAGAGATTTTAAGGGTCCAACATAGCAATTTTTTCTAAATTCATAAAAAATGGCTACAATTTTCTCAAAAACTATACAGTTACATTTTGAAAACTGTCAGTGTGTTTGGGTTTTGAATAACTTACAATAGCATTTGTGTTATTTTATCTTGATTACCAATTTTAAATCATTAGTGCTGAAAGATGGGATATGCCGAGTAGTGCCAAACAGAATAAAATGGATAGTGTGCTGAGAACATAAGTGCAGCAGAATCCTTTTCACTGACTGACAGTTTTACCAGCATATAAATTTGATCAGACTTGGCGGGAGATTACTAAAGAAAATACTGGAAGTTCATATGTAAGTGTGGTTTGTGCACAGACAGGCGAGAAACATAACTTTGGAATCAGTTTACTTTTATTTATTTTTGTAATGTTTACAACCAACATTAAAGCACACTGCTGAAAGGACAGACTACAGGAAACTGTCACTCCTGCCGATAAATGGCTGTTGGTCTGTTCTCTTACCCTTAAAGTTTAATCTTTTCTTTTAGTAATATCTGTTTGGTCCTGTCCTCCTACTCAAACAAAAAAAAATATTTATTCAAGTCTTGGATTACAACCTTTCGGCTAGCAGCTCATTTATAAAGGTTCCACATCAGGAGGGAGAAAATACATTAAGAATTGAATTAAGGATTACAAAAGCAAGTAGTCAACAACATACAGTTGGTAACAACATACAGTAGGTAAATCATAACCCATAACATCAACAATCTGACAGACAGGTAATTAGGGCCGTCGGATTGAGATACAGACAAGTGGGTAGTTGTAGGTATCATTTAGAGCAGTGGCAAGTCATTCTTGGGAAGGTTACTGAGGAAGGAAGCATCGTGCCAGTCAAAAGGATTAGGTAGAACAAGAGGAGTAGGGAAGTGGAGGGGCAAGATTCCATGCAGGGAGCTGGGTATGCCAGGCAGCCCTTTGTCATAGGGGGGGAAGGTCAAGGCAGGGATCCAGTGGTAGGGTAGGGTACGGGGAGGTATGCAAAACAGGAAGGGCCAGGGTGCTGGTAATGTAGGATATGTGCCCGAGGCCAGGGACTAGTAAATACCAGGGGCATGAGCATTCTTCTCCCCCACCAAAACTCTTTAGCAGCAGCTATCACCACCACCCCTTGGTCCCATATTTAATTGTATATCTGGTTGATCCTGCAATGTATTTCCTCTTGTTTGCGCTTCAGCATATGAAAGATCCACTAAAATTCCCTCCCATAATGTATATATACATCAAATCATTCTGTACTTAAACTTATTCAAAATGGCTGCTGCAAAATGAATGGGTTTTCAGTAATGCTGCTAGGGTCAGGCAAAGACGCCATTTTGTAAAAGATGTGTCCAGCAATACAGGATCCTTACTTGAGTAAGAAAGGGAAAATTGTTTAACCAGAAAAGGCACAGTAAGCCAGAGCTTGTTTCCAGGTGTGACCAGGAAGCACAGGGAAGTTAAGTGACTTGCTCAGGTCACACGGCATGCAAGTGGGGGCTGCTGCGATTCAAACCTAGGTCTCCAGGTTTGCAGTTAACTGTCCTTAACTGCTATGCTATACTGCCTCCTTAAGCTCATGTACTCACAAGAGGAAAGGAGAGCGACAGAGAGAGGGAGGACATGACTGAAACCTTTAAGTACCAGAAAGGTATAAAATAGTGGATATTGGGGAACCTTTCTGTCTCAGTGATAACTATAACACTAAGGGCCTTGTCTTGGAAGATTTAAGAAAGAGTTTAGGAGACACTTCTTTACAGAGAGGGTAGTGTCAAGGTGGAATGATCTCACATGTGAGGTCATCACTCAAAAGACAGTGGGCAGTGAGGTTCAAGAGAGGGTGAAGGGGAAGGTCAGGGTTGCAGAGAAAGGGGGCAGGGCCTACTGTAATCTTTTTGTCGGGGCACTGCAGTTGAGCAGACTTGATAACCATAAGGACTTCTTCTGCTGGCCAGTTCGTATGTTCGTACAAGTACGGTTAATGAGAATGCCAAGGAGCAGGAACAGTTGCACTATAGTGGGCTCTGGGGGTGGTGGTACAGAGGCACACTTCTCAAACAGTACCACCATGCAATTCCTATGCCACTCTGGCGAGCCAGGAATGCTGGGAGGAGGCACCTGTGGTACTTACCAAGGAGAATATGGTGGCCCTTCATAGTGGAGACCCTAAGGAGGGTGGTAGAGGACCCTAGAGAAGGAGGAAGCAACTTCTGGTAGGTGACTCGACTGTGAGGGGGATAGACTTGGGAATATGATGGGGGGAGAGGCAGGTTAGGTGCCTCTCCGCCCACAACCCGGAGGGATGAGAAGTAGATTCTGAGGATCACTAGGGCAGCAGGAAAGGAAGGAGAGATGGAAGTCATTGTCCACCTGGGGATTAATGATCTTGCTAGGGATGGAGCTGGGATAGTGCAGGGGGAGTTTAGGGAGCTGGACAGGGGTTTTAGACAGGTACAGTATCTCTCAGTGGCTTTTGCTGAGGTGCTGCCTGTCTATGACAGAGGAAAGGAGAGTAATCTTTTCACCAGAAGCTTAAACTCATGACTGAAGGAATGGTGCAGAGAGGAAGGGTTCCACTACATTGGGGACTGGGGACCCACCTGGCAGGATAAGGGTCTATATAGGGGTGATGGCCTGCATCCATCTGGGAGGGGAACCACAGTCATCAATGGACTGTTTAAATGTTACTTCTTTTTTGTGTGTGTTATTTCTTTATTACCCCTACGTGCTCCATGGCAGCCACTCCTTCGGGCTTACCAAGGCTGAACTCTAACCCATCTGTCTCCGAGCCTCCACTCTCACATCGCAGCCAGTCCCCAGGGTGACCCGGCGGAACCCTTCACCGGATGGGTCCTCTCCTCCGAGGGGGAACGCACCAGCCAAGGGGGGACAGACTAGTGCAACACTTAGCCCTGGGGATGCTGCTGAGGCGGAGAGCAAGGTAGAACCTGGATGACCTTAGAGAGCCGGGCAGCTGTCATCTGACTGACGTGGAGTGGTATTTCTGCTTTTCTAGCTGGTCCCTCCTGCGTGCATCTTGCAGTGCTCCTGGTCTCCACCAGAGGCTGCTAAAGTGCGACATCAACCCACTACCCACCCCCAGGAGAGAAGAGGAGTCCTACAGACGCTCGATCCTCTCCTGCACCTGCCAGCCCCCAAACCCGGGTCGCCGGCGTGGGCTGAGGTAAGGCGCCAGCACCTCAACCCTTTGCGCCACCGGGCTGGCTAAATGTTACTTTGATGAACATTTTAACTAGTTGAGGGTGGTGGTGGAAGGGTTGGGGAGGCAGAAGCTGCACCTCCCCCAAAGGCTGAAGTAGAGAGTAAGAAGAACCCACGGGGAGAGGAACCCTCCAGGGTGCAAATTAAGGAAGCAGGGTGATAGAGATAAAGAGGGAGGAGAATGAAAGGATTAAAAAGAGAATGGGGAAGGAGGGAGGAAAAAAGGGGGCAATCTGGAAGGCCATGTGTGTGAATGCTAGAAGTCTAGGAAATAAGATTCTGGACATAGAAGCCATCATGACAGATACCAGCCTGGACACTGTGGCCATTAGCGAGTCATGGTGCACTGAATACCATGACTGGGACATGGCCATACCAGGATATACACTGTTCAGGAAGGAACAGGTGAGAAGGAAAGGATGGGGTGTAGTACTTTATGTGAGGGAAAGCATAAAAGCGATGGAGATCCACGGAATAGAAGGGGAGGCAGAGGTACTGTGGGTCACACTGGAGATGGAGAATGGAGCCACTATTTGCACTGGGTGATCTACAGACCTCCAGCATGGGGGGGGGGGGCAGAGAAAGTACTAGTGGAAGCCACTGGCCAGATGGCAGAAAAGGGTGGGGGAGTGCTGCTGGTGGGAGACTTCAACCTGCCAGATGTAGACTGGAACCTTTCAGCAGCAGCTTCAACTAGAGGCAGGGACACCCTGGACTCTTTTCAGGGGGCATTCCTCAGGCAACTAGTCAGTGAACCCACTCATGATGGGGAAATACTGGACATGGTACTCACTAACTGGGGCAGTATTGCAGATTTCAAGGTGTGAGGCCACCTGGAGACCAGTGATCACTGTACGGTGTGGTTCAATAGAAGGATGGCTGCGGAATCAAACCACTCAAGGACAATGGTCCTGGACTTTAGGAGGGCGGATTTTACAAACATGGGTGAATGCCTCGGGGATGACCTGGTGAGGGGGATGGCCTGACTGGGTGAAGGTACAGTGGGCAATGCTAAAAGAGAGCATAACAAATACAACAAACCTCTGAATCAAAGAAGTGAACAACAAAAAAAGGTAAAAGAGACTGCTATGGTTCTCGAATGAGGTGGCTGAAAAGGTAAAGGCTACAAGGGTAGCATTTAGAAGGCATAAGTAGACACAGAGGGATGAGGATAGGGAGTTGTATTGGGGAAACACAGGGAAGCAGGGAGAGCAGTAAGAAGCACAAAGGCACAAACTAAAGCAAGAATAGCCCAGGAGGTAATGAAAGGGGACAAGATATTTTTGTAGGTATGTAAGTGAAAAGAGGAAGACCAAAGGTGGATTATTTATTTATTTATTTATTGTCAAATTTTTTTTTCCCTCCGGTCGTGGTCTGGGGGGCCTCTCTCAGGCATCCTGCCTGCTTCTGCCCTGCCTGAAGTCTTCCTACCTGTGCCTCCTCTCTCTCTCTCTCCTCCTCTGTCCATGTTCGGCATCCGCGGCTTAACCCCTCTGGGGTGGGGCCGCCCCTCCTCTTGGGCGCTCTTATGTTCAGACTCCGACGCGGGAGAGGACCCAGGTGGAGGAACCTGGAAGGCCAGGCAGGATGGACCCGGCCATGGGCATGGGGGCAGGTGCCATCACCTACCCCGCAGACTGGGCTTTTTCCTTGTTCTGGTGATCTCTCCCCCCTCCCATGTGTGTGCACATTCCCGATGCTAGGCACATGGCAACCCCAGCATGCATCAGGGCACGCTGATTACATGTAGCCGAGCATGCTGCAGCGCCCCTGGTCTCCACCAGGAGCCGCTGGCATGCTGGGCGATCCCACCCTCCCCAGGGAGAGAGCAGCCCAACAGGTGCTCAATCTCACCTGCCCCTGCCGTCCCCCGTCGGCCCGAGCTCGCTCTCGAACCCGGGTCGCTGGCGTGGTGCAAGGTGTGGCATCCAGCGCCACAACCCTCAGTGCCACTGGGCCAGTCCAAAGGTGGATTATTAGGTTAAAAAGGGAAGGGGACGACTGTGCAGAGGTAGTTCAGGAAAAGGCAGACATCCTGAACAAATACTTTTGTTCGGTGTTCACAGAGGAAGGAGAAGGAGATGGGCCACAAAAAAGTAATGGACGCTTTGGAGGAAGGGAGGTGGGAACTATTCCTTTTTTGGAGGACAGAATCCTAAAGGGATTTCCTAATCTGAAGGTGGCCAAAGCAATGGGGCCAGATGGGGTGCATCCAAGGGTATTGCGGGAGCGCAGGGAAATACTAGCTACACCTCTGACAGTTCTATTTAACAGCTCACTGGAAACAGGCGTGGTTCCAAAAGACTGGAAGAGGTTGGATGTAGTCCCACAACACAACAGTGGCAGCAGGGAGGAGGAGGCTGGCACTTATAGGCTAATCAGCCTGAAATTGGTGTTGGGAAAGTGAATGGAATCACTGCTGAAGGAAACAATTGTGGAATATCTTGAATACACTGGGTTACCAGACCTGAGACAGCATGGGTTCACAGTGGGGAGGTCATGTCAAGTATTCTGACAGATTTCTGTGACTGGGTGACAAAAGATTTAGATCAGGGTAAAGCGGTGGATGTGGCCTACCTAGATTTCAATAAGGCTTTCAACACCATTCCACACAGGATACTAGTAAGCAAGCTGGGCAACTTTGGAGTGGGTCCAAAGGTGGTAAACTGGATAAAAAATTGATTAGGGGATAGGCAACAGAGGGTTGAGGTAAATGGGTTTCTCTCAGAGGAAGGGAGGGTATCTCAGGGATCAGTGCTGGGACCAGTCATCATTAACGTCTTTATAAGTGACACTGCATAGGAGCTGGAAGTGAAGGTCTGCCTCATTGCTGATGACACCAAAATCTGCACTAGGGTGGGCACTTCGGTGGCGGGGGGATAAACAGAGACCTGGAAAAACTAGAGGTGTCAAGGGTATGATGGCTGGGTTTCAATGCAAAAAAGTGCAAAATAATGCACTTAGGACACTGAAACCCAGGAGCAGTGAACAAAATGGGTGGAGTGGTATTGGCGACTACCAAGCAGGAAAGAGACCTGGGGTAATCATATTGGATGACCTTAAGGTGGCCAGGCAGTATGACAAGGCAGTCAGGAGGACTAGTGGTAAGCCGGGGTGCATAGGGAGAGGTATCGCTAGCAGAAAGAGGGAGGTGGAGTTGCCTCTGTATAGATTGCTGGTAACGCCCCACCTAGAGTACTGTGTCCAGTTTGGAGACCACATCTCCAGAAGGACACATACAGAGGAGAAATGGTCCAGAGGAGTACAATTAAAACAGTGTAGGCTTTGCATCAAAAGCCCTACCAGGAGAGAGGCTAAGGGACCTCAATATGTACACCATGGAACAGAGGAGGGAGGGGGATATGACAGAGACCTTTAAATACCTCACGGTGGTAGATAAGGTACAGGAGGGCTGTCTTTTTTAGAAGAAAAGGTGCTCAAGAACAAGGGGACAAGCTGTGATGCTGGGGGGGGGGGGAAGTGGAGATGTGAGAAGTATGTCTTCTCAGAAAGAGTGGTGGATTCCTGGAAGACCATTCCAGCGGAGGTGGTGGGGTTCAAGAATGCATGGGATAAGCAGGAGAGAACTGTAGTGGAAAGGAAAGGGGAAGGGAGAAGGAGCTGTAGATCAGGTATGATCTGCGGTAATAGTGTAGGTAGGAAGGAATGGGCAGACTGGATGGGCCAAGTGGTCCTTATCTGCTGTCAAATTCTATGTTTCTAGGTTAACGAGTCCTGTATATGCAGCAGCATGTTCGGAAGAAGAGAAACAACAGATAACTCATGAGGGAAGTGTGTGGAGTACATTCTGTGGATGAGAATGAGGAGTAAGGTGCTACAGGGGATGTGGGAAAGGGGGATTGATTAACATAAGGGAATAGCAGGATTAAAAAAATATGACAATATGGGAGATATGGAAAGATATGGAACAGGGAAGAGGTAAACGGTGGTGGGGGCTACAATTTGTTGGGGGAAAGGGGATTAGTAATTTTAATGAGTCTTGCAAAATCAACCAGATGTGGTAATTGGAGGGGACAGGTTCAACCAAATAAATAGTTAAATATGGGACTATGTAAGCTGGTCCTCTAGCACACTGATTGGTAAACCACTTGTAATGTTGGTGACCCATGTTCAGGGGAAGGGAGGAATGTCAAATGTCCCAGAATGTGTTCCTTTCCTCTGGGGAGAAAAGTGTTGAATGCATCTGTTACACTACCCCCTGTGGAACTACGGGGGAAGGTAAAGCCAGGGCCACATGACAAATAGGGGAGTACACCACTGATGAGGATGCACATTTGTACACACACACACACACACACACACACATTGCATGAGTGCATCCGAGGATATTCTTGGCAGTATCCTTGCTCAGATCAGTGGAGGGCTGGCCAGGAAGGAAGGTCAAGCATCCCAGAAAGTGCTCCTTTCCTCTGGGGAGAAGGTGTTGAATGCATCAGCTACACTACCCCCCTGTGGAGCCACAGTGGAAGGTAAAGCCAAGGCTGCGTGACAGGGAGGGGCGTACACCACTGATGAAGATATGCATGTGTACACACACTTCATGAGCATGTCCGAAGATATCTTTGGCAATGTCGTCAAGGAAGGAGAATGAAAAAATGAGTAAATCCCCACTTGTGCACAGTGAAGGACTTTACGATTTGACTCAGGCAGTCTCCTCCATGCGCTGCAATATTTGGTAGCCCAACAGAAAAAAAGACAGGTAAGCCTTGGGAGAATGGGGGGTGAGAGGGATGAGGTGTAGTAAAAGAGTGTGATGAGGAAGGATTCCTCAAGAGAGCTGAGTGGAGTCCAGAATAAAAACAGACAAAAAAAAAAAAATCTGAGACCATGTAAACAATTCTCTGTCCTACTGACAACAACATAAATCTGTGCTGGTAGGACTAACAATTGCTTATAATGCAAAATTGATGGGGTATTTCTTTGTGGTTAATAAGTTTTATTGATTTGACTTATTAAGACGATACAAACATTAAAACAGTCGGATACATTGCAAAGGTCTTACAGGCCATTACATATGTCTGTAGAAGCAGAGAACTGAACATGCTGGCCAAATAGTAACAAACTGAATATACTAGCCAGGTAAGCAGTAGGATAATACTCTGTGCCTGGATGTACAACACCTATCCAGCTGGAGATTAACTCTGAAAGTATTAGCAGTTGGTGCATTGCATTTCTTACCTGGCCCCATCCTGCTAGTTTCTGCAGTATTTGACAAAGCATCAGAAATTATGAGAGGTCCAGGGCCGCTGTCCTCTACTTTACGCCTACAAAATACAAGAGATCACACACACGAAACAAACAGGTCTCCATTGTCAGAAAATATACTATCCTTTACTGATATTATACCATGTCATCCGTAGAGCAGGGCCCCTATAACTCAGTAACAATCTCTCCAGCACTTGCCCCTAAATGCACCATGAAAGGAGACCATTATAGTAGCATGGTTGTGCCTATTCAGCCGATTCCCTCCCTAGGTTTCAAAAACAGAAGGAAGGGAGTCCAGAGGGCAGTGATGGGGTATTTCGAAGTGTGACAGCTGGCTGGCCCAGTGGTGTGGTAGCAGCATTTTGTGCTCGCACCTGGGTGATCGGAATTCACATGTGAGCTCTAGAAGTAGTAGTTTACTCACCTGTAACTGTGTTTCTTCTAGAATTATTTATGCAAAGCTACAAGCACTGCAACATTCCCAGGTCAGGGAGCTGGAACCTAGAACTGTTCATTTGCGTTCAGACTGCACTGACATGCACACAACCACATCTTATCAAATCAAATCAAAATTTATATACAGTGCGCTTTTCTTAAACCAAAGTGCATATACAGTACAATATAAAAATAAGTATACAGTCTAAAAATATACAAAATAAAAAGGCAGTTCTCTCCTACTATGAGATATTTTGCGCTGAAGGCAGGAGCACTTGCAAGTAGTTTAGCAATAGTACAATAAGAAACAGCATACCAGAATAACTCGGAAAAGGGAGGATGGGTGTATGGCTATAAATGAATTAAAACAGTTACAAGTGGTGAAGAAAGCAAAGTAACTCTTGAGCTTGAAGAATACCTTCTTCATAGAGTAACACTCTTTGGGCTTATTGTCAGAGGTGGAAGTATCATGTGGGAGCCAAGACTTTTGGAACTGGCACCGATGCACAGTATCATTTATGCTGCTGCAGTGTATAAAGCAGTGCCAGTCCCAATCCCTTAGTATCTCTTATCAAGGAGGTAGAGCTATCTACCTATAGTATCCGACAGCTAGTAATGCATAAAAAACTAGGGGCATAAGATAGCCTATTGGTCCCTGTAAGATGGGACAACAACAACAACAAATATCTTCACAGGCCGTACCTATTCTGGGGTGGAGGGGTGGGGAGGAGTAGAAAATGTAAAAGAGACTATAGAGAGCCCAGGAGATGGAGGGTGGGTGAGTGAGTGTTACTCTAAGGAGGAGATATTCCAAAGATATAGAGTTACAGCAAGTATTGCAACTTTTCTATCTTCCAAGAATCAATCTTCCCCAGAGTACCATTCTTTTGTCTTATCCTGCAAGCTTTAGGTAAAGTCCCCTAATCTAGGAAGGCTGGAAACACAGGACTCACAAAGAAAGCAGGGCTTGCAACACAACTCATCCAAAACCTGCATGCTTCCTGGAATGGATATCCAAAGTGTAGTGTTTTGTGAAAGTGTGAGCATTACTCCAGGTAGAGGCCCTAAATATTTCTGAAATAGGGACCGAAAGGAGTGAAGTCACCAAGGTAACCACTGCTCAGGTAGAATGAGTTCTGATGGAGTCCTGCAGTTGCAGCCCTGCCATAGTGTAGCAGTGGTGAATGTAATTGACAATCCAATTCAACCATCCTGTTTGGAAACAGGCAGTAGGTTTTGATTGGGGTCAAGAGAGACAAAGAGTTCAGAGGCTTGACTGTAGGCATTGGTTCTACTGAGGTACAAGCTGTTCAATCTTCTAACATCAAGAAAAAGCAGTACCACTTCCCTGTGGTTCTATGGCTTGGGGAAGAAGGTTGGAAGCACTAAAGATTGCTTAAATTGGAACTCTGACACCAGCTTCGGCATAAATTTAGGATGGGTATGAAGTACCACCCTGTCCATGTAGAAAACCACATAGGGAGAATCTGCCTCTAGGGCTTTTAGTTCAGAAACTCTGTGCAGAGGTAATGGCTACTAAGAACACTGTTTTTCAAGTCAGATACTTCATTTCACAGATAGCCAGCTGATCAAAGGAATACAGATGAGCATATCCAACACCACATTGAGATCCAAATTGGTGACAAGTTTCCTTATGGGTGATCTCACATGCAGGATACCTCTCAGAAATCATCTGAAAAGGGGGAGCTGAACAAAGGGAAGAGTCCCCACTAACTCATGATAAGCCAAGATGGCTGACAAGTGGACTTTTATTAAAAAATAGTAAAGGCTGGTCTCTTAAAGATACAAGAGATAGTAAAGAAGAAAACATTACTCATCTTATTGTTGTGGTTTGTACAGCACCCAGAGTCTATGGAAATGGGCGCTTAATAAATGATCTATCTATCTATCTATCTATCTATCTATCTATCTATCTATCTATCATAGTAATAATGTTTCTTCTCAGGGGTCTAACAGTGATTCATAAATGTCTGCAATCATCTCAAGCCAGAGTGGAGTTGTTGCCCTGGAGACAGAATTTGGAATGAATCTAAGTTCAAACTCTGCACTGAGGTCACACTCCCTCTAGGTTTCCAACATCAGATTTTATGCTGAAAGGCCAAAGAGGGTAGTAACCACCTATCTAAACTGACCTAGATTTCTTAATGTGCTAAACTGAATTAAGAATTGTAGTACCACACTTTAATATTGTAAAACCTGTAAAGTTTGTAACAATAAAATGCTCACATAACGTAAAACACAACTGAATGATTTGCAGAACCCTATTTTACTAAGGTTCTAGAAGGGGAAGTAGGGTAGGGATTATATGAATCACTATTAGACCCCTTAGAGGAAACATCATTACTACAGTGACTATTTTTGTCTTATATCAACAGGAGTCTAATAATGATGTAATTCAAGTTTGCAGACTCCTAGAGTACCTTGGGAGGCTGGGTCTTAAACCAATTTAGGAAAAAAAGGTTATGCAAAACCATAGTACCAAACCTGGCATCCCTTCTGGATTGAATGAGTAGGCAGAAAGCTTTGTAAAAGGTGTGCACTGTTTACCAGGTAGTTGCTTTACACATTTCTTGCAGGGTGTGGCAAACTGGTCTTTTCCAGACTCAGCCTGTCAAACTGTCACCAGCTTTCTCAACCCTTCAGTAGCTGCCACCACTCAGCAGGGACTCTCTATTGGGTATCTCTAGGTCTGAATCTCTCCACAGCCACTGTTCACACAATACTGTGCTCCTTGCCCAAGGACAAATGACCCACCCTTCTCTGTCACAGTTGAGAACAATTTACTTTAGAAACATGATATGGTAACTGTAGCCTTCTCTTCAGTGGCAGAAACATAGTTTTTGTTGGTTATAAACCTGTTATCTGTACCTTAAAAGACTCAGTCACAGAAGCATGAAGTATATAAGGTAATATTTTAGTAGTTCAAGATATTTACACATATAATACAGAATATGGTTTACCTATCATGAGTCAACATCTACTACGCCAACATCCCAAACAGTGACAGACACAATGCCGAGTGTCGGCACTGTACTGTCGGGGATGTTGGCATGTTTTCTTCAGGGGTCTGTGCCCCCTGAACCCACTTTGTGGGGGGCTTTGCCCCACACACACCCCAGTCTCTAGATATACAACTTTGAGTCAGAGTTGTCTCGGGAAGGGGCAACACACCGGGAGATGCACTGCCTGTATCTGCGGGGACCATCACAGCAACCCAATGTTTTTCATCTAATTCTGTCGCTGTGATGGTCTTTGTCATGCGGTTGGCATACCCCGGATACTACACCAAGACTATGGGGAACAGTTATTCCACATAAATAAAAAGAAAATGTTTGAACAGTAGACGACACAGAAAGAAAAATAAATATTCCACTCTTCTCTATTTAGCAAAGCAGAACAGCTTACCACACAGCACACCTTAGTGAATCAGGACAGATTCGAACCTTAGATGTTAGCTGTTTGGAGACTCAGCCCAACTTGCTCTCCCAAAACTCAGGTAAACACATTTTCCAAAAAGAACAGTCTCCCCTCACCTTCACCACACATGCCCTATGACATCACTCCCAGGCCAATTCTTTTGTGTTTTGAGAGCTGGGTCCTCTTGTGATACTGGTCTGATCTGGATTTGGAAGTTTGTATATACAAATACATCTGCTTTAGTCCCAAGTCCTGTCTAGCCAAGCAGGGTTGTCTGGTTAGCTAACAGCTTCTTGACATGAAAATACACTTTTTCCTTTGAAGCACTCTCAGTAACTGTGCCAGGGTCCTGTTGTAATACAGAAAAGCAGAAATAGAAATTGCCCTCAGAGCCAGCTGATCTATCTTGGATAAAAATCCTGACTTTTCCCAGGAATAACAACTTTGTCTCTTCAGTTGCTAAATTCTAACTAATACTCATGCAGGAAGAATTAAATAAAAAATACAGTAACAGGCATGCATAGCAAATTGTTACACATGTTATAACCCCTGCAGTTGCCACAGAGGAAGGAGTAGCCCTTGATGAGTGTACCCTTAGGCCTTTAGATAGCTGCTTACCAGATTTCTTGTAACAAAATCATATACAAAAAACTATCCACAGAGAGATGTTCTTCTTACTGTAGCCGCTGATTTGCCCTTACCTACCTCACCATAAGTGACAAACAGCTGGGTGCTGTTAGTTCTGTTCCCTTTTGCTCTATCCAAATAATAGCTCAGTGCCCTCTTCACATCAAGGGGTTAGAGCATCTTCTCACCAGTGTTTAAATGTTTTTGGAAAAACACAAGTAAAGTAACTGACTGGTCCAAGTGGAATTCTGTCACCACTTTTGAGAGTAATTTCCTATGTGTCCTCAATACTACTTTATCTCTATGTGAAGTAATGAAGTTTGGTTCTGTGCAGAGGGCTTGCAGTTCACTGATCCTCCTGGCAGAGGTCATTGCTATTAAGAAGACTGGTTTCCATGTTACTTACTTAAGCTCTACTAAGGATATTGGTTTGATAGGAGACTCCACCAGCTGTGCAAGGCATAGGTTCACGTCCCATGGAGGAAAGGGTCCCTCACTTGGTGGAGATAAACGAGTCAGCCCCTTGAGAAGTCTTCTGAACACAGGCTGTGGTGAAAGTGATTTTCACTTGCCTGCAGACTTAACTCATTCACAACAAAAGAGCTCTTTGAGACTTCCACCACTTGTGCCCTGTATACTCTTAACACTGCATCCTGGGCCTTTCTAAGCTAAATCAAGCCATAATCAGCATGCCACAAACAAATGTGAATACCTCTTGAACCATAAGTGCTACACACAAAGCAAGAGTGGCAAAGTTGTTCCACACAAAATTAAATTTCCAATGGTGCTATGCAATCAATTGTAATCAGTTCAGTTTTTTATTTTATACTAGCTGAAATACCAAACAGCTGAGTTTTTTTCATTTTTTTTTTTAAGGTGCTTAGGTGAGGCTTGAGAGACAAATGTCAGTCATGCATACCATACCTTAAACAAATGCAAATAACTCCTAAAGCATACATGATAGACACAAGTATCAGTCGCAAAATTGTTCAGCACAAAATTACCTTTCTAATGGTGCTATGCAATCAATTGTAATCAGTTTGGTTTCTATGCTACACTAGTTGAAATACCAAACAACTCTGTGTGTTTGTGTGGTGGGGGGGGGGGTCAGCTTTATTCCAAGGTGCTTAGGTGAGGCTGTAGAGACAAATGTCAGCCATGCACACCATACCTTAAACAAATGCGAATAACTCCTAAAGTATACATGATAGACACAAAGTATCAGCAGCAAAATTGTTCAGCACACAATTACCTTTGTAACAGTGCTAGGCAATCAACAGTAAGCAATTTGGTTGGTTTAATATTTAGGTAAAAACTGCTGACTTCCCCAGACGTTTCCAGGCTTGAGTGAAAGTCAGCTGAGTACGTCTAAAGTCGTTATTGGCTTGAGTGGCTATGCTTTCAAATGTCACCTACAGGCATATAGAAACATAGAAGTTGACAGCAGATAAGGACCGCAAGGCCCATCCAGTCTGCCCATTTCTTTTTCTACCCTATAAATGTGCCATCGTCCTTTGCTGTCAGTGGCCTATCTATTCATACTCATCTGTATTGCTCCCTTATGCCTATCCCATGCCTGTTTGAAGCCCTGCACTGTATTCATAGCCACAACTTCCTGAGGTAGGCCGTTCCATGCATCCACCACCCTTTCTGTGAAAAATAACTTCCTCACATTACCCCTTAATCAACCTCCCTCGAATCTCATGCTGTGTCCTCTTGTCCTATTTTTCTTATATTGAAACATGTTAGACTCTTTCATCTTGCTAATGCCCTTAAGTTGTTTGAATGTTTCGATCATATCACCTTTCTCCCTCCTTTGCTCTAGGGTATACATATTGAGCTCCGTTAATCTGTTCTCATATGTTTTCTGATACAGTACCTGCACCATTATGGTTGCCCTTCTTTGGACTGCCTCAATTTGGATAATGTCCTTGTGAAGGTGTGGCCTCCAGTACTGCATGCAGTACTCCAGATGGGGCCTAACCAGTGTCTTGTAAAGAAGGATTATTACCTCCCTCTTATGACTTGTGATACCCCTACTAATACACCCTAACATCCCCCTAGCCTTATCTACTGCTTTAGAGGTCTGCTTGGATGATTTCAGATCATCGGTGATGATGATGCCCAAGTCTCTTTCTTCCTTTGTGACTGCCAGCAACTCCCCTCCCAGCCTATAGGTGGTTTCAGGGTTTCTCTTCCCTATGTGCATGATCTTGCACTTCTTTGCATTAAATCCCAATTGCCACTCTTTCGACCATTTTGCTAGTTTATCTAGATCTCTTCTCATTCTGCCCACCCCATCTGGATCATCTATTCTGTTGCAGATCTTGGTGTCATCTGCAAACAGACAAGCCTTACCCTCTAGTCCATCCACAATGTCACTGATGAAGCTATTGAAGAGGACTGGCCCCAGGACTGATCCCTGAGGTACCCCACTTGTGACTTGCATCTCTTCTGACTGCATACCATTTACCACCACTCTCTGTTTTCTGCCCGTTAACCAGTTCGCCACCCAGTTGATCAACTTCTTATCTACCTCGAGCCTACCAAACTTATTTATCAATCTTCTATGTGGCTATATAGGCTATATATATCTAGGCCTGAATGAGTTTACAGGCTGCCACAACTGCCACATGCATTTTCAGAGTGGGTGACGTGAGTCTGAGTGACTGCAAGTGAAGCAGGTAGATGAGAACCACATACAAGTCTGTCTTTAGAGGAGAGACTTTATGTGAAACACACCAGAATGAAAATGTGTTCCACTTTAAGGAATAAGGTTTCCTCATTGCTGGTTTTCTGGACACCATTAAAACCTCTAAAACACCTGGTTAGAATTGGGTCAGAATACCCTAGCACTTCAAGAACCAAGCCTTCACGCACAATGTTCTGAGATCTGAATTAATAACTTTGCCCAGTGATAATGTTAACAGGTTGTGTCTCAGCAGCAGCAGCAAGATTGGGGTCTGGTAAAGCAGCAATAGAAGTCAGATTCCCCTGTTGCTGACTCCCTTATCAGTTTCAGTAATATCTTCTCTACTAGTGGGAAGGCATACAGGGACTTTCCCTTCCAGAGCAGGGGCAGTGCATACTCTGGAACTGTCCTTCTAGAGGATGGTCTGAAACAAAATTTAGATAAGTTTCTGTTCTCCCATGAGGTAAACAGATCCATATCTGGAACATCCCACCTTTTGAACACTGTATTAAACACTTGCTGATCTAGTGACCATTCATGATTTCCCTGACTGGTCCTGATTAGGGAGCCTGCCATCACATTATCTTTGCCTGGCAGATGAACTGCAGATTTTCTGACCTCTAAGGAGTATGCTAAGCTCCATACACTCATTGCCTTTCTGCTGAGATCTGAAGATCTGGTACCTTCAGGTAATGCTAAAATTAATAAAAAAATATTAACACACTTGTCAAACCTATTTTATGAAGTACCTCCTATGCAATGCACCATGAGTTTAATTTATTTTTCTGTCCTAACCATTGCCAGGCCTACAGTGTAATTTCTAAATCAAATGTGGCAGCCATCTTTTTTTCTTGAGAAAAAAACTAAATTAATACAATTTTAAAATACTTAGATGTTGATTGAACTAGAAAATGATACCATCAAATAAAACTGGAAGATACCTAGAATCTTTTATAGTGAACGAAAAAGGAAGGGTTAATTTTTTTACCCAATTCCATTGCATTGCTGCTTTAAGCAATACACTGTTGTTGTACTATTTGTCTTGATGTGGATTGTTTGTCTTCTAATAGGGAGGAGAAAGACTGCATTTCCAGGAGAACTGCTCGGAGCTCTAACACATTTATGTGCTCCATGTGCTCCTATGCAATCCAGACACCTTTTACGGTTTTGTCTTGTAGATGCCCTCCCCACCCCAGTACTGAGACATCTGTTGTGAGGACTTTGTGGGCAACTCCTACAGGATGGGATACCCTCTCTGAGATTGTCTAGATCTTTCCAGCATGCCAGAGCCTGAATCAACTTTTTGGTGATTGACTGTGGCTGCTTCAACCAAGCAGGTGTCTGGTGCCAGTACCTTTCTAGCTAGTACTGGACATCTCTCATTTGTAGTCGAGCCCATGCCACAATAGCTCTTGTTGATTCCACAAGGCCTAAAAACTGCAGAAATTCCTGTGCAATATTTTTGTGCCTGGCAGGAATGAGGTTGTACACTGAATGAGGGCTTCTGCCCTGTGCTGTGGCAGAAATGCCCTCCCTTCTACTGTTTTCAGCCTTACTCATATGATCTCAGGCACTTGGCGGGACTGTAGGTGTGATTTCTGCAAATTTAGTAGCAATCCCAGTCTTTCCAGAGTACTCCACACTGCCATTATGGAGTGAGATGCTGCATCCTTTGTTTCTTCACTTATGAGCAGGGATGTAAGTTTGTCATGGCAGTCATGCATGTCATTGATTCCATGACGTTAGATCTTTATTCAGGATTTCCATGACTTTCACTAGTGTCATCAGAATGTAGCAATGATGACAGTGCCACAACATTTACTACTGTTTACTAATGATTTCATGAACAATGAGTCATTAAAACCTCATCCATGACAAACTTACATCCCTACTTATGGGGCAGTAGACCAAGTAGGAAAGCACCACCACCACACCTTTCCTTCACAGATGTGCTGTCACCGTGACCAGGCACATTTTTGAACACTCTGGGTGCTTTGGTTAGGCGAAAGGACAGTGCTGAGAATTTCTACTGACCAGAGCCTAAGTTAAACCTCTGATATTTTCTGTGGCTGGGCCTTACTGGAATATGAAAGTAGGCATCTTTAAGATTCAGTGACCCAAACCAATCTTCTTCTTGCAGACATGGATCACTTTTCCTCGTGTCTCCATTCTGATTTTGTACTTTTTGAGGTGCCTCTTTTGGCGCTTTAGGTCAAGAATCGGTCACCATTCCACTTTTTCTTTATTTTATAATTAAGTACCTAAAGAAAAGATATTTCTCTAACTGTGGGGTATGGACTTTTTCCAGTGCTTTTAGCAGAATCAATTTTTCATCTAGTTTCATCAGAACTTTCCATAACTGACTGTGTGCTGGAAAGACTCTTGGTATGTTTAGCCTTTGAAACTTTACAAACCAAAAGGATAAAGCCTGTCCCACTATCTCTAGGACCCATCTGTTTGTGGTAACTTTTTGCAACTCCTTGAGATAGTGGGTCAGGTGCCCACCAACTGGCAATGAGCTTATGACATCCTGGGCAACACTGTCAGGGGTTTGGTTTTGCTTCTGGTCTTACTGTTCTTCTACACCTGCTACTCCCAGTACCTCTGTGTACTCATAGGTCTGCTTTAGTAGGTCGTAGTCCTACACTCATTCCATAAGGCCTGTGAGAGGTGGAGGCCTTTTCTTTTTCTGTCAAATTCTTGAAATTGGATTTTTGTTGGTCCACTTTTTTCCTATATGATAAGTTTATTTCTGGTCAACAAACAGGGATGGTCCCTCAAAGGGAAAATCCATGACTTTTCCTTATGTGTCCTGGGAACGGGTAGTCATACTTAGCCAGGCAAACCTTCTGAAGGCCACTGAATATGCCATGCTTCTAGATGCTATGTCATTAGCATCTACTGCCATCTGAAACTGATACATGGGTGCCCTCAAACCTGGTTCTTACTGTACTTAAACTGCACTTACCAGATTGGCATGCTCGTCAGTGTGAAAATATTCACACAATGCCAGGACTGTATTCTGCAGTGCCAGCTGATCGTGTAAGCAACGCATGCTGCCTGTCAGAGCTGTAAGGTAGCTGTTGTATAATCTATGTGCAGAGTTACATTCACAAAGTACTTAGCTACATATTTACATTAATTACACTGAATCAGATTTGGTTGGTGCTGTTTTCAAGTTCTACTGAAATCACTGTTGTAACAGGACCAAAAGTCGGTATGTGCATATAGAACTGTGATGGGGAAGTGAGTAACAGGACCAAAAGTCGGTATGTGCATATAGAACTGTGATGGGGAAGTGAGTAGAGGAAATAGGATACAACAGTGTGGGTGTAGAAGAGGGGTAGAACATGAGGCTAGTGACAGAAACAGCATGTGAAGGTGCAAGAACATAGCTCTTTTAAATTGCACAGTGTGTCTTGAGTCCTTGATAGGGATGGTGATCACATTCTAGCTATTTAGAACAGCAACCAAGAAAACTTTTTCTTTTTTTTGTTTAGTTTTTTGTTTTTCAGTCTTGGGAATGTGATATATATCCTTCACTTAAGACTTCACCTGGTAGACTAGAGTAGTTTTAGTTAGTAAATCACATAGGCAGGCAGGATACAGCCCATACACCTGTCTGTATTGAAAAGCAGCCCGTGTGTGTTCCCTCCTCACATCTGGTGTGAGTAGTCCTAGCTGCTTAAAGTATATAGGTTGCAATGATGGGTGAGCCTACTACATCCAAACACAAATCTATACATGATGTTGAAGGCAGCTGTAACTTTACAAAGAACACTGGGATTAGTGGCCCTATATGGCTTGCTTGCATATTCAAAGGCTGGGAGAAGAGTCTGCTGGAGGAGTAACTGGCTGGTGTTAAGATTAAGGCAACTTCTGTTTTGATAAAATAGTCCAAGTTTTGGATGGGAGCGCTTAACTGTTCTTGTGAGGTGTTCATTACAGGCGAGTTGTGGATAAAGCCAGAAGACCAGGTATTTGAATTGTTGGACATTTTCAGAAAGTGTACTGTTTGAGGGTTAAGGTGTCCAGTTTAACCATGCCAAGCGTACCACAAATGTCATTGAGGATATGTATATACCCTAACAGCTTCAGAAATTCCTACACTGCTCTGTTAGTGCCTGTTACAAAGGTTGCTACAAAGGACATTAGGCCCTGAGCTCTCTGAATAGAAAAAAGGTTTTTTTTGCTTTACTGTATTAAATCTGCCCCAATGAACTCCAGACACTCTCAAACACTAACAAAAAAAAAAGGGAAGGGAGAGAGACATGTGGGGAATGGTGCATTGAACTGGCTGTGGGGCGGCAGTCTTCCAGGGGACATTTTGGAGGCTGCGATGCTGCCCTATTTGCAGACACCTCTCTGGTCTGAGGGAGGAAGGTTCAGGCTGACCAGGTGAGGATTCAGGAAACCTACTCCCCCAGCTAGAGGCTACCAGAGCCACTGCCGCTGCCTCAGAGGTTGCAAAGAAAAAGGAGCAGTTGGACCACGGTGGGCTCAGGGAGGGTGAGGGTGGTGGATTAGCGGTGCATTCCTCCAGTTGTACCTCTTCACAATTCATACGACATTCTGGCAGAGCACTGTTCCTCTATGGAGACACCTGCAGTGGAGAACAAGGAGGAAGCTGGGAACCTCCACAAAGGAGACCCAGAGGAGGGTGGCACAAGACCCCACAGGGGAAGGAAACAACTCCTGGTGGGAACTCAGTCGTTAGGAGGGTAGAAGTGGGGGAGGGAAGGGAGAGGGAGATAAGGTGCCTGCTCAGTGCCATGGCTGGGAGGGACAGGAAGCGAATCCTCAGGATCATGGGAACAGCTGCATGGAAGAGAGAGTTGGAAGTCATTGTACACCTCTGGAAAAATGGCCTGGCTGGGAAGGGGATCAAAGCAGTGCAGGAGAGGTTTATGGAGTTGGGGAGGGGCCTTAGACAAGCAGCATGCATGGTAACCTTTTTGGAGGTGTTTCCTGTCTAGGTATGGGTGAGGCTAGGGTACGCCGCACCATGGGATTCAATGAATGGTTGAAAAACTGGTGCAGAGCTCAGGGTTTTGGCTTCACTGGGGACTGGGAGTCCACCTGGAGGGATGCAGGCCTATACTGGCATGATGGTCTGCATCTGTCTGGGCGGGAAACCAGGATCCTAGGTGACAGGTTTAAATGCTTCCTTGGCAAGCACTTAAACTAGCCAAGGCAGAAGGCACTGAAAAGGAGCAGGGAAATCCCAGCCCCCGTACAAAACAGGGTAGTTAGTGAGGTAAACACCAAGGCAGAGAAGTCGATAGGGAGGACAGGGATACATGGAGAAAAAGGCAGTAAGGACAGGTAGGGGGCTAAAAGGGGTAAGGCCATGAAAAAATGGAGGGCAGTGAGTACCACTGCCAGTAGTCTGGGTAACGAGCTCCCTGAACTAGTGGCCTTGATGGAAGAGGGACACCTGGATATCATGGCTGTCACAGAAACATGGAACACAGAGAACCATGACTGGGATGTCAACATACCAGGGTACACAAGCTACAGGAGGGACAGGGAGGGTAAAAGATTAGGAGGAGGAGCTCCCTACATAAGGGAAGGGATCAAAGCAACAGAACTAAAGGGTAAACAGGGAGGACAGGAGGCACTGTGGTTCACCCTGGAGACCGGAAATGGCACTACAATCTGCACTGGGGTTGTATACAGACCCCCATCTCAGGGGGAGGAAATGGACAAGGAAATGATAGAAGGCAACCTTTGAATAGCAGAAAAAGGAGAGATATTGTTGATGTGGGACCTGAATATGCCAGATGTTAACTGGAGCACCTTTGCTGCAGTCGCACTGAAGAGCAGGGTCATTCTCGATACCCTACAGGGGGCATGCCTCAGACAGCTAGTGTTGGAACCCACTCGAGAGGGAGCAATCTTAGAGCTGGTACTCTCAAATGGGGACAGAGAAAGGATCTCTTATTTAGAAGTGGGTAGCCATCTGGGAACAAGCGACCACCAAACAGTATGGTTCATGATAAACACAGCCATAGAGTCAAGCCATACAAAAGCAAGGTACAGGACTTTAGGAGAGTTGACTGGCAAAATGGGAGAGTACCTCAGAAAAGCACTAGCAAACAGGCAAGAAGAAGGGGTGGAGGAACAATGGGGAAAAATCAAAACTGTACTGCACACAATTGGAGAAAATGGACCCACTCACCAACTTTCAAATTGAAATTATATATTTATGCAATAGGAGTAGGCTCAAAACTTATTGAATAAATCCGTTTATCTTCACAGTCGTTGAATAAACAAAATTTATCCATATAGTAGCTATGTCACAATCACTCCGGAACTCATTTAGAATGTTCGGCCTCAGTAGCAATACTACCCATATTCAAATGCAAATAACTTTAAAATGAAAAAAAGATAGCATGGTACTGTGAGATTGAAAGTTGTTCAGCACAAAATTATCTACAAAATGAGTGTTGTTTCATTTACAGATACCGTATAGATTTTTTATAATTAGCAAAAAAGAGCAGAAAATGCCTTTTTTTTCACTTTTTTGACAAACATATGCAAAAAAAGATAAGCATTCAAAAGTAAATGTCCTTGCACTGACAGAAAGCATCCCTGTTGCATAAACGAAATATACAGTGTTGAGCTGTCAGACAAATGATTTATCTACACTTGTGCTGTTTGACCTCGGACACCTCACTCATGGCATGCGCCACTCGTGCGGTTACCTGAGGTCAAACAGCTCACCATTGCATATCCCTTATTTATTTCATTAATTCAGGTACATAGATCTTTCATCGAATATATATGTAGAAGAAAGACAGCACTCAACATAAAAATGGAGAACTTTTAGCCTATCTAAGGTGGGCACTGTAAATAGTTAACATGGACTTTTTCACAGTTCCCTCTTTGCATCCCCCCACCATTCAGTTTGCTATAAGTGAGTGACTTCCATTGTGACAAGTGAAAACAGATAAAGTAAACATAGTGTGTTTTGCATAGAATGAGAACAAAACAAGTTATTCTAAGTGGAGATGAAAGGTTTTTTCTACCTTAACTTATCAGTGCAAACAATGGTAGCGTACAACTTATTAAGATACTGTATGGTGAGGTCACGTGACACAGCGCTCCTAATGGCAGCATAATCCACAGCTCTCCCCTCTCAACCAGCTAAATTAACTACATATCGACTTTGGGGATACTTTTCTCATTGTCTACTCACCTACCATAGTTCTCTGAAGACCAGCAACACCTTTTATCGGCGTTAGAGTGGTTTTTCAAACCAATTATGCCAGGGTGCGGCCGAAGATTATGGAGCCGAGATGAAGACCGTCGAGCCAGGCACCGCCACGAATACTCGGAGAAGCCAAAAATCAAGAACCTGCCTATGGGTTCAAGCCAAATCTGGCCCACTAGTACCTCCTCTAACCCGCTTACAGAGGACTGTTTCCTCCAGGAGCTGATCCCGTTCGGGAAACTCTGCAGGACATCTCATCTGAGCTGAAGTCCATGCGTAGCGACCTTGCCTCGCTGACCATCCGAGTTGGCGACACTGAAGCTTGAACCTGCTCCTTGGAGACATGGAAGGCTAAAAGTGAACCCGAAATTGTTATGCTCAAACAGCAAATCACCAAACTGAAACTAAAGACAGAAGACCTCGGGGACGTAGCAGGAGGAATAATATCCTGATCCTGGGTCCACTAGAGGTGGAGGAAGGACCAGATATCCTGCCTTTGTACAAAAGCTCCTGACCAAGATTGTAGGTCCTCACCTATCAACCCCTACTATCATATCGAAGGGCACATAGATCCTTGAAGCCAAAGCCACCGCCGGTTCCTCTCAAGACCCATAATAATTAAATTGCTTAGCTACCTTGAAAGGCAACACATCCTGAGCAAAGTTAAAGGACTGCAAGCGGTTCTGTGGGAAAATCACACTCTGAGATTCACTCAAGATCTCCCTTTCGAAACCCGACAGAGGAGACAAGATTTCCACCCGATAGTGACCAAGCTGATAGCTGCCGGGATTAGATTCCGCATGAACTACCCAGCTAGGCTGCAAGTACAACTCGACAGTGCATGCCACTCTTTCGAGAATCCGGAACAAGCCAAAGGAGAACTTTTCCAGAGACTACCTAATTTGTTCAAAACTGGCTGACCTGTGAATGTAAATGTTAGGCCTAAGTCTGCTTACCTTTGCTGAGGGATTTCATGCTGTTTAATATGTGCACTATTGTTTTTTGCAAGATGGGACTGGGTTGATTGGGTGGCAGGCTGGCTGGTCCTCCGTGGCGGTTGGGGGTAGAGGTGTTTGTTGGGGCCTGGTTTGCGGCCTATATTTTGAACGACTGATGCCTCTAACTCTTGGCCCCGAGGAGGTGGGTTAGGCACCTTTTTTCCGCTTTTGGTTTCCGGCGGTTAGTTTGCTGACGGACCAGTTGGGTTCCTACCAGTTTGCCTTCCCCTTCCTCTTCCTGTTAGGCGAAAGCCTTTTCGTTTGCATGGAGCTTTGCTCCTTCTACTCCTGATCCTGATATCAACTGACTAGATCGACTGCTACAGTGGTCAGCTGGCGATAATATTTTCCCAGTACAGTGATTCTGTTTCAAGGTCTGGTAGGACTTGTTAATGTCTCGAAGCCGAGAATATTGAATATTGAATTTTGATTATGGATTATTGGTTCTGTTATTATTTACTCCTTGCTGGGGGGGGATGACAAGATTGGTGAGCCTTGGGAGAGCTGCCTTGTAGCCCGAGATGGGGGGGGGGACAGCAGTACCCTGGTTTTTGTTTCTTTTCTGCCTTACGATGCCTGTGCCTATTTTATTACTACTATGTCAGCTGGGGCAACAAGCAGGGGATGGTTATAGATAGGAGTGGGTCTGCTAGTCCCGGGGGCCGATCCCTATCCAGGACACAAAGCTGGTACAGATATGTTCCTCTGAACTTAAAGGGATTGTTTGTAAATAGTTTTTGGGGGATTTCAGTTTTATTCAAAGTACAAGATAATTGGGTGGGGCTGGGAAGGGGGGTATGTCTTAAATTCGGGTCTAGTTACCATTAGGAATTTTCTCTCTAGGTTGAGATGTTACATCGCTCAGTTACACTCAAGTCTGTTGGTGACTTGGCCAGTTACTAAAGGTTATCTTCTAAGGGGTTTTTGGGAGGGAGGGAGCCTCAGAGAGTTTCAATCTTCTTGGAATTTATTAACGATGGGTAGTCTTGGTGTAACCCACATGTTACTATCTGCACTGGAGGGGGTTGAAGTTCCTAAGTCCTTTTAAATATTGTATTGGTCAATATGGCTGCGAGACCGATTAAACTCGCAAGTTGGAATGTTAGAGGCATCAATGATTCTCTTAAAAGACAGCAGGTTTTTCTGAATTGCTTCCTTCTAAATGTGGACATAGTTTTCATGCAGGAAACTCACTTGGCTGCCTCAGAGGCTAAAAGATTACGCAGGCAAGGGTTCACTCAAATTTTCACTGCTTCTGGCTCGCAAGCTAGCAGGGGGGTAGCCATAATAATTAAACACCACGTCAGATTCATAGCGGAAGATCGTATTACCGACCAAGAGGGTAGGTATGTATTGGTCAAGGGCCAGCTTGACAATAGTAGTGTGGTACCAGGGGCAATATACGCCCCAGTGGGTGGTGACCCGCCCTTCTTAATGTCCCTAGCAGCCAACCTGAGCAGATTTTTGCCTTCCCTTCTTATCCTTGGGGGCGACTGGAATATAGCTCCTTCCAGCGATTTAGATAAAACTTATAGACCGTTAAAACCGATGTCCCCTGCCCAACAAGCCCTTACTGATTTTACACACCTACTGGGACTGTGTGATCCCTGGCGCCTTCTTAACCCAGATAACCGTCTCTTTTCCTTTTATTCCCAGGTACACCAAACTTGGTCAAGAATCGATTATATTTTAATTAGCTCTTCTTTAATGAGCAGTACTCATCAAGTAGGCATAGAACCAATAGTTATCTCAGACCATTCCCTGGTGTGGATCACGATTTCCCTTGGTATCCAGGGACAAAGGGACATGTCATGGAAACTTAACATGCAAATCCTTAAGGATGACCATACAGTTTCCCAAATTAAGGACAAGATCCTTTCTTACTTAGACCTGAACCAAGGGTCTGTCCACAGAGACGACATACTGTGGTACTCCCTCAAATGTTTCATCAGGGGGGAACTTATCAAGATTGCTTCCACTAGGAAAAAAGCAAGGGAGTCCAAAATTAATTTACTATCTAGACAGCTGAGGACAGCCGAAGACAATCTTCTCCTTTCCAACTCCTCAGCAAACCTAGCAGCTCTTATTAAGCTCAGGAACGAATACAACGACCTGACAAGGGAAAAAGCTGAATATGCTTTGTTTAAGACTAAGACCAGATATATTGATCAGGGTGAAAAACCTGGTAGAATGCTAGCTCTTAGGCTGAGAGAGATGGAGAGCTCCTGTGTAATCCCGGCTCTTAAATCTCAAGATGGCACCACTAAGACACTACCTAGGGATATTGCTCAAATTTTCGAGTCCTTCTATACAAGCATTTATAGTAAGAGCTCTACTCCATCACATCCCCAGATGATAGAGCACTTCCTAGACGGAATCAACCTCCCTTCCCTCCAGATACACCACTGTGATATTCTATCAGCTTCCATCACTTTAGACGAAGTAGAAGATGCAATCAATGAGTTACCATTAGAAAAAGCCCCCGGGCCTGATGGTTTTCCTTCGAATTTCTATAAAGTTTTTTGTAAAGAGCTATCCCCGATACTTCTTAAGCTATACGAATATATGTTCACTGCGGAATTGATAGACCCCTCTCTCTTAGAAGCTACAATAATTTTAATCCCCAAACCTGATAAACCCTTAATAGATTCAGCCAGTTACCGTCCAATTTCGCTCTTAAATTATGATATCAAAATTCTATCCAAAATTCTATCGCTCAGAATCAAAAAGATTTGGCAGCACCTGCTGAGCCCGGAACAGGCTGGCTTTGTCCAGGGTAGATCAGCAGCCGATCACTTGAGAACTTTGTCCCATATCTTCCAAGTGGCCCACACTTCACAAGTTCCCATGGCCCTAGTTGCTCTTGATGCAGAAAAAGCCTTTGACAGGGTGAACTGGGACTTTTTGTGGGCCACTCTGAAGAGAATGGGCTTCCCTGACTCCTTTATCCATAGGATCATGGCGATCTACAAGTCTCCCTCGGCAAAAGTCTACTGCAACAGGGTTTTCTCTTCCCGATTTCCTTTATGTGCTGGCACACGTCAAGGATGTCCCCTTACCTCTTTAACCTATACCTAGAACCTCTACTCATTAGTATCAAAAATTCACCACGAGTTACAGGTTGTGTCATTTCTCAATTTCCCCTGACTGTATCGGTTTTTGCAGACGACATTCTGCTACACCTTACCAACCCTGAAACATCCTTAACACAAGTACTACAAATCATTGACCATTTTGGTCAGGTATCTAACTACAGGTTGAATGTTTCTAAATCAGTTATTTTTCCGCTAAATTCTTCTACCTTCCAATCAGGCTTCACACGGTTCGGTATGAAATGGTCCCCGGTCTCATTTAAATACTTGGGTATCCACGTGGCCCAGGAGGTGGAAACGGTCAAGAAACTTAATCTAGATAGCGCGTGCTTGAGAATTCAGAGGGATTTGGACCGATGGCAAAAATTGCCAATATCCCTATGGGGGCGAATCAGCATCATCAAAATGAATCTCTTACCCCGGTTATTCCACCCCCTAAATCTCCTTAATATTTGGCTACCCAGGCAATACTTTAGTCAAGTAAACTCTCTGTTATCCAACTTTATTTGGAATGGGAAACAACCTCGTCGAGCCTTTCTTAAACTTAGTGCACCTAGAGACAAAGGGGGTCTTTGTTTACCTAATTTTTTACTATATTACTGGGCTAGTCACCTATATAGAGTAGGGAAGTGGTCCACCACACAGTCTAACTTGCCTCAACCAATCTGGCAACAACTAGAGCTAAGTCTATTGGACCAGTTCAACTTACACCCCCCCCGTATCTTTTGTCACCCTTTCTCCACGCTACCCCCAGCCATTCAAGACTCCGCTATTGGTCTCTCTACAAAAATTCTTTCTCAATGTTGGAATTTTTTCAACATATCCCAGACCAAGGATTCAGCACAACCTCTCACTCTAAATCCCAATATTAAAATTGGAGGTAGTTGGCTAACCTCTGAGTGGCTCCCACAAATACACAATCTACTGGTGGAGTCTCTGTATGAGCAAGGCTCACTTCTCCTGTCGGACAGAATTTTAACTTCCTTCAACATCCCCCAGAAGCATATCTTCAAAGTTTTTCAATTGAGACACCTCATACACAACATTTTTGGGCCTGTCTCCCTCCCTTCCAAAATAAGGCCATTCTTGGAGAAAGTCCAGGATGCGGCCGGTAATCCCAAAGGAATATCCAACATATACAACAAACTGTTAGACGACCTCTTTCCTAATTCCCTGGAGGGTTCCACAATCTGGTCACTCCCTAACTTGAGCTCTCCCCTATCATGGGAATCAATCTGGAAGGACGTGTACCGTTACTTATCCCAAGATAATCATAGATTGATCCAATACTATATTTTAAATAATCTCTACTATACTCCAGTTAAGTTGACCAAATTTGGTAAGCTTAAGTCGAATATATGTTCGAGATGTGGAGCCGCTGAAGGGAATCTGCTGCATATCCTCTGGGATTGCAATAGAGTGGCACCATTATGGAATATAGTACGAGACAGTTTAGATCCACTTTTGTGGCTCAAGGAACTATTCACCATTGAAATATGTATTTTGGGAGTTTACTCTAACACTGAGGTGAAGGAACGAAGGTACCACATGGCTCTAATCTCAATAGTTGTCAAAAAGCTGGTCCTCAGACACTGGATGGATCAGGATCTTATCACCTACCAGGAATGGCTCAAGGAGATGTCCCACTGTTTCAATACCGAGAAACTTATAGCTAGCTCCAGACATAGTCTAGCGTCTTTTAATCGGAAATGGGGCAAACTATATGCGCTCTATCTAAATTAACCCTGATAGGTGTAGTCCCTTTGGTAGTTGCTATTGCACTGCCTATCTGCAGCGCAGTCAGGACTCCTATTCTTACTCCTCCTCTCTCGAGACCCTGCATCTCCTTTAGCTATGAAACTCTCCGAGGCGATGGGGGGCTGGTCTGGGGTGTTGTTGTTTTTATTGTTCCTGCCTAACTCGGTGAGATTGTACGCATTTTCAAGTGTTACATTCTTGTTCTGTGTATTGTATGATCAGATAACCTTCACTCTATGTATTTTGTTTTTTTATATAAAATTCAATAAAACTTAAATTTAAAAAAAAAAGATACTGTATGGTATGTTCTGAGTAATGAAGTGAATTATTCAGAATACAATTATGAGTAGCATTTAATTAAAAAATGTATTTAATGTTTATTTATAGATCCTGATGAAGTAGTGAGTACACTACGAAATGTTGAACAAAGATCTATATACCTGAATTAATTAAATAAATATATTTTTTCAATTTGAAATTTGGTGAGTGGGTCCAGTTTCTCCGATTGTGTACAGTATGGTTCCGCTAGAGGTTTATTGGAGCATAATCCCTCCCGACATCTTTATTTATTTTTTAGGTACTGGGTGGGCCACACTGCCTCCTAGTGGTTTCCCAAAAAATCAAAACTGCCATCACAGACGTAACAAGCCTTTGTGTTAAGCAAATAAATAAATCAAAAAGAAGAGAAAACCACTATGGTTCTCAAAAGAGGTGGAGGGGAAACTTAGGGAGAAAAATATATCATTCAGGAAGTATAAGGAAGCACAGAAGGAGCAGGACAGAGAACTGTACCAGTTAAAGCAGAAGGAAGTGGGGAAGGCAGTCAGAATAGCAAAGGCCCAAACTGAGGAAAAGACAGCCAACTCAGTTAAGAAAGGGGATAAAACCTTTTACAGGTACATTAGGGAGTGAAGAAAGACCAAGGAAGGGTATAGTGAGGCTTAAAAAAGGGGAGGAGGTGGGCAGAGGGTAACAGTGAAAAAGCAGGGATACTGAATGAATACTTCTGATCAGTATTCACAAAAGAAGAGGAGAGAGAGGTACTTAAACTAATCAATAGAAGTGCTCGGGATAGGGGGGTCGACACCAGCCCATTCATAGAAGAAAGTGTCCTGAAAGAACTCCTAAAACTGAAAGTGGACAAGGCAATGGGGCCTGATGGGATTCACCCCAGAATTTTAAAAGAACTAAGGGGAGAACTAGTGACACCACTGACTACCCTTTTTAACAAATCATGGGAGGATGGTGTGGTACCTAAGGACTGGAGGAAGGCGGATGTGATTCACCTTCACAAAAGTGAGAGAAAGGCAGAGAAAGGAAACTATAGACCTGTTAGTTTGACCTCAGTGGTAGGGAAAATGATGGAATCACTTCTGAAAGAAAGAACTGCTGCGTACCTAGAGGCCAGCAGGGCACAGGACAAAGGCAGCATGGATTCACAATGGGAAGGTCATGTCGGTCGAATCTTAGATTTCTTTGACTGGGTGACCAAAGTAGTAGACTAGGGAGGGGCTGTAGACATAGCCAACCTAGACTTTAGCAAGGCGTCTGACACAGTCCCACACAAAAGATTAATAAACAAGTTAGCCAGCCTGGGAGTGGGTCCCAGGGTGATAGCCCGGTTAAAAAATTGACTGGACAACAGGACAAATAGGGTAATAGTAAACAGACTCCACTCCTAAGAAAGGGGTGTTACTAGTGGGGTACCTCAAGGTTCAGTACTGGGACTGGTCCTCTTTAATGTCTTTATAAGTGACACTGTGGAGGGACTGGAAGGAAAAGTATGCTTCTTTGCAGACGACACAAAGATCTGCAACAGGGTAAATACACAAGGGGGGTGGAAAGGATGAGAAGGGACTTGGCGAGGTTGGAGAAATGGTCAAAAGTATGGCAGCTTAGATTCAATGCAACAAAGTGCAAAGTAATGCACCTGGGAATCAAAAACCCAAGGGAAGAGTACACAGTGGAAGGGGAGGTACTAACAACAACAAAAATGGAAAGAGACCTGGGGGTAGTCATATCAGAGGACCTAAAGGTAGGCAAGCAATGTGAGAAGGCAGTAAGGGGGCCTGGGGGGATACTAGAATGCACAGGGAGAGGCATCACCAGTAGAAAACAGGAGGTTGTTATCCCTCTGTACAGACAGTTGGTAAGACCCCATCTGCAGTACTGCGTGCAGTTCTGGAGACTCCATCTCCTCAAGGACATAGACAGGATGGAGGCAGTCCAGAGGTGGGCAACTAAAATGGTGCAGGGTCTGCACCAGAAGCCAGATGAAGAGAGACTAAAGGAGCTTAATATGTATACTCTCAAGGAAAGTAGGGAGAGGGGGACATGATAAAAGCTTTCTTACCTTAAGGGAATCAACAAAGTCCAAGAAGGTAGCATATTTCAGAAAAAGAGATGTGCAAGAACAAGGGGGCACAATTTGAAGATAGAGGGGGGATGGCTCAGGGGCAATGTGAGGAAGTATTTTTTCATGGAGAGGGTGGTGGGTGCATGGGACGGCCTTCCTGAGAAGATTGTGGTGTCAAAAACAGTGGGGGAATTCAAGAATGCATGGGACAGACATAAGGCAATTCTAGTGGGGGGTAGGAGGAAGTAGGGTGTTGGTTAACTAGGATATGCAGCTTATCCAATAGGTAGAGAAATGGGCAGACTGGGTGGGCCAAGCGGTCCTTATATGCCATCAAAGTCTATGTTTCTATCTGTCTCTGCTGGTTCTAGGGTGGCTTTCTCTTTATTTTCTAGGAACCCAAGTAACTACATAGGAAACAAAGTTATCTTAAGTGCTGCATGTTTCCTTGTTTTGTTTTCCCATAGATTAATTTAATTATTACCTGGATATGTGAAAACAATCACTTTCTGCATTTTTAGAGAGGCTGTCCCCACAAAGAGGTATTCTGACAAACCCCTTGCAGTCAATGTCAGACCAGATGTCATTACATATCATTTAGTAGTGCCAGCCAGGAAGTAAGGGAACATTATCGGTAAAGGCATGCGCTTATGGTAGTGCAGGCTTATCATGTGCTGACTGTGCTTCTTCACTGCACTGAGAGTGTCATGGTGGGACTGGGCAAAGGCTGAAATGATGTGTGCGATGACAGGAGAGCGGGCAGGTAGGTGGGCTGCTCGGACGGTGGGGGTGTACTCAGTGCAAAATAAAAATAGAAGCCAGTTTTTAATTAACCTTGAGTGGATTACCAAATGGACTACTGTAGAACTTCACCTTTGGACTGGACCCGACCAGCACCATGGACATCAAGGAAATAACCACTAGACCACCAGGTATTTGAAAACTTGTACAGTACTACTACTGTTTGTCTAAGACATGGTTGTTTGGAACACAATTTCTGCTATTGTTTTGTAAAGAAAATGAACAAAACCACAGCCTAACATGTACTGATAAAAAATACACATGTTAAGAGATAATTTGTATCATTCTGGTGAAACTATACAGAAAAAGGAATAGAAAGCATGAGTCAGCATTATAGACAGCCTGTACCTCTCGTTCCAATTATATCATTACATTTCACATTTGGTGGTCATTTCATGGAGCAGACAGGGTGGGCTTTTTGAAATGGAAGCTGTTCACATTTTTCAAATTCTAGGAAACTGCATTTATGTGCCCTCAAGGTCCATGTCACCAGAAACTGCAAATAATATTTGTCACAGCGTGCGGTACCACCCTTCTGCATAGTGATGGTAGTATGTACAGTTCCCTGTTGTGTTTTTTTCTCACCTTCCCAGCAATTCTTCTCCAGTACTTTTCTGTGCTCTACTCCTCAACGCAAGTTGGCTGGCTACCATCCTTCCAAATCTTGAATGAGCTATACACAGCTCCCTCAATACTGGCCTAACAAATGTCAACATCCCCCCCTCAATAATCTCCCTACACTGAATTCAAGTAACAGTTTAGGTGCAGCCCTGCCACTCTAAGTATTTGTCATTGTTGGCTACCCTCATCCACAGTCAGGTAGTGAGCACAATGCTGGCAGCCCCACATTTCAGATCTCACAGTGATCTGCTCAGCGACCTCATTCATGTCTTCATCTAACCTAAATATAGCTGTACCCTGCTGAAATGGCCTCTTCAGTTCCTCTCTGGCATTCATTCTTCTCACCTGCTCCCCACACCAAAAACTGGTGAGTTCACCACTCTTCTGCATTATGAATGTGGTTAGTACAGTCTCCCGTGTTATAGTTGCATATTAATAATAAACATGATCTTCTGGTAAGCCAGGCTGATAGCAGCATGGCACAAGTGGAAAAACAGGCTTTCCTACTCATACAAGATCTAAGCCATCTATGATTAGGCACTATTAAATGACGTGCATAATAATGTACATACCTGTCATTTAATAGTGCCTAATCAAAGGTAGCCTAGATCTTTTAAGGATAGGAAGGACCATCGTTCCCCTTGTTCCCTGCTGATATGAGCCTGACTTACTGGAAAGATATTTTTATATTTAATATGTCAAAATAAAATGGGAACTGTACTACTTGCATTCATTATGCAGAAGGGTGATGAGCTCACCAGTTTTCGATGTGAGAAAAATGGAACTGAATGCCAGAGGGGACTGAAGAACCACTTTCAAAGTACTGCTATATTCAGGAAAGGGAAGACAGAAGGAGAGAAATATGAGCAGATTACTGTGAGAAATAAGATGTGGGGCTGCCAGCACCTTGATCACTACCTGACCCCATTGTCCTGGCCAGCGTTCCCCTTCCTATAAAACCAGTGCATGCAATTGTCCAAGGCTGTGTGTGGATATTAATGCATGGAACAGCTGCCACTATACGTTCAGTTACTTCGCTATCAGTCTAGTTTTGCTTGTAAAGCACTTTGGGATACAGTGTGTATGAAAACCACTATATAAATGCTGATTCTTCTTATTATTATTATTTCCCATGGAAAAAGAGGACAAGACAAGCATATATTTGAGTTTCAAGAAAGTATGAACACTAACATTGGACTGCACAAGAACTTTGCTACAAAAAAGTGGTGACTCTAGGGGGTGGTGAAGGGTGTGGCTGCACCCCCCACAAACACACAGCAATGTACTTGCGCACTGCTGCTGCATTTCACTTTGTTGAAGAAGTCTGATTTATTGATTGTACAAAATGTTTACATTCAAACTATGGATTACATTTGTAGGTTCTGTCAAAAATGTACTAGAAAAGAGTAATAGCAGAAGATATAAAGATTTAATAAAAATGTTAAAAAGTGCATATTAAGCATGCACACTACACCAGCACCCCCATTGTAGCATCCTGGATCCACTATAACCACTAGACCACCAGGTTATTCAAGATTTCTACTGCACTGTGGTTTGCCATGGAGAAAGTCGGTTGGATTAAAACACATTTTCAGCATGTTAAAGTAAACAAAATGAACAGAACCATAGCCTAACATGTGTATTATACAAAATAATGCACATGGTTTTGACCATTCTGGTGGAACACTTCTATACAAATGGAAAAAAGAACTAGTTAGCACTACAGAGAGCCATATATCTCTCTGACTTTGGCTCAGATGACATCACATTTGGCGGCCATTTTAGGAAGCAGGTAAGACAGTTTTTTCTAAATTGGAAGGCAGATTTTACCATTTTCAAATGCTCTGGAACCACATTTAGGTAAATTATGTAAATGTAGTTTTAGCATTAATGAATACAGCAGCCTTTCCTTTAGTCACCTATGGAGTCAGATTTTTGAATAGTTTGTTGTCAAAATGTTGTTTAGGTATCCTTTAAGGATTTCTTATAACTCTACTAATCATGAAATTATGATTGCTTTCTATGGCTTCTGAATCCTTTTTATTTAAAAAAGCTTTATTAACTGTATTCATTCCTACTTAAAATAGCCTTTATGCTTTTTGTACACAAAATGCACTTATGCACTTTATACAACACCTCTCCAGGTGTTTGGCATCATTCCAGGGAATGAATGGATGGATGGAAATGAAAAAAGAATGAAAAGACGGAACTAGTAGGAAGTTTAGTAGGGATAGTAAAAAGCTACACCAGATGGCCAACCTAGGGTAGGGGAGAAAAAAGAAGAAAAGCACTGACTTATGCTAGGAAATAAGGAGATAGAAAAGTGGTCCATCAGTCACAGCCGAAGGTGTAGCCTAACTCCGCCACAATATTATAGCCTCGTACTACATGGTCCCCTATCCATTATTCTGTTTATTATTTATTTGAAATTACCCCATCTGGGATAATGCAATGAGGTAATACATCTCATTTTCCTAGTCCTAGGGAGGACAGCAACAGTCAGCAAGTTAAGGCAGTTTAGAAGGAATAGCTACATAAAGCTAAAATAGACACAGCAAACAAAAATTGTAAAAGTATGTATATTGAAATAGTAATCAAAGCAAGCTAACAAAGTGGAGTCACAGCAAACAAAGAGCAGGAGCAATGTTATGCAATATGATAGTGGTCGAGCACATGGGGAATCAGGACCAAAACGAATAGAGGGAAATCTAAGGTGGCTGGAAAGACTGGACTTGAACACCTGTAGGCTAGAAGCATTCCTCGGAAAAGGGAGCTTGTTCCAGGTGTCTGGATCTGTAAATGCAAAGGCCTTTCTCCACAGTCAGGCTTCATCCTGGGAACTGAGAAGGCAAGTGCTGTTGTTGAATGGAGTGAGTGAGCACTGCTCGACTGTGAAAGGTGGACTAGAAGATAAACAGTTTTTTTTTCCCCTTATGCACTGCTGTACAACAAAGAAAGACAGTAGTCATCATGCCAGCTTGTGGGACTTGTTAAGTTGGTCATACAGGAGACAATGACGTGGAGACCACCCGCAGGAGGAGATGAACATACACAACAAGTTGTACAATACAAACAATCCGGGGCAGCAGAGTGGTTATGTTTGAGCAGTGAGGGGGTATATGATGTCTCCACAGTCAATAGAAGGGAGCAGAAAGTGGGAGCCTCCTTGTTTCCTCATGTCAGCACTGAGTAGGCACTGCTCTCTGTGATAACCAACATAGCACATCCCTCCTGGCATGCACACTCACATATATATACATACACACCACCTGGCATCGTTGCACACTCTGTAAGTAATAAAACAAGACAGGAGTAGGTAGCAGTGTGATTACCACATGCCCAAAGGTGTAATGAGGCACGAGGCTGTAGGCACTTGGAAGTGTGGTGAACATACTACTACCCACACCCTGAAGTGTCTTATTGAGCTTATCAAATGGCATTTTTTAATCAATTTACAGACACGAAAGAAGATTAGTTTCAAACATCAAATTAATTTTCATCAAATATCATTATGCTGAAGAAAACAGAACCAAAACCGTTTTTTTTTTTTTTTTTTTTTATTGTTTTTTATATGGGGGGGTAACACAGCAAAACATTGATTGTTTACTTCTGACATTTTGTCATTCTTTGCTTTCAGTTTGGCATTCTGTGCATTTTTGGGAGCAGAGTTCAGTGGATAAACTTTCAATTTTTATTTCTACAACAGAAAGTTGTTTTCTTTCTGAATGGGTGCTTTCATTTTCAGGTGGATCATCAGTCAGAAGTATCAGTGTGACAGGATTAGGTAAGACCCTATCCCATTTGTTATGCCGAGAGAAAGTTAAAAGCAATTATCTGTTCAGTCTTCTCCTATTCCATCACTCGTCTTTCTCTTGCCTGTCTGATTGTGCAGTCAAATTTTCACTGTAGCACCTAAGAACTGGCCACTCCAATGGTCCCACAGGTTCCCCCCATTTTCAACATTCCTTCACTGGCTGTTTCTATTCTTTCTTCCCTTGCTTCTCTGTAGTTAAAAACCTATGTGAATCTTTATGTGAAACTGAGATCCCTTGGTTTGCAAATGTGTGCAGTTACATTGTTGAAATGATTACAGACAGCCATTTGGGTTTATGTGGAACACAGGCTATTAACCTTGAGGTGCATTTTTGCCTCTACAAGCTTGTTTGCAGAATTATCAGCAGTAAGTCATCCCTGAAACAGCATGTCTTAATCGGCTGCACCTGTTAAGAAGACTAATGTACTCATCAGGCTGCTAACAGGAAAGAAATTGACAAAGTCTTAATACATTTTTTTGGAACACAGATGGTGTAATTTACAAGAACAGGGTACAGAATTTAATTGTCGGGGAAAAACATCTTATAAAAATAGAGTAATGTTTTGTTTAAAGATAGCGATTGGGATTTTAAAGAGACCCTCAGATGAAGGATTTCTGTATGTTAGAACTGCTTGTATCAAGAGTATTCTGCACATTCTTTTTATTGTTACCGATGATAATAAAATGCTACTCGCGAATTTTATAACTTCTCCTGGTTCACCTATGCTTCCTGACCTATGTCTCTATGACAGTTGCATACTCTAAGCAATGAGTTTTGTGCGTGGATACTAGACCTGATACCAGGAAAGCACAGAAGGAAGGTATGGATCCTGCAACAGCAAGGCCAGAAGTGATTACCAGAAGAATGGCAGCCAAACTAGCAGCAGAAACAAAAGTTCAAACTGAGACTGTATAGCTGGCACCAGTGATAGAAGAAGAACAGGCAGGGACAGATCATGAAAGCATATCTACCTTCTTCAAATGGTGGGCTACACAACAAAGAGAGACTGAGAAACAAAAAGAGAGATGCAGCATCTAGAGGCACAGAGAACAGAAGAGATGGAGTGACAGGAGCAGCGATGCCTGCCGTGCAAGCTATGAAAGTTAGAGGATCTGGTACAGAACCATCAGATCAACAAAACAGTTTAAAAGAAATTAAACTTACAAAGTTGTGTCCCTTGGATGATACTGAAGCATACCTAACAACTTTTGAAAGGGTCACTGGAGCCTGCCAATGGCTAAAACAGCAAAGGGCAATCAGGCTGATACCTTATCTGGAAAGTATGAGCACAACACTTATAGACAGAGAAACTAAAACTATAAATTGCTGTGTAAATTAATTTATTGTGGCAACTGTGGCCCAGACACAAACTCAAAGCCCCAGTGCTTCAACCTCAAACAGGGTCTTCGTCAGGGAGTGATGACCCACCCCTGATGAAGATCCCTTTAGATTGAAGTGCTGGGACTTTATGTTCTGAATATGTTGCCACAATAAATCATCTGCACAGTGATTTACTAGTTAATTTCTCTGCCCACGAGTGCTGTGCTCCAACTTTCAAGGTACTTATCTGGCTAGCCACCTTCACAGCACCACCTCCCTTTCCTAGTGTGTGCACCACTTTCCCTTGGACCTTGACACCTTATTAGACAAGAAAGGCCCAACTTGCCTACAGCAATATGGACACTGCACAGTCAGAAAACGATGTAATTGTGAAAACAGAAGTCCTTAAAGGATATAGAGGATATACTGTAGATCTAGGCAAAGTAAATGTCATAACAAGGTTTCCGTAGGTGGACATAGACCTTTTGGAGTCTGTGCAGAGATGGGCTACTAAGATGGTACAGGGGGCTCCACCATGAACCTTACAGAGCAAGGCTCTAGCAGCTTAACTTGTACTCCCTAGAACAAAGGCACAGCAGAAGCAACATGATAGAAAGTTTTAAATACTTCAAAGGAATAAACACAGTACAGGCTCAGAGCCTCTTCCAGGAAAATACGGGTACATAGACAAGAGGTCAAAGGATGCGCCTTTAGGGAGGTAGATTCAGAAGCAACCTCAGGAAGTTCTTCTTCACGGAGAGAGTGGTTGAACCCTGGAACGGCCTGAACAAAGAGATTGTAGCTGATAAAACAATAGGGGAGTTCAAGCAAGCTTGGGACAGGCACATAGGAAACCCAAAATAAAGAGGGGAGGGGGTAGGAAATCAGGCAAACTAGATGGATCACATGGTCCCTTTCTGCTGACACATTCTTATGTTCCTATATGACATCTCAGGAGAGACCTACAGAGATTCTGGTCCCTGAACTACAACTCTGTCGACAAACCTCAGAGTCTTCACCCAACTCAGAGAACTCTTCATTAAATAGCTTCAACCAGATGGGCAAAACAGTCCTACAGATCATCGACATATCTGCAATAAAGCAATTCATCAACATTCCTCTCACAGACGTGTAACTTTGGATAAAAGAATACCGGCCAGAAAGTGCGGAAAAGGTAATTTCTTTGACTAAGGACTATCAGATGGCCGGACAAACATCACAGCAGTGAAGTAACAGCCAGGGACCAGTAAGATTCTTTTTTCCCCCATTTAACTCCAGGTCAGATAAGAACTCTGGTGGGGGTTATAAACCTGACCCAAAGACTTTATTTGTTAGAACTGCAATAAACCAAACCATGCTGCAAGAAACTGCTATAACAATAAGGAGGGTAACACTGGAGCAAATCTGGCCTTAGCAAATTCAGGCAAGTATTTAACAGACATCAAGGTGGGGGATAAGACTGTGAAAGGACTTACACATTCAGAAAGCCGACAGACCTTGGTGCATGCTGAGAAAAAACTTTGCAAAAGGATCAGGTACTGGGTCATATGCATCCACGGGGACTATGATACTATCCCACCACCCCAGTGACTCTGAACATTAATGAGGTGTCGCACCAAACGAAAGTGGGGGTAGTACCTACTTTTTTTTTTGTATAATCTCTATCATTTTATAAGATCAACTTACAAAAATACTCCACAGTGAGTACACTTTCCAAGATACAGTAATCAACATGCTTATGATAGGATAGATGAATGTACTGCTCAGGTTACTTACACATTTGGAGGAAAAGCAACATACTGTCTACTAATATATGCAGACAAAGAAGTCATCGTATATAATATTCACATGCCAACAAGTGCCACATCTTTGATGGACCAAAACAGAAATAATGTTTAAACAATATTGATTAAAAGGCTCAGGTACTTTGCTAGCCTTGTGGTCCCATATGCTGATCAGATGGATCTTCATAGCGTAATCTTGTATTATCCTTGCTCCCACTCAACAGAGAAGAGTTAATGGGAAACAGAGAAAGACCCCCAAACACAACCAAAACCTCAAGACATACGGTAAAATGAATCTGATAAACTGCATTTGACATTTATAATACCCGCTAACTTAGCTCCAGATTTATAACATTATAAATACTTAACATGCACATTTCAATATGTTATGAGAGTACTAAAGTTGGTCGTAAGACCCCTAGTGGCTTTGAGAGTTTAAAGTTTTCCTTTCTGGGTAGAATTCCTAAAGCCAGTGCCCAAGAATTGTTCCCAGAACAACTGATGCTGAACATGGATGATACTGGTGTGAATATGGTACCAGTCTATGAGTGGACCATGGACTTAACTGGGTCTAAGCAGGTGTCCATTACAGGCCTTGGTGATAAAAGGCAAATTTCGGTGGTGCTTGCCTGTACCCTCGCTGGGGACATGCTGCCCCCACAACTAATCTACAAAGGAAAGAGTTCAGTGTGTCACCCTGTCCACAAATTCCCATCCGAGTGGAATGTGACACATACTAATAACCACTTGGCAAATGAGCTTAGCACAATAGAGTTTCTAGGCAAAGTCGTGTTGCCCTATGTACTGGCCACTAAACAGGCTCATGAACTACCTGATGAGCAAAAAGCTGTTTTGATACTCGATATGTACCATGCACATACGACAGAGTCTATAATTAAGCATATGGAGACAATGGGGGTTACACCCATTTACGTCCCAGCATCATGCACCGATTCCCTGCAGCCACTGGGTATCGCCATGAACAATATTTTTAAGATTATCTCAAGAATCAGTTTACTGCATGGTATGCAGAACTGGTTCCTGATGCTCTTGTGGCAGGGGCAACTGAAAAACTAAACGTGGATTTGCACTTACAAACCCAGAAAGAAAAACACATCCAATGGCTTGAGTTCAGCTTTAATGCCCTGACAGCACGGAGTGGTGATATATGATGTGGCTTTTCTGAAGCATGGATTACTGAAACACATTATAACTGCCTCAACAGGAGTACTGTTTGTTTTTTCACAAATATCAGCTTTTCACTGTTTTTAGCAAAGCGGACACTAAGAAGTCCTTTCACATCTCTTCACAGCTCACAGTGGAGTGACGAGGCGACGAGATGCAAACGACCTACTGAGACACAGATGAAGCTAGTGCCAGATGCTGCTAGTATGAATGAAGCACAGAGTAGATTTTTTGTTTTGTTTATTTGTTTCAATTTGTTTTGAACTGCTAAGATGCTTGATTTTACTGTATTTTTCAATGGATGTAATAAAGAGTCAGTTTCTAACACACAGTACTGTACTACCTAGTATTGATTGGGTGCACTGATAAAACACATCATAGACATTACTTGTTAACAGACAACGTTGATGCATCAGACAATATTCGCTTTCTGTTTATTTTCACTTAAATAAGCTGAGCGCGATTAAAGCGAAAATAAACAGAACGCGAATAATACCTGCTATACAGTATATTCTATCATACCAGACTGTTTTAACATCATACTAATATCTGCTTGCTTCAGAAGTCCTAAAGTCAAAGCGCTAAAATAACTTATACAGTTATAGCCTAGAGGTCAGAACAAACCTGCGGCAACTTGGATCCATAAAGTTAAAGGAGCAGAATTAAGTTTAAAATCCAGCAGATGCTACTTATGGGGAAAAATCACACAACATACAATTCAGATAAAGAGATACTGTTCGGGATAAAGGTACCCACGAGGTATTGCTTGAACATCCGGTCGCCACCATTTTGGTGAGTTTTCTTAGGAAAAACAAACATAATTTGGCTGTTACGTTAAGATTTATGAAAGTAGACAACATATGAACAGTAAACAGCCTGGCACCTCAGGTGCCCCCTACCCATAGCAATCATTACTCACAGTCCAGTGGTAAAAGTTCAAAGCCTTCAGTTTTCTTCATCTTCAGCAGCCTTTTGAGTACCAAAATCCACAATGAGTTTCTTTAGTAAATTCCAAGCATCATTTGGCTCTGAAAATAAATACCCGAGTAAATAATCCATAGATAAGCCAGGTGTAGGAGGGTATGGGATACCCCCAGGGTTCAACGTTGAGTACCAATTGGATCTGCAGCCCCTTGTGGCATAGCTTAAATCTAGGTACACAGATAACCCAGTATAAGACCCAGTATAACTTCCCTCTGCCCAGAGTTTCCAGCAGTCCAATCTTTCAAGCTGCTGCTAAAGCCCAGTCATGAAAATGTGGGCCCAATAGTTGGACTAGTACAGTTCTTGATGCGTTAGAATCTGTTCTCTTCCTTGGGGTACTGCTGTAAGCCTGAAGAATGGGTACAGGACAGTTCCAATTTCAAATTCATACTTAACCACATCCCAGTGTATGAGGATAGGTTGTTCCTTTCTGTTCCCTCAGGAAAGTCCAACAGTCTTAGGTTTGAGGCTCTCATCTGATTTTCTAGAGCCTCGAGACAGAATCTCATGGACTTGTTTTCCTTGATAAGAGCGGCTGTTCCAGCAGCTGCTTTTAGTGAAGCTGCTGCTTCCTTGGCCTCGGTCTGTACCGCTGCTGATTGTGTTTCACAGGATATACTTCTGGAGTTAAAAGTCCTGCATTTTTTTTTATCTAGGGCAAGCACCCTTTTCTCCAGAGCCTGTATAGCATTGAAGACATCGAACATAGTTGGTTCAGCAGATCAAAAGTTGGATGATAGTGCCGCTGCTTGTCCTCCGTTAGGCCCTGCTGCCTTTCCCTTCTTGCTGCTGCCTTCTGTAGTCTTCCTTGAGTTCCACATTTTTTGTGTAGTCACCTAACTTTCACCACTAAATATATATCAGCAATAGTTCTAGTATGTGTTAAAAGAGAAGCAAAAAGACTCAGAATATGAGGTTAGATGGAATTGGAATCACATATAATCTTCCCCATGGCAGCTAAGGGAAACACAAACATTCCTGATGGTGGCTGCCACCCCTCCACCTTCCCCGTAGTACCTAAGGTACCTGTACCTGTGATTACTGGAAATGACTTTCCAGGATTTGCAAAATTAATCACAGAGGGAGTAAACCCTGCTGTGTCAGCAGCTGTGATAACAAGAGCACAGGCAAAGAAAAATTCAGGTGTTGTGGACTCTTTCCCTTTTGCTGACTTTGATTTGGACTTGTCTGAGTTCAGCTCCAAGATCTGGAAGTCCAGGAAAGAAAGACAGATGCCTGAAAAAAAAAACAGTGGCAACAAAAGACTTATGGACATAAGAGATTGATGTTTAAAAATGCTGGAACTAAAACTGATAACTGAGTGTGATTTTGATTGGAGCAAACTAACAATGTTTCTCTCCAATGTTATGTTAAGCAGCTGGGGGGTGAAACAAAAACAGAGAGAACCAATACGAAAAAATTGTAATGGGCTACTGTACACAGTTTTGGTTAATCCTCAGATGCAGGAACAGATAGAATAATTGGTTGTACCAAAGAAGTATAAAACTGAGTTGATACAAGTAGGACATGACAGTCCTATGGCTGGTCATTCACGGAGGGACTGCCCCCTTACCAGACTGTTCCACAATTTTACTGGTCTGGGATTCATGAGGATGTTGCTACCTACTGCAGTTCTTGTGCTGAGTGTCAGAAAGTAGCCCCAGTAACTAAAAAGACAAGGTGCCTCTGGTACCCCTACTCTTGATAGATGTGCCTTTTGAGACAATTGCAATGGATGTGGTTGGCCCCTTAGAGAAAAACAACAAGAGTAATCTATTCATTTTGGTAGTATCTGACTATGCTACTCGATACCAAGAGGCAGTTCCATTGCATACTGTCACAGCCCCAAAAGTCACAGCAGAACTTGCCAAAATGTTCAGAAGGGTGAGCATACCTAAAGAGATTATTACTGGTCAGGGTAGTAATTTTGGTGCTGCATTACTGAAGGAGCCATACTGACTACTAGGTATCACTGCCATAAGAACCTTCTCTTATCACCCTCAGACAGACAGTCTTGTTGAGCATTTTAATCAAACCCTAAAACGCATGGTAAAAAGGTTTGTGAAAAGTGAAGGGAAAGACTGGGATCAATACTTATCTTACCTGCTTTTTACCTACAGAGAAGTGCTACAAGCATCAACAGGTTTTTCACCCTTTGAAATGCTGTATGGTAGGCAACCTAGAGGGCCACTAGATGTAATAAAAGACACATGGGAAGATAACACCACTCAGAAAGGATCTATTGCATCTTATATGTGTGTACTGAGAAAGAAATTGGCAAAATATATTGAAATTGGCCACAGTAATCAGGAAGAAGCCCCAAAATAGCATATGTGTTATGATCATGGAGTAAAAGAAAAAATTACTCACCTTAGTAATTATGTTTCTTCTAATGGAGTCTTGCTGTATTTTCACTATTACAGTTAGCCTCAGCCTTTAAACTGCCCCAGAGAACTAAGGGTTAACTTTCTATGCAGAGCATAGAATGCTGAGCTCGAGCTTGGTTGAAATCCAACCATCAGATTCTTACGAGCAAAATACTCACTAACTATCCTATGTAGAAATTGTAAAATTTTTACTAGCCAACTGGCAACAAGACTTTTGGATTCCCAAGGAAGACTCAAGTCAGGAAACCCAAAACCAAAAACCAATTCAAATAAGAAAAATAATAAAACAAACTCCCAAACAAAAAGAGAAGGGTATAAGAGAAGAACCCCTGAGGTGCAACACTGCAACTGCCCACCCACTTCCCAAAAACAGGTTCTGAGAGGGGAGACAATGATGGAGGTCAGAATACAGCAAGACTCCATTAGAAGAAACATAATTACTAAGGTGAGTAATTTTTTCTTCAAACAACATGAAGTCTTGCTGTATTCTGACTATTGCAGACTACCAAGCAGTACCTCCATGGAGGAGGGACAGAACCTACTTTGGAAATAGGCTCTAAAGTACTGCTGTGCCAAACTGAGCATCACTCCTAGCCTGGATATCCAGAGAGTAATGCTTGGTAAAGGTATGGACTGTTTTCCAGGTGGCTGCTTGACAAATTTCTAAAAGAGGAATATCCCTGGCAGCAGCCGGGAAGCAGCTGTACCTCTGGTGGAGTGAGCCCTCAGGCCTGAAGGTGGAATCTTTCCTAGTTTCTCATAACAGAATTGTATACAAGACACAATCCACCTGGCAATAGTTCTCTTGGTGGCAGGTTTGCCCTTTCCCACTTCTCCGTAAGTGAGGAACAACTGGAGGGAATCAAACCTGTGACCCTTGGTATGCTCTATGTAGTAGATAAGGGCCCTTTTAACATCTAAACTGTGTAGCCTCCTCTCTCCTGAAGAAGAATGATCAGTGAAGAAGACAGGAAGAGACAGACTGATTCAAGTGGAAATCTGAAACCACTTTGGGCAAGAACCTTCTATTGGTTCTAAGGACCACTTTATCCCTATGAAAGGAGATAAAATCAGGTTCCACTGACAGGGCTTGCAATTCACTGATACATCTGGCAGAGGTAATGGCTACTAAAAACACAGTTTTCCAAGTCAAGTACTTAAGCTCTGCTGAGGACATAGGTTTAAAGGGAGGTTGCATAAGTTGAGCAATGCAACCATTTAAGTCCCAGGCAGGGGCAGGGTCTCTAAAGGGAGGACTGGTATGAAGCAATCCCTTAAAAAATTTACATAACACAGGATGAGATGCTAGTGAGGAAGACTTCCCCACCGACAGAAAAGCAGAAACAGCTGACAGGTGCACCTTGAGTGTAGCTGGTCTGAGGCCTAAGCCATTCAAATGGACCACATAATCCAGAACTGTAGGCAATTCAGCAGTGTCTGGGGAAATATGTTTCTTGGAACACCAAATGCTGAATCTCTTCCATTTGGAGTTATAAGTCTTTCTAGTGGCTGGCTTTCCAGAGGCTTTGCGGATATCCAGAACCCCCTGAGGCAGATGCAAATCTGCATACTCTAACTCTTCAAGAGCCATGCCTTGAGATTGACAGACTGAAGATTACGGCACCAAATCCTCCCAGAGAGGAGGTTAACAGGTTGTAATTCCTGGGAAGAGACAGGGAGAGATGGACTGCTAGGGACAGCAACAGCGGGTACCAAGGCTGTCTGGCCCAGTCTGGAGCAATCAGAATTACTTTGCAAGGTTGTGACCTTATCTTGACTAAAACTTTGAACAGTAGAGGAAAGGGAGGGAAGGCATACAGAAATGTCCCCTTCCCAGTTCAGAATCAGAGCATCCAGAGGGACTGAGCCCAAGACTGGGGGTCTGCAACAAAAGAAAGGAAGTTGGTGATTGTCTGGGGCTGCAAAGATATCTATCTCTGGAGTGCCCCACCTTGAAAAAAATCACCTTCAACACCAGAGGGTCCAGGGACCATTCTTGGTGGCCCTGTGAGATCCTGCTCAGTGCATCTGCTAGCACATTGTCCTTCCCTGGAAGGTAGACTGCTATCAGAGAGGTTTGCAGGGAATAAGCCAGGGACCACAACTTCATGGCTTCTGTGCACAAGACTGTAGACCGAGTGCCTCCCTGCTTGTTGATGTACCACATGGTGGTGGTGTTGTCTGTTCTGACCTGAACCACCTTGTTCTGTACTGACAGAGAAAACTTGCAGAGCCAGAAAAACTGCCCTGAGTTCCAGGAGATTGATATGGAGAAGGGATTTCTGAGGGGGCCACAGTCCCTGGGCAGTAGGGGCCCCCAGATGGGCTCCCAGCCCAGAAGGGAAGCATCCATAGTAAGAACCACTGAGTGAGACTGGTGACACACGGGACCCCTTACCTTAAATGTACTGATCCTGCCACCATTGAAATAGCTTGGATCAGGGTCCCAGTCACTGGAATCAGTTTAGTAAGGGGATCCTTCCTCTGGGACCAAAAGGCCCTCAGATGGAACTGAATGTCCCTCATCTGGAATCTTGCCCTTTGGACCACTGCTGTAGAAGCTGCCATGTGGCCCAAGAGCTGAAGGAAATGCCTTGCTGGTCGAGACACCTGAAGGCTGAAGGAAGAAGCCAGTTCCATAAGAACTCCTGCCCTTTCCAGGGGAAGAAAGGCTCTTGCTTTGACAGAATCCAGCTCCGCCCCTATAAAGGTAAGGAGCTGCAGTGGCTCAAGAACTGACTTGGGAAGGTTGAGAAAAATCCTAGAGAAGTGAGCACTTGCTGGGTCACTTGCAGGTCTGACCTGACTTGGTCTGGAGACTGGCCCACTATGAGCCAGTCGTTCAGATATGGAAAAATGGAAATCTTTTGCCTTCTTAGAAAGGTAATGACTACTGCCAGGCACACTGTGAAAACCCTTGGTGCTGATGTTAGACCAAAGGGCATTGCTTTGAACTGATAGTGGCCTGAGGGCAACTCGAACCTGAGGTACTTTCTGTGGGAGCACCTGATGGGAATGTGAAAATAGGCATCTTTGAGGTCCTGGGAGGCTAGCCAGTCCCCTGGCCTTAGACAGGGAAGAATTATTCCCAGAGTTACCATCTTGAACTTTGGCTTTAAAAGATGTTTGTTCAGGTATCTTAGGTTTAGGATGGGTCGCCACTCCCATGTCTTTTTTGGGGTAAGGAAGTACCTGGAGTACAGACCTTTGCCCCTGTGTAGGGTAGGAACTCTCTTTATGGCTCTTAAGGCCAGAAGAGATGAAACCTCTGCCTCTAGGGCAAGGGTTTCTGAGAGACCTGCAGGTGGAAAAGATCTGGCTCTCATCTTCGGAAATTTTTTGAAGCTGAGAACCAGTCCCTGGCTTACTATTCCAGGACCCACTTGTCTGAGGTAATAGACATCCAGTCCTGGACAAAGTAAGCCAGCCTGCCCCCTACTGGAATAGGACAGTCAACCCGGGAAGACCCAGCAGGGTGTCTGCTTGGCAGGGGCCTTAGGCTGAGGATTAGATGCAGCCCTGCTCATCCCTCTTCTGCCTCTCCCTCTGAAGAACCCCCTCTGTGAAAAGGGAGAAGAGACCTGTGCTTGGTAAAAAGGCCTATGAAAAGGCCTGCTCCTGTCCCTAGACTGCTGCCTTTGAGGAGTTGCCTGCCTCTCCTTGGCCTGAGCACTCCTATAAGTGGTCCCGTACTCGTCCATTTTCTTCATGTAATTCTCAGTCTGCTCCCCAAACACAGAATTACCCACTACAGGAAAATCCATGGCCTTAGCCTGGGTGTTCTGTGAGAGGCTAGTACATCTGAGCTAAGCCATTCTCCGAAGAGCCACAGATGTAGCCATGACTCTTGATGACACATCACTGGAGTCCACAGCAGCATGAAACTGTACTTTTGATGCCTCAATCCCATCAGCAGCCACCTCCTCCAGCTCCTTGGCTAGCTGGGGGGAGGCCTGTTTAGCCAGTGCCAGTAGAGTGTCCCACCTGGACTTCAGGTACCTGGCTGTATAGGCCATATATTTCACCTGCCTGAGTCCCAAGGAACATGCCATGTACTGCTTTTTTGCCATGGCATCAGTCTTCCTGGAGTCTTTGTCTGGGGGGGTGTGAAGCTAAGGGAATATTTGTCTTGTCACAGGCAGCAGCCTGCACTACCCGAACATGGCTGCATTGCTGATATAAAAACTCCATATGTGAGCCTGATAGTGTGTACCTCTTGTCTATCCTTCTGTCAACAGGAGGTACAGTATTGGGAGACTAACATTTTTAGTGTCTGCTTCCCAAAGGATTGGTGGAGGGGATGTCCATCATTTCTACATAATCAGGCTCCTCCTGATCCTCCATGGCCTCCTCCACAGGAAGCTGGAGGGTTTCAGCCATCTTTCTGTAAAACAGAAAGTGGGAAGGGGACTCAGAAAGCCTAGGAGGGGAAACACCAGAAGGTCTGTCTGGGGAGATGTCCGGTTCCACAGGCACATCCAGACTTTTACCATCATCACCATCATCCTCGAACTCCCCCTCCTCCTCAAACTCCGGTTCATAAAAATCTTCAGGGGTATAATCTTGAACTGGGGGAACCGACTGAAACAAACCCCTGCTAAAAGGTGTCGGATCGGTCAGAACCGGGTGAAGCGATTCCACAATCCGAATCGCTCTGCCTATTTCATCGGCGGTCAGAACATCAACCTCTGGATCCGAACCAGTCGATTTTTCTTTGCGTTTCCTTTTTGTAGGAACTGTCCCCTCAGGATTGGCTCTCCTCTTGCCTGAAGAAGTATCGCCCTGGTCAGAGGGCACTCCTTCTGGTTCGGTAGGAACCGAACTGGGCTGGCCATCCGGGTCAGCGGACTTCTTGGCCTCCTTTTCCCTCAGTCTACCTAATCTCCTTTCAAGGGTAGATTTAGGAAAATGTTTACAAATTTGGCAGTCTGTATCGAGGTGTTCAAACCCCAGACAATAAACACAGGTGGTGTGGGGATCGGCCTTAGCAAAGACTTCCCCACACTCACTGCAGTGTTGAAACCCAGTGGGCCCGATTTTTTTCTTGGGTTTCTCAGACATGGCCAACCTAACCAAACTTACCCATTTTATGGCAACCGCCAGGCAAGACTCCCTTATCGGTTCCTAACCGTGTCATGGGTACTGTAAAAAAACATTCAAAACATGTCTTTTTTTAGAAACGATAAGGACCGGTAACCACACACTAAAGCAAAAACACAAGAATTCACTACAAGTAATCGGTTTTGCCGAACCGATCTAACACTTTACAATTTCCACAAAGAAAAACAGAACAAAACCTATCTAGTACTCACGGTACCGCAGACAGAGACTGAACCGACTATGCGGAAATAAATTCGGTTTAAAACTGACAACTTAACCGAGACTATAACCGACTTTCGAACCGAGCTGAAGGAGAAATCTCGGGAGCGACTGTTCAGTGAGGCGGAGTAAAGAATCTGATGGTTGGATTTCAAAGGGATACAGACAGAGATCTCAACCGAGCTCGAGCTCAGCATTCTATGCTCTGCATAGAAAGTTAACCCTTAGTTCTCCGGGGCAGTTTAAAGGCTGGGGCTAACTGCTAATAGTCAGAATACAGCAAGACTTCATTGTTGTTTGAAGACATTTTTTTTTAGCCAGGTGAAAAGGTTTTGTTAGTGCTACCCAGTACAGACAACAAACTGTTAATGAAGTGGCAAGGGCCTTATAAAGTGGTTAGATGTACCAGTACAGTTAACTATGAGATTGAGACCCCTGATAGGAAAAAATCCTACCAAGGTATACCATGGTAACCTCCCAAAGAAATGGATTGAAAAAAAAAAAAACACCAAAGGTTGCTTTGTTAGTATTACTAGAAGCTGATAAAGATATTGCTATAACTTATGTCAGACTGGAACAAACTGCAACTGCTGATGCTGTAAACATGAATGTTTCCTTACCCACAGAACAAAGTGCAGAAATTAGTTAACTTGGCAAAGACATTTAGAAGTACTTCAACCACACTTCTAGGCCAAGCAAAAGGGGTCGAGCATGTAATAGTGACACAGAACGTTCATCCTATCAGACAAAAGACATACAGATTATCACAACAGTTAAGAACAGATGTGGTTAAGAAAACACAAAAAAAACGGAAGAGCTGGGTATGAGTGAAGAATCAAGAAGGGCTAGGTCATCACCAATGGTGACTGTAAATAAAAAAGAAGAGGGTGTAAGAATCTGCCTTGATTCTAGGAAACGTAATCAAGTGTCCAACTTTGACAGCTATCCTATGCCCAAGAAAGACGATTTGGTGGACAGACTGGGAAGTGCCAAGTACTTTAGTACCCTTGCTCTCACCATGGGTTACTGGAAATCCCCCTAGCTAAAGAATCCAGAGACAAAATGGCATTTTGCATTCCAGATGGATTCCATCGGTTCACCGCACGCCATTTGGTTTACCTGGCACTCCTGCTACATTCCAGCAGTACATGGATGTAATTCTAGCCCCTCACATTGATTACTGTGCTGCTTACTTGAATGATGTCATGGTGTACAGTCCTGACTGGAAAAGCCACCTAGAAAACCTATGAACAGTTATCCAATCGAATGCATGTCTGACCATTAATCCTACCAAGTTTGTATTAGACATGCAGTAAACAAGATTTTAGGGTTATATTTTGGGAAATGGAGACGTAAACCCAGAGTTTTGCAAGATTTATTCATTTATTTAGTTTTTGTTGACCGCGTACATGCACTAGACACATTCTTGTCTATTTTCAGGCACGACCCGGGGGTAGGGGGATACAGATGAATGCCAACTGACCCTGAATCAGATTAAGTTGTTGGTGGTATTTTTAGTGAACAGGGGGAAATTTGGTCAGGGCACCGGGAAAATTCCCCTACTTTCTTTGAGAAGTGCCATGGGATATTTAATATCCATCTGAACTACCACCAGAACAGGCAGATGGGACATCAGTTTAATGTCTCATCCAAAAGATGGCACTGTGACAGGGCTGAATATGGCCCTGTCCCAGTTGTTATGGAGAAAGAGTTTAAATGCAAGGGTGAAATCTATCCTCTCCTTTACTGTCTAGTCTCTGTCTAGTTGCACAACCAAATTTTCTCGTGAGATCTAGGATTTGATCCCCCTGACGGTCTTGCAATTCTCTGCCCTTCGCTATCTCTCTACCCTCACTTGCTGTTCTGTCTTTTCTCCCCCCTTGCATATCTGCTGGTATAAAAATATATGTGAATCATTTTGTGGAAATGTAATTGATACTGGGATCCCTTTGTTTAAAACTGTGTATAGTTATACTGCTGAAATGATTGCAAAGCTATTTGGAACTTAAGGGGTTAACTTTAGATGTAATTTGTAAGCCTTTTACAGAAGATGTAAACAAAAGGTCAGTTCTGGGTCACAATGTTCTTTCTGCTGCACCTGCTAAAACTGACAAGAACACTGGAAACTTACAAGAACATTGTGTGAGAAGCATGCTATTTTCCTAATGAGCTTCTGCACAGACTTATAAAAAGGAGCTGCTATGTTTTGCAAAAGAGACACAGAAACACAGAGACTGAGACTGGAAATTGAGAAGAAATCCAGATGGACTTCTCTGTTTATACTGCCTTTGTAAATAGTTATACTGAACAATTTTATTTTTTTATTTTACTGTTAATAATAAATCACTTGTTGCAAATTTTACAACTGCTCCTGGTTTTCCTATGCTTCCTGACCTGTGCCTCGATGAAAGGCACCTCAGGAGTGCAGCTCCCCCTTATGCTGCACTGCAGTGTCAGTATTGGGATATTAACCCAAGTGCCTGGTGTGGAGATAGAACCCACAACCTTCTGATCTCCCAGCCTCAGAGGCAAGTGTGCTACTTGCTGAGCCACTGACACTGAAGATAGAAGCTGTAGCTAATAGTACTGTCCGTAAAACAAAAAAAAACATGTCTGGTCATTTTTAGGTCTGGCTGGATACTACAGGAGATTAGTTCCCAGCTTTGCCCACTTAGCTACTCCTCTCACTGAACTGATAAAAACATAGTAGCTGAATAATATGAAATGGTCCCCACAGTGTGATGATGCTTTCCAGGCCATCAAGGTTGCATTAAGTTTAGCCCCTATTTTCAGAAGTCCAGATTCTGAGAAACCATTTCTGTTAGATACAACACAGGTGGCTTCTCCAAGTTCCTTCTCATCTATATTCTGAGTAAGGACTGCACCTAGGTTGACTCAAAATATTGATGGGAAGGAACATCCCCTTCTGCATATCAGTAGGAAACCACACGATAGAGAGAAAAAGTACTGCACTACAGGTGGTCTAATTTACAAGAACAGGATGCATAATTTAACTGCCAGGGAAAAACATTTTATAAAAGGAGAGCAATGTTTTGTTTAGAGAGAGAGAGGTAGAGATGGAGATTTTAAAGAGACTCTCAAATGAATGACTTCCGTTTGTTTGAACTGCCTGTATATCAAGAGCTATCCTGCACATTTTTTTATTTTATTGTTACTGATGACAATAAAACATTACTTGTGAATTTTATAACTTTTTCTGGTTTCCCTATGCATCCTGACCTATGTATGCCTTTACAACAGTCAGTGTGACATTACTGTAGACAACGCAGCTGGCACAATGTTTGACAGTATCAGCTTTCCGCAACTGAAAACCAGCAGTGTAGGTACCTTGATGAATGACAGTGTCTTTTTTATTAAGAATTTCACTCCCTGGCTCAACATTTAATGATCAGTTACTAAGGGTCACACAGGTCTGAATGCTGCAATTCCTGTAAGTTACCATGTCTGTTCTGAAATGGTAACTTTTACTCAAATGATTGCTGTGCATTTCCTTGTCACGACTCTTTGGAGAAGCTGGACATCTTTTCTTTTTTTTGTTTCAGGTATGTCACAAGATTCAGCACTTTCATCAATAAAAGCGGGGATAAAACTATTTATAAGTTTGCCGTTATTGCCCAGCCTGCACACGATGCTGAAGCAGCCACAGCTGCAATCTTGATCACGGTAAGTGTTACAAGAGAGCCATTCCAGCGAGCAGGATGGTTGCAGCAGTGCTCAAATATCCCATCGCTCTGGGATCCATGTGATTATGGCCGTGCAGACTGCCTGGATGTAATGGGAGTAAGTTGAGAAGGACTTGGTGAATTTCCAAAGATGGTAAGGGCATATCAGACATCACGGCTTTACTTTTTAAACTCGTTAAGTGATGAGAAACAATGGTGGCATCTGCAATCTATTTTAGAATGTGTGGCACAAAGATCTCATACCTATGTAAACTGGCATATTGACTGGTATTAGTTCATGCCCCTTGGCAGTAGTTTCATCTACCAAGCAGCACTACCCAATCAGATTTCGAGTTCATTGTTTGCCATATGATACAGTACAGATGACACATTATTAATGACTTGAGTGTAAACATTTATTTCAGCATTCCACCGTTCTAAACTACAGTACTACACATGATGACCCATATAGGACTGAGTCCCAAGCAGTCTGGAACAAGGAAAATCACTTGGGAGGAGGAAAACTATCCATAGCATGGAACCTCCAGCTGAACGGGTCTTATGAAAGAAGACCTTGAAGCACAGCCAGCCTGAAGCCTGCTCTATGGCGAGAGGCAATGTCCAAACTGTAGTGTTTCGTAAAGATATGGACAGAAGTCCAAGTTGCGGCTGCGCAGACGTCTGCCGCTGACACATTCTTGAAACAAGTCACAGAGGCAGCTACTCCTCTGGTGGAGTGACCTCTGACGTGACCCGGCAGGGTCTTGTTGAACTTTTCGTAACAAAAAATGATACAATGAGCCAACCATTTTGATAGGCATTGCCTAGAAACAGCACTGCCTTCTCTTTTATGTGCAAAAGAGACAAAAAGCTGATCAGTTTTCCCGAGATCCTTAGTCCGGGTGGTGTAGTATCTCAGTATTCTGTGAACATCCAAAGTATGCAAGAGGTACTCCCCTTGATTAGAGTGATGCGTACAGAAAGCGGGTAGCTGAATGGATTGATTCAGTGTAGATTCAGCTACCACCTTAGGGAGAAACGTAGGGTTGGTGAGTAGAGCCACATGTTCATGGTGGAAAATCAAGTAAGGGATTTTGCACATTAAGGCCTGAAGCTCGGAAATGCATCGAGCAGAAGTAATGGCCACTATGAAGAGGGTCTTCCAAGAAAGGAACTTTAAATCTGCTGTAGCTGCCGGCTCAAAGGGAGGCAGGGTAAGCTTCTCCAGAATGAAGTTCAGGTCCTGGGGGCGCAGGAATATGTATGGGGGTCTCAAACAGAGAACCCCTCTGAGGAAGGTCTTGGAGACTTCCAATTGAGCAAAAGCCCAGTCCCAAAGGGAATATGGTAGGCTGAAATCGCTGCCATGTGGACCTTTAAAGTAATGGCTGAGACCCAGATCAAGAGGTGTCGCATGTAGTTCAGGACTCTATTGGCTGAGCAAGAGAAAAGTTCGAAGTCCTTTGACGTGGCTCAAATAGAAAACCATTTCCACTTCATGGCGTAGGTGGACCTGGTGGAAGGCTTTCAGGCCTCTACGAAGATGTTCGCTACGAGCAGAGAAGCTCCGAAGCAGGCTTTAGCTACATCTGCAGGAGCCACGCATGTAAATGAAGGGATCTGAGACCTGAATGAACAAGAGTCCCCTGATCCTGGGTCAATAAGTGTTGCGACAGAGGAAGAGGAAGTGGAAAACTGTTGCAGAAGAGAAAACCAATCTTGCCTGGACCAGAACGGAGCAATGAGAATCATTCACACCCCTTCCAATCTGAGTATGTTCAGAACCCTCAGGATTAAGGGAATTGGAGGGAAGGCATAAATTAATCTATCCCGCCAAGCGAGAGACAGAGTGTCCCGCTGAAAAATGCCTCACCCTGGAGCGAGCGAGCAGAAGGTGGGAAGCTTTGCGTTTTGGGGAGATGCAAAGAGGTCTATCTGAGGCATTCCCCATTGCTGAAAAATGTCATTTATGACTTCTTGGTCCAGTTCCCATTTGTGGGCTCTGGATGAGGACCAACTGAGTTGGTCCGCCAGAGTATTTTCTACTCCCGGAACGTGGATTGTCGTCAGGTGAAGGAGATGCTGGGTTGCCCAAAGCCAGACCCTCATTGCTTCCTGCCACAGAGGGTAGGAACTTGTTCTTCCTTGCTTGTTGAGATATCAGACTACGTACATGTTGTCGGTTTGAATGAGGAGATGACCGGGAAGGATAAGGGAGTGAAGAGCCTGAAGGTCGCAAAGAACTGCCCTCAGTTTGAGCACATTTATGTGCAGATTTTGCTGGGATTTGGATCAGCTGCCCTGAGTCCTGTGAGACACAAGATGGGCTCCCCAGCCTTCCCCTTGATGCGTCTGTCGTCAACGTCTGGGAGGGGGGTCGATATTGAAGTGAACTCCCTGGCATAGGTTCTCCAGTACCATCCACCATTGTAAGTCCCTGATCATGGGGTCGGAGACTAGCACCTCTTGGTCTACAGCATCCAAGGTTTGGTCCCATTGAGACCGAAGCATCCATTAAGAGATTCTCAAATAGAGCCGAGCGAGTGGAACTGTCGGAATGGCAGCCGCCAATAGCATGAGAAGGTGAAGGACTGACCTGGTGCCAACCCTCCTGCGACCAGACAGAAGACAAGTCTGAGTCTGGAGGGTGTCCACACTGTCCAGAGGCAAAAAGGCTTTGCCGATGGTCGTGTCCAAAAATGCCCCTGTAAACTGGAGGCGTTGGCAAGGGACCAAATGGGACTTGGCCTGGCTAATGGTGATACCCAGGCTGGTGAAAACCTGCAGGGTAAGGGAAAGGGAGTGCAGGAGTTCCTCCCTGGATGGGGCCGCCAGGAGCCAATCGTCCAGGTACAGGAATACCTGTACTCCCTGGGTACGCAGGTGGGCCACTACCACAGCCAGGCATTTGGTAAAAACTCAGGGAGCCGAAGAAAGACCAAATGGGAGGGCCTTGAACTGGTAGTGTTCTCCCTGAAAGCAAAAAGAGAGGAATTTGCGGTGGGAAGGGCAGATGGGGATATGCAGGTAGGCATCCTGCATGTCCAAAGAGCACAGCCACTGTCCCTGCCAAAGGAGAGGAAGAAGGCTCTGCAAAGAGAGCATTCTGAATCATTTGTACTTCACGAACATTTTCAGGGAGCCGAGGTCTAGAATAGGCCTGACATCTCCGGTCTTCTTTGGGACCAGGAAAAAATGCGAGTAGTAGCCTGTCCCCAAAGGCGGTCGGGGACAGGCTCTATCGCTGCCTTCGACAGAGGTTATTTCATCTAGTACCAGAGGAAGATGTTGCGGGGAGTAAGACAACCGTGGAGGAGGTCTTCGGGGTGGTTTCTGGAGAAACTCGTTTGAGTGTCCTGCTGAAATCAACTGGAGCACCCAAACATCTACGTTATCCTCGCCCAGCCTGGCAGATGGAAGGAGAATCTTCCACCTTCCGGTTCCACTGGGGTCTCCAGAGGCAGTGGAAGAGGAGGGGAGTCAGGAGGTGTGGGGCAGCACAGCAGCCGAGGCTCCCGTGGCCCTTTTGCTAGGTGGAGGCTTGGTTGCTGGAGAAGCCTGACGCTTGTTGGGCCACTTGCCCTGTGGTTTTGGATGGCTGCGTCTACGAAAGGGATGCGGCTGCCCTTGAGGGGGCCTGTACATGGAATCAACAGACTTGAGTGCAGTGCCCTTCTCTTGCAGGTCGGTACTGATGTCCTTGACATCACCCCCAAACAGCACTGAACCCCTGAAGAGAGCATCCTGGATCGAGGATTTCACTTAAGGGACCAAACCTGACACACGGAGCCAAGCATGATGCTGTAAGCCTATGCCGAAAGCTAAGCTCCTTCTGGCAGAGTCCACTGCATCGTAAGTGGCACAGAGCATTTGCCTACTGGCCGAATGAGCAGAATGGACAAGGTCTATCACTTCCTGTCTAGTCTGAGATGCAGGAAGGGAGTTCAATTTTGATTCCACCTGACAGAGGATGGTCTTCTGGAAGTCCCCCATATGTGCCACATAGTTCAAGGTCCTAATACCCAGGGTAGAAGAGGAATAAACCTTCTTCATGTATTGGTCCAGAAGCCGTGACTTCTTGTCAGGTGGTGATGAGCTGAGGTGTTTCAGATTAGCGGAATGGCCATGAGTGGCACTAATGATGACCGAATCCATCTTAGGGTGTAGATTCAAAAAATCTATACCCTTGGGAGCCTCATATAGCTGATCTGCCTTCCTCGGAAGGGGGGCTAACGTGGAAGGTTGTTTTCAAATAGTGGAAACAAGGTCCGCGTGAGGCTCGATCCAGGGTGGAATCAGTGTCGGAGCAGTCTTGGGCAGATCCAAGTGAGCAGCGAGCTTTTTATGCAGTGGCTCTGGCTCCAGTGATTGCCACTGATGAACTTCCTGGATTTTCCTCAGTAACTCCAGAAAGGATGGATACTTTGGAGGGGTCCTTGGCCTGGGGCAGTCTGGAGTATGGGGCTCATCATCAGGATCACAGCATCCAACTGAATCCGATGAGATGTGTCCGACGTAGAAGGAGAAGACTCCTCACGGCGTGGGGGAGGAATGACCCCACTGGGGAGTTCCTTGGGGCGCATGTCCTCCCCACTCCGGGCGCCAGAGGGCTCTCCTCTGGTATTGGATAAAGGGGAAGGAGTCTCCCGTCTCCGACGTAGGGGATCCTGCAAAGGGTCCAGTGTCGGTAGACGACTCTCTACCTCTAGGCCAGAGTCTCCTTCAAGTCTGCTGGTGGCTGGGGCATGGGCAGCGGAGGAGGGGGATACGGATACTGAGGATATCCATTATACGAGTATCCATAACCTGAAGGCGGGAAACCCAGTGTTGGGTACTGAGGCACTGGGTACTGCGGTGCTGGATATTGCGGCGTCGGGTAGAGAGGTGCCAAATACTGCGGAGCCGGTTATCAGGGCACCGGGTAGTGAGGTGTCGGATACCCAGGAGCCAGGGGCTCTGGGAGAACAAAGGGACATGGCAGAGGCCCAGCTGGTGGGACAGGCATAGGGAAGGCTGTCCCCGCGGACGTCGGGCCCGGCGTAGGAACACCACCTGGGAAGGGGACATCCGCTGGCGTCGGGTAGGCCAGTGTCTGAGGTTCCGGCGTCAGGGTGTCTGGTCCTGAAGGAGTAGGCCCTGATGGCAGCATGTCCTCTGTGACGACCGGGGAGGGAGGGTTAGAGTCCCTGGGGGTCAGCAGAGGGGACGCAGGGACCTCAGAGGGCAGCGCAATGTGCTGCAGAGAACCTGGAGCACTGGATCTATTGAGGGGATCCGGTGCAGGCTCCTTAGCCGGGTGGGTGTTGGTGGGGTTGACGTCCGGCTTATTGGCTGGATACGGGCGGGTGTCGGAGGAGCTGACGTCTGACTTATTGGACCCCTTGCCAGAGTAAGGTCACGCTGGAGATGCGGCCTTGTCAGGCGAGAGTTTGGCTGGGCGCCCTCCCGAAGGAGACAGTGGCTTAGCAGCCTTGTCCGGGCGGACGTCGGTGGAGCCGACGTCTGACTTAGTGGTCCCGCTCAAACCTGAGGACCGCGTGGTGGAAGCGGCACTCTCAGAAGCGGAGGCCTCCTTTCCACGGAGCTTCAAGGTCGGGCGAGCCAAGCGGAGGCGACACTTTCTTGGTGACCACCAAGACAGGTCATCGTGGAAGCGATCCCCCAGAGGATGTTACCTTCAACGCGCACTGCAGCCGGAGCCGCGGTAGCCGTGGAAGTTGATTCCCACTCCCGATGCTTCCCCTTGTCCCTTTTCTTTTGTGACCTTTGGGGGAAGTGGACGCCTGCCTTAACTTCTTCAGCTCCTTCTCCATAGATGCCATCTTTTTCTTTAGAGTATGGACCTCCAGGGACTGCTGCTTTCTTTTTCGGGTAGCAGAGTTGAATTGCTGGCAGTGTTGGCATTTCTCCATGGAGTGGTCTAGGCCCAGACAGAAGAGGCACAAGGAATGGCCGTCCTTGTGTGGGAGTTGAGAGTTGCACGAGTCGCACTTATGCTTATGCGATTCGGAGGGCGTTGGGGACGACACACTCGGCAAATCGAACAAGTAGTCGAAAAAGAGAGAAAAATAGGGTCAAAAAGTTCAAAAACTAACTGACGAGCGTTGAACTCTACCGCAAGGAACTCTGACAAGCCAACGATGAGAAAGACTGGAAGGCGGACGTGGGGAACCGCCCCTATATACTAACATCAGTCACCTGATGTGGGAGCGATCCCCCGCCAGAGACTGCTAGCTAGAAATTTTTCCGTGGGGTCCTGACGCTTGGCGGGTCAGTCCTATATGTGAATATCTACTGCAAGAACCCGCTCAAAGTAAGATCCAATTTTCCCCCTCCAATAACATTTAATTCTATATGGATTGCTGCTGTATTCTTCTTCTCATAAAAGACTCAGAATGACAATATGTATTTGATGTTCCCTATGTGGATATGGCCTGTATGTTTACCCTTAAATAAATAAATGTTTGAAAAAAAAAAAATCAACCTACTGATTTATGTCAAATCATTATCAAATATATAGATCCAATCAGACATAGCCTGTGTAAGCCTATAAAGTACTGCAAGTAACAAAAGTGGTGCTAAAATGATTACCAAACACTCCTGCTTCAACAATGTACAGAGAATGAATAAAATGTACACATTTCCTTCAAGTTCAATCTGTAACACAGGAAAAGTCAAGTTGTGCTGCTATTTGAAAGGAGTAAGTTACATAAAATCTAATGGATCTCAATATGATGGAATACAGTTGTTGTAAACGATTTATAAGAAATCTATCCCTACAGAGTATTTGCAGCTGTTCTTCAAGACCTTGAACTGCTGTAGTGTTTAACTAATTATTTAGCAGTTTTTGACCACACAGATTTTGCTCCCTAGGATTTACATGCAGAAACTAATGATAAACAAAGACAGTCAGCATTTCCAAAACTTACTACTGAAACAAGGAAGTTGCTTTAACAGTTGTCTAATAACCCATATGTATAAATTCACTATGTAGCATTGGTTTTATTCTTTAGCATGCTTTCAGTTCAACAGTCCTTTGTTTGAAGAAAGGCAGAGAGGTATGCACAGACACAAGTAATGACACCATTATTTTATCAAAAGTAAGGAAACAGAACATCTCTGAATGGCTGTGTGAACTCATTACCTTCTCTTGGAAAAATACTGACATACTCTGTCCTGACGCGCGCTCTTTCCTTCTCTCCAACTCAATGAGACTCAAGATAAGGGGGCTTCTCTTTACAACACTGGGATTTGCCATCAACAGGGCCTCAAATGATGCTTGTGAGGTCATCTGCTGAGCTCTGCTGTGAGAGGTATTTTGAGGGAGAGTGGTCCAGTCAGGCATGACATCAGCTGCCTATCCCAAACCGACGAACAGTATGTCAGTATCCTTTCACTGCACTGTGCCTCATCCCTCCTTCCGCTTACCAGTAATTACCAGCTTTAATGCTCCCCTTTCACCCCTCAGACTAACATGTGTCAGGGTAGGGAGCCCCTCCATATCAACGGAGGAGGCAGTATGGGCAGTGGTTTAAGGCTCTGAGCTGCAAACATGGAGACCTGGGTTTGAATCCCACAGCCCCCACTTGCATACTGTGTGACCCTGAGCAAGTCACTTAACTTCCTCGTGCTCCCAGGTAACAAGCTTTCAGCTTAGTGTGTCTCACCTGGTAAAAATAATTGTAAAAAAAAAAATAGTGGCTGGGGGAGACGGAATCAATGTGGTGCCAGCCCGAGACCCAGATACCCAATGGCATGGGATAACCCTAAAGAAGTTACGTACAGAAAATTAAGTGTGGGGAGAACAAATGGAAGGGTAAGTGACTTGCTCAAAGTCACAGTAAGTGATGTTGGTGGGATTCAAACTTGGGTCTTTAGGGTCACAGGTTCTGTGCTCTAACCACTAGGTCATACTGTCACTGTGAAAAATAAGATGGAAAATTCAGTGGGTTATATTTTTTTTTTTTTTATCAGAAGGCTTTATTATTACAATAATATACACATATTTGCCAGTGCAATATTTATTATCGATTTTGGTGGCTATCTAGGTTCCAGTATGAGCTCTCCTTTTCAGCATGCTACCCTGGACCTATACTTGTGGTGATCATGGTGGCCGGGGGAGTACATGCTAAATGAAGAAGTCACTATGGACCAGTGGACACTGATATGGAAAGGTCGAACTGTCCCATGTTGCTTCATCTTGCTTTCTGTATCCCAAACATCATTTCCTGAGCAACATATCCTGTTGCAGACAAAGGCAAAGAGCTGAAGTGTATGAACACCATAGCCTCTCAAGGGAATCCCCTGCTTAGGGGTGCTTTATTAGTGGCATCCCCCTTTCTGCTGTTACAACACAATTTTATATATTTACTTAATCTGTTTAATCCAGGAGAAAAATACAGAGGTAGACAGGAAATCTCATTTACAGATGTGGCCTTGGGGGAAGGGATTGCGATAAAAGTCCTGGTACAGATATATTATTGTAAGACAACATAAGCTAGTGAGACTCAGAGTATAACGGTGTATTGCAACTCAGCTTGATGATCCTGATGCTATTTGCATCCCTAATACCAACTGGAAGGCTGTTTCAAGATGAGGAGCCCTTAAACTGATAGCAACCTGACCTGCTTTATTTTTGCAGTTGGAGTGGGCAGCAAAGGTTTCTGGGTCAGGGAAGATACAAACTAATATGCCATACAAGGTTTCATCAACAACACACTGATATAGACACATGCTGCCATTGCCACTGTGCATTCCATTTTATAATCTCAATAAGGCTCTCCAGAATATGCATAGTTTTGTGATAATTAAGCATTATAAAATGGCAAGAAAAAATCTAGAAATCTCATTGGCCAAGAGAGATCAGCTGACTGTACATTAAATCTCTATATAAGCACAGTCATCCTGCTCCTAAACCACATCGCACAATGAGCAAATCAGTCCTCCTACAACCAGAAAGTACAGTTACGTAAGAACTTACCGTAACAGTATATCTTCAAGAGAGGCTCTTGCAGTAGGTAATTACATACAGGACTGAAGCCGGCAGGCATCAGGACCCCACGGAAAAATTTCTAGCTAGCAGTCTCTGGAGGGAGACCGCCCCCACGTCAGGTGACCGGCGTCAGGCGATGTCAGTATAAAGGGGTGGTCCCCCACGTCCGCCTTCCAGTTCTTTCCCGCCAAGGGCCAAAAAGGCAAGACGAGAGAGAAGACAAAATTACTCACCTTAGTAATTGTGTTTCTTCTATTGGAGTCTTGCTATATTCTGACATATGCAGTGATCTCCAACCCTTGAACTGCCCCGGAGAACAAAGAGTTAACTTTCTATGCAGAGCACAGAATGCTGAGCTCGAGCTAGGTTGGAGTTCCTGTCTGGAGTGTTTCAAACTCAAACCATCAGATTCTTACGAGCCCACTACCTAAAGATTCTATGTGGAAATTGTAAAATTCCTACTGGCCAACTGGCAGTAAAAAGTTTTGGGTTCCCAAAGGAAGACTCGAGTCAGGAAACCCAAAAACCAAAACCCAATTTAATACAAATAACAGTAATAAATCAACACCCAAACAAAAGGAAGAGGGTGTAAACAAGGAACACCCTTGGGGTGCAACACTGCACCTGCCCACCCACTTCCCAAAAACAGGTTCTGAGAGGGGAGGCAGGGAGGGAGGTCAGAATACAGCAAGACTCCAATAGAAGAAACACAATTACTAAGGTGAGTAATTTTTTCTTCAAACAACATGAAGTCTTGCTGTATTCTGACATATGCAGATTACCAAGCAGTACCTCCATGGAGGAGGGACAGAACCTACTTTGGGAATAGGCTCTGAAGCACTGCTGTGCCAAACCAAGCATCAATCCTAGACTGGATATCCAGAGAATAATACTTGGTAAAGGAATGGACTGTTTTCCAGGTGGCTGCTTGACAAATCTCTAAGAGAGGAATATCCCTGGCAGCAGCCAGGGAAGCAGCTCTACCTCTGGTGCAGTGAGCCCTCAGGCCTGAGGGAGGAATCTTTCCTGGTTTTTCATAGCAGAATTGTATACAAGATACAATCCACCTGGCAATAGTTCTCTTAGTGGCAGGTTTGCCCTTTCCCACTTCTCCATAAGTGAGGAACAACTGGAGGGAGTCAAACCTGTGACCCTTGGTACGCTCAATGTAGTAACTAAGGGCTCTTTTAACATCCAAACTGTGTAGCCTCCTCTCACCTGAGGAAGAATGATCAGTGAAGAAAACAGGGAGAGACATAGTCTGATTCAAATGGAAGTCTGAAACCACTTTGGGCAAGAACCTTCTATTGGTTCTAAGGACCACTGTATCCCTGTGGAAAGAGATGAAATCAGGTTCCACTGACAGGGCCTGCAGTTCACTGATATGCCTGGCAGAGGTAATGGCTACTAAGAACACAGTTTTCCAAGTCAAGTACTTAAGCTCTGCTGAGGACATAGGCTCAAAAGGAGATTGCATAAGATGAGCAATGCAAACATTCAAATCCCAGGCAGGGGCAGGGTCTCTAAAGGGAGGATTGGTGAGAAGCAATCCTTTAAAAAATTTACAGAATACAGGATGAGATGATAGTGAGGAAAACTTTCCCACTGACAGAAAATCAGAAACAGCTGACAGGCGTACTTTGAGAGTAGCTTTTTTGAGGCCAAGGCTATTAAGATGGAGCATATAATCCAGAACCATAGGCAATTCAGCAGTGTCTGGAGAAATATGCCTCTTGGAACACCAGATGCTGAATCTTTTCCATTTGGAGTTATAAGTCTTTCTGGTGAAGGGCTTTCGAGCAGCTTTGAGAATATCCAGAACACCCTGAGAAAGATACAAGTCTGCAAACTCTAACTCTTCAAGAGCCATGCCTCGAGATTGAGAGACTGAAGATTGGGGTACCAAATCCTCCCCCAAGAGGATGATAACAGGTTGTAATTCCTGGGAAGAGACAGGGGAAGATGGACTGCTAGGGACAACAACAGGGGGTACCAAGGCTGTCTGGCCCAATCTGGAGCAATTAGAATCACTTTGCAAGGTTGAGACCTTATCTTGACTAGAACCTTGAACAGGAGTGGGGAGGGAGGGAAGACATACAGAAATGTCCCTTCCCAATTCAGAATCAGAGCATCCAGAGGGACTGAGCCCAAGACTGGGGGTATGCAACAAAAGAGAGGAAGTTGATGATTGTTTGAGGCTGCAAAGAGATCTATCTCTGGAGTGCCCCACCTTGAAAAAATCACTTTCAGCACCTGAGGAACCAGGGACCATTTGTGATGGCCCTGAGAGATCCTGCTCAGTGCATCTGCTAATACATTGTCCTTCCCTGGAAGGTGAACTGCTATCAAAGAGTCCTTCAGGGAATAAGCCAGAGACCACAACTTCATGGCTTCTGTACACAAGGCCGTAGACCGAGTGCCTCCCTGCTCGCTGATGTACCACATGGTGGTGGTGTTGACTGTTCTGACTTGAACCACCTTGTTCTGTACTGACTGAGAGAAAGCTTTCAGGGCCAGAAAAACTGCCCTGAGTTCTAGGAGACTGATATGGAGAAGGGATCCTGAGGGGACCACAGTCCCTGGGCAGTGAGGGCCCCCAGATGGGCTCCCCAGCCCAGAAGAGAAGCATCCATTGTAAGGACCACTGAATGAGACTGAGTGGTAAATGGGACCCCTTGCCTTAAGTTGTCCTGATCCTGCCACCATTGAAAGGCTTGGATAAGGGTCCGAGTCACAGGAATCAGCTTGGTAAGGGAATCCTTCCTTTGGGACCAAAAGACCCTCAGATGGAACTGAATATCCCACATCTGGAATCTTGCCCCTTGGAACACTGCTGAAGATGCTGCCATGTGGCCCAAGAGCTGAAGGAAAAGCCTTGCTGGCCGAGACACCAGAAGGCTGAAGAAAGAAGCCAGTTCTATAAGAACTCTTGCCCTTACCAGGGGAAGAAAAGCTCTTGCTTTGACAGTATCCAGCTCTGCCCCTGTAAAGGTAAGGAGCTGCACTGGCTCGAGAACTGACTTGAGAAGGTTGAGAAGAAATCCCAGAGAAGTAAGCACTTGCTGGGTCACTTGCAGGTCTGACTTGACTTGGTCTGGAGACTGGCCTACTATGAGCCAGTCATCCAGGTAGGGAAAAATGGAAATCTTTTGCCTTCTTAGAAAGGCAACGACTACTGTCAAGCACTTTGTGAAAACCCTTGGGGCTGATGTTAGACCAAAGGGCACTGCCTTGAAATGATAATGGCCTGAGGGCAACTCGAACCTGAGGTACTTTCTGTGGGAGCACCTGATGGGAATGTGAAAATAGGCATCTTTGTGGTCCAGGGAGGCTAGCCAGTCCCTTGGCCTTAGAGAGGGAAGAATTATTCCCAGAGTTACCATCTTGAACGTTGGTTTTAAAAAATGTTTGTTCAGGTATCTTAGGTCTAGGATGGGTCGCCACTCCCCTGTCTTTTTTGGGGTAAGGAAGTACCTGGAGTACAGACCTTGGCCCCTGTGTAGGGTAGGAACTCTCTCTATGCCTCTTAAGGCCTAAAGAAATGAAACCTCTGCTTCTATGGCAAGGGTTTCTGAGAGACCTGCAGGTGGAAAAGATCTGGCTCTCATCTTCGGAAATTTTTTGAAGCTGAGGACCAGTCCCTGGCTTACTACTTCCAGGATCCACTTGTCTGATGTAACAGACCTACAGTCCTGGACAAAGTAAGCCACCCTGCCCCCTACCCAAATAGGAGAGTCAACCCCGGCTGACACATCAGGGTGTCTGCTTGGCAGGGGCTTTAGGCTGAGGAGTGGATACAGTCCTGCTCATCCCCCTTCTGCCTCTCCCTCTGAAGAACCCCCTCTGTGGAAAAGGAGAAGAGGCCTGTGCTTGGTAAAAAGGCCTATGAAAAGGCCTGCCCCTGCCCCTAGACTGCTGCCTTTGAGGAGTTGCCTGCCTTTCCTTGGCCTGAGCACTCCTGTAAGTGGTCCTAACCCACTACAAGAAAATCCATGGCCTTAGCCTGAATATCCTGTGAGAGGCTAGTACATCTGAGCCAAGCCATTCTCCGAAGAGCCACAGATGTAGCCGTGACTCTTGATGACACATCATTGGAGTCCATAGCAGCATGAAACTGTACTTTCGATGCCTCAAGCCCATCTGCAGCCACCTCCTCCAGCTCCTTGGCTAGCTGGGGGGACGCCTGTTTAGCCAGTGCCAGTACAGTGTCCCACCTGGACTTCTGGTACCTGGCTGTATAGGCCATATAATTCGCCTGCCTGAGTCCCAAAGAAGATGCCATGTACTGTTTCTTTCCCATGGCATCAATCTTACTGGAGTCCTTGTCTAGTGGGTGTGAAGCCAAGGGAATATTTGTCTTGTCACAGGCAGCAGCCTGCACTACCCCAACATGGCTGCATTGCTGATATAAGAACTCCGTGTCTGAGCCTGAAAGTGTATACCTCTTGTCCATTCTTCTACCCACAGGAGGTATAGTGTTAGGAAACTTTAGAATTTTTTCTGTCTGCTTCCCAAAGGATTTGTGGAGGGGAATAGACAGTCTCCTGGACTCTGGGATGTCCATCATCTCTACATAATCAGGGTCCTCTTGATCCTCCAACGCCTCCTCCATAGGAAGCTGGAGGGTTTCAGCCACCTTTCTGTAAAACATAAAGTGAGAAGGGGACTCAGAAAGCCTAGGAGGGGAAACACCTGAGGGTCTGTCTGGGGAGATGTCCGGTTCCACAGGCACATCCAGACCCTCACTTTCACCATCATCATCCTCAAACTCCCCTTCCTCTTCAAACTCCGGTTCATAAAACTCTTCAAGGGTATAATCTTGAACTGGGGGAACCAACTGAACCGAACCCCTGCCAGAAGGTGCCGGATTGGTAGGAACCAGTCGAAGCAATTTCACAATCCGAATCACTTTGGCTTTCTCTTCAGCAGTCGGAACATGAATCTCTGGATCTGAACCGGACGATTTTAGTTTGCGCTTTCTTTTTGTCAGAACCGATCCCTCAGAATCGGCTCTCCTTTTGCTTGAAGAAGTATCACCCTAGTCAGAGGGCACTCCTTCTGGTTTGGTCAGAACCGAACCGGGCTGGCCATCTGGGTCAGCGTACTTCTCTGCCTCCTTTTCCCTCAGTCTACCTAATCTCTTCACAAGGGTAGATTTGGGAAAATGTTTACATATTTGGCAGTCTGAATCGAGGTGGTCAAACCCCAGACAATAAACACAGGTGGTGTGGGGGTCGGCCATAGCAAAGACCTCCCCACACTCACTGCAGTGTTGAAACCCAGTGGGCCCGTTTTTTTTCTTGTGTTTCTAGACACAGCCAACCTAACCAACTTACCCTTTTATTGTGCCATGAGCAAGACACCATTATCGGTTCCTAACACGTGTCACAGGTATTGGAAAAACTGTAGTAAAGATTTTTTTTTTAGAATCGATAAGAACCGGTAACTGCACCCTAAGTAAAACACTAAATTTCACTATCAAATGGTCGGTTCAGCTGAACCGACCTGCACTTCAACAAGTTCCACACAGAAACAGAACAGTTCCTATCTAGTACTCACAGCACCACAGACAGAGACTGAACCGAGTATTCGGATAACTTTTTCGGTTTAAAAACCAATGAAAACTGAGACTTTAACCGACTTTCGAACCGAGCTGAAGGAGAAATATCCGGAGCGACCGTTCACTGAGGCGGAGTAAAGAATCTGACGGTTTGAGTTTGAAACACTTCAGACAGAGACTCCAACCTAGCTCAAGCTCAGCATTCTATGTTCTGCATACAAAGTTAACTCTTTGTTCTCCAGGGCAGTTCAAGGGTTGGAGATCACTGCATATGTCAGAATACAGCAAGACTTCATGTTGTCTGAAGCGGATATTTCCCTTCCTGGAAAAGGAGCTGAAAAAGCTTAAGGGGATAGAGGGCAGGAAGGCATTACCTACTGCAAGAGCCTCTCTCGAAGATCTACTGTTATGGTAAGTTCTTACGTAACTGTACTATCTTATTTCAAAAGGGCTCTTGCAGTAGGTAATCACATATAGGACTGAGTCCCAAGCAGTCTGGAACCAGGAAGAGCACTCGGGAGGAGGAAAACTACCAACTAATAAACCTCCGGCTGGAAGGGTCTTAGGAAAGAAGACCTTGCAAAACAGCCAACCCGAAGCCTGCTCTACGGCGAGAGGCAATGTCCAAACTATAGTGTTTTGTAAAGGTGTGGACGGAATGTCTGTCGCTGACACATTTCTGAAACAAGCTGCAGCGGTGGCTATTCCTCTGGTGGAGTGACCTCTGACCTGACCCGGCAGGGTCTTGTTGTACTTGTCGTAACAGAAAGTGATACAATGAGCCAACCATTTCGATGGGCATTGCTTAGAAACAGCATTGCCTTCCCTTTTGTAAGCAAAAGAGACAAAAAGCTGATCTGACTTCCTGAGATCCTTAGTCCGAGTTGTGTAGTGTCTCAGTATCCTGTGAACATCCAAAATAAGCAAGAGGTACTCCCCTTGATTGGAGTGTTGCATAAAGAAGGCAGGTAGCTCAATGGATTGATTCAGTGTTGATTCTGCCGCTACCTTAGGGAGAAACTTAGGATTAGTGCGCAGAGCCACTTGTTCCTTGTGGAAAACCAGATATGGGATTTTACACATCAAGGCCTGAAGCTGAAGTAATGGCCACTAGGAAGAGAGTCTTCCATGAGAGGAACTTCAAGTCTGCTGAGGCTGCCGGCTCAAAGGGAGGTAGGGTAAGCTTCTCAAGAACAAAGTTCAGATCCCAAGGAGGGGCGAGAACGCGGATAAGGGGTCGTAAATGGAGAACCCCTCAAAGTAAAGTCTTAGAGACTTCCAACTGTGCGAAAGTTCTGTCGCCAAAAGGGACTTGGTAGGCAAAGATAGCCGCCATGTGAATCTTCAAGGAGGAATGGCTGAGACCCAGGTAAAAAAGATGATGCATGTAGTCCAGGATTCTCCCGACAGGGCAAGAGAATGTCTCGAAATCCTTGGAAGAGGCCCAAATCGAGATCTGCTTCTATTTCATTGCGTAGGTGGATCGAGTAAAAGGCTTTCTGGCTTCCACTAGAATTTCGGCCATGAGCGGAGAAACCCCGAATCGGGACTGAACTACATTTGTAGCAGCCAAGCATGCAACTGAAGGGATCTGAGACCTGGATGAATCAGGGTCCCCTGATCCTGGGTCAGTATATGCTGTCAAAGAGGAAGAGGAAGCGGAGGTTCCTCTGAAAATTGTTGCAGAAGAGAGAGCCAAACTTGCCTGGGCCAGAATGGAGCAATGAGGATCATCCGAGATTCTTCTAAGTTGAGTTTGTGCAAGACCCTCAGAATCAAAGGAATTGGCGGGAAGGCATAGATGAATCTGCCCTTCCAGTCGAGAGACAGAGTGTCCCACCAAAAAATGCCTCTCCCTGGAGCGAGCAAGCGAGCAGAAGGCGGGAAAGCTTTGCGTTTTGAGGGGACATGAACAGGTTTACCTGGTGGGGGGGTTCCCCAGCGCCGGAAGATGTCATCTGCCAACACTTGATCCAGTTCCCATTTGTGGGCTTTTGGTGAGAACCGGCTGAGGTGGTCTGCCAGTGTGTTCTCAACTCCTGGACCATGAACTGCCGCTAGGTGAAGCTTGTGCTGAACAGCCCAGTTCCAAACTATCATTGCTTCCCTGCACAGAGGGTAGGAATGCATTCCTCCCTGCTTGTTTATGTACCAGACTATGCACATGCTGTCCATCTGGATGGTCAGATGGCCGGGAAGGACATGAGTCAAGAGCATGAAGAGCATACAGAATGGCTCTGAGCTCGAGCACATTTATATGAAGAGTCTGCTCGAGTCTGGAACAGGAGCCCTGAGTTCTGTGAGACCCTAGATGGGCCCCCCAGCCCTCTCCTGATGCATCTGTTGTCAATGTTTGGGAGGGGGGGTTCGAGGCAAAAGGGAACCCCATGGCAAAGGTTCTCTCGCACCATCCACCATTGCAAGTCCCGGACCATGGGATCGGAGACCAGAACTTCCTGGTCTAGGTCGTCTAGTGTCTGGTCCCATTGAGACCGAAGCATCCACTGAGAGATTCTCATATGGAGCCGAGCACGCGGGACTGTCGGAATAGCAGCCGCCATGAGCCCGAGGAGGTGAAGGACTGACCGGGCACTGACCCGTCTGCGACTGGACAGCAAGTTTGCATGAGCCTGAAGGGCAGCCACCCTGTTCAGGGACAGAAAGGCCATGCCAAGGGTCGTGTCCGGGATTGCCTCTATAAATTGGAGCCTTTGGCAAGAAACCAGATAGGACTTGGCCTGGTAGATGATGATACCCAGGCTGGTGAAAACCTGCAGGGTAAGGGAGAGGGAGCACAGAAGTTCCTCCCTGGTTGGGGCCGCCAGGAGCCAATCGTCCAGGTATGGGAATACCTGCACCCCCTGGGTACGCAGGTGGGCCGCCACCACAGACAGATATTTGGTAAACACTCGGGGAGCTGAGGAAAGACCAGATGGGAGGGCCCTGAATTGATAATGGTCCCCCTATAATGAAAAATGAAGGAATTTATGGGGGGAAAGGTGGATGGGGATATGTAGGTAGGTATCCAACATATCCAGCACACATAGCCACTGTCCCTGCCCAAGGAGCGGCAGAAGGCTCTGCAGGGAGAGGATTCTGAAACTCTTGTATTCCACGAACATGTCAAGGGAGCTGAGGTGTAAAATAGGTCTCACATCTCCGGTTTTCTTTGGAACTAGGAAGAAATGGGAATAGTAACCTGTTCCCCAAAGGTGGGTCGGGACAGGCTCTATCGCCGCCTTCGAGAGAAGGGAGGACATTTCTTCTAGGACCAGAGGAAGATGTTCCAGGGAGTAAGATGACCTGGGTAGTGGTCTTCTGGGTGGTTTCTGGAGAAACTCAATTGAGTGTCCTGCTGATATCAGTTGGAGCACCCATGCATCTGATGTAATCCTCTCCCAACCCAGTAGATAGAAGGAGAACCTCCCTCCTACTGGTTCCTCTGGGAGGTCCAGAGGGTGTGGGAGAGGAAAGGAGTCAGAAGGTGTGAGGCAACGCTGTGGTTGAAGCTCCTGCCGCTTTTCTTGGTGGGGGGGGGCTTGGCAGCCAGAGGGGCCCCAACATTTGTTGGCCCGCTTGCCCTGACGTTTTTGCTTTAGGCTCATAACGTCTGCGAAAAGGCCTGTACAAAGAGTCGACAGACTTAAGTGCAGTGCCCTTCTCTTGCAGGTCAGTGATGATGTCCTTGACATCTCCACTGAACAGCACAGAACCCCTGAAGGGCGCATCCTGGATAGCAGATTGCACCTCTGGGACCAATCCTGACACCCGGAGCCAGGCATGACGCCGAAGACCTATGGCGAAAGCCGAGCTCTGACCAGCTGTGTCCACTGCATCGTATGTGGCACGAAGCATGTGCCGACTGGCCGAATGAGCAGAATGGACGAGATCAGCCACTTCCTGCTTGGTCTGAGACTCAGGAAGGGAGTTCAGTTTGGATTCCACCTGACTCAGGATTGTCTTCTGGTAGTCCCCCATATGTGCAACATAGTCCAGGGCCCTGATCCCCAGAGTGGAAGAAGTGTACACCTTGTTCCTGTACTGGTCCAGAAGACGGGATTCCTTGTTAGGCGGAGACGAGCTGAGATGTTTTGGGTTTGCCGACCGGCCGTGAGCAGCTCTAATCATGACTAAGTCAGCCTTCGGGTGTGTGTTCAAGGAATCCACACCCTCAGGAGCCTGGTATAGCCTATCCGCCTTCCTCGAAAGGGGGGTTAGTACGGATAGTTGTTTCCTAATCGTGGAAACAAGGTCAGGGTGAGGCTCGATCCAAGGTGGAATCAATGTCGGACCAGTTTCGGGCAGATCCAAATGGGCATTATTATTTATTTGAAATTACTCCATCTGGGACAATGCAATGAGGTAATGCATCTCATTTTCCTAGTCCTAGGGAGGACAGCAACAGTCAGCAAGTTAAGGCAGTTTAGAAGGAATAGCTACATAAAGCTAAAATAGACACAGCAAACAAAAATTGTAAAAGTATGTATATTGAAAGAGTAATCAAAGCAAGCTAACAAAGTGGAGTCACAGCAAACAAAGAGCAGGAGCAATGTTATGCAATATGATAGTGGTCGAGCACATGGGGAATCAGGACCAAAACGAATAGAGGGAAATCTAAGGTGGCTGGAAAGACTGGACTTGAACACCTGTAGGCTAGAAGCATTCCTCAGAAGAGGGAGCTTGTTCCAGGTGTCTGGATCTGTAAATGCAAAGGCCTTTCTCCACAGTCAGGCTTCATCCTGGGAACTGAGAAGGTAAGTGCTGTTGTTGAATGGAGTGAGTGAGCACTGCTCGACTGTGAAAGGTGGACTAGAAGATAATCAGTTTTTTTTCCCTTACGCACTGCTGTACAACAAAGAAAGACAGTAGTAGTCATGCCAGCTTGTGGGACCTGTTAAGTTGGCCATACAGGAGACAATGATGGGGAGACCACCCGCAGGAGGAGGTGAACATACACAACATTGTACAATACAAACAATCCGGGGCAGCAGAGTGGTTATGTTTGAGCAGTGAGGGGGTATATGATGTCTCCACAGTCAATGGAAGGGAGCAGAAAGTGGGAGCCTCCTTGCTTCCTCATGTCAGCACTGAGTAGGCACTGCTCTCTGGGATAACCAACATAGCACATCCCTCCTGGCATGCAAGCTCACATATATACACACACACCACCTGGCATCGTTGCATACTCTGTAAGTACTAAAACAAGACAGGAGTAGGTAGCAGTGTGATCACCACATGCCCAGAGGTGTAATGAGGCACGAGGCTGTAGGCCCTTGGAAGTGTGGTGAACACACTTCTACCCACAGCCTGAAGTGTCTTACTGAGCTTATCAAATGGCATTTTTTAATCAATTTACAGACACAAAAGAAGATTAGTTCCAAATATCAAATTAGTTTATTTTCATCAAATATCACTATGCTGAAGAAAATAGTCCCAAAAGCGTGTTTTTCTTTTTTAGGATTAGGTAAGACCCTGTCCCATTTGTTATGCAGAGAAAGTTAAAAGCAATTATCTGTTCTGTCTTCTCCTATTCTATCACTTGTCTATCTCTTGCCTGTCTGACTGTGCAGTCAAATCTTCACTGCAGCACCTAGGAACTGGCCACCCCAATGGTCCCACAGTTCCCCCTCACCATTTTAAACATTCCTTCACTGGCTGTTTCTATTCTTTCTTCCCTTGCTTCTCTGTAGTTAAAAACCTATGTGAATCTTTATGTGAAACTGAGATCCCTTGGTGTGCAAATGTGTGCAGTTATATTGTTGAAATGATTACAGACAGCCATGTGGGTTTATGTGGAACACAGGCTATTAACCTTGAGGTGCATTTTTGCCTCTACAAGCTTGTTTGCAGAATTATCAGCAGGAAGTCATCCCTGAAACAGGATGTCTTAATCAGCTGCACCTGTTAAGAAGACTAATGTACTCATCAGGCTGCTAACAGGAAAGAAACTAACAAAGTCTTAATACATTTTTTTGGAACACAGACGGTGTAATTTACAAGAACAGGATGCAGAATTTAATTGTTGGGGAAAAACATCTTATAAAAAGAGAGTAATGTTTTGTTTATAGATAGCGATTGGGATTTTAAAGAGACCCTCAGATGAAGGATTTCTGTATGTTAGAACTGCTTGTATCAAGAGTATCCTGCACATTTTTTTATTGTTACCAATGACAATAAAATGCTACTCGCGAATTTTATAACTTCTCCTGGTTCACCTATGCTTCCTGACCTATGCCTCTATGACAGCTGCATACTCTAAGCAATGAGTTTTGTGCGTGGGTACTAGACCTGGTACCATGAAAGCACAGAAGGAATGTATGGATCCTGCAACAGCAAGGCCAGAAGTGATTACCAGAAGAATGGCAGCCAAACTAGCAGCAGAAACAAAAGTTCAGACTGAGACAGTATAGCTGGCACCAGTGATAGAAGAAGAACAAGCAGGGACAGATCATGAAAGCATGTCTGCCTTCTTCAAATGGTGGGCTAAACAAAAAAGAGAGACTGAGAAACAGAAAGAGAGATGCAGCATCTAGAGGCACAGAGAACAGAAGTGATGCAGTAACAGGAGCAGCGATGGCTGCCTAGCAAGCTATCAAAGTTGGAGGATTTGGTACAGAACCATCAGATCAAAAAAACAGTTTAAAAGAAATTAAACTTACAAAGTTGTGTCCCTTGGATGATACTGAAGCATACCCAACAACTTTTGAAAGGGTCACTGGAGCCTGCTAATGGCTAAAACAGCAACAGGCAATCAGGCTGATACCTTATCTGGAAAGTAGGAGCAGAGCACTTACAGACAGAGAAACTAAAATAAATTGCTGTGCAAATGATTTATTGTAGAACTGTCACAGATATAAACTCAAGTTTCAGTGCTTCAACCTCAAACAGGGTCTTCGTCAGGGAGTGATGACCAACCCCCTGATGAAGATCCCCTTTTAGGTTGAAGTGCTGGGGCTTTGGGTTCGTGTCTTGGCCAATGTTGCCACAATAAATTCATCTGCACAGTGATTTGCTGGTGTAGTTTCTCTGCCCATGAGTGCTGTGCTCCTACTTTCTTGGTACTTATCTGGCAAGCCACCTTCACAGCACCACCTCCCTTTCCTTGTGTGCGCACCACTTTCCCTTGGACCTTGACACCATATTAGACAGGTAAGACCCAACTTGCTTACAGCAATATGGACACTGCACAGTCAGAAAACTATGTAATTGTGAAAACAGAAGTCCTTAAAGGTTATAGAGGATATACTGTAGATCTAGAGAAAGTAAATGTCATAACAAGGTTTGCATAGGTGGACATAGACCTTTTGGAGTCTGTGCAGAGATGGGCTACTAAGATGGTACAGGGTCTCCTCCATGAACCTTACAGAGCAAGGCTCCAGCAGCTTAACTTGTACTCCCTAGAACAAAGGCACAGCAGAGGCGACATGATATAAAGTATTAAATACTTCAAAGGAATAAACCCAGTACAGGCTCAGAGCCTCTTCCAGAAAAATACGGGTACATGGACAAGAGGTCAAAGCATGCACCTTTAGGGAGGTAGATTCAGAAGCAGCCTCAGGAAGTTCTTCTTCACAGAGAGAGTGGCTGAACCCTGGAACAGCTTGACCAAAGAGGCAGTAGCTGATAAAACAATAGGGGAGTTCAAGCAAGCTTGGGACAGACATATTGGAAACCCAAAATAAAGAGGGGAGGGGGTAGGAAATCAGGCAAACTAGATGATCACATGGTCCCCTTCTGCTGACACATTCTTATGTTCCTATATGACATCTCAGAAGAGACCTACAGACAGAAATTCTGGTCTCTGAACTAAAACTCTGTCGACAAACCTCAAAGTCTTCACCCGACTCAGAGAACTCTTCATTAAATAGCTTTAACCAGATGGGCAAATCAGTCCCACAGATCATCGACATATCTGCAATAAAGCAATTCATCAACATTTCACTCACAGACGTGTAACTTTGGGTAAAAGAATACAGACCAGAAAGTGGGGAAAAGGTAATTTCTTTGATTAAGGACTATCAGATGGCCAGACAGACATCACAGCAGTGAAGTAACAGCCAGGGACCAGTAAGATCCTTTTTCCCCCATTTAACTCCAGGTCAGATAAGAACTCTGGTGGGGGTTACAAACCTGACCCAAATACTTTATTTGTTAGAACTGCAATAAACCAGGCCATGCTGCAAGAAACTGCTATAACAATAAGGAGAGTAACACTGGAGCAAATCTTGCCTTAGCAAATTCAGGCAAATATTTAACAGACATCAAGGTGGGTGATAAAACTGTAAAGGGACTTATAGATTCAGAAAGCTGACAGACCTTGGTGCATGCTGAGAAAAAACTTTGCAAAAGGATCAGGTACTGGGTCATATACATCCACGGGGACTATGATACTATCCTACCACCCCAATGACTCTGAATCTTAATGCGGTGTTGCACCAAATGAAAGTGGGGGTAGTATCTACTTTTTTTTGTTCCGTAAAATCTCTTATCATTTCATAAGATCAACTTACAAAAATATTCCACAGTGAGTACATTTTCCAAGATATAGTAATCAGCGTGCTTATCATAGGATAGATGAATATACTGCTCAGGTTACTTACACGTTTGGAGGAAAAGCAACATACTGTCTACTAATATATGCAGACAGAGAAGTCATTGTATATAATATTCACATGCCAACAAGTGCCACATCTTTGATGGACCAAAACAGAAATAATGTTTAAACAATATTGATTAAAATGCTCAGGTACTTTGCTAGCCTTGTGGTCCCATATGCTGATCGGATGGATCTTCAGTGTCATTTTGTATTATCCTTGCTCCCACTCAACAGAGAAAAGTTAATGGGAGATAGAGAAAGACTCCCAAACACAACCAAAACCTCAAGACATAAGGTAAAATGAATCTGATAAACTGCATTTGACATTTATAATACCCGCTAACTTAGCTCCCGACTTATTACATTATAAATACTTAACATGCACATTTCAATATGTTATGAGAGTACTAAAGTTGGTCGTAAGACCCCTAGCAACTTTGAGAGTTTAAAGTCTTCCTTTCAGGGTAGAATTCCTGAAGCCAGTGCCCAGGAATTGTTCCCAAAACAACTGATCCTAAACATGGACGATACTGGTGTGAATATGGTACCAATATAAGAGCAGAGCATGGACTTAACTGGGTCTAAGCAGGGGTCCATTACAGGCCTTGGTGATAAAAGGCAAATTTCGGAGGTGCTTGCTTGTACCCTCGCTGGAGACATGCTGTCCCCACAACTAATCTACAAAGGAAAGAGTTTAGTGTGTCACCCTGTCCACAAATTCCCATCCGAGTGCAATGTGACACATACTGATAACCACTGGGCAAATGAGCTTAGCACAATAGAGTTTCTAGACAAAGTCTTGCTGCCCTATGTACTAGCCACTAAACAGGCTTATGGACTACCTGATGAGCTAAAAGCTGTTTTGATACTCGATCTGTACCGTGCACATACGACAGAGTCTGTAATTAAGCATATGGAGACAATGGGGTTATACCCATTTACGTCCCAGCATCATGCACTGATTCCCTGCAGCCACTGGATATCGCTATGAACAAGATTTTTAAAGACTATCCCAAGAATCAGTTTACTGCATGGTATGCAGAACTGGTTTCTGACGCTCTTGTGGAAGGGGCACCTGAAAAACTAAACGTTGCTTTACCCTTACAAATCTTAAAAGAAAAACACGTCCAATGGCTTGAGTTCAGCTTTAATGCCCTGACAGCATGGAGTGCTGATATACAACACGGCTTTTCTGAAGCAGGGATTACTGAAACACATTATAACTGCCTAAATGTGAGTACTGTTTGTTTTTTCACAAATATCAGCTTTTCACTGTTTTTAGCAAAGAGGATACTAAGAGGTCCTCTCACATCTCTTCACAGCTCACAGTGGAGTGACGAGGTGACAAGATGCAAATGACCTACTGAGACACAGATGTAGCTAGTGCCAGATGCTGCTAGTATGAATGAAGCACACAGAATATTTTTTGTTTTGTTTATTTGTTTTCAACTGCTAAGATGCTTGATGCTTGATTTTACTGTATTTTTCGATGGATGTAAAAAAGAGTCAGTTTCTAACACACAGTACTGCACTACCTAGTATTGACTGGGTGCACTGATAAAACATATCATAGACATTACTTGTTAACAGACAATGTTGATGCATCAGACAATATTCGCTTTCTGTTTATTTTCGCTTAAATAAGCTGAGCGCGATTAAAGCGAAAATAAACAGAGCGAGATTAATACCTGCTATACAGTTTATTCTATCATACCAGACTGTTTGTTTTAACATCATACTAATATCTGCTTGCTTCAGAAGTCCTAAAGTCAAAGTGCTAAAATAACAACTGATACAGTTATAGCCTAGAGGTGAGAACAAACCTGCGGCAACTTCGATCTATAAAGTCAAAGGAGCAGAATTAAGTTTTAAATCCAGCAGATGCTACCTATGTAGGAAAAACATACAACATACAATTCAGATAAAGAGATACTGTTCGGGATAAGGGTACCCACGAGGTGTCACTCGAACAAGCGGTCGACGCCATTTTGGTGAGTTTTCTTAGGAAAAACAAATATAATTTGGCTGTTACATTAAGATTTATGAAAGTAGACAACATATAAACAGTAAACAACCTGGCACCTCAGTTGCCCCCTACCCATAGCAACTATTACTCACAGTCCAGTGGTAAAAGTTCAAAGCCTTCAGTTTTCTTCATCTTCAGCAGCCTTTTGAGCACCAAAATCCACAATGATTTTCTTTAGTAAATAACCAGCATCATTTGGCTCTGAAAATAAATACTGTTTCCCCGAGTAAATAATCCATAGATAAGCCAGGTGTAGGAGGGTATGGGATACCCCCAGGGTTCAACGTTGAGTACCAATTGGATCTGCAGCCCTTGTGGCATAATTTAAATCTAGGTACACAGATAACCTAGTATAAGAGCTAGTATAACTTCCCTCTGCCCAGAGTTTCCAGCAGTCCAATCTTTCAAGCTGCTGCTAAAGCCCAGTCATGATCATGTGGGCCCAATAGTTGGACTAGTACAGTTCTTGATGCGTTAGAATCTGTTCTCTTCCTTGGGGTAATGCTGTAAGCCCGAAGAATGGGTACAGGACAGTTCCAACTTTAAATTCATACTTAACCATATCCCAGTGTATGAGGATAGGTTGTTCCTTTGTGTTCCCTCAGGCAAGCCCAGCAGTCTTAGGTTTGAGGCTCTTGTCTGATTTTCTAGAGCCTCGAGACAGAATCTCAGGGACTTGTTTTCCTTAATAAGAGCGGCTGTTCCAGCAGCTGCTTTTAGTGAAGCTGCTGCTTTCTTGGCCTCAGTCTGTACCGCTGCTGATTGTGTTTCACAGGATATACTTCTGGAGTTAGAAGTCCTGCATTTTTTTTAATCTAGGGCAAGCACCCTTCTCTCCAGAGCCTGTATAGCATTGAAGATATCGAACATAGTTGGTTCAGCAGATGCCAGGTTGGATGATAGTGCCGCTGCTTGTCCTCCGTTAGGCCCTGCTGCCTTTCCCTTCTTGCTGCTGCCTTCTGTAGTCTTCCTTGAGTTCCACATTTTTTGTGTAGTCACCAAACTTTCACCACTAAATATATATCAGCAATAGCTCTAGTCTGTGTTAAAAGAGAACCAAAAAAAAAACTCAGAATATGAGGTTAGATGGAGTTGGAATCAGATATAATCTTCCCCATGGCAGCTAAGGGAAACACAAACATTCCTGATGGCGGCTGCCCCCCCCCCCCCGTAGTACCTAAGGTACCTGTACCTGTGATTACTGGAAATGACTTTCCAGGATTTGCAAAATTAATCATAGAGGGAGTAAACCCTGCTGTGTCAGCAGCTATGATAACAAGAGCACAGGCAAAGAAAATCTCAGATGTTGTGGACTCTTTCCCTTTTGCTGACTTTGATTTGGACTTGTCGGAGTTCAGCTCCAAGATCTGGAAGTCCAGGAAAGAAAGAAAGATGCCTGAAAAAAGAAACAGTGGCAACAAAAGACTTATGGACATAAGAGATTGATGTATAAAAATGCTGAAACTAAAATTGATAACTGATTGTGATTTTGATCGGAGCAAACTAACAATGTTTCTCCCTAAGGTTATGTTAAGCAGCTGGGGGGTGAAACAAAAACAGAGTAAACCAATACGAAAAAATTGTAATGGGCTACTGTACACAGTTTTGGTTAATCCTCAGATGCAGGAACAGATAGAATAATTGGTTGTACCAAAGAAGTAGAAAACTGAGTTCATACAAGTAGCACATGACAGTCCTACGGCTGGTCATTCGCGGAGGGACTGCCCCTTACCACTCTGTTCTACATTTTTCCTGGCCTGGGATTCATGAGGATGTTGCTACCTTACTGCAGTTTTTGTGCTAAGGTCAGAAAGTAGCCCCAGTAACTAAAAAGACAAGGTGCCCCGGTACCCGTACTCTTGATAGATGTGCCTTTTGAGAGAATTGCAATGGATGTAGTTGGCCCCTTAGACAAAAACAAAAAGAGTAATCTATTCATTTTGGTAGTATCTGACTATGCTACTGATACCCAGAGGCAGTTCCATTGCATACTGTCACAGCCCCAAAAGTCGCAGCAGAACTTGCCAAAATGTTCAGAAGGGTGAGCATACCTGAAGAGATTATTACTGGTCAGGATAGTAATTTTGGTGCTGCATTACTGAAGGAGCCATACTGACTACTAGGTATCACTGCCATAAGAACCTCCTCTTATCACTCTCAGACAGACAGTTTTGTTGAGCATTTTAATCAAACCCTAAAACACATGTTAAAAAGGTTTGTGAAAGGTGAAGGGAAAGACTGGGATCAATACTTATCTTACCTGCTTTTTACCTACAGAGAAGTGCTACTAGCATCACCAGGTTTTTCACCCTTTGAAATGCTGTAAGGTAGGCAACCTAGAGGGCCACTAGATGTAATAAAAGACACATGGGAAGATAACACCACTCAGAAAGGATCTATTACATCTTATATGTGTGTACTGAGAAATAAATTGACAAAATATATTGAAATTGTCCACAGTAATCAGGAAGAAGCCCCAAAATAACAGATGTGTTATGATCATGGAGTAAAAGACGTTTTTTTAGCCAGGAGAAAAGGTCTTGTTAGTGCTACCCAGTACAGACAAAAAACTGTTAATGATGTGCCAATGGCCTTATAAAGTAGTTAGATATACCAGTATAGTTAACTATGAGATTGAGACCCCTGATAGGAAAAAATCCTACCAAGATATACCATGGTAACCTCCTGAAGAGATGGATTGGAAAAAAAAAAACACACCAAAGGCTGCTTTGTTAGTATTACCTGAAGCCGATAAAGATATTGATATAGCTTATGACAGACTGGAACAAACTGCAACTCCTGATGCTGTAAACATGAATGTTTCCTTACCCACAGAACAAAGTGCAGAAATTAGTTAACTTGGCAAAGACATTTAGAAGTACTTCAACCACACTTCTAGGCCGAGCAAAAGGGGTCGAGCATGTAATAGTGACACAGAACGTTCATCCTATCAGACAAAAGACATACAGATTATCACAACAGTTAAGAGCAGATGTGGTTAAGGAAATACAAAAAAAAACACGGAAGAGCTGGGTCTGATGGAAGAATCAAGAAGGGCTAGGTCATCACCAATGGTGACTGTAAATAAAAAAGAAGGGGGTGTAAGAATCTGCCTTGATTCTAGGAAACTTAATCAAGTGTCCAGCTTTGACAGATATCCTACACCCAAGACAGATGATTTGGTGGACAGATTGGGAATCGCCAAGTACTTTAGTACCCTTGCTCTCACTACGGGTTAATGGAAATCCCCCTAGTTACAGAATCCAGAGACAAACCGGCATTTTGCATTCCAGATGGATTCCATCAGTTCACCACACGCCATTTGGTTTACCAGGCACTTCTGTTACATTCCAGCAGTAAATGGATGTAAAACTAGCCCCTCACACTGATTACTGTGTTGCTTACCTGGATGATGTCATGGTGTACAGCCCAGACTGGAAAAGCCACCTAGAAAACCTATGAACAGTTATCCAATCGAATGCATGTCTGACCATTAATCCTACCAAGTTTGTATTAGACATGCAGTAAACAAGATTTTTGGGTTATATTTTGGGAAATGGAGATGTAAAGCCAGTGTTTTACAAGATTTATTTATTTATTTAGTTTTTGTTGACCGGGTACGTGCACTAGACACATTCTTGCCTATTTTCAGGCACGACCCGGCGGTAGGGGGATACAGATGAATGCCAACTGACCTTGAATCAGATTAAGCTGTTGGTGGTATTTTTAGTGAACGGGGGAAATTTGGTCAGGGGGCCGGGGAAATTCTCCTACTTTTTTCGTGAAGTGCCATGGGATCTTTAACATCCACTTGAACTACCACCAGAACAGGCAGATGGGACCTCAGTTTAATGTCTCATCCAAAAGACGGCACAGTGACAGGGTTGAATATGGCCCTGTCCCAGTTGCTATGGAGAAAGAGTTTAAAATGCAAGGGTGAGTTCTATCCTCTCCTTTACTGTCTCGTCTCTGTCTGGTTGCACAACCAAATTTTCTCGTGAGAGCTAGGATTTGATCACCCTGACAGTCTTGCAATTCTCTGCCCCTCGCTATCTCTCTACCCTCACTTGCTGTTCTGTCTTTTCTCCCCCCTTGCATATCTGCTGGTATAAAAATATATGTGAATCATTTTGTGGAAATGTAATTGATACTGGGATCCCTTTGTTTAAAACTGTGTATAGTTATACTGCTGAAATGATTGCAAAGCTATTTGGAACTTAAGGGGTTAACTTTAGATGTAATTTTAAGCCTTTTACAGAAGATGTAAACAAAAGGTCAGTTCTGGGTCAAATGTTCTTTCTGCTGCACCTGCTGAAACTGACAAGAAAACTGGAAACTTACAAGAACATTGTGTGAGAAGCATGCTATTTTCATAATGAGCTCCTGCACAGACTTATAAAAAGGAGCTGCTATGTTTTGCAAAAGAGACACAGAAACACAGAGACTGAGACTGGAAATTGAGAAGAAATCCAGATGGACTTCTCTGTTTATACTGCCTTTGTAAATAGTTATACTGAACAATTTTATTTTTTTATTTTACTGTTAATAATAAATCACTTGTTGCAAATTTTACAACTGCTCCTGGTTTTCCTATGCTTCCTGACCTGTGCCTCGATGAAAGGCACCTCAGGAGTGCAGCACCCCCTCGTGCTGCACTGCAGCGTCAGTATTGGGATATTAACCCAAGTGCCTGGTGTGGGGATAGAACCCACAACTTTCTGATCTCCCAGCCTCAGAGGCAAGTGTGCTACGTGCTGAGCCACTGACACCAAAGATAGAAGCTGTAGCTAATAGTACTGTCCATAAACCAAAAAAAAAAACATGTCAGCTCATTTTTAGGTCTGGGTGCATACTACAGGAGATTAGTTCCCAACTTTACCCACTTAGCTAATCCCCTCACTGAACTGATAAAAACATAGTACCTGAATAATATGAAATAGTCCCCAGAGTGTGATGATGCTTTTCAGGCCATCAAGGTTGCATTATGTTCAGCCCCTATTTTCAGAAGTCCAGACTTTGAGAAACCATTTCTGTTAAATACATCACAGGTGGCTTCTCAAAGTTCCTTCTCATCTATATTCTGAGTAAGTACTGCACCTAGGTTGACTCAGAATATTGATGGGAAGGAACATCCCCTTCTGCATATCAGTAGGAAACCACACGATAGAGAGGAAAAAGTACTGCACTACAGGAGGTCTAATTTACAAGAACAGGATGCATAATTTAACTGCCAGGGAAAAACATTTTATAAAAGGAGAGCAATGTTTCGTTTAGAGAGAGAGAGAGAGAGGGAGAGATGGAGATTTTAAAGAGACTCTCAGATGAATGACTTCCATTTATTTGAACTGCCTGTATCAAGAGCTGTCCTGCACATTTTTTTATTTTATTGTTACTGATGACAATAAAACACTACTTGTGAATTTGATAACTTCTCCTGGTTTCCCTGCGCTTCATGACCTATGCTGTTACAACAGTCAGTATGACATTACTGTAGACAACGCAGTTGGCAGCCTGTTTGACAGTATCAGCTTTCCACATCTGAAAACCAGCAGTGTAGGGATCTTGATGAATGACAGTGTCTTTTTTTATTAAGAATTTCACTCACTGGCTCAACATTTAATGATCAGTTACTAAGGGTCACACAGGTCTGAATGTTGCAATTCCTGTAAGTTACCATGTCTGTTCTGAAATGGTAGCTTTTACTCAAATGATTGCTGTGAATTTCCTTGTCAAGACTCTTTGGAGAACATGGATATCTTTTCTTTTTTTTTGTTTCAGGTATGTCACAAGATTCAGCACTTTCATCAATAAAAGCGGGGATAAAACTATTTATAAGTTTGCCGTTATTGCCCAACCTGCACACGATGCTGAAGCAGTCACAGCTGCGATCTTGATTACGGTAAGTACTACAAGAGAGCCATTCCAGAGAGCAGGACAGTTGCAGCAGTGCTCAAATATCCCATTGCTCTGGTATCCATGTGATTATGGCCCTGCAGACTGCCTGGATGTAATGGGAGTAAGTTGAGAAGGAATTGGTGAATTTCCAAAGATGGGAAGGGCATATCAGACATCACAGCTTTACTTTTTAAACTCGTTAAGTGATGAGAAACAGTGATGGTGTCTACAATCTATTTTAGCATGTGTGGCACAGTGATCGAATACCTATGTAAACTGGCATATTGACTGGTACTAGTTCATGCCCCTTGGCAGTAGTTTCATTTACAAAGCAGCACTATGCAATCAGATTTCGAGTTCATTGTTTGCCATATGATACAGTACAGATGACACATTATTTATGACTTGTGTGTAAACATTTATTTCAGCATTCCACCATTCTATACTACAGTACTACACATGACGACCCATATAGGACCGAGTCCCAAGCAGTCTGGAACAAGGAAAATCACTTGGGAGGAATAAAACTATCAATAGCATGGAACCTCCAGCTGAATGGGTCTCACGAAAGAAGACCTTGAAGCACAGCCAGCCCGAAGCTTGCTCTACGGCAAGAGGCAATGTCCAAACTGTAGTGTTTCGTAAAGATATGGATAGAAGTCCAAATTGCAGCTGCGCAGATGTCTGCCGCTGACACAGTCTTGAAACAAGCCACAGAGGCAGCTACTCCTCTGGTGGAGTGACCTCTGACTTGACCCGGCAGGGTCTTGTTGTACTTGTCATAACAAAAAGTGATACAATGAGCAACTATTTGATAGGCATTGCCTGAACAGGCATTGCCTTTCTTTATGTGCAAAAGAGACAAAAAGCTGATCAGTTTTCCTGAGACCCTTAGTCCGGGTGGTGTAGTATCTCAGTATTCTGTGAACATCCAAAGTATGCAAGAGGTACTCCCCTTGATTAGAGTGTTGAATAAAGAAAGCGGGTAGCTCAATGGATTGATTCAGTGTAGATTCAGCTAGCACCTTAGGGAGAAATGTAGGGTTGGTGCGTAGAGCCACACGTTCATTGTGGAAAATCAAGTAAGGGAGTTTGCACATCAAGGCCTGAAGCTCGGAAATGCGTCGAGCAGAAGTAATGGTCACTATGAAGAGGGTCTTCCAAGAAAGGAACTTTAAATCTGCTGTAGCTGCCGACTCAAAGGGAGGCAGGGTAAGCTTCTCCAGAATGAAGTTCAGGTCCCGGGGGGGGCCAGAAATATGTATGGGGGGGGTCTCAAATGGAGAACCCCTCTGAGGAAGGTCTTGGAGACTTCCAATTGAGCAAAAGCCCAGTCCCAAAGGGAATATGGTAGGCTGAAATCGCTGTCATGTGGCCCTTTAATGAGGAATAGCTGAGACCCAGATCAAGAGGTGTTGCATGTAGTCCAGGACTCTATTGGCTGGGCAAGAGAAAGGTTTGAAGTCCTTTGACGTGGCCCAAATAGAAAACCATTTCCACCTCATGGCGTAGGTGGACCTGGTGGAAGGCTTTCTGGTCTCTACCAAGATGTCCGCTATGAGCAGAGAAACTCCGAATCGGGCTTTAGCTACGTCTGCAGGAGCCACGCATGTAAATGAAGGGATCTGAGACCTGGATGAACAAGGGTCCCCTGATCCTGGTTCAATAAGTGTTGCGACAGAGGAAGAGGAAGTGGAAAACTGTTGCAGAAGAGAGAACCAAACTTGCTTGGACCAGAACGGAGCAATGAGAATCATTCACGGCTCCTCCGATCTGTTCAGAACCCTCAGGATTAAGGGAAGGCATAAATTAATCTGTCCCACCAAGCGAGAGACAGAGTGTCCCACCAAAAAATTCCTCACCCTGGAGTGAGTGAGCAGAAAGCGGGAAGCTTTGCGTTTTGGAGAGATGCAAAGAGGTCTATCTGAGGCATTCCCCATTGCTGAAAAATGTCATTTATGACTTCTTGGTCCAGTTCCCATTTGTGGGCTCTGGCTGAGGACCGACTGAGTTGGTCTGTCAGAGTATTTTCTACTCCCGGAACGTGGTTTGTAGTCAAGTGACGAGATGCAGGGTTGTTCAAAGCCAGACCCTCATTGCTTCCTGGCAGAGAGGGTAGGAACTTGTTCTTCCTTGCTTGTTGAGATACCAGACTATGCACATGTTGTCGGTTTGAATGAGGAGATAACCGGGAAGGATAAGGGAGTGAAGAGACTGAAGGGCGCAAAGAACTGCCTTCAGTTCGAGCACATGTATATGCAGACTCTGTTTGGATTTGGATCAGCTGCCCTGAGTCCTGTGAGACACAAGATGTGCTCCCCAGCCTTCCCCTTGATGAGTCTGTTGTTAACGTCTGGGAGGGGGTCCGATATTGAAGTGAATTCCCTGGCATAGGTTCTCCTGTACCATCCACCATTGTAAGTCCCTGATTATGGGGTCGCAGACTAGCACCTCTTGGTCTAAATCATCCAAGATTTGGTCCCATTCAGACCAAAGCATCCATTAAGAGATTCTCATACGGAGCCGAGCGAGTAGAACTGTTGGAATGGCAGCCGCCATTAGCTCGAGAAGGTGAAGGACTGACCTGGCGTCGACCCTCCTGCAACCAGACAGAAGACAAGTCTGAGTCTGAGGGGTGTCCACCCCGTCCAGAGGCAAAAAGACTTTGCCAATGGTCGTGTCCAAAATCACCCCTATAAACTGGAGGCGTTGGTAAGGGACCAAATGGGACTTGGCCTGACTGATGGTGATACCCAGGCTGGTGAAAACCTGCAGGGTAAGGGAAAGTGGGTGCAGGATTTCCTTCCTGGATGGGGCCACCAGGAGCCAATCGTCCAGGTACAGGAATACCTATACTCCCTGGGTACGCAGGTGGGCTGCTACCACAGACAGGCATTTGTTAAAAACTCGGGGAGCCGAGGAAAGGCCAAACGGGAGGGCCTTGAACTGGTAGTGGTCTCCCTGAAAGCAAAAACGGAGGAATCTACGGTGCGAAGAGCAGATGGGGATATGCAGGTAGGCATCCTGCATGTCCAAGGCGCACAGCCACTGTCCCTGCCAAAGGAGAATCAGAAGGCTCTGCAAAGACAGCATTCTGAATCATTTGTACTTCACGAACACTTTCAGGGAGCCGAGGTCTAGAATAGGCCTGACATCTCCTGTCTTCTTTGGGACCAGGAAGAAATGCAAGTAGTAGCCTGTCCCCAAAGGTGGTCGGGGACTGGCTCTATCACTGCCTTTGACAGAGGTTATTTCATCTAGTACCAGAGGAAGATGTTGCGGGGAGTAAGACAACTGTGGAGGAGGTCTTCAGGGTTGTTTCTGGAGAAACTCGACTGAGTGTCCTGCTGAAATCAGCTGGAGCACCCAAACATCTACATTATCCTCTCCCAGCCCAGCAGATGGAAGGAGAATCTCCCCCCTACCGGTTCCTCTGGGGTCTGGAGAGGCGGAGAGTCAGGAGGTGTGGGGCAGCACAGCAGCAGAGGCTCCCGCGCCTTTTGCTGGGGGAGGCTTGGTTGCTGGAGAAGCCTGATGCTTGTTGGGCCGGTTGCCCTGTGGTTTTGGACAGTTGCGTCTACGAAAGGGATGCCGCTGCCCTTGAGGGGGCCAGTACATGGAATCAACAGACTTGAGTGCAGTGCCCTTCTCTTGCAGGTCGGTAATGATGTACTTGACATCACCCCCAAACAGCACTGAACCCCTGAAGGGAGCATCCTGGATCGAGGATTGCACTTCAGGGACCAAACCTGACACACGGAGCCAAGCCCGACGCCGTAAGCCTACGGCGAAAGCTAAGCTCCTTCCGGCAGAGTCCACTGCGTTGTAAGTGGCACGGAGCATCTGCCTACTGGCCGAACAAGCAGAATGGACAACGTCTGCCACTTCCTGTCTAGTCTGAGATGCAGGAAGGGAGTCCAATTTTGATTCCACCTGACTGAGGATGGTCTTCTGGAAGTCCCCCATATGTGTCACATAGTTCAGGGTCCTAATACCCAGGGTAGAAGAGGAATAAATCTTCTTCACATATTGGTCCAGAAGCTGTGACTTCTTGTTGGGTAGTGACGAGCTGAGGTGTTTTGGATTAGCAGAACGGCCATGAGTGGCGCTAATGATGACCGAATTCACCTTAGGGTGTAGATTCAAAAACCTATACCTTCGGGAGCCTGATATAGCTGATCTACATTCCTCGGAAGGGGGGCTAATGCAGAAGGTTGTTTCCAAATAGTGGAAACAAGGTCCACGTGAGGCTCGAACCAGAGTGGAATCAGTGTGGGAGCAGTCTCGGGCAGATCCAAGTGAGCAGCAAGCTTTTTACGCTGTGGCTCTGACTCCAGTGATTGCCACTGATGAACTTCCTGGATTTCCTCAGTAACTCCAGAAAGGATGGATCCTCCGGAGGAGACTTCGGAGGGGTCCTTGGCCTGGGGCAGTCTGGAGTACGGGGCACACCATCAGGATCAGAGCATCCATCTGAATCCAAATCAGACGTGTCCAGTGTAGAAGGGGAAGACACCTCACGGCGTGGGGGAGGAACAGCCCCACTGGGGAGTTCCCTGGGGTGCATGTCCTCCCCACCCTGGGCGCCAGAGGGCTCTCCTCTGGTATCGGGTAAAGGGCAAGGAGTCTCCCATCTCCAACGTAGGGGATCCTGCAAAGGGTCCGGCATCGGTAGATGACTCTCTACCTCTCTGGTGAGTTCAGCCTTGGCCTCAGCCCACCATGAGGCCAGAGTCTCCTTCAAGTCTGCTGGCAGCTGGGGCATGGGCAGTGGATGAGGGGGATATGGATACTGAGGATATCTGTTATACGAGTATCCATAACCTAATGGCGGGAAACCCAGCGTTGGGTATTGAAGCACTGCGTACTGTGGTGCTGGATATTGTGGTGTCAGGTAGAGAGGCGCCAAATATTGCGGAGCCGGGTATGGGGGCACCAGGTATTGAGGTGCCGGATACCCAGAAACCAGGGGCTCTGGGGGAACAGAGGGACATGGCAGAGGCCCAGCTGGTGGGCCAGGCACAGGGAAGGCTGTCCCTGCGGGCACTGGGCCCGGCATCGGAACACCATCTGGTAAGAGGATGTCGGCCGGCATCGGGTAGGCCAGCATCTGAGGGTCTGGCGTCAGGGTGTCTGGTCCCAACTGAGGAGGCCCTGACGGCAGCGTGCCGAGGTCCTCTGTGACGACTGGGGAGGAAGGGTTAGAGTCCCTAGGGGTCAGCAGAGGGGACGCAGGGACCTCAGAGGGCAACGCAACATGCTGCAGAGAACCTGAAGCATCAGATCTATTGAGGGGGCCGGTGCAGGCTCCTTAGCCGGGCGGGTGTCAGTGGGGCCGACGTCCGGCTTATCGGTTGGATCCTGGCGGATGTCAGAAGAGCTGATGTCCGACTTATCGGACCCCTTGCCAGAGGAAGGTCACGCTGGAGATGCGGCCTTGTTAGGCGAGAGTTTGGCTGGGCACCCTGCAGAACGAGCAAGCGGCTTAGGAGCCTTGTCCAGGCGGACGTCGGTGAAGCCGACGTCCGACTTAGCGGTCCCGCTCAAACCTGAGGACTGCGTGATGGAAAAGGCCCTCTCGGGAGCGGAGACCTCCTTTCCACCAGAAGCTCACGAAAGTCCTGAGCACGAGCCAGAAATGGGAATGGCGACACTTTCTTGGGGACCACCAAGACGGTCGTCGTGGAGCAATCCCCTGGAGAGGATATTACCTTCAATGCTGCCACTCCAGCCAGAGCCGTGGTAGCCGTGGAAGTCGATTCCCACTCCCGATGCTTCTCCTTGTCCCTTTCCTTTTTGTGACCTTCGGGGGAAGTGGACGCCTGCCTTAACTTCTTCAACTCCTTCTCCATGGATGCCATCTTTTTCTTTAGAGTATGGGCCTCCAGGGACTGCTGCTTTCTTTTCCGGGTAGCGGAGCTGAATTGCTGGTAGTGTGGGCACTTCTCCATGGGGTGGTCTAGGACCAGACAGAAGAGACACAAGGAATGGCCGTCCTTGTGTGGCATTTTAGAGTCGCATGAGTCGCACTTATGCTTATGCAATTTGAAGGGTGTCGGGGACAACATACTCGGCAAATCGAACAAGTAGTCGAAAAAGAGAGAAAAATAGGGTAGAAAAGTTCGAAAATTAGACCGAAAACTAACTGACGAGCATTGAACTCTACCGCAAGGAACTTTGACAAGCCGCTGATGGGAAAGAACTGGAAGGCGGACTTGGGGGACCGCCCCTATATACTAACGTCGGTCACCTGATGTGGGAGTGATCCCCTGCCAGAGACTGCTAGCTAGAAATTTTTCCGTGGGGTCCTGACGCCTGGCGGGTCAGTCCTGTATGTGAATATCTACTGCAAGAGCCCTCTCGAAGTAAGATCCAATTTTCCCCCTCCAATGACATTTAAATCTATATGGATTGCTGCTGTATTCTTCTTCTTCTCATAAAAGACTCAGCATGACAATATGTATTTGATGTTCTCTATGTGGATATGGCCTGTATGTTGACGCTTAAATAAATAAATGTTTGAAAAAAAAAAAAATAAATCAATCTACTGATTTATATCAAATCATTATTAAATCTATAGATCCAATCAGACATACCCTGTGCAAGCCTATAAAGTACTGCAAGTAACAAAAGTGGTGCTAAAATGATTACCAAACACTCCTGCTCCAACAATGTACAGAGAATGAATAAAATGTACATATTTCCTTCAGGTTCAATTTGTAACACAGGAAAAGTCAAGTTGTGCTGCTATTTGAAAGGAGTAAGTTACATAAAATCTAATGGATCTCAATATGATGGAATACAGTTGTTGTAAACGATTTATAAGAAATCTATCCCTACAGAGTATTTGCAGCTGTTCTTCAAGACCTTGAACTGCTGTAGTGTTTAACTAATTATTTAGCAGTTTTTGACCACACAGATTTTGCTCCCTAGGATTTACATGCAGAAACTAATGATAAACAAAGACAGTCAGCATTTCCAAAACTTCTTACTGAATCAAGGAAGTTAAACAGTTTTCTAATAACCCATAAGTACAAATTCACTATTTGACATTGGTTTTATTCTTTAGCATGCTTTCAGTTCAACAGTCCTTTGTTTGAAGAAAGGCAGAGAGGTATGCACAGACACAAGTAATGACACCATTATTTTATCAAAAGAAAGGAAACAGAACATCTCTGAATGGCTGTGTGAACTCATTACCTTCTCTTGGAAAAATACTGACATACTCTGTCCTGACGCACGCTCTTCCCTTCTCTCCAACTCAATGAGACTCAAGATAAGGGGGCTTCTCTTTACAACACTGGGATTTGCCATCAACAGGGCCTCAAATGATGCTTGTGAGGTCATCTGCTGAGCCTCTGCTGTGAGAGGTATTTTGAGGGAGAGTGGTCCAGTCAGGCTTGACATCAGCTGCCCATCCCAAACCGACAAACAGTATGTCAGTATTCTTTCACTGCACTGTGCCTCATCCTCCTTCCACCTACCAGTAATTGCCAGCTTTAATGCTCCCCTCTCACCCCTCAGACTAACATGTGTCAGGGTAGGGAGCCCCTCCATATCAAGCAATGGCTGGGGGAGACAGAATCAATGTGGTGCCAGCCCGAGCCCCAGATACCCAATGGCATGGGATAACCCTAAAGAAGTTACGTCGAAAATGAAGTTGTCTTGGGGGACAAATGGAAGGGTAAGTGACTTGCTGAAAGTCACAGTAAGTGATGTTGGGATTCAAACCTGGTCTTTAGGGTCACAGGTTCTAAGCTCTAACCACTAGGTCATACTGTCACTGTGAAAAATAAGATGGAAAATTCAGTGGGTTATATATTTTTTTTTTTATCAGAAGGCTTTATTATTACAATAATATACACATATTTGCCAGTGCAATATTTATTATCGATTTTGGTGGCTATCTAGGTTCCAGTATGAGCTCTCCTTTTCAGCATGCTACCCTGGACCTATACTTGTGGTGATCATGGTGGCCGGGGGAGTACATGCTAAATGAGGCAGTGAGTATAGACCAGTGGACACTGATATGGAAAGGTTGAACCGTCCCATGTTGCTTCATCTTGCTTTTTGTATCCCAAACATCATTTACTGAGCAACATATCCTGTTGCAGACAAAGGCAAAGAGCTGAGGAGTATGAGCACCATAGCCTCTCAATAGAATCCCCTGCTGAGAGGTGCTTTATTAGTGGCCTCCCCCTTTCTGCTGTTACAACACAATTATATATATTTACTTAATCTGTTTAATCCAGGAGAAAAATACAGAGGTAGACAGGAAATCTCATTTACAGATGTGGCCTTGGGGGAAGGGATTGCGATAAAAGTCCTGGTACAGATATACTATTGTAAGACAACGTAAGTTAGTGAGACTCAGAGTATAACGGTGTATTGCAACTCAACTTGATGATCCTGATGCTATTTGCATCCCTAATACCAACTGGAAGGCTGTTTCAAGATGAGGAGCCCCTAAACTGATAACAACCTGACCTGCTTTATTTTTGCAGCTGGAGTGGGCAGCAAATGTTTCTGGGTCAGGGAAGATACAAACTAATATGCCATACAAGGTTTCATCAACAACACACTGATGCTGCCATTGCCACTGTGCATTCCATTTTATAATCTCAATAAGGCTCTCCAGAATATGCATAGTTTTGTGATAATTAAGCATTATAAAATGGCAAGAAAAAATCTAGAAATCTCTCATTGGCCAAGAGAGATCAGCTGACCATACATTAAATCTCTATATAAGTACAGTCATCCTGGTCCTAAACCACATCACACAATGAGCAAATCAGTCCTCCTACAACCAGAAAGTACAGTTACGTAAGAACTTACCGTAACAGTAGATTTTCGAGAGAGGCTCTTGCGGTAGGTAAATACATATAGGACTGAAGCCAGCAGGCGACAGGACCCTACGGAAAAATTTCTAGCTAGCAGTCTCTGGAGGGAGACCGCCCCCCTGTCAGGTGACCGTCGTCAGGCGATATTAGTATAAAGGGGTAGTCCCCCACGTCCGCCTTCCAGTTCTTTCCCGCCAAGGGCCAAAAAGGCAAGACAAGAGAGAAGTGGATATTACCCTTCCTGGAAAAGGAGCTGAAAAAGCTAAAAGGGATGGAGGTTGGGAAGGCATTACCTACTGCAAGAGCCTCTCTTGAAGATCTACTGTTAAGTTCTTACGTAACTGTACTATTTTACTTCGAGAGGACTCTTTGCAGTAGGTAATTACATATAGGACTGAGTCCCAAGCAGTCTGGAACCAGGAAAAGCACTTGAGAGGAGGAAAACTACCAACTAATAAACCTCTGGCTGGAAGGGTCTTAGGAAAGAAGACCTTGCCAAACAGCCAACCCGAAGCCTGCTCTACGGCGAGAGGCAATGTCCAAATTGTAGAGTTTCGTAAAGGTGTGGATGGAATGTCTGCCGCTGACACATTTCTGAAACAAGCTGCAAAGGCAGCTACTCCTCTGGTGGAGTGACCTCTGACCTGACCCGGCAGGGTCATCTTGTACTTTTCGTAACAGAAAGTGATACAGTGAGCCAACCATCTCGACAGGCATTGCTTAGAGACAGCATTGCCTTCCCTTTTGTAAGCAAAAGAGACAAAAAGCTGATCCGACTTCCTGAGATCCTTAGTCCGAGTGGTGTAGTGTCTCAGTATTCTGTGAACATCCAAAATATGCAAGAGGTACTCCCCTTGATTGGAGTGTTGCATAAAGAAGGCAGGTAGCTCAATGGATTGATTCAGTGTTGATTCTGCCACTACCTTAGGGAGAAACTTAAGATTAGTGCGCAGAGCCACTCCTTCCTTGTGGAAAACCAGATATGGGATTTTACACATCAAGGCCTGAAGCTCAGAAATCCTTAGAGTTGAAGTAATGGCCACTAGGAAGAGAGTCTTCCACGAGGGGAACTTCAAGTCTGCTGAGGCTGCCGGCTCAAAGGCAGGAAGGGTAAGCTTCTCAAGAACAAAGTTCAGATCCCAAGGAGGGTCCAGAACGCAGATAGGGGGTGGCAAATGGAGAACCCCTCAAAGTAAAGTCTTGGAGACTTCCAACTGTGCAAAAGTTCTGTCACCAAAAGGGACATGGTAGGCAGAGATAGCCGCCATGTGAACCTTCAAAGAGGAATGGCTGAGACCAAGGACAAAGAGATGACGCATGTAGTCCAGGATTCTCCCAACAGGGCAAGAGAATGTCTCGAAATCCTTGGAAGGGGCCCAAATCGAGAACCACTTCCATGTCATTGCGTAGGTGGATCTAGTGGAAGGCTTTCTGGCTTCCACTAGAATTTCGGCCATGAGCAGAGAAACCCCGAATCGGGCCTGAGCTACGTCTGTAAGAGCCAAGCAAGCAACTGAAGGGATTTGAGACCTGAATGAATCAGGGTCCCCTGATCCTGGGTCAGCATATGCTGTCAAAGAGGAAGAGGAAGCAGAGGCTCCCCTGAAAATTGTTGCAGAAGAGAGAACCAAACTTGCCTGGGTCAGAATGGAGCAATGAGGATCATCAGAGCTTCTTCTAAGCTGAGTTTGTGCAAGACCCTCGGAATCAAAGGAATCGGCGGGAAGGCATAGATGAATCTGCCCTTTCAGTCAAGAGACAGAGCGTCCCGCCAAAAAATGTCTCTCCCTGGAGCGAGCGAGCAGAAGACGGGAAGCTTTGCGTTTTGAGGGGACACGAACAGGTTTACCTGGGGGGGGTTCCCCAGTGCTGGAAGATGTCGTCTGCCAACCCTTGATCCAGTTCCCATTTGTGGGCTTTTCCTAAGGACCGGCTGAGGTGGTCCGCCAGCGTGTTCTCGACTCCCGGAACATGAACTGCCGTCAGGTGAAGGTTGTGCTGAACAGCCCAGTTCCAAACTCTCATTGCTTCCCTGCACAGAGGATATAAATGCGTTCCTCCCTGCTTGTTTATGTACCAGACTATGCACATGTTGTCCATCTGGATGGTCAGATGGCGGGGAAGGACATAAGAGTCCAGAGCCTGAAGAGCATACAGAATGGCTCTGAGCTTGAGCACATTTATGTGAAGAGTCTGCTGGAGTCTGGACCAGGAGCCCTGAGTTCTGTGAGACCCTAGATGGGCCCTCCACCCCTCTCCTGAGGCATCTGTTGTCAATGTTTGGGAAGAGGGTTCAAGGCAAAAGGGAACCCCAAGGCAAAGGTTCTTTCGCACCATCCACCACTGCAAGTCCCGGACCATGGGATCGGAGACCAGAACTTCCTGGTCTAGGTCATCTAGTGCCTGGTCCCACTGAGACTGAAGCATCCACTGAGAGATTCTCATATGGAGCCAAGCACGCGGGACTGTCGGAATAGTAGCCGCCATGAGCCCGAGGAGGTGAAGGACTGACCGGGCACTGACCCGTCTGCGACTGGAGAGTAGGTTTGCATGAGCCTGAAAGGCAGCCACCCTGTTCAGGGGCAGAAAGGCCATGCCAAGGGTCATGTCCAGGATCGCCCCTATAAACTGGAGCCTTTGGCAAGGGACCAGATGGGACTTGGCCTGGTTGATGATGATACCCAGGCTGGTGAAAACCTGCAGGGTAAGGGAGAGGGATGGCAGTTCTTCCCTGGTGGGGGCCACCAGGAGCCAATCGTCCAGGTATGGGAACACCTGCACCCCTTGGGTACGCAGGTGGGCCGCCACCACAGACAGACATTTGGTGAACACTCAGGGAGCCGAGGATAGACCAAATGGGAGGGCTCTGAATTGGTAGTGGTCCCCCTGTAACGAAAAACGAAGGAATTTGCGGTGGGAAAGGTGGATGGGGATATGCAGGTAGGCATCCTGCATATCCAACGCACATAGCCACTGTCCCTGCTGAAGGAGCGGTAGAAGGCTCTGCCGGGAGAGCATTCTGAAATGCTTGTACTCCACCAACATGTCAAGGGAGCTGAGGTCTAAAATAGGTCTCCTGTCTCCTGTTTTCTTTGTAACTAGGAAGAAATGGGAATAGTAACCTGTTCCCCATAGGTGGGTTGGGACAGGCTCTATTGCCGCCTTCGAGAGAAGGGAGGAAATTTCTTCTAGGACCAGAGGAAGATGTTCCGGGAAGTAAGATGACCTGGGTGGTGGTCTTCTGGGGGTTTCTGGAGAAACTCAATTGAGTGTCCTGCTGATATCAGTTGAAGCACCCAAGCATCTGATGTAATCCTCTTCCAACCCGGTAGATGGAAGGAAAACCTCCCTCCTACTGGTTCCTCTGGGAGGTCCAGAGGCTGTGGGAGAGGAAAGGAGTCAGGAGGTGTGAGGCAACATTGTGGCTGAAGCTCCTGCCAGTTTTTTGGGTGGGGGGGGGCTTGGCAGCCGGAGGGGCCCCGACGTTTGTTGGCCCGCTGGCCCTGAGGTTTTCACTTTAGGCCGAGAACATCTGCAAAAAGGCCTGTACAAAGAGTCAACAGACTTAAGTGCAGTGCCCTTCTCTTGCAGGTCAGTGATGATGTCCTTGACATCTCCACTGAACAGCACAGAACCCCGAAGGGTGCTTTCTGGATAGCAGATTGTACCTCTGGGACCAATCCTGTCACCCGGAGCCATGCATGATGCTGAAGACCTACGGCGAAAGCCAAGCTCTGATCAGATGTGTCCACTGCATTGTACTTGGCACGAACCATGTGCCGACTGGCCGAATGAACAGAACAGATGAGATCAGCCACTTCCTGCTTTGTCTGAGACTCAGGAAGCGAGTTCAGTTTGGATTCCACCTGACTCAGGATCGTCTTCTGCTAGTCCCCCATATGTGCGACATAGCTCAGGGCCCTGATCCCCAGAGTGGAGGAAGTGTACACCTTCTTCCCGTATCGGTCCAGAAGACTGGAATCCTTGTCAGGCGAGACGAGCTGACATGTTTCGGGTTTGCCGACCGGCCATGAGCAGCCTAATCATGACTGAGTCAGCCTTTGGGTGTGTGTTCAAGGAATCCACACACTCAGGAGCCTGGTATAACCTATGTGCCTACCTCGAAAGGGGGGCTAGCGTGGACAGTTGTTTCCAAATGGTGGAAACAAGGTCAGCGTGAGGCTCGATCCAAGGTGGAATCAATGTCGGAGCAGTTTCGGGCAGATCCAAATGGGCATTATTATTTATTTGAAATTACTCCATCTGGGATAATGCAATGAGGTAATGCATCTCATTTTCCTAGTCCTAGGGAGGACAGCAACAGTCAGCAAGTTAAGGCAGTTTAGAAGGAATAGCTACATAAAGCTAAAATAGACACAGCAAACAAAAATTGTAAAAACATGAATATTGAAACAGTAATCAAAACAAGCTAACAAAGTGGAGTCACAGCAAACAAAGAGCAGGAGCAATGTTATGCAATATGATAGTGGTCGAGGACTTGGGGGATCAGGACTAAAACGAATAGAGGGAGAGGTAAGGTGGCTGGAAAGACTGGACTTGAAAACCTGTAGGCTAGAAGCATTCCTCAGAAGAGGGAGCTTGTTCCAGGTGTCTGGATCTGTAAATGCAAAGGTCTTTCTCCACAGTAAGCCTTCATCCTGGGAACTGAGAAGGTAAGTGCTGTTGTTGAACGGAGTGAGTGAGCACTGCTCGACTGTAAAAGGTGGAGTAGAAGATAATCAGGTTTTTTCCCTCATGCACTGCTGTACAACAAAGAATGACAGTAGTAGTCATGCCAGCTTGTGGGACTTGTTGAGTTGGTCATACAGGAGACAATGATGGGGAGACCACCTGCAGGAGAAGGTGAATATACACAACATGTTGTACAATACAAACAATCCGGGGCAGCAGAGTAGTTATGTTTGAGCAGTGAGGGGGTATATGATGTCTCCACAGTCAATGGAAGGGGGCAGAAAGTGGGAGCCTCCTTGCTTCCTCATGTCAGCACTGAGTAGGCACTTCTCTCTGGGATTATAACCAACTTAGCACATCCCTCCTGGCATGCACGCTCACATATATACACACACACACCACCTGGCATCGTTGCACACTCTGTAAGAAATAAAACAAGACAGGAGTAGGTAGCAGTGTGATCACCACATGCCCAGAGGTGTAATGAGGCACGAGGCTGTAGGCCCTTGGAAGTGTGGTGAACACACTACTACCCACAGCCTGAAGTGTCTTACTGAGCTTATCAAATTGCACTTTTTAATCAATTTACAGACACAAAAGAAGATTAGTTTCAAACATCAAATTAGTTTATTTTCATCAAATATCATTATGCTGAAGAAAATAGTCCCATTTTTTTTTGGGATTGTTTGTTTTTTATATGGAGGGGGGAAAAACAGCATAACATTGATTGTTTACTTCTGGCATTTTGTCATTCTTTGCTTTCAGTTTGGCATTCTGTGCTTTTTTGGGAACAGAGTTCAGTGGATAAACTTTCAATTTTCATTTCTACAACAGAAAGCTGTTTTCTCTCTGAATAGGTGCTTTCGTTTTCAGGTGGATCATCAGTCAGAAGTATCAGTGTGACAGGATTAGGTAAGACCCTGTCCCATTTGTGATGCAGAGAAAGTTAAAAGCAATTATCTGTTCTGTCTTCTCCTATTCTATCACTTGTCTATCTCTTGCCTGTCTGATGGTGCAGTCAAATTTTCACTGCAGCACCTAGGAACTGGCCACTCCAGTGGTCCCACAGGTTCCCCCCCCCCATTTTCAACATTCCTTCACTGGCTGTTTTTATTCTTTCTTCCCTTGCTTCTCTGTAGTTAAAAACCCATGTGAATCTTTATGTGAAATTGAGATCCCTTGGTTTGCAAATGTGTTTAGTTAAATTGTTGAAATGATTACAGACAGCCATTTGGGTTTATGTGGAACACAGGATATTAACCTTGAGGAGCATTTTCTACAAGCTTGTTTGCAGAATTATCAGCAACAAGTCAACCTTGAAACAGGATGTCTTAATTGGCTGCACCTGTTAAGAAGACTAATGTACTCATCAGGCTGCTAACAGGAAAGAAATTGACAAAGTCTTAATACATTTTTTTGGAACACAGTGTAATTTACAAGAACAGGATGCAGAATTTAATTGGGGAAAAAACATCTTATAAAAAGAGAGTAATGTTTTGTTTATAGATAGCGATTGGGATTTTAAAGAGACCCTCAGATGAAGGATTTCTGTATGTTAGAACTGCTTGTATCAAGAGTATCCTGCACATTTTTTTATTGTTACCGATGATAAAATGCTACTCGCGAATTTTATAACTTCTCCTGGTTCACCTATGCTTCCTGACCTATGCCTCTATGACAGTTGCATACTCTAAGCAATGAGTTTTGTGCGTGGGTACTAGACCTGGTACCATGAAAGCACAGAAGGAATGTATGGATCCTGCAACAGCAAGGCCAGAAGTGATTACCAGAAGAATGGCAGCCAAACTAGCAGCAGAAACAAAAGTTCAGACTGAGACAGTATAGCTGGCACCAGTGGTAGAAGAAGAACAAGCAGGGACAGATCATGAAAGCATGTCTACCTTCTTCAAATGGTGGGCTATACAACAAAGAGAGACTGAGAAACAGAAGGAGAGATGCAGCATCTAGAAGCACAGAGAACAGAAGAGATGGAGAGACAGGAGCAGCGATGGCTGCCTTGCAAGCTATCAAAGTTGGAGGATCTGGTACAGAACCATCAGATCAACAAAACAGTTTAAAAGAAATTAAACTCACAAAGTTGTGTCCCTTGGATGACACTGAAGTATACCCAACAACTTTTGAAAGGGTCACTGGGGCCTGCCAATGGCTAAAACGGCAATGGGCAATCAGGCTGATACCTTATCTGGAAAGTAGGAGCACAGCACTTATAGACAGAGAAACTAAAACAATAAATTGCTGTGCAAATGAATTTATTGTAGCAATGGTGGCCCAGACATAAACTCAAAGTCCCAGTGCTTCAACCTCAAACAGGCTCTTCATCAGGGGGTGATGACCCACCCGCTGATGAAGATCCCCTTTTAGGTTGAAGTGCTGGGGCTTTGGTTTCGTGTCTGGGCCAATGTTGCCACAATAAATTCATCTGCACAGTGATTTGCTGGTGTAGTTTCTCTGCCCATGAGTGCTGTGCTCCTACTTTCTTGGTACTTATCTGGCTAGCCACCTTCACAGCACCACTCTCCCTTGGACCTTGACACCTTATTTGACAGGTAAGGCCCAACTTGCCTACAGCAATATGGATACTGCACAGTCAGAAAACTATGTAATTGTGAAAACAGAAGTCCTTAAAGGATATATAGGATATACTGTAGATCTAGAGAAAGTAAATATCATAACAAGGTTTCCATAGGTGGACATAGACCTTTTGGAGTCTGTGCAGAGATGGGCTACTAAGATGGTATGGGGCGCCACCATGAACCATACAGAGCAAGGCTCCAGCAGCTTAACTTGTACTCCCTAGAACAAAGGCACAGCAGAGGCGACATGATATAAAGTTTTAAATACTTCAAAGGAATAAACACAGTACAGGCTCAGAGCCTCTTCAAGAAAAATACGGGTACATGGACAAGAGGTCAAAGCATGCACCTTTAGGGAGGTAGATTCAGAAGCAACTTCAGGAAGTTCTTCTTCACAGAAAGAGTGGTTGAACCCTGGAACAGCTTGCCCGAAGAGGTTGTAGCTGATAAAACAATAGGGGAGTCCAAGCAAGCTTGGGACAGGCACATTGGAAACCCAAAATAAAGAGGGGAGGGGGTAGGAAATCAGGCAAACTAGATGGATCACACGGTCCCCTTCTGCTGACACATTCTTATGTTCCCATATGACATCTCAGGAGAGACCTACAGACAGAGATTCTGGTCCCTGAACTACAACTCTGTCGACAAATCTCAAAGTCTTCACCCGACTCAGAGAACTCTTCATTCAATAGCTTCAACCAGATGGGCAAAACAGTCCCACAGATCATCGACATATCTGCAATAAAGCAATTCATCAACATTCATCTCACAGACGTGTAACTTTGGGTAAAAGAATGCTGACCAGAAAGTGGGGAAAAGGTAATTTCTTTGACTAAGGACTATCAGATGGCCAGACAGACATCATAGCAGTGAAGTAATAGCCAGGGACCAGTAAGATCCTTCCCCCCCATTTAACTCCAGGTCAGATAAGAACTCTGGTGGGGGTTACAAACCTGACCCAAATACTTTATTTGTTAGAACTGCAATAAACCAGGCCACGCTGCAAGAAACTGCTATAACAATGAGGAGAGTAACACTGGAGCAGATCTGGCCTTAGCAAATTCAGGCAAGTATTTAACAGACATCAAGGTGGGGGATAAGACTGTGAAAGGACTTACACATTCAGAAAGCCGACAGACCTTGGTGCATGCTGAGAAAAAATTTTGCAAAAGGGTCAGGTACTGGGTCATATGCATCCACGGGGACTATGATACTGTCCCACCTCCCCAGTGACTCTGAACATTAATGCGGTGTTGTGCCAAATGAAAGTGGGGTTGGGGGTAGTACTTACTTTTTTTTGTTTTGTAAAATCTCTATCATTTCATAAGATCAACTTACAGAAATATTCCACAGTGAGGACACTTTCCAAGATATAGTAATCAGCATGCTTATCATAGGACAGATAAATGTACTGCTCAGGTTACTTACACGTTTGGAGGAAAAGCAACATACTGTCTACTAATATATGCAGACAAAGAAGTCATCATATATAATATTCACATGCCAGCAAAGTGCCACATCTTTGATGGACCAAAACAGAAATAATGTTTAAACAATATTGATTAAAAGGCTCAGGTACTTTGCTAGCCTTGTGGTCCCATATGCTGATCAGATGGATCTTCACAGTGTAATTTTGTATTATCCTCACTCCCACTCAACAGAGAAGAGTTAATGGGAGACAAAGAAAGACCCCCAAACACAACCAAAACCTCAAGACATACGGTAAAATGAATCTGATAAACTGCATTTGACATTTATAATACCCGCTAACTTAGCTCCCGACTTATTACATTATAAATACTTGACATACACATTTCAATATGTTATGAGAGTACTAAAGTTGGTCGTAAGACCCCTAGTGACTTTGAGAGTTTAAAGTCTTCCTTTATGGGTAGAATTCCTAAAACCAGTGCCCAGGAATTGTTCCCAGAACAACTGATCCTGAACATGGACGATACTAGTGTGAATATAGTACCAGTCTTTGAGTGGACCATGGACTTACCTGGGTCGAAGCAGGTGTCCATTACAGGCCTTGGTGATAAAAAAAAAACACATTTTGGTGGTGCTTGCCTGTACCCTCGCTGGGGACATGCTGCCCCCACAACTAATCTACAAAGGAAAGAGTTCAGTGTGTCACCCTGTCCACAAATTCCCATCCGAGTGGAATGTGACACATACTGATAACCACTGGGCAAATGAGCTTAGCACAATAGAGTTTCTAGACAAAGTTGTGTTGCCCTATGTACTGGCCACTAAACAGGCTCATGAACTACCCAATGAGCAAAAAGCTGTTTTGATACTCAATCTGTACCGTGCACATACGACAGAGTCTATAATTAAGCATATGGAGACAATGGGGGTTATACCCATTTACGTCCCAGCATCATGCACTGATTCCCTGCAGCCACTGGATATCGCTATGAACAAGACTTTTAAAGATCACCTCAAGAATCAGTTTACTGCATGGTATGCAGAACTGGTTTCTAACGCTCTTGTGGCAGGGGCAACTGAAAAACTAAACGTGGATTTGCGCTTACAAACTCTGAAAGAAAAACACGTCCGATGGCTTGAGTTCAGCTTTAATGCCCTGACAGCACGGAGTGCTGATATACGACGCGGCTTTTCTGAAGCAGGGATTACTGAAACACATTATAACTGCCTAAACATGAGTACTGTTCGTTTTTTTAACAAATATCAGCTTTTCACTGTTTTTAGCAAAGCGGATACTAAGAGGTCCTTTCACATCTCTTCACAGCTCACAGTGGAGTGACGAGGTGACAAGATGCAAACGACCTACTGAGACACAGATGAAGCTAGTGCCAGATGCTGCTAGTATGAATGAAGCACACAGAAGATTTTTTGTTTTGTTTATTTGTTTCAATTTGTTTTGAACTGCTAAGATGCTTGATTTTCTGTATTTTTCAATGGATGTAATAAAGAGTCAGTTTCTAACACACAGTACTGTACTACCTAGTATTGATTGGGTGCACTGATAAAACACATCATAGAAATTACTTGTTAACAGACAACGTTGATGCATCAGACAATATTCGGTTGTTTATTTTCGCTTAAATAAGCTGAGCGCGACTAAAGCGAAAATAAACGGAACGCGAATAATACCTGCTATACAGTATATTCTATCATACCAGACTGTTTTAACATCATACTAATATCTGCTTGCTTCAGATGTCCTAAAGTCAAAGCGCTAAAATAACAACTTATAAAGCTATAGCCTAGAGGTGAGAACAAACCTGCGGCAACTTGGATCTATAAAGTTAAAGGAGCATAATTAAGTTTAAAATCCAGCAGATGCTACTTATGGGGGAAAAATATACAACATACAATTCAGATAAAGATATACTGTTCGGGATAAGGGTACCCACGGGGTGTCGCTTGAACATGCGGTCGCCACCATTTTGGTGAGTTTTGTTAGGAAAAACAAATATAATTTGGCTGTTACATTAAGATTTATGAAAGTAGACAACATATGAACAGTAAACAGCCTGGCACCTCAGGTGCCCCCTACCCATAGCAACCACTACTCACAGTCCAGTGGTAAAAGTTCAAAGCCTTCAGTTTTCTTCATCTTCAGCAGCCTTTTGAGTGCCAAAATCCACAATGATTTTCTTTAGTAAATTCCCAGCATCATTTGGCTCTGAAAATAAATACTGTTTGCCTGAGTAAATAATCCATAGATGAGCCAGGTGTAGGAGGGTATGGGATACCCCCAGAATTCAACGTTGAGTCCCAATTGGATCTGCAGCCCCTTGTGGCATAGCTTAAATCTAGGTACACAGATAACCTAGTATAAGACCTAGTATAACTTCCCTCTGCCCAGAGTTTCCAGCAGTCCAATCTTTCAAGCTGCTGTTAAAGCCCAGTCATGATCGTGTGGGCCCAATAGTTGGACTAGTACAGTTCTTGATGCGATAGAATCTGTTTTCTTCCTTGGGGTAATGCTGTAAGCCTGAAGAATGGGTACAGGACAGTTCCAATTTAAAATTCCTACTTAACCACATCCCAATGTATGAGGATAGGTTGTTCCTTTCTGTTGCCTCAGGTAAGCCCAGCAGTCTTAGGTTTGAGGCTCTCGTCTGATTTTCTAGAGCCTCGAGACAGAATCTCATGGACTTGTTTTCCTTGATAAGAGCGGCTGTTCCAGCAGCTGCTTTTAGTGAAGCTGCTGCTTTCTTGGCCTCGGTCTGTACCGCTGCTGATTGTGTTTCACAGGATATACTTCTGGAGTTAGAAGTCCTGCATTTTTTTATCTAGGGCAAGCACCCTTCTCTCCAGAGCCTGTATAGCATTGAAGATATTGAACATAGTAGGTTCAGCAGATCCCAAGTTGGATGATAGTGCCGCAGCTTGTCCTCCGTTAGGCCCTGCTGCCTTTCCCTTCTTGCTGCTGCCTTCTGTAGTCTTCCTTGAGTTCCACATTTTTTGTGTAGTCACCAAACTTTCACCACTAAATATATATCAGCATTAGTTCTAGTCTGTGTTAAAAGAGAAGCAAAAAAACTCAGAATATGAGGTTAGATGGAATTGGAATCAGATATAATCTTCCCCATGGCAGCTAAGGGAAACACAAACATTCCTGATGGCGGCTGCCCCCGTGAGTACCTAAGGTACCTGTACCTGTGATTACTGGAAATGACTTTCCAGGATTGCAAAATTAATCACAGATGGAGTAAACCCTCCTGTGTCAGGAGCTGTGATAACAAGAGCACAGGTAAAGAAAATCTCAGATGTTGTAGACTCTTTCCCTTTTGCTGACTTTGATTTGGACTTGTCAGAGTTCAGCTCCAAGATCTGGAAGTCCAGGAAAGAAAGAAAGACGCCTGCAAAAAAAAAAAAACAGTGGCAACAAAAGACTTATGGACATAAGAGATTGATGTAAAAAAATGCTGAAACTAAAACTGATAACTGATAGTGATTTTGACTGGAGTAAACTAACAATGTTTCTCCAAGGTTATGTTAAGCAGCTGGGGTGAAACAAAAACAGAGTGAACCAATACGAAAAAATTGTAAATGGCTACTGTACACAGTTTTGGTTAATCCTCAGATGCAGGAACAGACAGAATAATTGGTTGTACCAAAGAAGTATAAAACTGAGTTGATACAAGTAGCACATGACAGTCCTACGGCTGGTCATTCGCGGAGGGACTGCCCCTTACCACTCTGTTCTACATATTTCTGGCCTGGGATTCATGAGGATGTTGCTACCTACTGCAGTTTTAGTGCTGAGGTCAGAAAGTAGCCCTAGTAACTAAAAAGACAAGGTGCTCTTGTACCCCTACTCTTGATAGATGTGCCTTTTGAGAGAATTGCAATGGATGTGGTTGGCCCCTTAGACAAAAACAAAAAGAGTAAGCTATTCATTTTGATAGTATCTGACCATGCTACTCGATACCAAGAGGCAGTTCCATTGCATACTGTCACAGCCCCAAAAGTCGCAGCAGAACTTGCCAAAATGTTCAGAAGGGTGAGCATACCTAAAGAGATTATTACTGGTCAAGGTAGTAATTTTGGTGCTGCATTACTGAAGGAGCCATACTGACTACTAGGGATCACTGCCATAAGAACCTCCTCTTATCACCCTCAGACAGACAGTCTTGTTGAGCATTTTAATCAAACCCTAAAATGCATGTTAAAAAGGTTTGTGAAAGGTGAAGGGAAAGACTGGGATCAATATTTATCTCACCTGCTTTTTGCCTACAGAGAAGTGCTACAAGCATCAACAGGTTTTTCACCCTTTGAAATGCTGTACGGTAGGCAACCTAGAGGGCCACTAGATGTAATAAAAGACACATGGGAAGATAACACCACTCAGAAAGGATCTATTACATCTTATATGTGTGTACTGAGAAATAAATTGACAAAATATATTGAAATTGTCCACAGTAATCAGGAAGAAGCCCCAAAATAGCAGATGTGTTATGATCATGGAGTAAAAGACATTTTTTTTTAGCCAGGTGAAAAGGTCTTGTTAGTGCTACCCAGTACAGACAACAAACTGTTAATGAAGAGGCAAGGGCCTTATAAAGTAGTTTGATGTACCAGTACAGTTAACTATGAGATTGAGACCCCTGATAGGAAAACATCCTACCAAGATATGCCATGGTAACCTCCTGAAGAAATGGACTGGAAAAAAAAAACACACCAAAGGTTGCTTTGTTAGTATTACCAGAAGCTGATAAAGATATTAATTAAGCAATCAGGCACGACAGGGTGTGTGTTATTATGTAATAACGTCACTCCTGGGGTGGAGTCGAGAGCGCAGTGACGGTGCTTCCACCCCAGGAGTGATATATACAATAACACACATCCCAGGAGTGCCTTATTGCTATTATACAATGGCTTGTCTGGTAACAAAAAAGAAAAAGTATGTTTTTATGTATTTTTATTAGATTTTCTGTGGGTAAGTATACATTTCAAAAAGAAATCCTATTTTTTTGCACCAGTGGGTGGCGCTGTTGCTTGACTGATGCTCTGTGCACAGTCCTGAAGCGCTTCTCATTGAGGTTATCTTATGTGACGTGAGGGACGTTGAAAAGTCGTTTAGCGTCACGGCTTTCTTTGAGTTTTGAATGTGGTCGCTGTCTGTGGAGAAAGGACAAGTAGCTGTGGAGCACGGTAAGGAAAGTAACAGTTGGCATTGTAAATGGAGGATGGTGGTTTAAATATGAGTTCCGTTGTTTTGCAGTTGGGATGAAGAGCGAGGGCACAGCGGGAATATGTGAAGCTGTGACGGCTTCACTAGAAGAACGGTCAGCGCGGTTTAGTCAAGCCACTCAGTTCGGTTAGAAAATGCTGGCAGGAAATCTATTCATTTTAAGAACTGAATTCTGGGACTCAATTGTGGTACTCGGTGTGAATGTCAGACGCAAAGAAAATGGGGGGGGGGTGGGCGCTAAAGCTGTCATGGCTTTACTGAGGGTTCACAGCAGCAGTACCTGTAGGAGTGGTAGCATGATTTGTGTTATGCGGCCATATGTGTGTGCCTGGACTTAATACAGTGATGTTATAGCTTAATATCATCACTGTCCGAGGCACACACTGACCAATCAGAGAACAGGATTTTTTATTGCCATTGTATAATATAGCTTATGACAGACTGCAACTGCTGATGCTGTAAAGATGAATGATTCCTTACCCACAGAACAAAGTGCAGAAATTAGTTAACTTAGCAAAGACATTTAGAAGTATTTCAACCACACTTCTAGGCCGAGCAAAAGGGGTCGAGCATGTAATAGTGACACAGAAGGTTCATCCTATCAGAAAAAAGACATACAGATTATCACAACAGTTAAGAGCAGATGTGGTTAAGGAAATACAAAAAAACGGAAGAGCTGGGTATGACAGAAGAATCAAGAAGGGCTAGGTCATCACCAATGGTGACTGTAAATAAAAAAGAAGGGGGTGTAAGAATCTGCCTTGATTCTAGGAAATTTAATCAAGTGTCCAGCTTTGACAGCTACCCTAAGCCCAAGATAGACGATTTGGTGGACAGACTGGGAAGTCCCAAGTACTTTAGTACACTTGCTCTCACCACGGGTTACTGGAAATCCCCCTAGCTACAGAATCCAGAGACAAAACTGCATTTTGCATTCCAGATGGATTCCATCGGTTCACCACACGCCATTTGGTTTACCTGGCACTCCTGCAACATGCCAGCAGTACATGGATGTAATTCTAGCCCTTCACACTGATTTACTGTGCTGCTTACCTGGATGATGTCATGGGTGTACAGCCCAGACTGGAAAAGCCACCTAGAAAACCTATGAACAGTTATCCAATCGAATGCATGTCTGACCATTAATCTTACCAAGTGTGTATTAGACATGCAGTAAACAACATTTTTGGGTTATATTTTGGGAAATGGAGACGTAAAGCCAGAGTTTTGCAAGATGTATTCATTTATTTATTTAGCTTTTGTTGACCGGGTATGTGCACTAGACACATTCTTGCCTATTTTCAGGCAAGACCCGGGGGTAGGGGGATACAGATGAATGCCAACTGACCTTGAATCAGATTAAGCTGTTGGTGGTATTTTTAGTGAATGGGGGAAATTTGGTCAGGGCACTGGGGGAAATTCCCCTACTTTTTTCGAGAAGTGCCATGGGATCTTTAACATCCACCTGAACTACCACCAGAACAGGCAGATGGGACCACAGTTTAATGTCTCATCCAAAAAGATGGCACTGTGACAGGGTTGAATATGGCCCTGTCCCAGTTGTTATGGAGAAAGAGTTTAAATGCAAGGGTGAGTTCTATCCTCTCCTTTACTGTCTCATCTCTGTCTGGTTGCACAACCAAATTTTCTCGTGAGATCTAGGATCTGATCTCCCTGATGGTCTTGCAATTCTCTGCCACTTGCTATCTCTCTACCCTCACTTGCTGTTCTGTCTTTTCTCCCCCCTTGCATATCTGCTGGTATAAAAATATATGTGAATCAGTTTGAGGAAATGTAATTGATACTGGGATCCCTTTGTTTAAAACTGTGTATAGTTATACTGCTGAGATGATTGCAAAGCTATTTGGAACTTAAGGGGTTAACTTTAGATGTAATTTTTAAGCCTTTTACAGAAGATGTAAACAAAAGGTCAGTTCTGGGTCAAAATATTCTTTCTACTGCACCTGCTGAAACTGACAAGAACATTAGAAACTTACAAGAGCATTGTGTGAGAAGCATGCTATTTTCCTAATAAGCTCCTGCACAGACTTATAAAAAGGAGCTGCTATGTTTCACAAAAGAGAGACACAGAAACGCAGAGACTGAGACTGGAAATTGAGAAGGAATCCAGATGGACTTCTCTGTTTATACTGCCTTTGTAAACAGTTATATTGAACAATTTTATTTTTTTATTTTACTGTTAATAATAAATCACTTATTGCGAATTTTACAACTGCTCCTGGTTTTTCTATGCTTCCTGACCTGTGCCTCAATGAAAGGCACCTCAGGAGTGCAGCACCTCCTCATGCTGCACTGCAGAGTCAGTACTGGGATATTAACCCAAGTGCCTGGTGTGGGGCTAAAACCCACAACTTTCTGATCTCCCAGCCTCAGAGGCAAGTGTGCTACTTGCTGAGCCACTGACACTGAAGAGAGAAGTTGTAGCTAACAGTACTGTCCATAAAACAAAAAAAAACAAAACGTCAGGTCATTTTTAGGTCTGGCTGGATACTATAGAAGATTAGTTCCCAACTATGCCCACTTAGCTACTCCCCTCACTGAACTGATAAAAACATAGTACCTGAATAATATGAAATAGTCCCCAGAGTGTGATGATGCTTTTCAGGCTATCAAGGTTGCACTATGCTCAGCCCCCATTTCAGAAGTCCAGACTTTTAGAAACCATTTCTGTTAGATACATCACAGATGGCTTCTCAAAGTTCCTTCTCATCTATATTCTGAGTAAGGACTGCACCTAGGTTGACTCAGAATATTGATGGGAAGGAACATCTCCTTCTGCATATCAGTAGGAAACCACACGATAGAGAGAAAAAGTACTGCACTACAGGTGGTCTAATTTACAAGAACAGGATGCATAATTTAACTGCCAGGGAAAAACATTTTATAAAGGGAGAGCAATGTTTTGTTTAGAGAGAGAGAGAGAGAGAGAGAGAGAGAGAGAGAGAGGGAGAGATGGAGATTTTAAAGAGACTCTCAGATGAATGACTTCCGTTTGCTTGAACTGCCTGTATCAAGAGCTGTCCTCCACATTTTTTTATTTTATTGTTACTGATGACAATAAAACACTACTTGTGAATTTGATAACTTCTCCTGGTTTCCCTATGCTTCCTGACCTATGCCTTTACAACAGTCAGTGTGACATTACTGTAGACGATGCAGTTGGCACCCTGTTTGACAGTATCAGCTTTCCGCAACTGAAAACCAGCAGTGTAGGGATCTTGATGAATGCCAGTGTCTTTTTTTATTAAGAATTTCACTCACTGGCTCAACATTTAATGATCAGTTACTAAGGGTCACACAGGTCTGTATGCTGCAATTCCTGTAAGTTACCATGTCTGCTCTGAAATGGTAGCTTTTACTCAAATGATTGCCGTGCATTTCCCTGTCATGACTCTTTGGAGAAGCTGGACATCTTTTCTTTTTTTTTGTTTCAGGTATGTCACAAAATTCAGCACTGTCATCAATAAAAGCGGGGATAAAGCTATTTATAAGTTTGCCGTTATTGCCCAACCTGCACACGATGCTGAAGCAGCCACAGCTGCGATCTTGATCACGGTAAGTGCTATAAGAGAGCCATTCCAGAGAGCAGGACGGTTGCAGCAGTGTTCAAATATCTTATCGCTCTGGGATCCATGTGATTATGGCCCTGCAGACTGCCTGGATGTAATGGGAGTAAGTTGAGGACTTGGTGAATTTTCAAAGATGGGAAGGGCATATCAGACATCACGGCTTTACTTTTTAAACTCGTTAAGTGATGAAAAACAATGGTGGTATCTGCAATCGATTTTAGAATGTGTGGCACAGTGATCTCATACCTATGTAAACTGGCAAATTGACTGGTACTAGTTTATGCACCTTGACAGTAGTTTCATCTACCAAGCAGCACTACCCAATCAGATTTCGAGTTCACTGTTTGCCATATGATACAGTACAGATGACACATTATTTATGGCTTGTGTGTAAACATTTTTTTCAGTATTCCACCATTCTATACTATAGTCCTACACATGATGACCCATACAGGACTGAGTCCCAAGCAGTCTGGAACAAGGAAAATCACTTGGGAGGATGACAACTATCCATAGCATGGTACCTCTGGCTGAACGGGTCTTATGAAATAAGACCTTGAAGCACAGCCAGCCTGAAGCCTGCTCTATGGCGAGAGGCAATGTCTAAACTGTAGTGTTTCATAAAGATATGAATAGAAGTCCAAGTTGCGGCTGTGCAGATGTCTGCTGCTGACACATTCTTGAAACAAGCCACAGAGGCAGCTACTCCTCTGGTGGAGTGACCTCTGACTTGACCCGGCAGGGTCTTGTACTTGTCGTAACAAAAAGTGATACAATGAGCCAACCATTTTGATAGGCATTGCCTAGAAACGGCATTGCCTTCTCTTTTATGTGCAAAAGAGACAAAAAGCTGATCAGTTTTTCTGAGATCCTTAGTGGTGTAGTATCAGTATTCTGTGAACATCCAAAGTATGCAAGACGTACTCCTCTTGATTAGAGTGTTGCGTAAAGAAAGCGGGTAGCTCAATGGATTGATTCAGTGTAGATTCAGCTACCAATTTAGGGAGAAACGTAGAGTTGGTGCGTAGAGCCACACGTTCATTGTGGAAAATCAAGTAAGGGATTTTGCACATCAAGGCCTCAAGCTCGGAACTGCGTCGAACAGAAGTAATGGCCACTAGGAAGAGGGTCCTCCAAGAAAGGAACTTTAAACCTGTTGCTGCTGATGGCTCAAAGGGAGGCAGGGTAAGCTTCTCCAGAATGAAGTTCAGGTCCCGGGGGGCGCAGGAATATGTATGGGGGGGGGGTCTCAAACGGAGAACCCCTCTGAGGAAGGTCTTGGAGACTTCCAATTGAGTAAAAGTCCTGTCCCAAAGGGAATATGGTAGGCTGAAATTGCTGCCATGTGGACCTTTAATGAGGAATGGCTGAGACCCAGATCAAGAGGTGTTGCATGTAGTCCAGGACTCTATTGGCTGGGCAAGAGAAAGGTTCGAAGTCCTTTGACATTGCCCAAATAGAAAACTATTTCCACTTCATTGCATAGGTGGACCTGGTGGAAGGCTTTCTGGCCTCTACCAAGATGTCCGCTACGAGCAGAGAAACTCCGAAGCAGGCTTTAGCTACGTCTGCAGGAGCCACACATGTAAATGAAGGGATCTGAGAGTGGGATGAACAAGGGTCCCCTGATCCTGGGTCAATAAGTGTTGCGACAGGGGAAGAGGAAGTGGAAAACTGTTGCAGAACAGAGAACCAAACTTGACTGGACCAGAACGGAGCAATGAGAATCATTCACGCCCCCTCCAATCTGAGTTTGTTCAGGACCCTCGAGATTAAGGGAATTGGAGGGAAGGCATAAATTAATCTGTCCCGCCAAGCGAGAGACAGAGTATCCCGCCAAAAAATGCCTCACCCTGGAGCGAGCAAGTAGAAGGCGGGAAGCTTTTCATTTTGGGGAGATGCGAAGAGGTCTATCTGAGGCATTCCCCATTGCTGAAAAATGTCACTTATGACTTCTTGGTCCAGTTCCCATTCGTGGGCTCTGGCTGAGGACCGAATGAGTTGGTCCACCAGCATACTTTCTACTCCCGGAACGTGGAATGTCATCAGGTGAAGGAGATGCTGGGTTGCCCAAAGCCAGACCCTCATTGCTTTCCAGCACAGAGTGTAGGAACTTGTTCTTCTTTGCTTGTTGAGATACCAGACTATGCACATGTTGTCGGTTTGAATGAGAAGATGACCGGGAAGGATAAGGGAGTGAAGAGCCTGAAGGGTGCAAAGAACTGCCCTCAGTTTGAGCACATTTATGTGCAGATTTTGTTCGGATTTGGATCAGCAGCCCTGAGTTGTGTGAGACACAAGACGGGCTCCCCAGCCTTCCCCTTGATGCGTCTGTCATCAACGTCTGGGAAGTGGGTTCGATATTGAAGTGAACTCCCTGGCATAGGTTTTCCTGTACCATCCACCATTGTAAGTCCCTGATCATGGGGTTGGAGACTAGCACCTCTTGGTCTAGATCATTCAAGGTTTGGACCCACTGAGACCGAAGCGTCCATTAAGAGATTCTCATACGGAGCCAAGCGAGTAAAACTGTCGGAATGGCTGCCGCCATTAGCCTGAGAAGGTGAAGGACTGACCTGGCACCGACCCTCCTGTCGCCAGACAGAAGACAAGTCTGAGTCTGGAGGGTGTCACCCTGTCCAGAGACAAAAAGGCTTTGCCAATGGTCGTGTCCAAAATCACCCCTATAAACTGGAGGCGCTGGCAAGGGACCAAATGGGACTTGGCCTGGCTGATGGTGATACCTAGGCTGGTGAATTCTGCAAGGTAAGGGAAAGGGAGTGTAGGAGTTCCTTCCTGGATGGGGCCACCAGGAGCCAACTGTCCAGGTACGGGAATACCTGTACTCCCTGGGTACGCAGGTGGGCTGCTACCACAGACAGGCATTTGCTAAAAACTCGGGGAGCCGAGGAAAGACCAAACGGGAGGGCCTTGAACTGGTAGTGGTCTCCCTGAAAGCAAAAATGGAGGAATTTGTGCTGGGAAGGGCAGATGTGGATATTCAGGTAGGCATCCTGCATGTCCAAAGAGCACAGCCACTGTCCCTGCCAAAGGAGAGGCAGAAGGCTCTGTAAAGAGAGCATTCTGAATCATTTGTACTTCACGAACATTTTCAGAAAGCTGAGGTCTAGAATAGGCCTGACATCTCCCGTCTTCTTTGGGACCAGGAAGAAATTCCGAGTAGTAGCCTGTCCCCAAAGGTGGTTGGGGACTGGCTCTATCACTGCCATTGACAGAGGTTATTTCATCTACTACCAAAGGAAGATGTTGCGGGGAGTAAGACGACCGTGGAGGAGGTCCTTGGGGTGGTTTCTGTAGAAAATCGATTGAGTGTCCTGCTGAAATCAACTGGACCACCCAAACATCTACGTTATCCTCTCCCAGGCCACCAGATGGAAGGAGAATCTTCACCCTCCTACCGGTTCCTCTGGGGTCTCCAGAGGCAGTGGGAGAGGCAGGGAGCCAGGAGGTGTGGGGCAGCACAGCAGTGGATGCTCCTGCGGCCTTTTTACTAGGGGGAGGTTTGGTTGCTGGAGAAGCCTGACACTTGTTGGGCCACTTGCCCTGGCGTTTTGAACGGCTGCGTATACAAAAGGGATGCCGCCGCCCTTTAGGGGGCCTGTACATGGAATCAACAGACCTGAGTGCAGTGCCCTTCTCTTGCAGGTTGGTAATGATGTCCTTGACATCACCCCAAAACAGCACTGAACCCCTGAAGGGAGCATCCTGGATCGAGGATTGCACTTCAGGAACCAAACCTGACACACGGAGCCAAGGATGACGCCGTAAGCCTACAGCGAAAGCTAAGGTCCTTCCGGCAGAGTCCACTGCATTGTAAGTGGCACAGAGCATGTGCCTACTGGCCGAACAAGCAGAATGGACAAGGTCTGTCACTTCCTGTCTAGTCTGAGATGCAGGAAGAGAGTCCAATTTTGATTCCACCCGACTAAGGATGGCTCTCTTGGAATCCCCCATATATGGCACATTGTTCAGGGTCCTAATGCCCAGGGTAGAAGAGGAATAAACCTTTTTCACGTATTGGTCCAGAAGCTGTGACTTCTCTTGTCAGGTGGTGACGAGCTGAGGTGTCTCGGATTAGCGGAACAGCCAAGAGCAGCACTAATGATGACCAAATCCACCTTAGGGTGTAGATTCAAAAAATCTGTACCCTCGGAAGCCTGATATAGCTGATCTGCCTTCCTCAAAAGGGGGCCTAACGTGGAAGGTTGTTTCCAAATAGTGGAAACAAGGTCCGCGTGAGGCTCGATCCAGGGTGGAATCAGTTTGGGAGCAGTCTCGGGCAGATCCAAGTGAGCAGCGAGCTTTTTATGCTGTGGCTCTGGCTCCAGTGATTGCCACTATTTGAACTTCCTGGATTTTCCTCAGTAACTCTAGAAAGGATGGATCCTCCGGAGGAGACTTCAGAGTGGTCCTTAGCCTGGGGCAGTCTGGAGTATGGGGCTCATCATCAGGATCAGAACGTCCATCTGAATCCAAATCAGACATGTCCAACGTAGAAGGGGAAGACTCCTCACGGCACGGGGGAGGAACGGCCCCATTGGGGGGTTACCTGGGGCGCATGTCCCCCCCACCCCGGGTGCCAGAAGGCTCTCCTCTGGTATCAGGTAAAGGGGAAGGAGTCTCCTGGCTCCATCGTAGGGGATCCTGCAAAGGGTTAGACGTCGGTAGATGACTCTCTACCTCTCTGGTGAGTTGAGCCTTGGCCTCAGCCCACCATAAGGCCAGAGTCTTCCTCAAGTCTGCTGGCAGCTGAGGCGTGGGCAGCGGAAGAGGGGGATATGAATACTGAGGATATCCACTATATGAGTATCCATAACCTGATGGCAGGAAACCCAGCGATGGGTATTGAGGCACTGGGTACTGTGGTGCCGGATATTGCAGTGTCGGGTAGAGAGGCACCAAATACTGCAGAGCCGGATATGGGGGCACCGGGTATTGAGGTGCCGGATACCCAGGAGCCAGAGGCTCAGGGGAAACAGAGGGACCTGGCAGAGGAACCAGCTGGTGGGCAAGGCACAGGGAAGGCTGTCCCTGCGGGCATTGGGCCCGGTGTAGGACCACCGTCTGGTATGGGGACATCGGCCAGCATCGGGTAGGCCGGCATCTGAGGGTCTGGTGTCAGGGTGTCGAAGGAGGAGGAGGCCCTGACGGCAGCGTGTCGAGGTGCTCTGTGACAACTGGAGAAGGAGAGTTAGAGTCCCCGGGGGTCAGCAGAGGGGACGAAGGGACCTCAGAGGGCAACGCAACGTGCAGCAGAGAACCTGGAGCATTGGATCTATTGAGGGGGTCCGGTGCAGGCTCCTTAGCCGGGCGGGTGTCGGTGGGGCCGATGTCCGGCTTATCGGCTGGATCCGGGCGAGTGTCTGAGGAGCTGACGTCCAACTTTTCGGACCCCTTGCCAGAGGAAGGTCACGCTGGAGATGTGGTCTTGTCAGGCGAGAGTTTGGCTGGGCACCTTCCCAAAGGAGCGAGTGGCTTAGCAGCCTTGTCCGGGCGGACATCGGGTGAAGCCGACATCCGACATAGCGGTCCCGCTCAAACCTGAGGACTGCGTGGTGGAAGCGGCCCTCTCGGGAGCAGAGGCCTCCTTTCCACCAGAGGCTCCCGAAGGTCCTGAGCGCGAGCTAAATGGGAAGGGCAACACTTTCTTGCTGACCACCAAGACGGTCGTCGTGGAGCGATCCCCCGGAGAGGATATTACCTTCAATGCTGCGACTCCAGTCAGAGCGGTGGAAGTTGATTCCCACTCCCGATGCTTCTCCTTGTCCCTTTTCTTTTTGTGACCTTCGGGGAAAGTGGACGCCTGCCTTAACTTCTTCAACTCCTTCTCCATGGATGCCATCTTTTTCTTTAGAGTATGGGCTTCCAGGGACTGGTGCCTTATTTTCCGGGTAGCGGGGCTGAATTGCTGATAGTGTTGGCACTTCTCCACGGGGTGGTCTAGGCCCCAGATAGAAGAGGCACAAGGAATGGCCATCCCTGTGTGGCAGTTTAGAGTCGCACGAGTCGTACTTATGCTTATGCGATTTGGAGGGCGACAGGGACGACATACTTGGCAAATCGAACAATCAGTCGAAAAAGAGAAAAATAGGGTTGAAAAGTTCGAAAACTAGACCGAAAACTAACTGATGAGCGTTGAACTCTACCGCGAGGAACTTTGACAAGCCGCCGATGGGAAAGAACTGGAAGGCGGACTTGGGGGACCGCCCCTATATACTAACGTCGGTCACCTGATGTGGGAGTGATCCCCTGCCAGAGACTGCTAGCTAGAAATTTTTCCGTGGGGTCCTGACGCCTGGTGGGTCAGTCCTATATGTGAATATCTACTGCAAGAGCCCTCTCAAAGTAAGATCCAATTTTCCTCCTCCAATGACATTTAAATCTATATGGATTGCTGCTGTATTCTTCTTCTTCTCATAAAAGACTCAGCATGACAATATGTATTTGATGTTCCCTATGTGGATATGGCCTGTATGTTGACCCTTAAATAAATAAATGTTTGAAAAAAAAAAAATAAATCTACTGATTTATGTCAAATCATTAATCTATTGCTCCAATCAGACATAGCCTGTGCTAGCCTATAAAGTACTGTAAGTAACAAAAGTGGTGCTAAAATGATTACCAAGCACTCCTGCTCCAACAATGTACAGAGAATGAATAAAATGTACATATTTCCTTCAAGTTCAATTTGTAACACAGGAAAAGTCAAGTTGTGCTGCTATTTGAAAGGAGTAAGTTATATAAAATCTAATGGATCTCAATATGATGGAATACAGTTGTAAACGATTTATAAGAAATCTATCCCTACAGAGTATTTGCAGCTGTTCTTCAAGACCCTGAACTGCTGTAGCGTTTAATTATTTAGCAGTTTTTGACCACACAGATTTTGCTCCCTAGGATTTACATGCAGAAACTAATGATAAACAAAGACAGTCAGCATTTCCAAAACTTCTTACTGAATCAAGGAAGTTACTTTAACAGTTTTCTAATAACCCACAGGTATAAATTAACTATGTGGCATTGGTTTTATTCTTTAGCATGCTTTCAGTTCAACAGTCCTTTGTTTGAAGAAAGGCAGAGAGGTATGCACAGACACAAGTAATGACACCATTATTTTATCGAAAGAAAGGAAACAGAACATCTCTGAATGGCTGTGTGAACTCGTTACCTTCTCTTGGAAAAATACTGACATACTCTGTCCTGATGCATGCTCTTTCCTTCTCTCCAACTGAATGAGACTCAAGATAAGGGTGTTTCTCTTTACAACACTGGGATTTGCCATCAACAGGGCCTCAAATGATGCTTGTGAGGACATCTGCTGAGCCTCTGCTGTGAGAGGTATTTTGAGGGAGAGTGGTCCAGTCAGGCATGACATCAGCTGCCCATCCCAAACCGACGAACAGTATGTCAGTATCCTTTCACTGCACTGTGCCTCATCCTCCTTCCGCCTACCAGTAATTGCCAGCTTTAATGCTCCCCTCTCACCCCTCAGACTAACATGTGTCAGGGTAGGGAGCCCCTCTATATCAAGTAGTGGCTGAGGGAGACGAAATCAATGTGGTGCCAGCCCGAGCCCCAGATACCCACTGGCATGAGATAACCCTAAAGAAGTTACGACGGAAAATGAAATGTGTGTCTTGGGGGGTGGGGGACAAATGGAAGGGTAAGTGACTTGCTCAAAGTCACAGTAAGTGGTGTTGGTGGGATTCAAACCTTGGTCTTTAGGGTCACAGGTTCTGTTGTCTAACCACTAGGTCATACTGTCACTGTAAAAAATAAGATGGAAAATTCAGTGGGTTACATTTTTTTTTAACCAGAAGGCTTTATTATTACAATGATATACACATATTTGCGCATGCAATATTTATTATCGATTTTGGTGGCTATCTAGGTTCCAGTATGAGCTCTCCTTTTTAGCATGCTACCCTGGACCTATACTTGTGGTGATTGTGGTGGCCGGGGGAGTACATGCTAAATGAGGCAGTGACTATGGACCAGTGGACACTGATATGGAAAGGTTGCACTGTCCCATGTTGCTTCATCTTGCTTTTTGTATCCCAAACATCATTTACTGAGCAACATATCCTGTGGCAGACAAAGGCAAAGAGCTGAGGTGTATGAGCACCATAGCCTCTCAATAGAATACCCTGCAGAGGGGTGCTTTATTAGTGGCCTCCCCCTTTCTGCTGTTACAACACAATTATATATATTTACTTAATCTGTTTAATCCAGGAGAAAAATACAGAGGTAGACAGGAAATCTCACTTACAGATGTGTCCTTGGGGGACAAGGGATTGCGATAAAAGTCCTGGTACAGATATACTATTGTAAGACAACGTAAGCTAGTGAGACTCAGAGTATAACGGTGTATTGCAACTCAACTTGATGATCCTGATGCTATTTGCAACCCTAATACCAACTGGAAGGCTGTTTCAAGCTGCGAAGCCCTTAAACTGCTAGCAACCTGACCTGCTTTATTTTTGCAGCTGGAGTGGGAAGCAAAGGTTTCTGGGTCAGGGAAGATGCACACTAATATGCCATACAAGGTTTCATCAACAACACATTGATATAGACACATGCTGTCCTTGCCACTGTGCATTCCATTTTATAATCTCAATAAAGCTCTCCAGAATATGCATAGATTTGTGATAATTAAGCATTATAAAATGGCAAGAAAAAATCTAGAAATCTCATTGGCCAAGAGAGATCAGCTGACCATACATTAAATCTCTATATAAGCACAGTCATCCTGGTCCTAAACCACATCACACAAAGAGCAAATCAGTCCTCCTACAACCAGAAAGTACAGTTATGTAAGAACTTACCATTACAGTAGCTCTTCGAGAGAGGCTCTTGCAGTAGGTAATTACATATAGGACTGAAGCCAGCAGGCATCAGGACCCCATGGAAAAATGTCTAGCTAGCAGTCTCTGGAGGGAGACCGCCCCCAAGTCAGGTGACGGGCATCAGGTGACGTCAGTATAAAGGGGTGGTCCCTCACTCCCGCCTTCCAGTTCTTTCCCACCAAGGGCCAAAAAGGCAAGACGAGAGAGAAGCGGATATTTCCCTTCCTGGAAAAGGAGCTGAAAAAGCTAAAGGGGATGGAGAGCGGGAAGGCATTACCTACTGCAAGAGCCTCCCTTGAAGATCTACTGTTACGGCAAGTTCTTACGTAACTGTACTATCTTACTTCGAGAGGGCTCTTGCAGTAGGTAATTACTTATAGGACTGAGTCCCAAGCAGTCTGGAACCAGGAAAAGCACTCGGGAGGAGGAAAACTACCAACTAATAAACATCCGGCTGGAAGGGTCTTAGGAAAGAAGACCTTGCAAAACAGCCAACCTGAAGCCTGCTCTACAGCGATAGGCAATGTCCAAACCGTAGTGTTTCTTAAAGGTATGGACGGAATGTCTGCCACTGACACATTCCTGAAACAAGCTGCAGAGGCGACTACTCCTCTGATGGAGTGACCTCTGACCTGACCCGGCAGGGTCTTGTACTTGTCATAACAGAAAGTGATACAATGAGCCAACCATTTTGACAGGCATTGCTCAGAAACAGCATTGCCTACCCTTTTGTAAGCAAAAGAGACAAAAAGCTGATTCGACTTCCTGAGATCCTTAGTCCAAGTGGTGTAGTATCGCAGTATTCTGTGAACATCCAAAATATGCAAGAGGTACTCCCCTTGATTGGAGTGTTGTATAAAGAAGGCACGTAGCTCAATGGATTGATTCAGTGTTGATTCTGCCACTACCTTAGGGAGAAACTTAGGATTAGTGTGCAGAGCCACTCGTTCCTTGTGGAAAACCAGATACTGAATTTTACACATCAAGGCCTGAAGCTCGGAAATCCTTAGAGCTGAAGTAGTGGCCACTAGGAAGAGAGTCTTCCACGAGAGTAACTTCAAGTTTGCTGAGGCTGCCGGCTCAAAGGGAGGCAGGGTAAGCTTCTCAAGAACAAAGTTCAGATCCCAAGGAGGGGCCGGAACGCGGATAGGGGGTTGTAAATGGAGAACCCCTCGAAGTAAAGTCTTAGAGACTTCCAACTGTGTGAAAGTTCTGTCGCCAAAAGGGACATGGTAGGCAGAGATAGCCGCCATGTGAACCTTCAAGGAGGAATGGCTGAGACCCAGGTCAAAGAGATGATGCATGTAGTCCAGGATTCTCCCGACAGGGCAAGAGAATGTCTCGAAATTCGAAAACCGCTTCCATTTCATTGTGTAGGAGGATCTAGTGGAAAACTTTCTGGCTTCCACTAGAATTTCGGCCATGAGCGGAGACACCCCGACTCAGGCTTGAGCTACGTCTGTAGGAGCCAAGCATGCAACTGAAGGGATTTGAGACCTGGATGAATCAGGTTCCCCTGATCCTGGGTCAGCATATGCTATCAAAGAGGAAGAGGAAGCGGAGGTTCCTCTGAAAATTGTTGCAGAAGAGAGAGCCAAATTTGCCTGGGCCAGAATGGAGCAATGAAGATCATCCAAGCTTCTTCTAAGCTGAGTTTGTGCAAGACCCTCGGAATCAAAGGAATCGGTCGGAAGGCATAGATGAATCTGCCCTTCCAGTTGAGAGACAGAGCATCCCGCCAAAAAATGCCTCTCCCTGGAGTGAGCAAGCAGAAAGCGGAAAGCTTTGTGTTTTGAGGGGACATGAACAGGTTTACCAGGGGGGATTCCCCAGCGCCGGAAGATGTCATCTGCTGACCCTTGATCCAGTTCCCATTTATGGGCTTTTGCTGAGGACCGGTGGCTGAGGTGGTCTGCCAGCGTGTTCTCGACTCCCAGAACATGAACTGCCATCAGGTGAAGGTTGTGCTGAACAGCCCAGTTCCAAACTCTCATTGCTTCCCTGCACAGAGGGTAGGAATGCGTTCCTCCCTGCTTGTTTATGTACCAGACTATGCACATGTTGTCCATCTGGATGGTCAGATGGCTGGGAAGGACATAAGAGTCCAGAGCCTGAAGAGCATACAGAATGGCTCTGAGCTCGAGCACATTTATATTAACAGTCTGCTCGAGTCTGGACCAGGAGACCTGAGTTCTGTGAGACCCTAGATGGGCCCCCCAGACCCTCTCCTGAGGCATCTGCTGTCAATGTTTGGGAGGGGGGTTTGAGGCAAAAGCGAACCCCACGGCAAAGGTTCTCTCGCACCATCCACCATTGCAAGTCCCGGACCATGGGATCAGAGACCAGAACTTCCTGTTCTAGGTCGCCTAGTGTCTGGTCCCACTGAGACCGAAGCGTCCACTGAGAGATTCTCATATGGAGCCGAGCACGTGGGACTGTAAGAATAGCAGCCACCATGAGGCCGAGGAGGCGAATGACAGACCGGGCACTGACCCGTCTGCAAATGGACAGCAGATCTGCATGAGCCTGAACGGCAGCCACCCTGTTCAGGGGCAGAAAGGCCATGCCAAGGGTCATGTCCAGAATCGCCCCTATAAACTGGAGCCTTTGGCAAGGGACCAGATGGGATTTGGCCTGGTTGATGATAATACCCATTCTGGTGAAAACCTGCAGGGTAAGGGAGAAGGAGCGCAGAAGTTCCTCCCTGGTGGGGGCCGCTAGGTGCCAATCGTCCAGGTATAAGAATACCTGCACCCCCTGGGTACGCAGGTGGGCTGCCACCACAAACAGACATTTGGTTAACACGCGGAGAGCCAAGGAAAGACCAAATTGGATACAATTAAAACAAACAAATCCCCTGGTCCTTATAATCTCCACTCAAGAATGATAAAGGGTATTGCACTATGGTTAATTGATCCATTATATAAGCTTTTTAATATGTCCTTAAAAACTGGACTAGTACCTTGTGATTGGAAGACAGCATTAGTAACACTGATCCATAAAATGGGAGACAAAAGTAAAATATCAAACTATAGGCCAATTAGCCTGACTAGCATACTGGGTAAAATATTCGAAAGCATTCTAAAAACTAGATTAGAAGAGGACATAATAAGGAAAAAACTTGTTGATCCTGACCAACATGGTTTCAAAAAAAAAAGATCTTGTCTGACTAGTAATTTGGTATTTTATGAGAAAATCAGTAGTTTTCTATATGATAAATTACCTGTGGATATAGTTTATCTGGATCTATGTAAGGCCTTTGACAAAGTCCCTCACTTAACACTGATAAATAAAATGAAATTGTGTGGGATCCACCCTCTGCTAATAAAATGGGTAAATGAGTGGCTAACAAATCGTACACAAGTGGTACGTATAAGAGGGTATACCTCATCCATAGGTGCAGTAACTAGTGGGGTTCCACAGGGATCCGTTCTTGGACCCATTCTCTTTAATATTTTTGTGTCAGATATGACTGTAAATCTTAAAAACAAGGCTATAAAATTCACGGATGACACAAAAATTGTACTTAAAGTGGGTTCATTGGACGAAATAACAGATGCTGTCAAAGACCTTCAACTCTTAGAAACTTGGGCCAAACAAAATAATATGGATTTTAACATTAAAACCGCCATTATGCATTTAGGAGATAATAATCCAAATGTACAGTTTAAGTTAAATGGTTCTACACTGGTATCAGTAAAAGAGGAGAAAGATCTTGGTGTTATTATAAATGCAGAGTTTACATTTACATCACATTGCAATCATATAGAGAAAAAAGCAAATAAAATAATAGGGTGCATAAAAAGACCATTTGTTACTAGAAACAGGGCATGTATACTCCCACTTTATAGAGCCTATGTGCGACCACATTTAGACTACTGTTCACCACTATGGAGCCTAAGTCTTAGACGTGACATTAATGTGTTGGAGGGGGTTCAGTGAAGGGTCACCAAGATGGTGGATGGCTTACAAAACAAGGATTATCAAACTAGAATGAAGGAATTGGATCTGTATTCACTGGAGACAAGAAGAACTAGGGGTGATCTCCTTTTGATGTTTAACATCGTTAGAGACAATGATTTAATGATACAACTAGGAATGTCCCTCAATATGAGAGAATGTAATCTCAGGAGTCATGAGTTCCAATTAACATTAACTTATCCCAAAGTAAACACCAGACGTTCTTTTTCTACACAAAGAATTATATCAACATGGAACAAATTACCAAGACATTTGTTAGAAACAGATAATGTGGAAAACCTTTAAAAGAAATCTTGACAAATTTTTATTAAGTAAGGCATAAGGATATCCAGATACTGGAGATGTACTTACATGGGTTTAAAAAAAAAGCCTTCTGTACATCTAACACTCTTAGTAGTATGAAACTTAGTAGTATAAAATTGGAGGGCCCTGAATTGGTAGTGGTCTCCTGTAACGAAGGAATCTGCGGTAGGAAAAGCGGATGGGGATATGCAGGTAGGCATCCTGCATATCCAGCGCACATAGTCACTGTCCCTGCCGAAGGAGCGCCAGAAGGCTCTGCAGGGAGAGCATTCTGAAACGCTTGTACTCCACGAACATGTCAAGGGAGCTGAGGTCTAAAACAGGTCTCACATCTCCCGTTTTCTTTGGAACTAAGAAGAAATGGGAATAGTAACCTGTTCCCCAAAGGTGGGTCGGGATAGGCTCTATCGCCGCCTTCGAGAGAAGGGAGGAAATTTCTTCTAGGACCAGAGGAAGATGTTCTGGGGAGTAAGATGACCTGGGTGGTAGTCTTCTGGGTGGTTTCTGGAGAAACTCAATTGAGTGTCCTGCTGATATCAGTTGAAGCACCCCAAGCATCTGATGTAATCCTCTCCCAACCTGGTAGATGGAAGGAGAACCTCCCTCCTACTGGTTCCTCTGGGAGGTCCAGAGGCTGTGAGAGAGGAAAGGAGTCAGGAGGTGCGAGGCAATGTTGTGGCTGAAGCTCCTGCCGCTTTTTTGGGTGGGGGGGCTTGGCAGCCGGAAGGGCCCCGATGTTTGTTGGCCCTTTTGCCCTGAGGTTTTCGCTTTAGGCCGAGAATGTCTGCGAAAAGGCCTGTACAAAGAGTCAACAGACTTAAGTGCAGTGCCCTTCTCTTGCAAGTCAGTGATGATGTCCTTGACATCTCCACCGAACAGCACAGAACCCTTGATGGGCGCATCCTGGATAGCGGATTGCACCTCTGGGACCAATCCTGACACCCGGAGCCAGGCATGATGCCAAAGACCTATGGCAAAAGCCGAGCTCCGACCAGCTGTGTCCACTGCATCGTACGTGGCATGAAGCATGTGCTGACTGGCCGAATGAGCAGAACCGTTGAGATCAGCCACTTCCTCCTTGGTCTGAGACTCAGGAAGGGAGTTCAGTTTGGATTCCACCTGACTCAGGATCGTCTTCTGGTAGTCCCCCATTTGTGCGACATAGTTCAGGGCCCTGATTCCCAGAGTGGAAGAAGTGTACACCTTCTTCCTGTACTGGTCCAGAAGACGGGATTCCTTGTCAGGTGGAGACGAGCTGAGATGTTTTCGGTTTGCCAACTGGCCATGAGCGGCTCTAATCATGACTGAGTCGGCCTTCGGGTGTGTGTTCAAGGAATCCACACCCTCAGGAGCCTGGTATAGCCTATCTGCCTTCCTCAAAAGGGGGGCTAGTGAGGACGGTTGTTTCCAAATGGTGGAAACAAGGTCAGCCTGAGGCTCGATCCAAGGTACAATCAATGTCGGAACAGTTTTGGGCAGATCCAAAAGAGCAGTGAGCTTCTTCTGCTGTGGATCTGGCTCCAGAGATTGCCACTGGTGGACTTCCTGGATTTTTCTCAGCAACTCCAAAAAGGAAGGATCTTCCGGAGGAGACTTCGGAGGAGTCTTGGGCCTGGGACAGTCTGGAGTGCGTGGCTCGTCGTCAGGGTCGGAGCACCCCTCGTTATCTGAGTCAGAGGTCTCCGACGAAGAGGATGAAGACCCCTCCCGGTATGGGGGAAGAACGGACCCCTTGGGGAAGCATGGCCTCCCTGGCCTTGGCACCGGAGGGCTCACCTCTGGTGTCGGGTGGGGAGAAGGGAGTCTCATGTCTCCGGCAACGGAGATCTGGTACCGGGACCAGCATCGGTAGATGGCTCTCCACCTCCCTGGTGAGCTGAGCATTGGCCTCAGCCCATCAGAATCTCCTTCATGTCCACCGGCGGCTGGGTGAGCAGTGGAGGAGGAGGGGGATATGGATACTGAGGGGATCCGTAGGATGAGTATCCATAGCCCGATGGCAGGAATCCCAGCGTTGGCTATTGAGGCGTCAGGTACTGCGGCATCGGGTAGGCCGGCGTCGGGTACTACAGTGCGAGATACTGCGGTCCCGGGTAGGATGGCATTGGATAGGACGGAGTCAGATACCGGGGAACCAGGGGCTCTGCCAGAGCAGAAGGCCCTGGAAGAGGCCCAGTGGGTGGACCAGGAATAGGTGGCCCCGCGGGGGTCAGGTCCGGCATTGGGATAGCATCCAGTAATGGGATGTCACCCAGCATCGGGTAGACCGGCGTCAGAGCCAGCATCCGAGGGTCCAGCGTCAGGGGATCAGGCACTAAGAGAGGGAGACCTGATGGGAGCATACCGGCATTTTCTGTGTTGCCTGGGGTAGGAGGACTGAAATCCCCGGGGTCCAACAGGGGAGACACTGGAGCCTCGGTTATAAGCAGCGAGCCAGGGATGGTGGACCAATCAACAGGGTCTGGCGTCAGCTCTAACACCGTGCAAGCATTGGAGGGGCCAATGTTCGCCTTACCGTTGGGATCCGGCCGGACGTCAGAGGAGCTGGCATCTGACTTGTTGGATCCGACATCCGATGAAGGCCATGTGGAAGAAGCGGCCTTGGCGGGTGTCTTTGGGGTCATGTGCTCCCCCGCAGGGGCGGGCGTCTTACTGGCCCTGTCCGGGCGGACGTCTGTGGCACCGGTGTCTGGCTTACCAGACCCACTCGACCCAGAGGGCCGCACAGTGGTGACCCTCCTGGCAGTGGTAGCCTCCTTTGTCCCGGAGGCTCTCGAGGGGCCTGAGCGCGAGCCCGACGGGAGGGACGCAACCGCCTTAGAAACCTCCAAGACGGCCGTCAAAGGTCAGTCTGCCGGGGGTGACGTTACCTGGAGAACGGCGACTCCAGCCAGAGTCGCTGTGGCCATGCAAGTGGAATCCCGGTCCCGGTTCTTCTCCTTCTTCTTACAGTGACCCTCAGGGGATGTTGAGGCCTGCCTGAGCTTCTTTAGCTCCATTCCCACATAGGACATCTTTTTTAAAATGTGGGCCTCCAGGGACTGCTGCCTCCATTTGCGGGTGGTGGCACTGAATTGTTGGCAGTGCTGGCACTTCTCCACAGTGTGATCTGGGACTAGACAGAAGAGGCACTGGGAATGACCGTCCTCATGCAGGAGCTGGGCACCGCATGAGTCACACTTGTTTTTTATGTGAATCATACGGAGTAGGGGATGACACACACGGCACTCTGGAAAAAATATTACGAGAGACGTGAAAAATTCAGTAAAAATAACTGATGAAGCAGTAGGAACTTAACCATGAGGCGCTTTCATAAGCTAACTTTTGGAAAGAACTGGAAGGCAGGCATGGGGGACCGCCCCTTTATACTGACATCGCCTGATGTCAGTCACCTGATGTGGGGGCGGTTCCCCGTCTGAGACTGCTAGCTAGAAATTTTTCCGTGGGGTTCTGACGCCTGCCGGCTTCAGTCCTATAGGTAATTACCTACTGCAAGAGCCCTCGCGAAGTAAGATCTATCTTCCATCAATCTCTCTACAACCAGAACTGATCTTCCACCACAAACATGGCGGCTACCTTTACACTGTAAAAACATTCAACTGGGCCCTAAAAATAAAACTACCTTAAATATAAAATAAAACAAATCAATGAAATGTCGTTTACCAGATCATCACACTCTCTTTACACACAAAAACAAATTAGAAACATTAAGTATTGTTTATAGTTTTCATTACAACTGTTTTTTTTTGCTAACAGTGAAACATCCCCCTTCTTTCTTTACCTGCCCATCAGGGAAATCTCTTCTGCTTGCTCTGATAGTTACAAAATTGAGTCTCTGGCTCTAAAACAGGCCTTTGTTGTGTGTGTACAGTACATTAGTAGAGGAACATTCTGCTAGTAGAACTGAGCAGAATTTTGAATCGCTGTATTCCATAGTAAATATTCCATGATAAACATGCTATTTTTTGCATGTGGGGAAACACAGAGAAAAAAAATAGAATGAAGAAAGTAAGAAATAATACTATATAAACAAAGAGAAAAGGAAGTAAATGACTCACCCTGCTATTTATCTTTTAATACAGAGTGAGCAGTTCATGATGCTGTCACTGAGTGTGGTAGTTCTGAACCACTCTCATGCTTTCAGCATTGGGGAACTGAGAAACCTGTTATGGCTTTCTTTTAGTTTTGTCCACAGATTGAGAAGAATGAACTAAAGTAAGGGGGCTATGTGTCATACGTAGAATGAGGAAAATAACATTTGTGAATTGTTGTAGCTGGCAGGGAGGCGGCCACACTGTATAACACTACTTTAATCTAACACCAATAGGTGGAAGGACTATTTTAGGTTAAAAGCATAGATTCACTTACATTTTTACTTATTTAAAAGTGTGTTTCAAAATAAAAAAAGCTGTTTCTAAAAATAAGAGGCCATTTTATAAGTGCAATAAGACATTCCAGGTTTGTGCATTACGGTGTGGTAACCACACTCTTAGGGACGACCGGCACTCAGTTTTCGGCCTCGTGCCTAACTACACCCCTAGGAGTGTGGTTATCACACTATAATACACACCCCGTCATGTCTTATTGCTTACATAATGCATGACAGGATGTGGTATATCATGGAATATCATTATGCCTTGGGTGGCATGAGGCTGCAGGCCGGGGTACGTCCAACAACCCTAGAAGTGATGATATCCCATGATATACCACTCCCTGTCATGCATTACTGCCATTATGAACTCGCTTAAAAGTTTTAGCAGTACAAAATGCAAAACAAATGTTTAAAATGTTTTAAAAATGACTGTTTTAGAGTGGTGGAGGAGTATCTTTTCAGAAAAATGTTCCTATAATTCCCTGGGCAGCATGTGGCACTGTTGTAAGTGGAATTGGTTGAAGAGGTGCTGCTCTGAACTCTCACCTCCCAGCACTGTGTGCTCCTTGCATTTGACCCGGTCCTACTGTGTGCTCTGAGAGTGTGTGAAGATGGACTGTATTTATTTATTTTTGTGAAATCCTGATCTGGTGGCAATGGGAGAGAGCAACTAAACAGGTACACACACACACATCGTGTGGATGGTTTGGGTTTTTTTTTTTTGTTTCGAGGGGAGTCACTCGAGCAGTGACTGACGCCACGCTGCATGTGTTTTCTGACTTGTAGTATGTCTTCCGGTGGGCTGTGTGAGGAGGAATGAGCGATGGTTGTTTTTTTTTTTCTTTGTAAACAAATGCTCGTGTTGGGGAACTCGGTCTGTCTTTCCAGCGGCAGTGGGCACAGTTTCTTGAAGTAAAGCTTGTAAGGAACATGGGGAAATGCAGCTGTCGGAGGAATTTCTGTCTGTGAGGAGGCTGGTGGCCAGAGGTTTTTTGAAGCTGTGATGATGTAGCCCGAGATCATCATGGCTTCAAAAACCTCTTGGCCAATCAGCTTTCCTTATTTATAATCCCCAGTTCATAATGACACTTCTCAGTTGCTTAAGGCATTCTGCGTTGCCTCATTCCTCAGTTTCCCAGGCATGCTGTCATCCTTCAATAATGCACAACCTATCATGCCTTATTGCTTAAATAATCACAGCTTTTAAAAATATCACAGATTACACAGGACACCAAATAGAATGACACCAGAAAACAAAAGCACAAGAAAATAAAGACAAATACCCCACCAAAAAATGGACTCCAAAACCACATCACATCCTTCTCACTCCTAGGCACACCTTTATCATTATGAGTCTTTGTAACCTCATGCCCTCGGTATTCAAGTATACACTGCCCAGTCTGAAAGAATCTTCCCATATTTTGTTAGCCCCCCAAGTTCTGTAAATCTCAATATCCCCCTTGAAGAATGTGCCTCATGTTTCATTTTTGAAATACAAGCAGTATATTAAGTCCCAAAGTTATTCTTGCCCATTGACAGCAGCAGGTGAGGTTCCTCACGCTGTATCAGAAAGGTGGCAGAGAAGGCCACTCCATTTCCATTTTGTTAAGCTTCTTGATGAAAACAGTGACGCTGGATAACCCTCTGGGGTACAGCAGTGGGAACTACCAAGAAATTAAGTTTTAACAGTACAGTATTTACATTACAAAAATATATAATGTTTTTTGAACACCCATTTGTTTAACATTGCTTTTCTTATTTTATTTGTAATATTGATTGAGTCATTTCAGCAGCCAGCAGCTCCAGAAGTCACGCCCTTCTGTATACAGTGCTGGACTGCCTGCTGGTGTGGTTGGTTAAGGAACCCACTAGGCAGGCTGTCATTCTCAACATGGTGCTCACCAACTCAGAAGTGGCAGAAGAAGTGAGTGTAATGGAGCCACTAGGGTCCAGCACCCATAACTCTTATGCAGTTCGACCTTGCCCTTGGGATAAGTAAGCCCTAATCAACGGCTGAAGTCCTAGATTTCAGAAGGGCAGACTTCAACCTGATGAGGGAGATAGTCTGGGACAAGTTAGTCATAGAAACATAGAAGTTTTTGGCAGAGAAGGACCTCTTGGTCCACCTAGTCTGCCCTATTTTCCCTACTAACTGTGCCACTGTAGACCCTACTTAATCTTTGGTCTTCCCCCACATGCCTTATTTCTAATGTCCCCTTGTGTCTATCCCATGCATAATAGAATCCTGTTACTGTTTTAGCATCCACCACCTGCACTGAGAGGCTGTTTCAGGTGTCCACCACCCTTTCCATGAAGAAGTATTTCCTCACATTTCCTCTGAGCCACCCCCCTCCAGTTTCATAGCATGACCCCTTGTCCTCAAACATATTTTCCTAGGTAAAATGCTACCTTCATGTACCTTATCAATACCTGTGAGGTATTTGAATATTTCTATCATGTTCCCCATTTCCCCTCCTTACCTCCAGAGAGTACATATTTAATTCCTTGAGTCTTTCCTCATAGGGCTTTTGATGCAAGCACTGCACCATTTTGATAGCCCTCTTCTGTACTGCCTCCACCCAATCTATGTCCTTCTAGAAATGGAGCTTCCAGAACTGGACACAGTACTCGAGGTGGGGCCTCACCATCGATCTATACAGGGGTAACACTACCTCCCTCTTTCTGCTGGTGATGCCCCTCGCTAAGCACCCGAGCATCCTATTGGTTTTCCCCACTGCCTTATCACACTGCTTTGCTACCTTCAGGTCATCAGAAATGATTACTCCCTTAGGTCCCTTTCCTGTTTTGTGGTTGCCAATACCTCCCGCCCAACTGGTACGCAGCCCCCGGACTTCTGTGCCCCAAGTGCACGATTTTGCACTTTTTTACATTAAAACCCAGTTGCCAAACCCTTGACCAGTCTTCCAGCTTTTTCAGATCACCCTCATTTTTTCCAGCCCCCTGGTGTGTCCACTCTGTTGCAGTTTTGTGTCATCTACGAACAGGCATACTTTCCCTTCCAGCCCCTCCTGCAATGTCACTAATAAAGATACTGACGAGGACAGGACTTAGTACTGACCCCTGCAGCACCCTGCTAGTCACCTTGCCTTCTTCAGAGTGAACACCATTTACCACCACCCTCGGACTCCTGTTGCTTAACCAACTTCTTACCCATTTTACTACTTTTTGACCTATTCTTAGGCTGCCCAGCTTGCTCACCAGTCTTCTGTGTGGAACGGTGCTGATGGCCTTACTGAATCCAGGTAGGCCACATCCAACGCTCTGCTCTGATCCACTTCCCTGGTCACCCAGTCAAAGAACTCGATCAGGTTTGTCTGGCAAGATCTCCCTCCTGTGAAATCATGCTGCCTCTGATCCTGTAATCCATTAGTCACAAGGCATTCCCTAATCCTTTCCTTCAGTAGTGATTCTATTAGTTTACTCACCACCGAAGTCATGCTGACAGGTCTGTAATTTCCTGCCGCCTCCCTATTACCACTTCTGTGAAGTGGGACCATATCTGCCTTCCTCCAGTCTCCCGGAACTTCCCCTGTATCTAGTGAAAGGTTGAATAGTGCTTTCAGAGGTGCAGCCAGCATCTTCTTGAGCTCCCTCTGTATCTTAGAGTACACGTCATCAGGCCCCATTGCCCTGTCCACTTTTAGTTGTGTTAGTTCCTTAAGGACTCTCTCCTCTGTATAACGACTAGTGTCCACCTCCCTTCCTTTAATGCCTTTGTCCCTTATTTGTGGCCTGTCACCTGCCCCTTCCTCCGTAAATACTGGAAAAAAAAGTATTTGTTCAATATGTCTGCTTTTTTTTGGTCCTCTTCCAACACAAAACACTCCTTCCCCTTTAGCCTTATTATCCCACCTTTTGTCTTCCTCTTTTCGCTTACAGTATATACCTAAAGACTGTTTTATCCCCCTTTTTACTGACTTGGCAATATTCTCCTCCATTTGCGCCTTTGCACTCCTAACTGCTTTCCCTGCCTCCCTTTGTTTTTCCTGATAATCTCTCCCTACCCTCCTCCATCTGTGTCATCTTGTACCTTCTAAATACTAGCTTTTTTGCCCTTACTTTCTCTGCCATTTCTTTAGAGAACCATAGAGGTCTCTTTATTGTCTTGCCCCTGTTAACCTGCCTGACACAGAAGCTTGTTGCCTTCTCAATGCTCTCCTTTATTTTTGCTCACTGTTCTTCGACTCCACCCAGTTTCCCTATTCCTGCTAGTGCATCCCTGAGGCATTCTCCCATTTTCTTAACATCGGCACTCCTGAAGTCCAGGACCCTCATTTTAGTGTGGTTCGATACTGGCCCAGTTCTTATACTGAAACACACTGTACGATGATCACTGGTCCCCATGTGGCTACCCATCGTAATGTCAGCAACACTGTCCCCGTTTGTCAGTACCAGGTCCAGTATTGCCCCCCCCTCCACACAAGTAGGTTCCCTAACTAGTTGCCTAAGTAATGCCCCCTGCAAGGAGTCCAGGATGTCTCTGCTTCTAACTGTTGGCACAGCTGGGAAGCTCCAATCCAAGTCCAGTAGACTGAAGTCCCCCACCAGCAATACTTCCCCCTTGCTTGCCATCCTTTAGATTGCTTCCAACATATCCATGTCCACCTCTCCCCCCTGTGCTGCAGGTCTGTAGATCTGTAGCAGCCCCCTTCCTTGTCTCCAGGATGACCCACAGTACCTCTGCTCCTCCCTGCCCCCCCATTTCCATAGCTTTTATGTTTTCCCTCACATAAACAGCCACTCTTACCCCCTTTTACCTATCCTATCCCTTCTGAATAGAGAATAATCTGGTATGGCTACATCCCAGTCCTGGTTTTCATTGCACCAGGACTCGTTAATTGTGACTATGTCCAGGTCTGCTTCTGTATCTAGGTCTGTAATCTTATTGCCCAGACTTCAAGCATTTGCACACATGGCTCTCCAGATTGTACTGCCACCCTCCCTCCGTTTTATGTTTGCTTGCTCGCATGTGCAAGAAACATTATGTGGCAACTTAGGAGAGAAGCGGGTTGTGGAGGCGCGGCACTGTGGCAGCCAACGGAGGCATTGCATTTGGAGGCTTGGCACTGGTGGACCAATGGAGGCACAGTGTGCTGATGACACTGGCTTCCAAAAGTGCCACCAAGTTGTAGCATTTTCACCGCAGCAATCAGGGAGGCCGCCTCGTCATTGCAGCGTCAACCATTCCGCTGCAATGAGGGAGCGACCCGTCATTGCAGGGCGGAACGTTGCCTAGTGTAATATTGTTTGTGAATGCAGCAGCAAGCCGCCACCATGTTCACAAACAATATTAGACAGCTCCCAATGCCAAGGGGGTGCCCAACCCCCCTTGGTGTCATGTGCCACCCCCCAAAACAGTTTTTGTTTGCCGACGGGGGGGCCCCAATCCTGTCGGCTTCAGTGTCCCCCCAGTGTAATTTGCCGATGGGGAGCCCACTTTCCATTGGCATAATGTACCCAAAAACGTTGGTTTTGTGCGGGGGCCCAATCCCCCTCGGCTCTTGCCCTCCTTGTCATGTGCCGACGGGGGTGACTAATCCCCTGTTGAACAGCCTCCCCAAAAATATTCGGATGGCACGCTTGGAGCCCACCCCAGCGTACAATGTCCCTTGGTAAAAAAAAAAAAAAAGTCTGCAGTGTTTTTTCTTTTTGTTTTTTCCTGTAAATCAGAAAACGTCCCCTGAGTCCAGCAGACCCGCCCCCAAGCCGCGCCCCACCTCTGCACACCTTGCCTCCCCACACCCACCCACCTCACCCCATACTACCTCCGAGCCCAGCACGACAATCTTCAGTGGACCGGGAACATGTTTGCACTCTTCAAAGCTGACCACGAACTGAGGAAATGCCGGTAAGCTGTATAACGGCTTAAATAGGGTTTTTTCAACTTTGGTGCATATCTCAGGCATTTTTGGGAATTTTGGCACCACATTTTCAACATGAGGTTATTGGGACCCCTCCACATGAATTCAGCCACTATCATGGCATTATTCGGTCCCAAAAGGTGATTTAGCGGTCACTGTGCGGAATCACCTTTTGGAACCGATTAACGAAAACAACAGTGCCAGTGTTCATAAGGTGGGCTCTCAAAAAGTCTATGTTGCAAATTCGGTGGAAAAAATCCAAGAAATGACTGTTTTACAAGCGTGTGTTGCGCAGTTGCTACGCACGCTTGTAACTTCGTGAATTTGCAATATTTTCACTCCAGATTTTCGACATTGTCATTTTTCCACACCTCCTTATGAACAGTATAGCTGTCATTTTTCACATTCTGGCCAAAATGCGCTTTCGCACTTCTGGCTCAGAATAGCGCGGTCGCTGTGGGAAATCAGTGTTTAGGACATATTAAGACAATCACAGTGACACTGTTCATGAGCAGAGGTCCTAAAATGCCTATGCTGAAAATTTTGTGATGAAAGTCCATAAAATGACTGTGTTACGAGCGTGCATTGCGCAGTTTCCACACATGTTCGTAACTTTGCAAATTTGTAATATTTTCACTCCAGATTATCAACACTGCCATTTTCCACACCTCCTTATGAACAGTACAGCTGTCATTTTTCACATCCTGGCCGAAATGTGTTTTTGCACTTTCGGCATAGAATAGCTTGGTCGCTGTGGGAAATCAGTATTCGGGACACATTAAGAAAATCACAGTGACACTGTTCATGAGCAGAGGTCCTAGAATGCCTATGTTGAAAATTTGGTGACGAAAGTCCATAACATGACTGTGTTACATGCATGCGTTGCGCAGTTTCCACGTATGCTCAGAAGTGCAAGCTTTTTTAATATTCCCACTACAGATTTTCAACATTGCCATCTCTTCACACCTCCCTATGGATAGTACAGCTGTCATTCTTCACATCCTGCCCGATCTGTGTTTTCGGACATATGGCACAGAATGGCACGGTCGCTGTTGAAACTCAAAGTTTGGGACACATTGACAAAATCACACTGCCACTCATCATGAGACGAGGTCCCAAATGCTTTCATGAGGTGGGGTCACAAAAAGGTCATGCTGAAAATTTGTAGTGCAAATACCAACAAACACCCAGGGCGTTAGGGTTTCTAACCATAACATCCCACCCTGTACAGACTGACAGGCATCGGAGTGTGCCTTTGGATTGCCGACTGTACTGCTCATGCCATCCCACCCTCACCCCTCAGCCACTGACAGGCATCAAGATGTACCTTGGACACTTCGGCCCCAGTCTTCACCCCATTCTCCTAAGCTGCACCCATTTCAGCATATGTCCTTATGGAATGGAGTGACTGTAAAGCCAAACAGCCCAAGGCACACCTCAACACGTGTCGGTGTCTGCAGAATAGGGTGAGGTGACATGGCATGACTGCCATGGGTGATGTCCCAAACATTTACCCCAATGCATGTCTGTTTCTACATGATGGAGGTGGGGTTGGGGTGAAGTTCAATACTTCATTGCCATTCCTATTCTGCATCTGTCTAACTCCTGCATTTCCAATGCTAATAGCAGCAAGCAAACATTTGGCATTGACAAATGCTTGCTCCCATTTGTCCTCCTGTATTTCCACCACTATTCTTCATTCTATCTCCCTTTCCTTCTACCCCTGATTCGTATGTTAATTGGTTCCTTTTGGTATTTTTCTTCTTCCAGATTCCCAGTACTGACCTTGTAAGCTTATTGGGAGGGGGTGGGGTGGACACCTGGATTCTATGCTAATTGGTTCCTGCTGGTATTTTCTTCTTCAGGATTCCCACTACTGACCTTATAAGTGGGCAGTTTATGTCTCCCTGCCTAATTCCACCCCTTTCCCAGCTTGTTTAAATGCTTGCCAATGTAGCATTTAAACTGTTCACTGAGGACCATGGTGCCCCTCCTGGATGGATGCAGGCCTTTGCCCCGTACAGGCCTTTATCCCTGCAGGTAGGGCCCCAGTCCCCAATTAATCCGAATCCCTCCTCTCTGCAACATTTCTTCAACCATGTGTTGAAGTTCCTAGTGCAGAGAATCCTGTCCTTCCCCAGTCATAGACAAGTAGCACCTCCAAGAAGGTCACTCCAAGACCCTTCCCCAATTCCCTGAACTATTGCTGGCTCTTCCCAAGCCAGGTCATTAGTCCCCAGATGGACAATGATGACCAGCTATTCCTCCTTTCCTGCTTCCCCTGCAATCCTTTGGATCCTCTTTCCATCCCTTCGAGCCGTGGCACCAGGAAGGCACCTAACCTCCCTCTCATCATCTGTACCTGTCCCCAACAGTATCCCCCTCATGTCTGAAAGAATCAGAGTGGACAGCATCAGGGATGTGGAGGAAAGATGGGGGCAATCAAGGGGGGGCATTCTCCAGATAACAAAGTCTTGCATGAGAATAATAATCAAAAGAAACAGGTACAAGAGACCAGTAAGGTTCTCTGGAAAGGTCTGGGAAGCAATAAGAGCCAAAAAGGCCATCACCAGGTAAAAGGAAAAACAAGGGACGGAAGAATGGGGAGAGTACCAGGTGAGAACAAGGGAAACAAAGAGGATGGTCAGAGAAGCAAAAGCAGACATAGAGCTGTGTATTGCAGAGGGTGCCAAGAGAGAAGAAAAACAGTTCTTTAGCTATATTAGGGAAAAAAGAAGGGAGAAGTTATTGTTAGGCTAACAGAAGGAGGTAGGGTAATTGAGGAGGACAGGCAGAAAGCAGCCATTCTTAACAACTACTTATGCTCTGTATTTACAAGGGAAGACAGAGAGCCTCTGCCAGAGATTGACATTAAGGCAGCTGTAAGGGGGATCCCTGAGATAGGGCAGCAAGTATTGACTAGTGAAAGTGTACTAAAGGGCTAGCAGCCCTAAAGATATATAAGGCCCTGCAGCCTATGATGTGATGCATCCGAGGTTGCTCAAGGAATTGGCAACAGAACTAACCGAACCCCTGGTAAGGCTATCCAATAGCGCACTTGAGACAGGGCTAGTTCCAAAAGACTGGAAGGAAGTGTTTGCAGTCCAGCTCCATGGGGGAGACCAGGTGCGACAAGGTAACTACAGACCTGCCAGTCTTACCACTGTTGTGGGTAAACTGATGGAGACACTGGTCAAAGAGGGCCTCGTGAAGTACCTGGAGAGCAGTGGACTCCAGGATAGTAAACAGAACGGGTTTGTAGCAGGGAGGTCTTGTCAGAGCAGCCTGATAGTGTTCTTTGACAGGGTATCATAGGTGTTAGATAATAGCCATGCTGTGGATTTACTTTACTTTGATTTCAGCAAGGTTTGCAACTTGGTGCCTCACAGAAGACTGCTGAAGAAGCTAGAGGATCTGAGTACAGTAAATGACACAGTTAGATGGGTGAGAAACTGGTTGGAAAGGGGAAACAGCAGAGGGCTGTGGTTAACAAAGTAAAATCAGAAGAGAGACAAGTAACCAGTGGGGTGCCACAAGGATTGGTCCTGGGGCCAGTCCATTTCAATATGTTCACTAACGACATGGGAAAAGGAATCCAGGGCAAGATGTGTCTCTTCCCAGATGACATTAGGTTCTGCAGCACAGTAGACAGCTAGGAGGGAGTTAGAGAGAGGCAAAGAGACTTGCAAAGGCTAGAGAGGTGGTCAAAGGTTTGGCAGTTGAAATTCAATGCCAAAAAAGTGCAAGGTGTTGCAAATAGGGAAAAAGAACATGAGGACAGGAATACTGGATGAAGAAGTAAAGCTGGGCATGACCTCTGAGGAAACAGATCTAAGGGTCATTATCAGTGACTCCCTAAAACAATCAAACTAGTGTATAAAGGCCTACAATAAGGCAAGCAGGATGCACAGATGTATAGGAAGGGGTACTGATAGCAGAAGGTAGGATGTAATCCTCTTCTCTATAGATCACTGCTGAGGCCCAGTTCTGGAGTCCTCACCTAAGGAAAGATAAGGACATGCTGGAGACTCTGTAACACAGGGTGACCAAACTGATTTAGGGCCAGCAGGACAGATCTGATGAGGATCTGATCAAGGCACTGAACATGCATTTGCTGGAAGCCAGATGACAGATGGGAGATATGACAGAGATCTTCAAATTCCTGAAAGGAATGAACAAGGTAAACTGTGAGGAACTTTTCGGCATAAGCAGTGGATCAAGAACATGGAGGCACAAGTGGAAACTAACGAAGGGAGGTTCAAGAGGGAAGTGAGAACATTTTATTTCACAGTAAGGGTGACGGAGCCATGGGAAAATCTGCCAGCTGATGTGGTGGGTGCAAAACAATCAATAGTTTCAAACATGGCTGAGGCAGAGTGAAGGGCTTTGTGGTTGTTCAGGGTGGTAGTGGCAGGGTAAGGAGCATGGTGGTGGACAGTGTGGGTTAGAACCCTGTATGGGTAATAGGTCTCGGGTTTGTTACAGTTTATGGGAAGACTGAATGGACCAATGGTAGTCTTCTGCCATCATTATCTATGTTTCTATGTGACTAGGGTGGACTGGCATGTAGCAGACACTGCCCCTGACCTGACCCTGGCCCTCGCAAATGGTGTTTAATGACCTGCTCCTGGTGAGGTATGGGGGTAACAACTGAAACATGTTCTTCTTGATATCTTGCCAGCATCAGACACCATGGATCACGAGGTGTTGATTGAACACCTTGAGGAATACTGGGAATCACCAGAAAATTGGTTACATAAGAACTTACCATAACAGTAGATCTTTGAGAGAATCTCTTGTAGCAGGTCACACCTTAGGAACCTCAGCCGTCAGGCACCAAGACCACATGGAAGCTTTTTCGCAAGCAGTCTAACAGCGGCCACCCACGACAATGTCACCACATCGACGTCTCCCTATACAGCCGTGGGTGGCCCAAGGCTCTCCTCAGTTCCCCTCTGAAGACCATCCCACAAGGATGAGCCTCCAAGGGAACTGAGGACTGGCCTCTGCCAAAAGGAGCATGAGGAACTGACAGGTGACTGTCCTAGTGAAGGATGGCCAGGAAAAAGGGAAAAGAGGGGGAAGGCTGTAGGGACGGCATGACCTGTTGCAAGAAATTCTCTAGAAGATCTACTGTTACAGTAAATTCTTACGTAACTGTTCTATTTTCTTTGAGGATCTCTCTTGCAGCAGGTCACACCTTAGGAATGAGTCCCAAGCAGTACTGCAAAGGAAACTGGAATAGGGGGATGAAAGACAGGCATCTAGGTACAGTGACCCTTAACAACTCCTGGAGGTTGCTTGCCGTACTTTCTGTAACAAAAAATGATGCAGTTGGCCAACCATCTGGACAGACTCTGCTTGGAAACTGGCATGCCCTCTTTCCTAGGGTGAAGGAAACGAAGAGCTGCAAGGACTTTCTGGAGTCCTTTGTATGAGTAACACAGTAATGCAGAATTCTATGTACATCTAAGGTGTGGAGCAAGGCTTCCCCTAGATTGGCATATTCCGGGAAAAACACAGGCAGGTGGATGGACTGATTCAGGGCAAACTCGGACAGCATCTTTGGTAAAAATTTAGAGTTAGTACGCAAAGACACCCTGTCTTTGTGGAAAACCAAATAAGGCTGCTCACACGAGTGCCAGCAGCTCTGCAATTCTTCGAGCAGAAGTAATGGCAACCAAAAATAATGATTTCCATGACAGAAAGTGCAGCTCGCACATCATGGCAGGCTCAAATGGAGCCAATGTAAGTTTCTCTAAAATAAAATTCAGGTCCTAGGCAGGAACCAGATTTTGAACCAGAGGCTTCAAGTGCAGGATACTTGGAGAAAAGTATGAGCCATGTCCAGTTGGACCACCATACGACTGGCAATGGGCACATGGAAGGCTGATATGGCCAACAGGTGCATCTTAAGGGAGGAATATTTAAGGCCAGCGTCAGACAGGGACAGCAGATACTCTAGAAACTAATTTACTGGACAGGTGAATAGGTCCAGATGACGGGAGGCTGCCCACAAAGCAAAATGCTTCCACTTCATGGAGTAAGTCACCCTGCTGGAGGGCTTCCTGGCGGCCACCAGGACATTAGCCACTTGAAGTGAAACTTCAAATCTAGTGATGGCTATGTCTTCAGGAGCCATACATGCAGATGGAGGGACCATAGGTTCAGATGTAGTAGGGTGCCTCGTTCCTGCAACAGCAGGCCCGAACACAGGGGGAGAGGAATCTGAGTTTCCAATGCCAGCTGCTGCAACAGTGGAAGCTAAATTTGATGAGGCCAAAAGGGAGCCACCAGAATCATCTTGACACCCTCCATCTGGAGCTTGATTAGCACTCTCTAGATTAGAGGGAAGGGAGGGAAAGCAGTCTAACAGGGGCCGCCCACAGCAATGTTACCACATCAATGTCTCCCTATATAGCTGTGGGCAGCCCCAGGCCCTGCTTAGTTCCCAGCTGGAGACCATCCTGCAGGGATAAGCCTCCGAGGGAACCGATGGCTGGCCCTCACCAGAAGGAGCATGAAGAGCTGACAGGTGACCATCCTAGAGAAGGACAGCCAGGAAAAAGGGGAAAGCAGGAGGGACGGCATGACCTGTTGCAAGAAATTCTCTTGAAGATCTACTGTTACGGTAAGTTCTCACATAACTGTTCTATCTTTCTCAAGAATATCTCCTGCAGCAGATCACACCTTAGGAATGAGTCCCAAGCAGTACTGCAAAGTGGACTGGAATGGGAAGATGAAAGACAGGCATCTAGGAAAGGAGGCCCTGTAGCACAGCCAGGCCAAAATTAGCCCACCTTCTAGAGGTGATGTCCAGACTGTAGTGTTTTGTAAAAGTGTGGACAGTGCTCCAAGTATCCGCAGCACAGATTTCCACTGCAGAGACACCCCGGAAGAAAAAATTACTTACCACAGTAATCTTGTTTCTTCCAAGGGAGTCTTACTATATTCTGACTACTACAGTTAGCCCTTCCAGTTGAACTGCCCCGGAGATGAAAGAGTTAAAGTCTCTTTGCTAATAGTGGAATGTTCAATAGGCTCGAGCTCAGTTTTCAAACCACTGTCCCTGGTACATTCTATGTAAGTGCCAGATTCTTACAAGCAAACTATATTGATAATAGCAATAATGAAATAACTAAGCTATGCTCATTAAAAGATATATTAAACCAATCATAAATATTTAACTTACGTAGTCAAATGACTATAAACCCACAAAGGGCATAACAAAAGACTTAAGTCACAGATGCCCGATGCCCATGAAAAAAACACTCCAGTGGTCCAACATTTCTAAGAGTGACAGCTGGAGTGCAGTGCCCCCAGGTTCTAGTAGGGGATGCAGGGTGGGAGGTCAGAATACAGTAAGACTCCCTTGTAAGAAACAAGATTACTATGGTAAGTAATTTTTTCTTCAAACCCCAGGAAGTCTTACTGTATTCTGATTAATGCAGACTACCAAGCAGTGCCCCTTGGAGGTGGGCACAGAACCTACTTTGGGAATAGGCTCTGCAGTACTAAACCTGGAATCACTCCTAACCTGGGTATTCAGGCAGTAGTGCTTGGTTAATGTATGAACAGTTTTCCAGGTAGCTGCTTTGCAGATTTCAAGCCGGGGAACATCCCTTGCAGCTGCTGTGGAGGCAGCCATCCCCCTGGTAGAGCGAGCCCTCAGGCCCACTGGTGGCTCCTTACCCAGTTTGCCATAACAGAACTGAATACAGGCCACAATCCATTGTGCAATGGTCCTTTTTGTGGCTGGATTGCCTTTTTCCCCACTTCTCCATAGGTGAGGAACAGCAGAGCACACTCATTCCTATGGCCCTCTGTCTGATCCAGATAGTAGCTGATAGCCCTTTTTACATCCAGGCTATGCAGACTACACTCACCTGAGCTGGAATGGTCAGTAAAGAAGACAGGCAACGTAATGGACTGGTTCAAGTGAAACTCTGAGACCACTTTGGGAAGGAACTTTCTATTTGTTCTGAGTACAACCTTATCCCTGTGGAGTGCAATGTAATTTGATTCCACAGACAAGGCCTGTAGCTCACTGATCCTTCTTGCTGAAGTTATAGCCACTAAAAACACAGTTTCCATGTCAGGAATTTAAGCTCTGCTGAGGACATGGGTTCAAAAGGGGGCTGCATGAGCTGTGCTATGCAGATGTTCAAATCCCAAGAGTGGGTAGGCTCTCTATGAAGAGGATGCAAGAGGATGCAAATGGAGCAACCCCTTAAAGAATTACTTGAAAATGGCATTAGAAGCGAGGGAAGGGCCCTTCCCTGCTGAGAGACAGGCAGAAACGGCTGCCAGATGCACCAGAGGCCTAGAGAATGAAGGTGAGCCAAGTAATCCAGCAGGACTGCCAAGCCAAGCCAGCTTCCTGTGGATCTATATCCCTTTGGGAACACCAGATAGAGAATCTTTTCCAAGTTGATGTGTAAGTCTTCCTGATGGAAGGCTTTCTGGAGACCCTTAGGATGTCCATACCCCTTCTGAGAGATGCAGGCCTGCATACTCTTAAGTCCTCAAGAGCCAGGCCTTGAGCCTGAGGGACCTGAGGTTGGGGTATAGGATCCTTCTTTGGGAGGTGGTCAGAAGGTTGTGCCTCCTGGGAGACAGACTAGACTGGTGACTGACAAAGTCAGCAGCATTGAGTACCATGGCTGTCTGGCCCAGTCTGGGGCAATCGGAATCATTGTCGCAGGCTATTCCCTGAGCTTGGTCAGTACCCTGAATATCAGAGGAAATGGAGGGAAGGCATACAAGAACTTGCTCGTCCAATCCAGGATCAAGGCATCCAGGGGTATTGAGCCATGAGCTGGTGGTCTGCAGCAGTACTGGGGCAACTGATGACTGTCTGGGGCTACAAAGAGGTCCACCTCTGGGGTGCCTCATCTCCTGAACAATGTCAGTAGGACTTGCTTGTTCAGAGTCCATTCGTGAAGGCTCTGATTGATCCTGCTGAGTGCATCTGCCAAGAAACTGTCTTTGCCTGGCAGGTGGACTGCTGACAGGGAGACCTTGAGGGAGTAGGTCAGGCTCCAAACCTTCATGGCCTCTGTGCACAGGTCAGAGGACCGGGTTTCTCTCTGTTTGTTTATGTAATACATGGTAGTTGTGTTGTCTGTGCTGATCTGAACCACCTTCCTCTGCACCAATGTGGCAAATGATTGTAGTGCTAGTAGCACTGCTCTGACCTCCAGCAGGTTTATGTGCAACAGAGATCCCTGCTTGGTCCATCTGCCATGTGCAGTGTGGTCCCCTAGGTGGGCCCCCCACCCTAGGAGGGAGGCATCCATGGTCAGCACCATAATCGGAGACTGTTGCAGGAAGGGGACCCCCATCCTGAGGCTGTCCTTGTCCTGCCACCATTGCAGAGCTTGTACCAGTGTGGAGGTCACTGGTACTACCTTTGACAGAGAATCCCTCTTCTGGGACCAAAAGGACCTGAGGTGGAACTGGATATCTCTCTGAAACCTGGCTCCTGGGACAACAGCTGTGGCTGCAGCCATATGGCCTAGCAGCTGGAGAAAATGCCTTGTGTGTGGGGGTTGGGGCAAGCTGGCAGCCAATCGTAGCACCCGGAAGGAGGAGTCTGCACCTGAAAAGACCGAGCTGCTCGCACAAGCATCAGTAACGTTACAGCAGCAAGATCCATCAGCTGCACAGAGACTGTTTCTCTATCGTTTTGGTCTCTTCCTGAAACGGACTGACTTACATCAGCAAGATCCATCAAGCTGCCCAGAGACTGTCTCTCTATTTTCCTGGTCTTTGCCTGAAATGGACTGCCTTACATCAGCCCTAGAGTTCTACTTACAATCAGGTTGGTGTGTGTGGGCTCAGGCGAGCCGGCAGCCAATTGCAGCACCTGGAAGGAGGAGCCTGCATCTGAAAGACACGAGCCGCCTTGCGCACAGGCCTTGAGCAGTGCCATGACGTGAGTGGCGCAAGCACCACTCAATAATGAAAATACTTGAAACAAACCGGGTGAAAGGGAGGTGTCTTGAGACCTGTTCCAATAACAAGTTGCACTGGTAAGTAAATACAACCTTAGAAATCAAAATCTCCAAACAGTTTGAATTAATAACCATAGGTGCCTAGTATTTTGGCTTACCAGAGCAATATTATTATTGGACCATACTCTTTTTATTCAATAACAGAGGACTCCTACATATTAAGCTCTGAAAGGGATCAACAATTTTTAACTATGGGTTTTTTACAAAAATGGGTAGCTGTTTGCTCATTATTACTGTGTTGTGTCCAGTATTGTTTTTAAAAGATTTTAAACAGCATACAGATGTTACATTTATAAGTTTGAGTTTAACATATAATTGGGGTAATACAAGAACTACTCGAAAGGCAAATCCTCTTATAATAAGAAGAAACTCTTTTGCTATAGTTAGAGAAATGGTGACCAAAAGAAACATAATAGTGATAAAATCTTATTCGAACTTACAAAGGAAAGAAAGTTATTGGATGTTGACCCTGTTATTGGGAGGAGATATAGAGGTGAACCCAGGTCCCACCCCCCCCAAAAAAAAAACATTAAAGGTATCTATGAGAATATCAGAAGCTTGAAAAATAAAATAGATAATGAGAACTTGGGTGGAAGAGTGAAACCCAATATAATGGCGATAACACAGACTTGGCTGACCCAAAAAATTTATTCAAATGAAACAGAACTTCAAAATGTCTATTTGCATTGGGAAGATAGAAAAGGAAAATGGGGTGGATATATTATTTTATACACCAGCTGGGATCTGGGTCAAAAAAATATTCTCTTCTCAGGAGTGGTAGAGAAAATTGAATGTATATTGGTACAACTTAAAAAGTTACACTTAGCTATAGGTCTAGTGTATTCACCACCTAAAGTGAAAACCTCAGACTTTGATAGTTTATCACAGACAATACAGCAGAACACCATGGGGACAGACCTCTTGTTACTGGGAGATTTCAATTCTGCCTGGAGCAAGCCCAGGAGAAATGCACTAAACTACAATTTGAGTCCCTTAGCCTTAAAAAAAATAATCACAACCCCAACCAGGAAAACCAACCTAAATAGTGTTGGCAATATCCTTGATTTGATTTTTATTTCAGACAATATACAGATGAATTCTGCCCATGTGAAAGACACTATATTGGGAGATCATTGCTCCATTACCTGCACTTGCGAACTAAATTCAAATGAAAGGGCCTCCCCTAAAGATGGACTGACAAAAAGGAAACGTAAAACTTTTAAAAACTAAAACAAAGAAAAACTCATTTTTAAACTAGTAAACATAAAATGGGACAGACTTTTCTTAATACCTGACCTAGACTGGGCTGTAAATGAATTTACTAAAATCTTTTTAGAAGTATGTAATTAAGTAGTACCATTTAGAAACAGCACAACAAAAAAAAATCTCATTTACCATGGATTACTGAGAAATTAAAACAGGACATCAGAGTAAAGAACCGATTATGGAAAAAAGCCAATAACACCTTGGATATAGTAGACTGGAACACCTATAAGAATGCTCGAAACAACCTGAAAATAAAAATTAGGAATTCAAAAAAAACTTATTACAAGAATAAAGTGGAAGAAAATAATGACCCATGGAAATACTGGGCCCTGATAATGTCACTTGAGAAACCAGTGGATAATAAAATACCTGTTCAGATTGAAGAAAATTGAGTACTTTTGTCCCCAATTAAGTCAGCAGATAAAATAAATGAATATTTCACCACACTTCTAGACACTGTTATCCCAAAAATGGAACTCATGGGGAACAAGATGCACCAAAAAAGAAAAATCCAGGAAAATAAAAAATTGGATTTAAGCTTATACCTTGTAAAGAGGTAAAAATAGAGCTAGGAAAATTGAAACTCCGTAAAGCTCAAGGATTAGATAAAGTAGAAAATAGATTTCTGCAGGATTCGTCAGAAGTAATAGCACCTATCCTAACCAAAATATTCAATTGGAGCCTGACAGAGAAAACATTTCCCAAACTGTGGAAAAGAGCCAAGATAATACCGATACATAAAGGGGGTTCGACTTTCAATCCCGCAAATTATTGAACAATTGCTTTGTTGTCCACGGTGTCGAAGGTGCTGGAGAGGCTGTTGCAGAGGCAGCTGAGCGAGTTTCTGGAGAAGTGTTCATTGCTGACCTGCTTCCGGTCTGGTTTTCATAAAGGCCACTACATGGACACCATGCTCACTGACCTAGTAGACAACATAGCCACTCAGATGAATGAGGGCAGGTCGGTGGGAGCGGTGTTTGTGGACCTTTCCAAAGCCTTCGACATCGTGGACCACAACATACAAATAAGTACAGTGCTCCCTCCATTATCTGCCCAACTTGGGGCCACAGTTTTTGGGTGGATAAGGGAGGGTGGTGGATAATGGAGGGTACCTGAAAATGAAAACCAAAATGTAGTCATGTGAAATACAGAACACTGTATCTGGTAGCTGGTTGCTTTGGAGCTGACAGTGACACAATGGACACATTTTTTGTTTTTTCTGCATATAAAGCATATACAGTGCTCTTTATTTTGTATTGAAAAATTCTGAAAACAGTACATTTCAGTGCATTAAAGTGCTTCTCAGTGCCAAAAAGCACAGCATAGCAGCTTATAATAGCAAAGCAGTATGAGGTTCAAAATTACAGCAGCATAGTGTAGTAGAGCAGTATGAGGTTCAAAACCACAGCAGCATAGTTTGAGTTACAAACTGGAGTCTTGTAAGCTTGAAATAGTCTGTAATAGACATTCGCTTAGCTCTTACAGAAGTAAGTTGTCTTATCTTGCAATGTAGGGAAAGGCATTTCTGAATATCTGTCTCATCTGCAAGCTCATAAGACTCAAAAAATCTAAGCCCAGTGTTTATTGCTTCCTTAGCCTCCACTACAGAAGGAGGTTTTATCTCCTGTTCTTGGCTGTCTAAGCTGTCTAGGGTGTCATCATTTTCATCTTGTGATTCTGTGGGCTCTAAGAAATCATCTGGGACCTTTAAATTTGCTACTATTGTTACAATATCATCATCAGTGACACTTGCATAAACATCACAGTCATTTTCAAAGGACAAATATTCAGCAGCTGAAATTATCATTTCTGTTTGTATAGCCATTGCACCAGATACAGTTGTTATCAGATCATTTAATTCAGTGCCTTCTTGCTCTGTAAGTTCTGGTATCACTCTTGGCACTGACAAGGGCCTAGGAATTACCGTATGCCAGTGTGAAACCAGCAGTTTTGAACTGTCTCGGCTGTAACAGAATCCCAAGCGATTTTGATAAACCTAATGGCATCACTAAGGAGAAGTGCCTGTGGTTCCCAAAGTCAATGCATTCAATTAAATGCTGAAGGTGCTGCCTTCTGTAATGACCTTTAAAAGATTGAATAATGCCTGCATCTAGAGGCTGAAGGTGGCTTGTGGTGGTTGGTGGGAGAAAATGAATTTTTACATTTCCAAAACATTTGGGGATAATATGTGTTGGAGCATTGTCCAGCAGCAACAAAATCTTCCTTTTTTTTCTCTCATAAAAACGTTAAGGTCATTCAGCCACTGTGCAAAAATGGAAGAGCCCATCCATGCCTTTCTGTTTGCTTTGTAATCTACAGCTGAACCAAAGGAATAATGCCTCCTCCAAATCAGCATGTTTCAGTGTTCTCTTCAACTTTCGGTCGGTGGCTACAGCTACAGCATCGTACCACTCCTCACTTCTTGAAAGGACATCGCCAATGGTCTGTCGGGCCATGGGCCGGCACCACAGTGTGGAAAAATGGTGAGCAACCTCCTGATGGGTTGCTTTTGGGCTGTCTGCCAAAAACTTAATCAGGCTCTTCTAAGCCACAGTAAGAGCTAGACATGATCGCTTTCCACTTGCCGACTCTGCTATAATTTGCCACCGACTGACTTGTTCATTCACCCCAAGCGCACTAAACATAAAACCCGATTCCTGGATTTATACCTTACAGCTTGCTACAAATCAGTTAATAGATGCACTAATGCACTAATGAGTACACGGAGTAAATAGGGAATGTGGAATGATTCATTTTAAGCCATTACCAGCCGATAGGTTTTTTGACTGATTAAACAATCATTAAACAATCAATTCCAGTGCTGTGAGGCTAATTTATTCTTTCACTTGTTCATGATTGAGCAGTCTTTCATGTTGTAGTGGAGCTGACAGTGGACCAAAGTGAGCGGCTGTCAACAGCTGGTCATAAAAAAAAACAAAAAAAAAACAGGCTGTGAACTTTTGCGCTGCGATGGCGGAAGAAAGAGGGCAATTACTATTAAAAATATGAGCGACTGGGATGATTAATAAATGGCGGACAGTGAGGGACGCGGATTACGGAGTGTGATAAAATGGGCCTGCATTCAGGACGGGAGGTAAGAATGGTGATAACGGAGGGTGGCGGATAATCGAGGGGCAAATAAGTGAGGGAGCACTGTATATTGAAAAAAATTGGAATGGATAAAGAAACTCTTCCCTGGTTTCATTCTTATTTGAGTTCTAGGACTCAACAAGTACAGGTAGGTAGTACCTTATCTAAGCCAGCCTTAGTTCAGAGAGGAGTCCCACAGGGCTCAACTTTAGGTCCCACCTTACTCGTCATATATATATATATATAAATGAGCTGGTTAGTATAGCAGCCCACACTAATGTGAGGCTGTACGCAGACGACACAGTTATATTAGCACATGGCAAATCTATTCAAGAAATGGAGCATAACTTACAACTGGACTTTACAAATTTAGAACAGTGGATATATCAATCGAAGTTAGTATTTAATAGTAAGAAAACAAAACCTATGGTTTTTAATCCAAACAGAGACAAGAAAAGATGTACAGTTAGATATTCAAATAAAACAATAAAAAATGAAATTCTGGGTCAAGAAAAATGCTATAAATATTTGGGAGTCTGGATAGATGAAGGATTGAAATTCGATGTTTACATAAATGAACTGGCAAGCAAGACAAACAAAAAACTTGGAGTTTTCCAGAGATCAGGATTTTGCACTGACCCAAAAATGAGGATAACATAGTCAACCAGTTAATTATCCCAGGCATAAACTATGGGAGCCACATTTGTGAAATGGCCTGTAAAACAAGCTTAAAAAAACTAGATACCACTTTTAACAATCTTGCCAGATTTGTTCTGAAATGTGACTATCATAAACATCACTGTGAAATGTATAATCCCCTTCAATGGTTGCCACTAGAACAGAAAAGGAGATTGAAATGGTTGTCCGATCCATGCAGTGATACACATCAAAAAACCTATAGATCTATTTGATAAATTGGAAATAAAAGAACATAAACATAACTTAAGATACTCAAATAATAAATATGTACAAGCAAAAATACATAACAGATTTGGGAACATGACATTTGTTGCTAAAGTAGTACAAATATGGGAACCATTAAATAGCAACTGGAAACAACAAGAACAAAGTACAAAACATTTTATGAATTCAATAAAACACGACTTAAATCTGAGATGTATGTGTAATGACTAGAGATGGCAACCACATTAGGAAACCTGCACTTTATGCAAATTATGAAATATGTTAAAGTTCCCCTATCGGAATATTTGTCTGTGTGAACTAAATGTATATTTACTATCTGTATGAATTAATGTATTTTTATAAGAATGTTAGTCTGTGAGAGCTAAATGTATTTAGTAATTGAATTTTATATTACCATTGTAGCAAATGTAAATTATGAAACAGGACCATCTGAAAAATGGGTCTTCGACCTAATGATGTGTTATAAGATCTTTCCTGTATAAAAATAAAGATGCACTACTTGCTGGTTGAGGGATGTGCAGCCGGAAGGAGGCTGCTAACTGGATAATACTGTCCACCCTTGACTGTAGTAGGATAGCTTTTGCCCGAATTGTGTCCAGCTCTGCCCCTATAAACTCTAGGAGCTGAACTGGCTTTAGAACAGACTTCTTGAGATTTACCAGGAACCCCTAGAGACTGCAAGGTGTCCCGTGTTGTGACCAGAGATTCCTCTACCTGTTGAGAAGAATGCCCCATGACTAGCCAGTGGGCCAGGTAAGGGAAGACTGTGACTCCTAACCTTCGCAGATATGCCACGACCACTGCCAAGCACTTTGTGAAGGTTCTTGGCACAGAGGACTGGCCAATGGGCAGGGCCCTGAACTGATAATGACCTGACGGCAGTCTGAACCTGAGGTATTTTCTGTGAGACCGCCTGATGGGGATGTGAAAATAGGTGTCCTTGAGGTCCAGGGATGCCAATCAGTCCCCTTGTCTTAGAGTGGGAAGGATCAGAGCTAGGGTGACCATTCTGAATTTTGGTTTTGTAAGATGCTTGTTTAGGTATCTTAAGTCCAAAATGGGTCGCCACTCCCTGTTTTTCTTCAAGGTTAGGAAGTACCTTGAATACAACCCTTTTCCCCTGTAAAGGGATGGAACAGGTTCCACTGCTCTGTTTTGCAGCAGAGTGGACACTTCTGCCTCGAAGGGGGCTGTTTCTGATTTGGTGGCAGGTATGAATACTCTTGCTCTTGTATTTGGAAAAGACTTGAAGCTTAGAGCAAGGCCCTGGTTTATTACTTCCAGTACCCACTTGTCTGTGGTAATGGTTTTCCATGCCTCAAAGTAATAAGCCAACCTGCCCCCCTACTGGGGATGGGAAGGCGACCCGAACAATCACCTCAGGGAGTCTGCTTGGCAGGGGTCTTGGGCTGAGGGCTAGGTCCACCACCTCTTCTGCCTCTACCCCTGAAGCAGCCTCTTTGCTGCGGGTAGGCAGGGAAGGCCTGGGCCTGATAAAAAGGACTCTGATAAGGTCTGCCCCGTCACCCCTACTTTGCTGTCATTGAGGAGTGGCAGCCTTCTCTTTGGCTGCAGCACTCTTGTAGGCCACTCTGTCTTCATCCATCTTCTTCATGTAAGTCTCGGTTTGTTCCCCAAAAAAGAGAATTTTGCACTGGGGAAAATCCAAAGCCTTAGTTTGGGTGCCTTGGGAGAGGTTAGTGCATCTTAGCCATGCAAACCTTCTTTGAGATACAGCAGTGGCCATGATCCTGGAAGCACTATCATTGGTATCCACAGCCACGTGGAACTGGTATTTAGCTGCTTCCACTCCATTCTTAGCCGACCCCTCTAGGTCAGATGTCAGCTGAGGAGGAGCTTTGCTGGCCAGTTCTTGGATAGATCCCACAAGGACTTCTGGTACATGGAAACATAGGCCAGGTAAGAAGCTTGCCTTATGCAGGAGGAGGCTCCCAGGTATCCCTTTTTAGCTAGGGGAATCAATTTTCATGGAGTTCTTCTCAGGGGGGATGGGGGATGCGAAGCCAAGGGAATGCCTGCTTTCTCACAAGCAGCAGCCTGGTCCACCCCTTCATGACTGCAGTGGCTATACAGGAATTCAGTGCCATTGCCAGCCAAGGAATACCTCCTGTCCAGTTTCTTATTCACAGGTGGTATAATTGCTGGGGTGTGCAAGATTTTCATAGTCTGTCTTTTCAGAGACTTGTGGATGGGGATCAAAAGTCTCTGGGAAGCAGGCACATCCATCATCTCTACATAGTCAGGCTCTTCCCTCTTTCTCAGAAGCTTCCTAAGCAGGGAGCTTCAAAGCTTTCTGTTACTTTTATAAAGGCATAATAGGGAGGCAGGGTCCCCAGAGGGATGAGGAGGTGACTCAGGATCCAGATGTTCTGGTAAAACCTCAGGCTCAATGGGCTCCCCAAAATCACCCTCTTCTTCATCCACTTCTTCCTACTCCTGTTCATAAAAGGTGTCTGCCTAAAATGAACCACAGGGAAAAGCAATACCCGGTGTTTGAACCGAAGTTTGGGTCTTTGAGCACTGACCCGGTTCGTCTGAACCGGTCTGTACAGACTGGATAATTTGAATGGCTTTCTCTACCTCTTCCATGGTTGCAGCCGCAACCATGTTTTTTCGGTTCTGAACTGGCTGTTTTTCTCTTCTTTTTAGCCATAGGCGTTTCAAGGCCTGAGCCAGTGGTTCTTTTACTTGCAGAGGTTTCGCCCTGGTCAGAGGGCACCCCCTCTGATTCCACTGGTTTACCTTTAGTGATGGAACCAGACCGACTTTTTGCAGGTTGCTTTATCAGCCATTCTCTCCTGCAGTCTATTCAAGCGCCTATCAAGTGTAGACTGAGGGAAATTTTTACAAATGTCACAATCTGACTGAAGGTGGTCAAATCCAAGGCAGAAAACACAGGTGAGATGCGGATCAGCTTTGGCAAATGGTTCACTGCACCTGGTACAATGCTGAAACCCAGTGGGACTGGTTCTTTTCTTGGGTTTCTGTGACATAACAGCTGAGAAAAAAATTTCTTTAACACTTATCCACAGTGGGCGGTTCAGACTCGGATAAGCAAAGATATTTGGTAAACAGCAGGTTTAGCAGCTGAGGGAAGACCAAGAAGAAAAACTTGGTTTTCTTAACAAAAGTCTACCGGTCCCTTAAAACAGTAAATATTACAATAGAAACTAAGAATTTACCTTAAAGATAAGAAGAAAAACTTGGGTTTCCTCCCGGCTGCCAAAACCGATCAGAAAACGAAAAACATGCCGGAAAGTAGAAACCCTAGTCTAGTCTAACCTGTAACCGAGGACTAATAGCCAGGGCCCGAGTTTTCCAGCGATTCCAGCCAGTGGAAATATCCCCGTTTGCCATCACCGCGCTGAATTCGGCCGCCTGTGGAACAAACGTCCGCTTCATTTGTCGACGGGTGCCCAACTCGTCAAGCTTCATCGTCCCTCCGGGTCAGGTTATATGCCACGCTGGGAGCCCACCCCAGCGTGGGCAAATCGCCCATATTTTTTTTTTTTGCCGACGGAGGTGCCAATCCCATCGGGCTGAACGCCTCTCAAGTCGTTGTGCCACGCTGGGAGCCACCCAAGCGTGGCAAACATGCCAATTGTTTGTTTTGCCGACGGGGTGCCTAATCCTCGTCGGCTGAACGCACCAAAGTCGTAGTGCCATGCTGGGAGCCCACCCCAGCGTGGCAAGCGGTCCACGCCGTCTTTTTTTTTCCTGTGAAACAAAACTGTCCCACGGCGCCTCCTGAGCCCCTCCCACATCCCGCACCACCCACTGCACACCAGCCTCCCCACACCCCACACCCCATACTTACCTCCGGACTCCGAGCCGATGATCTTCAGTGGACCGGGAAACGTCTGCACTCTTCAAGCGACCGCGAACTGAGGAAATGCCGGTAAGCTGTATAATGGGCTAGATAGGAGGGTTCAACTTTGTGCATATCTCAGGCATTTTGGGAATTTTTGCAAAATTTTCAACATGGGGTTTGGGACCCCTTCTCATGAATGATGTCACTGTCATGGCGTTATTCGGGCTCGAAGGGTGATTTCGGCGCGTGACTGCGAAATCACCCTTTGAGACGAAATAACGCCATGGACAGTGACATCATTCATGAGAAGAAACCAAACCCCCATGCCAGAAATTTGGTAAAAAAATTCCAAAAATGACTGTTTAACGAGCGTGCGTTGCGCAGTTCCTACGCAGGCTCGTAAGTTCGCGAAATTTCAATATTTTCACTCCAGAGTTTCAACACTGCCATTTCACCACACTGTCTTATGAGTAGTACAGCTGTCATTTTTCACATCTCACCCAAAATGTGTTTCCACCCTTGTAGCGCAGAATGGCGCAGTCGGTGTGCAAAATCGATGTTCCGGACAGATTAATAAAATCACAGTGGTACTGTTCATGAGCAGAGGTCTTGAAATGGCTATGTTGAAAATTTGGTGAAAAAATTCCAAAAAATGACTGTTTAACGAGCGTGCGTTGCGCAGTTCCTACGCAGGCTCGTAAGTTCGCGAAATTTCAATATTTTCACTCCAGAGTTTCAACATTGCCATTTCACCACACTGTCTTATGAGCAGTACAGCTGTCATTTTTCACATCTCACCCAAAATGTGTTTCCACCCTTGTAGCGCAGAATGGCAGTCGGTGTGCGAAATCAATGTTCCGGACAGATTAATAAAATCACAGTGATACTGTTCATGAGCAGAGGTCTTAAACTGGCTATGTTGAAAATTTGGTGACAAACACCCATAAAATGACTGTGTTACGAGCGTGCATTGTGTCAGATATGGCAAAAAAAAAACAAAAAAAGGAAAAAAATTAAAGGTAAAATGTACACAATTGCATGAAATTGGTGTTGAAGTGCATAAGTTCTGCGGCAAATGAGAACCCTGCCGCAGAACTTTGCTCCGATGTGCCGCAGAAAAATCGGGGCCCTGCTAATACCAAGCAATTCAGTCTCAAGAACCAGCTGAATTACCTTAATTGACTGTCAGCAGAAGCATTATGTGCAAAAACAGCAAAAGAGCTCTGGTGATGAACCACATGTTCGAAACATAAGCGCACTGCAACCAGGAAGCTATCGTTCATTTTGGGACTGTGCCAGATGCTCCTGCCACGGTGGTATTTTTACCGTTTTTGCTGTTTTTGCACATAATGCTGCTGCTAACAGTCAACTAAGGTAATCCAGCTTGTTCTTGAGACTGAATTTCTTACTGTTAGTTTGGGCAGTTGAAGTGTTTCAGTGTTAATGCCTTCAGGCATGTTTTTGAAGAACTGTACAGCATCACATGTAATCCCACTGTTCTGGTATGCTTTTTTGGACTTCCACAGTGCTTCTATTTGTGTATATTTATATAAAATCGATGAAATTTTACAATAAGTAATGAGTGCCCTCTGCCTTCCGTTTTTACTGAATTTTGTGCTACACATTAAGAATCCCTCCCTGGATGTGAGCACTGTGTTTTAAGTTGTAGCTCCTCCCCCCGGTACATCCGCCAGGATGTTTTGGACGCCCAGAACATGGACGACTGACAGCTTGAGACCGTGGTCCAGAGCCCAGTACCAAACTTTCATCGCCTCCCAACACAGGGGGTATGAGTGGGTGCCCCGCTTGTTGATGTAATGTACCACTCTGATGATGTCCATCTACACAAGCAGATGGCCCGGGGACAGGTGGGACTGAAAGGCCTGCAGACCATACAGTGCCGCTCTCATCTCGAGGACACTGATGTGCAGTGAAACCTCGAGGGCAGACCACGTCCCTTGAGTCTGATAAGAACCCAGATAGGCAACCCATTCCATCCAGAAGCATCTGAGGTTAGAATCTGGTGAGGGAAGGGGATGGGAAAAGGAATCCCTTGCCAGCAAGTGGCTGGATTCCATCAACCACTGAATGGCCCTTTTGATGGCGGAAGAGACCAGGACCATCTGCTCCAGATCATCGGTCCACTGGTCCTACTGCACCCTCAAGGTCCACTGGAGAATACACATGTGTGAGCCATGCGAGAGGGACAGTCGTAATGGCTGCTGCCATGAGCCCCAGCAGTCTGAGGTATGTCCCAGCTGTGATGTACCAGCTGCAAAAGAGTTTCCAGGTCTACGCAATGAGGTGCTCCACTCGATCCAAAGGGAGGAAGGCAGAGCCCTGTGCAGTGTCTAGAATGGCCCCAATGTATTGGAGATGATGGCTAGGGGGGTCAGGACTGACTTGGCCAGATTGACTGTGACCCCCAGCTGATGAAAGAGCTGCAGGGTACGCAGCAGGATGACATGTAACTTCTCCTGGGATGGGGCCTTGAGCAGCCAATTGTCCAGGTAAGGGAAGACATAGAAGTCTTCCCTCCTGAGGGCCCCTGCTACCACCGTGAGACACTTGGTAAAGACCCGAGGGACTGAGGATAAGCCAAATGGGAGAACCCTGAATTGGAAGTGCTCCCCCCAGGAACATGAATCTGAGGTATTTCCTGTGGGCAGGACAAACTCTGATATGCAGATAGGTGTCCTACATATCCAGGAAGCAGATCCAAGTTCCCTCCCAAAATAGGGGTAACAGACAAGGGAGGGTGATCATCCTGAACTTTTTGTACAAAATGTAGTAGTTTATACTGTATAAGTTCAGGATGGACCTCAGGTACCCAGTGGACTTGGGGACAAGGAAGAAATGGGAGAAAATCCTGTTCTGCTGGGCCTCAGGAGTAGGTTATATGGCCTTTTTGGCTAGCAGAACCTAAATCACTGTTTGCAGCACTGGTACGTGAGTGGGGGAAGGGGTGGGGGTGGTAAGAGATGGGTTTGGTCGGAAGGTCCTGACGCCTCTCCATGAACTCTAGGGCATGGCCCTGATGGATTATCTGAAGCACCCATGCATCCGAAATAGTCCCCTGCCATCCCTCAAGATAGAGGGAGAACCCCCCCCCATGACAGCATTCTGAAGAACCAGATGGGGTGGGAGGTTGGGCAAGGAGTCAGGCTGAGGCGTGGCCCATGGTGGAGCCTGCTCCTGCTCCATTCCTGGGCACAGAAGGGACCAGTCACAGCCTATACCAGGCAGCAAAGATAGCATCTTCTTAGGGTGATGATGGGTGGTATGGCCGGGGGTGGAGACTCTGGCAGACACAAGTAGTGTGCCAGGTTCCTGCGAGAAACATATTGTTCTGCAAAATCAAAGCCCAGGGCTGCTTGCAGCTGGCATATAACCGCTCCAAAAGAGGGGTCTGCAGGAGGGGAAAGAGGCACATATTTGGATGAATTGTCCCCTGCGGATGAAACTGTGGAGGTGCTGGAAGGGGTTCTGGGCCCTGCGCCTCTTTTGTCATTGTCATCCTCATCCGCGGTTGGAGGTAATCTGGATAACAGTCATCATCATTGTCACTGGGTTCGGGGGGGCCTGAGGACATCATTGAGTGTGAAGGAATGGCCCTCGTCGAGGGGCAGCATGGGAGCACATGAGGCATCCAAGCGAGCCCTCCTAAGGGTGGGGCGGGAGCCGGGGCAACCCAATGGGCAAGGTCCAGGACCAAAGAGAATAAGAGCTAGACATCAACAGTGACAGCCATTGACAAGCACTGGGAGGCGGTGCCGGAGGGAAAAGAAGCCCCTGCAACAACGGGATCATCAACAGAAGGTAGGAAGGAATGGGGGCAGGCTGGGGAACCAGCTAAGGAGTCTGCAGCCCAAAAGAGATAGGGAAGGGCATCGATGGGCCAGGTCAACTGCCCTACCAAAGGTGCCAGTCGCCAGCAGTGAACAGGCTGGTGGTATGCCCTCACTGAGCCACTTGGAGGGGGGCATTCAGCAGGAGTGGGTGAGTAGGTGGGGGCAAAGGAGGAAGCCCTAGTGAGATAGGCCCCCCATTGACAAAGCTGATGGGTTGCACTGCCAACATCCCTTCTATACAAAATAGGGTGAGGGAGGCAGTGGGGAGCATCAGCGGGAGCTGAGATGTGCCCGCCAATGAGGAACCGCTGGCCTGAACTGCACCTGTGGTGAGGGCTGCCAGAACATGCCATGTCGCCATGATGGCGGGGCCGGGGCATCGTCGACTAGGACAATGATCCCAGATTTGTCAGTGCAGGATGCAGCCACCGGGAATGCTCACGGAAGGGATGGCTCTTCTCCCGGTGGCAGTGCTCCCCGACAGGGCCAGGGAAGCAAAGGAGCTTCTGGCCTAGAGTTCCTTCTCTAAGATGGCCACCTTCTGCTCCATGAGGTAAGCCTTTAGCTCCTTCAAGCGATGTTGACAGGTGGCCTGGTTGAAGCTGCAGCAGAGTTCACAGGCATTGACGTTGTGGCTGGCGCTGAGACAATGGACATAGGAGTCATGGAGATCCTTATCAAAGATTTTCTGTCCGCAGCTGCAGCGATGGAAAAATGAGTACAAACTGGACATAAACTAAAAGAGGGAAAATTATCCCTTTCAATAAACTAAAGGGGAACTAGGGAGAGAAAAGAAAACAACAAACTGGAGAGATAAACCTTCGACAGTTGAGAAATGGCGGTCGACTGAAGTGACGGTGCTCCACGGAGTTCAGTGCGATTGGCAACGGCAGGAAAAGAACTGAGGAGGACCTGGGGCTGCCCACTGCTATGTAGGGAGATGTCGACATGGTGACATTGCCGTGGGTGGCCCCTGTTATACTGCTTGTGAAAAAGCTTCTGTGTGGTCCTGGCGCCTTACGGCTGAGGTTCCTAAGGTGTGACCTGCTGCAAGAGATATCCTTGAAGAAGATCAACTTTGACATGGCTGGAGTCCTTCCTTACTGGCAGATCACAGAAGGCTGTGATGGAAACTTTCTCTTCTCAGCTGAGAATCATCAGCTGTGGGGTTCCGCAAAGGTCGGTCCTGTCACCCACATTATTCGCGGTGTACCTGTAACCATTGGGACGGGTCATTGGACAGTACAGCTTGAGTTTTCACTGCTATGCAGATGATACTCAACAGTATCTGTTATTTAAAACTGACAGGCAGATGGCGGTCTCGGTGATGGAGAAATGCCTTCAGGAGATGGCAGACTGGATGGCTGGTAGCAGACTGAGCTTAAACCCAACCAAGACAAAGTTGTTACTAGTTGAACCAGGTCCATGTGGGATGCAAGCCAGGTGTGTGGCCATCAGGGTACCAGCTCTGAATGGTGTGGCCTTGATAGCTGTGGACAAGGTGAAGAATCTGGGAGTCACTGTGGAAGTGGATGTGACACTTGAACATTGTGTGTCTCCAATGGTCTGCAGTGGATTTTTTCAGCTATGAAATATCTCCCGTATCAAAGCATATCTAGGGTCTGAAGCTCTGGCAACCCTGGTCCATATTTTTCTGACCTCAAGACTGGACTAATGCAATGTTTTGTACCTAGAGCTATCAGGGAGGTTGGTGCACCACCTATAACTGGTGTAGAATCCTGCAGCCAGGTTGATCTCTGGATCATCATACGTGTATCACATAACACCTGTGCTGTGGCAGCTGCACTGGCTTCCTATTAGGTGATGCACCAACTTCAAGATCTTCTTGTTGACCTACAAAGCCCAATATAGTGTCACTACTTCAAAGACCTCTTAGCCTGGTATGCTCCTGATTGACTGCTGTGCTCCACAGAGGGTATGTTTTTGGACATACTGAGAGCTCATCTGAAGCTGCCTGGGGAGAAAGCCTTCATGGTGGCAGCCCCTTGTCTATGAAACTCCCTTCCATACCAACCGAGAAGTTCAGCCTTGGTGGAGAGTTTTAAAAAAGGGGCTGAAATCTCATTTATTTAAGTGAGCGTATAGTTTATATAGCTAGAAAGGACACATGCCTGCTGTTATAAGAAATATTAATTAATATTAATTCCACTACTGTTTTATGTATGTATTTATGGTGATTAATACAGTACTGTGTTGTGTGAAGAGCTCCAAGCCATTCGGATGGGGAGCTATACAAAAATACCTTACCTTATGGATAATGGGTGTTCAAATACAGCTGAGAATAATGATGAAAACCTGAAGATAGTCATATTTAAAGGATCTCTCCTTTAATTATTTCAAGGCTAAAAAAAGCTTAATTAGGATCAAAATAGAGCAAATGGGCTCATCAAAAGGGAAATAAAATAAAATAGTGTAGGTACAAAATTTTCACCATTAATGCACTGCTGCTTTAAGTTAGGATTTCTTGGGAAGTCTCAATTTTTCTTCATGGGCTTACTCCCCACCCATGGTGGGGCACGGCCATGCCAAACTCACACCTCTCACCTTCTCCTGACTGCAGAGGCAGGAGTTCCCGGGGTGCGAAGACAGCAGCCAATGGCAGAGGTCAGGGCTAGAATGCTCTCGGGATCATCCAATGCAAGACAGGGTTGTTTCCTTGTTCTGATGTACTCTGCCCCATGGGACGTCAGCATGCTAGGTTCTCCGTGCTCGCACACAAAATGTGTGCCTGAGCAGAGCCCAGTCAATGTCCCCCTCCTTTTTGTACCATCTCTAAATTGTAATCAGTAATCACCCAGATAGCAGTGTTATATTAGAGATATCTACCCTCCATTCCTGAAGGAAAAGAGTAAACTCTCGGATGCTCGATCACCCCCCCCCAGCCAGCCTCCAGCACTGAGGCTTACATCAAAACCCCAGTCACAGGTGTCACGAGCAGTAGCACTACTGCTGACTTGTATCATTTTTTTATCCTACTGGTCCAGGCACTATTCTAGATGCCTAAGTCTTGTTGTTCAATAGACTACCCAATTGTTTCCCACTGAGAAACTATTTAACCTTGCAGGCACGTTCTTTTATAAATACGGCTTACATTTTTATTCTCCCTCAGATGTAACCTGTCATACAATCCTATATGGTGATGGACCTACAGATCACATAAATTGTATTCTCTGTATCATGAAAGTATACTGATTTAAATGCCTAATAAAATAATTCTTTAAAAAAAATCTTCATCCATGAATTAGCACTCATCCAGCTCTTCAAAACTACATGAACTGCAGTTTTTAAAAAAATTCTAACTTGGTGTAATAAAATAAAAACAGCAAATGGAACAATCTACTAAATCCTACTATTAAAATGAAAGGCAATCACATTTGTAACATAGTTGGAAAATAGTAGCACCTCAAAATAAGAATATTAAAGTTAACTTAAATGTCTGTCAGATCTTTCAGAGAATTCAAATAAGATTAGTAAACTCTACTAATTTTATAGAAATACATCTAGACAGTGAGCTTTTCATGCACGTCTTCTGCCTAAAAAAAAGGCTAAAATCACTCTGACATTGTCACTTAAGGGAACAGACAATAACAAGTAAAAACATTTCCAGCTCATTTTTTTCCTCAGTAATTTTTGGGGGGTTATCAGGAAACATCTAGACCACGGATCTGTTTTTGCTCATTTCTGACAAACTACATGTCACATTATCTACTTTCAGGAAGTTATTCTAAACACAAAATAAACTGTTTATACCCCTGTTCAGATAGATAGCATGACAGATTGTTATTAGTTGAAGACAGATGAAATACATTAATTTGATCGAGGGCATGTGTTTACTTTTCAGACTGCCATGTATACTGTAATCCTGACATCTACTGTATCTATAATGACACAATTTAACATCTCTTACAAACCTTATAACATGCACTGGTCAATCAGACCATTGGCTCTGCTAGCTATGCAACACAGCACTGCCTGCGGAATGTTGTGGGAAGGGGTGGGTGGAAATCAGATATCAGAGGCATGGTCAACTGTTGTTGCCTCCTTTCAAGTTTCAGAGGCCTTATTTTATGATTTGCTCTCAGGTCGGAGTCAGTAACCACTGTAAAATGGTACAAAGAACATTGCTAATATCCAGCCTCCTCATTGGTCTCATCATACCACATTGCCATTGTTTAACCCCCCAAATAAACTATTAGTAGCTGTGCTGCAAACATTTAAGGCAGTATTTTTTAAAACATTAATAGCATGCTAACAGGTTTAGCATCCCGCCATGATTAGTGCAGCTGACAACCTCTTAGTGTGGCCAGTACCATTTTAAAAGGTACAATTATTTATTTATTTGCATATTCGGAAAAATACTTTTGAGTCCGAGACTCGTTTACAAAGGCTCCACATCACAAAAGTCGAACATATCATAGTGATCACAAATTCAGACAGGCATATTACAGAGAGCACAATAACAAAGGCTAATAGTTAGATCCTAAGGTGTATTAGGATAGGTTTAAGTAGCTTAGTATATAGGTTCTAGATTAGAGTTGATCAGGCAACTCTGGCAGGGGCAGGAAATAAGGGTGGGGGAGGGAGGAGGGAAGCCAGCAGGAGGCCCTTGTCAGGGGAGGGAGGGGACAGGGAGGGGTCAGAGGCAGTCACAGGGGTGAGAGGATTGGAGATGGGCTCTGAGAGCAGTTTTGAAGGGGCCAATTCTGTATTCATTAGTGAGGGCGCAGGGCAGGCTATTCATCCAGAAGGGGGCTCTGTAGCTAAAAGACCTTTGGAACTGTGAGGCTCGGCACCTGGGGACAGAAAGGAACTACTTGCCAGAGCTACGGGTGTTTCGAAGTGTCGGAGCAGGTTGGATTATGGAGGTGAGGCCAGAGGGGGAGAGTCCCTGAGCAATCTTTTTGGCCATAAGGCACATGTGGAACCGGATTCTATTATCGAGGTTCAACCAGTTGGTGGAGCTATATAGTGAGAAACTATGGATGAGCCAGTCACAGCTGAGGATGAGGCGGCATGCTTTGTTCAAGGAGAGACGTAGTCTGCCTAGGGCCGAGTGGTTTGCAGCTCCATATATAAGAATACCATAGTCAAGGACAGAGAGGACAGTGGAGAAGACAGCGAGCCGAAGAGCTTCAGGGGTGAGGCAGTGTTTGAGGCAGTAGAGAATACAGAGTCGGACATTAAGGGCAGAGGACAGTTGATGGATATGCTGGTGGAAGTTAAGGGACGGGTCTAGGGTGATGCCCAGATATTTAAAGGTATCCACTTTCGCAAGGGGGGTCCGATTGGCAGTTAGAATTTGGGAGCAGAGCTCCTTTCGGGAGTTCAGCGGGTGTGAGAAGAACATGATTTGTGTCTTCTAGTAGTTTAGAATAAATTAGCACAGCTCAACTCTGTTAGTGTATGAACACTGAAGGCAATCGGCCACCCCTGCAAATGAGGGGTGCCTCAATGCATACAGGATACAAAGGTAACTTCAATGGTTCCCGGAAGTGCTAACAGGCTTCCTGCTCAGCGCTAGTTAATGCTTCCAGAAATAAAAGTTACTGGTACTTACTAGTTACAGTAGATCTTTGACTGAATCTCCTCCACCAAGTCCAACATAGACGCTATCGGTGTCAGGACCACTTGTAGAATTTTGTCTGGCAGGGATTGCTCACCTTTACACATATCAATAAACCCAGTACAGGATAAAAGAGAAAAGTATGACTCATACTGTATATAAACAGGTTGGAGGGTGAGCTGTGATTCAATGGAGGAGTTTCTCTCCAAGACCTGCTGTTACTGGTAAGTAACTGCTCTTTCTTCTTCAAGGACACCTCCTTCCATTAAGCTACACCTATGAAATGATTCCCAAGCAGTACTGCATGAAAGCAGGATGGATGCCAGTGAGAAGGGCTGAACAAGGCCCCAATCAGGCAGGCCAAATGTGAGCAAGCAGCTTGAGCAGAGACCAGGAAAACCAGGCTACGAACAAGCCATAGCAGGGTACAGCCATAAAGCACAGCGTGGAGATATACCATGGCAAGCGACACCAGGAAGGGAAATGACAAGTCAACAGTCAAAAGGCAAGAAACACTGCAAACAAAGGCCAAAGGCTGAAGCGCATAGGTACAGATGGCACAGAGACCAAGCAGCATGAACGTCAATGAGGTGAAGCCAGGTGACAAGTCAAACAAACAGTAATCACATCGAATATGCAAAACAGCCAGCTGTCAAACAAAGGACTATGCACAGCAGCTGGAGCAGGTATGGGATGAAAGTCCAATGACAACCAGCCCAGACAATACCACCTGGAGCACCAATGATAAAACAGGGACAGGTTCTATATGAAATACAGATGATCTGCCTGACTGGTAAGAAAACGTTGAAGAGGCAAAGCCAAGTGACAAACAACACATATAGCAACAGGGAACCACTAACCTCGAAGTGACATAGTCACTGTGAGAAAAAGAGGACTATGTCACTGTGACAGTCCTCTTTTAGTCACTGTGAGAAAAAGAGGACTGCAGAAATGTATAGACATCGACGAGGCAGAGCCAAGTGACAACCAAGGCAGATGTCAACAGTTAATACCGTGATGAAGATGTAATTGAACCACTGTACAAATAAACAACAGTGCAGAAAACAGGAGCACTGGCGGGCCCAAGACAGAATACGAGCACCATAGAGAATGATGCCTGAAGTGGTAATGATGAACTTGAACATGCTCCACTGAGAAACTAACTGCCTGTCACACAGCAAGAATGACGAGGCAAATAATCCATATGACTAACAATGCGATGTTGATGGGGAACCCAATGATGGAGATGTGATGCAGTCACTGCACAAAACACATGACTGCACAGGGTGCAGGAATGTCAATGAGGCACAGCCAAGTGGACAACCAGTAGAAAAGAAAATGCCATAAATGGGGACACTGGCGAAAACAGCAAAGAAGCTTAAATTACGTACTCACCACAATTCTTAATTTTTTAAGAATATTTTCACCTTTGATTCACACTAGTGAGCCTAAGCTAGAGGTGCTAGGTCCCAACGGGAGCCAGAACATTTCAGAGGGCTGGTGCCACAGTACACAGCATGCATGCACAATGACATGAGTCAGTGCACGTTGCCGTTAGTTTACTTCGGCATCAGCCCCCAACCACCTCAATACCTTTTTTACCAAAGAGATGATCAGCATAACCTAGCAAGTAACTTATGCACTTAACCTAAGGATGTATGATAGCCCTGGTGCCCTGTGTAAGAAAGGCCACCAAATCCAGTAACACAGTGTCTTCGCAGCCCAAACCAAACATAAAGGGATGAGGACCATCACAACCATACTGGAATGAGTCCAGGGGATGGTGGGTGGGCATGTGAATCAATAGTGAAGATATTCTTAGAAGATCAAGAATTACAGTGACTACGTAATTTTGTTATCTTGCAATCTTCACTACCAGTCCCCACTAGTGGGTCAGAGTACCAAGCTCAGATAAAGTCCCCCAGACCACGCTCAGATAGAGTTCCCCAGACAAGGGTGACTGGAGTTGAGGGGATTCACTCAGGATAATAATCCATTCAGGACTGTCCTGCAGAGGTGGCGTGCTACCTAACATGGACATCCAGGACATAGTGCTTAGTAGAAATGTGCACTGTGCTCCAAGTTGCAACTCTGCAAATTTCTCTGCCAGGGAAGTGGCATCCACTCTGGTGGAGTGGGCACATACCTTACCTCTAATTTAACCTGAGCCATGGCATAGCACTGGCAAAGGCAATTCATAATCCAGGTGGAAATGCACTTGACTGTAACAGGATGTCCCTTCCAATCTGGATCAAAGGAGACAGAGTTGTTTGGATTGTCGAAAGTCCATGAAACTGTCCTGATAAAAACCTAAGGACTCCTTTAACATCCAGTGAGTGAAGAGTTCTCTCACCCTCATTATGGAAGTTGGCAAATAGGTAGGCAGGATTAGAGCCTGGTTAAGATGGAACTCCGACACTACTTTCAGTAGAAACATGGGGTGTGTATGAAGAACTACCTTCTGTTTATGGAAAACAGTACGCAGAGGATCTGTGACCAAAGCATGGGTTTCAGATACTCTGCATGCATAGGTGATGGCCACTAGAAATGCTTGTTTCCAAGTCAGGAACTTTAAGTCACTTGCATAGGCTCAAAGGGCTTGCGAGTGAGCATGTCTAACACAAGGCTGATGTCTCAGGCAGCTACTGGCTTGCTGATGGGAGACCTTGTGAGTAAAATGCCCTTGAGGAACCTCTTGAACAGCGGCAGCTGTACCAGGTAGAGGGTATCAATGAGCTCATGTTATGCGAAATAGCACACAAGTGGACCATTACTCTAAAAGTCTGCAGACCAGCATCAGAAAGGTCCAATAAGTACTCCAGAACCTTGTCAGGAGGACACCTGAAGGGGCCCATGTGGGTTTTGAGCACCAGATGGAAAATCTTTTCCATTTGGTTCTGTATGTCTTCCTGGTGGAGGGCTTACGAGCAGCCAAAAGTACTTCAGAGACCCAGAGATACCTTGTTGCTATACATTTCTTATCTCTTCATGAGCCAGGCCTGAAGATGAAGGAAGCACAGGCTGGAATGGACCAGCTAAGCCTGTGTCGGCAAGTCCGTCCTGAGCTGTACAGTCTTCAGTTTGCAGACTTGAAAGTCTGTTCAACAGAGGAAACAATACTAGTCAAGGCCAGCAGGGGGCCACTAGCATCATCTTGCCCCACTTGCGCCTTCAACTTGCGTAACACCCTCTGAATGAGGAGGATTGGAGGGAATGCATACAAAAAATTATTTTACCATGGCAGTCTGAATGCATTGTGACAGAAAATGCTATGTCCTGGATTTCTGGAGCAGAATTGAGGCAGTCTGGCTTTAAGTGGGGACAAAAAAAAGGTCCACATCTGGGGTGCCCTACTCATCGAATTGTGATCTCACAATATCTGGTGCTAAAGACTAATCAAGAGGATCGGTCACAGTTTGATTGTACTCATCTGCCAGAGTATTCTAGACTCCTGGCAGGCAGATTACTTACAGCAGGATCCCCTGCTTCAGGCACCATTCCTACACCCTCATCTCTCTGCAGAGAGGGTAAAAATTTGCTCCTCCTTGTTTATTGAAAAATTACACGACAGACTTGTTGTCTGTCTTAAGGAGGACTGTTTTGTGGCTAAGCAAGACCACTAAGGCTTTCAGACCATGCACCTCCAACAGATTTATGTGGACATGAGTTTTGTCGGGTTCCTGACACACTGTGCGTGAAGGCCCTACCAATGGGCTCTTCATTCCAGCAGGGAAGTATCTGTGGTAAGAACCACTTCTGGCTCCAGTGGGGAGAAGGTGAAGCCCTGGAGGAGATTCTCCTCTACTGACCACCATGTCAGAGCATCTTACCAGAAGTTTGGTCACCTGAATGGGGTGAATCTGCAGGTGCAATGCTTGTGACCACTGAGCAGTCCTCATGTGTACTGTAGGTGTGCCAGGGACACTGTGAACGCTAAGAAGGCTATCGGACCCAGCATGCGTTGCGTGGAGTGTGCTTGCACAGTTTTGCTTTCCATCATGTAGCATGCCATCTGCAGAACTGTTCATAGTCTGTTGTCTGGAAGAAAGCCCAGACTGTATCCAGAACAGTGCCTATGAACAATAGTTGCTGGGAGGGTTCGAGCAGAGATTTGTCAAGGTTCAGCAAGACTCCCATGGAAATTATGAATGAGAAGCAGTGACCGTCTGCTCCATCTCCTGTTTGGACAGACTTGAAATTAGCCAGTTGTCCAAATACAGGAAAACTTGGAGTCCTAACTTTTTCAGGAGCACTGCAAGTACTGCTAAGCACTCTGTAAAGACTTGTGGCGCTGAGGAAAGCCCAAAGGGCAGGACTCTGAACTGGTGATGCTGACCCAAGACAATGAAGCGTGAGTATCTGTGGTGGTTGAGGTGCACCAGTCTGTGCTACTATGCATGCTGCATATCCAATAATGCTAGCCAATCCTGAGGGTTAAGGTAGGGTAGCAGTCAGCCTAGAGAAGTCATCTTGAATTTTTCCTGATCTACGAACTTCTTTAGATTTCTGAGATCAAGGATGGGGTGCATGCCCCCTTGACTTCATTGGAACTAGGAAGTAGTGGGAATAGAACCCTGTGTTTTGTTTTGACACTGGCAGTATTTTCACTGCCCCGTTGCTCAGAAGGCCTGGAAGACAAAAAATACTCACCGTAGTAATATTGTTTTTTCCAAGGTGTCCTTTAGCATGCTTGACAATAGCAATATGCCAGCTGGATTTAGCTGCCCCAGAAGTGGAGTCAATGGTAATGAGCTCAGAGAATTGATCAACGAGGAGAGAGTAAGAGGTTGTGCTGCCTGCAGTCAGCCTAGAGGGAGCCAGAATTATTTCAAAGCTGCCAAGGGCATAAACTGAGCCCCTTAAAAATGAACCGTCACAACAGGATAACAAAAAAAAAAAAAAACACTTTAAAGAGAAAACCAGAACAACCAACTGTGCAACAGCTTTCACAAGAAAAACAGTGCAAAATTTGGCAAGAAAAAGAATGCAGAGCCATCCCCAGTCAGGTTATATCAGGGAAGATGGGAGGGAGGTCAAGTATACAAAGGACACCTTGGAAAACACAATATTACTATGGTGAGTATTTTTTTCTTCTCACTCCAGGGGTCCTTTAGTATGCTTGACAATAGCAGACTACAAAGGAGTGCAGTTGGGAGGCAGGTACAGAACCTACTTTGGAAAAAGGCTTTGCAGCACCGCTGTACCAGATCTGGCATCTGAACTGGACTGTACTTCTAGACAGTAATGCTTTGTGTTTTTTTTTTGTTTTTTTATTATTCTTATTTATCCGCCTGCTGTGGCGACTACCGGTGAGGGCATCCAGCTGCCGGCCCTGCCCGCCAGGAAAGCACCAGGCTCACTCACATGGTGGGGGATCCGGCATGGCCATCATCGATCCGCTGGAGGGTCTCCCCATACCCCATCCAGCCAGGTCGGCTCCGACCCCCCCCCGTGCGATTCCACACGAGTCCTCCCAGCGAGGCAGGGCGCATCCATCAGGCTGCACGGTCACGCCCAGCCATTTCCTCTTTTTCTCCCATTGGGAGTGCAGAAATGCAATGACGTCTGTGCACGTACGTGCCAATGTCTGCTGCACTCCCCCAGTCACACAGATGCAAGTGGTACCCTGGGCATCCCCAGGGTCGCTGCAGCAGTGTGAATTACCCTCCCCAAGACTAGGAGAGCTGTCTCCGATGCTCAATCCTAGTCCTTCCCTGCCGACCCCCGATGACCCGGGCTCATTCCCGAACCCGGGTCACCGGTGTAGCACGAGGTGTGGCATCCATCACCTCAACCCTCAGCGCCACTGGGCCGGGTAACAGTAATGCTTTGTGAATGTGTGTACAGTCCTCCATATAGCTGCTTTGCAGATGTCAAGCAAGAGAATATCCCAGCAGTGCCCCTAGTGGAATGGGCCCTTAGGCACAGAAGGGGCCGTTTGTCAGCTTTGCTGTAACAAAACTGAATACAAGAGACAATCCAGCAGGATATGGTCCTCTTGGTGGCTGGCCTTCCTCTGCCTACCTCACCATATGTGAGGAAAAGCTGAGTATGTGAATCTCTGAACTGTTTGGTGTGCTCCAGATGGTCTGAGCCCTTTTCACATCCAGGCTGTGAAGCTTGTATTCACCTGGTGTGGATATTTCTGTGAAAAAGGCAGGGAGTGTGATAGATTGATTAAGGTGGAACTCAGATACCACCTTGGATAGGAACATTCTGTTTGTCCCGAGGACTACTTTATCCCTGTGGGCGATAATGCAGTTAGCTTCAGTACACAGAGCCTGCAGCTCTGAAATCCTTCTGGCAGAGGTAATGGGAATCAGGAAGACCATTTTCCAAGTGACATACTTGAGGTCAGAAGTAGCCATGGGCTCGAAGGGTGGCTCCATGAGCTTGGCTATAAAAAGGTCCAAGTCTCAGGGAGAGATGGGCTCCCTAAGTGGGGGTTGAAGATGCAGCAGGCCTTTAAAAAACTTTTTAAAGATAGGCTGGGAAATGACAGATTTTTCTTTCCCAGTGGAAAGATAAGCAGAAATGGCTGCTAGATGTACTTTAAGGGATGAGGCCTTAAGGCCTGTTGATTGAAGGTGTACCAAGTAGTCCAGAAGGGAAGATGGATTAGCCCAGAGAGGGTCTATCCCCTTATCCTACACCATAGGGAAAACCTCTTCCACTTGGAAGCATAAGTCTTCTTAATGCTAGGTTTTTTAGCCACATGAAGGATCTTGAGGACTGGTTCAGAGTATTGAGTATCAAGGAACTCTAACTTCTCTAGTACCAGGCCGTGAGGTGAAGAGACTGTAGACTGGGGTACACTACCCCTGTCTGAGGAAGAGTCAGGATACTGTAGTTCACCGGGAGGTGAATGGGCTTCCTGACTGAGGGCAAGGAGCAGTGAGTACCATGGTTGTCTTGCCCGGGCTGGAGCCACCAGGATCATGGTGGCTGGTTGATCCTTGAGTTTGAGAAGAACTCTGTGTATCAGAGGGGAAGGAGGAAAGACATACAGAAACTTTCCTGTCCAATCTAAAATTAGAGCATCTACTGGAATGGTCCATTGAGCTGGGGCCCTGCTGCAGTAGTGTGGAAGCTGGTGGTTGAGGCTAGACACGAAGAGATCCACCTTTGCAACACCCCACCATCTGAAAACTGTAGCTAGGACCATTTTGTTTAGGGTCCACGCGTGATGGTCCTTGCTGATGCAACTGAGGGCATCTGCCAAAGTGTTGTCTTTACCCGGTAGATGGTAGATGAATAAACTGACAGGTTCACATCCAGGGAATAGGCCAGATACCAAATTCTCATTGCCTCTGTGCAAACGTTGGTGAATCTTGTGCCACCCTGCTTGTTGATGTAAAACATGACAGTGGTGTTGTCTGTTCTGATCTGAACAGAGTGGCTTCTGAGCTGTGGGGCGAAGGCCCTGATGGCTAGGTATACAGCTCTGGGTTTGAGCAGACTGATGCGGTAAGTGGACTCCTTGGGAGTTCATGAACCGCTTATGGACTGATCCTGAAGGTGAGCCCCCCTACCTAGGAGGGAAACATCTATCATGAGCACTCTGGAAGGTTGCTTTAACTGAAAGGTAACTCCTTCCCTGAGGTTTTTCCTCTCTCCACCAGTCAAAAGCCTGGAGAAGCGTTCAGGTGACTGGTGCTAGTTTTGAGAAAGAATCTTTTTCTGGGACCAGTGAGCCCTGAGGTGATACTGTATGTCCCTCATCTGGAACCTGGGACCACTGCTGTCATGGAAAGCCATGTGGCCCAGAAGTCTGAGGAAGTGCCTGGCCGGCCTTGGCAGGCCAAGGATGAAGGAGTTCAGCAGGTTCAGAAAAGTTTGCACCCTTTCCACAGGTAGGAAGACCTTCCCTTGCAGGGTGTTGAGTTCTGCTCCAAAAAAGTCCAGCAGCTGAGCTGGCTCGAAGTGGGACTTGTCTTTGTTGATTATGAAGCCCAAGGCCTTTGAGTCTTTTCTGTAAGGCTCAAGGATTCTTTGACTTCTTGAGGTGACTTGCCCACTATCAGCCAGTCGTCTAGGTATGGGAAGACAGAGACTTTTTGTCATCATAAGTGAGCTGCAACTACTGCTAGGCACTTTGTAAAGACTCTGGGAGCTGAAATGAGTCCGAATGGCAAGGCTGCAAACTGGTAATGGCCTGATGACAGCCTGAATCTGAGAAGTTTTCTGTGGAACTGCCTTACAGGGATATGAAAATAGGTGTCCTTGAGGTCTATGGAGACTAGTCAGTCTCCTTGCTGCAAATAATGTATCACCTAGTTTAAGGTGACCATTTGGAATTTTGGCTTTAGCAAGTGCCTGTTCAGGTACTTTAAGTCGAGAATAGGTCGCCAGCCCCCATTTTTCTTCAGGGTGAGAAAATACTGGGAGTAGAGGCCTTTCCCCCACTGGGGAAGAGGGACTCTTCCCACTGCTTGGGGCTTTAGAAGGCTTTTCACCTTCAACTCCAACAGCAAGTTTTCTGTTGGGGTTAGGGGTTTTTAAAGTTTGGGGCCTGGGAGAGAAGGAAACTTTTTGAACTGTGGTGATAGGCCCTGAACCACCACCTCAAGCACCCATTTGTCTGTGGTGACGAGCTGCCATTGGTGAAGGTAGTGGGTAAAGTCTGCCTCCTACTGGGGAAGGGGAGGCAACCTGTAAGAAGCCAGGATTGCTGTTTGGACTGGGTACTGGGAGCAGAAGTGGAGCTGCCTCTCCTTTGGCCTCTCTTTCCTCTCTCTCTCTGAAGTATCCTCTCACTGTGGGAAAAATCCATAGGCATTGGCATGGGATAAAAAGGCATAGGAAAATATCCCCTGCCTCTATTTCCCCTATTTTGCAACCTGTGGGTTGATGAGGCTTTTTCTTTCATAGCATTACTTTGATAGGTGGCTATATATTCTATGTTTTTCATGTAAGCTTCAGTTTTGTCCCAAAGAGAGTTATTTTCACAGCCTTGGTCTGAATGTCTTGTGAAAGGTTAGTGGCTCTAGGAGGTAGGAGGAAGTAGGCTGTTGGTTAACTAGGATCAGCAGCTTATCCATTAGGTAGGGAAATGGGCAGACTAGGTGAGCCAAGCAGTCCTTATCCTTATCTGCCATCAAATTCTACGTTTCTCAGCCAGGCATGACACCTGAGGGAGATGGCCTGAGCTATAACCCTAGAGGCATGTCGTTATTGTCTACCGCCATGTGGAACTGGTATTTGGTAGCCTCTATGGCTGTCTTTATGGTCTCTGTAATATACTGAACCGTTGTACTTCTGCATTGCTGGACTATGGCCAAGATTGAATTCCACAAGGCTCTTTGATATTTATCTGCATATGCCATGTATGTGGAGAGGCGACGCAGCAAGAAGGCTGAAGTATAAGACTTTTTGCCTATGCAGTCCAGTTTTCGTGACTCCTTATCAGGGGGCTGAGAGGAGTGACACACATTAGCTTTATCACAAGCAGCAGCCTGCACTACTCCCTGATGATCTGGATGCACATAAAGAAAATCAGCATTTGTTCTGTCCAGTTGATATTGCTTTTCTACTTTTCTGTCTATTCCAGGCACAGTAGTAGGGTTCTGGAGTAGCTTCATGGTTGCCTTTCTTAGAGAATTGTGAATGGGCAAACTTAACTTTCTGGGGGGGGGGGGAGAGACCCATCATTTCTAAATAGTCTTTGTCCTCCTCTTGATCAGCAGACTCCTGGATAGTAAGGTCCAGGGTTTCTACCACATGTTGAACGAGTGAATAATGAGAGGAGAAATCATCCTGACCATTAGAGGAAGTATCAAACTCTTGGTCAGGGGAAACATCAGGCTCTATAGGTTCACCCTCTGCATCACCATCTTCATAATAAAAGCCCTGGGATAAATCAGGGTCTGAGGAATGAGGCATATGAGGGTCAGCAGGGGCATTAAGTAAATTGCCTATAGTCTGTAAAGTCTGATATATTTGCCAAGCCTTAGCCATTTCATCAGCAGACGGTGTATCTTTTTGTGTCACTGGTGTCTCCCTTTGCTTTTCAACGGGAGAGGCAGTGATATGCTTTCCTTTTTGCTTCTTTTTGCAGGCACTGAATCAGGAACCTGCTCATTTTGTCTTTTCTTGGCTTGGTCAGAATAATTTTTTTTTTTTATGAGACTTATTATCCAGGGGTCCTTAGAGAACCTATCTTTAAATTTATGTTGAGAAGAAGACCCCTCTTCAGCACCTTTGTTAGAGGGGGAGGCAGACCGAGAGGCCATTATTTCTAATCTTTTAGCCCTCTTTTTCAAAGTTTCTGCACAAAATATAGAGCAACTTTCACAGGAATGGTCTGTACCCAAACAGTTAAACAGACTGTGGCTATCTGCCTTAGCCACAACTTTATAGCACTTTAAACAATTTTTAAATCTTGTTGGTCCAATCCTTTTCTTTAGTCTTTCTGACTTGCCAATGTGTCAGAAAAAACTTGAAAATGTTGCTTCCAAAGGGGAATTTAATCAAAAACAGTTGGTTCCGGAGGGTCACGTGATGCAGTGTGGCTGGTAGCTGCTTTCTCCTGAGCTCCCAACCAACAACCTAGTTAAACATTTCTTTTTCTTGCTCCATAATATTTGATTAACGATTTTAAACCGCTGGAGCAATCCTGAACACCTGTGGAACCCTGGGACTTAATTAAAAACGAAGGTGACTGCAGTAATTGAAGGATTTTGCCATGGATTCAGATATGAAGGCACCTGGAGTAAGACATGCTCCACCCATGTCGCCAGAGAAAAGCGCCAAGAAGGCCAGGAACACTAATTCAGGGCAATCACCGAAGCAAACGTCTCCTGCTTCCCAAAGCAACCCGCTTACGGAAGATAGATTTCTCCAGGAGCTTCTGCCCTTTCGGGAAACTCTCCAGGAAATCTCCTGTGAAATTACAACCATCAGGAATGACTTCGCTGCTCTATCAAGGAGGGTGGGTGACATGGAAGCAAGAACTTCGTCTCTCAAAAACTGGAAAGATAGGACGGACCCAGAAATAACCAAACTAAGGCAACAACTTCAGAAATTACAACTGAAAACTGAAGACGTAGAGGGCAGAAGTAGTAGGAACAACATACTAATACTTGGCCTGCCTGAGTCGGAGGAGGGTGGGGACACCATTAAATTTGTTCAGCAGCTTCTCAACAAAATAATTGGTCCTTCCCCTCTTAATCAGCAATACCACATTGAGAGGGCACATCGATCCTTGAAGCCGAAACCCCCGCCGGGTGCCCCTCCCCGACCGATTATAATCAGGTTCCTCAGCTTCGTTGAGAAGCAACACGTCCTGCTAAAAGTAAAGGAACTAGAAGTCAATTCAGTGAGGCGAAACAAAATCAATCACATAAGACCTACCATATGAGACCCGCTAAAGAGAGCAGCCTTTCACCCTATAGTGAAAAACTAATCGTAGCTGGCATAAAATCCAGGATGAACTATCCATAAATTACTTCAGATCTTTGGATGGTGGATGGCTGATTTATGAATCAACGGATCAAGCGCTACCCGACCTTACCAAGAGGCTTCCGAATCTCTTTAATGGAGACTGATTAATATGTACACTAAGTTTGGCTACTGACAGACGTTATGCCTCCAAGTTGTGACTTCTTTTGCTTTATCTTCTTTGTTTAGGATATCTTTTACAATCGCAAACCAAGGCTGGCTTACCTGTTTTTCCTTAGGGTGAGGGCAGAGGTAGTAGGGTGGTGGTGATGTAGAGGTAGGCCTCGGGGCCTGCGAGGCCTAGTCTGACCATGAGTCCTGTCTGCACGCCATTGCCGGGGTAGGCGGAACTAGCATAAATGGGGAGGGTTCTGGGGACGATTTGAAGTCGGACCAGTTGGGTCCGTCCGTGTCTCTTCCGACTAATACTCTCTATAGGCTTTTCCTATTAAGTCGCTGTGCAGACCTCACCGTTAATTTCTTAGAAATTTGGGGCTAAGTCTAGGAAACCGAAGAGACCTTATATGACAGGAGTTCATTGTTGCCCTCAATCGGATTAGGACGGGCTGGAGTTCACGGGTAAGCTCTTTCAGACTGCTAAGTTAATTGGACAAATAAGTGTTGATCAAAGTCCTAAGGCTCGATAGCTAATGGGGCGAATACTGTAAAGATTAATGCTGGGTTGGGGGCTCAGGTTGGAAGTTAGGCGCTAGGGAACCTGTCTCATGCCTTAGTTGGGAGTTAGGGATACCTGGGCCCAAATCTGGGGACGACCACTTTATCTCCTCTTGGTGCAGCTCGAAACCAGGGGGGTCCGATAGGTCTGAACGAAGACTTAAATATCAAGAGGCTTACTTTGGGCTAAGGTACCCTTGGGGGTCCGCTCTAGGCCATATTTGGGTGTTCTACTGGATAGGGTTAGTTTTGGGATCGCATGTAAATAGTTTTTAGGGTAGCTGGAGGATGGGTTGGGTAAATCTCATGGTGGAGGGTGGGGAGGGGTTACGATCAGTTCTGATTACATTGGATATGTTAACGTTTCATGGGGGGAGGTATTATGCAGTAGTGTGTTCTATGGTTATTTCAACTCAATTCCACTTTCGTTTCTGGCTCTATTCAAGGGCTATGCAGCCTTAGTCATGTGGATGGTCATTTTTTACTGTACTGATTGGGGTGCTCAATGGAGGGGTTATGGGGGTGGGCGGAAGGTGCCACTACTCAGGGATTTGATTTATATGGCCATGGATGATAATTGTTTATATTGCTTCTTTCCACGATTGTTAAATGGCTTTAGGTCACATTAAATTTGCTACATGGAACGTCAGGGGTATTAGGGAGGTATTAAAGAAAAGACAAATTTTATTGAACTGTTCGTTTACAGGTGTGGACATTTTATTTTTGCAGGAAACCCATATTTTAGCCTCTGAAGTCAAACTGCTACGGTGTCATGGTTTCTCCCAGGTTTTTGTTTCAGAGGGGTCCACAGGTAGTAGGGGTGTGGCTATCATGCTGAAGCGTAATATACCATTTGTTCCAGAGAAATGTATTAAAGATTCGGAAGGCAGATTTGTATTAGTTAAAGGTATACTCAATAATTTGGGAGTAGTCCTGGGGGCCATATATTGCCCAGTTGGTGGGGACCCTAACTTCATTATGCAGTTAATGGCAAGATTAAGTGAGCTTTTGCCATGGTTTTCATCTTGGAGGGACTGGAATACTGCCCTTCACAACTTCGATAAAACTTATAGGCCGTTAGACCATCACACCGACTAACTGGCCTCCAGGACTTTGTAACCTGCTGGGTTTGAGCGACCCTTGGAGACTCTTGAACCCTCAGCCAGTTACACGTACTACTCTCAATTCATAAGTCTTGGTCAAGGCTAGATTATTTGTTGGTGAGCACGGGCTTTTGGCTAATATCTCTCTTTCTGGCATAGAGCCGATTGTCATTTCGGACCATGCCATGGCATGGATAAAGTTATCCCCCAATCCCCCCGGTCAGAGGGACACCTGTTGGAAACTCAATACACAACTTTTGAAGGATGAGCAGATTGTTGCTCATCTCCAATCTTTGATATTGTCCTTTCTCGAAACCAATCAAGGCTCAATCCCCAGGGACGATCTAATATGGTGTACGCTTAAATGTTTTCTCAGAGGCGAGTTTATTAAAATAGCTACTAAAAGAAAGAGGTTGAGGGAGGAGAGAATTACTCTTCTGGCTAACCGAATTAAGTTGGCTGAAAGTGCCCTCTCTTCCTCCAACTCTCAAGCTGACTTAGAGAACCTATGCAGGATCCGGAATGAGTACGAAGACCTGATTAAAGAAAAAACAGAATACGCTATTCTAAAATCTAAAACGCGATACCTTGACCAAGGTGAGAAACCCGGGAGGTTATTAGCTCTCAGATTAAGGGAGGCAGAAAGCTGTAGGTTAATCCCTGCCTTAAAGGCAGCCGACGGCTCAATTAAAACTAAACCAAGAGAGATAGCAAAAATTTTTGAAGACTTTTACAAAGATTTATATAGTAATAATTCTTCTTCAGCTCCAGTGACGAACCCCGGAAAACTTTTTGGCAGGGCTTCCTCTCATGAAACTGCACTCCGGTCATTGCGATGTACTCTCCTCTCCTATCACGTTAGGGGAGATAGAGGAAGTCATCCGAAATCTGCCCATAGATAAATCACCAGGACCCGACGGCCTTCCCCCCAATTTTTACAAAACATTCGGTAAGGTGATTGCCCCTGCACTTCTTAAGCTATTTAACTATATTCTTTCATCAGCACCACTAGATCCCTCGTTGCTGGAGGCCACCATAATTCTAATCCCAAAACCGGATAAACCTAAACTGGATCCAGCCAGCTATAGGCCAATATCACTACTTAATTATGATATTAAAATTTTAACAAAATTCTCTCTTAAGAATCAAGCGGTATGGCAGGTGTTGCTGAGTCAAAGCAAGTGGGCTTCGTCCAGGAGATCACTCATGGACCATCTATGCACACTTACCCACATTTTCATGTGGCCAAGGAGTCCCAGGTACCTATGGCTCTAGTTGATTTGGACGCAGAGAAAGCCTTTGACCGGTTAGCTGGGAGTTCCTGTGGATTACCCTTAGTAAAATGGGTTTCCTAGAAGTTTATTGGCTGGTTAAAGGCAATCTATAGCTAGCCTCTCTAGGGTCTACTGCAATGGGGTGTTTTAGTGCGCTTTATTCTATCTTCCCGTACCCGTCAGGGATGTCCTTGTCTCCTTATCTATTTAATTTATATCTAGAACCTCTATTGCTTCATATCAAAATTCTCCTAAAATTTCCAGTTGTGTACTTGCTCAACGAGCTTTGACCCTTTCAGTCTTCACGGACGACATTCTCTTACACCTTTCAAACCCCGAAACTTCTTTGGGGAAGGTGTTGCGTATAATCAACCTTTTTGGTAATGTAGCCAACTATAGGCTGAATTTATCTAAATCGGTGATATTCCCACTTAATTCACTCCAACTCCAAGCTAATGTCTCCCGATTTGGTATGAAATGGGCCCCAAACCATCTCAAATATTTAGGTGTTTATTTGACACGGGATGAGGAGATGATCAAGAAGCTCAACCTGGACGATCTGTTAGATAATATTCAAAAGGACCTCAACAGATGGGATAACCTTCCCCTTGCAATTGGGGGATGTATTAATATAATCAAAATGAATGTCCTTCCACAAATTTTTAACCCCTTGAATCTTCTCAACATCTGGCTTCCTAAATCCTACTTTCAGAAAATACATTCAATTGTGACCAAATTTATTTGGGGTGGTAAAAAACCTAGAAGATCCTTCATCAAGCTCTGCTTACCCAAAGACAAGGGAGGCCCTAGGATGCCTAACTTGCTTATACTATTGGGCCAGTCATTTAGCTAAAATGGCTAGGTGGATCGAACCCCAGAATGAGTTTTACATGCCCGCATGGTTAGATCTGGAGCTTAGATTGTTGAGGGAACATAATATTTCTCCCCAGCATATCTTTTATTATAGTTTTTCCTTCCTTCCAGAGGCTCTCCTCAACTCAGTGATAGGGGTGTCCGTTAAAGTCTTAACTCAACTCTGGAACTTCCTTAAAATCCCGTATACTAGGGACCAGGCCCAGCCATTGGTCCTTAACCCCAATATTAGAATAGGCAGACACATACTGCCATTGACTTGGCTCCCACAAATTCAGGACCTTCTGGTGGAAGATCTCTACTTTCAGGGATCTCTTGGTTCCTCTAGTGACATTCTAACAAACTTATGTCTACCCCCCCAATATATATTCAAGATTTATCAATTACGACACCTAATAGGTAAAAACTTTGGGCTGGAAAGTCTACCTTCTCAGGTTAGGCCTTTCCTGGAGCAACTTAGGAATTCTGTTACTAATTCCCACTGTATAGCTAGGCTATACAATTATTTCCTATCTACAAAGTTTCCTGATCCCTTGGGTGGATCCAGAACATGGGACTCTTGTTTCTCTGGTCTTTCCCTTTCCTGGACTCATATATGGCGTGATGTATACAGATATCTTACTTTGGATAGGAATAGACTAATTCAGTTTTACATTTTAAACAATATGTACTACACACCACTGAAGTTAGCCAAATTTGACAGGTCAAAATCTGACAGATGTACCAGATGTGGCTTAGAAGTGGGGAATTTACTACACATATTTTGGTCATGCGTCAAAGTTGCCCCATTATGGCATGCAATTCGTAATGGTCTGGATCCAATTCTGGGTCTGGACGAATTATTTACAGCTGAAATTTGCATTTTTGGTTTATATTCGAATATTAGGTGCACAGAACGGAAATTTCACATAGCCATAATTTCAATGGCAGTCAAAAGGCTAGTGCTTAGACACTGGCTAGACCAAGTGGCTATTTCTTATAATGAATGGCTGGAGGAAATCTCCTTGTGTTTCAAGATGGAAAGATTAATAGCCAATTCTAGACATGCCATGCCTATGTTTCAGAAAAAATGGGGCAAGTTATACGCTTTGTATCTTCATTGATTTATTGAGCGAGTGCCCCTGACGGACTCAGGAAGCGATGTCTCTATGTGACTATTTTCTCTTTGTTGGGTATTGCTCCATGGCGCTAATTAACAGTCCTCCAGGTTCACCTGGAGCTAAAAGTGGCACCTTCCGGGAGGGTTGGGGGTGGGGGGTACTTTGTCATTGTTCTGTCCATTTACTGTATACAAATGGAATCTGGTCTTGCTACGCTTTATCATTTGTACCATATACTTGGCTTCCTTTTGTAAAATAATAAAGCTTTGAATTTCAAAAAAACAAAACAAAAAAAAACAGTTGGTTCCCTTGGTAAATAAAACTGCGATAAAATGGTTCCAAAATATCTAAAAGTAAAGTTTTTTAACACAAAAAAAGCATGGTTCCCTAAAGAAAAAGGGAACCGCTAATGTTAGAGAAGTTTTTAAAATAAAACCGTGATCTTTTTACCTCAGACGTGACAAATTTTACCACAGAAAAGAAGTGGAAGCTACCGAGGGAACCGAGAAAAAGTATAAATTAGCTGTTCCCTAGAACCAAAGGGAACTGCGAAAACATTTTAAAATAAGCTAAAAATGTCCTCAAAACCCACTGAAGGCAGCACAATAAACAAAAACTAACACCTTTTAAAGAAATAAACTTTCTTCAATCGAAGTGAGCAGAGAGCACTCCGGAGCAGTGTTGCTCAGTCAGCGGAGAAATAATTCTGGTGCCCTCTAGGCTGACTGCAGGCAGCACAATCTATTACTCTCTCCTCATTGGTCAATTCTCTGAGCTCATTGCCATTGACTACACCGCCGGGGCAGCTGAACCCAGCTGGCATACTGCTATTGTCAAGCATACTAAAGGACCTCCGGGGTGAGAACTTCCTGTAACAGAATCTGTGACATGTGAACTGACAAAGGGGGTTGCCTTCTGGGTGAGTAATCTGATTTATTTTTTTACGGCTGCAGTAGGCAGAGCCTGCAGACGTTTTCTATGTACAAAAGGAGTGATGTCATGTTTTCTGTCCGTGGAACTGACTGAAGGTGTAAATAGTCTCCTCCACCTTACCCTCCTCCAAGAAATATTTTCCGCTCTCACATAAATACGCTTTCATGTTAGTCAATGGTTGCATTGCACTATTTTCTTTCTTAACTGGGAGGTACAAGAACTGGAACCTGAGTAGTGTGAGGCAGCATTAGTTTTTTGGGGGGAGTAAGATCCACTCCCACCTCCACCCAAGAAGCTCCTAAAGATCCACCCCACCTTTTTTTTGGTTCATGTGGGAGGGACATGAGGTGGATCTATCATGCTGGAACACTTGACTATCAGAGCTGCCTGGGGCATCACAGCTTAAGCTTCAGAAGGAAGAGCCTGAAACTGCATCCCTATACAGCACTTGTTTAAACAGCATTGGCTCAGCTTACATTCCTCTCTTGGTCACACATGTTCACAAATACATTCCAAGAGATGGAAAGTCCCTCCTGGTGGGTATATGGTGTTACTCAGACCTGTCCTCCAACCCTGCCCCCACCACCTTACTCTATATTTTGCATCAGCTGAAGCATGTCAGTATAGCAAGAGACTGCAGTGTATATTTTTTACTGAGCTTGCAGCTTTGAAGGAGTAGTCCACAGTCCACTCAGAATTTGCAAAAACGTATGTTATGCAGAGTGTTTTGATTTGTACCTTAAGTCCTAGTGTGTCCCTCCCTCTGTCTGCTATTAGGAGTTTTTCTTAAATTAGCCTATTAGCAGATACCCGAGAGCTAGCTAACTGGGGTTTCTGTAAGAAAACCCCTACTAAATTAAGCTCTAATTCATTATTGTTGTGTTCTGTGTGTGTCAGGTCTAGCTTGCAGGAGTATTTTAATTTTAACACTTTTAATTTCATCAAACTATACACAACCATAAAAGCACAGAAATTGCCCAGATCATTAGCACTATAATTAGTTAAGACTCTAGCTGTTTTCTTACAGAAAACCCACTCAGTTAGATTTCAAGTATTTGCTAAACCATAGATGTAGGTACCAGCTTTCTATTAGGTAGAACTAGCATTTAGTACTGATTTTGGTCTGTGACATGATTTTCATTGTTTTACAAATGAAATGTATGGCATGAAGCTGCAGCCTAGAAACTGCAAAATACTTCAAAGTCACTTTTTCTCCTGTGTGTGGTATAGCATGAAAACAACAGGATGGATGATAGTGACTGTTTCAGCTACACATTTGATCCCATTTTACAATGGTTCACTGTACTACACATTTAGTGTATCCCACGTTTTCAAATAATAAAACAAATATTCGCCAACCTAAATAACTCGCACATACATATTTTTATACTTTATTAAAAAGATACTTCTTCATTTGTAACCAAAAAAAAAAAAATTGAAAATCATGTAACAGAGCAAAATTAGCACTAACTGCCAGTTCTATTAGAATAGAGGAGACAGAATAGTGCAGTGGTCTAAGGCTCTGAGCTGCAAACCTGGTGTCCTGGGTTTGAATCCCACAGCCTCCACATGCGTAGTGTGTATCCCTGAGCAAATCACTTAACTACCTTGTGCTCCCAGGTCACACCTGTAAACAAGCTTTAGTGTGTCTCTCCTGCTAAAAACCAAAAAAAGAATGCTGGTACCTACATTTACAGTTTAGCAAATACTTTAGAGCTAACTAAGTGAGTTTTCAGTAAGAAAACTGCTATAGTCTTTACTAATTATAGCAGTGATGATCTGGGGCAATTTCTGTGCTTTTTATTGTTGTGCATAGTTTGATGAAATTAAATTTTAAAATGAAAGGGGGGAGTGGCTTGCAACTGAGCAGAACGGTCACTTGAGCTCTGTGCTCCCTAGAGAACCCCACTAAAGCCCTACATTATTCGGTTCCTTCCAGCGTATGGCGCGATTATACAGAGTTTTAGTGAAGTATAATTGCTTGCCCGTCTACAGATTCAGCGATCGAATCTCCAGCTGCTGTATACAGTATCCTTTTTTACGATCCTCTTCAGTATCACAACCGCGAGGCCTGCACATCTTCACAAACGTTTGGATGGAGCTGGCCACAATATCAGTGGGAGCAGAGGGGAATCTTTCAGAAATCAGGCAGATGTTTGCCGAGATTCTGCACCGGATGGATCACTTGGACATAGCCACAAAGAAAAATACATCAGACATTGTGAATCTCTCTCAGAGAGCCAGTGTCTCAGAGCATAGGCTGGCTGAAACAGAGGACTGTGGGCACAAGTTGGGAGCTAGACTCAGAGAACAAGAGAGGACGATCAATCTACTTTGATCGAGAGTAGAGGATCTTGAGAACCACAGCCATCGGAACAATCTGCGGTTCGTCGGGTTCCCCAAGGGCTGCGAAGGACCAGATACTATCTTGTTCCTGCAAAAGGTGCTACCTCTAATTCTGGACTGGTATGGCGGGACCCCTCCTGAAATTGATAGGGCCCACAGGTCGCTCGCTTCTCGGCCTACAGCTGGGGCCCGTCCGCGCTCAATTCTTGCCCAGTTCCTCTGGTTCCAAGACAGGGAACAACAGATCACTAAGCTTGCCCGAAAAAAAAAGATTTATCCTGGCAAGGTCACCGTATACAGAATTTTGCAGACTAGTCACAGGAGGTTACCATGCAGCACAGGGCCTTCACTCCAGCTCGCAGAGCCTGTGCTGAACTCGGGCTCGAATACTCTCTTCGCTACCCTGCCTCCCTCAGAGTAATCTTTAATGGCTCCCCGCGGCTGTTCAACAACCCCACATCTGCGGAGAACTTTTTAGCAGCACAGGCTCCTAAACTTAACTGGGGTAAGTTTAAAGAGAGTGTCAGACCTGGAGCCATAACCACCACGCCACAACCGATGGAAAAGGAATGACAGTCAGCTGACCCCGTAACCCCAAGCCCCTTGCACTTGCGGTCACCCAGTCATACACTTTCAAAGAAATTTCCTGGCAGCAAACGGAGGAACAGACGCAAGGCAAGGATTGAGGGGGCACATATAGATAAGATGCCCCGACTTCATTCCAGGAGCCGTAGCGATAGCCCAGACTCGATTGCCTCGCACAGTATACTGGATATGGGCAATAACAAATTCCACGCCTTAATGGATCTTCCAACAGAGGACCCTCTGCGGGATGTACCTAAGCCTCCTAGGAACGCACCTAAAAAGAACTGCAGTTCCCAGCCAGCAGGAAGCCATTCTTGGGTGGATTCTCCCGAGGCATGCATGAGCCCTGAACAAGCCCTTGCCGGAGGTGGTACCACTGAAGCTAACCTTGCCATAAATTCTGTGGGCTGAATCAGATACTGATACCCGTGCTTCTGGTTTGGTTTCTCTTGCTGGTCACCAATAATTCGGTGACACCACCCGTTTGCATTGGTTTAGTATGCCGTACATACCCCCATTGTGGGGCAATGTCTATATGTTATACTATCACTGTAGTATCGGGTGGGCTGGCTTAGGGCCGGGTAAGTTGTTATCTAGCAATGTTAAGTTTATATGACTCCTTTACGGTTTGGCATGCCCAGTGGCTAGGCCCCCAGCAAGGGCCTTTATGCCTGACCCTGGAATATACTTCCAGACCTGGCAGCCATCTTCCCCCTTTGCCCGGCTTACTCCCCTCCTCGGTTGGGGAAGGGCACTGGGTTATGGCTCTACCTAAGCTTCATTCTTGGACAGTAACGGTTTAGTCTGTACAAGATGGAAAGTTTTTACAGCATCTGATTAAGTGGGGGAGGGCTGGGGGAATGTGGAGCTCTAGACGATCCATTCTCCTTGATGTATTTTATGATTCTCTTACCCTCCAGTGACCACTGCTGTTATCTGGGCAGGGTACCAGCCGATATCTACAGCAGGTGCTGGTCTTGTGTAGTTGGGTTTACAACGGGATGGTGGGAGGGCGAGGGGTGTTATGTTAAATATACTGTTGTCAATTCTTCACGTGTTTTTCGATTTTGTATGTTTCAAAGGTTTATGTTACTAAGTGGTCTATTTGCGCCATCTAGAGTTATTTCTGAGTATGGCAATCCGAGGGTAGAGATCAGATTTCACACTCATGTAAGGGGGATGAATACAGGCCAACAACCCACCATAGCTATAGCCCTGCTGCAGGTTTGTTTTTCTTTTGTTTCACCCATATTCAGCCATGGTGCACCCCAAAGCAGATGGAAACTAAACTAATTTCTTGGAACGTCAGGGGACTTAATTCCCCAGTTAAAAGGAAGAAGGTGCTTTTGCATCTTAAAAAAATTGAGCCCCCTCATAACATTCCTTCAAGAAACAAAGCTCTCCTCTATGGAGGCGAAGAAACTAAAACAAGGGTGGGTCGGCGAGGAGATACATAGTGTGGCAGATTCGCAGAAGCGAGGAGTCTCTATACTGCTCCATAAAAAATTGGGTTGGAAACTGATTAGACACATTCATGACAAAGAGGGTAGATGGGTCATGGCAGAGATGGCTACCCCAGAAGGCTCATTGATCCTAGTCAACTTATATGCCCCCAATCAAGATTGCCCTCAATACTGTCACACCATGAACCAAGCCGTTTCTGAGTTTAACCCTAAACAAGCACCTGTATTAATGGGGGGAGACTTTAATTTGGCATTGGACCACCTACAGGATAGAAGTAATAAGATCCCTGAACCCCACAGACAGGCCAAGGGAGCTGTTCTGGGACTCATGAGAGAGCATGTATTGCTGAACGCATGGAGGGCACAGCATCCTGGGGATCGTGATTTTACTTATTTTTCCTCATCCCATGGGTCATCTAGTAGAATTGACCTCTGGCTTATCTCCTCTTGGCTTTATGAATCAGTTGTCCACTCGCATGTACCTCCGATCATTGTTTCCAATCATGCTCCCATAGAGCTCATGATCAGACAGGGGCAGGTGTCTCCCCCAACCTCCACCTGGCGGTTAGACCCTCTCCTGTTAGAGGATTTAGAATTTCGGGAATGGTTAGGCCCTGAAGTGGCAGCATACTGGGAGTATAATGATAATGGTGAGGTCTCAGACTCGACCCTTTGGAAGGCCTTTAAGGCTACTATTCAGGGCAGAATAATAGCCTTCACTTCTGCAAGGAGACGTCACTGAGAGGCTGATCAAAGAGCATTAGAGAAACAACTGTACATATTAGAATTCCAGTATAAGGCGCTTAACTCCCAAGTCCCCTCCCAGACCTTGCTTGCTCAGTTGATCAGTACCAGAATCTCTCTCAATGCTCATCTTACTCGGCAAGCAGAGCTGAACCTACGAAGAATATGGCATGCTTATTGGGAAGGGGGGGAGAAGGCTAGAAAACTTCTAGCCTACCGCCTGAAACACCAACAAGCTTCCCGAATGATACACGCTCTGGCACATAAGCAAGGGGGAAAATACTATTCCCAAAAAGGAATAAATGAGGTTATGACTCAATTTTACGAACAGCTTTATTCATCTCCCCATCCCCTTGACTTGCCTAAAATTCAAGTTTTTTTTAGCTACACTACCTATCCCTCGAATCCCAGAGAAGGACTCCCAAGCTTTGGAAGTCCAACTCTCAGGGGAAGAAATTATGGGAGCTGTTAGATCCATGAATCTCCACAAGGCTCCTGGTGAAGATGGGTTGCCCATAGATTTCTACAGATCCCCAGGTATCAACCTGGCCTCATATTCAGTTCATGCTTTTCACCACTCCCTCTCGACCGGCCAACTCCCTCCCACTTTGAGAAGTGCTACCATAATGGTCCTTCCGAGGAAGGGTAAAAACCCGCTGTCCACAAGTAGTTACTGCCCTATATCACTCATTAATGTGGATGCTAAGATCTTGGCAAAAGCTCTGGCTATCAGGCTCGAACCCCGTCTCCTGGGCTTAATCCATCCTTCACAGGCAGGTTTTGTTAAGGGCCGTTTAGGTTCCAATCACCACAGAACCCTAATCTCGTTGATGCATCTTACCAGAACCTCTAAAATACCCTCTGTGGCCTTGGCCTTTGATTTCGAAAAGGTGTTCAATTCGGTAGAGTGGCCCTTTCTCTTCCACACACTCTCTACTATGGGTATGGGCCACAACCTTATTCCTGGATTAATCTCCTATATGCCTCTCCCATGGCCTCTGTCCTAACCAATGGCAACTTGTTTACGCCCTTTCAACTACAGAAGGGTACTAGGCAAGGCTGCCCCCTTTCCCCATTTTTATTTGTCCTAGCTATTGAACCCCTTGCCATCGCTCTCCGGGAATCCGCTCGGATCCCTGGAATACGAGGGGGGGACTCCGTATACAAAACCTTCTTCTACGCTGATGACCTTCTAATCACTACAGAATACTCCCCTCAAGTGATAAAGGATATCTTCAACACTATCGCTGAGTTTACCCAGGTATCAGGTCTTAAGCTGAAGCAATCCAAAACTGAGGTCCTCCCACTGAATTCGGTTTCCACAGGGGAGATCTTCACTAACTTAGAGCTAAAATGGTCCCCCAATGGTATTAAATATCTGGGCATCACTCTACACCTGAACTTAGACAAAATGCTCTCTATTAACTTTTCCGTCCTTTAAGATTCACTCAGATCTGACATGGGAAGATGGAGGGCCTTGAGACTGTCACTGGCCAGGAAAATCGACTCTATAAAGCTTATGGCAGCCCTGAAAATGTTACATGTTTTGGCTCACTTACCTGTGTCCATCCCCCAGAAATGGTTTCAAAAAATGGAAAACCTTATGGGTAACTTTTTATGGGAAGGGTCCCAGCCCAGATTTAGCAAACTAAAGTTAAGGCAACACTGGAGTAGGGGTGGGTGGGGACTCCCTTGGTTACAGGGGTACCAGATGGCTTTTATTTTGAATCAGACGACTAATTGTTTCTCCAAAATAGGGCTAGCCTCCCCTTCCTGGCTATCATTGGAAGCTTCCTTGTTGAATGCTCCCTCCCCCGCAGTAGCCCTATATGACAAAAAGTCTCCCCCCTCTGGGACCTCTCCTGCAAAAACAATTTCAGTTCAATACTGGAGGAAACCTCTTGCCCTTCTAGGCCAAAATCTGACCCCATGGGAATTTACTCCCTTGTGGAACAATCCTGGTATTCAGATAGGAAAGCATATAATTTACTGGCGATTCTGGGAGTCCCAAGGTATTACCCTGATAAAGGATCTGTTACTCCCAGGGTCTTATTCCCTGGACTCCTTCAAAGGCCTGAAAACTCATTTCCATCTTCCCATAATCCACTTTTGGAGATATCTCCAAATCAGGGACGCCATCACCCATTTACTCAACGCCCCACTCATAAAGGAGTTCCCCCCGGACCACCACCCCATCAGCTTAAGGGGTAAGCTCAGTAAACAAAGAGCAAGCAAGGTTTACACAGCCCTGAGGGACGCTACCGAAGACCCTACCCAATCTGCTAAGCTACAGTGGGAATCAGATTTACAGTGCTCGATCTCAGATCTGCAATGGGCTCATGGGTGGACTAGAATCCACAATGCCTGTAGAGATGGTCGCTCCCACCTTATCATGAACAAAACCCTTCATAGATGGTATCGAGACCCTACTAAACTCAAGCGGATGGGTCTTATCCAGTCCGATAAATGCTGGAGATGTGGCAACCATGGGGTAACCTCTTTCACATTCTCTGGTCTTGTCCCTCCCTTCATTCTTTCTGGTTATCCATCCAGAATGTGTGTCAACAAATATTCCCCAGGATCATCCCTGACCCCTCTCTTCTTCTTTTGGGGTATGGAAGTTCGTCCATACTGAAACATTCCCTAGGGGCTAAATGGATCACCGGTATAGGGGCTATAGCCAAAAGACTAATCCTGATGAGACTGAGATCCCCAGATGTCCTGACTTTTCAGGATTTTCTTCTGGCTGTCGGTCAAGGTGCTATGTTGGAGAGACTCTCTAGCTTTGCTGGGGGCCTAATCCCCCAATATGTAGAATGCTGGCAACCCCACCTCAGCTCGAAATATTGTCATGATACCTCTATGAATACTATGTTACAAGTCCCTACACTGGGCTCGGGAGGTGTATCTCCAACCTCCTCATCTACTAACTCTGTCCCTCTGTATAGGATATAGCTGTGTATATAATTGTCCCCTTTTCCCTTAGTTCGGATTGCCTTTCCTGTATATAGTTCTTATTAGTGAGTACATGATTATCAGGGTGCACCACACTGTATCACAATCTGTAATTATATACCTTGGGTCTGTTTTTGTGCACTTATTACTATCATAGAATAATATGCTGTGGTGTTTTATGTGATGTTTTTTGTTGGGACCTGGCTGTGTCACAAGTAGTATTATCCAGTATCAACCGGTCATAATATTTACTGTTTAACTGATGTGCCTGGACGTTTCACATAACAGTACTGTAGCCTGTGTTCGTGCACTTTCGTTTTACATTTATCTTTAGAGATCTGGTCATACCAAATGTTGCGGTATGATCTTAGATCCTGTATGTTCCTTCTGATTTTGTGGTGCCATTCCTTCAATTTATAATAAAAATCTTTAACAACAAAAAATTTTAAAATGAAAACACGTATTACTGCTAGCTAGACATGACACACCCAAAAACACAAATAGTGAATTAGAGCCATTTAGTAGCTGTTTTCTTACAGAAACCCCAGTTAGGTAGCTCTCAGGCATCTGCTAAATTGTAACTGTAGCGATTTGTGCTCACTGGATAAGAACAGTTACAAAGCTCTGCTGTTGTGAACTGATTTTAAAAAGCACTGCATATGATAAATCTATGGGCCTGGCTACATCACTGTTACATGAGACAGGTGCATTGTAGGAGGCAGAAGGCAATAAACCTAACTGTGATGGAGATCCCCAGGGGTCATAAAACTACCCTAAAGCTAGCAGCCTAATTTAAGAAAAACTCTTAATAGCAGACAGAGGGAAGGACACACTAGGACTTTACACACAAATCAAAACACTCTGCATAACGTATGTTTTTGCAAATTCTGGGTGGACTACTCCTTTAATTGAGCCATCCCCAATCTGTATCCTTTCAAGAACCACTTTGTGGTGTGCATACCAGCGTGGTTATTTCACTCTTATTTACAGCTTTACACCTTTATCCGTTTTTAATAGCAATTGTGTTTAAATGCTCCACCATGTAGCCTCCAGTCTCCCACTATACCTGCACGCATTGCAGCACTTTCACTGCATGCAGGGAGATTGGAGGCTACCAGGACATATGCAGACAGCAATGTGGAGCACAGGTGTAGGCTGCAATAATGGGATGCCTCCATACCACAGTAACCTGACGGCTGTATGCGCACCCCCCGGGTGTACCCCCATGTCCCCATCTAACCTACCTCTCTGTCTGCACTTGCCTCCCTGAGGGCCACCTCCTGATGGTATCCGTGTACTGTCCTTGATTACTCTGCTCACTGTGCAGAGTGTTGGGAGTACCCTGCCTGCCCATGTGTGATGTGGCAGCAATACTACCTGCACAGCAGTGCCAGTAGTGAACACATACATTAGTGGAGCTCCAGAGTGCATCATGGAGCACTGCTGCAGTGGATAATAGACGTGTGACACTGTGTACAGTAGAGCAGTTGGGAACACTGAAGGCAGTAGTAGAGGGTCTGCCTTCAGCCATACAGCAACAGTACATGAACGTCTGTTGTGCCTAGGTGCCCTAATACTGGCAGAACTGATGCCATGTGTCCCCCCCCCTTCCCTCCCTCTCACTGACGTAGCCCCCGATTCCAACATACAGATCTCCCTCGAACCTCTCTCTGTCACTTCCACAACATAAGTGTGTCTCATAACAGTGAAATATGGTTATTTACATAATATGACTGTGCCATATACACAGTACTCCATAGGACATGTAGGAGGGTATCTCAAAATGCAGCTGTCATCACCGAGTGCACCATGGGATGTGCACTGCTACTACAGGGTTGAGACCACACACACTATCGCACTCAGTGTGTACAGGCTATAATGTTTTCAAACCATTATCCACACTGTTCACTGGCAGTGTGGACACACTGTAACGTTTACAGACTGTAACAGTTTGAATCCATTACAGCTGTTTCAAGAGTAGTGTGGACTGGGCCTGCATATCTATGTAATTATCTATCTTGCTATCAATTGCATGTATCGCTATTTTTACCTATTTCTAAAACAAACCTGCATATCACATTTGCCTGCACTCTGAGCACATACTTATGAAACTGTGCATATCTGTACTCCACTTCTGCACAGACCTCATACTTTCCTAATATTCCCATTATCACAAACATAACTACCTTGCCCTTATCAAAAGCGACCCCCTCTGAAAGTTACTATCACATTTTCTCTGCCAACAGTCTATCATCATTACACCTGACTTCCTGACATCAGCACATTGCTTAAATATAACTTACATCACCTCATGGACAAAAAGCCTGTTTCTCTTAAAAAAAACAACTGTGTAAATAATCCCAAGGCTGAACATATGCCAGCCATTACTTTTTCCTGTACTGCCACCTTCTGTACCATCATGGGGATTTGCATATGTTTCCCATAATGCTTTGCATTATTGGGGTATGTGCAATTGTATTTTCTTTAAAATTTGTCTGTCCAGCCAATACCATCTGGGACAATACATACATCAGTGGCATTTGCTGCGGGGTTCTTTTGTAAACCTACAGTGCAGCCTATTCCTTCCATTAAAATGTACACCTCCATGTAGTTTCCTAATAACGTGTATGCCTTCCTTAGAACAGAAACTAAAACAAATCTTACTACTTACAAATAATTGTGCTGTTTCTCCATACCTCCATAACAATTCCACACAACTTCACTAACTTCATTATGCAGCCGTGGTGGATGTGACCAGATTTTGTTTTTAAATGAAATCCAGAGAGTACCCCTCTTGGATAATCACCTATGCCTTTGGTTGCACCTTCTTTTAAGGGTAGGGAGGCTGGTTTATGTTGTTTTCAGCACCCTGCTTTTGCCACAAAAGGACTGCTTGTTGTTAAAGGACCCAAGTTCCATGACTCTCTGGGAGTTGAAGGAAACTGGTCTGGAGGTCTTCAGTGTTGTTCTAGTTTCATTAGACATCTTAAGAGACTGCTCCACCTGTTGTCCGTACACGTAAGTGCCATCAAAAAGAACATTCACTGACTGCTGCTGGACTTCCTGGATGAAGCCATCAGTTCACAGTAAGGAATGCCATCTTTTATTTATTTATGTTTTTGGTAACCAGGTAGGTGCACTGATCCAGAGGACCATTTTCAGTCACGACCTGGGCCACAACGTGGTGACATGAGACAGAGAAGTATACACAGTATACGCATATGGTTACACTTTATAAACATTTGAAATTATACTGTACAAATCACCAAGATGGATGTTGAGACATCTGTTGAGTAACTGTGGTATACAATCATGGTAAATTAAGGTACCGTGAGACATACAGGCAGTAGTACAACGGAGAGGTAAGTTCAAAAGATGGAGGACTAAGATTTGTCTAAGGTGACATGCCAGATGACCTAGGAGAGAGGGTTGAAGTGACGCATTGAGGTGGTCAACGTGGATCTTGGCTCTATGGAGGGAGGGGTAGGGATGGGAAGAAAATGGAGGGTGTTTGTGTTGACCTAGTACATGGCAGAAGTTTACAGTGGCTTTTGGGTGTCTGCTTTACTCGGTAAGCATTTACAGGAGGATGCTTCTAGTAGCCAGTCCTTCAGGTTAGATTTGAAAGACTCGTGGGATGATGAAGTACAGAACAGGTGCCGGAAAACTTTTTCAGAGACAGGGGATAGAGACAGAGAAAGCATTACTGCACATGACTGTGGAGACAGGAGGATACCCTAGTAGGTCTGGTTGCTGTTTTATATATAAGAAGGGGAGCATAGGGGGAAAGTTTATAATTTCTGAGGGAGCTATCAGACAGCCTGTGGTGTAGTCAAAGTGTGCCTGGAGGGGGAGCCACACAAGGGGTTGGTAGAGTGAGCAGTGATGGGTTAATGAAGGGGCTTTGAGAATGAAGTGACCAATGGAATTGTAAGTCGTGGTGAGACGGGAAAGTTCCTTTTTGGACAGGTGTGAGTAGATGGGGAGCAATAATCCTGGAGGGGGAGAAGATTGCCCTGTGCAATGGTAAGGCAGGCTTCAGGGGACAGTAAGGGGAAAACCAGGTAGGCCGCACCTAGCTTCTGATGGATCTTGGTTATGGTCTGGGTTGTGTGATCACAGAAGGTGAACGATGGGTCGAGAGTGATACCGAGATATTTGAAAGAGGTGACCTGCTCTAATGGGGGGCCTGAAGGGGGACATATTGTTAGTGTGGAATTTGTTTTGGCAGCTTTATTTAGGAAAGGTTTGGATTCAAAGAGCATGGCTTTTGTCTTTTTCCCATTTACGAGAAGTTTTCTGGATGTGAACCAGCCTTCAGCTGCTGCAAAGTTGCCAGTCAGTATGGAGGAGATGGACTCTAGGGACTTATGGCTGTGGTACAGGACTAGGTCATCTGCGTAGCAGAGCGCATTGCAGTTTAGGCAATCCCCTGGTAGATTATTGATAAACATGGAGAAGAGAAGGGGGCCAAGGACTGATCCCTGAGGAACTCCAGTGCAGGTGTGAAGGGAGGCTGAGGCAACTCTGCCTATGAGCACGGATTATGACCTGTTTGTAAGGTAGCTGTGAAACCAGGCTGCAGGTCCTGGGGCACAGCCAAATTTGTCAAGAGTGGCGAGGAGGAGATGATGATCAACTAGGTCAAACGCCTTAGACAGATCAACATAAACTGCACCCATAGCATTTCCCATGTCCATCTGTCTGAGGACATGGCTCGAGAAGGTTGCCAGGGCAGAGGAGGTGCTGTGGTGCTTACGGAAACCATGCTGAATGGGCTTAGGAGGTTATGCTTGTGGACGTGTTTGGATAGTTGGGAATGGACTACCTTCTCAAGGAGTTTGCAAAGATGTGGTAGCAAGGAGATGGGTCTGTAGTTTTCTGGGACTCGGGGGGGGGGGGGAAGAGTCTCACGCCTTGAAAATGGGAACTACGTATACATGTTTCCAGGCATCGGGCACTGTTGAACTAGACAGTGCGAGGTTAAAAATGTGAGTTAGAGGTCTGACAAGGGCTAGGGAGATGATCCTCAGGAATGCAGGGTACAGACCATCACTTTCTGGGCTACAGCTGGAGGGAAGGGTTTTGAGATGGCTTTGGTGCCAATGGCCCTGAAATAGAAAGGAGGGGTGGTTGCTGTGGGGTTAGAGGTGGTGGTATGGCTTCCTGTTCTGTCTAGGCTGAAGCGGGGGTGAGAGGGGAGTTTGTTTAGGTATGGGGTCAGGTCAGTGAACATAGCGTTTAGGAGGTTAGCGATGTCAGCAGGGTCATTTATGATGCCTGATGGGGAAGTGATTTCAGTTATTTGTTTGCTGGTCTTAGGATGTAGTATGGATCCTATTGAGGCCAGAGAATTTGTGAGGGTACCCCAGGGTGTTCTTTTGGAGCTCAGTGAAATATTTCTTTTTTAGTGACTTTGCCTGCTGCTTGCAGGCATTTCGCAGTTGCCTGTAGGCATTCCATAGCTGGGGGGATGGGGAGTCTTTGAATGCTCTCCATTTGGAATCCCTGACCTTCATTTGAGATAGTAGTTCCTTAGTTATCCAGCGCGTGCAGCCACCTCTAACCCTTCTGGTTTTAATGGGGAAATACTGGTCCTGAAGCTTTTGCATGGTACTGGTAAGGAGAGTGACAGCAGAGGAGATGTTATCACACTGGTAAAGGGAGGACCAGTCTATGGACATAGCTTCCCTAGTTAACAGGTCATGATTTGAGCTCATGAAGTTTCTAAAGGACAGTATTTTTGGGGTAGGGCAAGCTGACTTTGTATTTACAATGACGTATGTCGGGATGTGATCGCTATTTGCATCTGACATTGTCCCTGTTTGGAGAAGTAAGTCAGATCGATTTGTTATGATTCAATCAAGGATAGAGTGGTTAGGTGAGTGCTGGTTGAATCTTGTAGTAGTAGAGATTACTTGCTCCAGGTTTTGTGATTTCAGCAGGGCTACATAGTCAGGATTTGGGCGTGCTGCCCAGTTTAGGTTGAAGTCTCCTAGTAGGAAAGTATCCCTAGTTGGGGTGGTGGAGGCCAGACCTGAGAGAAAGCTAGACAGTCCCTGGGTACTAGCTGGAGGGGGGGTTGTAGCAACAGCCAAAATAAAGTTTTTTTGTTACGCTGATGGTAAGCTCAGAAATCATCCATTCACTGTCAGAGAAGGCGGTGGAGTGAGCAACACTGACAGCTGTTATATGGTCTTGGACATACAGTGCAATGCCACCTCCTCTCTTTCTACCTGATCTATCCTGCCGGAGTAAGGAATAGCCTCGGAGTTGGTAAGAGGCATTGTCGTGGTATGGCTTCAGCCAGGTCTCGGAGAGACCCAGTATTTGGGGCTTATATAAAGTCACCCAGGCATTGATCTCAGTGAATTCAGAAGGAAGGCTGCATACATTTAGGTGGGCAATTTTTATCCCGTTTCGTCCTGCCCAAGTGGCATTGGTGTGATCAATGTGAGTGTTTACAGGTCAGGGGTTTATTTCAACATCCCCTGCTAGCAGGGCGAGGAGAAGGAGGGACAGAAAGGGGCAGGTTGAGGAATGCCAATGTTGTTTCCGGATAGTGATGGAGTTAATCAGGGAAACCTAGCAGCCTTTGTTCATATTTTGATAAGGGTGCTAGAGGTGCGGACTCCAGGAGTGTGGCCCAAGTAACAACCCTGGGGGCATGCTAAGGAGAGGAGGTGGAGGGCGCGTAGGGGTGCATTGATGGGAACATCTTTGTTCAATGGCTAGGATCCCTGCCAAGAGGTCTGCGGCCAGTAACCACCCGGTCAGGGTGGAAATAACCAACATTACAAGCCTTGTGTTCCATTTTGGCAACAATGAGGAGACGCCCTTTTTGTTTGTTGGGGATCTGAGTATAGGTGCAGTCCAAAAAGTCATATTTCTTAGGTGCAGTATATAGTACTAGGAGAAAGTGTGAAGGGACTTAGGAGAGAAGAGCACAGCGGCCACTGGTGGTGCTTTAGTATAACCTGCAGATGGGAAGGAGAGCTGATTGGGTTTTTTAGCGCACGTGACACACACTATAAAGACAGATGTCAACCAAGGGTGGTGGTGGGGGCGGTGGGGCAGCCGGCACATAGCGCCGGTGGGTTAAAAAGCAGCAGAGTCAGCCGTTGGAGTGGTCTGTAGCTCTGTGGGGATGCGTACCTGTGTGCTGTCCGTCTGTTTGGCTGGGGAGGGTTCCGACTGGGGAGGGCTCCTGTATCCCGCCTTGCCCTCACGACCACTGGACAGCTGCAGAGGAAGAAAGGGAAGATATTTATGGAGGTAGGTGGAGGAGTGGCTTGGAAAAGGGGAGAGGGTTACAAGATGGAAGCTACAATTGTGCCCTTAACTTCTATGCTGACTTTAAACTGTGGCTCCTTTTTTTTTTTACATGAATGCAGACTTTAACATTAAATACTGACTACAGATGCTGACTTTAAACTGTGGATCCCGCGTTTTTACACATGAATGCAGACTTGAAAGTTAAATGCTGACTACAGATGCTGACTTTATACACATGAATGTAGACTTTAACATTAAATGCTGACTACAGATGCTAACTTTAAACTGTGGATCCCGCGTTTTTACACATGCAGGCGTTAAGTTGTATTTAGGCACTTATGATGGCGTGCACCAGAGATGAGGTTTTAGCCATAGTATTGCTTAAGGTCCTGATTTTATTTATTTTATTTATTTATTTATTTCAATTCTAGGATTACAATTACCTTTGAGCCCAGGGCTCTTTTACAAAGGTTCCACGTCAAGACATAGGTATCACATGACAATAGACAAAATTGTTACACAAATAAGGGTAAAGGATATCAAATTAATTTTGGACAGGGAGAGGGTAAAGTGGAAAGGGAAAGGACAATGGGGGGGAGGGTGGTAGAAAGAAATGGGAGGGGCAAGGCGGGAGGTAAGAAAATGAGAAGAGAGGAGAGGTGTGGGTAGGTAAGGATAAGGAGGTGGGTGGGGTGAAGCAGCCAGGAAGGTGGCATTGTCAGGTGCTGTGGAGCGTAGGGGGCAGAGGCCAAACTAGGGCAAGTGCATTATGTAAGGAGCTAGATATAGGAAGAGCGGTAGTGGAGCAGAGTTGCATAGACATTATCCATGACAGTCGCAGATGCTGGAAGCGATCAGGGTGTTTCAAAGCCTGGATTTGAAGGCCCCTAGCCCAGTGGTATTGATAGTATCATTGGCAAGACCATTAAACCAAGTGGGTGCCCTGTAGGCGAATGAACGTTGGCCAATGGCTGTGCGGCAGCGAGGGATACGGAAAAGTTGTGGCTTTGATCCCCTGGTAATCCTAGAGCTGGTTTTCGTTTGAAGAAGTGAACAGACCCCGGGAGGGGCAGTTCCCAACTGTATTTTCTTAGCAACCACACAGGTTTGGTACTGAATTCTATTACCAAGTTGAAGCCAGTTAGCTTGTGAGTAGAGGTCACAGGTGTGTGTGTGAGCCGTTCGGCCCCAGTGATGAGTCGACAGGCCTTGTTTAGGGTGGTAGTAATCCTTCTGAGTGCAGTGGTAGCGGCAGTGCCATAGACAAGACCATAGTCAATCTGGGAGATGATGGAGCTTTGAACTGCGGCAAAGAAGGCCTCTTTGGTCAGGTGCCGATGAAGCCGGTAGAGTAAGCCCAGTCTAGTATTCACAGTTTTAGGGACATTGGTTATATGGGTTCCAAAGGACAGGTGTGGGTCTAAGGTGATTCCTAGGTATCTGAAAGAGTCAGCCTGCTCCAGGGAGTCTCCGAGGCAGGTGTTTAAGGAGAGTTGGTGGTGTTTGTGCTTGTTTTGGTGGCTGGTGAAAATCATGGTCTTCATTTTTTTCTGGTTAAGGATTAACTTATGTTCTTTGAACCAGCTTTCAACAGAGGTGAATCCGTGTTGAAGGGTTTGTTGCAGGTGGCTTGGGTCATGATGAGAGGCAAGAATCACCGCATCATCTGCATAGAGTAGGACTTGCTGAGAGGTGGAGTCGGGAAGGGAGTTGAGGAACAGGCTGAACAGCAATGGGCCCAGAATGGAGCCTTGCGGGACACCGGAGTGAAACTGTTTAGTGTCAGAGACCATGCCTGATATTTTTACACATTGGGACCTGTTGTCAAGATAGCTATTGAACCATTTCACTGATTCCATGGAGAGGCCAATGTTCAGTAGCTGATGAAGCAGAAGGCGGTGGTGGACAGTGTCAAAAGCCTTTGACAGGTTGATGAATGTAGCTCCGGTTAGGCGACCCTGATCAAGGGAGTTGTGTATGGTTCCCGTGAACTCAAGAAGAGCCGTGGCAGTGCTGTGACCTTTTCTAAATCCGTGTTGCTGCTGGCAAAGGATGTTGTACTTGTCCAGATGATCAGTGAGCTGGTCTGCTACTATCCGTTCCAGGGCCTTAGAGAGGGGTGGCAGGATAGAGATAGGTCGGTAGTTCACATGGGAGGTCCAGTCACCACCTTTATGGATAGGCGTGACAGTCGCTGCCTTCCATTTGTCAGGGAATTGGCTGAGAGAGAGGGAGAGATTAAAGATCCTGGTGAGAGGCCCCAGAACCTCGTCTAGAGTGAGGGACAGAAGTTTGAGGTCCAGTGTGTCAGCACTTGCTCTAGTGTTTTTGATTGCTTTAGAAATGTATTTCCTGACGGTATATTTGCTTACTGCTCTGAAGTAGAAAGGGGGACAATTTTTTGGTGATGACTGATGGGTGGGAAGAGGGGGGTCGCTGTCGTTGAAAAAGTCAGGAGGCAGGATGCTGCTGAGGTTGGTGAAGGCATCATTAAAGGTGTTGGCTATGACTTTTAGGTCCAGGATAGTATTCCCATTTATTGTGATTGCAGTAGGGGGTGATTTGGACTCCTTCCCAGTAACATCTTTAATGTTATTACAGAATGCTCTTGCATTTCCCCAGGTGTCAGCGAGTGCAGTCTTGTAGTATTCAGATTTCTGCTGGCGTATGGATTTGGTGCAATCATAGAGACATACATAGATACATAGACAGTGTCGGCAGATAAGGGCCTACGGCCCACCCAGTCTGCCCATTTAAGTTTGTAAGTTCAGTTTATGTTTTCCAGGAAGTCTGTTGCCCCTTACCTCTGACCTCCAGAATTCCTTTATGTCTATCCCATGCATTCTTTTTTTTAAATACTAAATTTTTATTAAACCACAATACACAAGTATACATACATGAAGCAAGTTACATAATTAATGGTTTCCTTATCTTTAAAAGAAAAAAAGGAAAGAAAAAGAAAACCCTTCTACCCCCCCACCACCCCTCGTAACCCCTAAAAATAAGAAAAATTACCCCCCCCCAGCTATCCAACCCGAATAACAATATATCTTGAACATACAAAGGAAAATTCTTGCCAGAGTATAGATTCATATTTGATACCCAAGAAGTGCTAGTGGAATATACAAATGGTACCTAGACAAATAATACAATTTCAGGTAGCTAGAGAGAAGAAAGTAAAAGGGGTTGTAAAAAAAAAAGGGGAGTAAAGAAGTTAAGAGAAGGGGGAGGGAGGAAAGGAGAGTAGAAGCAGAAAGAAAGAAAGTGTATGGGTAAATAGAGGGCAAGACAGAAAAAAAAAAGGGAAACATTTATTCAGCCCCGAATTCCAAAATTAGTCTTAAGGTACTGAAGAAGCCTTTCCCAGTACCTAGAAAATTTAGATAGGGTTCTCAATAAACTAGCAGCCGATCGTTCCGCATAGAATGCGTTTAGAAACTCTTCCCACCATTCCTTATGGGAGGGAGTCCAATTCTCCCCGCCAATGGCGCAAAATTAACAACTTAGTAACTGCGGAGATTAATGCTAGCTGATATTTCTGCTCCTTCTTTAAATTTAGAGCATATCTCCCCAATATACAGGTCTCAAAACAAAAGAATGGGGCAAGATCGGTGTATGGGCCCACCCAGACGGCCACCAGGGCCCACAACCTTTGTATTTTTGGGCAAAACCAAAACTTATGAGTAGTCGTCGCTAAAGGGTCATTACAGTCAGTACAAGACGGAGAGGTCAGCTTACCTACTCGGTATAATCTCGCTGGAGAAAAATACATATTATGTAACAATTTAAATTGCACATCTCTCAACCTTTCTTGTTGAATATAGAGGTAAGTATCCTTCCACAAATTCGCCCATATTTCCACTGACCAATCCAGAGCTAAATTAACTGACCAATACATTAGAGATTGTACAGATGGGGGCGTGCTTTCTTCCAACAAGAATTTATATATTTTGGGAAACACTTTTGCCCCTTAAGGAGAGGTTGCCTAACACTTTGAAAAGTGAACTTGCCCTGTCAGAACAAGTATTTTTCCCCAAATATACCTTAATAACAGAATGAAATTGTAACAGTCGAAACCCAAAATTAGGACTCACCCCAAATTTTAAAAACAGTGCCGACGGTGGCAACAATGAGTTAATGGAAACAAAGTCAGCCAGATGTGGTCTAGGGCAGGAGGTGAAAAAAGACCGTCTAATAGGTCGCTTATTAATAAAAAAATTAGGGTTGTAAGTATTGGTTGGGCAAGATCGAATTTTTGGCGAATGTTAAATTTTAGGCACAATTGACGCATTGCATGAATGTCCCAACCCAAAGGTGAATCTCTAACTGATTTGGGAACCTTCGCCCAGGAAATATATAATAAGGCCTCTAGGTCCAGATTAACATTTCTGACAACTGCCCTGTCAAGAGCCAAAAATGGCGTTGTTACACTCAAATCTTGGGTCCATAAGGCCGCCCTCGCTGCATGTATTGCCAAGTAATATATAAAAAAATTTGGTAACTGTAGACCCCCTTTCCCCCTTGGATAGCACAACTTATAATACCTCTCTCGAGGGCAGGTTCCACCATAGAAAGTTAGAGCAGATTCTTGTCAGGGGCCTAAAAGGATTTGAGCAAATAAGTATTTAGACAGGCAAGGGGTAAAGGAGTCTGGTAAAACTACTATCTTAATCGTATTGGCTCTACCAGAAAGGGATAAAGGGAGTTTCATCCATCTATCTAAGTCGTCCTTAATAGATTTTATAACTGGCTTCAGATTTAGATTTGGCAAATCTTGTAAATTCCTGGAAACCAATACCTAAGTGCGTGAGGGCCTCTGGCTGCCACAGCCCCAAGGATTAACACCAACTTTAGAAAGACAGAGATAATGGGTATAACATGGTTTTGACAAGTTTAATTTATAACCCGAGAGTTCCCCAAAACCTGTAATAAGATTTAAAATTTGAAGAAGTGAGCCAGAAGAGTTCTGAATATGAAGCAATAAGTTGTCCGCAAAAGCTGACACTTTAAATTCTTCGGATCCAATTTTTATGTCTTGAATCCGGGGGTCCACATTAATGGCTCTTATTAAGGGTCAATATATAAACTGAACAAATATGGGGATAACGGACATCCTTGACGGGTTCCTCTCTTAAGGGGAAAGGCCTCTGAAATCAGGTTATTGCACTGGATTCTAGCTGAAGGATGTCGATACAACACTTTTACCATATTAATAAAGTGCTCCGGAATACCCATTTTATATAGGGTTGCAAACATAAATGACCATTCCACCCGGTCAAATGCTTTCTCTGCGTCTAGAGAGACCAGGGATGCTTCCAACCCTGGGCTCTCCAACGCAGAGATTAGGTAAAATAGTTTTCAAAATGGTCAGACGGAGAACGTCCCTCCACAAAACCTGCTTGTTCAGGACTTACCAAACCTCCCAAACTTTTTCAACCTAGATGCCAAAATTTTGGCAAAATCTTAACGTCTAAATTCAACAAGGATATAGGTCTGTAATTACCTACTAATTCCGGGATTTATCTGACTTTGGAAGAAGAATGATCTTGGCCTCAAACAAAGAATGGTCTCCGACCCCTTTATCTATCCAATAACAAAAAGAGTTGTTTCAGTAGGGGGACCACAAATTGTTTAAAGGATTTATAAAAGAGGGGCGTAAAACCGTCTGGGCCTGGTGTTTTTCCAATTTTAAGGGAGTCAATTGCTTGCTCAATTTCTAGCTCAGCAATAGGAGCTGCTAGGCTGGGTTTTAAATCCTCTGATAGGCAGGGAAGAGGAATGCTAGACAAAAAACTCTCTATATTAGAACCGTCTTGAGGTGTAGATGACTTACTCGAATAGAGTTCTTGATAGAACTCTACAAATCTCTGTAGTATGCCTACAGGGGTAGTTATTAAGGTATCTGTTACAGGGTGCCGCAGAGCTGCTACCCATCTAGATGCGGCCTTCTGTTTCAGTTGCCAGGCTAACAATTTTCCAGCCTTATTACCCTGACCTATATAGAGGGCCCGAATTTTGGCTGCAGATGCAATCACCCTTTCTCTTAGAGTGTCAGCATACCATGCCTTCAAGGACATCAGCTCTTGCTCCTGAGGCTCAGGATCTTTACCCCCCTGAACACTTTCCAGCCTTTTAATCCTCTCCAAGCAATTCTCCATTTCTGAAACTAGTTTAGCTTTACGCTTAGACGCTATCCGAATCAATTCACCCCTCCAAACCAATTTAAGGGCTGCCCAAGTATAATCAACAGCATCTATAGACCCCCAATTCGACTCAATAGAGGCTAATAGGAACTTCTTAAAGAAGGAAGCTGTCTCTGAGTCCTTCAAAAGGTTCTCATTTAGGGACCAAGAGTAAACCCTAGAAAAATTAAGGGGGGAACCACTCTAAAAGTATTGGGGAATGGTCAGAAATGACCCGAGGTAAAATAGTTACTTCATTTATACCCGCCAAACAATCCTTACTCACAAAAAAATAGTCTATCCTCGAAAATGACCTATGGACATGTGAGAAAAATGTAAAATCCCTTGTGGAAGGATTAATCAACCTCCAGGGGTCTACTAACCCCAAGGAAGATTTAAATTCCTCTAAAGCAGACTGAGTTGGAGAGGGTTTCACCCCTCTACTCCATGACCGATCCAGCTTATTCGATTGAACTAAGTTCCAATCACCTCCCAAGATGATTGGAACCCCCCTAAAGGAGGCTAACATAAGTGACAGTTGAACAAAAAAGGATGGGGACTCCTGGTTGGGTCCATACACCGATCCTAGTACCAAATTAGCTCCATTAAGTGTGCCAGAAACAAATATGTACCTACCATTAGGGTCCACAATAACCTCTGATTGGATAAATTGATTCCTTTGCTATCAAGATAGCTACCCCTGCTGTTAGAAGAAAAGCTGGACCCATAAACTTGCCCAATCCATTTCTTTAAAATGGATCAATCTATCTGTCAAAACATGTGTTTCCTGCAGAAACACCACTGCCGCTTGTAATGAGCGAGATGGTTTAATATAATAAATTTCTTACAGTTATCCCTCCCCTTTATTATTCCACGAAATCATACACAATCCACCAGTAGCCATGAATAATTAATGATTTCTCTCACGGGCATGGATAGCTGCACCCCAATAACAAGACCATAACCCAAAAATAAAAAAAATAAAAATTCGAACCACCTTATCTAAGGGCCTAAACAACTCAGCCCCCATAGCATAAACACCCCAACAAAAAACCCAGGCCCAAAGCCTACTCCACTGCCTCCGAGTCATGAAGCACTATGGACGCCGGGCCCCCCCTCCATCCGCATACCTAAATGTAGGGAGGAGTTTCCACAATAGGGAGACAGACAGAAAAAGGTGTACCCCCCTATAACCTCGCCAAGTTAGAACACACCCAACCTATATCTCGAGGGCTCTATAAACTTGCTTATGCTAGATTAAGTAACAAAAACAATCATATGTGCAATCCTAAATTAACCATAACTTACAGCACTATTTGGACCTTAGGCCTGCAGTGTATCAGTTGCAGTACATATAATAACAAAAACACTTAGTAACACTTAATATCAACCCCATTAACACCCTCCTATGAAGTAGACATAGAGCACCCCAGTTATGTCCCAAAAATATGACACAATGGCTCAGATTAATAACATAAATATTGGGTGCATAATCAGCCTTATGAAAGGGTTAGGAATAGAATGTCCAAAGATCCATTAAAGTCCTCTTTTTAGTATAGGAATCTCTTTGAGCCTTCTCAACGAGAATTATTAAATGCCCGAGGTAAAGTCCACGGATACAACCAAGGAATCGGGAAATCCCCCATGGTCCATCATACAGCTTCCCACCAACATTCTCTCATCCCTTATTTTTGAGAATAAATCAGGAAAATAAGTCTCTAGGGAGGCAGGGCATCCTCCACAGATTCGTAGCCTTAGCTCCTTCTTTCGTGAAACTCCAGTTTTGCAGGATATAGTAGCCTATGGCAATTCCAGTTGCCCAAAGCTTTGAAGTTAAGGGACGAAATGCCTGTCGTGCTTGCCTCATCTTCCACGCCAAATCTGGTGCCAGGCGAGCCTTTACCTTCCCACTGAAAGAGGGCTAATTTTCTAACTTCCTTCAGAATGTGCTCACGATCCAAAAAGTTCAGCAATTTGAATATTACTGGCCTTGGTGGATCTGAAGGCGCAGGCTTAGCTCTCAACGATCTATGGCCCCTTTCAATTATATATTCAGGGCCATTGGGTGAAGGGCCCACCGTTTTATTTAGCAATTTTTGCAAGAAAACTATTGTGTTTGCCCCTTCTTCACCCTCTGGCAGGCCCAAAAGGACCAGGTTATTGCGCCTGCTTCTGCCCTCCAAAGCATCGAGGCGATCCGCTAGTTTCTCTAGGCTCCTCTTGCACTCCTTCGTCGCAGGCCCAGCTCTCTCTAAGGCCCTTTCGATCGACTAAATTCTTGCTTCTGCATCGGTAACACGCCTGGCTAATTGCGTGAGCACCGGCTTGAATTCTGCCACATCTTCAATAAGTTTAAATAAAGCATCCTTTATAGTTGCCAAATCGTCGTAGATTTTTGCTGGAGCCAGTTTCTCCGGTTCCCTGTCTGGCGAGGAGCTTCTCCGTGGTCGCTTAGCCTCCAATTCCGGTTCAGCAGCCTGCATTTTCTCGCTGCAAAAGACGATCGCCTGAGACTCCTTCTGAAACTTAATATCTGGACTGGTAGGATATCAAAACTGGCAGGATGAATGTCTCAAAAAAAGCCCAAAAACACAGCGCTGGAGAGGGAGACCCGCGAAGTCACTACTACTCCTCCATGCGCGTCACGTGATCCTATCCCATGCATTCTTAAATCCCGTGATTGTTTCAGCCCCCACCACTTCCTCTGGCAGGGTGTTCCACTTGTCCACCACCCGTTCTGTGAAGAAATTCTTCCTCACGTTTCCTCTGAATCGTCCTCCCTCCAACTTCATCCTATGCCCTCTAGTCCTGGAACATCTTTCCAGCTCTTTTGAAATTTTGGATGTCCGCCTGTTTTCCTGTTTCTCTGGCTAGTTCCCAGAGGTGGTCCCTGTGTTTCAGCTTCTTTAAAGAGGGAACCCGTGAGCCAAGGACTGCAGAGAGGTTTAATTTTTTGCTTTTTTGGAGGGGCAAAGATGTTACAAGCTTCATTGAAAATGCGTATGAATTGATCAAGGGCTGTATTTGCATCAGGGGCCAGGTTGATGGGGGACCAGTCTTGATTTAGTAGGTGTGATTTTAGGTGGGTTAGCTTCCCACAGGGTAGGACTCTGCTCAGGATGACCTTTGGTGGAGATTTCCAGAATTTGTTTGACCAGGTGCAGCTGACGGGGGAGTGGTCGCTGAGAGAGTCAGGCAGTACGGTGAAGCTAGTGATCCGGGAGGGGTGAGTAGTCAGGATCCAGTCCAGTAAAGTGCTGGTGCTGGTTTTGTAGTTCATTCTAGTTGTGGAGTCCAATATCTGTGTGAAGTTTGCTGATGTGACCATGTCCCTGGTGTTGCCAGCATCAGGTCCCAACCAGTTTGTGTTGAAATCACCCAGTGTGATGACTTCGGAGTCGGGTGGGAATGATTTGATGTACTCCAGTACTGCATGGAGGCCTGGTCCTTGTTCTTTTTGGGGGGATATAAACGATGATGACTGAGAGGGCTTTGTGCTGAGCTCCAAGCAGGATTTTGATATGCAATAGCTGGGCATTTGGTGTTGGTAGGTCAGTGTGGGCAGTGTGCCCCATCAGGTTGTCTTTTAGGTAAAGTGCGCAACCCCTCCTCATTTTTATTTTTGGTCAAGCCTAAAGATAGTGTGGTCAGGGATGGAGATTGTATGATCAGGAACCAAGGGGGTGAGCCAGGTTTCTACTACTGCCAGGATATCGGGCTGGTGGGCATTTGTGAAGGCTTATAGTTGATCAGATTTAGATAATAAGCTGCAGATGTTCAGGCAGATAATGGAGAGAGTACCAAGGTGCTTGGTTTGGGTGGAGTTCATGGCAGCCCGAGGGCCAGGGTTGGGATGAATGTTTCCAGATAATAGTAGGAGAAGGAGTTTCAGGGTGGCCAGGCGCAGTTCCCTGTGGGAGAACTTATGACACTGGATTGAGGAGGGTTTGTGGATTAAAGTAGCTTTGTAAAAAGACCCACAGGCAGTAAGCTAGCTGTGGAAACTGTAGTCCAGAAACTATCAGTAGTGCTCTGCAGACAGAAAATGGGGTCGGTGGTTGGTTTGGTGCCAAAAAGTTTAAAAAGTAGCAGAGTCAGCCGTTGGAGCTGTCTGTAGCTCTGTGGGGATGCGAACCTGCGTGCTGTCCGTCTGTTCGGCTGGGGAGGGTTCTGACTGGGGAGGGATCCTAGCAGACAGGGGAGGGCTCCTGTATCCCGCCTTGCCCTCACAACCACTGGACAACTGCGTGCTGTCCGTCTGTTCAGCTGGGGAGGGTTCCGACTGGGGAGGGCTCCTAGCAGACTGGGGAGGGCTCCTGTATCCCGCCTTGCCCTCATGACCACTGGACAGCTGTGTGCTGTCTGTCTGTTTGGCTGGGGAGGGTTCTGACTGGGAAGGGCTCCTGTATCCCGCCTTGCCCTCACGACCACTAGACAGCTGCATGCTGTCCGTCTTTTCGGCTGGGGAGGGTTCCTAGCAGACTGGGGAGGGCTCCTGTATCCCGCTTTGCCCTCACGACCACTGGACAGCTGCGTGCTGTCAGTCTGTTCGGCTGAGGAGGGTTCCTAGCGGACTGGAGAGGGCTCCTGTATCCCGCCTTGTCCTCATGACCACTGGACAGCTGCGTGCTGTCCGTCTGGGAAGGGTTCAGACTGGGGAGGGCTCCTAGTGGACTGGGGAGGGCTCCTGTATCCCGCCTTGCCCTCACAACCACTGGACTGCTGCGTGCTGTCCATCTGTTCGGCTGGGAAGGGCTCCTAGCAGACTGGGGAGGGCTCCTGTATCCCGCCTTGCCCTCATGACCACTGGACAGCTGCGTGCTGTCCATCTGTTCGGCTGGGGAGGGTTCCGACTGGGGAGGACTCCTAGCAGACTGGGGAGGGCTCCTGTATCCAGCCTTGCCCTCACGACCACTGGACAGCTGCATGCTGTCTGTTCGGCTGGGGAGGGTTCTGACTGGAGAGGGCTCCTAGCGGACTGGGGAGGGCTCCTGTATCCCGCCTTGCCCTCACGACCACTGGACAGCTGCATGCTGTCCATCTGTTCAGCTGGAGAGGGTTACGTCTGGGGAGGGCTCCTAGCAGACTGGGGAGGGCTCCTGTATCCCATCTTGCCCTCACGACCACTGGACAGCCATCAAATTCAAATGCTCACAGCTGCAGAGCAAGATGCTGCATCAAAAGAATCCACAGAGGCTTTTAAATGGTGACTGTTGGATTCAATACCTTGCTTAACAGTCAGTAGAATATCTTGTTTAGCCTCTGAATTTGGCAGAAACTCTGCCACAGACTTTAGCTTGCTTCAGAGGATATACTCATATCTTGAAAAATGCCCTTGGTAACTAGCTGTTGTCCTAACCAGGGTGGTTGAAGCATAGGCTTATTTTCCCACAGTGTTAATCTTGCATGACTCCTTATTACTGAGGTGTGCAGTGACCTCTCAGCAAGAATAACAATAGCATCTGCTATGGGCGGAGTGAAATGCACTGGCTTATTTCTAGGAGCAGCATATTTCCTGTTCACCTAGTTGGGAACAGCTGCCACTGAAGCAGGCTTCTGCCAGACAACATCAGACAAGGTTTCTAGTGCGGGTTGGATAGGAGGAACTAAACTCATCAGCATATTAGGCACATTCAGGAACCCCAGCTGTAGACGCCTAGCCTGGTTAATGGCTACCTGCTCAAAGTCCAATGCCGACTGCATATATCTGAGCAGATCCTGGAAATATGGGTCCTCCAGCAGTACAGACACAGGAAGTGGGTTAGAGACCTCCTGAGTATGAGTTATTATCACCACCTTCAGAGATAATGATGTCAGGATCTGACTCATCTCCCTCTATATCTTCCTTGGAAGGAGGATAGAAAAGACAGTGAGATCGCTGAGCTGTCAATGCAGTGCTTGGCTGCGGCAACACTACTGCCAGCCCCAAAGGGCAAAGGACCAAAGAGCAAAGGACCAGTGTTGGAACAAACACCGTGGGTGACATGGGGAGGGTCCCAGTACTGCAAGACCTTATGGGGCCGAGCCTGTCAGAGCACCCGACATCAGGCTAGCCCCGAAGGGTATAAACCTGGCACTGTACATGACACCAGAACCATTGCCAATGACCCAGGTGGCACTAGAGTGACAGGTGATGCTACTGTGGATGCCCCTGTCACTAGACAGAATGGAAGCAACACTACAAGTGGGATAAACGTTGGTGGTGCCTCTCCCAGAAAGGACATGAAGGCTGTTGCCACATGCAGACACTCTTCTGGGCCTGGTGGTACCATCTTCGATGCTGGTCCAGCTGACCCTGAGGGGTCAGGGGCCAGTGCCACAAGCAGTGCCACCCAGGCCAGGCACTGCACCCACTGCTTTATAACAGCTGCCCAGTGGTGAAACTGCCCACCAGACAGAGGGGGAGGTTCTGGGCTCAAGACAACGACCTCCCACGCCAAGAAGTCCCAGGGTCATTGGTGACAATGATAAGGACTTCCACTTAGAAAAGTTGAATGTGTTGTCACAGACCCTGCAGAGAGCAACCTCGACCAGTGCTATTTCTTCCCTCTCTGGCGAGAAGGGGAAGAGTCTGAGGTGTGCCAGTACCCCAACACAAAAAGTGAGCAGGATCAGGACCACTTCTTTTTGTGTTTATGGGAAAACTGACTTTCCTCCCAAGTACTGGACTGCCCATTGTTAGAACCCCTCTCCTGAGGAGAGTGGACCAGATGCAGCCACGCTGCCACAGCAGCTTGCCTCGTCAGACTCCCTATCATCATCCATGGTCATTGACACTCGGTAGGACTGAGAAAGAACTACATTATTAAATTGTGACAAAAATGTTTAACTGAGACAAAAATAAACTCCAGCTTTAGACACTAAAACAGAAGAACTGAACGTTCTTGTCATACAGATGTGAAGTTCTGACTCCGGACAAGGGAGTGATGTCATCACTGATGTGCACTCAATGTCATGAAAAAAGGAACTGAGGTGGTTTGGGGCTGATGCCGAGGTGAACTAGCAGCCGCATGTGCTGACTTGCAGCATCATGCATATATGCTGCTTGCTGCAGCTCCACCCCTCTGAAAAGTTCTGCCTTCCACTGGGTCCTACTGCCTCCAGCTCAGACCCTCCAGCAGGAATCAATGGTTAAGAATGATACTTGATAGCCGGCCCGTCGCGCGTAGGCGGTGGATTTCATGCGACGCGCGACGGAGACCGAGAGCGGATCCGGGTGGCGGGAGGGCGTGACCGGAAAATAGGATCGGCGTCCGTTGGGCAGCTCTCTCTCTCCGGGAGGTGTGGTTGCACTCAGCAGAGACTTGGCTGAGGTCGGGAGTTCTCACGTAGCCGAGGCTTGACGTGGGGGAGGCGGGGCGGACGCTGGCGTCATTGCACGTCCCCGCCTCCTCTGGGGAGAAAAAGGAGGAAAAAAGATGGCGGGGCAGGACCACCGATAGATGAAGCCCTCCCTGGAGAACCTCGCATCGCCACTGCCGCTGCAGGACCCCAACCAGTTACAGTTCCGGGGTCACGAAGGTGGCCCACGGCCCCACCCTCCGGAGGGCAAGCCGGGGGTGACCGAGGGTCCTCTGCAGCAATAGGCGGTGGTAGAGGTCTCTGGGGGCCGTGACCAGGGCGGAGAATGTACCCGGTGGTCCTGCCAGGGGATAAAAAAAAAAAAAGAATGATACTTGGAAGACTGTTGATGAGGCAAAGGCAGACAAGTCAGTTGAAGGGAGCCATGGGCCCCATGGGAATGGGGAGCTGGGCTGAAACACCAGGAACTGACTTTAGTGTCCTGGTTGACAGTCAGAACAGCAGCAGACTAGCCTAATTTCAGTCCCTATCACTGAAGCAGTGGAATCCACAGGAAGGGACACAGACCAGCAATGGATGCATGATGGGCGGGTGACAGGAAGGCTGACACCAGATGCCCCAAGGGAGGGAGTCCAGGAGGAACCAGGGATGGATGATCAAAACATTTATACTTTTCACTCTACAATATTGCAAAAAAAGGTAAAAGTTAGGAAATAACTATCCATACTGACTCACTGAAGTACAAATACAGGGACTGCAAATTTCACAGTATAGTTTCATTATTTTGCTGTAGACAACAGCAATAATTTTGGCATAAAAGAAAAAAAATCCAATTTTACTGTTTTTATCACCTACTGTACGTAACTGAAAAATGGCTGAAATAATTGACATGAATCTGTCGGGAATTGCAGATTCTGTCAAGAACAGCAAACCTTAAAGTTTCATTCAAATCAGTCCAACTTTCTTTCTGTATGCAGCAACCAAAAAAAAAAAAAAGGTGTTTAACATAGAAATCCTGAGTGACCCAAAGTACACTGGTGCTAGTGCCAGGAAAATAACACCCAACACATTTATTCTTAGGTAGACACTGGCAAGAAAGAACAAATTAGTTAAGACTGCATTCATGATATTATAATAGTAAGCAACCTCGTGGCTATGGGATCAGAGCTACTTGGTCCTGCCAGGCAGAAAACATGACAGCTAATGTTCTGCCTGCTACAGCAGTTTCTACAGCAGGGCCGCGTAATCCGAGGGAATTGAGTAGCTTGGTGGTGGAATTCAAAGTGGTGAACTGTGTTAAAGACTGGTTAACTGACAAAAGATAGAGGGTGGTGGTTAATGGCACTCACTAATGATGGCAGAGTGACCAGCGAGGTACCAAAGGATTCAGAACTGGAACCAGTCCTCTTCAACATCTTCATAGGTGACAATGTAGAAGAAGTGGAAGGAAAGACAATATGCCTTTTTGCAGATGATACCAAAATCTGCAATAGCGTGAACACTCGAGAGAGAGGGTAGAGAGAATGTACAGGGATCTAGGAGAACTTGAGGAGTGCTCAAAAGCATAACAGCTGGGGTTCAATGCCATAAAGAGTAAAATCATGCACCCAGGGCACAGGAACCCAGGAGATGAGTACAGGATTGTGGGGGGTGGAGCATTTACAGTCACTAAACAAAAAAGGGATCTTGGTGTTATCATATCTAAGGACATCAAGGTAGCGGGGCACTGTGACAAAGCAGTGGGTAGGGCCAGTTGGGATGCTGGGGTGCATAGGGAGGGATATCTCTAGGAGGATGAGGGTGGTGGTGTTGTCACTGTATCGCAGCTGGTGAGACCCAATCTGGAGTACTGTGTACAGTTTTGGAGACCACATCTCAGAAAGGATGCAGACAAGGTGAAGGCAGTCCAGAGGAGGGCAACTAAAATGGTACAGAGTTTGCAAGAGAAAGCCTACAAGGAGAGACAGAGGGATCTCAACATTTACACCCTGGAAAAGAGGGGGGAGAGGGAGGAGGGGGAGAGAGAGAGAGAGGTGACATGACAGAGACCTACACGGACAGGGTCCGGACTACCTGAAAGATCTTCTCGTTCCTTACCACCTCAGGCAATCACTCCACTCGGCTGATGAGAATCACTCCACTCGGCTGATGAGGGGTTGCTAGAGATTCCAAGGGTATCTTTAAAATCATCAGGGGCCCATGCATTTATGTATGCAGCCCCTACAGTTTGGAATTCTCTACCCCGCCAGCTTCGGGAGTGCGCGACCATGGAGGGATTTAAACAGGCCCTAAAAACCCACTTATGGTGTTTAGCTTACTCTGTCTGACTTGATTAATGCTTTTTCCTCTGTAAGCAGTTGTTTTAATTGTGTCAATATTTGGTTTTATTTTTTGTAAGGTGCCTTGGTTTTGAAAGGCACAGTATAAATACATTTTATTATTATTATTATTATTATTACAGCTACCTTACAGGGGTGAATAGTGCAGGGAGAATCTCTTCCGAATGAGAAAGAGCACCAGGACCAGGGGAATGTGATGAAGTTGGAGGGACGGAAGTTCAAGAGAGATTTAAGGAAAAAACAGGTTACTCACCTGTAACAGTAGTTCTAGGAGTGGTATATATTGTTCATCCACTCTTCTTGGCATGTCCCTTTCCCCTTTAATTCTTGCCGAAAGGTCTTCAAGCTGGCTCCTCTCACCCACCCAGGTGGTATAACCCTTGGCTCCACCCCATGATGCCAGATCTTAGCCAGCTGGAAGCCAGGTTTGTGCACTGCAGCCAGGAAGGTCAGGTGGGTCAGTGTAGATAAACAACATATACCACTCCTAGAAGAAAAAATTACTCACCTTAGTAATGTTGTTTCTTCTAATGGAGTCTTGCTATATTATGACAATTGCAGTTTGTCCCACCATTAGAACTGCTCCGGAGGTGAAAGAGTTAACTCCCATTCTAAGAATGGAACTTGGAGCGTGAGCTCGGTTAGAGAAGCTCTGTCTGCGTTATTTCAAACCCAAACTGTCAGATCTTAACGAACAAACTCACTAAGGTCTGTGTGAAGCTGTAAGCTCACACTAGCCAACTGGCTACCTGACTATTAACACATATTCCTGGTCCCAACACAAAGACTCAAGTCAGGGACCAGAAGTAATAGTATAATATAAGCAATAATATAAGATAAAATAAAACACCACACCCCAAAACCCCAAGAAGGGTGGAAAACATATAATGGGCATAACTAGCTCACACTAGGCTGCCCACCCCATACCCAAGTAGAAGTTCTGAGAGGGGCAGGTTGGGGAGGTATATAGCAAGACTCCATTAGAAGAAACAACATTACTTAAGGTGAGTAATTTTTCTTCAAAACAACATGAAGTCTTGCTATATTATGACAATTGCAGACTACACAGCAGTACCTCCATGGAGGAGGGACAGAATCTACTTAGGAATAGGCTCAAGCACAGCTGTGCTAAACCCGAGCATCTCTCCTGGCCTGGACATCCAGGGAGTAATGCTTGTGAAAGTGTGTACCGCTTTTCCAGGTAGCTGCTTGACATATCTCTAAGATAGGGATTGTCTCTGGCAGCAGCTAGAGACGTGTGGCTGCACTCTAGTAGAATGAGCCCTCAGGCCAGAGGGGGAACTTTCCCCAGTTTCTGATAACAAAATTGGATACAAGAGACAATCCACCTGGCAACTGATCTCTTAGTGGCAGGTCTCCTTTCCAACCTCACCATAAGTGAGGAAAAGTTGGAGGGATTCGAACCTGTGACCCTTGGTACGCTCTATATAGTAACTTAGGGCCCTCTTAACATCTAAATCGTGCAACCTCCTCTCACCAGAGGAGGAATGGTCAGTGAAGAACACTGGAAGGGAGATAGATTGATTAAGATGGAAATCTGAAACCACCTTAGGCAAAAACTTCCTGTTAGTCCTGAGGACTACCTTATCCCTGTGGGAAGAAATAAAGTCAGTTTCTACTGACAAGGCTTGCAACTCACTTATGCGCCTGGCAGAAGTGATAGCCACTAGGAAAACAGTTTTCCAAGTTAAGTACTTAAGCTCTGCAGAAGACAGAGGTTCAAAAGGGGTTGCATTAACTGGGCAATGCAAACATTAAGGTCCCAGGCAGGGGCCGGATCCCTAAAAGGTGGATTAGTATGAAGTAATCCTTTAAAAAACTTGGAAAATACAGGGTGAGCGGAAAGAGAGGAGGGCTTTCCTGCTGACACAAAAGCAGAGACAGCTGCCAAATGCACTTTCAGGGTAGCTGGTCTCAGGCCCAAAGAATTAAGATGGACCATATAGTCCAAAACAATGGGCAAATCAGCAGATTCCGGGAAATATGTTTCCAGAACACCAAATGGAAAACCTTTTCCACTTAGAATTATAAGTAGCCCTAGTGGAAGGCTTCCTAGAAGCCTTTAGGATTTCAAGAACACCCTGAGAAAGGTGTAGGTCAGCAAATTCTAACTCCTCAAGAGCCAGGCCTTGAGGTTGAGGAATTTGAGGTTCGGATACCAAACTCTCCCCTGGGCACAGGTTAACAGGTTGTGATTCCTGCGGAGACACAGGGGAAGATGGACTGCTAGGGACAGAAGGAGTGGGTACCAGGGCTGCCTGGCCCAATCTGGGGCAATCAGAATCACCCTGCAAGGCTGGGATCTGATTTTGACTAGCACCTTGAATAGGAGAGGGAAGGGGGAAGGCATAAAGAAACTTCCTTCCCAATCTAGAAGAAAGGCATCCAGGGGACTGAGCCCAACACTGGGGCCTGCAACAGAACAGTGGAAGTTGGTGATTGTCTGGGGCTGCAAAAGATCTATCTGAGGGTGCCCCATCTGGCAAAAAAACTCCCAGTACTTGAGGATCCAGAGACCATTCTGTGATGGCCCTGGGAAATCCTGCTGAGAGCATCTACTAGGACATTGTCCTTTCCTGGAAGGTGAACTGCTATGAGGGAAGTGTTCAGGGAATAGGCCAGAGACCACAACTTCATTGCCTCGGTGCACAAGGCCAAAGACTGAGTGCCCCCCTGCTTGTTGATGTACCACATTGTTGTGGTGTTGTCTGTTCTGACTTGTACCACTTTGTTCTGAACAGATGCAGAAAACACTAGAAGTGCTAAAAAGACAGCTCTGAGTTCCAGCAAATTGATGTGGAGCAGAGATTCCTGAGGGGACCACACTCCCTGAGTGGAGAGGTCGCCCATGTGGGCTCCCCACCCCAGGAGGGAAGCATCCATAGTGAGGGTCAAGGAGTGAGACAGAGGAATGAAGGGAACCCCCAGTCTTAAATTGCTCTGATCCTGCCACCACTGGAGGGCCTGGATCAGGGTTCGGGTCACTGGGACCAACTTGGAAAGTGGGTCTCTTCTCTGAGACCAAAAGGCTCTCAAGTGAAACTGAATGTCCCTCATCTGAAATCTTGCTCCTTGCACTACAGCTGTGGACGCAGTCATGTGCCCCAGGAGCTGCAAAAAGTGTCTTGCTGGTCAAGAGACCTGCAGAGTGAAGGAGGAGGCCAGAGCCACCAGGTTCCTTACCCTCTCTAAGGGTAGGAAGGCTCTGGCCTGCTTTGTGTCCAATTCTGCACCTATGAAGGTGAGCACCTGAACTGGTTCCAGAACTGACTTTGGGAGATTGAGCAAGAAGCCCAGGGAGGTGAGCAGCTGCTGGGTAACTTGCAGGTGAGATTTTACCTGTTCTGGGGACTGGCCTACAATGAGCCAGTCGTCCAGATAGGGAAAGACAGCAATCCTTTGCCTTCTTAAATGAGCAACTGCTACTGCCAGACATTTTGTGAATACCCTTGGGGCAGAGGTGAGGCCGAAGGGCATTGCTCTGAACTGGTAGTGACCTGAGGGCAGTTCAAATCTGAGGTACTTTCGGTGGGAGCTTCTGATTAGGACGTGAAAATAGGCATCCTTGAGGTCCAGGGAGGCTAGCCAGTCCCCTGGCCTTAGAGAGGGTAAAATCATTGCCAGAGTTACCATTCTGAACTTTGGTTTCAAAAGGTGTTTGTTCAGATATCTCAGGTCTAAAATGGGCCGCCATTCTCCTGTCTTTTTTGGGGTAAGGAAATATCTGGAGTACAGACCCTTGCCCTGGTGTAGGAGAAACCTTTCTACAGCTCTGAGAGCCAGGAGGTTGAGACTTCTGTTTCTAAAGTAAAGGTCTCTAAAGAGTTTGCAGGTGGAAAGATCTGATTCTCGCCTTTGGAACTTTTGAAGCTGAGAACCAGACCCTGGCTTACTACTTCCAGGACCCACTTGTCTGAAGTTAGAGACACCCAGTTCTGAACGAGTAAGCCAACCTGCCCCTACAGGTAAAGGAGAATCGGCCCTGGGCACCCCATCAGGGTGTCTGTTTGGCAGGTGCTTTAGGCTGAGGGTGGGAGCAGGCCTGCCCACACCCCGCCTCTCCCTCTGAAGAACCCCTCTGAGCATAAGAAGAGGAGGCCTGGGTTTGGTAAAAGGCCTGTGAAAGGCCTACCTCTACCCTGGGGGTCTGCCTCTGAGGAGTGACTTGCCGCTCCTTAGCCTGAGCACTCTTATAGGTAGTCCTATATTCATCCATTTTCTTCATATAATTCTCTGTCTGCTCCCCAAACAGAGAATTTACAACCACAGGAAAATCCATAGCCTTAGTCTGGGTATCCTGTGACAAGCTAGTACACCTGAGCCAGACCAACCTACGAAAAGCTACAGATGTAGCCATGACTCTAGAGGATACATCATTAAAATCCACAGCAGCATGAAACTGCACCTTAGATGCTTCGATGCCATCAGCAGCCACCTGTTCCAGCTCATTAGCAAGCTGGCCAGAGGCCTGTTTGGCCAAAGCCATGACAGTGTCCCATCTAGATTTTTGATACCTTGCTACATAAGCCATGTAATTTGCTTGCCTGAGTCCCAAGGACGCTGCCATGTATTGTTTTTTAGCCATGGCATCAATCTTCCTGGAATCCTTGTCAGGAGGATGTGAAGCCAAGGGAATATTAGCTTTATCACAGGCTGCAGCCTGAACCACACCAACGTGACTGCATTGCTGTGAAAGGAATTCTGTATCAGGACCTGATAGAGTGTACCTCCTGTCCAACTTTTGTCCACAGGAGGTACAGAATTAGGAGTTTTAACATTTTTATTGTTTGTTTCTAAATGATTTATGCAAGGGAATAGACAACCTCCTAGACTCTGGAATATCCATCATTTCTACAAAATCAGATTCCTCTTGCTCATCCACAGCTTCCTCCAATGGGAGCTGGAGGGTTTCAGCAACTTTTTTGTAAAACATAAAGTGAGAGGGGCACTCAGAAAGCGTAGGGGGAGATTCAAAAGGTCTGTCTGGGGAGATGTCCGTTCAATGGGCACACCCAGACCCTCCAAGTCACATTCATACTGTTCATAATCATCCTCCCTCCTCTGGTTCATAAAACTCTTCAACATCATATTCCTGAACCGGTGGAACCGACCGAACCGACCTTTTACTAGACAGTGGCGGTTCGGACGGAACCGAGAAAGTGACTGGACAATCTGAATAGCTTTGCTATCTCTGCAGCAGTTGGAGAAGGAATTTTGGCTCCACACCTGCTGATTTTCTTGTTTTCTTTACTGGAACTGGCCCCTCCGGAGCCAGCTTTACGTTTGCCGAGAAGTCTCGCCCTGGTCAGAGGGCACTCCCCACCGTCGGTTGGCACCGAACCGGCTGGCCATCCGGTCAGCGGACTTTTGCCTCTCATTCCCTGAGCCTGCCAACTCTCTTATCCAGGGTGGCTGCAGGAAATTTTTACAATCTGGCAGTCTGAATTGAGGTGGTCAAACCCCAGACAATATACACATGTGGTGTGTGGGTCAGCTTTGGCAAAGACTTCCCATAGACATCACAGTGTTGAAACCCAGTGCCCGGTTTTTCTTTGGGTTTCTCAGACATAATGCCAGCCTAACCAAAAACTTGCCCTTTAAACGGCAGTGCCAGGCAAGACACCCTTATCAGTTCCTAACCGTGTCACGGGTCTTGAAAACCGTAATGAAATCCAGTTTTTAGAACCGATAAGAACCGGAACCGCACTCTAAAACCTTCAATTTCAAGTTTTAAACAAGCTTGATCGGTTCAAAACCGAACCGATAACATTTACAAGTTCCACACAGAAAATAAACTGTAATTACTTACGATACCACAGACAGAGCTTGAACCGATCGGTTTTGTGTTAAATAATAATTATTCTCGGTTGATTTGAACCGAGAAAACACTGTTTAAACCGAGAAATGAACCGAGCAGTAGGAGAAATCTCCGGAGCGACTGTTCAGTGAGGCGGAGTAAAGAATCTGACAGTTTGGGTTTGAAATAACCCAGACAGAGCTTCTCTAACCGAGCTCGCGCTCCAAGTTCCATTCTCAGAATGGGAGTTAACTCTTTCACCTCCGGAGCAGTTCTAATGGTGGGACAAACTGCAATTGTCATAATATAGCAAGACTTCATGTTGTTTGAACTACTGTTACAGGTGAGTAACCTGTTTTTCTAGGGATGTGGGTATGTTGTTCATCCACACTTCTTGGCAGACTCCTAGCAGTTCTCCGGGAGGAGGGAGGCAAGGTGCACACCCCCTACTTAGGAAACAGAGACTGGAGAACTGAGGCCCCAAAACCAGTATCCCGGAACGACTCAAGGTCAATGTGGTAATGGGTGATGGAGGTGTTTGATGTCTTCCAGGTAGCAGCCCTGCAGATTTCCTGGATAAGGATGTCCCTGGAAGCAGCCACTGACGCAGCGGTATGGCGGGTGGAATGAGCTGTTAGCCTACGGGACGCTCCCTACCCGCGAACCTATAGCAGAGCTAAATGCAAGATGTAATCCATCTGCCAATCATCCATTTTGCTGCAGGTCTGCCAGAAGTGGCTTCAGCGTAGGTGACAAACAGCTGGCGAACCTCTCCCTGAATTTCTGCTGTTCTCTCCTTGTAATAGGAGAGAGCTCATCTCAGGCCCAAGGTATGGAGCCTGCACTCGGCATCCGAGGTGTAGTTCAGCTAGAACACAGGCAGAGTCAATACCTGCTTAAAGTGAAACTCTGGTACCACCTTCGGGAGGAATTTTGGGTGGGGGTACAGGACAACCTTGTCCCTGTGGAAGACCAGGTAAAGAGACTCCACCGAAAGCGCCTGGAGCTCCCCAGTCCTTCTGGCTGATGTGATAGCCACCACGAAGGGCGTCTTCCACAACAAGTGTGAGAGCTCACATTTGTGCATTGGTTCAAATGGCTTGCCCATCAGTTTTTCAAAAACTAGCAGTAAATTTCATGGAGGTGGAGGTTCACAACCTGTAGGGGATATGTGATTTAGGCCCTTGAAAAAGTGCCAGACCACCTTCTCCTGTGCCACCGTCTGCTGACCGGCCCGCAGCCGGTAAGCAGAGATGGCTGCCAGGTGCACCTTAAGGGGTCGAAGACCGAAGACCCCTTTGGACAGAGACCAAAGGTAGTCTAAAATGCTAGCCACAGGAAAGAGGGTCCACGCCCTGGCCCTGACACCAAATGGAAGACCTTTTCCATCTGAAGGTGGAGCACTTCCTGGTCGACTCCTTACTGGATGCTTCCACTACTGTGAGTACATCCTTGGGAGAGACCCAAAGCCTGGAACTCTAGCCGCTCAGGTACAAGGCTGTCAGGTGCAGGGTTTGAAGATCTGGATGGAATACCTTCCCCTGACTGACTGAGATCAGGTCTGGGCATGCTGGAAGACGCCCGAGCCAGTTGCTGAGGCTGAGGAGATCTGGATACCAGAACTGGAAGGGCCAGTCTGGGGCTACCAGGATCACCTGCACCCTGTTCCGCCTCACCTTGAGAAGCACCTTGTGGATCAAGGGAAATAGAGGGTAGGTGTAGAAGAGGCCTGGGGTCCACGGCCTCGAGAAGGCATCCCCCTGCAGAGAACCCTGCTGAGGGATGTGGGCATGAAACAGCCTCAACTTGGTGTTTTTCCTGGAGGCAAACAAGTCCACCATCGGTTTGCCCCAGTGGGAGAACAGACTGTGAGCTACCTCTGGATGGAGAGACCACTCATAGTATGTCTTGCCTATGCTGCTGAGAGCATCTGCCAGTTGGTTTGAGGCTCCTGCCACATGGATGGCTAGGCGATCTGCCTCCAGTCAGTTCACGAGTGTCCAGATGCGGAACACTTCCCTGCACAGCAGCCTGGAATGCGTGCTGCCCTGTCTGTTGAGGTAGTACATGGTCGTGGTATTGCCCATCTGGACTTGAACCACTTGACCCCAGAGCTGCTGAGTGAATGCTGACAGCACCAGTTTGACCGCTCTGAGCTCCAGCAGGTTGATATGGTATTAGGATTCCTTGGAGGTCCAGAACCCGTGGGCCTTGTGGTTCCCCATGTGGGCTCCCCAGCCTGTGAGAGGGGCATCGGTCATGAGGAAGACCGACGGCATGGGGCAGACAAATGGGATCCCTTCCTGCAAATGATTCAGGATGATCCACCACTGGAGATTGCCCCACATCCTGTGGGTCACAGTGATCAGCTGGTCGAATTGACCATGGTGCTGAGTCCACTGGATGGCCAGCTCCCATTGAAGGGGGCACATATGCCACTGGGCCCATCAGACCACAGTGGTGCAGGCCACCATGTAGCCCAGATGGTGCAGAAAGTCCCTGGCAGGGCGCAAGTGCCCAACCAGAAATGATTGGGCAAAGGAGGAGAGAATCTCCACCCTGTCCACTGGGAGCCAGGCTCTGGCTCAGCAAGAGTTAAGCTCTGCTTTGATGAAACAGATCACCTGTGCAAGCACAAGCTCCAGCTTGGCCTCATTGATCAGGAGGCCAAGCTGAGTGCAGGTTTGGAGGGCTAAGATCCCTGGACCTCTCCACCTCTTGCTGAGTGGAACCGCCAAGAGCCAATTGTCGAGGTAGGGACAGATTCTAACCCCTCGATGCCTGAAGTGGGCTGCCACCACTGCAATGCATTTGGTGAAGACCTGTGGGGCCGATGACAGGCCAAATGGCATGGCTCGGAACTCGTAAAGGGTTCCCTCTGCTCTGAAGCAGAGGAACCGCTGGTGAGACAGACGGATTTGGACATGAAAAAACATATCCGGGGAGATCCAGAGAGCAGAATCACATGTTTTGCTCCAGGGATGGTATGATCTGGGACAGAGTTACGATCCTGAAGGTGCGTGGCCTGAGAAACTGGTTCAGTTCGTGCAGATCTAGAATGGGGTGCCAGCCCTCCATCTGCTTCGGGACCAGGAAGTACCTGGAAATGAACCCTGGGTTGACCAGGGGATCTGTCACTTGGGCCACTATCTCCTTGAGGAGGAGTTGGGCTATGTCGTCTCTCACAGCCGACCGAGTGTGGACTGATACCTTTTCCTCCCATGAGGCTTGGCTCAGCTGATCGGGTAATGCTAGAATTCCAGACTCAGATCCTGGCTGAACCACTTCTAGAACCCACCTGTCCGTGGTAACAGCGGACCAGGCGGAAAGAAAGTGGCAGAGCCACCCCCCACGGGAGGACCCAGAGCTGGCGTGATGGGAATAGGGGTGGCAACCCCTATCCCGTCACTGGGCAGGCTTGGAGGAAGAGGGTCCAGATTGGAAGAAGCCTGAACCCCGACTTCCTTGTCTGTGGGCCGCTGGAAGCCTGGACTTGGGCCGAGGGCACCATACCTGTGCCTGCTGTTGCTGCCCACCCTGAAAGGGGGGCTGCTGTGCCGCAGGAGCAGGGTACCAAAATGGTTTCTTCTTCTTCTGCTGTTTCTTGGCACATGGGGCATCTTTTTGGGCAGAAGTAGCTGAGTCCAAGGTTGCACTGGACTGCTTGATTCGCTGAAGGCGACCATCCACACCTGGGCCGAAGAGATCGGTGCCCAGAAAAGGAACATCAGTGAGTTTGTGCTGGGTATCTGCCGTGAAGGTGGAAAACCGAGGAAAACCGTGGAAAAGTGAACTTACAAGCTCAAATGGCCAGACTGGATGGGCCATAGGTCATCTGCTGACACTGTCTATGTATCTATGTATCTATGTAACCTCAGCCAAGCCCTGCGGCGCATGGCAACTGTGGCTGCCACTGAATGGGTGCAAGAGTCCCAGAGGTCCAAGGCTGTCTGAACTTGCTGCTTGGCAACAGCTCAGCCCTGGTCCCAGACCTGCTTGACCGTAGTCTGAAGGTCTGCGGGGAGGTGTGGGAGAACTTCATCCAAGAAGCCCACGAGGGCATGACAGAAAAGCACCATGACGACGGCCGAGCCTGCCTAATGGAGGCCTAAAAAGGAGGCTGCATAAACCTTCCTGGCAGAGTGGTCCAGTTTTTTGGACTCCTTGTCTGGAGGTCTATCAGTGTCAGCAGAGCTGCCTGTGTGTGTGTGTGTGAACACAGAAGTGGTCACTAGCTCCTCAGCCGAGGGATGTTCTGTGAACCCCGGAAGGGACCCAATGGGCACCGCATACTTGCGGGCCATCCAGGCAGATGGCACTGGGCAGGAGGCAGGATGTTGCCAGAGCTCCAAACTCGGGCCAACAATGGCCTCGGCCACTGGAAAGGCTTCCATAGGGCTATCCCCTTTTAAGAATATCTGTAAGAGGGTACTCCACCCATTTCTGGACAGGTTCCAGGGGCATCCCCATGAATTCGGAGACGAGGCGGAGAATTCTCATAAAAGATGAAGAGCCCTCCTCCGTCGATAGACTACCCACCGACTCATCATCCAGCAGATGAGAGTGAAGATCGGTGTCGTCGCAATCAGAGGAATCCGGATAAATCAGTCAGCCACCAAGGTCCCTTTGTACACGCCTGGGACGGTCAGGCATGAGGGTGACAGATTCTATGAGGAAGACCTGGAACTGCCAAAGAATTCTTCGTAGGAGTGCATCCTGAGGGCTGTTTAGGTGGCAGCTCCACTTCTATCGGTGGAGAGACCGGTTTTGGCCAAACCGGGGCAGGTTTTACCAGCTCCGCGGGTGAAGAAACCGATTTTACCGATTCCAATGGAGTCGGATTCGGCCTGGGAGGTGAAAGCCATAAAATGGGTGGGGTGGAAACTGAAGAGGGCTTCTGCCCGGACAGAATGAGCTGTTGCCACATCAGATCTTCATAGCATCGACAGTTTCCACCGAAGCCTCTCCTCATCTGAGGAGGACGAAGATGAGCGGTGGCGTCACCTCTTTTTAGAGCACTTATGTGCCTTCCTCGGCCTGTTGGTCAAGGGGGTCCGAGATCTCGACCACGATTGGACTGGCCGAGTGGGTTGTTCTGGGGACACCAGGGGAGCTAGTGATTTACCTAGATCAGGGACCAGTTCTTGATGGGAATGCCAGCAGGCCGGGTTTCCTCATCAGGAAGAGGCAAGACCGGGGTCCTGGTAAGTGAGTTGTTGGCCTCGTCAGGTGACAACAGATCGACAGGGTTGAAAATTATCTCCACCGCATCATCAATTGAGACCTCGGCCGGCTGACCAGTTGGCAAGCCAAGAAGCTGGAGACCAAAGAAGCAGTCTCGACCGAAGTCGAGACTGGAGATTCCTGTGACCGAGATCGCTCTCGATCCCAAGAACATCTTCACCGAGACAAAGAATCTCTCAGTTCCTTGTCCTTTTTACGGGACCGGGTGGTATGCGAGCCCGAAAGGTCCCTCACCCTTGGTGGGGGGGGAGAGAGAGGCACATCTCCCGAAAGAAGCCTGAGAACATGGAGCCCAGGTTGAGTGGAATGAAAATCGGTTGAGAGGAGAGCTCTTCGGCCCCCGCCGCCTCTTCCTCAAAGGCCTGCATCTGTTCTAACTGCTCAGTGGACCCTGCAGCCACGGAGACCGCCCACCAGGCCTCCTTGGATTTCACTGGTGGATTCCGTTTCTCGGGCCTGCCCAACTTGAGCCATGCGAGATGATGGTCCAGGACGTTTGGGTGAAAAGCAAGACACATCTCTCATGCCTGGGTGTCATGGCCAACATCCAAGCAGTAGATGCACGCAGTATGTGGGTCTCTGCATGATATTTTCTGGCCGCACGGGCACAGGTGAAAACCAGGGGAAGATATATCTTCCATAATCGAATAGCAAAAGTCGCAATTACTAGCTTGAATGAGCTTAATCTTCAGGGGATCCAAAGATATCGAAGCCAGGGTCTACAAAACGTGGTAGCGGAGAGGAGGCAACCTGAATCTTCCAACAGAAAGGAAGATTTGGAGTCATGGGGCAGAGCAGAGGGTTATACCACCCAAGCCAGATTGAAGACCTTCCGGCAAGAATTAAAGGGGAAAGGGACATGCCAAGAAGTGTGGATGAACAACATATCCACATCCCTAGAATATTTATTTATTGAAATGGTGGTAGATGCCTGGGTCACACTGCCAGCAGAAGTTGTAAAGGCTAAAACAGTGGGTGGCTCCCCGTGGGAAAGACACAGAGTTACAGAGGCAGGGAGGTGGGAGGGTAGCTAGAGACCAGATGGGGTCTGCAGAGCCAGATTAGTCAGAAAATAAAATAAATTACTTACCATAGTAATGTTTCTTCCAAGGGATCCCTCATTATGCTTGACATATGCAGTGAGCCTTGCAGGTGAAGCTGCCCCAGAGCATGTGGAACAGACTTTAGAATGCAATTCAAATCTCTGCCATCTGGGTGATGCTGTGTTTTACAGCCTAATGTCAGATCCTTCGTAGCCTACCCAAAAGTACCACCCCCCCTTGCCTACTGATCTATCTAAGCTATACATCAATATAAGCCCAAAAGGCAGTAAAAGAATGGCCCTAAGTCCAGCATGGCAGAACAACAATTTTAGCAAAAAAATGCATCTGTGACTGACAACAAATAATGTTCAAGCCACTGAATAAAAGAGTAACAACTGATTACTGTAGAACCTTTTCCATTCTGGAAGGGCACGTAGTGTTGGAGATTCAAGCATAATGAGAGGTCCCCTGGAAGAAACAACATTACCATGGTAAGTCATTTTTTCTTCAAACCCCAGGAATTCCTCATTATGCTTGACATATGCAGACTAAAAAGGAAGGCAAGGCAAATTTTATTTATATAGCACCTAATCCAGGGGCTCTGAGCGCTATACAATAAAAACATCCCCAAGAATTAAAATCAAATATATTCAAATAAAACTAGTCTTTCTCAAACAAAAATGTCTTTAAAGAGGCTTTAAAGGCCTCAGCTGAGATGGCTGCATGAATGTAAGGCAGAAGAGAATTCCACAAAGATGGAGCAGCTGTACCAAATGCTCTATCACCAGATCTCTTTAGGCGAGAGGAGGGTACAACAAGCAAGCCAGCCTCAGTGGAGCGTAGGGGGTGGATAGGCCGATACGGAACCAGGAGCTCTTTAAAGTAGTCAGGTCCTGAACCATGTAGGGCCTTGTAAGTTAACAAGCATATCTTAGAGGTGATGCGCAAACTCACAGGCAGCCAGTGCAGAGAGCGCAGAACAGGAGTGACACGATTGCTCACCGAGGCACCAGTCAACATCCAGGCCACGGCATTTTGCACTAGCTGCAGTCAATGCATCAAACCTCCAGACAGCCCTAGGTAAACAGCGTTACAGTAATCTAGTCTGCTGGTGACAAAGGCATGGATGACTGTAGCCAAATCAGCAGGTGTCAAAAACGGCCAGATACTGGCGATATTATGGAGATGAAAAAACACGGATCTAACAACCAATGTCACCTGTTGCTCAAGGGTAAGTCAGTTGTCAAGAAAAATGGCAAGGTCCCAAACTGCATCAATCACCGACAGAGGCCCCTCATCAACTACTGGAGCGAGCAATCTCCTGTCAGTGGAGACATCTCCATGACCTCCATCTTGCCAGGGTTGAGACACAGCCAATTTGCAGACATCCAATCACTGATCTCGGCCAAGCAGCCCAGTGCACTTGAGGCAGAAATGTCACCTAAGGCACGACAGGTACAACTGGGTATCATCCGCATTGCAGTGAAACCCCAGATTGCACCGCCTAATGATCTCTCCCAGCAGCAGCATGTACACGGAGAACATCATGGGGGTCAAAATAGAACCCTGTGGAACACCACAGGGCAGTGTGAAAAGTCCAGAGGCAAATTCCCAAGGACTACACGCTGCAATCTTCCAGTTAAATATTAGCTAAACCAACACAAAACTGTGACAGTAGTGCCAACTTAGTTCCGTAGACGATCCAACAGCACCCCGTCATCCACCGTGTCAAACACTGAGAATAGGTCCAAGAGCACCAAGATGGTAGCATGCCCCCGGTCCCTCGCCATGAAGAGATCATGTGCCACCCTGACCAAAGCCATCTCAGTGCTATGTGGGGCCAAAAAAACTGACTGGAGAGGTTCATACTGTCAATGGACAAACTCTCCAAATGCTTAACCAGTTGGTCAACCACCACCTCCTCAGTAACCTTCCCCAGAAAGGGAAGATTAGAGATAGGCCTATAGTTCGAGAGAACTTCAGGGTCTAAAGTTGATTTTTTAAGGAGGGGTCTCACCACAGCCTCTTTCAAGGCCACAGGAAAGACACCCTCACTTAAAGACCCACTTACGATCTCCACGAACACTGGGCCCAGGAAATCCAGGCAGCTAATGACAAGCAATATTGGACCCGGGTACATGGCACAACTGGTGGGGCGCATGCTGGTAAACACATGGAGGACCTCAACTGCCAAACTGGCCGAAACTTACTCCAACTTGGCAAAAGATTTTTACCAACAGCCCAATCACCTCCAGCATAGGCTAGACCAGACAAGGCAATACTCACACTGATAGAGGACACCTTGTCAGCAAAGAAATGCCCAAACTGCTTGCACTTTTCTGTGGAAAATGATGTCCCAGACTACAGACAGGAAGGATTTTGCCAACTGTCGACAGTTCAGAACAGCGCAGCTGGGCGGTTTCTTGCCACGGCAATCAACTGGGACAAAATCTCTGTCTTCTTAAGAGTGACTGCCCGCTGACACTCCAAATAATACAGCCTCAGCGTCGCCTTGTCCTCCTCAGAGCAAGACCTCCTCCAGGCATGCCATAACCTATGCCCCTTGGTCTTCAACCGACACAGCTCAGCACAGTACCATGGTGAGCGGCATTGGGAAGTCAAGGGACAAATGTGGAAAGGTGCAATCAGGTCCAGGGCCTCAGTTAAGGCTGCATTATAAGCCTCAACACTAGCCTCTGGACCCTGTGCACAGGCTAGCATCAAGCTTGAGACATTCAGTGACTGCTGGAGTTGGCGAGGCTCCAATTTATTTTTCGGATGACACCGGATAGTCTCCACAGAGGGGTTAATTTACAGGGGGCCCCACACAGGGGCTCAACAGCATGATGATCCGACCACCTGATTGGATCAGCTTTGACCGCCATAATGTCAAGCAGTACCTTGGGAGACTGGGTACAAAACCTACTTGGGCAAAAGGTTCTGCAGTACAGCAGTGCCAAATCTGGCATCTCTTCCGGATTGTATGTCCAGGCAATAGTGCTTCGTAAAGGTGTGAACTGTTTTCCAGGTAGCTACTTTACAGATTTCTAATAAGGGCACATCTCTGGCTGCTGCCACCGAGGAAGCAGTGCTACAAATGGAGTATGCCCTGAGACCCTGAGGTGGCTGTTTACCAACTTTAGAGTAACAAACTAAATGCAGGTCATTATCTAGCGGGCAACTGTCTTCTTTGAAGCTGGGTTGCCTCTCCCCACTTCACCATATGTGAGAAACAACCGAGATTGGGAAGATCTAAGATCTCTGGTACGCTCAGTTTAGTAACTGACAGATCTTTTGATGTTCAGACTGTGTCGTGTCTGCTCACCAGAGCTGGACTTTTCCATAAAGAAAACAGGAAGGGTAATGGACTGGTTCCGGTGGAACATGGATACCACCTTGGGAAGGACTTTCCTGTTAGTTCTAAGGACTACCTTATCCCTGTGGAAGATAATGTAGTTTGGATCAGTGCAGGGGACCTGCATCTCGGACACCCTTCTGGCAGAAGTGATGGCCACTAGGAAGACTGTCTTCCGGGTGACATACTTTAAATCTGCAGAGGCCACAGGTTCAAAGGGAAGTTCCATGAGCTTGGCAATACAGGTGTTCAGATCCCAGGGAGGAAAAGGCTCCCTTACAGGAGGGTAGAAATGCAGAAGACCTTTAAAAATCTCTTGAAAATAGGGTGAGAGGCTATTGTTTTCTGCTTACTTGCTGATGCATATGCAGAAATAGCTGCCAGGTGAACCTTTAGGGTAGCAAGCCTGAGGCCTAAGGCCTGCAGGTGCACCAGATAATCCAGGAGAGTGGACAGATCTACCTTGAGAGGGTCGCACTGCCTAGGCATACACCACAGGGAAAACCTCTTGTACTTTTTCCTAGTGGCAGGCTTCCTGGATATCTTAAGAACCTGGAGGACTTGTTCTGAAAAGTGAAAGTCAGAGTACTCTAGCTCCTCAAGAACCAAGCCTCGAGGCGCAGAGACTTGAGGTTCAGGTAAATCACTCTGCTCTGAGATGTGGTCAACAGACTGTGTCTCAGGGGGAGGTGAATGGGTTACCTGCTGGACAGGGCAAGGAGTAGGGAGTAACAATGCTGGCTGGCCCAATCTGGGGCTATCAGAATCATGGAAGCAGACTGGGTTCTTAGTTTCAGGAGAAGTTGAAACAGCAGAGGGAATGCAAGGGAGGCATACAGAAACTTCCCAGACTTGTCCAGGAGCAGAGCCCCCAAGGGGACTGTACCCACTACTGGACGTCTGCAGCAAAAAAAAGCGGAAGCTGAAAATTGTCTTTGGATGTGAACAGGTCTATTTCTGGTGTGTCCCATCTCCTGAAGATTGTGGCTAACACCTGCCTGTTCGGAGCCTACTCGTGATGGCCCTGACAAATTCTGCTGAGAGAATCTGCCAGTGCATTGTCCTTCCCTGGGAGGTGGATTTTTGACAGGTGGACATCTAGTGAGTATGCCAAACTCCAAAGTTTCATGGCTTCCGCGCACAGCTTTGATGACCCTGTGCCTCTCTGTTTGTTGATACAATACATGGTGGTAGTGTAAGTATGTCCTTACCTGGACAGACCGACCCTTGACCTGCAGTGCAAATGACTGGAGAGCTAGGAACACTGCCCTTAGCTATAGCAGGTTTATGTGCTCCCTGGACTCCCACGGGGACCATACCCCGCTTACTGTTAGGTCCCGCAGGTGGGCACCACAGCCTAACATGCAGGCATCTGTTGTCAAGATCGCTGTGGGCGCCTGTATCTGGAATAGTACTCCCTCCCTGGGGTTGTCTGTTTCTTTCCACCAGTGTAGGGCCTGTAATAGTGTTTTTGTCACAGGCACCAAATCTGGACAGAGTGTGTCACTTTTGTGACCAATAGGACTGTAAGTGGTACTGAATGTCCCTGATTTGGAACCCTGCCCTGGAACCACTGCTGTGGTGGAGGCCATGTGTCTCAGAAGCTTGAGAAGGTGGCTGACTGGTCTGGGATGACCTACTACAAAGGAGTTTGCCAGACTTACTAGATTTCCAGCCCTCTCTTGGGGCAGGGATGCCGTGCCCTGTCTGGCATCCAGTTTCCTATGAACTCCAGCAGCTGTACTGGTTCCATCTGAGACTTTGGCACAGTTTTGAGGAACCCCAGTCCCTCTAGACTGCTCTGAGTCAGGTGAAGGGCATCCTTGACCTGCTGGTGTGACTTCCCCATGACTAGCCAGTTGTCCAGGTAGGGGAAGACCATTACCCCATGTCTCCTGAGGTGTGCTACTACCACAGCAAAGTACTTTGTGAATACTCTGAGAGCTGGAGACAGGCCAAAGGGAAGGGCTGTAAACTGGTAATGACCAGAAGGCAGCCTGAAGCGCAGTCTGCGACTGGGCCTGAAGGGGATGTAAAAATATGCATCTGTCAGGTCCAGAGACACAAGCCAGTCTCCCTGCTGCAGAGATGGGATAACTGTGGACAGAGTGACCATCCTGAATTTGGGTTTGCTCAGGTGCTTGTTTAAGATTCTGAGGTCCAGAATGAGTCGCCACTCCCCATTTTCTTATGGATGAGAAAGTATGAGGAAGTACCTTGAATAGAAACCCCTTCTGCACTGGGATGGAGGTACTTTTTCTACTGCATTTGCCTGCAGCAGTTTTGTGACCTCCCACTCCAACAGAATTCTTTCTGCTAGAGAGTGAGGGTGGAAGTGTCTGCTGACAGACAGCGTCGGGACCGTCTTGAACTGTAGGGTAAGGCCTTGGCCCACTAACTCCAGGACCCACTTGTCTGTGGTGATGTTTTTTCAGTTCTGGAAGAAATGAGCCAGCCCTATCCCCACTGGCAATGGGTTGGTGACCTGGACACACATATTAAGGGTTTTGATTGGGCTAAGCCCTAGAGGATAAAGCCTGGTCAGCCCTTCTGGAACCCCTTCTTCCTCTGTCCTTGAAGAAACCTCTCACCAGAGAGTAATCGAAGGGCATGGGCATATGGTAGAAGGCTGATGGATGGTACCCTCTACCCCTACCTCCACTTCCATGGAAGCCTATAATATGTAGAGACACTGTCTTTCTCAGTGTTACTCTTGTAAGTGGACTTGTACTCCTCCACTTTCTTCATGTAAGCCTCTGTTTTGTCACCAAATAGACAGAAGTATTCTTGCAGGGGAAAATCCATGGCTTTTGACTGAGTGTCCTGTGACAAGTTAGTGGTCCTGAGCCATGGAAACCTCCTAAGGGAGACAGCACGGGCGAGAACCCTTGAAGCAGTGTGGTTGGCATCTACTGCCATGTGAAATTGGTATTTAGTGGTATCCAGGGCAGAACTGGCAGTGTTCGCCAGATTCTGAACCCGTTCCCCATGAAGGCTGTCAAACAGGGGCAGCACTACATCCCATAGTGCTTTCTGGTACTGTGCTGAATACACCATATACACAAGCTGCCTCAGAAGGAAAGAGGCAGTAGCGTATACTTTTTCCCCATACTATCCAACTTTCTGGAGCCCTTCTCCAGAAGTTGGGAAGAAAGGGGGACACTGGCTTTGTAGCAAGCTGCAGCCTGAACCACCCCCTTCATGGTCAGGGTGACTGCAGAGGTACTCAGCCTCATGTTATCAAACTGGTACTTCTTTTCAATCTTTTTATCAATCCCTGGCACCGAAGAAGGGGTTTGGAGAAGCTTACAGGCTGCTTTTTTGCGGGATTGATGTACAGGTAAAAGCAGCCACTTGGTGGGGGTTAGCCCCATTATATCGAGGAAATCAGCCTCCTCCTCATCCACCCCGGAATCCTGTGTGGAGATGGAGAGGGTATTAACCATTTGCTTCACAAAAGTAAAATATGAAGAGTAATCCTCAGGGCCCTGAGGAGAGGAACCGAACTCCTGATTAGAGGAACCATCTGGTTCAATCAGTTCTCCTTCCTCCTCCTCCTCTTCTTCATAATAAAAATCGTCACCCTAGTCAGTAGGGACCAGATGGGGAACCGGAGGCTGAGGGGGAACCGGGAACCCCATAAAGGTTCCCATGGCCTGGAAAGCCTGGAAAATTTACCAAGCTTTCACCATATCCCCGAGAGGGCATATTTACATGTGTTTGCTGTTGTCTCCTTTTGCTCTTCGGCAGGATGGATAGTGACATGCTTTTCTTTTTGCTTTTTCTTAGCAGGGACTGAATCGGCAGCCTGCTCTGGGGGTCTTTTTTGTTTCTCAGTGGTTTTATGAGAATGGTCCTTAGAGGGATTGCCAAAATTAGTTTGTACAGGACCCTCTTCGGAATGTTTTGGTGACACAGAGTGGACTGAGACGCCATAATCTCTTCGATCTTTTTGGTTCTCTTTTTAACGGTCTTAGAGCAGAATTTGCTACAGAGGTCACAGTTTTTGAAAATATGGCTGGGACCAAGACACTTCAAATAAAACTTGTGGCTGTCTGCTTTAGCCAGGAGCTTAAAACATCTAGCACAATTTTTAAAACCAGTTGGTCTCGTCCTCTTTTTAGGTCTCTCTGACATGCCACTGGTCAGTACAGATTGAAAGAACATGAAATCCCTGAAGGAAAGGAGTAATTTGCAGTTCTGTTTCAACCATGAAGAAGAAAACTTTCGCCCTTAAAAAAAAAAAAAAGATATATAAAATACAGTTATCGCCTCAGTTCCTCAGGCATGGAACCGAGATGAAAAAACAAAACAAAACAATAAGATACCCTAAAAACTAGATAAAAACAGCAGTTATCCTTCAGTTTCCCTCAGACTTGAGGAAAAAACGATGCTTTGAAATAATTTTAAACGAAAATACCTGACAAGTTCTCTGGTTCCCGGGAACTGCTACGGAACCGAAAAAACAACCACTTATACTAAGAAAAATGCTAAAACAGAAGAGGGTGGAGAATAAAATAAAAAAAAAAAACGGAGTTTAGATACTGTTTTTCTTCTATAATTGTACACTTCGAGTGAGCTGTTGAAGAGGGCTCTTCTGGGCGATTTGCTAGTGCAGGCGGAGAAAAAGTTCTGACATTAAGCTGTAGAACACAGCACCACCCACAGGGCAGAAATTTGAATTGCATTCTAAATTCCACTCTACGTGCTCTGGGGCAGCTTTACTTGCAAGGCTCACTGCATATATCAAGCATAATGAGGGATTCCTGTTGTTTTAACATCTGGACAGACTAAGTAGGCCAAGCAGTCTTTTCCTGCTGATAAATTCAATGTTTCAATGGAATGTCCATCATCCCTGCTTTCAGATCTATTACTCTGAATGAACTGGGCAGAACATTATCAGTGACCTCAGTGCTGTCACACACAGTTGTCCCACAGACAATGGAATTGCCATAAAAGGTAAATACTAATGTAAAAGATTTCAAGAGGGAAGCAGAACAGTTACAGCAGAGCATAACACAAACTGCTATACTAAATGGTAAGCAATGTGGAGATGTTCATTTTTTGCTTGCATAAAATGCTTTTACTGATTGTAATATCAGAATATGAATACACATTATGATTCAACTTTTGTTTACCAGCTTATTATTTATTGAAAACTTCAGAGAATTACCCTTAAGCACAAGTGCTCATTTACAAAAGTTTAAACATTGAATACATTGTCACAGAAAACATTACAAGAACATTAAGCAGTTCCAGAGGAAATGCAGTAAAGCCAGGCTCAAAGCACTTAGGGAAGAACAAGTACATACAGTTCTGAATAAAAGAAAAAATCCACACAGATCACTGTATAAAAAGTCATCAGTAATGTACAGAGAGAAACAAAATAAAACTATTTAACGGTCACCATTGCAGTGGACTACAAAGGCAGACTGCAAAGCTCTCTTAAACTGATTAAACTTGGGGAGATTCAGCAGTATATCAGGCAATTTGTTTAACCTTTTAGCAGTCCTGACTGCAAATGACCACTTGCCCAGATGCGTATGCCTGAAAGGAGGCTTAATGGCATTCCTGGTCATGTTCCTGGCGTTGTATTGGTTACAGATGGTGTGGAAGCAATTTGTGAAAGCAGGGGGTTTTAGGCCCAAGAGTACCTTTTTAGCTAGCAAACAGGCCTGGAGCTTTATTCTGCTGGGTAAAGGTGGCCAGTTAGAGAGTGTGTAAAGGTACAACTACAGTTTAGTGTATTAATTTAATAGAGCACTCTATTTCATTGTGACTCTAGGTGCTTTACAGATACCAAACATCATACCAAATTAAAACGTACATAGACATAACAACCACAATAGATTAAAAAGAGGGAAAAGCTTTAATAAATAGGAAGGTCTTCAGATACCGCTTGAAGGCACTGATTGAGGAGGCCTCTCTGAACGACTGGGGCAGTGAATTCCACAGGGTTGGCATCACCGCAGAAAAAGCCAGGGTGCCAGATGATTTCAAGTGGACCCTGGGAATCGGGAGGCAGTATAGCGCAGTGGTTTAAGGCTCTGAGCTGCAAATCTGGAGACTTGGGTTTGAATCCCACAGCCCCCACTTGCATATACTGTGTGACCCTGAGCAAGTCACTTAACTTCCCTGTGTTCCCAGGTTGCACCTGTAAAAAAAGCTTTCAGCTTAGTGTGTCTCACCTGCTTAAACAATTGGGAAAAAAATCACCAGGAAGCCCTCTTCTGCTGACCATATCGGGGATGAGATGGGTGGTAGGGCTGTAGGAGGTCTTGCAGGTAGCTGGGCCCCAGTCTGTGTAGGGCTTTATAGGTCAGTAATCCGACTTTGAAGGTGATCTGCCACCTAATAAGGAGCCAGCACATAGAGTGCAGCACAGAGAGTGCAGCACAGGTGTAACATGACATGACCGCGAAAGGCCAGTCAATAACCTGGCTCCCGCATTCTGCTCTAGCTGTAGGCAGTGGAGATCAACCCTCGATTGCCCTAGGTAAAGGGCATTGCAGTAATCAAGATTACCCGAGGGAATCCGGTGTTTAATCCTGGTGATGTTTCTAAGATGGTAAAAGCCACTCTAGACCACCGCCCACACTGACGTTCAAGTGTTAGGCCACTATCCGGCACACCACTAAGATGTTTCACCTTAGCAGAGGTGAGAAGCTGGGAATCACCAAGCCTAAGCCCAGTGACTCGACCAGCCTGCACTCTAGCCCACAGGAGACCAGATTCCACCACCAGTATTTCCGTTTTGTCCGGATTTAACCTTAACCAGTTGACACACATCCAGTCCTGGATTTCAGCAAGGCACTGACTGAAATCAGAGACCGTATCCTGTTATTCAGGCATAAAAGACAGGTACAGTCGAGCATCATCAGCATAGGAATGAAAACTCAATCTGTACCATCTAATAATGTCCCAGTGGTGGTATATACACTGCAAGCAACATGGGGGACAAAATGGAACCCTGTGGAACCCTGCATGGCTGGGGCAGTGGGCTGGAGGAAAAAGGCCCCAAGACCACCCTCTGCGTCCTGCCAGTGAGGAAAGAATGAAACCAATTTAGGGCTGTACCAAAGAGTCCATAATAAATCTACAGGCAATCCAATAGCACTCCATGGCCCACAGTGTCAAATGCGGCCAAGAGGTCGAGGAGAACAAGGACGGAATGCATCCTTCTGTCCCTTGCCACCAGGAGATCATTAAACACACAAACCAAGGCAGTCTCAGTACTGTGCCTTTTCCTAAAACCTGAATGGAGAGGGTCGTAGATGCCTCAAGTTGACAGATTGGCCTCCAGTTGTAAAGTCACCAACTTCTCAATAACTTTCCCAAAAAATAGTAGGTTAGAGACAGGTCTGTAGTTTGCCAGGCAGTCCGGGTCCAATGATGGTTTTCCCAAGAGGGGTCTTACAACCACCGCCTTAAGAGGCTCAGGAAAGAACCCCCCTCGCTAAAGAACACCAGACTGTCCTAGCAAGGACCGGGCCGATGAACTCAGCGTACCCTACGAGAAGGCGTGTCAGGCCCTGGTCCAAATTACAGAAGGTGGGCCTCAACTCCTAGGTCAAAGTCAGGCCAGACAAACACTACCCGTGGCAGTCACTGCAAGCCCCAATGGAGGATGCAGATTGGATCCCCGATCTGACAGAGGAGATCTTATCAGCAAAACACAAAGCAAACTCATCACACTTAGATTGTGAAAAAGCTCTGACAGACTGAAGAAAGGCCAGATTACATAGCCTGTCGACACTCCAGAAGAGGTGAGCTGGTCTGTTAGTTGCTGCAGCAATCCCCCTGGACAGGAACTCTGCCTTCTTACAGGAGATTGCTGTCTGATACTCTCTATATAATGAGACATCAAAATAGGCTTGTCCCCATCAGACCCGGATCTCTGCCAGTGCCTCTCTAACCTTCAGCCCCTCACCTTCAACTTCCTGAGAATAACATCAAACCATGGGGATCTCTGGTGTGAGATGAGGTGCTGAACATGAACCGGTGCGATAGAGATGAGGGCGATGCTGACGGTCCTATTATAGGCCGACACCAACTCCCCCGGCTCATCGCATGCACTCATCACACCTGATAGGTCCAGCACTGCCATTAGACCCTCCGGGGTCAAACCCCTCAAAGGGCGGTACTGGATCATCTCCATAGGGGAGGGTCTAGCGGGGGAGGCTTCAAACATGAACTTCATGGTACAGTGGTCTGACCAAATGACTGGTTCCACAATGAGGTCAGTAACCTCCAGTCCCAATGAGAAGACAAGGTCCAAAGAGTGGCCGTGTACATGGGTTGCAGAGGTTACCACCTGTGTCAGGCCCAAAGATTGCATTAATTGGAGGAAGTCTTGTCCAAACGGCGAGAGTTCGTCATCGACCCAGGTGCTGAAGTTGCCCAGAATTATCCATCTGGGTGACTCCAGTAGCACAGTATGAAAAAATTACTTACCATAGCCAATGAACATGAGAGAACACATGCACCCAGTCATGGTAAATGGCATACAGATGCAAGGGTTAAGGGACACAGGGGCATCCCTGACATTGGTGAAATGGGATCTAGTACAGCCTGGTCAGCTTATCCCAAACAAATACGTGACTGTACAGGACTTTGCAGGTGAAGCGAAAACATTGCCACTGGCCAGTGTTCTCCTGGACTGGGGTGAAACAGGGGGAACTGTGCAACAGGTGGCTGTAGCTAAAACGTTAGCAGTAGATGTGATCTGGGGTAACAATCTCCAACAGGGGATGGTATGTGCTGTTACCCATAGACAAGCGGCAAGGGAAAATAGTAGTTCCCTGAACCCCACAGAAACCAGTGTGGAAACCACGGAGAGGCTGGTTCCCCAGCCTGTGTCTCCAGATGGGGAGACTGATAAAAAGGGGATAGAAATTTCCCTGGTAGCGAGTGACCACACAGCTACGGAAGGTTACTCAGAAGAGGAAGGGGTGACCAACTGTCAGAGGGTTAGGATTGACAGTGATCCTGAGGGCCCTGACGCTAGTGCTAGGGACCCTAGTTTAGCGACTGAAGGGGACTTGTCCCATGCCTTGGGACTGTGTGAGGGGTTTGCAGCTGCTCAGAGGAGTGACCCTAGTTTAGAGAAGCTGAGGGCTTGGGCAGACTCTGAGGGCACACAGGGAGGTGACGGCAGACATAAGGTTTATTGGGAAAATGGACTTATGTATACACAGGCAGTACAGACAGAGGGAGGGATGCTAGGCAGGCAGCTTGTCGTTCCCCAGGGGTGTCGTGAGCAGTTGCTTAAAATTGCACATGATAGTCCCTTGTCTGGTCATCTTGGAAATGAAATGAACTATGCAGCGGTTGGCCCAGAATTTCTACTGGCCTAACTTCACCCAGCAGGTGAAGGAGTATTGCAGGTCTTGTCACCGGTGCCAAGAAATAGGGAAGGCAGGCAAGAAAACCCAAGCCGCCCTGATCCCCTTGCCCATAGTGGAGGAGCCATTCCAGAGTGTGGGAATGGATATTGTGGGGCCTTTAAATACCCGCAGCTCCTCAGGGAAGAGATTAATCCTGACTGTGGTGGATTATGCCACCCAGTACCCAGAGGCAGTCACCCTATCCTCACTGAGGACAGACAAAGTGGCAGATGCCTTACTTGGGATTTTCTCCTGTGTTGGGTTTCCACAGGAGGTAATCACTGATCGAGGGTGTTCCTTCATGTCGGACCTGATGAAGTGTTTATGGGAGAAGTGTGGGGTGGTGCAGAGATGCACGACACCGTATCACCCACAAGCCAATGGGCTTGTGGAATGTTTCAATAATACCCTAAAGTCAATGCTCCGGGCGTTTGCTGAACAGCATGGGAAGGACTGGGAGAAAAACCTTCCCCACCTTTTATTTGCATACAGGGAGGTGCCCCAAAAGTCGACAGGATTTTCCCCCTTCGAACTCTTATATGGACGCTGGGTACGTCCACTGACACCACTGACTACCCTCTTTAACAAATCATGGGAGGATGGGGTGGTACCCGAGGACTGGAGGAGGGCAGATGTGATTCCCTTCACAAAAGTGGGAGCAAGGCAGAAGCAGGAAACTATAGACCTGTTAGTTTAACCTCAGTGATAGGGAAAATGATGGAATCACTTCTAAAGGAAAGAATTGTTGCGTATCTAGAGGCCAGAAGGGCACAGGACCTCAGGCAGCATGGATTCTACAGCGGAAGGTCATGCCAGACTAATCTGATAGATTTCTTTGACTGGGTGACCAAAGTAGTAGATCAGGAGGGCTGTGGACATGGCCTACCTAGACTTTAGCAAGGCATTTGACACAGTCCCACACAAAAGATTAATATATAAGTTAGCCAGCCTGGGAGTGGGTCCCAAGATGACAGCCTGGGTAAAGAATTGGCTGGAGAATAGGACACAGAGAGTAATAGTAAATGGAGTCCACTCAGAAGAAAGGAGGGTTATAGCGAGGTGCCGCAGGGGTTCAGTAATGGGACCAGTCCTCTTCAATGTCTTTATAAGCGACATTGCAGAAGGACTGGAAGGAAAAGTATGTCTCTTTGCAGATGACACTAAGATCTGCAATAGAGTTGATGCACAGGGTGGGGTGGAAAGGATGAGAAGGACTTGGCAAGGTTAGAGGAATGGTCAAATGTATGGCAGCTTAGATTCAATGCTAAGAAGTGCAAGGTAATGCACCTGGGAAACAAAAGCCCAGGGAAGAATACACAATGGGGGTGAGATACTAACAACAACAAAATGGAAAGGGACCTGGGGTAGTCATATCAGATGACCTAAAGGTGGGCAAGCAATGTGAGAAGGCAGCAAGGAGGGTTGGGGATACTGGGATGCATAGGAGAGGCATCACCAGTAGAAAACAGGAAGTTATTATCCTCTGTACAGACAGCTGGTCAGACCCCATCTGGAGTACTGTGTGCAGTTCTGGAGACCCAATCTCCGCAAAGACATAGACAGGATGGAAGCTGTCCAGAGGAGGGCACTAAAATGGTGCAGGGTCTGCACGGAGGACATATGAAGAGAGACTTAAGGAGCTAATATGTATGTAGCCTCGAGGAAAGGAGGGAGAGGGGACATGATAGAAACTTTCAAGTACCTCAAGGGAATCAACAAAGTCCAAGAGGGTAGCATCTTTCAAAAAAGAGGTGCAAGAACAAGAGGGCACAATTTGAAGATAGAGGGGGCGCCTCAGAGGTAATTTAAGGAAGTATTTTTTTCACAGAGAGGGTTGTGGATGCATGAAATGGCCTTCGGAGGAGGTGTGGAGTCAAAATCAGTGGTGGAATTCAAGCATGCATGGGATAGTCATAAGGCAATTCTGGGGGTGGGGTAGGAAGAAGTAGGCTGCTGGTTAACTAGGATCTGCAGCTTATCCAGTAGGTAGAAATGGGCAGACTGGTGGCCAAGCAGTCCTCTCGTCAAATCTATGTTTCTATGTTTCTATCATGCGGGCCCTAGACTTAATCCGGGAGGACTGGGAAGGCAAACACACCACCCAGGGAACTCCCATTGTGGATTATGTCCTTAGGTTTAGGGAAAGGCTGAAGGAGCTTATGGGGACAGCCTAGAGCAACCTGGCAGCTGCCCAACAGAGACAAAAGGTGTGGTATGACCACAGAGCCAGAGCTCGCTCATACATGGTGGGTCAGGAAGTCATAGTCCTTATTCTGGTCCGGAAAGACAAGCTGCAAGCTGAGTGGACAGGACCGTACAAAGTGGTTACGAAGGTAAATGACATGAACTACATTGTGGAGTTACCTGACCGTAGACAGACTGAAAGGATGTACCATGTCAACATGATGAAGCCATATGCAAACAGGGCTGACATGGTGTTAGCAATATGTAGTCATGGGGAGGGAACAGATGAAGGAGACCCCCTTCTGGACTTGCTGGAAGAGAGTAAGCGGGAGTCCTCTGTGGAGGCAGTAAAACTGTCTCCCCAGCTGACCCTGGACCAGAGCCAGAAAGTGAGGGAGGTTTTAGCAGACTTTGCCCCCTTGTTTAGCGCCAAGCCTGGACTAACCCCCTTAGCAACACATGATGTGGAGACAGGGACACAGACGCCCATACGGCGGACAGCATATCGGGTGTCAGTGGCTGTCCAAAAGGACATTAGGAGGGAAGTGGAGGAGATGCTGGATTTAGGAGTAATCCAGAGATCCCACACAGCCCCTGGGCCTCACCCATAGTCCTTGTGCCCAAGCAAGATGGCTCAACTCATTTCTGTGTGGACTATCGTGGACTGAATGCAGTCACAATGTCCGATGCCTACCCGATGCCCCGGACGGATGAACTCCTGGACAAGTTGGGAGGGGCAACCTACCTTATGACTATTGAACTGACCAAGGAGTATTGGCAGGTAGAACTGACAGACAGAGCTAGGGAGAGGTCGGCCTTCATCACTGCGATAGGCTTATTTGAGTGTAAAATAATGCCTTTCAGAATGAAGAACGCCCCAGCCACTTTTCAAAGGTTGGTGAACCAGGTGTTGAATGGTGCTGAGGAGTACGCCGTAGCGTACCTGGATGACATAGCCATCTTCAGTACCAGCTGTGAGGAACACCTTTCACACCTTAGGGAAGTGCTGGGCAGGATACAGAGGGCCGGGCTCACTGTCAAAGCCGAGAAGTGCCAGGTGACCATGGGGGAAGTGGCATACCTCGGGCATGTGGCAGGCCGGGGACAGCTCCGTCCTAACCAAATAAAGATAGAGGTGATTCAGGCGTGGCCCAGACCAGAAACCCAGAAGCAGGTCAGGAGTTTTCTAGGGACAGCAGGCTACTACAGAAAGTTTGTACCTAATTACAGTGCCCTGGCTGCTCCCCTATCTGACCTGACAAAGAAAAAGATGCCAAAGAAAATTACTTGGGGCCCAGCCTGTGAGGAAGCCTTTACCAGACTGAAGGAGGCACTGTGCAGTGCTCCTGTTTTGACAAGTCCGGACTATAGCAAAACCGTTATAGTTCAGACGGATGCCTCAGACATGGGTATTGGGGCAGTACTTAGCCAGAAGTCTAGCCAAGGGACAGACCACCCAGTTGTGTATTTAAGCAGGAAGCTTATCCCCAGGGAGCAAGCATACTCCACGGTGGAAAAGGAGTGTCTTGCCATAGTGTGGGCCCTGAAGAAATTAGAGCCATACTTGTATGGGCAACATTTTGTGGTGCAGACTGACCACAACCCCCTGGTTTGGCTGACGCAGATGGGAAAGAGCAATGGGAGACTACTAAGATGGACTCTTGCTTTGCAAGGATATGATCTGACAATCATACATAGGGCAGGCATTAATCAGAACGCCGATGGGCTGTCTAGGGTCTATGAGGAGTGAACTGATTTGGGAAGCTCATCCCATGTAGGGGACAGATCCCCCAGATTCAGTCTAGGTGGGGAGGAGTGTGGCGTAGACAGCCAGTTCTGAGTGCTGTATTATATTTTTTTAATATAAACTGCATTAATGTCTGTGCTGAAAATTCAAATGCTCTAGGAATGACCCCCCCAGATTTTAGCTGACAGATGCAGGCCAAGAGAACTGCTGACAACATTGTATCTCACACTCAGTCTTTTTAGAGACAATGTGTTACTGGAAGACTGTTATTAAGGATACTGTTTCTCTGAGCTAATTACAGAGTTAAGTTAATTTTGTTAAGAGAGAAATCATAAACTAGGTTTATGACATTAAAATAAGGGAAGCTAGGATGTTACATAGAGGTGTAAGGTTGTAAATGACCCTATGAAGCCTGTATGAAGAGGGTACAGCATGAAATCAAAAGAGGTGTCATTGAAACTTGAATTATGCTAAGGTTGCAGAATTAATACATCCTGCATAGCTGTATAGTACAGATTAATAAAATTACATCCTGTGGTTGTATAAAAATATATTTTTGTTAGATATTTGACCAGAGGAGGGGCTGGATGACTTCACCAAAAAGGGGTTGGCCAATACTGCTTGAGAAGATTATTCTCTTTCACTAAAGAGATGCATTTGTATCTGACACTGACTAAGGAAACATCTGAGCACTGACTGAAAACAGGTATTTAGAAAGCTAGACAAAATTTAAATATAGTTGTAGGAATTGCACTGTTTTAAACCTTGTTTTGTTTAAAGATATGTATGTTTTTTGTTGTACGAGTTCTGTATTTTATGTCTGACATATTATATATTTTAGTAAAAACTCTAATTTTAGAGCAAACCTGGTCTGTCTTTGAATTGCTTTCTTTTGTTAAGAAATATTTATGGTTCAGCAGACATATAGCTTGTATGGTGGTACCAAACTGGGAAACAGAAGCATTTTAAATCTGAGGTCTTTATTAAGTTTTAAGGGTTCATCTCTGAATACCTGGTTAGGTGCCCATAGGCAAAGATATCTGGCCTCCAGAAGACAGATATATCTGAGCCTGTGTATTGGGTATGCTAGCAAGAGGTTACAGTTTGAATTCTACCTGAAGAGACCAAAGGTTGATCCGAACTCACAAAAACAGACAAGAGGGTTACCTTGTCTGTTACACTGTTCACAGGACTGCGTTTAGAGGTTGGCATTTTGGGAGTAGAGGGCCTGACCCGCTGAGTGAATCTGTGACACAGTCCCTTTCCCTTTTGGGCCAAGAGTCGGGCTCCACTGCCTTCCCCTGAAGGAGTTTTGCTACTTCTGCTCCAATAGAACTGCTTCTGATGGGGTGGCAGGTCTGAAAACTCTTGCCTTCAGCCTGGGTAAGACCTTGAAACTGAAAGCAAGGCCCTGGCTCACTACCTCCAAGACTCACTTGTCCATGGTAATGGAACTCCAAGCCTGGAGATAATGAGCCAGCCTGCCCCCTAAATATTCTTGAGGCCTTCCAGTGGCAGTTTGCCACCTTTTGGCATAACAGAACTGAATGCAGAAAACTATCCAAACAGAAATGGTTCTCTTGGATGCTGCTTTTTTTACCCTGCTCTACTTCACCGTAAGTGACAAACAGCAGAGTATTAGGGGACCTGACATCCTTTGTGTGGTTCAAGTCATACCTCAGAGTTCTCGACCCATTCTTACCAATAGCACTATATGGCGTTGGAACCATCCATTGTTTAACCTGACCCAAAATGGACACCGGGAGAGAATTAGTGTTTAACATTCAGACTGTGGGGCTTTCACACTCCTGGGGTGGATTTTGCAGTAAAGAACACTGGAAGTGTGATTGACCGATTCAGATAAAATTCACAACATCACTTTGGGGAGGAATTTTGTTAGTTCTCAAGACTACCTTGTCCCTGTGGAATATGATATATTTATTTACGTACTTAAAAGTTGGTAACCAGGAAAAGCACATCGAGCCGAGGCACGTTTCCGGGTACGATCCAGGGAAGCAAACAAGACAGGAAAACAAAAGAGTACATTGTTACATACAGAAACTGTAGAAACCAAAAATAACATAACTGATCATACGAGCTAATACAAATCACAAACAGTAATTTAACAATGAGCAGCAGTGTAGCAGTGAGAACAAATAGGTGAATAGTTTACAGTAAGTGCTGCTAGGGAATCAGAGTCGTAGAGTTTGCCAGGGTTAAGAGAATGTAGGGGTGAGAGGCAAGTGTATGGGAAAAAACTAGGGAGCAGGGATGGAGCAGGAGTGGGGACAGTTTTTGTTTTTTTTGTTTTTTTTCAGTCTTTGGTAACCAGGTAAGGCCCACTAGGCACAAGTATCTGTTTTCAGGGGTGATCTGGGAGCACTGTGCAGTTAAGTGACTTGCTCATAGTCACACAGTATGCAAGTGGAGGTTGTGAGAATCAAACTCAGGTCTGGTCTGCTGGCTGCATCAAGAGTGTTCACACTTCGTTCCTCTAACCTCTAGGCTATACTGCCAGCCCAATAGAACATATTGGGCCAGGGAGTAGACGAAGAAGGGATTTGAGAGAGGTGAGTGAATGTGAGTGGCGAGTGTCCTGGGGAAGTTGGTTCCATGATATGGAAGGCGACAGGAAAAGGCTGCCTGACCAGCCCTAGTGTGAGGGTGTGGGAGGGAGAAACAGTGAGATTCTTTGGAATGAGGGGAGTAGGTAGAGGGGCTTGTTGGCATGAGGAGGAAGAAAAGATAGGAGGGGGGTGTTCCAAGCCAGTATTTAGCAATGAAGGAAAGGCAGTGGGTCTCCTGAATGTGGGACAGAGGCTTGATGGAGAGGAAAGAAAAAATTACTTACCATAATAATCTTGTTTCTTCCAGGGGATACTCTAATATTCATAACTCTATGCAGTATGCCTTTAAGTCTGATCTGCCTGGAGATAGAATGTTATGCTAATGATGGAACACCATTGGCATGTGCCACTTTTCAAATGCTGCCCCTATCAACTGCCTACATTCTAACTTCTCGGATTTCATGGACGCCTGACAAGACAGGCTCCACAAGGAAAATACCTACATAATAATTATAATAATAAGCTTAACACCCAAAAAGCCTCCGATGGGAGGGAGTAACCACAAAGAAACACCCCCAAATGTCAGAATCACCTGAAGAGGGTAAAAACCAATGTAAACAGTTTAAAAAACAGATACACCTGGTTACACAGCATGGAGTGCAGAGGCCACTGGTTCTAGAAGGGGAGGCAGGGTGGGAGAGTTTTGAATACTGGAGTACCCCCTGGAAGAAACAAGATTACTGTGGTAAGTAATTTTTTCTTCTTACCCCAGGAATACTCCAATATTCCTAACTCTATATAAACTAAGAAGCCGTACCTTTGGAGGTGGGCACAGAACCTACTTTGGAAACAGACTCTGCAGGACAGATGTGCCCGATCTGGCACCACCTCTAGCCTGGGTGTCCAGGCTACAGTGCTTCGTGAAGGTGTGTACTGTTCTCCATGTAGCTGCTTTACAGATGTCCACCAATGGGACATCCCTGGCAGCTGCTATAGTAGCAGCTGTACCCCTTGTGGAATGGGCCCTCAGCCCTGCTGGGGGGCTCTTTTCCAGCTTTTGAGTAGCAAAACTGAATACACTGAGCTATCCAGCAAGCAATGGACCTCTTAGGTGCTGCACTTCCTTTTCCCACATCCCCATAAGTCAGGAACAGCTGTTGCCTGGCCTGTCTATGGGTCTTAGTGACAGTCATGTAGTAGCTAAGAGATCTCTTGACATCAAGACTGTGTAGTCTACGTTCACCTGAGCTAGAATGCTCAGTGAAAAAGACAGGTAAGGTAACAGACTGGTTTAAATGGAAATCAGAGACCACTTTAGGGAGAAATTTCCTGTTGGTTCGCAGGACCACTTTGTCCTAGTGGAAGAAAATGTAGTCCTGTGAGATGCAGAGAGCCTGGAGCTCACTGATCCTTATGGCAGAAGTCACTGCCACTAGAAAAACTGTTTTCCATGTGACATACTTCAAATGAGCTGAAGACATGGGCTCAAAGGGGGGGTCCCATGAGCTTGGCTATGCACATATTTAGGTCCCAAGCTGGTACCAGTTCCCTGTGAGGGGGGCTGCAGGTGGGCTAGACCTTTAAAGAACCTCTTGAAAATAGGGTCCGATGCCATAAAAGCACTCCGTCCAGCTGAGATATAAGCAGATGTTGCAGCTACAGTAGATGGACCTTTAAAGTAGTGGGCTGCAGGCCCAGTGAGTGCAAATGTGTAAGGTAATCCGGCACAGCTGGAACCCCTGCCTGTGATGGCACCACATCCTTGGTGGAACACCAAATGGAGAACCTTTTCCTGAGGCGGAGGTTTTCTTAGTGGAGGGCTTCCTGAACCCTCTTAAAATGTCCAGAACACTTTCTGAGAGATGTAAGCCTACATACTCAAGGTCCTCAAGAGCCATGCCTTCAGACTGAGGGATCTGAGGTTCGGGTACAGGACCCTCCCTTGACTGGAGGTTAACAGGTTGTGCCTCCGAGGATGGTGTATTGGTTCAGCCACAGACATGCAGAGCAGCAGAGAGTACCATGGCTGCCGGGCCCAGTCTGGTGCTATCAAGATCAGACCTGAGCTTGATCAGTACTCTGTACACCAGAGGGAAGGGAGGGAAAGCATAAAGGTGATTCCCTGACCAATCCAGAGCCAGAGCATTCAGGGGTATTGATCCCTGTGTTAGGGGTCTGCAACAGTATTGTGATACGTGGTGTTTTTTTGTGGGATGCAAAGAGATGTAACTCTGGGGTACCCCACCTTCTGAAAATCACTCCCACCACCTGTCTGTTCAGGGCCCATTCATAATGGGTCTGGTTGATCCGACTCAGAGCGTCTGCTAGGGTATTGTCCTTGCCTGGCAGATGAATGGCCTGAAGGGAAACTCCTAGGCAGTAGGCCAGGCTCCATATTTTCATACCTCCTGTGCAGAGAGGTCCCTGCTTGTTTATGTAATACATCGTGGTGGCATTGTCTGTTCTAATCTGTACCACCCTTCCCTGCACTAGTGATGTGAAGGCCTTGATTGCCAACAACACTGCTCTTAGCTCCAGCAGATTTATATGCTGGAGTGACTCTGTAATGGACCATGTGCCATGAGTGATGTGATCCCCTAGATGGGCACCCCAATAATGATGCATCTGTTGTGAAAACCCTGAGGTGGAACTGAATGTCTCTCATCTGGAATCTGAAACCCAGGACTGTGCCCGTGGCTGCTGCCATGTGGCTCAGGAGCTGTAGAAACTGTCTTAAAGTTTTTAGTCTGTTCAGGCTGAAGGAGCCTGCCATTAGCAGAATATTTCTTACCCTGTCCAGAGGCAGGTAAGCCCTGCCCTCCTGGATATTTAGTTCAGCTCCTATGAACTGCAACACTTGTGCAGAGAGAAGGACTGATTTTTTGAGGTTTATCAGAAACCCCAGTGACTCTAAGAGTCCTTGGGTGAGCTGCAAATGTTCCCTTACCTGTTGTGGTGATTTTCCCATCACCAACCAATCGTCCAGGTAAGGGAAAACTGTGTTACCTAACCTTTGCACGTGTGCCACAACCACTGCCAACACTCTGTGAACACTCTTGGAGCAGAAGTGAGACAGAAAGGCAGGGTTGAAAACTGGTAATGACCTGAAGGGAGTCTGAACCTGAGGTACTTTCTGTGAGACTCCCTTATGGGGATGTGGAAGTAAGTATCTTTTAAGTCCAAAGATGACAACCAATCTCCTCTTTGGAGTGTTGGCAGAATGAATGACAGGGTTCCCATTTTGAACCTTGGCTTTATTACGTGCCTGTTTAGCACCCTTAGGTCTAGAATAGGCCGCCACTCCCCATTTTTCTTTGTTGTGAGGAAGTATCTTGAATAAAATCTCTTTCCCTTTTGTTGTGGGGGCACAGGTTCTACTGCCCTTGACAACCATAGGTTTTGTACCTCCTTTTCCAGCAGCTTCCTTTCTGCATTGGAAGCTGGCATGAACACTCTGGTTCTTAGAATGGCGAGGGATTTGAAACTTAGGGACAAACCCTGACTCATTACCTCTAGGACCCACTTGTCTGTGGTGATCTGTTGCCAAGCCTGGAAATAGTGAACCAGCCTGCCCCCTACTGGTAGTGGGGAGGAGGCCTGGGAAAACATGTCAGGGGTCTTGTTTTGCTGTAGGCTGGGACTGGGAACCATACCTGGAACCCCTTCTGCCCCTGCCCCTGAAGTATCCTTGCTGTAGGTACTGCTGAACCTGGAGTACAGCCATGGCCAGGTAAAAAGGCCTGGTGTGGAAAGGTCTGCCCCGCCTCCCCTTCCATACAGCCTGGTGGAGGGAGAGGCCCTTTCTTTAGCACAGTTGCTTTTGTAGGTGGCTTTGTATTCATCCACCTTTTTCATGTAAGCCTCTGTCTTATCTCGAAAGAGGGAATGACCCTCCACAGGAAAGTCAATAGCCTTGGCCTGTGTATCTTGAGTGAGGTTTGTGGCTCTCAACCAGGCAAACCTCCTTTGTGTGACAGTATTAGCCATCCACCTGGCAGCAGTATCATTAGTGTCTGCTGCCATCTGAAATTGGTATTTGGCTGCTTCCAAGCCAAACTTAGCAGTCTCAGCAAAATCAGCTGAGAGACCAGCTGGGGCTTTGTCTGCCATAGCCATGACAGACTGCCATAGAGATTTCTGATATTGGGCTGCATAAGCCTGGAAATGTGCTTGCCTGATGGTGAAGGAGACTGACAGGTAGCCATTCTTGGCCATACTGTCAATTTTTCTGGAATCTTTCTCTGACGGATGAGAGGCCAGATGTACTTTTGTCCTATCACAGGCTGCAGCTTGTACTATCCCCTGATGGTCAGGGTGAGAGAACAAAAATTCATCCCCCTCCCTGTCCAGCTGGTGGGTCTGTTCATGAAAAGGGGTTACCAAAGTGTGACATGAGGGTCAAATTTTCAGATTACTTCTAAATTAGTTTTGTGATTCATTTCAAGATACTATGACCCAAGCATGAAAAAAGAAACATATTGGGAGATAAAAGCTTCACATGTTCCTGAGAAAAAATAATGCTAATGTGGTGAGTGTAACAAGTGACACCACAAATCGTGGTGAATGCAACATGTGACACAAGACACTTGTTTTAGTTGTAAAAAGTTTACTAACATATGTCATGAGTTATTGTAAACATGAAAAACAAATATTTACAAGAATTCTATTGCATTAATGTCAAATTTGATGTTTGGCACCACGTACTGTGGTGAATGTAACAAGTGACACCACACATATGTTTTGGTCACTACAAAAGTTGCCTAACAATTAACGTACTACTACTGGCTGATATAATGCTACAAAACAGGTAAAAAATTGACATTTATATTACTGGCAAGTGTGATGTTTGACACCACATGCCGTGGTGAATGTAACGAGTGACACCACACCTTTCTTTTAGTTGTAAAACCTTTACTGAACATGCCCAACAGCTAACATGCTGCTTCTAATGACTGACATAGCGCCACAAGAGCTGGAGAAATTTGACAATTCAACAACATTACTGACAGATGTGATGTGTGACCCAACATACCGTGGTGAATGTAATTATCCATCAAATGTGTTTCCGTTTTAAAAAAAACTTTACTGAACATTACTAACAGCTAACATACTACTGGCTTATAAAACATGAGTTAACAAGAATGGACAACCTGATTGGTTGAGTCTCTTTGTAAGGCTGTATATTAAGTTAGCATTAATCCATGGGCCAGCGAAGTGACTGTGGAGTTCTCCCGCCAGCTCATGTTTTTGAAGATTGAAAAGCAATGTGTAGGGATGTCTATTTTCAATCCTGTTAGTGAGAGATGTTATTGCATCGCATTTTGACACCAGTTAATTCCAGCGCCGTCTCAGAATTTGGTATTTGGTATTGATGGTCTGCAGTTCCTCAGGTAGAAGATTGAGAGTGCCCTTCCCTTCAAAGTTTATGGGCCCATAAAATATGCGCATTCTCTTCCATATTGAATCTGTGTCCTTGCGTCGTGGCCACGTGAAGCTGCTAGCCCCATGCTGCTGCATAAAGCTGAAATTGTATTTGCCATGCTCATCCATGGTGGTTAGCTGACCGATGTAGAAGGTCTTTGAATAATACATGGCATAACATTTGTTCACCTGTATATGTTCTTTTGACTTCACTTTCTTTGAACAGGCAGAAGGAGTTGCTGCATCAGAGCTCTGGTTGGTGGTGCTGCTGCTTGGTGGAACAGCCAAAGTCTTGGGAACCATGGCAGATGAAGGAGTGGCTGTATCAGTGCTCTGGTTGATGGTGCTGCTGATTGATGGAACAGCTGGAGTCTCAGGAACCATGGCAGATGAAGGAGTGGCTGTGTCCAAGCTCTGGTTGGTGGTGGTGCTGCTGCTGCTTGAGGGAACAGCCAGAGTCTCAGGAACCATGTCTTTGTCAGGATGGGTTGGCAGGGTAGTATCAGGCATTTTGACAGGAGATGCTGAGGTCACATGTGTGATTGGCATGTCATGGCTCAAATATCCAGAAGATTTCCCAAGTGTACAAAACTTCCATGATTCCACATGACGAGTTCTCACATGGGCCATCTTCCCTTTGACATGGTCTACAGAAACAGCTCAGTTCTCTTGTTACAACCATGCCGTCTGCCACAGACTTAGCACTATGGATCCTCCGTGTTCCAGGTATGGTGCGCACTTCAGGTCCTGCTCGCTGTTTTATTTGCCCGTCTCCTATCCAAAAGAAGGTTCTTAGCACATGGCTGCATCCTTCATTGTTGTTTGTTTTTGTCAGATTACTTGCACAAAATTGGAATAGTTCTTCTGCATTACAATCACTGCCCGATGATTCTGTACCGCCAAACTTGCAGCAGATTTGATGACAGCACTTTCTCCGTCTGATGGGCCTTTCCCATGACGTGAACCAAAAAAGGCTCATTCAGTTTGAAACCCGTTCTGTATTGGTGAAGATGAGATAGAGTTAAAAGCCCACTTAGTTTTATATTGACCTCCGCAGCCATCAGTGAACTGTATCACTCATTCAATATTCAGTTTGCGAATGTTACGTAGATGTCTATTTGCAAGTCCCACAAAATGGTGAACAGCATGGTGGTCATGCTTAAGGTCATTTGATATAAAGTCAATATAGTCAGTGACAAGGCCTTCACATTTTGAACACCTGTAGTACGTGACTATGGAGTGTACTGTGGCCTGTTCATGGTGCCAATGACAGGCCTGAATTTCATCTTGGAACTTACAAGTGTAATTCTCTGCGAAGTCCAGCACCATTGGGACCCAACCTGTTGGCATTTGGTCTTTCAGAGTTATGAACTGATTATGTTGTCATGATGCAATGTGCAGATGTTGGCACAAAAAACTCATCTTCTGTTACCATTTCCATAAGTTGAGTCACAGTGTTTGTTTGCATTGGAGCACTTTTCTAGACTGTTTAACCACAGTGTCATTCATGTCTCTGGTCACACTGACAGTCTCCCATTGGAACCATTTGACTAGATAATTTCCATGTTTCTGCACAAGTTCCTCTGTTTTCTTAAATATTGCATTGGTACTGCAGTTCTCACAAGTTTTGCTGATTCAATTGTTTGCAAAAAGTTTGTCACCAGGTGGGCGTAGGCACATGGTGAGCTCTACAGCCCTATAAAATGTTTTCAATTTTGCATTGTGGCAAATATTTAACATCGGCAAACCGATTCAAGGATTGCAGCTTTAACTCTGCATTGGCACTGTACTCACACAGGCACTGATCCAGTTTTTGATGCCTGGCGAGTTTGATATTTGTTGGTCTCAGGCTGCGGAACTTAGTGGACCCTATTTTTGTTTCAGGGTGTTGCTGGTGAATCTCCTGGTGGAGGCTATTAATGGTCTTGTCCAAGAAAGCCTTTGTTGCCCCAGTCCTTTTGGAAACTGCCTTCTTGTGAGGCAGTGGTGTAGAAGAGGCCTCAAAGAAGTTCTTAACATTCTTCACTGTTTCTGAAGATAGTGTAGCCTTGTGCTGCTTGCTCCTTGGCTCTCTTTCCCCCCTTGATGCCCTCATCATTCTCCTCCAACTGATTCCAAGTGCTGTGCTTGCACCACGGAGCATTCGGTACTTTTTCAGCACCAGAAAAGAACTTATAAAGCTCTTTTTGAATTCCTGCTGCTGTTTGGTATTGCATTCCTTCAGCTGCGACATTTTTTCCTTTAAAACCTCAACCATCTTGTCCTGAAGGTTAGTGCGGCAGGTCAAGCTCATGTTTTGCTTTGCCAGGGCATTCTGTTTTGCTGGTGAGCATGATGAAATTACCACACAGTAAGCAAATCAGATATATGTGACTGTGGCAGTCCTTGTCAGGTTTCTGAACTGCTTTTCTGATAGTGCTCTGTGAGCGCGGGCGCTGGGGTGTCACAGGATGTATCCTGGGTCAGGTCGGCCATTTGGGGTATCACAGGATGTATCCTGGGTCAGGTCAGCAATTGGTGTATCACAGGATGTATCCTAGGTCACACACGTGTTTTCTGCGAGAGATGCATTGCACATGGCACAGGTGGCAGCGGTTGGGGGTATGCAAATCGGTATCTTATTCTCTTTATTTTTCTTGTACAGTTCTCACCTTTTTTCATTCAATCGTCTGCATTTCTGACCAGACATGTTTCTCTGTTCTTTTGGTTTTCTCTCCCTCCAACGTGCTCTTTCTTCATTCTTCTTTTGTGAATCTTTTCTGGTGGTTGCCTTTGAAGAAGTGGCTGGGCAGTCTGCAGTCACTGCAGCTTGGGCCTTTCGTCCTCTGCATCGCTGCATTCTTAATCTGGCCTTCTCATTATAGTTTTTCCTCTTTTCTTCAACCATTGTATCTCGATAAGACTGTGACCATGCTTTGCATTTCTCCAAATAGATGGTATAATGTTCTGGATCCTTCCTGACATTTTCTCGGTACCGCTGACTTCTCTCCTTTTCCAACAGTGCATGGGGGAAATATTCAGTGCATCTCTGATCAAATCTGCAGCGGATACATGAGGTCTTCTTCTCATCTCCATTGCTTCAAAACATAAAAGTCTGACATTAGCTAGGCATTCCTCGCAAATAAAAAGCAGCAGACAGAGAGGCTGCACAGGAAACAGATGGACTGACACAAGAAGTAAGTACACACCTCACAAATGGCATGACGCGGATAAGCCGACCTAAAGGCGAAGCACTCCACATTCTCAGGCAAACAGACCAACCGAGGGAGATGCACTCAACATTCTTAGGCAAACAGACCAACCGAAGGAGATGCACTCCATATTCTGAGGCAGACTGACTGAAGGAGACACATTCCATATTCTCAGGCAAATAGATGGACTAAAGGAGACATGCTCCACTTTCTCAGACAAACAGATCAATCGAAGGCGACGCGCTCCACATTCTCAGGCAAACAGACGGACTAAAGGAGACGTGCTCCACTTTCTCAGGCAAACAGACTGATTGAAGGTGATGTACTCCACATTCTCAGGCAAACAGACCAACTGAGGGAAACGCGCTCAACATTCTTAGGCAAACAGACCGACCGAAGGAGATGCACTCCATATTCTGAGGCAGACAGACTGACTGAAGGAGACACACTCCATATTCTCGGGCAAATAAATGGACTAAAGGAGACGTGCTCCACTTTCTCAATCAAACAGACCGCTCGAAGGCGACGCGCTCCACATTCTCAGGCAAACAGACCAACTGAGGGAGACACGCTCAACATTCTTAGGCAAATAGACCGACCGAAGAAGATGCACTCCATATTCTGAGGCAGACAGACTGACCGAAGGAGACACACTCCATATTCTCAGGCAAACAGACGGACTAAAGGAGATGCGTTCCACTTTCTCAGGCAAACAGACACACTGAAGGAGATGCGCTCCACATTCTGAAGCAGACAGACCAACCAAGGAAGACATGCGCCACATTCTCAGGCAAACAGACCAACCAAGGAAGATGCACTCCACATTCTCAGGCAAACAGACTGATCGAAGGCAACACGCTCCACATTCTTAGGCAAACAGACCAATCAAGTGAGATGCGCTCCACATTCTGAGGCAGACAGACTGACCAAGGGAGACACACTAAATATTACCGAAGGAAACGTGCTAAACATTACCAAAGGAGATGGGCTACACATGCCACAAGAATCAAAAGGTCAAAGGAGACGCACTCAAAATTTTATGTAAACAGTCATTAAAGAAACAAACTATCCAAAAAAGGGCAATTTACACAGTCACTTTATAGAAGGTGAAACCAAACAGCAACATGGATCTCAATCCCCCCCACCAAACAAAGGAGGTTGCATGGTGCTTAAAATGTCCGAACGTGGGGGAACAAACACTGCTGAAAAGGCAGGAGTGCAGTTTACCAAAAAGGAAAAAATGTAAACTGCTTTTAAGCCATTAAAAAAAGGCTGATGTCCCTCCAGCTATGTCTGTGCTCACCTACGTTCACCCAGCCTGTCCAATCACAGAAGCAGTCTAAGCCACATAACAGCACGAATCTCAATCCCACCCTCCACCAAACAAAGAAGGCCGCATGGTGTTTAAAATGGCCGAACACAGGTGAACAAACAAACACAGCTGGAACAAAGGCAGGAGGACAGTTTACAAAAAAAAATGTAAACTGCTTTTAAGTCACCAAAAAAGGCCAGTGTCCCTCCAGCTATGTCTGTGCTCACCTACGTTTGCCCCAACAGTCCTATCACAGTAGTAGAAACCACATAGAAGTACGGATCTCAATCCCACCCCCACCTTCCACCAAACAAAGGAGGCCGCATGATGTTTAAAATGGCCGAATGTAGGGGAACAAACACAGCTGGAACAAAGGCAGGAGTGCAGTTTACCAAAAAAAAAAAAAAATGTAAACTGCTTTTAAACCACTAAAAAAAGGCAGATGCCCCTCCAGCTATGTCTGTGCTCACCTACGTTAGCCCGACAGCCCCATCACAGTAGCAGAAACCACATAGCAGCATGGATCTCAGCCCCCCACCAAACAAAGAAGTCCATGGTGTTTAAAATGGCCGAACATAGGTGAACAAACAAACACAGCTGGAACAAAGGCAGGAGGGCAGTTTACAAAAAAAAAATGTAAACTGCTTTTAAGCCACCAAAAAAGGCCAGTGTCCCTCCAGCTATGTCTGTGCTCACCTACGTTCGCCCCAACAGTCCCATCACAGAAGCAGTCTAAACCACATAACAGCAGGAATCTCAATCCCACCGTCCACCAAACAAAGGAAGCCACATGGTGCTTGCTCAAAATGGCTGAACATTGGTGCACAAACATACCTGTGCAAAGGTACAAGGACCATCCAGGTGTGTTTGTTGCCTATGTTTTGCCACACATTCACACCAGCAAACAAAGTAAACCCTTGCATAATTTAGCCAAAATAAAAGCATCCTTACCTGGTTCTGAAACACCATTCCAGAAGTCAGCACCACAAAAAAATGCACAGCTACCCATTAGGTCCAATGACTTGCACCCCCCCCATGCTGGAAGTCCTGCGATTGAGTGTTGCAGTTTCCCTGAACAATCTGTAACATTTGCTGGCATAAGTGTAGAGTAACTGTGACACCAGGAAAACCACGTGGTGAATGAACATGTAACCCAAAGTGTCTGGTGTCACGAACTAGCTCAAAACATGTATTAACACTCCAAAATCCCCCCTACCATGCTGCTTTTAACTGTTTTTAAAGTGCTCCAAATCCTAAACAGTGAGCCCTATAGCCAGCGATATTTACATATTTCCATGGACTTAACACCACTGGTCAGCTTGGTGATGGTAAAACAGGGCCTACCTCGGATGATCGTAATGCAGGCAGGCGGCTGTGACACGACGACTTCTCTTTTCATGTGCTCTAAAGGAAAATGGGGCTCCCCTTCGGTGTTTGCGGTTTTTAAACTGCAAAATGGACTCCGCCCATTGGCATGCCGCATCGCGAGTCCTGGCAGATCCAAATGTGGGTCTGAGGCACGTAGCATGAGTGGCGAACAGCAGAGCATGCGTGACGCAAAACGAGCATGGGGTGAAAGGTTGCCAAATGGGAGAACAAAAGCACTGTTAAAGAAACACAGCAGGGCAGCTAATGATGCAAGGGAGTTTAGGGGTTCTGATTCAGGAGCATTTAAAGGCACAGCTGCACCACAAGCTATTTGGGGAGGCTCTGGATGAACGAAACATGCTGTGATAACAGCAGTTACGTTCCCTATAGTAAATAAAAGGGTGAATACATTTTATATAGACTACCAGAAAATGGGGCAGATTGTTTGCAAACAAAGCATACACGTGTACTGCAGAAAAAAGTTGTATTGGCCGGCCCGTTGGCGCAGCGGTGGGATTTCCGCTTGCGACGCCGGCGACCCGGGTTCGGGAACGGACCCGAGTCGTCGGAGGGCCGGCCAGAGGGAGAGGATGGGCGTCCCATGGACTGCTCTCCTTCTCTGGTGGGAGGTTGGGGCAGCATCGGCGCTGAGGACTCCTGGCGGAGGCCGGGAGCTCACGCGCTGCCACGCTAGTCTCTGGGGAAGGCAGGGCGGTCACTGGCGTCATTGCACGTCCCCGCCTCCGGGAGGAAAACACAAGAAAAGAGGGAGGGGAGGTCCTCCGTCTAGGTGAAGCCTCCCCGGACTTCAATTCACCTCTACCGCCGCACTCCCAACTAGTTACTGGTCCTGCGGCACTGGAATTAGGGGAACCAGTGCCGCGGCCCTGCCCTCTGGGGGGCAAGCCAGGGGTGACTGGGAGGGGCGGCAAATAGGCAGGTGGTGGAAGCTCCGGGGCCGTGACTAGGCAGATGAGCGACGGAGGATCTCCCCAAAAAAAAAAAAAAAAGTTGTATTGTGGGGTAGCCAGGAAAAATAAAAGTGTTTAGGAGGAAAATAAAACAAGAGGATTTCAATCTCACGTTTTTGCATACTAAAGAACAGCCAAAAAGCTGGCTGATTTACAAAAAATATATATTTGCACACCATGAAACTGGATGTCCTTATCTTTCATATCTCTACTAATGACCCGCTATGAATAGCAATACCAAGGGCATTGCTGACACTTTTGAATGTTTTTGCTTTGTCACCTGTATATATACTGCCCATTGATAACCCCTTTTCATGAACACACCCTGGTATTTCTAGTCTATCCTCTTGTCTAAGGGAGGGACAGAACCAGGAGTTTGGAGGATTTTAAACATGTCCTTTTTGAAGAACTTGTTTACAGGGAGCAATAGTTTTTTGCTAGGTGTTAGACCCATCATCTGTAAGTATTCTGCTTCCTCCTCATCCTCTATTACTTCAGTGGTGGTTATGTCAAGGGCATCCACCATCTTTCTGACAAAAGTGAAGTGGGTTGAGTAATCTTCTGAAGCCCTGGGGGGTGAGCCAAACTCCTGTTCAGGGGAGACTTCAGGCTTGATAGGCTCCTCTTCACCCTCTTCTTCATACTCCCCATATTCCTCCATTTCTTCTTGGAAGGAAGACTGGGCAGAGGGTTGTTTGGTGTGGGTCTGAACCGATGCCTGCTGGCCAACATGCAGCATCCCCTGTAAGGCCTGTATAACTTTGAAGGCCTGTGCAATCTCCTGTGGAGAAGGCATAGTTGCAGTAACAACAGAAGTCCCCAAACGCTGCCCAGCAGGGGGTTCTGTGTGCTTAGTTTTCTTTCTTTTCTTTAATGCAACCGGGGAGTCAGACAGTTCAGCAGGCCTTTTTCCAAGGACCTGGGTACCCGTATCAGGGGTAGAGGTTGTAGTTGCTGTGGTTTCACCCACAGGAACCAAGGGTGCCAGCTGGTCAGAGCCTGAGGGACCCTTAGATGGAGGCAATTTCTTTTTAAGCCTTTACAAATGTTCTTCAAACGTTTTCTCAGGAAAGGTCTTGCAAATTTCACAATCAGCTTTTAGGTGTTCATAACCCAGGCAGGCCACACATGAAGTGTGCTTATCTGCTTCGGCAAACACCTCTCCACACTCAGTACAATTTTTGAAACCAGGCTCACCGGTTTTTCTGACATATTTCAAAACTGACAGGAAAAAAAAAAAAACGCAAAAGGATTTTAAATTTTAAAAGTTAGTTTGCAGTTGCGGTTGGTTTAGCAACCGATCAGAACAAGGAACCGGTTCAGAAAGAACCGAGGTTATCGGTTCAGTAACCGGTATTAGCGGTTACTAAAAACAAGTTTATGTAAACAAATTTAACTAAAATAAAGGAGTTTTAGTCACAAAACTCCATAACAAAGCTAAAAATTCCTGGTTTCCCTCTGGTTATCCCAAACCGTGAGATACCGAGAAAAACAATAAATTTAACTAAAACTAACTAGCGGTTAAGCTAAAAACAAACATAATGGCAGCAAATGAAAAAATAAATACTTGTATGTTTTTCGTAAGTTTTCACGTCATAATGAGATGTTGAGGAGAGGATCTCAGAGCGTCTAGTCTTGACATGCGGAGAGTGAAATCTGAGAGGTTAGAATGTAGGCAGTTGATAGGGGCAGCATTTGAATAGTGGCACGTGCCAATGGTGTTCCATAATTAGCATAGCATTTAATCTCTGGGCAGATCTGACAAAGTCATACTGCATAGAGTTAAGAATATTGGAATATTCCTGGGGTAAGAAGAGTAGAGGAGACAGTGGTGAGTGTGGGGGGGGGGTGGTAAAATGACAGAAAGAGTTGAGGAGAGTGTCTAGTTTAGCAAAGGAAGATGCGGGGGCGGAGCCACAGATAGTGTCAGTGTACTCTATAACTGGAAGGATAGTTTTTGTGACAAGATCCCGGTGGGTAGGTATGGGGAGACATTCCCTGTGGCAGTAGAGAATGCCAAGCTTTGGATGTAGTTTTGTACAGATGGCATCAATGTGGGATGAAAAATTTAGATTGCTGTTCAACCATACCCCGAGGTATTTGAATGCAGGGACCATGTCAAGGGGGGAGCCATTCAGTGTTACAAGCGCATGGATTGACTTGAAGTCTGGATAGCCTCTGTCTGGTACCAAAGAGCATTGAAACTTTTTTTAGTGTTTAGTTTTAGTTGGTTTACCCTGAACCAGTTTTGTTTAGATTAGTTTAGTTTTTTTTGTTGACCGGGTAAGTGCACTAGACAAATCCTGCCTATTTTCAGGCACGACCCGGGGGAGGGTGATACAGATGAATGCCAACTGATCTTGAACTAGATTAAGCTGTTGGTGGTATTTTTAGTGAATGAGGGAAATTTGGCCAGGACTCCGGGGAAATTCCCCTACTCTTTTCGATAAGTGCCACGGGATCTTTAACATCCACCTGAACTACCACCAATCCAGGTAGATGGGACCTCGGTTTTAACGTCTCATCTGAAAGACGGCACCTCAGAAGTGCAGCACCCCTCTCATGCTGCACTACAGTGTCAGTACTGGGATATTAACCCAAGTGCCAGATGTGGGAACTGAACCCACAGCCCTCTGATCTCCCGGCCTCAGAGGCGAGTGTGCTACCTACTGAGCCACTGACATGCTGTAGGGGTGTTATTACATCAGCAGCAGAGGAACCTGAGGAGAAGATCACAGTATCGTCTGCATACATGTGATTTTGGGAGGAATTCCAGACAGAGGGAAGGTTGTTTATGAAGACCAAGAAAAGAATGGGACCGAGTATGGAGCCCTGGGGGACACCGGCTGAAATGGCAAGGGGGGGGGTAGGGCATTTCCTACAAGGACAGATTACTGTCTATTATGCAAGTAGGATTTGAACCAGTATACAGCAGATGGATAGAGGACAGCTGAAAGGAGTTTTTGGAGCAGAAGGTTGTGGGAAACAGAATCAAAGGCTTTGGCCAGCTCAATGAAAACTGCAGCTGTGAATTGGCCATGGATGGAGTTGGTGACACGTAGCAAGGAGAAAATTGTAGAGTGTTGTTTCTGGAAGCCAGACTGGTAGGGTGAGAGTGTCTCAGAGGCGGTGAGATGTTCCAAGAGTCTAGAGTAAATCAGTGACTATTGCACTTTGGCGAGCGAAGGCAGGAGGGAGATGTGTCTGTAGTTACCGGGAGATGTAGGGTCTCCGCCTTTGTGGACCGGAAGTACCTTGGCCAGTTTCCAAACCTGAGGGATAGTTCTGGTTGAGATGGATAGGTGATGGAATCACTGACCCAAGTGTTACCAAATTACCATTATGAACTTCTCCTTTTCTAAGTATTTGTTCAGGTATCTCAAGTCTAAAATAGGCCACCACTCCCAATTTTTTCTTGTAAGTCAGGAAGTATCTTGAGTAAGGCCCCTTCCACCACTGTGAGGAGGGGACTTTCTCCATTGCATATGCATGTAGCAATTTTAATTTTTACCTCTAACTTCAGCAAGAGTTTTTCTGCTGGACTATGAGGGATGAAGGTTTTGTGAGTCTGCTGTTCAGAAATGTTTTGGACTTCATGGTCAGACCCTGACTCGCTATTTCCAGAAATCACTTGTCTGTGGTTATTCTTTCCCATTCCTGGAAACAGTGAATCATCCTTCTTCCCACTGGCAGTGGGCTGGGTGACCTGTGCTGACTTGGCAGTTGTTTTGCTTCGCTTGGACTTGGACAAGGAGACTGCTGTGGCAACCAACAGACCAGCTCAGCTCTTCCGTACTGTCGATAGGTTGTGCAATCCAACTTTTCTTCAGTTACGGGGTGCCTTTTCACAATCTAGATGTGATGAGTTTACTCAGTTCTTTGCCAATAAGATTGCCACTATCAGATCTGAGATCCAGTCAGAGCCCTAAAACGGGCCTTGCAGTGATGGGTTTGATATCACAAGTACTTGGTCTGTCTGGTCTGACTCTGACCAGCTGGATGTTGTGGATGTTGTGCGGATCATCCAGGAGTTATGGCTGACCTACTGTAGTTTAGATCCAGGGCCAACACACCTCCTGTTGGGGTGCATGGAAGTCATCGGCCCGGTCTTAGCTAGGATAGTCCACTGTTCTTTAATGACAGGAGTTTTGCCAGCACCCCTAAAGCAGGCAGTTGTGAAACCACTCCTGAAAAAAAACCTTCGCTGGACCCGAACTTCCTGGCAAACTACAAACCTGTCTTTAACCTGCCCTTTGTAGGCAAGGTTATTGAGAAGATGGTGTCCACATAATTGGATGATCATTTAACAACTCATAACATCTACGACTCTCTCCAGTATGGTTTCAGGAAGAGGCATAGTACAGAGACTGTCCCTTGTCCGGGGACTGAATGATCTCCTGCCAGCGAGGGATCGAGGGAGCTGTTCCATCTTGGTGCTCCTCAATCTCTCAGCAACATCTGACACTGTGGACATTGGGGTGTTGCTGGAGCACCTGCAAGTATGCTGTGGACTGGCTGGTACTGTCCACAGCTGGTTTAAATCTTTCCTGATGGGCAGGACACAGACAGTAATATCAGGAATTTTTTCTTCTACCTCCCTGCCTGTCTTGTGGGGTCCCGCAGGACTCTGTCTCATCCCCAATGTTGTTTGCAGTGTATATGCTGCCACTGGGGGGCTATCATTAGGTGGTATGGGCTGAGTTTCCACTGCTATGCAGATGACACTCAGCTCTACATATCTTTGCACGGGGCAGGAGGAGACGGTCTCTATTTTCAACAACTGCCTCACTGAGATTCAAGACTGGATGAAGACCAACTGGCTGAAGTTAAATCCGGACAAGACTGAAGTATTGGTGTTAGAACCTGGTCGCCAGGGTGGGAGGGTACAGGCTGATGAGACCTCAGGAGTTTGGCTCGGGGACTCCAAACTGTTTATCTCAGATCAGGTGAAAAATCTGGGTGTTGTGCTTGACTGCAGTTTGACATTGAAATCACAGGTATCGGCTATGGTCAAAGCCTTGTTTTACCATCTGAGAAACATCACCCACATTAAACATCTGCTCTCCCCTGGTGACTTGCCAACTTTGGTTCATGCCTTTGTGACCTCTCACCTAGATTACTGCATTGCCCTACACATACCTAGGGCTACCGGGAGTAGATCTTCACTAACTGCAGCTAGTGCAGAATGCTGCAGCCAGGTTGTTGACTGGCTTACCTAAATCTTGCTATATCACACCTGTGTTCCGCTATCTGCACTGGCTGCTGGTAAATTGGCGGATGTCCTTCAAGGTCGGGTTACTGACCTATAAAGCCCTACACGGCCAGAAACCCAGCTACCTGGCAAGATCTTCTTCATCCCTACCGCTCCCTCTGCCCTCTCTGCTCCACTGATGAGGGATTGCTAGAGATTCCCAGGGTTAAACTGAAGTCATCTGGGGCCTGTACATTTGCTTTGCGGCCCCAACGCTGTGGAATGAATTCTTCTCTACTTCGTCAAGTTAGAGAGTGCCAGATAATCAACCATTTTAAGGTTCAGTTGAAAACATTTTTATCTAGCCAGACCTTCCCTGATTGAGAGCTTAAATTAAGGATTTTAGTATTGATGATTTTAATGTAATAATTTGGATGATTTTACGTAAGCAATTTTCTGACAGTAAGTAAAACGCTTTGATTCCTTGAAATTTGCACTATATAAATGAAGTACTGATTGATTGATTTGACTTTGGGAGCTGGCGTTGCATCTGCACGCATGGGACCCCTTCTGCTTCCACCTCTGAAGAAACCCCTCTGAGTGGTGAAATCATAAGGAATTTAAGCACAAAGGTACAGTAGTAACCCATGCCTCTATCTCCCCTTCCAGAAATGGAAGTGGAGGCCTTTTCCTTCTCAGTGTAGGTGGTCTTGTATTCATCCACCTTTTTCAGGTAAGCCTCTGTTTGTCTCACCAAACAAAGAATTTCCTTTACATGGGAATTCCATTGCCTTTGTTTGCATGTCCTGAGAGAGGTCTATGGTTCTAAGCTAAACAAACCTTCTTAGGGACACTGTGCTATAACCCTAGATGCAGTGTCACTGGTGTCCATTGCCATATGGAACTGGTACATGGTGGCATCCGTGATGGTCTTTGCTGTGTCAGCCATTATCCTGTACCAGGTCACCAGCAGCTCTCTCACTCATTGCCTAAATGGGAGGAGAGTGTGGTACCTGAGGACTGGAGGAGGGTAGATGTGAATCCCCTTCGCAAAAGTGGGAGCAAGGCAGAGGCAGGAAACTACAGACCTGTTAGTTTGACCTCAGTGGTAGGGAAAATGATGGTATCACTTCTGAAAGATAGAACTGTTGAGTACCTAGAGGCCAGCGGGGCACAGGACCCAAGGAAGCATGGATTCACAGCAGGAAGGTCATGTCAGACGAATCAAATAGATTTCTTTGACTGGGTGACCAAAGTAGTAGACCAGAGAGGGGCTGTGGACATGACCTACCTAGACTTTACCAAGGCATTTGACACAGTCCAACACAAAATATTAATAAACAAGTTAGCCAGCCCGGGAGTGGGTCCCAGGGTGGTAACCTGAGTAAAAATTGGCTGGACAACAGGATGCAGAGGGTAATAGTGAACGGAGTCCACTTCGAAGAAAGGGGGGTTACCAGCAGGGTACTGCAGGGTTCAGTACTGGGACCGGTCCTCTTTAATGTCTTTATAGGTGACATTGTGGAGGGACTAGAAGGAAAAGTGTGCCTTTTTGCAGATGACACAAAGATTTGCAACAGGGTTGATACACAAGAGGGGTGGAAAGGATGAGAAGGGACTTGGCAAGGTTGGAGGAATGATCAAAAGTATGGCAGCTTAGATTCAATGCAAAGAAGTGCAAAGTAATGCACCTGGGAAACAAAAACCCAAGGGAAGAGTACACAATCAGAGGGGCGGTATTAACAACAACAAAAATGGAAAGGGACCTGGGGTAGTCATATCAGATGACTTAAAAATAGGCAAGCAATGTGAGAAGGCAGTAATGAGGGCTGGGAGATACTGGGATGCATAGGGAGTGACATCACCAGTAGAAAACAGGAAGTTGTTATCTCTCTGTACAGACAGTTAGTGAGACCCCATCTGGAGTAATGCATGCAGTTCTGGAGACCCCATCTCCGCAAGGACAAAGACAGGATGGAGGCAGTCCAGAGGAGGGCAACTAGAATGGTGCAGGGTCTGCACCATAAACCATACGAAGGGAGACTAAAATAGTTTAATATGTATACCATCAAGGAAAGAAGGGAGAGGGAGAACATGATAGAAACTTTCAAGTACCTCAAGGGAATCAACTAAGTCCAAGAGGGTAGCATCTTTCAGAAAAAGACTGTGCAAGAACAAGGGGGCACAATTTGAAGATAGACGGGGGACGACTCAGGGGCAATGTGAAGTATTTTTTCACAGAGAGGGTGGTGGACGCATGGAAAGGCCTTCCTGAGGAGGTCATGGGATCAAAAACAGTGGGGGAATTTAAGAATGCATGGGACACACATCCGGCAATTCTAGTGGAAGGTAGGAGGAAGTAGACTGTTGGTAAAACTAGGATCTGCAGCTTATCCAATAGGTAGGGAAATGGGCAGACTGGGTGGGCCAAGCAGTCCTTATCTGCTGTCAAAGTCTATGTTTCTATGTTAAATGGAGCTCCAGAGGGCCTTTTGGTACTAAGCTGTGTATGTCATTTATGCTGCCTGCCTTAAAAGCAGGGCAACTGAGGTACAGACTTTTTTGCCCATACTATCCAGTTGCCTGGAATCTTTCACAAAGGAAAGGGGCACTTTGGCCTTATCACAGGTAGCAGTCCAGACCACCCCCCTTATGATCAGGGTGAGAGTTCAGGTACTCAGTGCCCTGTTTGTCCACCTAATACTTTTTCTCTATTTTCTTGTCTATGCCAGCAGCTGAAGTGGGTGCTGACAACACTTTGTAAGAGCATTTTTGAGGGATTAGTGGATAGGCAATAGCAACCTTTTTATGTGAGTTAAACCCATCATATCCAAAAACTCCACTTCATCCTCATCTTCTGCAGTCTCCTGTAATGAGATGCTGAGAGTGTTCACCATTTGCCTTACAAAAGTATATTGTGAGGTAAAGTCATCTGAAGGACGCGGAGGGAAACCAAACTCTTGTTCAGGAGAACCATCAGGCTGTATGGGTTCCCCCCCCCCCCCCGTAGCAGAATTCAGCTTCTTCCTCCATAGACACTGGAACTGGCGCTGGAGCCGGGGACGATAGGCATACTCATGAATTCCCCATAGTCTGGAAAGCCTGGAGGAATTGTCATGCCTTAATCATGTACTCTACTGAGGGTATCTTATTTTTGTCCACTGGCATCTCCTTACCTTCTTCAGAAGGAGGAACAGAAGTATGTTTTTCTTTTTGTTTTTTATTTTGCATGCCAGTGTCTGCTCAGAGGCTCTTTGATTTTTACTGGATTCAGGATTTCCCCGTTCAGGCACCCTGACTTCTGAACCATCTTTAGCAGCTTTATCCTTCTGCTTACTTTGAGGGGCTGGACCCTCCTCTGAACCTTTAGGTGATCAATAAAGCAATCAATCTTATTGGAAAGTAAAATTGAGAGCAAGCTCTCATTTACAACTGCATCCAACACAAAGTGACAATAAAGGACAAAATAATAACATACGTATATAGACAAATGACAATATAAAAACAGGTATATACATACAATGAATAAAAAGATTCAATTGTTAGGAAAATCAAGTAGATATAAAGCAGTACATTCAGGAGAAGTAGGTACATTCTATTGTATGACATCTATGACTATTTGTATCTGTCTGTATTTCGTAAGTGTTGTTTCTGTTGATTGTTATGACTGAACAATGATATTTCAGAAATGCAATTGTTAATGTTATTTGTATCAGTCCAGTTATAACGTAATGTGGTTAACGTATTTTGTCTAATCAATGTAAGAGTAACTGGTTTGGATCTATTGGACCTCACTGTAAATGAGCCTCGGCTCAGTGATGTTATCCATATTCATTTTAGTATGAATAAAAATTTTACCTACCTTACCTTTTTTTTTTTTACCTACTATGCATGTGTCACAGTTTTAAAAAATCCTATTTTAAAACCAGATATGGATATTAATGAAGTCAATTTGAGTTTTTTTTTTTGTTTTGCTACCAATGAAGAAGGTATGGCAACAGCAAGTCTATAGCTGCCATATCTACTTTTGAATCTAGGTAAGACAACTTGGGGAAGATCAGTGGATCGTAAAGAGTATTTACTTTGCTTCTTTTTAAGAATCAGATCTAGTAAATAGTAGGGGAGTTTTTGCTGTACATATTTATAAACAAATAATGACCAATGTGTCTGCCTCCGGGTAGACAGTGACTGCCAACCCACAGAGGAATAAAGGCTGCAATGATGAGTACTCCATGGCAAACTGATAGCAAATCTCAGGGCACTATGGTATAATGAATCAAGTGGTCTCAATACAGTATCTGTCATCCTCATATACTGTATATACAGTCTCCGTAATCAATCAGGGACAAAAACAGTGAGTTAACAAGCTGTTTACGAATAGCAAGGCTGAAACATGTCCTATTTCTAAAAACGAAGGATAAAAAATTTTTCAATTTAGTAGACAGCATTTGAATATACAAATCAAACTTCATAGACTCATCGCGCATAATACCAAGGTACTTGTATGAGGATACTTTTTTCAAGAAGGTTCCATCCAAGGCCCTTATGCTACTGCCCTGGTTCTCCTCCCTGACTCTGCTTGAGAATAAAACCCACTGGGTTTAACCCACGTTTAATAGTAAATGTAATCTGAGCAATGAATGTTGAATATCATCAAAATCTTTTTGCAAGATATTTAATGCTGCTGTTGGATCTTTATTTTTGGTATAATAATGGTAACATCAGCATACAACAAAATATATGAATCAGTTGAAATGGTTTTACGTAGATCATTAACATATATAAGAAACAAGAGTGGTCCCAGTACAGATCCCTGAGGTACTTTGTTGTTAATCACTGCAAAGTCAGAGCAATGCTTGCCCACTTTTACACACTGTAGCCTAGATGATGAGTAACAGGAGCACCACAGCAGAGCTCCTAGGCCCAGTTCAGAAGCCTTTAATCTATTCAGCATTATATTATGTTCAACAGAGTCAAACACTTGCAACAAGTCCAAAAAAAAAGAGCAGGAACTAAAATTCCATGGTTGAAAGCAGCATAGATATCATCAGTAACCTTAAATGTAGCAGATGTAGTAATATGACCCATACGGAAACCGGATTGGTGTTCAGTAAGAATTTAATGTTTTTTCAAGTACCTTGATAACTGAATATGGAGTAGCTTTTCAAATAACTTTGAAATAGGTGCTAGGATGGAAATAGGTCAATAACAACCAGGATCTGATTCATTTCCTCCCTTAAAGATTGGTATACTATAGGCAGACTGCCAATCAGCAGGTATTTCACACATACTTAGTGAAAAATTAAACAAATAGGTTATGTATTTAGCCAAGACAGGGGTTTTGATCTTGTAAAAAATAGGGTCTATGTTATGCATACCAGACCCTTTCTTTACATCCAACTTGTTTAATTCAGTCAGAACGGCCTGTTCGTCAATTTTCATAAAGGCGAATAAAGATCTATTAAAACAATAATCAAAATTATTATCCAGGGCATCAACTGGTTGATTTGGGCATTTTCTATCAAATGTACTCCCAGCTTCCAAGAAACATCCATTATAAGCTTTAACTTGTTCAAGGGGCTCACAAATTTGCACATCCTTGTAGTATAATAACTTAGGCAGGGCAGCTGTACGAGTCTTACCCTGCATTTGCTTTATATTATCCCAAACTTTCTTACTATTCCCTGACATATTTTGGAACTGCTGATTATAAAAGTTACTTTTAGCTGATCTGACTTCCCTTGTACATCTATTTCTAACTGCTCTATACATACAGTATGAAGATCACTGTCTAATTTAGAATATCTGGCTTTTTTCCATAACTGGTCCTTTTCATTAATTATTTTTTTTTAATTGTCCATTAAACCAAGGTGCAGGGTAAGTTCTAACTCTTTTTTTTTTTGTTTAAAGGAGCGTGTATTAATAACTTGTAAAAAATAATTTTTGAAATAGGTCCTTGCAGTATGAATATCTGGGTAACAATATAGTAAATGTACAATTACCATTTATCTCCCACACTGGCACTCCATCCACTGCTCCCCCACCTGCCCCTACCTCGTCCCCACGATCTGTCCCTCCTCCTCCTCTCTGCTGCTCTACCCCTTCCCCCACAACCTCCCCCAACTCTCACACACACACCCCTTCTCCTTGCTCCATCCTCCTCCTGACACTACCCTACTCCACTCTCCTGCACTAAACCCTACCAAAGGTTCCTTGCCTAACGGCCTTGACCCCAGGCTCCTCTCCCTCTCTGCTCCTGCAATAGCCTACCCATCCTCTCTGATACTAAACCTCTCCTTTGAGATTGCCACAGCTCCCTCTGTTTGGAAACATGCTGTAGTCCTCCCCCTCCCAAAGAGGGGAAGATTCCTCCTCACCTGGGAACTATCGGCCTATCTCTCTTCTACTAACCTTAGTTAAACTACAAGAACACATAGCCCTCAACCAACTCTCCCCATTCCTCTTAGACTCTGCTTTTTTCACACCCTTCCAGTCTGGCTTCAGGAAATCCCACTCCACCACCACCTCTCTGTTGAGGCTAACAGAGACCATCTCCTCCGGCTTCGACAAAGGGCACATTACCTCGGCTATCTTTGTCGACCTGGCCAAAGCCTTTGACACTGTCTCCCTCCCCCTCCTCCTGCATAGCCTATCAGCTGCGGGGCTCTCCCCCTCTGCCACAGGTTGGTTCAGTGCCTACCTGTCCAGCAGGTCGCAATCAGTAAGAATAGCTGATTTTACATCTCCCCCACTTGCCTATAACCACTGGAGTTCCCCAGGGTTCAGTGTTAGGCCCTATCCTGTTCTCCATCTTTTTAAATGACCTCCCCCATGTTTGCTCTGCATCCAGCATCTACATGTATGCTGACGATACAGTGTTGTTTACCTCAGGCAAATCTGTCTCTGACGTCACTGCCAGGCTCCAGTTCAACTTCACCAAGGTCCAACTCTGGTTTAGTTCTCATCTATAGCCTCGAGGAAAGGAGGGAGAGGGGGGACATGATAGAAACTTTCAAGTACCTCAAGGGAATCAACAAAGTCCAAGAGGGTAGCATCTTTCAAAAAAAGAGGTGTGCAAGAACAAGAGGGCACAATTTGAAGATAGAGGGGGGGCGGCTCAGAGGTAATTTAAGGAAGTATTTTTTCACAGAGAGGGTTGTGGATGCATGGAATGGCTTCGGAGGAGGTTGTGGAGTCAAAATCAGTGGTGGAATTCAAGCATGCATGGGATAGTCATAAGGCAATTCTGGGGGTTGGGGGTAGAAAGAAGTAGGCTGCTGGTTAACTAGGATCTGCAGCTTATCCAGTAGGTAGGGAAATGGGCAGACTGGGTGGGCCAAGCGGTCCTTATCTGCCGTCAAATTCTATGTTTCTATGTTTCTATCAACTTTTTCTTTTTTTTTTTTTTATTTTCATCTTTATCCCTCCTTACTGCCTCCGGTGCCCCCTCCTTCCGTCCGCTCATGTCCCCTGGTACCTATCTTAGGGATCTGCCCCTAGAGTGCCCATCCTCCTCTCGTCGCACATTGGGGTCTGTCCTGTAGGTGGTCCGGGTGGACTTAGGGCGGACTTCATCTAGGGCTGCCAGAGGGTATTTCCGGTTTTCTCCCCTGACGTCCCCACTCCCCAGGGCGCCTTGTGCTGGGGCCAGTACATCCCCAGTGGTAGCGTGCTTACATACATGACAGACCCTCATCTTGGCCGGGGAGCGTCCCCCTCCCCGCTCCGACAGGCGGCCGCTTCCACCCTTTCTCTGCCGGTGCTTCCACCGCTATGAGGAATGCAGAGCGCAACAAGCGCTTGTAACTCCACCCTGAGGAGGAGAGCATCCATTGGGACGCCCGATCCTCCTCCCCGCCGACCTCTCGCCACCTGAGTCCGTTCCCGAACCTGGGTCGCCGGCGCAGCACATCAACTTTTTCTAAATGCCAAGAAGACAGTCTTCATGTCCTTTGGCACAAGGCAGAGACTCGCAAGGCTAAATCACCTCCCCAACTTTCACACCCTTGATGGGACTGCTCTTGAGGACTCCCCCTCATTCAGGTATCTTGGTATCTGGCTGGATAGACACCTTGACTTCTCTGTACATATTGATACCATTCTGAAAAAACTAAGGCCTAAGCTCAGGGCCCTTTACAGAAACTGCAGCTGCATCCCTCTCGCCACCAGGCGTGAGCTGGTACAGAAGATGATCATGCCTATTTCTGTCTACTGCAACATAGTCTATGTTGCTGCCCCACAGTCCTACCTATCCAGACTGGACTCTCTCTGCAATTCCTTCTGCCACTTTGCTCTTGATGCCCCCCACCTCACCCATCATTGCAAGCTCTACCGCTCCCTAAACTTCCTTCCCCTCCATAATCGGCGTGCACTACATGGTGCTAAATTTATCTCTAAATTCTGGCTTGGATCTCTCCCCTCCTACATCTCCTCCTCTCTTGGCACCCCTACTCCCTTCCCTTTATTCCCTGAGATCCCATGCTGACACATGCACCCTCTCAATCCCCTGCAGATCTACATCCTCTGGCCAGAAAGCCTTCTCTTACCACCTGCCTAAAATGTGGAATCACTTTCTCCACAAATCCGCCACTCCTCCTCCTCCCTTTATTCTCTTACCTCTGCACTGCACAATTACCTCACTCCTAGCTGCACCTGCTTCTGACACCCTCCTTGCCCCCTGCCTCTTTCTCTCCCTCTCTCTCACTCTCTTTTCTCCCTACACCCCTTACCTTGTACTCACCATGCCCTATATTGCCCAGCTCTTAAATATGTGTCATTACTTACTCATGTTTTCCCCCTGGCTGCTACTGTAGCACCTGTGAACCGCCTGTTATGTAACTGTTCAATCTGACTACCATGAATCCTTGCATTTGACTCTGTATTGATATTGTATGTATGTATGTATGTATGCTTGCATCACCATGAGCTGCCTGTATTGTAATTGTATGCATTTAACTACTATGTACCCAATGCCTTTGACTAGGTATTGATAAGGTATGTATGTATGTTTTTATGCACCCTCTATAATGATGTATGTATTATGAATTCTCCTGCTGTATATCCCTCTCCCCTTCCTCCAGGATGTACTGTGAGATGAGCATTGAGTTGCTCAGTGTATCTTTCCTGGTGAAACAATTCAATAAATAAATAAATAAAATAGATCAAAAAGAAACACCTGATCATTGAACTTAGAAAAATTCCTAGTAATTACAATACCTGCTGGCTTAGGTGTTTTAAGTTGGTGACGTATGCAAACTATATAGCAGTGATCACCGACATCTGCATCAAAGACATAAAAAATGTACCTATGAGTAGTAGTCAAAATTAGATCTAGCAAAGTATCCTTATCAGAAGCAACTTTATTAGGTAATAGTGGGGGCAGACTGAGAAGCCACAATATCCTCTGTTTTTTTTTTTAGTCCTTTTCTTTTGCATTTTAAGGCAAAATTTAATGCAGAGTTCACAACTGACAAAATCATGATCTGGACCCAGGCACTTCAAACACAACTCATGGCAGTCTGCCTTAGCCACGAGTTGGAAACAAATTGTTATAGTTTTTAAAACCTGTAGGTCCTGTCCTCCTCTTGGGTTTGTCAGTCATGCTAAACACTGACAATCCTAGAGGGGCGCTCTAGTTTCCAAAAAGACCAAAGAAAATCCCTATAGAGGGAAATTAGATAAAAAAATATAGGCATGCGGTTTGATTCCTTTTTTGTGAAGAACCACACCAATATCGAGTGCAGAATAAGAAAATAAATAAAATTGACAGCTCAGTTCCATGAAAAGGGAACCGGGAATTACAAAAAGACCACAATGCAGTGTTCTTTAAAGATTATTTTAAAATAAATATAGTAAAGATAAGCGGTTCGTGAGGACCGCTCCACAACAGGACTTTCTCCGGTTCCTGGAAACTGATGTGGAACCAGAGAAAAATTAGTCAAATCACAGTCTTACACAAATAAAGTCCTAACTAACAGAGTTATCGATAGAAATAATTAAACTGTTAGACTATCAAAAATAAAGTAATAAACCATAATCGGTCGTAGTGAAGAAAAGACTATGGGACGAGTGCTTTTCTTCAGGCAGAGAAATAACTCTGCTGTTAGAATGCAGGGCTGAGCGTGACCACACAGCAAAGTTTTTACTTTCATTTTAAGATTCTCTAATTAGTATAAAATTCTAGGCTCTGAGGCAGCTCATTCCAGCTGAATGATTGAAGTTGTTAAGCATAAGTGAGGGATTCCTGGGGTTTGAACCACTGTGTACGATTCCCCACCAGTCTAGCAGGCATTTCCAATAATCCTAGCCTCCTTAGATACATGCCCAAGAGTTTCCTAAATGGATTTAGCATTATTAGCACTTACTAACTCCCAAGGTAAACTGCTCCACAGTTTCAGCCTTCTTTTGGTAAAAAAATGTGTTTCTTTCCTGAACATTTAGCCTAAACATTCCTGCGTTGATCTTCACACTATTATCCTTCGTCACTCCTTGCTGGACTGTCCACAAATCAGTTACATATATTTCCACCATACTTTGTAGTATTTTAAAGACTATAACCATGATTCCCACAGCTTCCAATATTCCAAGAAGAACCTCACCAACCCCTCCAATCTTTTCTCATAGTTGCAATTACAGATGTTGCTTCAAGAAAAAAGGGGAAAAACTGCCCCACCCCACATGCATGACTTTGGCTGCTTATCTGTCCAGGTCATTTCAAGGCCTGTGACCACTCCCAGGGGCTTTTCTCTCCCAATCTCTGATTACTGGATTCTTCCCGTAACATAACATAACATAACATAACATAACATAACATAACATAACATAACATAACATAACATAACATAACATAACATAACATAACATAACATAACATAACATGACATAACATATGCAAGTGGGAGATACTGCACACACAGAAAAGCACATTAATGGACTTTGTTATACTTGAAGAACTGATCAATAATCCTTGCCATTCCCATCTCTATCAGAAAAAAAAAGATCAGGTCAGCGCTCCAACGGCTTCTAATACAATGGTATGGCTATAATGTGAGTGACATTAATGCCATTAAGACAACACACAGTAACAGAATATTTAAAGACAGATCTGTTCAGTATTCTAGGACATATAAAACAGGGCTTGCTTGTAAGCTATTTTAAAATTTGCCTAGGGGTGATTCTGAGGTTTTCTGACTGTTACCATTATTGGGTTTTTATGTGGAGTGGGGCCTTTGAAGATGGTGTCTGGTATTTTTCCCATTTACACTGGTGGCTGTAAGTGACTGATCAAGTTAGATGGTGTCAGTGCTGGTCTTTTTCATTTTGACAAGTATTGTTACGTGACCTAACACATTTGCGAGCAGAACCAATTTCTCTTGGACGATGAGGAGAATAATTCAAGGGGCAGTGTGCGTTACAAGAATACAATATACACCCAAGGTATGTGATGCTACATAAATCCCGAGAGTGAAGCGCGAGGGGTTTATAACAGCATCACACACCAAGGGTGTGTATTAAATTCAAGTAAGCACTCCACCCCATGGCTTATTTCTATAAATATCTGGTCATCAGTTTTTTCCTCTCCCATTTTTGAATATTTGAACATGTTCAAAAAATGCTGCACAAACTGTTTCAAATAAAGTCGAATGATACAACCTTTAACTGTTTAAAATAGTTTAAAATCTAATGTAAAACCCAGAACTTTGTGGATAAACAATCTAAATTAATGTTTAGCCGTACAAAAACCATTGTTTTCAGTGTCCATTTTTTTCTTGCTTGTCTGTCAGTTGCCATGGAGATTTACTCCAGGAGTCATAAGGTGCTTGAGTTGAGCTGCTCAACAGGACAGATTAAAATCAGAAGCTGGCACTATAAAAAGGTACTTTTTGCATCTGTTACACAACAAGAAAAGATTACTCACCATAGTAATATTGCTTCTTCTAAAGGGATCCCTCACTGCGCTTACCAAATGCAATCATTCCCTTGGAATAAGCAACCCTGGAGCTTTAAGAATTTTATGCTAATTATGGAATTTAGAATGAAATTCAAACTCTGCTGTATGATCATGCTCACCTTGCACTCTAACATCAAATTTATTTCTAAAGTTGGGATGAGCAGCGATCACTAAAACTATCCAAATGACTACCAAAATAAATAGATTACTCACCTTTAACCGTAGTTCTAGGAGTGGTATATAGTTCACAGCCACACATTGGCCATTCCACTGGTAGTGCCGATTCGTCAGAACACGTTTAAGCTGAGCTCCTCCAACCACCTGGGTAGTATATCCTCCGGCTACACCCTATGATGTCAGATCTTGCAAGCTGGAAGCAGAAATCCTTGTGCCATTTACCAGGGGAGGCTGAGTGGGTGGAGTGGATGCAAACTATATACCACTCCTAGAACTACAGTTACAAGTGAGAAACCTATTTTTCTCAGGATGTGGATATAATTCACTATCCACACACTGGCAGACTTCCAGCAGTTCTCCAAGAGAAGAAGGCAAGGTGCACACCCCTACTTGGTGAATATGGACTGGTGAATCAAGGATCCAAATGCAGCATCCTGACGAGACTCAAGGTTGATGCTGTAATGGGAGATGAAGGTGTGTCCGGACTTCCAGTTGGCAGTCTTGCAGATCTCCTAGATAGGAATGTCCCCGGAAGCAGCCACTGAGGCAGCAGTATGTCTGGTGGAATGAGCTCTGAGCCCTATGGGAGGCTCCCTACCAGCCAACTTATAGCAGAGATCGATGCAGGATGTGATCCATCTGCCAATCGTCTGCTTTGCTGCTGGTCTGCCAAGCGAGGCTTCAGAGTCTGCTACAAACAGCTGGTGAGCCTCACCCTGAACTCCAGCCGTGCGCTCTAGATAGTAATAGAGCACCCTCTTCAAGTCCAGTGTATGAAGCCTGCAGTCAGCCTCCAAAGATGGGTTGGTAAAATATACCAGAAGGTTCATCACCAGGTTCAGGTGGAACTCTGATATAACCTTCAAGAGTAACTTCGGTTAGGGAAAAAGACGATCCTGTCCCTGCGGAAAACAAGATATGGAGACTCCATCGAGAGCACCTGGAGCTCACATCCTTCTGGCTGAAGTGATGACCACCACAAGGCCATCTTCCATGATAGTGATATCTCACACCTGTGCATAGGTTCAAATGGCTTGCTTATGAGCACAGTCAGCACCAGCAGTAGGTCCCATGATGGTGGTGGTTGACACACCAGAGGGGACAGGTAGTTCAGGCCCCTGTAAAAGCACCCAACCACCTTTTCCTGGGCCACCACTGACATATCAACCCATGCCCGGTATGTAGCGATGACTGCCAGTTGCATCTAGAGGGTCTTTGCAGCTCCAGCTGGGAAAGGGACCAGAGGTACTTGAGGATACAAGCCACCGGGAAGGAAAGAGGATCAAGCTCCTTGTCCTGACACCAAATGGAAAACCTTTTCCATTTAGAGGTGTAAAACCAGCAAGTCATCTCTTTTCAGGAGGCCTCCACAATGTGGAGCACATTCTCCGAAAGACCTAAAGCCTGGAACTCTAGCTGCTCAGGAACTAGGCTGTGAGGTGCAGGGACTGAAGGTCTGGGTGCAGGACCTTCCCTTGTTGTCCGGTCAGCAGATCTTGGTGAGGACGCAACTGCCATGAAAGCCTGCTGCTTAGGTTAAGGAGATCTGGGTATCAGACTTCCACGGCCAGTCTGCAGCAATCAGTATTATCCATGCCTTGTACTTCTGGGCCTTGACTACCACTTTCTGGATCAAGGGGAAGGGAAGAAAGGCGTACACGAGGCCTGAGGTACAAGGCCCTGCAAAGGCATCCCCCATCAGTGTCCCAGACTGTGGGGGGGGGGTGGCACAAAAGAAAAAATTACTCACCTTAGTAATGTTGTTTCTTCTAATGGAGTCTTGCTATATTATAGACATTAGCAGTTTGATCCAGCTCTAGAACTGCCCCGGAGGAAATGGTTAAAACCATTCCAAAATAGAATTTTGGCACCGAGCAGCTCTATCTGTGTCATTTCAAACTTGAACTGTCAGATCTTTATGAGCCAAACTCACTAAGGTCTGTGTGGAAGCTGTAACCTACACTAGCCAAATGGCTACCTAAATAATAACAACCATTGATGGTCCCAACACCCAAGACTCAAGTCAGGGACCAGAAATACTAACACCATTCTAATAATATGAAAATGGAACATAAGTATAATAAAACACACACACGCTGCACACACATACACCCCCAAAGTCCCAAAGGGACAAAATGCTAACAGGACATAAGTAGTGCCCACCTAAGTTGCCCGCACCCACCAAGTAGAGGTTCTGAGAAGGGCAGGTTGGGGAGGTTCTAATATAGCAAGACTCCATTAGAAGAAACAACATTACTAAGGTGAGTAATTTTTTCTTCAAACAACATGAAGTCTTGCTATATTACAGACATTAGCAGAATACACAGCAGTACCTCCATGGAGGAGGGGCAGAACCTACTTAGGGAATAGGCTCTGAAGAACAGCTGTGCCAAACCGAGCATCTCTCCTGGCCTGGACATCCAGGGAGTAATGCTTGGTAAAAGTGTGTACCGTTTTCCAAGTAGCAGCCTGGCAAATCTCTAATAAAGGGATATCTCTGGCAGCAGCTAGAGACGCAGCTGTACCCCTGGTAGAATGAGCCCTCAAACCGGGGGCTCTGCCCACTTTCTGATAACAAAATTGGATACAAGAGACAATCCACCTGGCTACTGATCTCTTAGTGGCAGGTTTGCCTTTCCCAACTTCACCATAGGTAAGGAAAAGTTGGAGGGATTCAAACCTGTGACCTTTGGTACGCTCTATATAATAACCAAGAGCTCTCAACATCCAGGCTGTGCAACCTCCTCTCACCCGAAGAGGAGTGATCAGTGAAAAATACTGGAAGGGAGAGAGATTGATTAAGATGGAAATCTGAAACCACCTTAGGCAAAACTTCCTATTAGTCCTAAGGACTACCTTATCCCTGTGGAAAGAAAAAAGTCAGTCTCCACTGACAAGGCTTGCAATTCACTTATGCCTGGTAGAAGTGATAGCCACTAGAAAAACAGTTTTCCAAGTTAGGTAATTTAAGCTCTGCAGAAGACAGAGGTTCAAAAGGGGTTGCATTAACTGGGCAATGCAAACATTAAGGTCCCAAGCAGGGGCCGTTCCTAAAGGGAGGATTAGTATGAGTAATCCTTAAAAACTTGGAAAACACAGGATGAGAGGAAAGAGGGATGACTTTCCTGCTGACACAAATGCAGACACAGCTGCCAAATGAACTCTCAGGGTAGCTGGTCTGAGACCCAAGGAATTAAGATGTACCATGTAATCTAACAAAATGGGCAATTCAGCAGATTCTGGGAAATATTTTTCCAGCACACCAAATGGAAAACCTTTTCCATTTAGAACTATAAGTAGCCCTAGTGGAAGGCTTTCTGGAAGCCTTTAGGATCTCAAGAACACCCTGAGAGAGGTGTAAATCAGCAAACTAACTCAAGAGCCAGGCCTTGAGGTTGAGGGATTTGAGGTCCGGATACCAAACCCTTCCCTGGGCACAAGTCAACAGATTGTGATTCCTGGGGAGGCACAGGGGAAGATGGACTGTCAAGAGACAGAAGGAGGGGTACAGGGCTGCCTGGCCCATCTGGGCAATCAGAATCACCCTGCAAGGCTGAGATCTGATTTTGACTAGTACTTTGAATAGAGAGGAAAGGGGGAAGCACAGAGGAACTTCCCTCCCAATCCAGAAGAAGGGCATCCAGGGGAACTGAGCCCAGCACTGGAGGCCTGCAACAGAACAGAGGAAGTTTGTGATTGTCTGGGGCTGCAAAAGATCTATCTGAGGATGCCCCACCTGGCAAAAACTATCCCCAGCATTGAGGATCCAGGGACCATTCGTGATGGCCCTGGAAATCTCTGCTGAGGGCATCCGCTAGGACATTGTCCTTCCCTGGAAGATGAACTGCTATGAGGGAAGTGTCTAGGAATAGGCCAGAGACCACAACTTCATTGCCTCGGTGCACAAGGCCGAAGACCGAGTGCCCCCCTGTTTATTGATGTACCACATTGTTGTGGTGTTGTCTGTTCTGACTTGTATCACCTTGTTGTGGACAGATGCAGAAAAAGCTTGAAGAGCTAAAGAGACAGCTCTGAGTTCCAGCAAATTGATGTGGAGCAGAGATTCCTGGGGGGACCAAACTCCCTGAGTGGAAAGGTCACCCATGTGGGCTCCCCAACCCAGAAGGGAAGCATCTGTAGTGAGAGTCAAGTCATGAGAAGGGGAAATGAAGGAACCCCGCTCTTAAATTGCTCTGATCCTGCCACCACTGGAGAGCTAGGATCAAGGTTCGAGTCACTGGGACCAACTTGGAAAGGGGGTCTCTTCTCTGAGACCAAAAGGTTCTCAGTGAAACTGAATGTCTCTCATCTGAAATCTGGCCCCTGCACAACAGCTGTGGATGCAGCCATGTGCCCCAGGAGCTGCAGAAAGTGTCTTGCTGGTCAGAGACCTGCAGAGTGAAGGAAGAGGCCAGAGCCACTAAATTCCTTACCCTTTCTGGGGAAGAAAGGCTCTGGCTAGCTTTGTGTCCAATTCTGCCCCTATAAAGGTGAGTACCTGGACTGGTTCCAGAACCGACTTTGGTAGGTTTAGCAGAAAACCCAGGAGGTGAGAAGCTGCTGGGTGACCTGCAGGTGAGATTTTACCTGTTCTGGGGACTGGCCTATAATGAGCCAATCGTCTAGATAGGGAAAAACAGCAATCCTCTGCCTCCTTAAGTGGGCCACTGCCACTGCTAGACACTTTGTCAATACCTTGAGCAGAGGTAAGGCCAAGGGCATTGCTCTGAACTGGTGATGACCTGAGGGCAGTTCGAATCTGAGGTACTTTATGTGATCTTCTGATTAGGACATGGAAATAGGCATCCTTGAGGTCCAGGGAGGCTAGCCAGTCCCCTGGCCTTAGGGAAGGTAAAATCATTGCCAGAGTTACCATTTTGAACTTTGGTTTCAGAAGATGCTTGTTCAGATATCTGAGATCTAAAATGGGCGCCATTCTCCTGTCTTTTTGGGGTAAGGAAGTATCTGAATACAGACCCCTGCCCTGATGCAGGGAGGAACCCTTTCTACTGCTCTGAGAGCTAACAGGGATGAGACCTCTGTTTCCAGAGCGAGGGTCTCTGAAGCACTTGCAGTAGAAAAGTCTGCTTCTCAACTTGGGAAACTTTTGAAGCTGAGAACCAGACCCTGGCTTACTACTTCCAGAACCCACTTGTCTGAGGTTAAAGAAGCCAATTCTGACTGAAGTAAGCCAGCCTGCCCCCACTGGTACAGGAGAATCGACCCTGGGCACCCCATCAGGGTGCCTGTTTCGCAGGAGCTTTAGGCTGGGGGTGGCAGGTCTGCCCACCCTCGCCTGCCCTGCCTCTGAAGAAGCCCCTCTGAGCAAAGGCAGAGGAGGCCTGAGTCTGGTAGAAAGGCCTGTGAAAAGGCCTACCCTACCCCTGGGGCATGCCTTTGAGGAGTGGCTTGCCGCCTCCTTAGCCTGGGCACTCTTGTAAGTAGTCCTATATTCATCCATTCTTTATGTAATTCTCTGTCTGCTCTCCAAACAGAGAATTTCCCACCACAGGAAAATCCATAGCCTTAGTCTGGGTATCCTGTGACAAACTAGTACACCTGAGACAGGCCAACCTACGAAAAGCTACAGATGTGGCCATGACCCTAGAGGAAACATCATTAACATCCACAGCAGCATGAAACTGAACCTTAGAGGCTTCAATGCCATCAGCAGCCACCTGTTCTAGTTCACTAGCCAGCTGGCCATGGGCCTGCTTGGCCAATTGCATAACAGTATCCCATCTAGATTTCGGATACCTAGCTACATAAGCCATATAATTTGCTTGCCTGAGTCCCAGAGAGGCTGCCATATACTGTTTTTTTGCCATGGCATCAATCTTCCTGGAATCCTTGTCAGGAGGATGTGAAGCCAAGGGAATATTAGCTTTATCACAGGCAGCAGCCTGAACTACCCCTACATGACTGCATTGTGAGAAAGGAATTCTGTATCAGGGCCTGACAATGTATACCTTCTGTCCATCTTTTTATCTACAGGAGGCACAGAATTAGGAGCTTTTAAAATTTTAATTGTTTGTTTCTAAAAGACTTATGTAAAGGAATAGACAATCTCCTAGACTCTGGAATATCCATCATTTCTACAAAATCAGGCTCCTCTTGCTCATCCACAGCCTCTTCTAAAGGAAGCTGGAGGGTTTCAGCAACTTTTATAAAACATAAAATGAGATGGGGACTCAGACAGTATAGAGGGAGATTCTAAAGGTCTGTCTGGGGAGATGTCCGTTCAATGGGCACACCCAGACCTTCCCAGCCACATTCATACTGTTCATAATCCTCCTCCCCCTCCTCTGGTTCATGAAATTCCTCAATATCATAATCCTGAACCACTGGGACCGGACAAACCGACCTTTTACCAGATAGTGGTGGTTCGGACGGACCCTGAGACAGTGACTGGACAATCTGTATGGCTTTTGCTATCTCTGCAGCAGTTGGAGAAGGAATTTTGGACTCCAGACCTGCAGATTTTCTTGTTTTCTTTACTGGAATTGGTTCCTCAGAACCAGCTTTTCTTTTGCCCGAGGAAGTCTGGCCCTGGTCAGAGGGCACTCCCTCTGGTTCAGTTGGCACCGAACCGGCTGGCCATCCGGTCAGCGGACTTTTTGCCTCTCTCTCGCTCCTGAGCCTGCCCAATCTTTTTCCAGGGTGGCTGCAGGGAAATTCTTACATACCTGGCAGTCTGACTGGAGGTGGTCAAACCCCAGACAATAAACACATGGTGTGTGGGTCAGCCTTGGCAAGACTTCCCACAAACATCACAGTGTTGAAACCCAGTGGGCCCGGTTTTTCTTTTGGGTTTCTCAGACATAATGCCAGCCTAACCAAAAACTTGCCCTTTAATGGCAGTGCTATAAGACACCTTTATCGGTTCCTAACCGTAGTCACGGTATTGGAAAAACGTAATAAATCCGGTTTTTTAGAACCGATAAGAACCGGAACCGCACTCTAAAATAGTAACTTTTAGTTTTAAATGAGTTTTAAACCCACTGATCGGTTCAAAACCGAACCGATAACTTACAAGTTCCACACAGACAAAACCTTCATTTACTTACGGTTACCACAGATAGAGCTTGAACTGAACGGTTTTATGTTAAATAAAACTATTCTCGTTAAATCCAACCGAGAAAACACTTTTAAACCGAGAAATGAACCGAGCAGAAGGAGAAATCTCCGGAGCGACTGTTCACTGAGGCGGAGTAAAGAATCTGACAGTTCAAGTTTGAAATGACACAGATAGAGCTGCTCTCGTGCCAAAATTCTATTTTGGAATGGTTTTAACCATTTCACTCCAGGGCAGTTCTAGAGCTGGATCAAACTGCTAATGTCTATAATATAGCAAGACTTCATGTTGTTTGAACAGCCTCAGTTTTGCGTTCTCCCAGGAGGCAAATTGGTCCACCAAAGGTGTGATCCACAGGAAGAACAGGTGGTTTATCACCTCCTAATGCAGGGACCACTCGTGCAACATCTCTCCCATCTGGCTGAGAGCATCTGCCGGCCGACTGTCCACTCTGGCGGCATGAATCACCAGGAGATCTGCACCCAGGCTGCGCACAAGAGTCCAGGTGCCTCCCAACACAAGGGAAGGGAGTGTGTGCTGCCCTGCCTGTTCAGGTAGAACATGGTTATGGTGTTGTCCATCTGGACTTACACAATCTGACCCTCACCTCCCAAACAGTTCCCAGAAACACTACCGCCCCACACCCTCTGTGATCCACCACTCTACCCACTTCACCCTGCCCCCACTGCATGCCCCCTCTCCACACACTATCGTTTTATATCCGTCATCAAAGATAAGAGAGGGGATTAAGATACACTAAACAGACATTACTGTAGCTGTTTATTTGGTGTATAATAATCCTCCACATTATCTTTCATGCGGGGTTAATTTGGTCTTGCCAAATTGGAAACATTTAGATGTAAGTATAACATCATTCAAAAGAAACAGCAAAACCTACATGTAAAAAGAAATGTTCATATTTCACCATTATCCAACATTGGCTCCTTTTAAATTTGACAAATACAGTCATGTCAATAAACGTCTTCTAACAGGGTTACATTAACTGGGAAGTCAGGGGATCCATCTAAATAAATCTCTTTCCCCCTCAAGAAACTTTATATTAATAAAAGCAATGGATTCATGGAATGTGAGGATGCCCCTACCTGTTGTAATTTTTAGTGCTCGGTAATAGAAAATTGTTGAGATAATTGTACCTTATAGTCATATTTAACAAGATGAGAATGGAATGGGAACCGGGGGAAGCGATGGGGAGGGTGTATTTTTTTTTGCTATGTGGAGAAGACACATGGGGAAATGATGATGTAGGAGGGTAATTTTGTTAACATGTGATGCAGACTCTGGAGGAAAGGATTGTGAGGGGGTGTTATGTATGGCAGTGGGAGGGGGGGTTCTTTTTGTGTTCTAATGTTAAGCAGACACCAGGGGGCATCTATTAGGATGGTGCAAGATGTAAAATATAGTCAATTTTCTAACTCTGAATATACAGAAAGGGGAGGGGGAGGAAGGTTACTGTAACAAAGTAGCAAAACCACAACATCCAGTCTGGATAAAAGAAACCTTCTTAGCAGGTCCCTCATATATGACTCCCGAATGAAATGCTGTCTTTCACGCATGGTGAAATACTGCTGAAAGCTTACATCTTGAGTGTCTGATTAGCCGTGGTGGCGTGTGTGAGGCACAAGTGAGCGTAACAATAAGCTTTTAACACACAGCAACAGTGAGTTCTCTGTTCATTTCCATTGTATTTCACTGTACAAAAAAGACAGCATTTTGACTGGGAGTCATAGAAAAGGGGCCAGTAAGACAGCTCCAGTTACCCTCATTGGACTCTACTACTTTGTACTGGTGGCCTCCCCGTCTCGTCGATATCATCAAGATTACAAGATTGCCAGTATTATGACTTTCTACTATTGGAGAAACTTGTTTACTGCAACATTTCACTTATCTTTGCCAAGCCCTCAAGAGCTCTTCTGGTCCAGCTGCCGGTGGTGGCAGATGCGGGCCCCGAACAGCTCTTCTGGTCCTGGTCGTTGGTGGAGGTACTTGCGATGTGACTGGGAGGAAGGAGGGATTAAGTTAGAGTAAATGGATTGCTTTGGTCCCTCCCCTTATCAGTAGGAGCCAGGAAAAACAAAGGGAAAATGCAAATGGTGATTCTGTTTTAAACAAACAAATGCACAAGATGCTCAATTTACCCTTCCCCTCATCGGCAGGAGCCATGACTGGCAAGGGGAAACAGAGACCTAAAAAGTGCCAGGAAATTTGGAAGAAGAAAGTAAGTCGGGGTTGGGGATGAAAAAGAGAGAGAGAGAGAAAGCAAACGTGGGAATCTCATGCATACTAATGGAATGATGAAATTCCACTGCAAATACAGAAGGTAATCTGCATCAATTCCCTTTAGGCTACTGCCTTTTCTCTCTGCTAGCATTATACGATGGATAACTATCACCATACAACCATAAAAAAAGAGTGAAATTTTAAAATAATAAAAACAGTAAAAAAAAATCTCTTAAGATGCAGCCAAGGTATTCAGTAGTCAGTCCATTTTTATAAACAATAATATGCCTCTTATTACTAACCAAAGAACCTCTCAAAATCCTGGTGCTTGGTGATGTAGTACACAGCAAAAAAACATCACAGTGCTGTAGTTCTGTATTTTGACAAACCTGAATTCTTGTTTTGAAAGGTTTTACTGGTTTCAGGATAAAATCGGTTATTTGCTGACTGCTGGATTCCCAGGTGAGCATTCCTGCTATTGAAGTAGTGAATTGGTTAAGTGTGCTGTATCAAATAAATGTCTGATGTCAAAATGTGATAGCTTCAAATCAAGGAAGAAAACTGCAGTGGTAACCAAAGTAAACTAAATATGTTAGGACAGATGCAGCCATGTTGTGATAACAAGTAATTAGTCACGCTTTCGAACATGATAAGATCCTGTCAACTTTCTTGCTAGTCTGTTCTAACTCAAGACATTAGAGTGTTTTGTTTCAAGTGGATATGCAACAAGCAGCTGCTATGGGTTTGTATAGCTCTGGCTAAAAATGCAGTTTACCTCTTTGAATTAAGGCTGTCACTTCTTGTTTTTGAAAGACATTGTTAAATGGTTACGCATACCTTCAAATCAGAGCCCCAATCTCCAATTCTGTTCAACTTATAGCATACCAGAACCACAGAATCTGACAGCAGATGAGGACCGCTTGGCCCACCCAGTATGCCCATTTTTTTTCTCCCTGCCTATATTATCACTGCAGACCCGATCTCCAGCTATCCCCCCCATGCTTCCCACTAAGATTCCCTTACCCCCTCACATGCATGCTTGAAGCCCACCACTGTTCTCGCCCCCAACACCACCTCTGCTGGAAGACTGTTTTAGGCATCCACCACTCTTTCAGTGAAAAAGTACTTCCTCACATCTCTCTTTAAAAGTCACCACTTCCAGCTTCATTGCATGTCCCCTTGTTCTCATGCATCTTTTCCTCTGAATAATACTCCCCTTCTGTATCTTATTTACCACTGTGAAGAATTTTTAGGTCTCTATCATATCCCACCTCACTCTTCTCTCTTCCAGAGTATACACAATGAGGTGCTTCAGTCCCTTCCTGTACGGCTTCCGATAAAGACCTTGTCCCACTTTAGTTGCCATCCTCTGGATGGCCTCCACTCTGCCTATGTCCTTCCTGAGATATGGTTTCCAGAACAGGACACAGTACTTCAGGTGGTGTGTCACCAGCAATCTATACAGTGGCCACACCACCTCCCTCCTGCTGGCAATACCCTTCCCTATGCACCCCAACATCCCATTGTCCCCTACCCGCTGCCTTGTCACACTGCTATGCTACTCTGAGATCATCAGCTATGATTACTCCCAGGTCCCTTTCCTGTTTTGTGACCATCAATACCTTTTCTCCCATACTGTACTTCACTTCTGGTTTCTGAGCCATAAGTGCATTATTTTGCACCTTTTCCCATTGAAACACAGCTGCCATGTTCTTGACTACTACTCTGGTTTCCTCGGTTTTCTGCATATTCTTTCCACTCCCTCTGGAGTGTCCACCTTCTGCAGATTTTGGTGTCATCTGCAAAGAGGCAGACGTTCCCTTCCAGCTTATCTGCAATGTCACTTACAAGGACATTACAGTGGACTAGTCCCAGTACTGAGCCCCGTGGCACCCCCACTGGTCACCATCCCTTTTCCAGAGAGAACTCAGTTTACCACCACAACCCTCTCTCGCCTATCTCTTAACCAATTTGTTACCCAGTTTACCATTTTTGGACCTTCCCCTAAGCTGCCCAGTTTCCTTATGAACTTCCTATGTGAAATGGTGTCAAAAGCCTTACTAAAATCTAAATAGGCCACATCCACCACCCCACCCTGACCTATTTCCCTAGTCACCCAGTCAAAGAAATCTATCAGATCTGTCTGACACAACTTCTCCCTCCACCCCCCGTGATTCCAGCTGCTTCGGGTCTTGTAACCCACTGGATTTAAGATACTCCACAATCCTTTCTTTTAGAAATGATGCTATTAGCTTCCCACCACTGATGTGAGGCTGACTGGCCTATAGTTACCAGCCTCCTCCCTGATACCACCTTTGTGAATCAGGACTACATCTGCCCTCCTCCAGTCCTTTGAAACCACTCATTTTACCAGTGAGTTGTTATTAAAGACTGTCAGAGGTGCAGTCAGTACCTCCCTCAGCTCCCTCAGTACCCTTGGGCATAGGTCCAGCACAACAGCTGTGTATGCATTCAGATTTATGTGTCCCTTCAGGACTCTTTCCTCTGTAAAGGGACTTGTGTCTACCTCCCGTGCCCCTGTTGCTTTTATGTGTCCAATCCCCTTCTCTTTCCTCTGTGAAGACTGAATAAAAGTATTTGTTCCAGATATCTGCTTTTTCCTGATCCTCTACACAGTCTCAGCCTGCCCTTCTTAACCTCACAATCCCTCCCCTAGTCTTTCTCGTTTCCCTTATGTACCTAAAAATGTTCTGTCCCCTTTCGTTACCCCTTGGGCTATTCTCTCCTCAGTTTGCGCCTTTCCGCTCCTCACCATTTTCCCTGCCTAATCTCATCCCTCTACGTCTCTTTATACCTCCTGAAAGCTACCCTTTTAGTCTTTATCTTTTCCTCCACTTCCTTCGAGGACCATAGCTATCTCTTTTTTCCTCTTGTTTTTGCTCACTTCCTTTGTGCAGAGGTTTGCTGCCTTCACTATGACTTCCCTTAGCTTAGCCCACTGTTACCCCACCCAGGTCCCCTCCCACCCTGCTAGGTCATCTCTTAGGCATTCACCCATTTATTTTTTTTTTAAATCTGCCCTTCTGAACTCCAGGACCCTCATCCTTGTGTGGTTCACTTTCACCACCGTTCTAATGTTGAACCACACTGTATGATGATCGCTGGTCCCCAGGTGGCCTCTAACCTTGATATCTGCAACACTGTTCCTAATAGTGAGCACCAGTTCCAGTATTGCCCCATCATGAGTGGGCTCAATAACTAGATGCCTGACAAACACACTGTGCAGGGAGTCCTGGATTTCCCTGCTTCTAGCTGAAGTTGTGACTGGGAGGCTCCAATCCACATCCAGCAGACTGAAGTCCCTCACCAGCAGCACCTCCCCTTTTCCTGCCATTGTGCCAGCGGCTTCCACAAGAGTCTTATCTAAACCCCCACCCCCCCAAAAAAAAAAGAAATGGGAGAAGCATCAGAGTTCACAGGAACAATACATCTCTTTCCTTTATTATTTAAACACATATATATATATATATATATATATATATATATACACATATGTAACCCCTGCAAATGGGGGTTCCCAAAAGACTTCAGGAGCTTGCTTGAATGCTCCAAGCCTGAATGGTGTTTGGCATTTAAGCATTTTATCAGAGAGTGTTTTTAGAACCTCTGGTACTGTCTCTTTAAGAGCTGTCTGCTTGCAGACATAATTAGTTTGTATGGGGGGACTGTGTGTTTCTTTGATTGAGTACCACCTGGTTGCTGCCAATCTACTCCATTTTGCAGTCACTAGGAGTGCAAAGGGAACCTATCTGAAAGATGTAACTGTTTGCCAGAAATAATTTAGAGTAATGGTGAAAATAGTTTGTCTAACCTGCTTTCTTTGCAGTCAGAACTGTGTCTGCTAGTTCCCCATTCTAGTTTTGAACTGCTGAACTGGACCAATCAGTGTGGGGTAAGCTAGCTCTAAAATGGTGCCTTGGACGAATCAGAACTTGGACTCATAATCTGAGCCAGCCACAAGAGGATTGTATGGGCAGTGACTCTGGGAGATGTAGTTTAGACTTCAGTGCCTTTTTGGACCAACAGCAGCAGTCTATTGTGAGTGACAGCCAATCCAGTCAAGAACTGGGAGGAACTCAAAGGAAGTGCCCGGTTTTGTCGGTTGGAGTTTCAGTTGAGCTTTGGCAGTGAAGAAGGAAGGAAGGAGCCCTGTGCTTTTTCAGTGTGCAGTTTTAATCAAAAAACGTGTGTAAGGCCCAGAGTTCCGGTCTGCAGCTTGTGTAACAGCTTGTTAGGACTGAATCCGTCCTGTGAAAAGAATCAAAGGATCTCTGAAGAGTAGAAACCAGGCTCACCCTGTAGAAGACTGGAGGAATTGCTGAAAATTGCACTGGGTCTGTCAGGAACTGAATCTGCTGTGTGTTCTCCGGGTATTGTGCAGTAATTGCGATCGGGATACAGATGCAGCCTGCCTGGTATAGTGCTTTCTTTTATATGGATGTGTGAAGAGGTTTGTGTACCTCAAGTGAGCCCTGCTGACATTGAAGGACCCTATCTTATTTGGAGTCGTGAGTACTATTTCAGGGTCGCTCCTGTTGAATTGCCACATTAAATCCAAATGGAATTACTGTACTGCTGACTGTTTAATTCTCCTTTTCTCTGTGTGAAAGGGCCCCTACCAGCTGCCACGGTTTGGACTAGCCACTAGGGCTTGGGTACCCGGGGACAGTAACTGATAGGGATAGGCCTGTGCACAGAGCCATAGGTAGATTATTAGAGTGATAAGCTAATTAACCTGATTTCCCCCTGTCCTTGTTATATCCCCCTAAATAAATCAGAGCTGCTTGTTTCAGCAAAGTTATACTGCCTGAGGTATTTGTCTATGTTAAAGTACTGTACTGTGATTGTTGCACTGTATCTCATTTCACAGGAGGTCCCAGTGCGGAACCAGACCTGGGGTAAGTGTATACTGTGAAGGTAATTCTGATATATTGTGTGGGCCACTAGTGGGAAGAAAGGGGGTTGCAGTGTCCCAGAGGGCTGTGACCAAGTTAGTTTAACTATTGCAAACCCTGACCTCTGGGTGGAGGCACCCGCCATTGGATCCAGGCCCCTCAACCTGTTAGTGGCAAATCAGGCAGAGGTAGTAGCCTCTGGGATAGCGCCAACTAGGGGTTACACATATTTTTCATGTTTTTCAGTGGAATAGTAATTTTTGAAAGTCAACATAATTAAATAAAATAATCTCTACAAAACAATAAAAAATGATTCAAACCATACAATAAAAATTCAGTTTTTCTGGCATTATCCAAATTAGCCATGTAAATGGAAAGATCACACTGTCTTATATGCAGAAAATAATATCTATTCAGGGAATAGTTGGAAGACATACACAGAGAGGTTAAGAAAGATCAAGTACAGAGAAAAATTGTGTGCGAGACAAGGGTAAACACTGAGAGGTTAAGTAGTTTGTTCATAGTCACAGCTGTGCATTCAAACTTCTAAGCTATGATTTGGAGCTTATGGGCTGGCTTTTGAAATAGCTTGATCCTCTGCTGGGTGCAACTGCATCCGAAGGTCGGATGCTGCTGGACCACTTAAGTGGATTAACAGCACTCCAGGTTTGGAGACAGTTGCATCCAAACAAGCAGAGTTGGCATAAAAAAGCACAAGCTGCCACAGATCATGCAAACTGTTGAAAAACGTGGGACCAGTTGAAAATGTGGTGCCAAGTTATGGCACAATCAGGCAGTTATAAACACAGGCGGGACATACACATGCTCCCTGAGAAAGGCACAAGGGTCCTCAAAGTGCAAGAGGTTTAACCACTTACAGTTCTTGCATAAATAAATCTGTCACTTGCTTATCAGTTTATGCTAGGTTCCTTTCGTGGTTTAGGAACTTGCAAATGTTTTGAAAATCCTGGCCTTTTGTATTTTGGAGGTACATTTTACAGAACAGTAGTCCTACCCCATTATGTCCCCCTCCAAATTAATAAGACTTATAATTTCATTTCTGCAGTGAATTTTTGTGGCTTCTTACTCATTTCCACAACTAATCCAAACAATATTACTGTTCCATTTCATATTCTATCTGACTGAACAGCTGCATTTCACTGAACAAACATACCTGAGTTCAGAGTGAAGTCGTATCTATATACACCACAAGACAGAGACAGAGTGTGTTTGTGTGTGGGGGCGCGGTAGAACTGCAGTATTCCAATAGTCAGGTATCACAATAATATAACTGTTAATCCATTACATAAGAACACAAGAAAACACAGACAGAAGCAGGAAATAGAAGACCCAAGCAGTCCGTCCACCACAAAGAGTAGTTATAACCTTTAACGCCCCTATCTCTAAGGTACATGCCCAGCCTTTTTCCTTTTTTAAGGAGGTCGTTGTTGGAAAACTGACTGTGATTTGAATCGGTCCTTTCAAGAACTGAAGATTTTTCCATATTTATATATATATTTATTTTTTTATTTTGACACTTAAATCTGATATGAAGTGTTCATAAGTAAGTGAACCAGGGAAAATGTTAGTGTTTCAATGAGAGGAGAGAGAAATGGACTTTATCTTATCAAAGTGAACTCTGAATTGATGAGGTGAACTAGATGCAAATCAGGAGTTTGTGTGGAACTAGACTTTCATGGGATGTTTCCGGAACACATTGGCTTGTGAAATTAATTTGCATTGAAAATATTTTGAAATGTTTAGTTTACTCAGCTGTGGAGATTCTTTGAAATGCTGTGAAACTGAAGGTGTGCAAACCCATGTCTGAAGGCTCGTGATAGCACATCAGTGAAGTACTACAAGCTCCCCATTGGTGGCAAAATGGTCTGAAAAGTGGTAGAGCTAAGGATGTAAGGGGTAAATTCCTTCCCCCCACCCTGCTGAATGGGATCACCCACAGAATAAGATTTTTTCTCATCCAAATTTGTAATCTGTGATGTAAAACACACACACACACACACACACACACACACACACACACACACACACACACACACACCACCGACTGACAGCAGCTTCCTGTTCCTACTTTCTTCACAGCCACCTGATATTCTGGCCCTTCCTTTTTTTTTTAAATGTTTGACCACTGTGCATTAACTCAGCAGCCCATGACCCCAGACCACCAACATCAACATTATTCAGGCCTTCACCTTCCAACATTCTGCTGACATGCTGCAAGCCACAAAAGGAGTGAACATAACACTGCTTATTGCACGTACTGCATTTTAAAGATACAGACCTCCCTAGAATACATTAACAAGACTGCAAAAACTGATAAGGCCATGGCCATAGAGGCCCCACCCCCTGTTCCGGCAACTATGAAACCCTCCACCAGTCAGAATCTTTCAAAATATTGCATACTAAAAATGCTGTCATATTCTGATTTGCTACTGTACTGATGTGCTATCCCACCCATGAAATATGGTGCTCAAAACACTGGCATCATCAGTTGCACTTGGCCAGTGACTGTTGATGCTGATACTACCCCTTATAAAAGTTCTCTCTTTGATATAAACCAAGTACACTGAGGAACCCTTCCATTTCATCAATGTAGCAGACCATGCAAGTAGCAGTATCAGCAATAGGATTTACAGACCGATTACAACTGATGATGTCACTGGTTGGAGCTTCTATCATGATGCAATAGAGATGGGAGGTTAGCTAATATCTATTGGAAGTATCACAAAGCTTCCCATCCATTTTAATTCTATAGTGCCAAACAAAGTCCATCAGAATTTAGTTTTTATCATTTATAAGTATAGGTTACTTACACGTAACCATTGTTCTACTATTTGCATTTAGTTTACATCCAAATTTAGGCAGTGTTCCACTGAAACAAACAGAAGAGAGAAAGAAATAAGGTGGCTTAGTTGGGATTTAAACCCAGGCCGCTTGGAATACCATTCCATTGCACTACCAGATACACCACTAAGGCAACCGGAAACCTGGGACTTCTAGAAGCCCCTTACTCCTTCTCCAATGCACAGCCTGGTGCTACACAGATAACTGCACTTTTGTTCACTAGAGTGCAGTGTGTATGTCTGTTGAACCCAAACAGACAGAAGAGAGAAAGAAACAAGTGCCTTAACTGGAATTTGAACTCAGGACACCTGAAATACCGTTCCATTGTGCAAATCTATATTTATGCAATAGGGGTGGAGAAAAATCTCCACTGATAAATGCTGTTATCATGTGATAAAATGGCCATTTATCTACACAGCAGACACGCCACCAGATCCCCCCCATCAGCGGCACTACTTGGATACTTGGATAGCAACAGTTTCGGCACAAAATAGCACTCGCACAGGGAACTCTCCCCATCTGGGCCAACTTTCCCTGTTTAAAACACAGCATCTCTCGACAAGGTCTGCAGCATCCAACACTGCCTTCCACCAGTGCTCCCAATCTAAAGTTGTGTTTTTGTACCTTGTTGTCTTCTCTCTTCTCTGGGCTCTCCTCACTGGCTCACTCGACTACGATCCTGCTCATATTCGTGCTTGCTCCCCAAAACAGCACCACATCATAACAACCACTCTGCTTCTCCATCCTGATTTCTTTATTAGGACAAACTGGACAACAAATGCATGTTTTTGGTTTTTTTTGTAAACAACTGCTAAGCTGTGTGTTACTAGTGCTGTTGGCATGGTCTCCGACTTCCTGCTCACAACCTCCAACCAGACGCGCATGATCACTCACTCAGTTACAAGTTAAAAAAAAAAAAAGACTATAAAAGGCAGGATCAGCCAGATAAATTAACTAAAACACATTTATGTTTAATTAAAAACATAAACAGCCACATATAGTGACCAAGTACGACTCTCGCTTAGCAAGAGATGGAGCAGCCATGTTTTTCAAAATCTCTGACCCTTCCACACAGAATTAGAAGCCAATCACAAAATGTGGTGTTAACCTAGGGACATGGAGTCCCTATCAAACAATGTATTAATCCCTAGCAACCACATGGGTAGTGTGCATTAACACACAAGAGACCATAACACAATCCTCCTTATTTTATTAAAAAAAAAAAAAGCCAAAGAAAAGAAAAAATAATTAATTTTCACCAAAAACAAAAGCATCTCTATTGCAGTACTGCACCTGGAGATCTGGGTTTGAATCCCACAGCCCTAAACTTGCATAATGTCTGCCCCTAGCAAGTCACTTAACTTCCTTATGCTCCGAGGTTGAACCTGTAAAAAAGCTTTCAGCTTAGTGTGTCTCTCCTGGTAAAACAAAGGTAAAATAAATAAACAAATGAAATATGCCATGGGGACATCATGGAATACATGATTTATCCGTACTTGAGCAGTTTGACCTCGGATACCTCACTCATGGCTTACGCCACTTGTGAGGTTACTCAAGTTCAAACTGCTGTTGAGCAGATAAATTCTGCATTCCACTTGTCCCCACTGCATATCCCTTATATGGAACCAAAAAAAGAAAAATCTGCCCAACTGCAACAGATCAGTATTCCAGGTGGCCTGGGTTCAATTCCCAACTAAAGTATTTCTGTCTCTCTTCTGTTCAGTATTAAGGTTTGTTTACCCCTATTTGCATCACCTTGCACTTTTTGGTGTTAATCTTAACTGCCATACCTTTGACAACTTCTCTAATCCACCCAGGTCATCTTTCATAATGCTTGACAACCTCATTAACATCTATCCAGCCACAGATATTAATATAATCTGCGAAGAGGCATATCTTGCCCGGTAACTATCCCTATGTCACACATGATATGCTGAAGAGGACCAGCCCCAAGACCAATCCCTGTGGCACACCAATAACTAATGATCCCATGACCCCAAAAAACTCCCCATTTATTGCCATCTCCTGGGTTCTGCCACTTAACCAACTTCCCACCCATCTGGTGACTTTGTCCAGCACTCCAAGATCCAACAACCTATAAACTAACCATCCATGTGACACAGAATCGAAGGCTTTACTGAAGTCAAGGCAAATTATGCCCACCACCAGTCCCTTGTCCACTGGCTTTGTCACTAAATCAAAGACTGACGTAACTTCATCCAACAAACCCAATGCGGCCTTCTGTCCTGCAGTCCATTTCCCTTCTGGAAATCCCTATCCTTTCCTTTATTACATAGACTGGTAATGCCCACATTGACATCATCCACGGCAAGCTTCACCCCAAACTTTATGCCTTGTACTACAATAAAGATTGTCCATCTCCACAGGTATGCTGGGAGCTTGTCACCAAAATGGAGCTCCTGGTTTCTGACTATGCAGACATGGTCTATGGCACCACTCCCTCCACCTCCCTGGTCAGACTGGACACCCTCTGCAAAGCCTTCTGTTGTTTCACTATCAACTCCCCCTCTCATACCCACCGTTGTTCACGCTACTCCTCCTTATCCATTCTTCTCTACCTTCACATCGTCAGAACCACTGTGCCTCATTCATTTTCAAATACTGGTTTGGGTCCCTTCCCTCGTCTCACTTGCCTCCTCCATTCCCTCTGCCTCCCACTCCCTCCACTCCAGAGATCCTTACATTTATTTTATTTATTTATTTAGATCTTGGATTAAACAACTTTGAGCTATCAGCTCTTTTACATAGGTTCCAAGTCAGTATGACAGGCAAGTTACAGTGAAGAACAGTTTACAATATCACAAGAGAAACAACATAAGGTGGCATTGTGCTTTGTAACATGGCAAAGATATCAAGTAGTAAATCAGGACCATCGATTGGATCAAATGCATCAGGTGGCAAAGTTTGGAGATGGCATTAATCCAGCAGTAATGCCGTCCCCAAACTGAAGTAACAGGCTCAGCCACAGATGTTGAAAAGCAGCACAGAAGCAAACGATAGTGTATCGCAAGGGACAGGTACTTGTCTGTCCCACTCACCCACCCTCCCACTCAAATGCCCCTGACTGCCTGCGCGCATGAGTCAGGCATGCAGTCGTGGCCAAAAATATTGGCGCCCTTGCACTTTTTCAAATAACTCACAAATTTCCTCTAAACATAAGTTGAAATTAACAACAGTACAGTATTTGGTCTCCACAACTCTTTATTTCTCTGTTAATATTACAGAACCTTTGTTTGTGATTCAGAATTTAATATATCCTTTTAAATCAGAAAATGAAAAGAAATGGCATTGACAAAATTATTGACACCCTAGACTTAATATTTGGTAGCACAGCCTTTGGTCAAAATAACTGCAATCAACCCTTCCTATAGCCATGGATCAGCTTCCTGCACCTCTCTACTGGCAGTTTGGGCCTCTTCTTGTGCAAACTGCTCCAGTTCTCCCAGATTTGAAGGGTGCCTTCTCCCAACTGCTGTTTTCAGATCTCTCCACAGGTTTTCAATGGGATTCAGATCTGGACTCATTGCTGGCCACTTCAGAACAGTCCAGCGTCTTGTCTTGAACCATTCCTGGGTGCTTTTTGAAGTGTGTTTGGGGTCATTGTCCTGCTAGAAGACCCATGACCTTCGACAGAGACCCAGCTTTCTGACACTGGGTTCAACATTACGCTCCAAAATGGCCTGGTAATCTCCAGAGTTCATGATGCCATGCACATGTTCAAGGCACCCAGTGCCAGAGGCAGCACAGCAACCCCAAAACATCACTGAACCTCCTCCATGTTTGACTGTAGGGAAGGTGTTCTTTTCTTTGAAGGTTTCATTTTGTTTTCTGTAAACATAGAGATGATGTGCTTTACCAAAAAGCTCTAATTTGGTCTCATCTGTCCACATGACATTCTCCCAGAAGGATTTTGGCTTGTTCAGGTGTGTTTTTTGTCAAACCCCAGTCAGGCTTTCTTATGTCTATCTCTCAGCAGTGGGGTCCTCCTGGGCCTCCTACCATATAACCCCCTTTCATTGAGTTGGCGACGGATGGTGCAAGTTGAAACTGTCGTACCTTGAGTCTGAAGGTCAGCTTGAATCTGTTTGGCAGTTGATCGAGGTGCTTTCTCCACCATTCGAACAATCCTGCGCTGCAATCTTCGATCAAGTTTTCTCTTGCGACCACGTCCAGGGAGGTTGGCTACAGTGCCATGGGCCTTAAACATCCTGATAACATTACGTACAGTGGAAACAGGAACATCAAGGTCTCTGGAGATTGATTTGTCGCCTTGAGATTGTCCATGCTTGGCTACAATCTTCTGTCTGACGTCCTCAGACAATTCTCTGGCTGTCTTTCTTTTCTCCATGCTCATTGTGGTACACACAGTGACACAAAACAGGAGAATGAGTCCTTTTCTCTATTCAAACTGGTTGAATGAGTGATTTTTATATTGCAGACACCTGCAACTCCCCACAGGTGAGTTCAATTCCAAAGTGAAGGAGAATCACCTGCTTGAAATCTAATTATTTCTAACTACTTCTAAAAGGTGCCAATAATTTTGTCCGGGCCATTTAAGTATTTCTGTGTGGAATAAACTAAGACTTAGTAAATATTTCTGCTTTTTGTGTTTTATTCCACTGCAAACCAAAGAAATACATATGTGGTTACCAAAATATTTTTTAATTTCAACAGTTTTCTGGAAGGAATGGTGCATTATTAGAAAAAACTGCAAGGGCGCCAATATTTTTGGCCACGACTGTAACACATAGTGCTGTAGACCGGAAAGTGTCATGGAGCTGAATGGAGCAACCAGCGAGGTAGTCCCGCAGCGCAAAGCAGAGTGATAGGAATCGGCAGTCCAAAAGCGATGTCTGCGCAAGTGGGAAACCTTACCGGTACATGCAACGGCAAATGTAAAGGAATACTGTTGTAAGCGGACGGAGGAAACCCCGAACATGTGGAATACAGAGAGGAAAGGAACAAACGGCAAAGAGAACGGGACACATGAAACAGGAGATGTAGGGAGATAGGAGCAATGCAATAGGCACACAGATAGGTGAAAAAAATATGAAAAACAGATTCAGCAGCAAATACAGGAAGGCATGAATAACCATGCAGCAGACATCCTAGGGCGTGTATAGCAATATTACCCGCTGCGATCTCGTTAATTGTCAGCAAAAAAGGTTGAGACACATTGTCTTAACAGCTATGTGAAGTATGTTTTTCACAACATCAGTATATAAATATGAATCTGGTACATGTTCAAAAAGTGCATACAAGAAATGTAAGCAGTACAAGAACAGTTTGTATTGTGCCATCGGCAGTATGAAAATAAGAGTAAGATTAACTATAGTATCCTAGAAGCCATGTTACAAGCGCATTAAGCCACTCCGAAGGTGGCATCTAATGGTGGATTAATGCATGGTTGGGCCGTTGTAGGCACTCGACCTGTGGCCTCGCGCCACAACACTCCCAACCATGCATTAATCCACCATTAGATGCCACCTTCGTCGTGGCTTTATGTTTACATGTATGCCAGTGATTTAGGTTAATAAAAGAATTGCAGACGGCTGGGACACAAAACAACAACTGTAAGATCAGCCCACGAGGCCTCGTCCAGGAAGGATTCAGGTGGGAGGAGGGAGTGAAAGTTAGGGTAGGAGGTGAGGAAGTGAGAAAAGGGGGGGATGGGGCAAGGTGCAGAGGTGGGGGTGGGGAGTAGAGTTTGAGAGAGGAAGTATACAGGACTGTGTCAGTAAGGGCAAGCTCAGAAAGCAGGTATTAAGTGCTAATTGGGGCCTATGAGAAGGGGTAAGTATATTTTAATGGAAGTTGAATGAGCTCAGTGTGGTCTGAGTGGAGACTACATAATGTAAAGAGTTAAACCAGAAAGGGGCTCGATAGGCACATGATCCTTGTCCTAAGAAAATGTGTCAGCAGGGATCAGAAAGATCTAGTTGTCTGAACCTCTGGTTCGACGAGGGTTGCTGTAAGGGCTAAGGAGCTTCTGAACCCCCGGGGGCATGAGACCTAAGCTAACCCTTTTTTGAAAGCAGGCAAGTTCGGCAGGTGATTCTACCTTTTAATTGGAGCCAGTTAGCCACAGCATAGAGGTCACAGGTATGTGTAAGGTGCGCGAGTACAGTGAGGAGTTTGCAGGCTTTGTTAATCGCCCTTGCGATATGTCGAGGGACGTGTTGGTGGCCGAACCATAGATAATCAGTCCATAATCTACCAGGGAAATGACAGAGTTGCGGATAGCCAAGTTTAGGGCTTCAGGGATCAGACTTTGCCTGTGCCTATAGAAGAGCCCAATGCGAGTGTTGACTGATATAACAGTATTTTCTATGTGGCAGGCATATGACAGATTGCTGTCAATGGTAACACCCAAGCATTTGAAGTGCTGTATTAACTCCAAGGGTGAGCCCGCACTGTTAGTGATTGTTAACGGGTAGGTTTTATGCTTGCTTTAGGTACTAGTGAAGAGCATAATTTTTGACTTTTTATAGTTAAGGATGAGCTTGTGTTCACGGAACCATTTTCCTGCACTAGCAAAGCTATGCTGCAACTGGTGCTCTAGAGAAGTTTGGGGTCAGGATTGCTTCAGTAGATAATCGCGTCGTCTGCATAATGTAGGATATGTTCTTGGCATGAGGTTGGTAGTTTGTTTAGGTAGATGCTAAACAGGAGAAGGCCCAAAATGAACCGTTGTGGAACACCCAATCGAACATTTCTTCTATCAGACAGAACATCACCCATCTTGACTTGTTGGGACCGGTTTGACAGGTAGCTTTTAAACCAGTCTGTGGTGTCATTAGACAGTCCTGTGCCAGATAGCTGATCAATCAATAAAGCATGATTAACAGTGTTGAAGGCTTTTGTCAGATCTATGAATGCAGCTACAACCAGACACCCTTGATCAAGAGAGTTATTAATAAAGCCCATGAATTCCAGTAGAGCTGTGGTGGTGCTATGCCCTTTCCTGAACCCATGTTGTTGTGGGCATTGTATCTGGTATTTTTCCATGTATTCAACCAGTGACCTGCCACTATGTGCTCTAGGGCTTTAGAGAGGGGAGAGAGAATGGAAATTGGTCTGTAATTCCCATGTTGAGCCCTGTCACCACTTTTATAGAGAGGGGTAATCAAGGCGGATTTCCACTTATGAGGGAATTGTGATAACTTGAGAGATAGGTTAATTATTCTGTTGAGGGGTGATAGGATTTCATCCAAGGTGAGGGAGATGAGTTTGCGATCGAGTGAGTCCCCATTAAATCTTGATTCCCAAATACCTTATGGAAGTACTTTCTAGCTTCATATTCCATGACGATTTTGAAGTAAAAGTGCTGGTCCAGTTTTCCACTGTGTTCATTGTTTGTGGTGGTGTGAAAGAAGACAGGGGAGAGGACATTACGAAGGTCCATAAATGCATTATTAAATGTGTTTGCGATGGTTTGTGAGTCTAGTATAGGGGCATCATTGATATGGAGCATTAAGGGAGACATTTTGGGTTCCTTTCCAGTGACATCCTGTATGTTGCTCCAGAACTTCCTGCCATCTGACCATGACCTGGTGACCATTCCTCATCACCACTCCTCTGCTGGGCAATCAGCCTTCTCTTATCATCTCCCTTCACTCTGTAACCTACTCCCATCCTCCCTCCATTTCACTACCTCTACTTTTTCCCCTCAGGTACCAGCTGAAGCCCCCCCCCCCCCCAAACTCCTGTTTTCCCTCTACCTGACTGCCCCCCTTAGATTTGACTCCTACTGCGGTGTAGGTGTGGCTGAACTACCTGACTACTGCTGCTTGCTCATATTGTATTTACTCCTGTTTTAATAATGTACCCTATTCCACTTCACTGTAACTGTGAACTGTGTCAGTGCTATGTAATTAAGTTGAACTGTGTACTGTGTCTATTTTATGTATTTGCTGCCACTGTTCCCTTCCCCCGGGTTGCAGCTGGAAACGAGCCTTGCCTAAATGTGCCTTTTCTGGTCACCAATTGTCAAATAAATAAACTATGGTATCAAGCATCTTAACCACAACAGACAGGCTGACAGGTCTACAGTTCCCAAGTTCATCCCTGCTCCCACTCTTCTGCAGGGAAGCTATACTCCCTGTCCTCTATTCCCTAGGTAGTAACCTAGTCTCCAGTGAGCTACTGAATAGCTCAACAAGCAGTTCAGCTAGGACCTGCCTCATCTCCTTAAGTACAGGAAGATGTGACCCCCCCACCCCCAGGCCCATGGACTTACCTACTTTCAGTTCACTTAAGCCCTCTAGTATCCTTTTTACTGAAATGGGATCCACATTAACCTCTCTCTGCATCTTGATGGCACAGTCAGGCATCAGACCCTTTTCCTCCACTCTGAACACCAAGCAGAATTATCTGCTCAGGATGTCTGCCTTTCCTTTATCTTCCTTTCCCTGCTTCAGTCTGACTATTCCTCCCTAGTCAGCTTCATTTCCTGCATGTAACAAAACAAGGTCTTGTCTCCCTTCTTCATACTCTCCACTGTTTTCAATTTCATGTCAGCCTTAGCCTTCCTCATAACCCTGCTGACCTCTTTCATTCTGTTATGAAACACCACCCTGTCCCCTACTGCCTGGTTTGTTCTGTATTTTTAACTTTTTTCTTTGTCCTCTCAGTTGCCCCTACTTCTCTCATGAACCACATATTTTTATACCCCTCATTCTTCCCTTTCACTATTACAGAGATTTGTGATCTCATCATTTCTCACTTCACTTCTACCCCTCTGTTGCTCTCACCACCCCTTTAGTTTCCCCTAAAACAGCTCCCTCATCCTTTTATTATCAGCCCTCCTAAAATCCAGGACTTTAGTCTGGGACTATTTTATCTCTGCTTCCAGGCTGATGTCAAACCAAACTGACGGTTGTTGGTTCCTAGTAGGTCCAACACCACGCCATCCCCAACACTTTCCCTTTTGGTAAGTACTAAGTTGAGGATGGCTGCCTCCCTAGTAGGTTCCTCTACTTTATGTACTAGAAGTGTAATCTGAAGATTTGTACCAGCTGTTGGTCTCTTGTACTTACTGCTACTTGGATCCTTCACTCCATGTCAGGCATGTTGAACACACCCCCCCTTTAGCAGCAGCTCTCTTAGCACTGCTGCCCTTTTAATCTCTTCCACTAGGTCACCAGCACCTTCTTCTTTTAAGTACGGTGGCCTACATACAACCCCTATTCTGATATTTCTTCCCCTTTCTGTCATTACCTGGACCCGTATTGTCTCTTTGTGCTTACTTTTCCCCATCCTTGATTATGGAAGCATTTATACTCCTGCACACATAATGCCTCTCTTTATGTTTCTATCCCTCCTGAACACAGTAAACCCCAGCGTGGTCATATCTTAGTCATATAACCGGGTTGTCCATGTTTCTGCTATCACCATCAGGCCCAATATCCATGTTTCTGTTATCAGCACCAGGTCCAAGCGTGTCTCAGCCACCACTACCTCCAGAGTACTGATCTTGTTCCCCAAGCTCCCGGTCTTTGTGTACATAGCTTTCCAGTTTACCTGCCCCCCCTCCTCCCCCTTTCTGGCCCTGATCCATTCCCCTTCACCCCTGACCTCCTACCCAGCCTTGTCACGGTTTCCCTTTTCCCACCTCCTAGCTGGATCCTTTGCAGCCTCTCCTTTGCAACTTTTCCCAGTTACTCTCTAGTCCCCTTTTCTTTATTTTCTGTTGCTTCTTCCTTCTTTTCCAAATTCCATTCTATCTCGGGGCAACTTTTCAGGCTGGAGATGATGCAACTTGTATTTTATCACTTTTGGACTCCTGTTAGAATAAGAGCCTCTTCTACTCTTAGAAATTTTGTGGTCAATGGTTCAACACTGGTCATAAATAGGGTGGGGAGTATTGGACACATTTAGTTGGATACAGATGCTGACAAATCGTGCTTCTGCGTCCACCTCCAATCCTTATAAAAACCCTGGCCTGAGTATTTATCAGTTTTGCTACCTATTTTTTAAAGTTTAGAGCACATCTAAAGCTTGAAAGTCTTGTTTTCTTTTTGACCTGTCTAATAAACTCAGAGGGGGGAAAAAAACTAAAAAAAAATGGAAAAATAAAGACTTTTTTTGTTAATCGCTTAAAGGGACACTGTCAACCCCCTTAGGCCTCAAGTTTAAACAACACATATTATGACTGTTCACATTCTGTAGAGATTGCTAATATAGTTGGTTAACATAAAAACATAGAATTTGACGGCAGATAAGGACCGCTTGGCCCACCCAGTCTGCCCATTTCCCTACCTAATGGATAAGCTGCAGATCCTAGTTAACCAGCAGCCTACTTCTTCCTACCCCCACCCCCTAGAATTGCCTTATGACTGTCCCATGCATGCTTGAATTCCACCACTGTTTTTGACTCCACAGCCTCCTCCGGAAGGCCGTTCCATGCATCCACAACCCTCTCTGTGAAAAAATACTTCCTTAAATTACCTCTGAGCCGCCCCCCATCTTCAAATTGTGCCCCCTTGTTCTTGCGCCTCTTTTTTTGAAAGATGCTACCCTCTTGGACTTTGTTGATTCCTTGAGGTACTCGAGGGTTTCTATCATGTCCCTCCCCTTTCCTCGAGGCTATACATTAAACTCCTTAAGTCTCTCTTCATATGTCTTCGATTAGACCCTGTACCATTTTAGTTGCCCTCCTCTGGACAGCTTCCATCCTGTCTATGTCTTTGGGAGATGGGTCTCCAGAACTGTACACAGTACTCCAGATGGGGTCTCACCAGCTGTCTGTACAGAGGGATAATAACTTCCTGTTTTCTACTTGTGATGCCTCTCCTATGCATCCCAGTATCCCCCAGCCTTCCTTGCTGCCCTCTCACATTGCTCGCCCACCTTTAGGTCATCTGATATGACCACCCTCAGTTCCCTTTCCATTTTTGTTGTTGTTAGTATCTCACCCCCCATTGTGTACTCTTCCCCTGGGTTTTTGTTTCCCAGGTGCATTACCTTGCACTTCTTAGCATTGAATCTAAGCTGCCATACATTTGACCATTCCTCTAACCTTGCCAAGTCCCTTCTCATCCTTTCCACCCACCTTGTGCATCAACTCTGTTGCAGATCTTTGTGTCATCTGCAAAGAGACATACTTTTCCTTCCAGTCCCTCTGCAATGTCAGCTATAAAGACATTGAAGAGACCGTCCTAATACTGAACCATGCGGTACCCTACTGCAACTCTTCTTCAGAGTGGACTCCATTTACTATTACTCTGTGTCCTATTCTCCAGCCAATTCTTTACCCAGGCTGTCGTCTTGGGACCCCACTCCCAGGCTGGCTAACTTGTATATTAATCTTTTGTGTGGGACTGTGTCAAATGCCTTGCTAAAGTCTAGGTAGGCCATGTCCACAGCCCCTCCCTGATCTACTACTTTGGTCACCCAGTCAAGGAAATCTATCAGATTTGTCTGCCATGACCTTCCCGCTGTGAATCCATGCTGCCTTGGGTCCTGTGCCCTTCTGGCCTCTAGATACTAGACAATTCTTTCCTTCAGAAGTGATTCCATCATTTTCCCTACCACTGAGGTTAAACTAACAGGTCTGTAGTTTCCTGCTTCTGCCTTGCTCCCACTTTTGTGAAGGGGAATCACATCTGCCCTCCTCCAGTCCTCGGGTACCACCCCATCCTCCCATGATTTGTTAAAGAGGGTAGTCAGTGGTGTCACTAGTTCTACCCTTAGTTCTTTTAGAATTCTGGGATGAATCCCATCAGGCCCCATTGCTTTGTCCACCTTCAGTTTTAAGAGTTCTCTCAGAACCCTTTCTTCTGTAAATAGCCTGGTATCAACTTCTGTATCCAGAGTGTTTCTACTGTTTGTTTTAGGTACTTCCCCCTCTTCCTTTGTAAATACTGAGCAAAAATATTTGTTTAGTATCTCTGCCTTTTCACAGTCACCCTCTGCCCACCCTCCCTCCCTTTATTAAGCCTCACTATCCCTCCTTGGTCTTCCTTCGCTCCCTGATGCACCTATAAAGGTTTTATCCCCTTCTTGACTCGTTGGCTATCTTTTCTCGGTTTGGGCCTTTGCTGTTCTGACTGCCTTCCCAGCTTCCTTTTGCTTTAACTGATACAGTTCTCTGTCCTGCTCCTTCTGTGATTCTTTGTACTTCCTGAATGCTTCTTTTTCTTGAACCTTCACTGCCACTTCCTTTGAGAACCACAGTGGTTTCTTACATCGTTTCATTTTGTTTATTTGCTTCACACAAAGGCTTGTTACCTCTGTGATGGTAGTTTTATTATTCCCCATTGTTCTTCCACCCTCCCTTCCTGACCATTTGCTAGTGCATTCCTTAGGTACTCACCCATTTTGGCAAAGTCAGTCCTCTAAAGTCCAGCACTTTTGCCTTTGTATGGCTTGACTCTATTGCTGTGTTACTGTGAACCATACTGTTGATGGTCGCTAGTTCCCAGATGGCTACCCACTTCTACATCTGTGATCCTCTCTTCATCTCCATTTGAGAAAACCAGGTCTAAGATTGCTCCGTCTGAGTGGGCTCAATACTAGTTGTCTAAGGCATGCCCCTGTAGGGCATCTAGAATAACCCCATCAAGTGGCTGCTGCAACTGCACTCCAGTTAATATCTGGCATATTCAGATCACCCATCAGCAATATCTCCCTTTTCTGCCATTCTAAGTATACTTTCTATCATTTCCTTGTCCATTTCCTCCCCCTGAGAAGGGAGTCTGTATACAACCCCTGTACGGATTGTGGTGCCATTGCCGGTCTCCAAATTTACCCACAGTGCTTCTTCTCCTCCCTGTTTACCCTTTTGTTCTGTTGCTTTGATTCCTTCCCTTACGTAGAGTGATACTCCTCCTCCTCTTTTACCCTCCCTGTCCCTCCTATAGATAGTGTATCCTGGTATGTTTAAAGTTGGTTCCTTTTTTCTTTAAATAAGAGAAAAATAGACTGCCTACCACACTAGTGTTACCGCACTAAAATATGTTCGTTCATATTTTTTGATCAACTCCCACTACATCTTCTTGGACTTGGAAACACCCCAGCACAGTTTAAACACTCAAGATGCAGTGGGAAGAGAAGAGACTATCACATCTAGAGTGACTGCACTGTTTGGGGTGTTTGTCATGTTCAGGAAATATGCAGTAACAGAAGATCAAGGATTTAAAACAAAATAAGGTTGGTATAATTACACCATTTGCATTCATTCCATTTCTACTAAGAAAGGAAGCACATAAAACAACCAGCAACATCAATGAATTTTAGAGCAGGTAAGAAATCAGAAAATGTGGGGGTTGAACTAGAAATACTATGATGCAAAAAGGGTTGACAGTGTCCCCTTAAGGTGAAATAAGTACAGAAGTTCTATCAAATATTTGAGCCTAACAGAAAGGAAACTGAAAAAGAAAACAACCAAATACTGTTGGTTTTCCAGAATCAACAAAAATGAAGACACATCACTAAATATACATAATACAATATAGGATGAGGAATCGTCAAAATGGCTGAACCAACCAAGACAAATCAAAATAGATACAACTAGCTTAATTTTTAAACTTTTTTGACAAAGTTGTAGTACAGTTATAAATGGAATGGCAAGCATCTACTGTAGACAGAAAGATCTGACAGCTGAGGTTAGGGGACATGATACTATCACTGTGCACATTCTCTGAATTACCTCCTAGAGTGCAGAGCACCACACAGGTGTGAGTTGAGATGCACATGTGGGCTACATAACATTACATTCCTGCTGTTAGAATTGATATGGGTTGAATTACACATTATACAATGGCAACAAAATTTCCTGGACTCTGATTGGTCAGTCTGGGGCTGGACCCGTGATGTTATCCCAGCATAATATCACGGGTGTGATGTTGTCCAGCATAACATCACGGGTCTTGCATATCATCATGGGTCTAGTCCCAGCACTGTGAACCAATGCCTACTGTCATCATTATGGAGCCTGCTCTCTTTTTTTGCATCTCCTCTCAAGAAACAAAAATATTTTTCCACACTAATAAAAACATTCTTTAAATTTTTTTTTTTATATATATAACAAGACAAGCCATTGTATAATAGGAATAATGCACTCTAGGGTGTGTGTCGTGCTGGGATAACGTCACTTCTGGGGTGATTAGTAGCTTTCGGCCTGCTGCCTTGTGCCTAATCACCCCAGGTATGACGTTATCCCAGCACGACACACACCCTGTCATTCATTATTCCTTTAATAAGGCACAACTGGGACAGCTTTGTGCTGGGATAATGGCATACCTTGGATGGGATGAACCAAGATGCCAAAGGCTTCCACCATCGTAGCAGTGCCATTATCTCAGCACAAAGCATACCTCCTGGAGTGCCTTAATGCAATTATAAAATGGCTCCATTAGGATTAGTACAACAATTCAAAAAAAGGTAAAAAAAAAAAAAATAAAAGTAGTCCTACTAAACCATTGCAACTTTGCTGTTTGGGCTGTAGACGGTAGATGCTGCGGGTTTTTTTTGTTTTTTTTTAATACAAGTAAGTGAATTATTGAGGTGTAATGATACAGCTGTACCTTTAAATTTAATTTATATGAGTCAGTGAGCTATGAGATCTTTTTCCAGTGTTGATGTGCTGGGATATCAGCACTGGGTTCCAAGATTCACAACCAGTAATGCTCCTCCTGTATTTGTTACACCCATTTCAAAGAGGATACTGTGCTACTATGTTATTTATTTATTTATTTACGAGTTTTACCAGGAAGGCATACTGAGCAATAATGCTCGATTCCAGATGCGACCTGGGGGCCAAGACCCAGTACAAAACACAGTGTTTGAGACAGAGACATTCAACAGTGAGAGGTTTGGCTAGCTGCCTTATAGACATACGGCAGAACAGCTACAGGTAGGCAGATAGATACAGCTCAGAGTAAGATTGATGGGGGAAAAAGAGAAAACAAAAGTTAATAGCTTTTATTTGACTAACAGAAACTTATTTTACAAGCTTTCAAGGTCACATAGACCCCTTCATCGGGTATTTTGATACCACAGCTACATGAAGATTTTATACAGAGAACTTGATACAAATTATATAGACACAGAATCTGTTGGCAGAAAAGGACCACTTGGCCCACCCTATCTGTCCAGATAGTCCCTGCCTAATCTGTCTCCGCAGACAACAAGTGACCTCTGGTGATCTTTCCTGCTTTTTTACTAATTAGAATAATAAATTCAAGTACTTTAGGTATAAACAAGCTTTTTACACGTGTGTGACAGTTCTATTGATAAGGAAGCATTCTAGCAAGATGGCTACAAATAAGCTAATGTACGCATAGACCAAGGGTTGGCAGTATAGCCTAGAGGTTAGAGGAACGAGGTGTGAACAAGCTTGATACATCCAGCAGCCCAGACCCGAGTTTGATTCTCACAACCTCCACTTGCATACTGTGCAACTCTGAGCAAGTCACTTAACCAACCAGTGCTCCCAGGTCACCCCTGAAAACAGGCACTTGTGCCTAGTGGGCCTTACCCGGTTACCAAAGTCTAAAATGAAAAAAAAATAAAGGGTAGCCACTAAAGTACTAGGTTGTAAATCAACTTGGAGATGCAGATCCCTTTCCCAGGATGACATATGACAGCAGATGAAGGGGGCATGTGGCTGTGAGAGCTTGTAAAATAAATTGCTGTTAGTCAAATAAAAAGTATTAAAACTTCTTTTTGTTGATGCTAAGTAATTTATTAAAGAAACCCTGAATATCTTTCTTTGTAGAGCCTAAGATTAAACAGACACTGACCAATATGACCCATTCCTTGTAAAGGCGTCCTACCAATATTATGAATATACCTTCCTAGTCTATCAATTTATCCTTTCAAACAAAAGGGACACCTCTAGGCACTACAATAGCTATACCCTTTGTCTGCCACTCTGGAGTGAAGATGCCTCCACCACAGGAAGACCGCAGTTCTTAAAGTTTAGATGTTCTGACTGGGAAAGATCAGTTTCCTAAAGCAGGAGGACATCTGCCCTTGCCCTTCAAAACATCTGTAATAAACAGGAATGTTTAATGGGATCATGTATACCATTAACATTATAAGACAATATCTTAGCTGGGATACGTTTAGCCATCCCTAAAATACTGTAGATGCAGAAATAAAGCCATACCCTGTTCAGCCTATTATCTAGTTCTGTCCATGTGTTTCCCCTATATTATTCATCCCACTAGAGTTCCCTCCCATGTAGCTTCTTGGATTGCACTCCGCTCTGTACCAGTCGTACCCAGCAAACATAACAAGTGCCAACATGGCTGAGAAAAGCTAAAAAATCAAATGTACAGCAAGTGACCTTGTGATAGGTACCACCAAAATGCTGACAATGAGTAACTGAAAACATTGGCTGACAGTATAGCCTAGAGGTTAGAGTGACGAGCTGTAAATGAGCTTGGTACATCCAGCAGACCTGGGTTTGATTCCTACAACCTCCAATTGCATACTGTGACAAGTCACTTAACCAGCCCAAAGCTCCCAGGTCACCCCTGAAAACAGGCACTTGTGCCTAGTGGATCTTACCCGGTTACCAAAGAATAAAATAAATAAATTGTAACAATGTAGATATAAAAGATAAAGCAACTGATTTGTGACCACTAAGGATGGAATGTTTTCTGCAAAAACACTCCTAACCAACATCTAGTGTTTAAGGGCCACTGGGAAGTGGGTAGTTCAGGAGGTACCTGGGCCCCCTACACAGGAAATCCTGTGTGCTAATAATGTCACCAGAGAGATAGTTACCCCTGCTAAACTTCAACAACCCTTAATAAGACCATATAGAGTCTCACTGCAATGGAGGGCTTGACTGAACCAGACTAAACAAGCATTTGTCAATGCTGAATGTTTACTTATCGGCATTGGTAGTGTAGGAGTTAGAGAGATGCATAATAGGAAAGGCAGTGAAGTATTGAACTGAAGCCAACCCCACCACCACCACCCTGCAGAGACTGACAGGGATTGGGGTGTGTCTTTGGGTCATCAGGCATAACGGCCATGCCATTTCACCACACCCTACCCTGCAGACACCAACAAGTGTCACAGTGTGCCTTGGAGTCTTTGGGCCTTATGCTCACCCCATTCAATAAGAAATACGGTGAGATGGGTGCAGTATAGGAGAATGGGGTGAACTTTGGGGCCGAAGAGTCCAAGGCACACCTTGATGCCTGTCACTGGCTGCAGGGTGTGGGTGGGGGGTGGGGTTAGAACGGCAGGAGTATTACAGGTGACAATCCCAAGTCACACACCTGATGCCTGTGAGTCTCTACAGGGTGGGGCATTATGGTCAGAAACCCTAACGTCCCAGACATTCGTTGGTATTTTCACTCCAAATTTTAAACATGGTTTGACCCCCACCTCATGAACAGTGGCAGTATCAGTTCGTTAGCGGAAAGCTGATTTTGCACAGCAACTATGCCATTTGGCACAACTGGTGCAAAAACACATTTCAAATAGGATGTGAAAAATTACAGTTGAACTGTTCATGGGGAGGTGTAAAAAATGGCAATGTTGAAAATCTGCAGTGAAAATATAAAAAAAACTGGTGAAGTCACAAGAGTGCATAGAAACTGCGCAACACACACCCATAATGTAATTAGTTTGGGGATTTTTTACAGCAGATTGTCAACAAAGGCATTTTGGGACCTCCGCTCATGAACAGTGTCACTGTGATTTTCTTAATCTGTCCCAAACAGTGATTTCCCACAGCAACCACGCCTTTTTACACCGAAAGTGCGAAAACACATTTCGGCCAGGGTGTGAAAAATGACAGCTGTACTGTTCATAAGGAGGTGTGGAAAAATGCCAGTGTTGAAAATCAGGACTGAAAATATTACAAATTCATGAACTTACGAGAGTGTGTGGAAACTGCGCAATGCTCGCTCATAACACAGTCATTTTATGGACTTTTGTCACCAAATTTTTAACATAGCCATTTTAAGACCTCTGCTAATGAACAGTGTCACTGTGATTTTCTTAATCTGTCCTGAACATTGATTTCGCAATCCGACTATGCCATTGTGCGCTACATGCATGAAAACACATTTGGGGTGAGATGTGAAAAATGACAGCTGTTCTGCTCATAAGGAGGTGTGGTAAAATGGCAATGTTGAAAATGTGGACTGCAAATATTAAAAATTTTCAAACTTACAAGCTTCCATAGGAAACAGCAGTTACGTAAGAACTTACCGTAACAGTAGATCTTCGAGAGAGGTTTCTGCAGTAGGTCTTCACATATAGGATTGCGCCACGCGCCAGGTTCCAATGGCAAACTTGTAGATACCAATCATCAGCGGGGACCACCCCTGACGTCAGGTGACGGGACGTCAGCCCAACTATAAAAGGGGTGGTCCCGCGCCCGCCCTCCAGTTCTTTTCCACCAGAGACCTAGAGAAAGGCAAGTAGAAAATAGGAGGAGTAAAACACTCCTGGGACTATGCTTCCTCTCTAGACCCAAGGACTAGGCAGGATGAAAATGAAGGAAACACTCCAGGAGTAGGGGGAAGGTGGGAGGGGAAACTAGAACTACTGCAGGAACCTCTCTCGAAGATCTACTGTTACGGTAATGTAACTGCAGTATCTTACTTCGAGAGGGTTCCTGCAGTAGGTCTTCACATATAGGACTGAATACCAAGCAGCCCCAAAGGCAAATAATAGAGAGGTATATCTGGGAGGAGGAGAAGTTGCCACAGGCAATTATGACAGAAGGCCTTGTAAAACTGCAAGACCAAAGCCAGTTCTGCACCTAGAGGCAATGTCCAGACTGAAATGCTTAGTGAAAGTGTGAACAGACGACAATGTGGCCGCTGCACAGATCTCTGCAGTAGACACAGACCTGAAAAAGGCAGTGGAAGTTGCAACACTCCAAGTGGAGTGACCCTTAACTGCCCCCGGAAGGAACTTCCCATATTTCTGGTAAGTGAAATGGATGCAGTTGGCTAACCATCTGGAAATGGTTTGTTTGGAAATAGCCTTGCCCTGGAACTGGGGAGCAAAGGCTACAAAGAGTTGATTGGATTTCCAGACATCCTTAGTCCGGTTTGTGTAGTATCTCAGAATCCTGTGAACATCCAAAGTGTGCAGCAGGTATTCCCCCCTTTTAGAATGCTGGGGATAGAAGACAGGCAATTCTACACTTTGATTCAGAATGGTTTCTGAGACCACTTTGGGAAGGAAAGAAGGGTTAGTCCGAAGGACTGCTCTGTCCGTATGAAAAATCAAATAGGGTTCTTTGCAGACAAATGCCTGAAGCTCAGAGACCCTTCTAGAGGAAGTGACTGCAACTAAAAACAAAGTCTTCCAGGAAAGGAAGCATATGTCACAGCTAGAAGCTGGCTCAAACGTAGGTAAGGTCAGCTTCTCGAGCATGAAATTCAGGTCCTGGGGGGACAAGGATTCCAGATCGGAGGTTTCAAGTGAAGGTTGCCTTTCAGAAATGTTTTGGCAACCTCCAACTGTGCCAAAGTTGGTAGGCCGACACCGCAGAGAGATGAACCTTAATTGAAGAGTAGCTAAGGCCATTCTCAGATAAATGTGTGAGGTACTCTAACACCTGGGCCACCAAGCATGGAAAGGGATCTCAGCATTCTGCTAGGGCCCAGATCGAAAATCTTTTTCACTTCATGGCATAAGTGGATCTAGTAGAGGATTTTGTGGCTTCTACTAAGATGTGTACAACATGTGAGGAGACACCATAGCGGAAAACCGCTATGTCCACAGGTGCCACACATGAAGGTGGAGAGACTAAAGGCTCAGGTGCACCAGGGTGCCCTGCTCCTGTGTCAGAAGGTCGTGGGAAAACAGCAGGGGGACCAGGGGTTCCAGTGCCAGTTGCTGCAGAAGGTGATACCAAATCTGGCGTGGCCAAAGAGGAGCGATGAGGATCACGTGTGCTCCCTCCTGCTGAAGTTTCACCAGAACCTTCTGAATGAGAGGAAAGGTGGAGAGAAACCTCCCTGTCCGGGACAGAGACAATGCGTCTCACCAAAAAGCACCATGCCCGGGAACGAGCGACCAAAAGCTGGGTAGTTTTGAGATGAATGGAGAGGTGAACAGATCTATCTCTGGTCGATCCCATCAAAGAAAGATCTTCGACCACCTCTAACTTTAGCTCCCACTCATAAGCCCTGGCTACTGATTGACCGAGACTGTCCGCCAGGACACTGCTTATGCCTGGAAAGTGGACTGCTGTCAAGAAAAGGCTGTGCTGAATCGCCCAGTACCAGACCCTCATTGCTTCCCTGCAGAGAGGGTATGAGCGAGTTCCTCCCTGTTTGTTAATGTACCGGATGGTGGACATGTTGTCTGTCTGGACCAGAAGTGATCCTGGTACCAGGAGAGACTGGAATGCCTGGAGAGTGTAAAGAACCACCCTGGTTTCCAGAACATTGATGGGGAGCATAAGCTCCTGGTCGGACCAAGACCCCTGTGTCCTGTGTACCCCCAGATGGGCTCCCCAGCCCAGGTCTGAGGCGTCCATGGTGAGGATTTGTGTAGGAACAGGGGAATGAAAAGATGTTCCCCTCGAAAGGTTGGAGAGATCCTGCCACCAGCGAAGATTTCTCTGTAGGCTGTTGGCGATCATGACTTTTTGGTTCATGTCATCCGTCCTCTGAGCCCAGTGGACTCGTAGAGACCACTGGGTGACCCTCATGTGAAGTCTGGCCAGGGGCACTGTGGAGAAGGGAAGGCCACTGCCATCAGTCCCAAGAGAAGGAGCATGGCATGTGCTGCGATCCACTGAGCCTGGGCCACGAGAGTGACTTCAGCAGCTGAAGACTCGACTCGATCCGATGGCAGAAAAGCCTTGTTCTGAACTGTATCTAGTACTACTCCAATGAACTGGAGCCATTGGGATGGTACTAGCTGGGACTTGGGTAGATTGACTGTGACACCCAGAAAAGAAAACAAGCTCAGAATGAAAGAGAGAGCCTATTTCAGGCTGTTCAGAGAGGGTGCTGCGAGGAGTCAGTCGTCCAGGTATGGGAAGACGTAAATGCCCTGGTGGTGAAGAAAAGCCGCCACCACCGCTAAGCACTTCGTGAACACCCGAGGGGCTGAGGAAAGGCCAAAAAGAAAGCACTTGAAACTGAAAATGGTTCTCCAGGAAAGTAAAATGGAGAAAGCGGCAGTGGGCCGGGAGGATAGGGATATGCAGGCAGGCATCCTGCATATCCAGGGAGCACAGCCAAGAGTTTGGATGGAGCAGGGGGAAGAACCCCTGAAGGGTCAACATGTGAAACCTCTTGTACTCAAAGAGGTTTAGCATGCTGAGGTCCAGAATCGGTCTCAGATTGCCCGTCTTCTTTGGGACTAGGAAGAAGTGGGAGTAAAATCCCCTTCCTATCTGGTTTTGAGGGACGGGTTCTATGGCCTTCTTTAGCAGAAGGGTCTGGATCTCTTGGGAGACAATGGGGATCTGATCCCTTGGATAGGAAGACCATCCCGGTGGAAAAGGGTCCAGAATCTCGGAAAACTCTATTGAGTGACCCCGATGGATGAGCTGTAACACCCAAGATTCTGCAGTGACGAATTTCCACCCCCCCAGGTGGAGGCCGAACCTCCCTCTGACCGGTTCCTCCTTGCTTAATGTAGGTAGCGGAAGGAGGGGAGATTTTGCCCCAGAGGCCAGCTTAGGGAATTTGGCCTGGGGGTTTGAGATCCTGAACCAGGGGTGTGTCTTTTGCCCCGATGCTTACCTTGGTTCTTATTCCACCTTCTTTGGTGACGAAAAGGCTGCTTTTTCTGTCCTGTCCGGTACATAGAGCATACATCCTGAAGGGAGCGTTCGCTCTCCTGCAGCCCGGTGATAATATCTTTGGCGTCGCTGCCAAAGAGGACAGAACCCCTAAAAGGGGCATCCAAAAAGGAGGACTGGACATCTTGTGCCAGACCTGCTATCCATAGCCAAGAAAGGCGATGGAGGCAGATTCCAGTGGCTGCCACTCTGGCCACTGAGTCATACGCTGCGTGCAACACATGACGACAAGAGGACTTTTCCATCCTGACCTTCTCCAGAAGTTTTTCCTAAGGGTTTCATCCTGGGCATCCAGAAGGTCCCTTTCCAGTTCTGAGAGAGAGATGCCTTCTGGAAAGCAACCATGTGAAAGACATAGTTGAGGGACCGAATGGCGCAAGAGGAAGAGAAAAAAAATCTTCTGTCCAAACTGGTCCAGCTGACGAGAGTCCTTGTCCGGAGGCGAGGAGCTCAGATATTTCGGATGAGCTGACTGGTAGTGAGCGGCCATGGTCACCACAGAGTCAGCCTTTGGATGAGTGGTGAGGTGTTGAATCCCTTCTGGGGGATAATAAGTCTGATTCGCCTTTCTGGAGACCGCCGGGATGGAGGATGGCTGCTGCCATACCGTGGTCACCAGAGCCTCATGAGGGCCCATCCAAGGGGGGGATGGGGATGGGATCAGAAGTAGTTAAATCCAGGTGTTCCGCCAGTCTCTTGCATTGCAGATCCACCTCTTTTGAAGGCCAGCCTCCTGCTGCCTGAATGGTGTGTAAAAGGTCTCCGAAGGAAGGGTCCTGTGCAGGAGATTTAGGGGACTCCTTAGGAGGAACCTCAACGGGAGATCTGGGGTCTGAAACCTCGGAATCAGAACCCGTGTCTGAGGGCTTAGAACTGCTGGAAATAGAGGGATCCACCCCAGAAGATCCACACGATGCCCTTCCGGAGGGAGGTGGTGGAGGGGGGGCCCTAGGTAGGGGGGTGTCCCCCGCTGACTGCCTGATCTCTGTGAGAAGCTGGGTTCTGGCATCCTGCCACCACTTGGGGGGGGCCAACTCGCAGTCTGGTGCCGAAGGTGGAGGAGGCTGAAAGCCCGGGAAGCCTGGGTACTGGGGGTATTGCCATGGAAGGTACTGGAAACCTGGCACTGCTTGAGAACAGTAAGAGTACCCAGGGTATCCTGGTGTCAGGGGCACATGGCCTGGCGTCAGGTACTGAGGAGCCGATGGTGGGCTGCCCGGTGGTGGGACATGGGGATCTGGCCCCGGGAACCCACCTGAAGGATTTGGACCTACCGGGGGAGGTGCCATGGTGCCACTAGGTGACGTGGGATCCAGAAGGGCCCCTGAAGGTCCTGAGGGAGGGGGCTCCATGGACGGATCCCCAGCCAGAGACAGACTCCTGTCCGGCGGTGGTGAGAGACCTGGCAAAGGGGGAAGTACCAAGAGGGACCCCAACGAAAGGTCAAATTGCAATCCTGCTGTAGGGGTGAGCAAAGTATTGGGTGGCGAATCCCTGGGGTGAAGAACTCTGTGGGACGACGAGTCACTCTGCCGCACACTCTGTCCGACGTTGGGGGCCAAGCTGGAGCCCAATGGGAGAGTGGAAGCATCTGGGCAGGCGACGGAGGAGCCGTTGTCCGACTGATCGGATCTAACCGGGCTAGCGGAGGTTGGAAGGCCGCAGCTAGACTTACCGGCCGGAGCCATGCCCCCTTCGATGGAGTCAAGGGGTGACTTATCGGCCAAGTACAGAGACGACTGTACAGAAACCTCTACAGAGGTGACCCTGGCTGCCCGCTCACCTCGGTGGGAGGGGGAGAGGGTGCCTGGCCCAAAGAGGCAGATGTGGTACCAGAAGGAGTACTCACGGTTTTTGGAGGCCTCCCACATGGCAACAGATTCCTGTCCCGGCACTTCTTCTTGCTCTTCTTCTTTCTCGGGGCCAGCGACGACGACCTTTCCCTGAAGTCCTAGAGCTCCTTTTCTAGAGCTCTAGAGCTCCTTTTCCATCTATGTCAATCGTCGGGTCAGGAGGTGGGCTTCAAGGGTCCATTTGCGCCTGGTCCGAGAAGCCTGGTTGAAGGACTAGCAGAAGGGGCACTCCTCAGTGTTGTGCTTAGATTCTAGGCACAAGAGGCAGCGAGAACGGCCGTCCCCATGCGGGATTTGGGCGCTGCACTTCGAGCACTTCTTCTTTGGTCGAGAAGACATCAATCATTGGAAAATCGAATAAAATGTATTTATGAGGTGTAGGAAAACTTCGACTAACGCTGCGGGTGTTTGATTGCTGTTCTACTCGTGGTCGATCAAACTGAGGCGATGGCAGGAAAGAACTAGAGGGTGGGCTCGGGACCGCCCCTTTTATAGTCGGGCTGACGAAATGTCAAATGACGGTCCCTGCTGATGATTGTTATTTACAGCTTTGCCGTTGGAACCTGACGCCAGGGGGCACAATCCTATATGTAAAGACCTACTGGAGAAACCCTCTCAAAGTAAGATCTGCACAATGCACGCTCCTAACAGTCATTTTTGGGAATTTTTTCACCAAATTTTCAACTTAGGGTTTTGGAAGGCCTACCTCATGAACTGTGACACTGTCGCTTTGTTACTCAGTCCAGAAACATGGTTCCACGCAGTGACCTCAAAATTATCTTTTGGGACCGAATAACAAAATGACAGTGGCTGAGTTCATGATGTGGGGTCCCAAGAACCCCATGTTGAAAATTTGGTGAATAAATTCCCCAAAATGGCCGAGATAAGCACCAAAGTTGAAAAAAACCTATTTATGTCATTATACAGCTTACCGGCATTTCTTCAGTTCACAGTCGGCTTTGAAGAGTGCAGATGTATTCCCAGTCCACCGAAGATCGTCACTGGGCTCGAGGAGGTAAGTATGGCGGGTGGGGAGGTGGTTGCGTAGAGTGTGGGTGCGATTTGGGGAGGCAAGACAGTCAACGAGGGACCATTTTTTTTTTATTTTTTTTCCTTTTACAGGAAGACGACATGGAATTTTGCTACACTGGGGTGAGCTACCAGCCTGGCAGCTGAAATTTTATTTTTGGGGGTAGGCAGAGGAGCCGACATAGAAACATAGAATTTGACGGCAGATAAGGACCGCTTGGCCCACCTAGTCTGCCCATTTTCCTACCTAACAGATAAGCTGCAAATCCTAGTTAACCAACAGCTTACTTCCTCCTACCCCCCACTAGGACTGCCTTATGCCTGTCCCATGCATTCTTGAAGTCCCCCACTGTTCTTGACTCCACGACCTCCTCAGGGAGGCTGTTCCATGCATCCACAACCCTCTCAGTGAAAAAATACTTCCTCACATTACCTCTGAGCCGTCCTCCCTCTATCTTCAAATTGTGCCCCCTTGTTCTTGCACATCTCTTTTTCTGGAAGATGCTACCCTCTTGGACTTTGTTAATTCCCTTGAGGTACTTGAAAGTTTCTATCATGTCCCCTCTCTCCCTCCTTTCCTCTAGGGTATACATATTAAGCTCCTTTAGCCTTTCTTTGTATGTCTTCTGGTGCAGACCCTGCACCATTTTGGTTGCCCTCCTCTGGACAGCCTCCACTCTGTCTATGTCATTGCGGAGATGGGGTCTCCAGAACTGCACATAGTACTCCAGATGGGGTCTCACCAACTGTCTGTACAGAGGGATAACAACTTCCTGTTTTCTACTATTGATGCCTCTTCCTATGCATCCCAGTATCCCCCCAGCCTTCCTTACTTCCTTCTCACATTGCTTGCCCACCTTTAGGTCAGCTGATATAATTACCCCCAGGTCCCTTTCTATTTTTAATGTTATCAGTATCTCACCCCCTCATTGTGTACACTTCCCTTGGGTTTTTGTTTCCCATGTGCATTACCTTGCACTTCTTTGCATTGAATCTGAGCTGCCATACATTTGACCATTCCTCCAACCTTGCCAAGTCCTTCTCATCCTTTCCACTCCATCTTGTGTATCAACTCTGTTGCAGATCTTTGTGTCATCTGCAAAGAGACATACCTTTCCTTCCAGTTCCTCTGCAATGTCACTTATAAAGACATTAAAAGGGACCGGTCCTAATACTGAACCCTGCGGTACCCACTAGTAACCCTCCTTTCTTCACTGTATTCCATTTACTACTATCCTTTGCGTCCTGTTGTCTAGCCAATTTTTATCCAGGCTACCACCTTGGGACCTACCCAAGGCTGGCTATCTTGTGAATTAATCTTTGTATGGGACTGTATCAAATGCCTTGCTAAAATCTAGGTAGGCCATGTCCACAGCCCCTCCCTGGTCTACTACTTTGGTCACCCAGTCAAAGAAATCTATTAGATTCGTCTGACACAACCTTCCCATCGTGAATCCATGCTGCCTTGGGTCCTGTACCCCACTGGCCTCTAGGTACTCAACAATTCTTTCCTTCAGAAGTGATTCCATCATTTTCCCTACTACTGAGGTCAAACTAACTGGTCTGTAGTTTTCTGCCTCTGTCCTGCTCCCACTTTGTGAAGAGGAATCACATCTGCCCTCCTCCAGTCCTCGGGTACCACCCCATCCTCCCATGATTTGTTAAAGGAGTAGTCAAGCGGTGTCACTAGTTCTCGCTTAGTTCTTTTAGAATTCTTGGGTGAATCCCATCAGGCCCATTGCTTTGTCCACCTTCAATTTTATTAGTTCTTTCAGAACCCTTTCTTCTGTAAATGGACTGGTATTGACCCCGTCTTCAGAGTGTTTCTCTTGTTTGGTTTAGGTAACTCCCCTCCTCTTCCTTTGTGAATACTGAGCAGAAATATTCATTCAGTATCCCTGCTTTTTCACTGTCACCCTCTACCCACATTCCCTCCCCTTTATTAAGCTTCAGACGGGGGATTGGGCACTCCAGACGGCCATACTGACTTTTGCCATGCTGGGGTGGGCTCCCAGCATGGCAACTGGAAGGCATGTTTTTTTTTTGTGGGGGGCAGGGGACAGTGGAGCCAACAAGGGATTGGGCACCCCGTCACCTTATGGACGTTTACCATGCTGGGGTGGGCTCCCAGCATGGCACTTGGAAGTGTTTTTGGGGGGGCAGCGGAGCCGACAGGGGATTGGGCACCTCCGGCCATACGGTGTACGGGGGGAGTGCATGAGCACGCTGGGGTGGGCTCTCAGTGTGCACGTATGTGTTCACGGGGGGGTGAACTGTCTATGACAGTTCAGATGCAGTGCCGATGTAGGCAATTTGCATACTGCTGATGGCAGTAGGCAAATTGCCTGTGGCAGTGTTTTGTTTAGAACTGTACGCCACTGCATCTGAATGCTGTCATAGACAGCTCGGACATTCCTTGGCATGGTGTAGCTGCGCCTGCAAAAGGGAGCAGGGCATTGGAAGTGGGGGAGGCACACCTATGAAAACTCGTATGGTGGCACTATATTTCTTGCACATGCATGCAAGCAAATATAAAAAGTACTAGGTTATCTGGACTGTGTGTCCCTCTTGACAATCCTACAGTCCTAAGAACCTAAGCAAACAGTAGAATGTGGATAGGCTTGAGCTCAGTTTTCAAACTACTATCCCTGGTGCATTCTATGTAACCATCAGATTCTTATGAAGCATGTATAAAAAATATACTATATACTATACAATAAAAGTATCATCCAGATTCTTCTGTTAATATATAATTCAAATCCTCAAAACAGCATTTTAAGGCCAGGGTGCCCAGAAGTGGCAGGGGGTGATACAGGGACTGGGAGAGAGGAGGGTTCACTGGAAGCCAGCTGAATTCCACCTCAAAGAAGAAAAGACACAGCTCAATACAGGAAAAAAAGTAGATTAAAGAAAAGGAGGACTTTTCCCCCTTGAGTTTTACTTTTTTGTTTCTTTTTGTTCTTTAAAAACAGATGCCTCAACATACTGATGTAGTGGCGATGCCAGGAGAACAGGAGCCACAACAACCTAGCCCCTCCCCTACAAGGCTCTCCTCTGTCAGCAGGGGTATCACTACGAAAGTTCCCAGTGACATGTGCCAAAAATGCAAAGAGGCTGTTTATACTCAGGCTAGCTTAGCCCCTGCTTTAACTGTGCTACAATGTATTATCCCTCTGTGCTCCTACTAATGAGCATTTCGCTACTCGCTCTTCAATGTATTAAAAAAATTTAAGCAATGTGCCTATTGCATTGCCTTGGAGGCTTTGAGGATATAGATATTGGTGCTGGGATTGCACAGCTGTCTTGTACACATGTTCAGGGAAGTCGTTTTCATGGCAGTAACTATTTTGTGACCCCTGCTGCTTTGTCCATCAGTATCATACAGTAGAAAGGACGGCAGTTACAGGGTGCTGGATCACCCGCCCCCCTGACGCCAATTGCCAGTTGCCAATTACTAGTCCTCTCCCCTCATATCCCCCTGTGCACCCGCTTTTCCAAGTCGGTGTCCTGCTAGGAAGGCTTCTCTAAAGTCTGTTAATAAAAGTAAACTTGCAAGTTGTGGAGTCTGCCATGGATGGTCGACTTGTTCAGTATACAACAGAGCAACTGCATGGGCAGCGAGAGCTGGGTTTCAGTGTTCCTCAGTCCCAGGGGTTCTCTGAAAGTTTTGCAGAAGACCCTTAATGGCCTGGAGAGTGTCAGATGCTTGACATTTTGCCTCCCTCGTCAAGATGCCTGGTGTGGTGGGTTTTTGTTCTTTAGGTTGGGGCTGTGTGGATTCCCTTGGGCAGAAGCGTCCGCCTCGCTGTTGTGAGTATCTGCGGAGTTGTGGGATCTCTATCCCCCTCTTCTTCATATCTTTGTGTGCCTCCTCAACCATATAGTATAGTGTGACTCCCTCTGGATAGTGGACCCAGAGCTTGGCTGGGAAGGGGTGTTGAAATCCAAGTCCCTCTGCACGTAAGCCTTGGAGGTAAGATGCATAGGTCATCCATTGGGCGTGTATCAGTGGGCATAGTCATGATCGAAAAAAAGTCGATGTCCTTCCCACAACATTTTTTTGTTTGTTTGCCATGCCACTGATAGTACTTTTTCCTCTGTAATGTACCTCAGGAAGCACATGATTATCGATTGGGGTCAAGCTCCCTGCACGGGTTTGGGTCTCATGGCTCTATGCACATGCTCCAGCCATATAGGCTTGTCTGTGGGGAAGTTTAAATCCTGAATTAACCGCTGGATAAATTCCATGAAGTGTGCTCCCTCTGGTAAACCACACAGTCAGAGTTTTTTCTACAAATTCGTCCTTCTAGGTCGCTGCATTTGGATTCCAGTTTTGTTTGTTTCTTATGTAGATTTAAAATAATATCATGGATGGTGTTGGTACATGCCAAAAGATTGGTGAGTGCAGTCTGCACTGTACTTTGTTCTATTTTTAAGGTACCAACCTCTTTCTTCCTGTTTTGCAATGTTGAAGAGATTTCTGTATGAAAAGAAAAAAATACCACAGTAATCTTGTTCCTTCCAAGGGAATCTTTACTGTATTCTGACATATTCAGTTAACCTTCACCATTCAACTGCCCTGAAGCGGAAAGAGTTAAAGAACCTAAGCAAACAGCAGAATGTTGACAGGCTTGAGCTCAGTTTTCAAACTACTATCCCTGATGAATTCGATGTAGCCGTCAGATTCTTACGAAGCATGTATAAAAAATATACTATCTATGCTATCCTCAAGAACTAAATCCGCCTAAGAACTACAATCCTGCCATTGAATAGGACACCTGAAAAGACTTAAGTCACAGATGCCCAAAAAACACCAACCTAAACAAGTTTCAACAACAAAACATGAACAGCTGGAGTGCAGTGCCCCCCAGGTTCTAGTAGGGGAGGTAGGGTGGGAGGTCAGAATACAGTAAAAATGCCCTTGTAAGCAACAAGATTACTATAGTAAGTAATTTTTTCTTCAAGCCCCAGGACATTTTTACTGTATTCTGACTTATGCAGACTACCAAGTAGTACCTTTGGAGGTGGGCACAGAACCTATTTAGGAAACAGGCTCTGCAGTACTGCTGTGCCAAACCTGGCATCACTTCTAGCCTGGGTGTCCAGGCAATAGTGTTTGGTAAAGGTGTGAACAGTTTTCCAGGTGGCTGCTTTACAAATTTCTAAGAAAGGAATGTCTCTGGCAACTGCTATAAAAGCAGCTGTACCCCTGGTGGAATGAGCCCTGAAGCCCACTGGGGGTTCCTTGCCCAGTTTGCTGTAGCAGAACTGAATACATGCAACAATCCAGCATGCAACAGTCCTTTCTGAAGCTGGTTTGCCTTTTCCCACTTCTCCATAGGTCAGGAAGAGCTGAGTATTATTCTGTCTATGGGCCTACGTATGGTCCAAATAATAGCTGATAGCCCTCTTAACATCTAGGCTATGCAGCCTGCGTTCCCCTGAACTGGAGTGATCAGTGAAAAAGACAGGCAGGGTAACAGACTGGTTGAGATGAAAATCAGACACCACTTTGGGGAGGAACTTCCTATGGGTTCCAAGTACTAACTTGTTCCTATGGACTGAAATGTAGTTAGCCTCTGTGGACAAATCCTGGAGTTCACTAATCCTTCTGGCTGAAGAAATGGCCACTAGAAAGATTACGTACTTGAGATCTGCTGAGGACATGGGCTCAAATGGGGGTTGCATTAGCTGTCCCATGAGGGGGCTGGTTCCCTGTGTGGGGGATGCAAATGAAGTAATCCTTTAAAAAAGTTCCTGAAAATTGGATTGGAAGCCAAAGAAGTGCCCTTACCACTGAGAGGTAGGCAGAAACAGCTGACAAGTGTATCTTGAGGGTAGATGGCTTAAGGCCTAAGGAATGAAGATGGACTAAGTAGTCCAACAGGACTGTAAGCCCAGCCTGATAAGGGTCTATGGCCTTCTGTTGGCACGAAATGGAAAACCTCTTCCATTTAGAAGTGTAAGTTTTCCTGGTAGAGGGCTTCAGAGGGACCCTTAGGACCTCAAAGACCCCTTCAGAAAAGGTGTAGATTAGCATATTCTAAGTCCTTAAGAACCAGGCCATGAGCCTGAGGGACTTGAGGTTGGGATAAAAGATCCTTCCCTGGGAAGATGTCAGCAGGTTGCACCTCCTGGGGAGGCAAATAAGTTTGGAGATTGACAGGGACAAAAGTAGGGAGTACCAATGCTGCCTGGCCCAGTCCGGAGCTATATGGATCATTGTTGCTGGCTGGGATCTGAGCTTGTTCAGCACCCTGAGCAACAGGGGGAATGGAGGGAAGGCGTACAGGAACTTCCCTGTCCAATCCAGTATTACTGCATCCAGTGGCACTGTGCCCACTGTAGGAGGTCTGCAGCAAAACTTTGGCAGCTGGTGATTGGGGCTGTAAAGAGGTCTACCTCTGGAGTGCCCCATCTTCTGAAGATGATTTGCAGGCTCTGTCTGTTCAGAGACCACTCGTGGTGGGTTTGATTGATCTTGCTCAGTGCATCTGCTATGACGCTGTCCTTCCCTGGAAGCTGGACTGCTGAGAGAGAGAGAGAGAGAGAGAAACCCTAAGGGAATATGCCAGACTCCAAATTTTCACAGCCTCTGTGCACAGCAAGGTCAAACTTGTGCCCCCTTGCTTGTTCATGTGTAGTACATGGTTGTGGTGTTGTTTGCCCTGACTTGTACCACCTTGTCCTGGACCATGAGATGAATGACTGGAGGGGCCAGAAAGACTGCCCTGAGCTCCAACAGATTTATGTGCAGTAGCATCTCCTGCTGTGACCATGTACCGTGTACAGTGTGCTCTCCCAAGTGGACACCCCATCCCAGGAGGGAGGCATCTGTAGTCAACACTACTGTTGAAGACCCCTGCTGGAATGGTACTCCTTCCCTGCGGTTGTCCCTTTCCAGTGCACCACTGCAGTGCATGAATAACAGTCCCTGTGACTGGTACTAGTTTTGATAGGGAGTCCTTTTTCTGAGACCAATGGGACCCGAGGTGGAACTGTATGTCTCTAATCTGAAACCTGGCTCCTGGCACTGTTGCTGTTGAGGCTGCCATGTGGCCCAACGGTTGTAGAAAATGTCTTGCCGGTCTGGGTGTGTGAAGCTTTAAGGAGATTATCAACTGTACCAGGCTGTCTGCCCTTTCCTGAGGAAGGAATGCCTTCACTCTCAGAGAGTCCAACTTCGCTCCTATGAAGTCCAGGAGCTGGACCGGCCACAAAACTGACTTTTCTCTGTTCACCAGGAACCCTAGAGACTGTAGGGTAGCCTGTGTGAGGACTAGGGTATCATTTACTTGTTGAGGGGACTGCCCCATGACTAAACAGCCACTATCCTCTTTGAAATGGTATAACAAATACAGGAGGAGCATGACTAGTTGTGAATCTAGGAACCCAGTGCTGATATCCCAGCACAACAGCACTGGAAAAAGACCTGATAGTTCACTGACTCATTTCAATTCAATTTAAATGTGCAGCTGTATCATTACACCTCAAAAATTCACTTACTTGTATAACCAGTCGTCTAGGTAAGGGAACACTGTTACCCCCTGCCTTCTCAAATGTGCCACTACCATAGCCAGACACTTTGTGAACACCCTTAGGGCAGAGGTGAAACCAAACTGCAGAGCTCTGAACTGCTGTGGCCTGATGGCAATCTGAACCGGAGGTACTTTCTGTGAGATTGTCTGATGGGGATGTGGAAGTCGGCATTCTTGAGGTCTAAGGATGCCAACCAGTCTCCCTGCCTGAGAGTGGGGAGAATCACTGCCAAGGTGACCATCTTGAACTTTGACTTGGTCAGATATCTGTTTAGGGCTCTGAGATCCAGTATGGGTCACCACTCCCCATTCTTCTTTAGAGTTAAAAAAAATACCTTGAGTAAAATCCTTTTCCCCTTTGTGAGGTTGGGACAGGTTCCACTGCCTTTGCCAGTAGAAGGCTGGCTACCTTCGATTCTAGCAAGGCCTTTTCTATGGGGGTTGCAGGTTTGAACAGCCTTGCCCTCAATTTTGGGATGTCCTTGAAACTGAGACCAAGAACCTGGCTCACTACTTCTAGGACCCACTTGTCTGTGGTAATGGCTTGCCATGCCTGGAAGTAGTGAGCCAGTCTGCCACCCACTGGTACTGGGGAGGTGACCCTGACAGGCACGTCAGACGTTCTGCTTTGCCTCTTCCCTCGGCAGGGGGCTCAGGTCAGAAATGGAAATTACGTACCTACCGTAATTCTTGATCTTCTCTTGAATCTTCACCATTCATTACTGCTTGGGTGTTAGCTGGAGGCACGCACCTGTCACGGGAGGTTTTTTTTTTTTTTTGGAGAGGAGTTGACGCCAATGCCACCACTCCTCCAAGAGCGACGTGACTACGGAAAAGGCGAGAGGCAGACTAGGTGCCGCAGACCTCCTCCGCTCCAGTTCTGTTAGCCAGAGAGGCGAAAAAAATGATAAGAAAAAAGGAAAGTGAGGCAAGAGAGCCGAGGGATAGGTAAAGGAAAGGATATAAACTGAGAAAGGAATAAGCCAATAGAGGACAGGAAAGAGGAGAACCTACCCTATGGGACCACAGGCCTCATTTCTGGGGTGGCTCTGAGGGAGGAACAGATAAGGGAGAAGAAGAAGAGAAAAGAGGATGTTGGGAGGAGGGAGAATCTCTGCCAAGTTGTGAGGATTGGCTTGAAGGCTCGTAAGCTCAGGACTAAGAAGGGAGAAAGGACCCCATTTAGGAAGGACTGATGAAAAGGTTCAACTGAGCCTTTGCACAGTTTGATACACAAAAGGGAGAGTCTCTGCACCTCCCGCTATCCCCAACCCCTTAAACTCCAGCTGAGAGCTCACAGACTGCCTAGGCAGAAAATCTGTTCCGAAAGGAAAGCGCCCAACTAGGGAGGGAAAGGAAGACCACTAGTGCCCTTTTTTTGTACTAACACAGATGTGTGTGGGAAGGGGGGGTTGAGCTCGAGAAAGGGCACCCCCTGCGAAAGGACAGAGTGGAAACTCAATCTGACTCCCCAAGGAAGGCAAAGCAGATCACCAGATCTAGGCAATGGATTGTCAGGACAGCATTTGACTTGTAAAGGCTGGCGCAACAGTAGATTTAAACATGCCAGAGGGGACCCAGGAAAAAGAACTGAACTAAGAGGAATGGTTTCTTTAACTGTGAATTGAACAACATGGCTTAAGAAGGAGCCTAGAGGTCACCCCCAGGGGCAATCAGAAAGAGTTCCCTTAGGATAGAGATAAACACTACTCGTTCCTTTCCCCTGCCAATAAGAGGATCTGATCTGAGAGAAGAACGGAAGGCTCAAGAAATGTTTTTTTTTTTTTTTTTTGCATGAAAAGGAGGAGAGGAGGCAGGGAGGCGGAGCGCGAAGGAGGCCGTGAGGGGGAAGGTAGGCGGTATCAGTAATGAATGGTGAAGATACAAGAGAAGATCAAGAATTATGGTAGGTACGTAATTTCCATATCTTCCCTTGTCAATCTTCACCATTCATTACTGCATGGGTGAGTACCAAGCCCCCCCCGAAGGGGGACTAGGAAAGCCCTGAGGGAACAAGACCCTCAGCCTACTGCTGGTGAAAAACAGAAGGAAGAGACCCTGGCCTAAAAGAGAGGAGTCTAAGGCCAAGGAGAGCTAGGAGGTGTCCCTCGGAGACGAGGAGACAGAGAAAGCCCCTGCAGAAGCCTTCTAACCCTGGTGGAAAAGAGGCGGGTCCCTCAGAAAGTGGAGCAAACCACCCTATGCCAGGCCAGGGGTGACAATCTTGATAGACAAAGCCATGCCATCTGCCTAATGCAGATCACTGTCCCCACAAGCCTGGAATCCACCTCACTGGCATCATAGGATGCCCTTGCTTGGTGCTTTGCCAGTTCCAGGCCTACAACGGAGAGGGCAATAGCTTGTCTGGATTGCTCCGAATCAGGCATTGATGCTAGGACTTGGGAGAGCATCGACCATAAATGCCTACTGTAGGCAGCATGGTGAGCCTGATGTGATGCGTTGCATAACATCGCACGAGAAGAGGAGAACACTCTTCGCCCCCACCAGTCAAACTGTAGGGAATCTGAGTCCGGTGGATGGTCGTGCGCCAGGCAACGGGGCCCGAAGGGAGTTTCTAGGGATGCCAATCCCGTGGGCGGGTTGGGGAGTGTACCCAGAGAATCCAGTGGGGCACAATACCTCCTCCTGCAGTCTACTGGGGCTGGAAAAGGAGTGGCTGGAGACTGCCAGGCACAGATAGACGCCTCCTGGAAAGTAATAGGCCAGGATGGTACCACCAGATGTTGGGCACTGAATTCCCTAAGGTATTCACGTGTCTCCTGCTCGGTATTGTCACGTCTGAGAAAGGAGTTATGAAGATCCTTAACCATCCTCACAGGAATCGCTGATAGTCCGTGAAATCAGCATCTGATGAAAGGTGAGCAAAGGGTTCCTCTCCCTCAGAGGAGGGAGACGAGGAAGGTGAGGAGCTCGAATGTCCAGAGTACTCCTACAGTGATGGGGAGATGCGAAACACCACTCAGGCATATACCTAACATATGAGGGGAAGGCCTCTGCACAGCCTCTGAACATCTCCCAGGATAACGGGCCCGTAGGACTGACATGGCCTGGAAGGAAGGGAGGTGGCTGCAGAGGAATGGGAGAGGGGCACCTACAAGAAGGCAACTGTCCTCTGCTAGGGCTCTGAAATCCGGGGAACGGAGCCTGAGCTGGCGGGGTCCCGGATATCAATCCACGTCACAAAACAGAACCCTGGGGGAGCAAAGTCTGGAAGAGCCTGGATGGGGAACCTCCCCTGTGATGCATCTGGGGTTGCAAGAGTCCAGAAGGGCAACCCGCAGCAACGCCACCAGAGGGGTCCCTTGAGCCTAAGAGGGAGAGACTGGGTTCAGCACTTCAGCTCCTCCCTACACCCCAAGGCGTAGAAGGCAGAACTTGACGCCCCTCACCCCAACCCCTCAACCCCTCAGACTCTGAGAACACCCTCCCCCTCAACCCCAACGATAGATTCCGTCAAACCTGAGGCTTCCCGAGGGGGGCCCCTGGAGACTGAACCCCTAGTCCACCCTGAGATGGTGCGGCAGCACCAGGAACGGCAGCAGCCACAGCCCCCTCTGAGGAGACAGCCTGCTCCCTAATCCCCAAACCGCCCTCCCCGATGGACTCCAGGCCACCTCCAGCCTGGAGATCCTCGGAGAAAGATAGATCTGGGGACTCAGGAATGGGAACACTGGATCACCTGACTCCATATTCCAGAAAAGACTCTGATTCCGAAGAATCGGGGTGCCAAATTGGGTCAACCTCTGAATCGTCTGCCTCCGAGGAGGAGTTGAGCAGAAGGACCTCGATGTTGGCCACAGAAAGTCCTTTGAAATGGCACGCTAAGCGGCACGGAATCAAGCACGGTGCGCGGGGTCATGCGCATCACCCGCAGCACCAGAGCCCAGCCCGATCCTCTCATGGATCCAGCCAGGTCCCCGCGCTACCCGCGGCACTGAACTCAACATGGCACCGCTAACTGAGTCGGTGCCGTAAACCAACACGGGACCGCACACGGCGCCGCCCCAATCACCGGCACCACGAACGGTGCCAGGATCCGAGATGGTGCCAGAGGGTGATGTCGAGGGTCCACCAATGCCAGACCCAGAAACCGTGGGCCGCGACACTGGGGGAACCGGCCCCTCCGAAGAGGTGACTGTCGAGATGGTGTCTCCACCGCGGCCCCGGGAGGGGCCACAACGTTCCTCCGACACTGTGAAAGAGGCTTCCTGCTCGGCAAGACTTGAAGATGAGGAGACCTCCTCCTCCTCCTCGCCAGACTGTATAGGCCTGGGAGGGGACCCAGAGGAAGGGTCTAGAGACCTGGCCTGGGAGGCCAGAGAGTGATGCAGTCCTCCAAAAGTCGGCAGGCCGTTGATGATTTTGAACACGTGGACTTCAAGAACAAGGCAGTCCATCGAGAAACAGACATCGCATCTGTCCATATCATGGTTAGGTCCCAGGCACCGAAGGCAGACATCATGTCGGTCCGTCACAGAGAAATGCCGGCCACAGGAGCACCGACACATGGGGGCACAGCCCGCTTTAGACTTACGCTTAGCTCCCGAACCGGACATGATGCGAAAAAAAATATAACACAGAAAACGCTCCCAGCGCCGATAAGAAATAAAAGGAACGAACTTACTGGCATCAGGATAAAACCGGGATTAAGGCGTTGCAGACAGTGTCGAAGAACGACGGAGTCGTGAAAAGCCCTAGTGGCATACCATGAGAAACTTGCAAGCAGATGCAGCCTCGGCGGCAGGAGAAACAGAACTGGGATGGAGGAGGTCTGCGGTGCCTGAGCGGCCACCCTCACGCACCACGTCCTGCGTCCAAGTCTTGGGAAGCGGTGTAACGGCATCAACTCCTCTCCAAAAAAATCCCATGGTAGATGTGCGCCTCCAGCTCACACCCAAGCAGTAATGAATGGTGAAGATTGACAAGGGAAGATCACCTGTTACCCCTTCTACCCATGCCTCTAAAGTAGCCACGTTGCTGCTGGTAGTCTGGGGAGCCTGAGCTTGATAAAAGGGCATGGTAAAGGATCTCCCTCTACCTCCCCTACTTTGGTGCCACTGGGAGGTGGATGCCTTCTCTTTGGCTGAGGCACTTTTATAAGCTGCCTTGTACTCATCCATCTTTTTCATGTAAGCTTCTGTTTGTTCATCAAACAGAGAATTCTGCTCACAAGGAAAATCTAATGCCTTAGTTTGGATATCTTGAGAAACAGTAGTGGCCCTGAGCCAAGCAAACCTTCTCAGGGATATTGAAGCAGCCATTAGCCTGGCAGCAGTGTCGCTGGCATCCACTGCCATGTGGAATTGGCACTTGGAAGCCTCAATGCCACATCTGGCAGTCTCCTCTAGATCAGCTGCTAGTGCAGGAGGAGCTTTGCTGACCAGCTCCAAGACTGAGTTCCAGAGACTGTTTTGATATCTGGATACATAAGCCATATAAGTGGCCTGTCTGATGGCCAAAGAGGCCCCCAAGTAGCCCTTCTTTGTCACAGACTCAATTTTTCAGGAATCCTTGTCAGGGGGATGGGATGACAATGGCACATTTGCTCTGTCACAGGCAGCTGCCTGTACCACCCCCTCATTGCTGGGGTGACTGGAGAAAAATTCAGCCCCACCTGTAGCCAAATGTGTTTCCTTTCCATTTTCTTTTTCAATCTTGGCTCTTCCATCACAAGCTAATACTTAATGCTGGTAAAACTCAATCGATGCTTTTTGGCTCTGCCACTATATTAAAAACCACTCGGGGCCCTGTTTAAAATATCTGGTCTGGATGGCTTGGTCCTGGAATCAGTGTGCTCCTTTAAATACCTTGGCATCCTCCTTGATGAAAATCTTAAGTTTGATATGTACATCATGGCCACCTGTAAATCTGTCAGTATTAAAATTGGTGTTGCCTATAAAACCAGCCATGTCCTCACGCAATCTGCCAGATTTGCCGTCGCCCGCGGTATCTTGCTTCCGGCACTCTCCTATGGTGCTGTCACTTATTTCAGTGCATCCAAAATCCTCCTAAGGAAGTGGGATACTACCTACAATAGTATCTGCAGATACGCCTCTGCCACCCCTTGGTTAAACACCATTGTCAGCTCTACGCCGACCTCAACTAGCTACCCCCCTCTTCCCTTTGGTTCCTAGCACTAGGCTCCCTGACAGGCAATATTATAGGAGCAGGTATCCCTGTCTCTCTTGCCTCCCTTCTATTCCCTCAGCCCTCCTCCCATGGCCTTTGATCGGCTGATAAATCTCTGCTGAATGTTTCCAGATGCAAAACTTCCAAAGGTGCTTCAGCCTTTTCTCACTCAGTGACCAAACTTTGGAACTCCCTACCTCTAGAAGATGTTCGCCTATCTCCTAGTCATGCCCAATTCAAAAATAAGTATCACTCCTTCCTCTTTAGCCAGGCCTCCTGCTCCTGTTTTAACCCACCTTGATCTTTACCTTCTTCCTTACATCCTGATTTCCCCCTTATGCTACTAACTATCTCCCCTAATCTCTCCTCTTTATCTACACTGACTGGCACTTTGGTCTCATTACTATCGCCGCCTTGGCACTTTACCCTGTTTATTGTTCTGTTACCCGTTATGTAAACCCTGCAAATGTTTCCATGACCTTGACTTGTTTGTACCTACATACCCATGTTTTCATGGTATCTACTTCCTACTTTGTTATTTCTTCAGTGGCTGGAACCGCCGCAACCTTCGGTTGCGGTTCCTTCCCTGTATGTTTCTCCTTTTTATTCTGCTTGGCAGGGGCTAGTTTAGTGGCCGTTTCTGCTATCCTTTTAGGTTTTGAGGAGATTTCACCATTGTCAGAGGGCTTTTCTTTCGGTTCCTTCAGTTTTTCCTTGCTAGAAGAATGAATCAGTTGTTCAGGAGTTGAGTCAGAAGCTTTTTCAGACATTTTTTCTCTCAGTCTATTAAGGCACCTATCAAGCATAGACTGAAGAAAAGCTTTACAGATTTCACAGTCTGTGTTCAGGTGGTCAAACCCTAAGCAGACAACACAGGTCGTATGGGGTCAGCCTTAGTGAACAGTTCATCACACACAATACAGTGCTGAAAACCAGTAGGGCTAGATTTCTTTTTAGGCTTCTGTGACATAACCTTTAAGAAAGAAAACACCAGTTATGTGCCACCTAAGAATAAAAACACTAGTAAGATATATATATATTTTTTTTTGGTACAGAGACCTAGGAAAAAAACGAGAAAATTCCCAGTTCAGGAACACAGCACAGTTAAGCAGGAACCGGCGAGTATACTTACTAGTAACTATTAACAAAACTAAAAACTTTTTACCTCAAAAGATTAGAAAAATCTCAGTTCCTCACCGGTTCAGAGAACCAAGGAGAAACCGTGGACTTACCCAACTGAAGTTAAATCGAGACTAATCTACCTGGTTTTACCAAGGACAATATTTTGAAAAAGAAAATAAATTAAATGGAAACTTGAAAAAAACTAGAATAAAGTAAAATCTTCAAGCTGAAGAAGCAATCTCCGAGTTGTGCAACTTTGGCAGGTGGAGTATAGAATCTCACAGTTACATGGAATGCACCAGCGACAGTAGTTTGAAAACTGAGCTGGAGCCTATCAATGTTCTACTATTTGCATAGGTTCTTTAACTCTTTTCTCTCTGGGGTAGTTGAATAGTGAAGGCTAACTGCATATGTCAGAATACAGTAAAGATTTCCTGGGGCTTGAAGCTTTAATTTCAGCAAGTAAGTGTTCATTTCTGATATCCCCACTTTTAGTGTGTCTCAGGGCCTGCAGCGAGGAGGTGATGCTTAACATGGGTGAGAAGCTGCAGGAGTCCACCTGCTGAGTTTCATCACAACAGTCCGGCTGTTGAGGCTTGTTTTAATTTTTTTATTGCAGCCCATGTTAAACTAACACCTCCTGGACAAAGAACAAGTTTGTACCATATTTTGATTATCCGTAGAGGTATTTTTTTCTCAAGCGATCTCGGCGCTCCGATCTAGCTACTTCATCTAGGCTGGTTACATCACTGGAAGTCCATTTTGTTTTCTCTTTTCAACCAATTATGCCTATTTCATAATGAGTAGTAATACCCGACCGAACACTTTATGGCATGAAAATTTCAGAAGGCTACAGTTCTGTGAAGTTTGTTTGGAGTTAAAAGTGCAAGTATTCAGATTACGGGTTGGAATTAAGGATGAAAATTTTGAAAGGGGTGAGAGGCAAAAGTTTTGAACATGGCATCTTTACTGCAGCTATACAAACAACAGCAAACCTATGCCAGTGCATTAGCAAATGTAAGTGCCCATTAATTTTGAACTTAGATCCCACTCGTGAGAAAATAAAAATTTATTCACTTCGTTTTCATACTACGTGCACTGGTGATTGGTGCGGAGCCAGGTAAAGGAAACAGCCATACGTCTCCTAAACCTTAAACAAACCCAGAATTAGCAGCTCAACTCGTGCTCATTCCCAAACTTTAAACAGCTTTTTTCATTAGGGGTACTACTAGTTATGACATTTATTTTATCCCAAAGGGGTGTGAGGATCTCTTAGTCTTTGGAACAAAATAAGTGAGTAGCCATTTGAGGCAGACAGAAAATTGTAACATCTGAATGATTTACAATTACGGGGTGAGGGAGTATGTGCACTGGATTCTCTGCTTTAACTGATTTATGCCATAACCAGCTGTGCCCCTAATCAGAAAAGCAATTTTAAGTTTGTGAATGAGCAGAGGGTTGCGCTGCTATCTCCGTTAGCTGGCTCCCCACCAATCACCAACACATTGGCTGGACAGTGCCTTATTTAAAGTAGGCCAATTAGGCACTGCAAAAATCTAAAACACACTGTCGACAAATGAATTTATTTTCAGTCTGGCCACATACAGTATTACTTGCCGAGCTCCCATTCAATTTTTTGAGCTTATATAGAAAGACTTGCATTTAGTTATGCACCAAGGTTTTAGCAAATAAACTTTTTTCGTGGTGGTAAACTGTACATTTCACTTCATTTTTTTTTTTTCATACTTTCATGAAGATACTATGGGCAAGATTTTCAACGTAATAATTGCAATGATGATTGTTGTTTATGGCAGCATGTGTCCAAAGTTGGATGCATCTCCCATTTTCAGCCTGTATCAGCTAGCCCATTATTTGACAATCTAGCTAAAGTAGGATGAGCAGGATGCTGGCACAGGCTTGTTGATGGGAAGTAAGAGTTTGAGTACTGACCAACAGCCTCCCTAGAGTACCAGCACACCTCACCACAAGTCACAGTGGTCAACCAACTGGGCACGTCAGCTGCAAAGGGACAACAGAAGACTACTGCTAAGATGAGAGGAATTATGCACCGTCATGTCTGCCAGTAGCCCTGGGAGGGGGTCACTTTCAAAACTGTTGTGTCCTTCTATGAACACAGGTGACTTTGTTCCTGTGGGTCCATGCTTGCTTTTAAAATCCCACCCAGGGTTATCACTGCTGCCACAATCCCTTTACAAATACTCCCAAGCAATAGGTTGACCCAGGCCTTTGAAAATTAGGCCTCAGATTTCACCAGCACATTAAAGAATCCCTGAAAGCTTTGGGAAAACTAAACAATGTAAGATTTAGAAATAATCCAGTTTTTATTTCATATATTTTCGGTAATAATTCATTTTGCTTTATTACAGAGGACAGATGAATGAAGACAAGATCACCAACCCCAATACTTTATCTGCTTGTCTATACTTGACATCATAATTCCCAGTTTATGACTTCATAATTATTTCCACAGCAACAAATGTTAATGTTAAACTAAACTGTGACGCCAGGAGGAGACAAGCAGCCAGAGTATTGTAGTTATGGCAGAGGTTCCATTTTAATTCAAATGTCCTTGAAATATAAGAGAGAATTGCACAAAAAATTCTAAATGCGGAGCTTAAAGACAAAGTTCAGAAAGCACTTTCCATAGTCTTTTCAATTGACTATCCACTTATCCTTGAATCTGTATATAGACCAACAGCTCGTCAAACCTACGGGGGGGGGGGGGGTTGTTACTTCTCAGCCAAATCTCTCTCAGACTTCAGCCAATTTGTCTTCTGGTGCCAGATAAATTATAATTTCTTTCAAATTGCTTTCCAAAAGAGAGAAACCACTTCAGTCGGCAAGACAGAAGAAGCAAATTTACTAAGCAGAGAATAGAACTCATCTGTACCCGAACCTCAGCCTACTAACTCAGTGGAAAAGGAAGAAATTCCTGCTGATTCTTTCTGAGTACAAGGTGGCTGGTTTCCTTGTTGCATTACTTGCTCCTGCACAACTCAGAATAACCTTCCAAGATAAGGTGCATTTCTTTGAAGATCCTGATGTTGATTGAAGGTTTTCTGAAGCTAACATTCAGATACCGGAGAATATGGGATCTGATTTTGAAGAAGAAGAAGAGGCAGGGCTCCAGATAAGATTTTACATAATGAGTATTGTACCCCTTAATATTAAAGTGAGGTAAGTAAAATCAAATTTGGATGCATACAAATGACAAACCTCTTGCATTAAAGAGCACATTTTGGGAAAGGAGAGGGGTAAATAAAGTGGGTAATTTGCTAGAGAAAGGAGAGCTCAGTGCATTCGAAAAGGTTAGGCAAAACTTGAGGCTAGGGACATCTCATTTATATAGATACCTGCAATTAAGAGCATTTGTGGGGAAGTCGGGCAAGGGTGGTAAGAAAGAGATGCAACCGAACATGGTTGAACAAATGGTGCATCACGCTAAGAAAAACCCAAAGGGCTTTATAGGGAAGGTTGTCAAGCAGGGTAAGCAAAGTCTGCCAGATTTAACTGGGATCACAAAGGCTTTATGGGAAAGAAATCTAGGTCAACGAATCTCTGAAGAGAACTGGAAAACGGCCTTAAGTATGTCGGAGGGCATAATCGTATGTAATAAGTTCAAGGAGGCCTTTTTTAAGTTTCTACATAGAATGTATTGGCCCCTGACAGTAGTGCATAGGGCACACCTCCCGATATCCTCGCAGTGCTGGAGGTGTAATAGAGATGTAGGCACTTATATCCATTGTTTCTGGTCTTGCCCAGTATTGGTCAATTTTTGGGGGGAAGTAGTAAAAGAGGTGAATCGGATAGCTGGAGGACAACTGCCGCGCGATCCCCTGATATGTTTATTTGGGGTTGAGGTAGCGGGAGGAGGGGAGGAGTGGGAGCCACTTGCTAGATGGATAAGGGTTCTGTTTGTATTGGCCTGTCACTGTATCCAAAACACCTGGGTCTCAGGGTCTAGAGCTACAGTGTTGGAGTGGCGGCGGATAACCCTTCGCTCCCTCACACTGGAAAGGCTGACACAGGTGGTAAGGGATAGGGAGGAGGCATTTGTGAGAGAATAGTCCCCTTTTCTAGCATCCTTGAGTGTTTCTGAAAATATGATGCTCAGGGTAGGGCTGAATATATAAATTAAAATGGTGTTTAAGTATCTTGAACAGATTGGAAATATGATCTTTGTCTATCTTTAAATGTCTGCAATTGATTACACACACGATTGCATCTATTTGTTTTTTTTTGTCTGTTTATTATTTGTTACTTGTGTACTTTGTAACTGTCCAAGTTTGTCTGTAAAGAAAAACTGTTAATAAACAGAATATTCAAAAAAAAAAAAGAGCACATTTTTATTAATGCATTTTTAAATGAAATATAAAAAAGTGCTAACGTTATCATGCGAGAGACCTAGAGGAGACACCTTTAAAGATTAATATGAAAATGGTCCGCAGTGTCAGTTTGATTTTTTTCTGTTATTCTGTACTTGTTTCACTGTTTCTTTGCTCAATGTCCACATTTTCCATACATAATCTTTAGTGTTTCCTTATCTTTCGTACCTTAACTTGAATATTTCTCTCTTCAGCTTTCTTTCAGTCTCGCCCTTCTAGTATGAACACACAGATCAGCATCCAACCTCTGCCATCCATCTGTGGTCTCCTAAGGAGTCCTCCCCCAGCGCATGCGCATACACACACACACACACACACACACACCCCCCAGCAGTCTCTAACATCTCCCATCTGTAGTCGCCTAACCCCCCTCCACATACATATGTACATACATATGTACATACACACACACACACACACACACACACTCTCTCTTACTTACGGCATTGTCAATGAAATGTGACTACATGCCTGCTTGGCTGGCTACTAACCAAATTTACAGTGCCTAAACAGACTCTGAGCCAGGTATAATATTATGTTCTAAATAAACATTTTTAATGCATCAGTGTAAATAAAACAGATATTCCAGTCACCCTAATGCTCATTCCTCGCCTCCCTCCCACCCAGTCACCCAACACAACAACATGATGATCAACTCTGGCCTCCTTCCCAACATAACACTTACAGTCAGCTCCTAACCTCAAATGCACTCCCTTTTTCATGCAACTCGGACTGTGTTTCTGTCAGCTGGTTTTCTATCCACTGGCTCAGCTGCCTACCACATGGTAGATATTCTGTTTCCGTCACTGCTCACTCACCTGCCTTCTAAGCACATCCTCTGCTGAATGTGCCATATGATCGCCATGCTTAGCTTCAAAATATGTGACACCATAAGCTACATGGGGCGAGTGTGAGCACATCCATCAGGAGAGCCAGAACTAGACTGCAAGTGTGTGCAAGACTGTAAATAATTTTTTTGTTTTGTTTATAAATGTCCAATGGTCTGTGCGGCACAGGGGAAGAAGCAGGACTAAAATATTGAACTCTGGCTGAAAGATGCTTGGGTGGGGGGGGGTGGACAATAATGATGCCAAACTGCAGCCTAATGTGCATATCTGGTATGAAAGCCACAAGAAGAAAAATGTGTAGACACCCACTTCACAGCTGTAAATAGGGCAAGTACATACCTTATCTGGCGCCCTGTGCAGAGGTGACTGAATATCACCCTGTTCAAACAGCCAGACTGTAGTTCTCACTCTTAACATAAACAGTTTGCTTCAGATTACTTTAGCAATTTTTTTTTTTTTATTTTTAATTTTTTTTTACCAGGAGAGACATATTAAGCTGAAAGCTTGTTTACAGGTGCGACCTGGGAGCACAAGGAAGTTAACTGACTTGCTCAGTGTCACACAGTATGCAATTGGGGGTTGTGGGATTCAAACCCAGGTCTCCAGGTTTACAGTTCAGAGCCTTAAACTACTGCGCTATACTGCCTCCCTTTTTTCAGATGGCTAAATTTTATTAGTTTCTTTTATTACTCATTAGAAAAAGGCCACATAGAAACATAGGTAGGTACCAGCATTCTATTAGGTAGAACTGGCAGTTAGTGCTGATTTTGCTCTATGATGTGATTTTCAAAAACATTTTTCTTTCTACAAATGTGAAGTATTTTTTAATTAAGTATTTCTTTCTTATTAAAGAAAAAAGTGTGTATGTGTGAGTTATTTAATTAGACTGGCAAATAAAATACAAAATAAGTGTTTTATCATTTGAAAAAGTATGATGCACTAAGTTTGTAGTGCAGTGAACTATCGTGAAATGGAATCAGATATGTAACAGAATTAGTCACTGTCAGTTTGGCATCCTATTGCTTTCGTGCCATACCACACATAGGAGTGAAATTGACTTTAAAGGATTTTGCAGTTTCTAGGCTGCAGATTCATACCATACACTTCATATATTTGTTCAGTAAAAAGGTATGAAATGGCTGTTTTAAAGCTGATTTTTTACATAAAATTGTAAATTCCTAATAAACTGTTCAAAATAACATCAACAATCGTTATATTAAAGCTTAGAATGTTTTAAATTCAAATCAGGAAAAAATACTGCAAAAACTTGCATGACGCATTTGCTATCTTCAAAATACAAGTTATAAAATTAATGTTTTTCTAATAAAAAAAAATAAAAATAACCCTACTTGCAAACCAGATTCTTCTGTTCCCCATTGGCAGCAAGGCTATTAACACTGCGGTCCCTTTGATACTTACTAGAACATTCAGCAAACTGCTTTTCTTCATACTAAACTCTGATGTTATGGAATTTTGTAAACTTTTTATGCTTTTTGAGACTCATGCACTACACTATATTCTACTCAATTCTGCATTTAGAATGCTGGTGATGGAACTTCTGGCAGCTTTGCTATGAGATTCCTAGAACACTGCACGTTTGAAAAAAGAAATGTGGCAGCCGTGTTAGTCCAGTCAATAATGTAGAGGGAAAAAAAAACAAATGTGTTGCAGGTGATAGTCCAGTAAAAAGTACCACCTGCAACATATTTTTTTTTCCTCTACATCTAAGACACTGCAGAATTCTAAGCACATTTGCACAACTGTCAAACAAAGCTAAATATCTTGACACCTTTACAACCTACAGAAACAACCAGCAGCAAAGTTGTTCGGGGCAAAAAGACCTTTACAATGAGGGTAGTCCAAGCTTAACTCTGTATAGTTTTAAAATATAGCCATCTAATTAACCAAATTTCCATTTTTTCCCCAACTTTCCCACTTTGGATGGCTATATTTTAAAAACTATAAGGAGTTCAACTTAGTGACTACCCTCAGTGTAAAGGTGTTTTGTCCTGAACAACTTTGCTACTTGATGTTTTTGTGTAGCTTGTATAGTTTACAAGATATTTAGATTTGTTTGGCATGTGTGCAAATGCACTTGCAAACAGCAGATGCTTTTTTTCTCTCTGAGTGAACACTGTAGTAGACATGCAAAACAAATGCAAATATCTTGAAAACCATACAGGTTACACATACACAACCAGTGTCACAATTGTTCACAATAAAAAGACCTTTACAATGAGGGTAGTCACCAAGCTGAATTTTTCTGTATAGTTTTTAAAATATAGCCATCCGAAGTCAGAAATTTGTCAGAAACAGGCTTACGTCATATATAAGGTTATGTAGATAGGAAGCTCTTAATGAGTTTGCCATAGGAAAATTAAGCCACTCAACCATGTTTGAGGCTTAACATCTCTAACAGTCATCAAAATATAAACTTTCAAAAATTGGGGATATTTAATTTTTGTTGCTAAAACAAATTATTATGGAAGTAAAGTTTACAGATTACTATGCTCATTATATTATATCAAAGATGGTAAATTTGTCAATGCCTACTTTTTCAAATTTGACTTTTTTATGAAAAATGCCATTTTGTTTTCATAAAAGTCTTTTACTGAATTTTTACGCATTCGATACACATATGCCCACATCAAAATACAAGCATTTTGAGGGAAGGTGCAAGCGCAGTTAGCATAATAATCTAATTAGATCCTAATAAACAGTTGTACTAATACTCTATGCTTACTATGCATGTACCTTCCCTAAAAATGTTTGGATTTACTATCCTCTTGTATTAAGACTTTGGAAAAATGCTATTGTTTGAGCTTTGCATCTGTAATGCCTTATCTCTAAATAACCATTTATCAAACTGTATTAAATCTGTCACTATTATTAGCTATAAATAAACAATAACAGGTTCTCCAGCAAAGATGCGTGTTCAGTAACAGGCTGCCAAACTACACAGATCAGAGAAATGTGTAATTTATTACCAACACTGCAATTTGGTATTAACAAAAACACCCATAACTCAAACAATACAAGTACTCCCAAAAGAAAAGAATCATTTTAAAAGAATTAAACAAGTTCATTATTTAGAAAATGTTCCATACCTGATGTGCCACCACAAACCCTACTCTAGTGCTGGTCCCCCCCCCCTTGCCTTGATTCTAAGATCCCCTTGTGTCTATCCCATGGATGCTTGAATTCTGTTAACATTTTAGCACCCACCAACACTGGTGGGAGGCTGTTCCAAGTGTCCACCACCCATTCTGTGAAGAAGCATTTCCTCACATCTCCTCTGAATCTCCCCCCAGCTTCATAGCATGACCCCTTGTCCTCAAGCATCTTTATCTATGTAAAATGCTACCTTCATGTACCTTATAAATACCTGTGAGGAATCTGAATGTCTCTATTATGTCTCCCCTTTCCCTCCTTTCCTCTAAAGTGTACATCTTTAATTCCTTGAGTCTTTCCTCACAGGGCTTTTGATGCAGGCCCTACACCATTTTAGATGCTCTCTTCTGTACTGCCTCCACTCTATGTCCTTCCAGAGATGGGGCCTCTAGAACTGGACACAGTACTAGAGGTGAGGCCTCACCATCAATCTACAGAGGTAACATTACCTCCCTCTTTCTGTTGGTGATACCCTCCATATGCACCTGAGCATCCTGCTAGATTTCCCCACTGCCTTATCACACTGCTTTGCTACCTTCAGGTCATCAGAAATGATTACTCCCAGGTCCCTTTCCTGTTTTGTGGTTGTCAATACTTCTCCACCCAACTGGTACATTGCCCCAGGCTTGTGTGCCCCAAGTGCATGATTTTGCACTTTTTTGCATTGAAACCAAGCTGCCAAATCCTTGACCAGTCTCCCAGCTTTTTCAGATCATCTCTCATTTTTTCCACCACCCCCCCACGTCCACTCTGTTGCAGATGTGTCTCCATGAACCGGCATACTTTCCCTTCCAACCCTCCTGCAATATCACTAATAAAGACACTGAAGAGAACCAGGCCTAATACTGACCCCTGTGGAACCCCACTAGTCACATTGCCTTCTTCAGAGTGAACACCATTTATCACCACCCTCTGACTCCTGTTCCTTAGCCAACTTCTTACCCATTTTACTACTTTTGGACCTACTCCAAGGCTGCCCAGCTTGCTCACCAGTCTTCTGTGTGGAACGGTGTAGAAGGCTTTACTGAAATTCAGGTAGGCTACATCCAACGCTCCGCCCTGATCCAGTTCCCTGGTTACCCAGTCATAGAACTCAATCCGGTAAGTCTGGCAAGATCTCCTCCCTGTGAAACCATGCTGCCTCAGATCCTGTAACCTACTGCTCATAAGGTATTCCCCAATCCTGTCCCCATTAGTAGTGACTGCATTACTTTACCCACCACCGAAATCAGGCTGATAGGTTTATAATTTCCTGCCTCCTCCCTATTCCCACTTTTGTGAAGTGGGACCATATCTGCCTTCCTCCAGTCCCCTGGAACTGCCCCCATATCTAGTGAAAGGTTGAACAGCCAGCATCTCCTTGAGCTACCTCAGTATCCTAGGGTACACATAGTCAGGCCCTATTGCCTTGTCCACTTTCAGTTGTGTTAATTCCTTGAGGACCCTCTCCTCTGTTCCTCTGTAAAAGGACTAGTGCCCACCTCCCTTTCCTTAATGCTCTTGTCCCTTAGTTGTGGTCTGTCACCTACCCCTTACTCCGTAAATACTGAACAAAAGTATTTGTGCAATACATTTGCTTTTTTTATCCTCTTCCACACAAACCCCTCCTTCCCTTTTTAGCCTTACTATCCCTCCTTTGGTCTACCTATTTTCACTTATATACCTGCATTTTGTCCCACCTTTTTTATTGACTTGGCAATATACTCCTCCATTTGTGCCTTTGCACTCCTAACGGCTTTCCCTGCCTCCCTTTGTTTCTCTTAAAAATCTCTCCCTACTCTCCTCCTTCTGTGTTGTCTTGAACTTTCTAAATGCCAGCTTTTTTGCCCTTACTTTCTCTGCTACTTCTTTAGCGAACCATAGCATTTGTTTTTTCTCTTGCCCTTGTTAACCTGCCTGACACAGAGGTTTGTTGCCTTCTCAATGCCCTCCTTTATTTTTGCCCACTGTTTTTCGACTCCACCCAGTTTCCCAATCCCTGCTAAGGTGTCCCTGAGGCATTCTCACATTTTCTTAAAATTGGCCCTCCTGAAGTCCAGAACCCTGGTTTTAGTATGGTTCAATACTGGCCCATTTCTTATATTGAACCACACCATACGATGATCACTGGTCCCCAGGTGGCTATCCACTGTGACATCAGTAACACTGTCCCCGTTTGTCAGTACCAGGTCCAGTATCGCCCCCAAGTGGGTTCCTTAACTAGTTGTCTGAGGAACACCCCCTGCAGGGCGTCAGTTCTGTGAGTTTGCTGCTTCATCATGGGAGCCTTGAGTGAACATTAAATCTCACAAAAATATTAACTGTTGGAGATTAAATGCTTGGAGAAGAGACAATGTATTATATAACCAACTACAGAAAGTTCTATGGTATTCTTTTCATTTTATTTTTCTCATTAAACCTCCTTACATGATATATTTATGCTTTATTTAGTATGGTGTAAGAAAATTTCATGGGGTTTAATTTTCCGAATGTGTACGGCAAGTCTGTTGTGCTGTAAATGTGATTATTCTTGTCTCTATGAATAAGAATATAAGTTTTCAAAAAAAGAAATATAGGCTGAATTGGGTCCAAATGCTATGTTTTATCAAGGCTGTCACAATGGTGTCAGAAGCTCTTTAAAGGTTATACTGTATGTGCTTAAGCATCACAGTTTACACTAGCCACTGCTAGGACCATTTATTGAGCCATCAATTAACCACACACTGGAATACTAAAGAGAAAAACTGAATTACCCTAATCTCTGAGCCTGTACGCTGATTAATTCAATAAATCACAAAATACCACACACTAATTCTCATTAATTGATAATAGTGCCTTTTCAGAATAAAAGTGATTTTTTTCTGAAATTAACTTCTCCTATTACTTGAAAGCCTTTAAGCCCTCATTGAGTCCCACAGGATTTACTGTCTCAAACAAAGAATCCAATAATACAGTCACTGTAAAAGTAGATCCTATAGGTCTCCCTTTGTAGGTCAAATGATCTTTTTAGTTTCCAAAGAATGTTGTTCTGTTTTCACATTCTAAAAATTGGGCAGTCACATAATCACGGCAAGCCATTTATCCTTATTGTTAGTTCTTGCAGAACATGTTCATAACGTTCTGTGACTGTGTTTTACTTACTTATTTATTTATTTAATGTTGGTGACCAGGTAAGTACACTAGGCAATTAATGCCTATTTTCAAGAATGATCTGGAATGAGCAGAGCTAACAAGAACACATTAGTAACAAAAATGAGACAAAAAAATCAGTAACAGTCACTGTGTTTTCATACATAGCACAACTGTATAGGCATGCTATGATCTCAATCAATCCCACAGAGGCAAGTTAATCATTTTTTTCCATTGGTGTATGAATACCAGTGAAAAAAGAGAAAGCCTGTAGTTGTGACAATCCTTGGAAAGCTAGTCGCTGTAAGGACTGAAAAATTGACCTATATGTCCCTGAAAGCTTCTATATTGTAAAATCTTTGTAAAATACACAGTACATATAGCTATTAAGATTATGTTTTCTTAAATGTGTTTCACAGTGAGCATAGGTTTTTCTTTGAAGATAACATAAACCTTGTTATATTACACTTGTGATACAATGGAAATTAAGCCTGTGTGAATTTTGTTTACTATCCCCAGAGTACTATTTCATGTCATTGGAAGATGTTGGGATAACCCAAATAGTGTATCTATAACAACAACAAAATATATTGTTTTTTTTCTTTCATCCTCACTAAACTCCAGGTTGACTATGGACATCACTAACTGCCAATGGTGAAGTGCATCCCTTCAGAGCACACGCATACAGTCACTAGGGCACTATCCCACATACTGGACAATAGGAAATCTAAACGCCCAACTCAGGGAGGCCTGGGATCAAATCATATATCTCCACAACTTGCTTGGCAACCACAAATCCTCTTACCCATGTACATCACACCATCTCCGCCGGGGGAATGTCCCGCACCATCTGACCAACCCTGGTCCAGGAGAATGGCAGGCAGTAAGGGGGGGTGGGCAGAGGAAAGTCACACAGGTTCCAGCAGCAGTCTCCAAATCAGGGGACACCAATCCAAATGGCAAATAGATTCACCCCTCTTGCCAAGGTGAAGGAAAAGGGTTATAATGCTAATTCTAAACTCTGCCAGTCAGGTCACGCAACAACAACATGCAAAGGTGGCACATCAAGAGAATCAAACAGCAGGAAAAACAGGAAAATTCTGATTGTGGGGGATTCAGTGATCTGAGGAGCGGAATCACATATAATTCAGGGGCCTGAGATAGAGGTGGTAGTCAAGTGCCTACCCGGTGCCTCTGTGAAAAGAGAGACTGACTGCACAAACAAGTTAATACAATGAGAGGGTAAATGCACAGGTGTTTTCGTCCATATAGGAATGAACAATCTGGCAGATCAGACAGTCAAGGAGACCAAAAAGCATCTATCTCACTTGAGAGATACATTAACCTCTCACTCTCCAATCACTGCCTTTTCCAAGGTCCTCCCAGTGTGGGCGAGAGCAGGTAGTATGCAAAGAATCTGCAAAGGTCAAATAGAGGAGCTAAACACTTGGCTCCAGAGCTGGTGCTAAGAAAGGGGACACCTCTTCTTTGGGAACTGGCAGGACTTCTGGGACATGGGTCTCTTCACAGATGATGGTCTGCACCTGACTAGGGAAGTTGTGAGAGCACTAGGACAGAAACGTGATGTCTCCATCAACCGTTTAAACTAGGCACTGGGGAGAGGACGGCAGTAATAAAGGAACCTGCTACCTCTCCCCCTAAACCCCACCACATCAAGGGAAAAAATACAGAACAGAGAAAACACCTAGTAGGAAAAGGATCCAATGTCAATACAATACAACAATCGAACATAGGACATGGCACCTAAAAACGGGGAAGCCAAGTCTGGAAAGCTATGTTCACAAACACAAGGGGTCTAGCTAATAAAATAACTGACCTCACTGCTATCGTCACGGAAGAAAAAATTACTCACCACTGTAATGTTGTTTCTTCTAATGGAGTCTTGCTGTATTCTGACTATATGCAGTTAGCCCCAGCACTTGAACTGCTCCGGAGAGGAAAGAGTTAACTCTATGCAGCAGCATAGAACGTTGAGCTTGAGCTCGGTTTTCAAACCTCTGTCTCTGGTACTCTGTAGTGTAACCGTCAGATTTTTACAAGCACTAAACTTACTAATCCAATAGGTAGAAATTGTTGCTAAAGTTTTGTGCCAAATGGCAGTAACAGCTTTTTAGGGTCAATAGACTCAAGTCGAGAACCCCAAAAAGAATAAAAGCAGGTAGTGAAACAACCAAAAACATTCATAATAAAAACCAGAAAACCCCTTAGTAAGACAAGGGCATGCCAAGTACACCTCTGGGGTGCAGCACTGTGCCTGCCAACCCACATCCCAAAACTACTAGGTTCCAGGAGGGGAGGCAGGGAGGAAGGGAGGTCATAATACAGCAAGACTCCATTAGAAGAAACAACATTACTATGGTGAGTAATTTTTTCTTCAAACAACATGAAGTCTTGCTGTATTCTGACTATATGCAGACTACCAAGCAGTACCCCCTTGGAGGAGGGAATCACAGAACCTATTTTGGGAACAGGCTCTGCAGCACAGCCGTGCCAAACCTAGCATCACTTTGTGGCTGAATGTCCAGAGAGTAATACTTGGTAAATGTGTGAACAGACTTCCAGGTGGCTGTTTTACAGATGTCCACTAAAGGTAAATCTCTAGCTGCTGCGACTGAAGCAGCTGTACCTCTGGTAGAATGAGCTCTCAGGCCCGAGGGAGGCTCTTTCCCAAGCTTTGAATAGCAGAACTGGATACAGGAGATAATCCACCTGGCAATTGTTCCCTTGGTAGCAGGTTTGCCCTTTCCCACTTCTCCATAAGTGAGAAAGAACTGAGAACAGTCATTCCTATGGGCCTTAGTATGCTCCATATAGTAACTAAGAGCCCTCTTTTCATCAAGACTGTGTAGTCTTCTCTCCCCAGAGGAAGAATGATTAGTGAAAAATACAGGCAATGACATAGACTGATTCAAATGAAAGTATGATACCACCTTAGGAAGAAACTTTCTGTTGGTATGAAGGACCACCTTATGCCTGTGAAATGAGATGAAATTAGGTTCCACTGATAAAGCCTGTAATTCACTGATTCTCCTGGCAGAGGTAATGGCTACCAGGAATACCGTTTTCCAAGTCAAGTATTTCAGCTCAGCTGAGGATAAAGGCTCAAAAGGGGGCTGCATAAGCTGTGCTATACAGATGTTCGGATCCCAAGAAGGGGTAGGCTCCCTGAAGGGAGGATTAACATGTACTAAACCCTTGAAAATTTTCTTGAAAACTGGATGAGAAGCTAGGGAAGATCCCTTATCAGCAGAAAGGAAGGCAGACACAGCTGCCAAATGTACCTTGAGAGTAGTAGGCCGGAGGCCTAAACTGTTAAGATGCACCAAATGATCCAAAACAGTGGCAATATCAGCCAGCTCTGGCTTGACATGCTTTTGGGAACACCAACACCCAAATCTTTTCCATTTGGAGTTGTAAGTCTTTCTAGTAGCAGGTTTCCTGCTAACCTTTAAAATATCCAAGACTGATTGGGAAAGATGCAAGCTTGCATATTCTAGCTCTTCAAGAGCCAGGCTTTGAGCCTGAGAGTCTGAAGGTTGGGATACAGAATCCTCCCCTGGGAGGAGGTGAGGAGATTGTACTGTCTGGGAAGACACCAAGGCATTGTTACTGACAGAGACAACAGTAGAGGATACCAAGGCTGTCTGGCCCAATCTGAAGCAACCAGAATCACTTTGCAAGGTTGAGACCTGATCTTGATCAGGACCCTGAATATCAGAGGAAAGGGAGAAAATGCATACAGAAACCTGCTTGTCCAATTCAGTAAAAGAGCATCCTGAGGGACAGGACCCATAAGAGGTGATCTGCAACAATAAAGAGGAAGCTGATTGTCCGGGGCTGCAAAGAGATATATCTCTGGAGTGCCCCATCTTTTGAAAATGAACTGAAGAACTAGAGGGTTCAGGGTCCATTTGTGGTAGCCCTGGGAAATCCTGCTGAGAGCATCTGCTAGAATGTTGTCCTTCCCCGGGAGATGCAAAGCCATCAGAGAAGCATGAAGGGAATAAGCTAGACATGATACTTTCATGGCCTCTGTGCACAAGGCTGAGGACCGAGTGCCACCCTGCTTCTTGATGTACCACATGGTTGTGGTATTGTCTGTCCTGATCTGCACCACTTTGCCTTGAACAACAGTTGAGAATGTCTGAAGTGCTAGAAAGACAGCTGTCAATTCGAGAAGATTTATGTGCAGAAGGGACTCCTGGTGTGACCAAATTCCCTGAGCTGTAATGTGACCTAGGTGAGCCCCCCAACCTAGTAGGGAGGCATCTGTGGTGAGAACCATGGAAGGAGCCTGGCTGATAAATGGGACACCTTGTCGAAGACTGTCCTCCTCCAGCCACCACTGGAAGGCCTGAACTAGAGTTTGAGACACTGGAACCAATTTGGAGAGAGGGTCTCTTTTTTGAGACCAATAAGATCTGAGATGAAACTGAATATCTCTCATCTGAAACCTTGCTCCCTGGACCACAGCTGTGGAAGCTGCCATGTGGTCCAACAACTGTAGAAAGTGTCTGGCTGGACGAGAAACAAGAAGATGAAAAGAGGAAGCCAGAGTGACCAGGGACTGAACCCTTGAGGAAGAAATGCTCTTGCCTGAATAGTGTCTATTTCGACTCCTATGAAGGTGAGAAGCTGGACTGGTTCCAGAACAGACTTTTCTAGGTTCAGAATGAAACCCAGGGATTCCAGGAGTCTTTGAGTGACCTCTAAGGCTGACTTGACTTGATCTGAGTACTAGCCCACTAGGAGCCAGTCATCCAGGTATGGGAACAGAAGGATAACCTGTCTCCTGAGAAATGCCACCACTACTGCAAGACACTTGGTGAACACCCTTGGAGCAGATATAAGGCCAAAAGGCATAGCTCTGAATTGGTAATGGCCTGAGGGCAACTCGAACCTGAGGTACTTTCTGTGGGAATGTCTGATAGGTATGTGGAAGTAGGCATCCTTGAGATCCAGAGAAGCTAGCCAGTCTCCTGGTCTCAGAGAGGGAGGAATTACTCCCAGAGTCACCATCTCGCTTGAATTTTGGTTTTGTTAAATGTTTGTTCAGGTACCTTAAATCTAGGATGGGTCACCACTCCCCTGTCTTTTTTGGGGTAAGGAAGTATCTGGAATACAGTCCTTTTCCCCTGTGACAAAGAGGTACCTTCTCTACTGCTTGCAGAAGCAGAAGAGAGGAGACTTCTGCCTCTAAGGCCTTTGTCTCCAAGGGAGAGGGAGGACTGAAGGACCTTGCTCTCATTTTTAGGAACCTTTTTGAAACTGAGAGCAAGTCCTTGGCTCACTACTTCCAGGACCCATCTGTCTGAAGTAACAGACTCCCAGGCCTGGGAGTAGTGAGCCAGCCTGCCCCCTACTGGAACTGGGGAGGCGAACCTGACCGACATCTCAGGGTGTCCGCTTGGCAGGGGGCTTAGACTGAGTGGATGATGGGATCCTAGTCATCCCTCGTCTGCCTCTTCCCCTAAAGAACTCCCTCTGCTGGAAAGAAGAGGAGGAGGCCTGAGCTTGGTAAAAAGGCATGTGAAAAGGCCTGCCCCATAACTGCTGCCTCTGAGGCGTGGTCTGCTTTTCTTTGGCTGCAGCACTCCTATAGGTGGTCCTGTATTCATCCATCTTCTTCATGTAATTCTCTGTTTGGTCCCCAAAGAGAGAATTACCAGTAACAGAAAAATCCATGGCCTTAGCCTGGGTATCCTGTGAGAGGTTGGTACACCTAAGCCAAGCAAATCTCCTCATGGAGATAGATGTAGCCATGACCTTGGAATGAACATCATTTGAGTCTACAGCAGCGTGGAATTGCACGCTGGATGCCTCAATACCATTTGCAGCCACCTGCTCCAGCTCCTTGGCTAGCTAGGGAGGGGCATTCTTAGCCAACTCCAGAACCGTATCCCACATAGATTTCTGGTACCTGGCTGTATATGCCATATAATTCGATTGCCTGAGTCCCAAAGAGGATGCCAAGTACTGTTTTTTTTTTCCCATGGCATCCACTTTCTTGGAATCCTTATCCGGGGGGTGAGATACCAGGGGAATATTAGCCTTGTCACAGGCTGCAGCTTGCACTACCCCAACATGGCTGCTTTGGTTTGAAAGGAATTACATCCCAGGACCTGACAAAGCATACCTCCTGTCCATTCTTTTTTCCACAGGAGGAATGGAAGTAGGAAACTGTAAAATGTCTTGTGTCTGCTTCCCCAAGGATTTGTGAAAGGGGATAGACACTCTTTTTGACTCTGGGACATCCATCATTTCCAGATAGTCAGGTTCTTCCTGATCCTGTTCAGCCTCTTCCATAGGAAGCTGAAGAGTCTCAGCCACTTTCTTCTAAAACAAGAAATAGGAAGGGGACTCAAAAAGCCTGGGAGGAGAAGCTCTGTCTGGGGAGATGTCAGGCTCTACTGGCTCATCTAGGCCTTCACATTGCTCTTCTTCATAATCTTCATCCTCCTCCCAATCGCCCTCATAGTATGCTTCAAGATCTATATCCAAAGCAGCTACTTCTGACCAAAATCGATCGTCTCTGAACAGATGCCACTTCGGTCGGAACCAGGCAAAGCGATTGCACTACTGTAATCGCTTTCGCTATTTCTTCAGCGGTCAGAACATGGGGTGTAGGATCCGAACCAGCTGATTTTTGTTTTCTTTTTGACAGAACCAACTCGGCAGAGCCGGCTTTCCTTTTGCCCGAAGAGGTATCGCCCAGGTCAGTGGGCACCGCTTCAGGTTCGGCCGCAACCAAACCGGGCTGGCCATCCCAGTCAGCGGATTTCTCAGCCTCCCTCCCCCTCAGCCTACTCAAACGTTTTTCCAGAGTGGCTTTGGGGAAGTTCTTTACAGATTTGGCAGTCTTCTTTGAGGTGGTCAAACCCCAGACAATACACACAGACGAGGTGAGGAGCAGCTTTAGCAAAGGCCTCCTTACACTCGGTACAGTGCTGAAACACAGTGGGCCCAGTTTTCTTTTTGGGTTTCTCAGACATGCCAAAAATTCAAAAAAGTCACCCTTGTCAGCATTTAAGCCAGGCAACTAAAAACATATCGGTTCCAACCATGTCACAGGTCGGTTAAAAAAAATCCCACAAATACCAGATTTTTTTAGGAACGGATAAGTACCGGAAAACCACAGAATTAACAGACAAAAACAAACAAATCACAATAAGTTTTGGTTCTGAACCGGACTGACCGGAAAAGAACCGAAGGCAAAACAATTTCCCAACAAATCACCAAAATAAACACTACCTACTACTACCACTTACTGTACCGAGACAGAGGTAAGAATACCAAAGAAAAATCAGAAGTTACGGTTGAAAAAACCGACCGATTCGAACTTTTATTGAACCGAAGTGCAGGAGGGATCTCCGGAGCGACTTCACAGTTAGGCGGAGTAAGAAATCTGACAGTTACACTACAGAGTATCAGAGACAGAGGTTTGAAAACCGAGCTTGAGCTCAACGTTCTATGCTTCTGCAGAGAGTTAACTCTTTCCTCTCCGGAGTAGTTCAAGTGCTGGAGCTAACTGCATATAGTCAGAATACAGCAAGACTTCATGTTGTCTGAAGCAGAGCTAGACTGGGTTGCCACCACCGAAACCTGGTTCAACAATAACCATGACTGGGAAACAACTATTCCAGGATATTGTCTTTTCCAGAAGGACAGAACTAGTAGAAAAGGTGGGGGTTGGCTACGTATGTGAGGGAGGGAATAAAAGCCACTATGATGCAAAATGACAATTCGGAAACTGAGCAGCTTTGGGTAACTCTGGAGGATGGTAATGGAGCAGTAATTCGAGTAGGAGTGTTTTACAGATCCCCCGGCAACAGGGTTGGAGGGGAACAAAGAAATCTTAGAAACCATACACAAAACGAGTGATAAAGGGGAAGTGATAGTGGTAGGAGACTTTAATTTACCCAATGTAAATTGGAGTACCCATATAGCAAGTCCAATCAGAAGCAAAGACTTTCTTGAGGCTCTGCGCGTACTGGGCCTAAAAAAGCTTGCAAGGGATCCAACAAAGGGGGAAGCTGTCCTTCAACTGTTACTCACAAACAGGGGCAATATCTCAGAGATAGAAGCTGGGAGTCACCTGGGGTCCTGTGACCACTGCATGGTGAGTATTCAAGTTAAGATAATAACAGAAACTAACAACTCAAAAACTAAAGTCATAGACTTTAGACGAGCAGATTTCACTACAATGTAGGAAGGTCTCAAAAAGAACCTTGCAAATATTGTACGAGGGAGGGATGTTGAAGAGTACTGGACACATCTCAAAACGGCTTTACTACAAACTGCAAATCACTGCAAAAAAAGAGTAAGCAAAGATAAGAAGAAAAGAAAACCACTCTAGTTTTCTAAGGAAGTAGCCACTAAGGTCAGGGAAAAAAGGACTGCTTTTAGAAAATACAAGAAAACGGGATCCGACAAGGACAGGGATGACTACAAGGAAAAACTAAGGGAAACAAATAAAGAAATCAGAACAGCAAAAGCAACCATGGAGGAGAAGATAGCCAAGAAAGTCAAGAAGGGAGACAAAACCTTCTATAGATATGTAGTTGTAGTAATAAGTAGTAAAAACTTTCTTTTTATATAGGAATACATGTTGTTTGGACTTTGCAGTCCAGTTTGCAAGACAGCCCTGTTTTCAGAACAAAGTTACACAACAAAATATAAAACATTTAAGATATTCAGATTAGTACAAATACATTTACACACAAGACAAACCTAAGGAGCAGTAGAAGCGCAAATACAACAGATCATATGATATTAGTTATAACAATCACAAGAATAAAACAGTGTATTCCTAATAGCCTGAGAAAATGCTGAGAATTCTGTAATTTCCCAAACAGTAGGAGGGAGTATGTTCCAAACTGCAGCAGCCCTAGTGATTAAGGTCATATCTCCAAATCTATTCCTTCTCTTACCTAGTTGAATTTTATTTAAATGGACTGATCTATTCAATTCCATATATCAGTGAAAAGAGAAAGACAAGAGGAGGTATTGTCAGACTCACTAAGGATGATGGAGGGGACACAGAGAACGATAAAGACAAAGCAGAAATCCTCAACAGATATTTCTGCTCCATTTTTACCAAAGAGGAGGAAGGTTACGGACCCTCCCAAACAGGGATAGCACTGACAGCAGTGGATTATATTCAGGACCTTTTACAAAGGAAAGAGTTCTAAAGGAACTAGAGAAACTCAGTCTAATAAAGGCCATTGGACTGGATGAAATACACGGGTTACTAATAGAGCAAAGAGACTAGTTAGCAGCTCCCCTGGCTGACCTTTTTAACTTATCGCTTGAACAGTGCGAGGTCCCACAGGATTGGAAAAAGACTACGGTTATTTCTCTACACAAAAATGGGAGCAAGGAGAATGCAAGCAACTACAGACTGGTAAGCCTCCCCTCAATTGTGGGTAAAACAATGGAAACCTTTCTAAAGGAGAGGATTATATCTTTCTCAAAGAGAACGGCAAATTAGACCCAAAACAGCATGGCTTTACCTCAGGAAGATCATGCCAAACTAATCTCATTGAATTTTTCAACTGGGTAACCAAAACAGTGGTCAGGGTGGTGCTGTAGATGTAATATACCTAGACTTCAGCAAGGCTTTTGACTCGGACCCACATAGAAGGCTACTAAACAAGTTAAACTGCATGGGAGTAGGGCAACAAGTGGTGACCTGGATATGGAACTGGCTTAGCAGAACGACCCAAAGGGTACTAGTAAACAGCTCCCTATCTGAAGAAAGAGGAGTAGCAAGTGGAGCGCCACAGAGGTCGGTACTGGGTCCAGTCTTCTTTAATGTTGTTGTTATTAGTGACATTTCTGAATGCCTGGAAGGTAAAGTGAGTTTGTTTGCAGAAAACATGAAGATAAGCAATAGTGTGCACCCCCCCCCCCAGGTGGACTGGAAAAGATGAAGGTTAACCTAAGGACTCTAGAACTATGGTCAAAAACATGGCAGCTAAATTTTAATTCAAAAAATGCAAGATCATGCACCTTGGAAGAGGTAACTCAGGAAATTAATACTACATACGAGGAGGAAAACTGGAATCCACTAAGCAGGAAAGAGATCTGGGAATAATTATAACGGATAACCTGAAAATGTCCAAGCAATGTGAGAAAGTGGCACTGTGAGCGAATGGTATGCTGGGCTGCATAGGAAGGGGGATTACCAGCATAAAAAGAGAGGTCATCCTGGCATTCTATGGATCACTGGTGAGCAACACCTGGAGTACAGTGTCTAGTTCTGGAGGCCACACCTTAGGAAGAATATCCCAGTCGTACCCACCACTGCTTGCTCTACCAAAATCTCGCCTGGCTATCTCTTACATTGAGGAGGCAAAAAAATGCCCTCCTGTGGTTCTACAGGGCTTTAACTGATAAACTACCAGGTTATATCTCTGCTCTCTTTGTACACGTAACAGGAGCGTATGGCCTAAGCACATCCCTTGTACACTTCAAGGTGCCAAGAATAAGGTCCCAGTATGATAAGGCTTCTATCAATTTCTCTTTACCTTCCCTTTGGAACAACAAGCAAAAGACACTAAGGTACTCATCCCTGCTGGGTCCCCATACCTTGAAGCTGTCTATCACACGCATCCTGAAGGTCATATGTACCTGCCAGAGGTGATTCTCCTAGCGGCCTCCCTGCCCTTCTCTCCACTTACTTAGCACTTACTTAAAACTCCAGCACTTCTCTGCACATCTCCCTCTGTATACTCTTCTTACCCCCTGGCCTTACTATGTTCATGTCATCTCTCCCTCTAGTGTTGACATCCTCCTCCTGAAATCCCCCATCCTTCCCCTCAAAGGGTTGACCCTCCTGGTTGGTTCGTTCATGCCTTCTTGTTCTACTGTTAATATAATTTTCTTATCACACCCTGTTACTTCTATTGTTTTGTTTAGTATCGACTCCAGACGTTGGTGTACCCTTAATTTAATTTGTTAACAATCTGCACACTCTGTGTTATCCAATGTTGTTGTTGCTATTTTTTTTTTTACTGTATGTACCAGCCTGCACTAAGTGTCCAACTGTATTATTCCTTGCTCTGTTCCCTTCTGCCAGGACCATCTTGAAAATGAGCTTGCTCAAGGATGAATCTGCCTGGTTAAATAAAGGATTGATTGATTGATATTGACAGACTGGAGACAGTGCAAAGGAGAGCTACAAAAATGACACAAGGATTGCACAACAAAACATATGACGAATGACTGTGGGACCTGAATGTATTCCCTGGAGCAGCGTAGGGAGAGGGGAGACATGATCGAGACCTTCAAATTCCTAAAAGAAATAAACAAGGCGCAGGTTCAGGGCCTGTTTCAAATCAAGAATCACACAAGAACCAGGAAGCATGACAAGAACCTGGTGGGGGACAGATTCAAGGGCAACACACTAAGTTCTTCTTTATCGAGAGGGTGATAGATGCACGGAACGACCTGCCATGGGAAGTGGTGGAGGTGAAACGGTGGAAACTTTAAAAAATGTTTAGGATAGGTATAAGGGCACCATAACACTGAATAGAAACTAAGGGAGTGGGTAGGCTTAAGGGTAGACTAGACAGGCCATATGGTCCCCTTCTGCCATCATTTTCTATGTTTCTATGATTGTTTTGAAATAGTACTATTATTCCTTATCTAGTGTTCCTTGCTTATGCTTTTTCTCACCCAGTCTTAATGTTTTAAATGTTTTTCATTTCTGGAATCTGGATAGATCACTTGAGTGGAGGACCTGCATGGAAAGCTTACTTTAGGCTTCCGCTCAACTGATGTCACTCAGTTCCAGAACTATTAATGAACATTGGGCTGGGAAAAGAAGGGACCCCTAATAAAGGAAAAACTTACCTACCTTGTTACTATAATTCTTCTACCTGAAGTTTTCATCTGATTATCACTTTAGGCAGATTGCTTGTGTGTGCTCTTTGCCCTAGAATGTTAATGTAGTTTGACACAATCAGTTTGGGTACAGAACACACACAGGCTATGTGCTTTAAAGAGCTAGTACTGTCACAAAAAGGCAGGCAGAATATTTTAGTCATTTTTAATAGTTGTCCATTATTATTTTGTATTTTTAAAATGCCTATCTTTTTCTTTGTATTGATTAGATGGTTTTTGACCTAATAATATTGTGTGCGTGAAAAAATAGGTTACTCACCTGTAACAGTAGTTCTAAGGGTGGTATATGCTGTTCATCCATTCTGGCAATGTCCTTTCCCCTTTAAGAAGTGCCAGAAAGTCTTCCAGCTGGCTCCTCCCACTTACCTGGGTGGTAACTCCCCTAGCACCACCCCGTGACACCAGTTCTTGTCTGCTGGAAGTATCCCTGTGCGCCGCTGCCAGGGGAGGTCAGGTGGGTCTGTGTGGATGAACAACATACACCAATCCTAGCACTACTGTTACAGATGAGTAACCTGTTTTTCTAGGGACATGGATATGTTGTTCTGTCCACACATTTTGGCAGACTCCTAGCAGTTCTCCAGGAGGAGGAAGGCAAGGTGCATACACCCTACTTAGGGAACAGAGATTGGAGAACTGAGGCCTCCAAACCAGCATCCCGGCGTGACTCGAGATCGATGTGGTAATGGGAAATGAAGGTGTGTGCTGACCTCCAGGTAGCAGCTCTGCAGATTTCCTGGATAGGGACGTCCCTGGAAGCAGCCACCGATGCAACAGTATAGCAGAGATCAATGCAGGATACAATCAACCTGCCAATCGTCCACTCGGCTGCAGTTCTGCCATGTGCAGCTTCAGTGTAGGTGACAAACCGCTGATGAACCTCTCCCCAAACTCCAGCCATGTGCTCCTTTTAATCAGCGAGCGCTCGCCTCAGGTCCAGAGTATGGAGCGTGTGCTCTGCCTCCAAGGTGTGATTGGTGAAATACACAGGGAGAGTAATCACCTGGTTAAGGTGGAAATCCGACACAACCTTTGGAAGGAACTTTGGGTAGGGGTGCACGATAACCTTGTCCTTGTGGAAGACCAGGTAAGGAGACTCAGGGGTGACCTGGGAGCACTGGGCAGTTAAGTGACTTGCTCAGAGTCACACAGTATGCAAGTGGAGGTTGTGTGAATCAAACTCAGGTCTGGTCTGCTGGATGTATCAAGCTTGTTCACACCTCGTTCCATTAACCTCTAGGCTACACTGCCCTGTCCTTCTGGCTGATGTGATAGCCACCAAGAAGGTGGTCTTCCACAACAAGTGAGACATTTCACACCTGTGCATCAGTTCGAATGGCTTGCCCATGAGCTTTGCCAAAACCAGCAGCGGATCACGAGGTGGTGGTGGTGGTTCATTCACCGGAGGGAAAATGTGGTTCAAGCCCTTGAAAAAGTGCCAGACCACCTTCTCCTGTGCCACTGACTGCTGACAGGCCTGCACCTGGTAAGCAGAGATGGCTGCCAGGTGCACCCTGAGGGTCGTCAACTGAATGCCCCCTATGGAGAGGGACCAAAGGCAGTAGAGAATGTCAGCCACTGGACAAGACAAAGGGTCCAGCCCTTTGCCCTGACACCAAATGAAGACTCTCTTCCATTTGAAGGCATAACATTTTCCGGTTGACTCCTGAGATGCCTCAACAATGTTGAGTACATCTTCAGAGAGACCCAGAGCCTGGAACTCTAGCGGCTCAGGTACTAGGCTGTCAAGTGCAGGGACTGAAGGTCTGGGTGGAGTACCTTCCCCTGACTGATTGACAGCAGGTCCAGGCATAGTGGGAAATGCCACGGGAGCCTGTTGCTGAGGCCGAGGAGATCTAGATACCAGAACTGATGAGTCCAGTCCAGAGCTACAAGGATCACCTGTGCCTTGCCCCTCCTGACCTTGAGCAGAACTTTGTGAATCAGGGGAAATGGAGGGAAGGCGCAGAGAAGGCCCGGGGTCCAGGGCCTTGAGAAGGCATCCCCCTGCTGCATTCCCTGCTGAGGAGGGGGAGCGGGCACAAAACAGCCTCAGCTTGGCGTTCTCCCTGGAGGCAAACAGGTCCACCAGAGGCTTGCTCCAGCAGAAGAACAGGTTCCACACTACCTCAGGATGAAGAGATCACACGTGTGACACCTCACCCACCTGGCTGAGGATGTCCACAAGCTGGTTAGAGGCACCAGCCACATGGATGGCCAGAAGATCCTCCTACGGACTGTGCACAAGTGTCCACATGTGGAGAGCTTCCCTGCACAATGGAAAGGAGCACATACTGCCCTGTTTGTTGAGGTAGTACATGGTCATGGTGTTGTCCATCTGGACCTGCACCACTCGACTACTGAGATGCAGAGCAAAAGCGGTCAGCACCAGCTGAACCATCCTGCAGGTTGATGTGACATTGGGACTCCTCAGGGGACCAGAGCCCGTGGACTCTGTGGTCCCCATGTGGGCTCCCCAGCCAACAAGGGAGGCGTCGGTCGTCAGAATGACAGCTGGCTCTGGATGGACAAACGGGATACCCTCCTGTAGATGTTCTGGGGTTAGCCACCACTGTTGTGCATCCCACATCCGCTGGGTCACCGTGACCAATTGGTCGAAGTGACCCCTGCATTGAGACCACTGGCCAGCAAGCTCCCACTGCAATGGGTGCATTCTCCAGTGGACCCAATGAACCACATTGGTGCAAGCCACCATGTAGCCCAGGAGATGCAGGAGGTCCTGAGAAGGGCATTATGGCCCAACCTGAAATGATCGGGCAAAGGAGGTAAGAGCCTCCACCCTCTCCGTCAGGAGCCGAGCCCTGGCTCTGCAAGAGTCGAGCTCTGCCCCAATGAAGTTGATCACCTGCGAGGGCAAGAGTTCTGATTTGGCCTTGCTTACCAGGAGGCCCAAGGAAACTCAGGTCTGGAGGGCCAGTTCCCTGGACCGCTCCACCTCCTTCTTGGAGGAACTTTCTATTAGCAAGTCATCCAGACAGGGGTACACCCAGACTCTCCGACACCACAGGTGTGCAGCCACCACTGCAATGCATTTGGTGAAGATCCTGGGTGCTGAGGACAGGCCAAATAGCATGGTCTGGAACTAGTACAGGGTGCCCTCCACTCTGATGCAGAGGAACCGCCGAAGAGACAGATGGATCAGGACATGGAAGAATGTGTCCTGAAGACCCAGGGCGCAGAACCACATGTCCTGCTCCACGGATGGGATTATCTGAGATAGAGTGACCATCCAGAAAGTGCAAAACCTGAGAAACTTGTTCAGGTCGTGAAGATCTAGAATGGGGCACCAGCCCCCCATCGGTTTGGGCACCAGGAAATACCTGGACACAAACCCTGGCTGCTGTGGAGGATCCAAGACAGGAGTCACCACTTCCTTGCACAGGAGCTGGGCAATACTGTCCCAAAGAGCTGACTGTATGGGAGCTGACAGCATGCCCTACCGTGGGGTGCCGGCTCGGCTGGGCGGGTACTGCACGCATTCCAGAGGCAGACCCTGGCCGACCACCTCGAGGACCCAACTGTCCGTGGTAACAGTGGAGTAGCTGGAAAAGAAGTGGCAGAGCCGGCCCCCCATGGAAGGACCCAGGGGGTTCAGCACCCCATCCTGTCACTGGGCAGGCTTGGAAGTGGGGGAGGTTTCCGGGATGGAACCCCAAGACCCTCGCCCCCGCCAGCTTCCGGGTGTTAGAGGTCCCTGGCTTGGGCCTTGGGCACCAGGCTTGCTGCTGACCAGTCTGGGACTGGGCAGGTTTGGCCGCTGGGTCTAAGGAGGGCCAAAAGGGCTTCTTCTTGGTGGACTTCTGGGCAGACATCACAAAATCCAAGGTGGTACTGGATTTCTCTATTCTGGTGAGATGTCCTTCCACACCAGGGCTGAACAGATCAGTCTCTAAGAAGGGCACATCTAACAATTTGTGCTGCATATCAGCAGTGAAGGTGGTGATACACAGCATGGTAACTGCTGCTGCCATGGACCTGGAGCAGGAATCACCAATGTCCATGGCCATTTGGAACTGCTGCTTCGCCACAGCACGGCCCTGGTCATGGACTTGCTTGACTGTGGTTTACAGGTCAGCAGGAAGTTGAAGGAGCACCTTATCCAAAGACCACAGCAGGGCATGCGTAAAATATGCCATCAGAAGGGCTGAACTAGCCTGCCTGAGGCCAAGCAAAGAAGTGGCATACACCTTTTTGGCAGAGTGGACCACTTTCTTGGACTCTTTGTCAGGAGGTTTGTCCACATCCCCCGTGTTGCTTGTGTGTTGAAAAATGGAATTGGCCGCTAACCCCTCAGTTGAAGGGTGTTCAGTGAAGCCCAAAAGGGAACTGGTAGGGACCACATACTTGCAGGCCATCTGGGCTGAAGGAGCCAGGCAGGGGCCAGATGCTGCCAGGTTCAGAGCAGGACTGATAATAGCCTTCCGAACCGAAAAGGTCTCCACAGGGGAGTTACCTCGGTCCAGAATCTCGGTCAAGGGATACCTCTTCTTTTTCTGAACGGGCTCCAGCTGGAGATCCATAGATTCTGAAATGAGCCACAGCAAGCCCATAAAAGAAATAGGGCCTTGTTCTGTAGAAAGATCCTCGGCCAGCTCCAAATCCACTGGACGGGAGTAGAGAGAGGAACCTTCAGAATCTGAGGACTCATGAAAGAGTGGCCTACCGCACCAGTCACCAATCACCCTCCAGGGGCAGTTGGGGGGGGGTAAGGGTGACTTTCAGCCAATGGAGAAGCCTTTTGGTGGGCCAAGCATCCTTGGTAGGGATGTCATCCCTCGGTAGAGAGGGTGGCAGCTCCACCACAAACGGTGGATAAGTCGGGAGGGGCTGTGTCTCAACCACATGTACCGGCACCTGCCAGGGCGGGGTCTGTTGCAGTTCCAGTGACAGTAGCACCGTAATCGTTGGGTTGGGCTTCCCGGGAGGAGCTGCTGCCACATACATTCTTCATAGCGCTGACGCAGTTTACACCTGTGCCTCTCTTTGACCGAGGAGGACAAGGAGTAAGAGTACTGGCGCCACTGCTTGCCCGAGCGCCTGGAGCACGAACACCAAGAACAGCGCAGGCTGCCAAGTTTGGGCTCACAGAGCGAGACTCTGACCGATGTTGGGGGGACCGGCGGGGTCTAACAGGGAGGGTCTATGACTGCTGACTGACCCCTTGGTCCAGAAGCTCTGAAGTGGGAGGCAACGGAACAGCAGACTGCCCCGTCCCTCCTGAGAGGACCAGAGTCCTTGAGAGAGAGGTGTCCACCTCCTCTGAAGAAAGGATAAACTCGACCGGCTTGAGAAATATCTTGGCCGGAGAGTCAGCCATCTCCTCGACCAAGTGGCTCGACGGGGGACAGTGGAGCCAGTGGCCAGTAACGAAGCCTTGGAAGAAGCCAAGAGCTCCAAAGAGGCGTGGGAACTGGAGGCTCGAAAGTGCTCCTGATCCCATGGCCAACAGTGGGACCATTTCTTGGACTCGTTCTCCTTTTTAGGCTTTTTAGAACCTACAGTACCCTCCTTGAGAGACTGACAAAGTTCTTAAAAGGCACCCAAAAATGATGCCCATAAGCGCAGTGGTAAAAAGGCCTAAACCGAAGAAGAGTGGGCCCAGCATGGGTCACTTCTTCCACAGCCAACTGCTTGGCAGAACCCATGGCTGCAGAAACTGCCTTCCGAGTGTCCTTAGAATGGATGGGAGGGTCCCGGTCACTCGGTTTTCCAAGGAGCAAGCGGGCTAAGCTGTCCTCCAAGGTCAAAGGTAAAAAGGCGTGACAGTAATCGCAGGCCTGCATATCGTGCTCATGGCCTAGGCAATAGATGCACAAGGCATGCGGGTTGGACCGGGACATCTTTTGCCCACAACCACAAAACCGTCATCCCGGAGCAGACTTCAGATTGTCCACAGAAGCAGCAAGAAGTGAGACACGTTGGAATCAAAGAAACTCGCAAATGAAGGGTTTTAGAAGGTTTTAGGGCCTCAGAAACGCAGAGTGGTAAACAGGGAACCTATTCTTCCAAGCAGAAAGGAAGAACTGGTGTCACGGGATGGTGCTATGGGAGTTACCACCCTGGTGGGTGGGAGGACCTAGCTTGAAGATTTTCCGACACTTTTTAAAGGGGAAAGGACCTTACCAGTATGTGTGGATAGAACATATTCACATCCCTAGAAAGTTGCACTTTACCTGGAAGCAGACATATCTAGTTCTGTTCCTCCCACAACATCATCAGCATGTGACCTCATTCACTGTTACATCACTAGCCATGCTTCTTGACTGGTAACATGTGTCACCAATCAAGCAGCAGGAGACCGTCTCTTCTTGGTCACTAGCAATGTCACAATCAGTGAGGTCACAATGCTGATGATGTATAGGGAATAACAGAATGGACTATGTCAACCTCCAGCTAGGGTGGTCTTCCACACATCATACCTTCTATTGTCAGGCAGAGAATCTTCTAAATATCAAAACAAAAACAAAAAATATTTTAGATGTAAGAAGTAATAGCTGACTACTTCTGAGTGTAGTTATCAATTCCAGGCAGTACATTAGTTCTTTAAGGGGTAAGCAGAAAAAATCATTAATGATGTGAGAAATAAGACTATTTCAAACCAAACATACAAAACAGTACTCTGGGGAAATTAAACAGACTTCACACGTGTCAAAATTTCTGCCTATATTAAAAAATGCAAAAAAAAGAAAAGTAACATTTACTGTCACTGTGCTACAATCACAAAGGCCAAACTGTCAATTGCATTATTGTTCCCTTTGTGTAGTTTTAATTGTTTAGCTCTCATACCTGCTTTTTTTCAATTTGTCCAGTCCCTCTGTTATTTACTTCCTTTCCAAAGATTATAATAATGTAACAATGAGTAACAACTCCTTTATGTGAAATACTGTGCCCTCACAAAGTTTTGTTGCTCCAGAATAGATCAATCACAATAGTTAAGCAGTGTACTGTACCTGCTGTGGTCTGTATCTGGCAAGAAACACAAATTCTAACTGTAACCTTTTAATAGTAGTACTGTATCGAAAATACTCCTGTAGCCTAGTGTAGTCATCAAACCTGGTCATAGAATCATCTCAAGCGCAAGATGCAAAAACTACCATTAATACATATCTTAAAATACTACATATATCAGATAAATAAAGAAACCTCTAAAATTAAATAATACAGTGCTGGCAAAAAGGTAGCAGACCATACAGTCATTACGCAATACATAATACAATAGAACATGAGTGCCTCGTACCTTCAACTACACTGGAAATGTGTTTACTACAGCACAACTGCACACCCTAGGGTCTGTAATCACAATTCTATACTATATGTTGACCCTCTACTCCAATCAGAAGGCAAAGTTACAAACCGTTTATCCTACAGCAGCAAACCTACAACTGTATGTTTTCATGGAGAGGGTTGTGGATACATGGAACAGCCTTCCTGAGGAGGTAGTGGAGTCAAAAACAGTGGGGTAATTCAAGAATGCATGGAACAGACATAAGGCAATTCTAGTGGGGGGGTAAGAAGAAATAGGCTGTTGGTTAACAAGGATCTTCAGCTTATCCGTTAGGTAGGGAAATGGGCAGACTAGGTGGGCCAAGTGGTCCTTATCTGTCATCAAATTCTATGTGTCTATGTCATTCTCAATAAAATCAATCACTCAACAATTTATTTCTACAGGAAAATGTACATTGTCAAAACTTGTTTTCAAGTATACCTTGTGGTACATACAAGCATACACACTAATGTATATAGTAACATATAAAATTATGCTAGCTCACAAACAGATACATACATAGATCCATATAAAATTATGACAGTTACATGACAGTAGTGACATTGTTATATCACCTTGCATTCTGACTGGAGGACCACAGAAAAAAAATTACAAAAAGTGCTTTTCAAAGCATGTAGCATAAAAGCAATACTACTGTCATCACTGCCCTTAGCAAAAATCTGATTATCTTGAATAAATAAAATACTTGACTGTTTATGCACTCCACAAATGGATAACTGCATCATACAGCGAATCAACTATCATAGTACTGCTTAATTATATTATACAATATTAATCAGATTACAAACAGTAATGCAATAGTACTATAGTACCATAGAAAGTTAAAAACTTAAATTTACCTCACTTAAACCAACATAACAAAGATACAGACATAGTGGGCAGCAATTTTATCTTGAATTACTTAGAATTAAAAAACAAATTATACAAATATGCAGCAATCTGGTAAAGAACAAATGGCCATTTATCCAGACAAAACAATGCAAGATAAAATTATCTTATTTGACAGGCCAGAAGTATCAAATGCTTCTGAAGTTATTAAAGATGTTTTGTGTTCTTTAAATTCCAACAAGAAAGTAACTATTTTCAGTATTTTCTCTTAAAGAAACTTAAATCATCAATTCAATATGAAATTTGAATTGTATACCAGACTATGTTCTCAATTATTTAAGTATTAAATACTTTTTCAATTAAATAATTTTGATAAGTTTATCTTCAAATTTTATACCAAAGGCATGCTTTAAAAATTAACAAGCACCTGCTTATTGTCTGATCTAGTCAAGCAGAGCACATTTCATAGTTTGTTATCTAAACCATCACTTTCCTAAAATATATTTCACACTAGCTACAGATAGTTCCAGAAATCAATGTGCTTCAGTGATAGAGACATAAAAGCTTATTTCACTGTAATGATGCTTCCAGACTGCCCTCGAGTCAGGTGGTTACTTGCAGTTAATGATCTGTGACATGCCACACAAGTAGTCTTAAAAAAGGCATATTATCCACGACATGTGCAACAATATTTGCTTTATGGATCGCTAAATGAATGAAGACATTCAATGTAACTGTAAACGTGAAATCAAAAGAAAACTTACAAGGAACATGTTTTCCTTGAATAACAAGACTGTGAACATTTTCCATTAATACTTAACCTTATGGCGGAACACAGTAACCACATATACTGCAAGAGTCCATGAAGCTAGTGGCTGTTGCACTGTTCATTCCACACAGTCAATATCAACACAAGGAGGTCTACTTATGTAACATAATGATCATAACATTGTGATTTGCTAATAAATATTTTTAACATGAAAGAAACTTTTGATAAAAAAGAAAACTGCAAGTCCTTTGCTTACAGTTACAGTAAGTCACACTAGTAGCAAGCTATAATGAAGTCCAGTGCATCCCTTTTCCTGCAAATACAACAGTACTACATCTAAAACACACATGCACACACACACACACACACACACACACACACTCTGTACGATCCAATATGAATAAAATCAGGAATCAACACTGAGCTGTCAGGTATCAGTAAACTACTAGTGTCAGAATCAACTAATACAACATTTCAGCTATGATAACTGTGCAGATAACATACATATAATTGATATATTCAGCTGCAGATAACATACATATAATTAATATATTCAGTTGCTTATAACCCCTTCCCCCCAGTGAAAATACACAGAACTGGATACAGTACTTCAGGTGGGGTCTCACCAATGATCAGTACAGTGGCAACACCACCCCTCTCTCCTTTTGATGGCGACTCCCTTCCCTATGTACCGCAGCACTCCACTGGCCCCACCTACTGCACTGTTGTACTGCCCTGCAATCTTGAGGTCATCAGATATGATAACCCCAAGGTTACTTTCTTGCATTCTGACCATCAACTCCCCTACCCCCCCATTTTATATACTACCCCTAGGTTTCTGTGCCCCAGGTGCATGATTTTGCACTTCTTTGCACTGAAACTCAGCTACCATACCCTCGACCACTCCTCCAGTTTTGTCAGGTCTCTACTCATTCTCTCCACCCCCTCCTGAGTATCTATCCTACTGCAGATTGTGGTGTCATCTGTAAAGAGGCTACCTTCCCTTCCAGCTCTTCTGCAATGTTACTTATGAAGACATTCAAGAAGACTGGTCCCAGCACTGAGCCCTGAGGTACCCCACTGGTCACTCTCCCTTCATTAAAGTGAGTGACATTTACCACCACCCTCTGTCACCTAGCCACCAACCAATTACTCACCCAGTTTACCACCTTAAGTCCCACCCCTAAACTGCAAAGTTTCCTTATAAGCTTCTTATACGTTACAGTGTCAGAGGCCTTGCTGAAATCTAAGTAGGCCATGTCCACCACCCTACCCTGACCTATTACTCTGTAATCCTTTGTTATTTGTCATCTTCCCCGTGCAACTAGGAGGGACACCTAGTATCGTTCACACTCTCCACTGAGATAACCTCTGTTTGCATGACATATATGCTCTGTCCACAAGTGTTCTTACAATGTTACTGTCACTCTTTAGCGTTGTAAAGATGCCAAACACAGTTAGCATCCACAATAAACATATTTTTACACTGCGTTTCTCAGTTTTTTAGATCAATTTTGGAAATGGTTTGTAGTGTAGCATGGTTCAGTTACCTGTACAGATGGGAGTTCATACCATGCTCCAGCTTGCTCATCTTCCAAAAGTCCAATATGCAGTGCACATTTAGTAAACTGGAAGACTGTTTTAGAATAAAATAAAACTAACTTCAAAAATGTAATCAATTGGCTTGACACTTGCAGTCTCTACCAGTGCAATCTAAAATAAATTACCTTTAATCATACAAGTACTTGCTACAAAACTACTACCCTAAAAATAATTTTATGGATACAGATCTGCTGTTTGCGTGATGCCGTTGTTTGAAATAACCAATACATAGAAACGCAGAACACAGAAGCAGACAGCAGATAAGGACCACCAGGCCCACCTAGTCTGCCCATTTTCTCTGCCTATTGCAGGAACATAGACCCAAATTGATCTCTGACATTGATCTCTTACCTATCAATAGGGTTCCCCTATGCCTGTCCCATGCATTCTTGAAGTCCCATACCGCATTTGCCCCCACCACCTCCACTGGGAGGCTGTTCCATGCATCTACCACCTTTTCTGTGAAGAAATACTTCCTCACGTGGCCCCTTAGCCAACCCCCTTCCAGCCACATGTCATAACCCCTTGTTCTAGAACATCTTTTTTTGGAAGATGCTACCCTCCTGTACCTTAGTTATGCCCTTGAGACATTTGAAGGTCTCTATCTAGCTAAGCTGTCCTTAGATAGCTAGTACATACACAAATACTAAGTAAGAGAAACAATGCTCTCTCCCTTTTGGAAACTGGTAGCAGCAACAAAATAAACTGTGAAACCTGCTTAGTCAAATACATTACTAAAGAGTACAGCGGTTGATTTCTGAATCATCCATTTCAGCCTTTGTAAACAGATATGACAGCCAATGGTGTCACACTTGCATACTGCAATCTTAAAGAGCCACAACAAATGAAAAGCGCTACTATTTAGAAATGATCTATGTTAAAATTAAATAGCAAGCCAATAACTGTGGAGATCAACAGACCAATACCTGGTGATTTAGGTTATAATATTAGGAAGATACATAACAGACTTGCTAGGTAAGGTTACAGAGTTAGCTAAGAAAAATGTCAAATCTGGTTCACTCTCTCAAAAAAGGCTATGTTCGGACTGTATCTACAGAGAGTGAAAGCACAAGAAAATAAAATTACATAAAGGCCTGAATTAAAAACAAAGGAAGACACACGCATTAATGTATTTTTTATTACACATTTGTGTTTAATTCAGTTAATCCAACAAATCGAGCCATAGATGCCAGTGTGCGTGTGTGTGTGTGTGGGGGGGGGGGCTGTAGCACCCCCACTTTTGCCCATGAACATTCAAAGTGCCTCTTTGCTTGTACAAATTATCTTTTTTATCCTGAGCCCTTTTGAATTCCAGCACCCTCACTTTTCCCCATGTTCCGACACCCATGACACATAACCAAAACAAGAGAATGACAGACTGAGACTGCATTGTGGGAAAGGGGAGAGAATGAACGCCAGCTCAGCTCTACTACAGTGTGCAAGCGTGTTTCAAGCACTCTAAGTGTGGATGAGTGGCAACTGTGTTTAAACACAGATCAGACAAATGTGGACATGGCACCACGGTAAGTGTAATAATGGTTTTAAACCATTTTAAAAAAAGTCTGTCTGACAGTGTGTATTTGGGTGATAATAATGTGAGTGTGTGAGTGTGTGAGTGAGTGAGTGAGTATACCTCTTATCCATCCTTGATTTTCAGGGATCTCCCCTATTTTGCCTCAAGAATTTCTATGGTCCCTCTAAATTCTGTTACTAAAGAGTAGGGATTTAAATAATGAATTATTAGACATTGATGACACAATCTAGTTTTCTTTCAGAAAAGGCTTTTCACACTAAGCTACACAAGGTTTCATGTTTCTTGAAATGATATTACCATTTTGTAAGATGTGTCCCTGAATTTGGTTATGTGTCCCTGATGTGCAAGGCAGGAAGTTGAGCAGGAAAGGGGTTGGGGGTGTTGAGGCAAGCCTTCAGATAAACAGAATGAGAGTACCTGCCTTCTTTTCTGGATTCAACATCGGACACAGCTCTGACTGCAAATGGATGTTAAAACATACTTTATTTGCAGGACTCAATCTCAAAGTGCCATAACAGTGCAATCAGAACAGTGAATGCAAAAAAGAACACAGAAAAATGCCAAAATTGAAGCCAGGTGGTAATGAAGGAGATAACCCAGGAATGATTTGTTCTGTCACTGTACTTCCTGACTTGATGTTATGTAGTAATGCCTCAACTGTTATACAACTGAGTCTGTTATCTTAAAGCAGCTTAACCTTCTATGTACTTGTCACTCCCTCAATAGTAGTCCAGGTCCTGCCTGTAAAATGGCCAGTGGACCAGTAAAACTACCTGGTCACAAAATATATAAATAAATAAAATGCTTGGGGGGGGGGGTGAATGCTGCAGAGGCTAAGGCAAACCATAAGCTATTATGTCAGTCACATAATCAGCAGTTCATGGGAACAACTGGAAAAATAATTGAGGTATGTTTTTTAAACCAGCGGAACTGAATGCCCGATGATGGGGTTGGGGAGCAACAGATAGACTCTCCAACTCCTCTCCAACTCTCTCCCAACTCCCAAAACGTTTTGAAGCAAGGCTAAGTCAAAGAACCCTCTGAACTGTAGTGGCATGGGGATGTCTGTAGTCTTGCTGGATTTTTCCCTGCAGAACTAGAATGTGCCCAGAATCAGAACAACTCTTTTCCTTCTGAAATCAGCTAGGATGTCACCAACTAAATGGAACAGCTTCCCTGGCCTCTAGAATGCAACAATCCACCACAATGGGTACCTAACAGGTTGGTATGTTCTCCCAACCATTCAGAATGGTCAACATAACACACAGGAATGTCTGCTCTGACCTTCCAGAATGCCCAGTTCACTGGGTTAAGAGTGGACTTTCTAGCGGATCTTGGGGACCATTGTGACAGTTCAGGTAAGCATTCTGGCCAGTCAGATGGATATTCTGGCTTTCAGAGTAGGAATTCTCGTGGGTCTGGCAGCCAATCTCATGGATCTGGGGCTTGTTCAGGATTGAGGTACATTTCTGTCTTGAACTGATTCCAGTTTTCACAGAGTCCTCTGATGATAACGGTGGGGGGAGCCTGTCAGTCATGAAGAAATGACCAGTTGCAGCTCCCATGGGGTGGGATAGGGCTGTTGAGGTTAGCCACAGCCAGTGCACAATCAGCTGCTAGGGAGGAGTGTGGCAGTGTCCTCATCCTATCCATACGCTCAACTCCCTGACACCATCACGCTAACCAGCATCCATCTTTAAGAATGGATTATGGGAAGAACAGCATCTCTTCTGATAAGTGAATCAATCTTTCTGGTTCAGAAAAAAAAACAGGAAAAAATTTTTTTTTTAATTTAGCCTGAGAACCACCCCTCCCCAAACTGCAACTTTTTTTTGTTATTGTTTCACCAAGAGGAGCACTGGATCATTCATAGCTCCATTTTCAGTCACATCTTATCTTGGTACAGGTTTGATATGTTTTAGGAACTCATTTGCATGATCACATGGTAGAATTAAGGGTCGCATCACAGCCTCACTTTTTTGTCGGAGCCAGAGCAGCTTGTAGTGCATTACACAGGCAGTATATACAAGTTTTACGAGATGTGAGATACAAGTTCTAGGGAACCCCTTTAAATTACTGCATGTTTACATAGCAACACTTAAGTCATGCCTGCTAATGAAGGAGGGAGGGGGACATACAGAGTCACTTCGGACCTTAAAGGGAACTGCTCAGATGTTAAGAAATGGCTCCTTCACTCCAATATGTTGTTCTATGTGAATTATAACAGATATACATTATTTAATAAATTCCTTTCTTGCTTATATTCATAAGTGTGTACTCCTGGTGGATATCTCATTTCTCTGTGGGTGGCATTTTCTGGTGCTGGCACAATGGGGAGCTTCTTTGCAGCTCGATTTCATGCCACCAGTGACTGTGTATCAAGCAGGCCCCTAGGAGTAATTCCATAAATCTACTGTACTTTCTTTGGCTAATCAATTATAAGAACCTTTTATTTTTCAATTTTATCTGTTTCCTATATTTTGCAGTACATTTTGCATGAATTTCCTTGATGACTTTATCAAAAGCTTTCATAAAGATTTTCTGACCTCATAGTGTGATTCTTATTACTCCACAGTGCTCACCATGTCAAAGGGCTGTGCCATTCCAAAAAAAGACAGCAATTATGAGGCCAGAGTGGGATAATCAGAGGTTTCTAAAACAAGCATAGAGGGAATCATGGTTATAGGAAAGGGGTGTCTGAGTAGCAGTGGGACTTGTCATTTTAGAGTTTGTATTTTTACTTCTTGAGATGGAAGTGTGTCAGATTGTGGTGCTAAAAATCAATGTATTATACAGGGCACCTTGTACAGCTCTCCCCATGGTGTAATTTGAATTTGACACTAGCAAAGAATTTCATGCAAGAGGGAGAGGTACTCAGTAACACCTAGGACATAAAAGGCGTTTGTCAGTAACCCAGCACCCCCTATTCTGAGCTGCTGCATCCGAGAGTTTTCTTTACTCCTTCTCATTTGGACCATGCAGCACCTGAAGAGTGAAGCTGCTGAGCTCCTTCTTTATGACTGCTGGTGCAACTGGAACATGTACTCAACACAGCCATGACAGCTTCTCATGCAACACCAATCCGAGGCTGAAGTACTGCACTGTAAAAAATCCAACAATGCGTATTTTATTTTACCTTTGAAATCTAGCAGGTATGTACTGCCCATATACCTTGTATGGTTTATTTAAACTGGAAAGTGAAGTTTGCGGAGTTGTCATAGGAAGACATTAAAAAAGAATTACGTTTCTTGTGAGCATTTCATGTACAATATTTTCTTAATCTGTTCCTAGCTACCCAAACATTTTGCATGTTTTGTTTTATATCAAAAGGACAAGCTGAGACCAGAAGGGCTCTGATGACAGAAACAGATATGAAACTTTATAGATTTTTTTATTTATTTTATTTATTTAAATCTTGGAATTAAACACCTCTGAGTCAGAAACTCATTTACAAAGGCTCCACGTCGAGTGAACAAGATTACAAGTATTGAAGGACAAGAAAACAGTACAAGTTACAATAATACAAAGTACATCGGGATGCAGAGATGAGAACAGCACATAACAGGGTGAGAGTTTTGCTCAATAAATGCAGTTAAGTTACACACACAGAAAAACAGGTAACAGTTAAAAAGACATAGGCCCAGATATTCAAACTACGCCAGTTTGTGGCGCAAGCCCGTGCGCCACTCAAAATAGTTGCACAGGGGTGTGGCCAGGGCGATATTCAACGGAGTTGCACTATGGCGCAACTTCTTTGAATATGGCCCCCTGGCCACACCCACTGTGCATGGCGCAGTTCCACTGCGCCAGCGCAAGTGGTCAGAGTGGAGCATTGAGATGTGGTGGCACAAGTTCCATTGCGCCATGCACAGCACCTGCGATATTCAAAGGGTGATATGCAAATAGGGCCATAATTTATGCAAGGCGCATGGGGGGCCATTTGCATCTGATTACAGTCCCATTTGCATGCCATTAGCATGCAGGTGCGCCGATCCCAGACGACTTGCGCCTGGCCCCTGCCAGGCAGCAGCCGTTGAGGACCAACTCCCCTGCAGCCCGATCGCGGGCATAACATTATTCCCCAGTAGCCGATCGCGGGCAGAGATGTTATCCAACCCCCAAGTAGCGATCGTGGGCATAACATTGCCCCCAGTAGCCGATCGGCGGGCGAAGTGTTATCAACCCCTCCCATGAGCCCGATGGTAGGCAGGCGAACAGTAACCCCCACCCCGGTAGCCTGATGCTGGCATAACTTATCCGCCCCCATTAACCCGATCGCTGGCATAACTTAACCCGCCCTCCCATTAGCCCGATTGCTGGCATAACCTAACCTGTCCCCCATTAGCCCGATCGCGGGCATCAGATTCCCAAAAGCCCAATATCCCTGGTGGTCCAGTGGACCTAGCGAGACCCGATCGCGGCGGCATTCCTCACCCCATGCAAATCCCTGGTATTCTGGTGGACCCCACCCGTCCACCACGGGCCCCACCACCCGCTCCCCGTCAGCGGCGGGCGGCAGCACCACCCGCCTGCCGCCGCCGACTGACAACTTGGTAGCAGCTGCCGCCCATTGGTTCAAACGCGCTGACCAATGGGCGTGCTCCTCTACTAATCAAGACTACTACGGTATGGGCTGCCGCCATTGGCTCATGCTCTGAGCCAATGGCGTGCAGCCATACAACTGTCATCGACAGGTGGCGCGGGGCAGCAGGCGGGTGGGGTGCTGCCGCCTGCTGGCTGACAGGGGGGCGGGTGGTGGGGCTCCATGGGTGGGCAGGGTGGGGTCCACTAGATCACCAGGGATTTCATACTTGGGGGTGAGAATGTCGCCATGATCGGGCTCCGTTAGGTCCACTGGACCACCAGGGATATTGGGCTTGGGGTGGAATCTGATGCCGGATCGGGCTAATGGGGGCAGGTTGCTATGCCCACGATCAGACTAATGGGGGGAAGGTTACATTATGCCCGCGATCGAGTTAATGGGGGTGTGGTTACATAATGCCCGCAATCGGGTTATTAGGGGTTTGCTATGCCCGCAATTGGGCTACTCGGGGAGGGGGTTGGATGGAGGTATGCCCGCGATCGGGCTACTCGTGGTCCACTGGACCACCAGGGATACTGGACTTTGGGGGAGGGTCTGATGCCCTTGATCCAGACTGCCAGGGGATTACTGTCATGCCCATGATCGGGCATGGGGGCACGCCAGGTGCTGGTGAGGAGGCTGGAGTCGAGGCCACCCACAGGTGGTAGCTGCTGTGTTAAGCCCTGCAATGTGGCAGCTCACTGTGGGTGGCCTCATCGTTCCTTTTTTTTCGGCTCAACTTGTGCAGGTGCAGTAGGTTGTGCCTCACAACCCTGCACGGCCTGGGCTGAATATCGGGCTGTGCAGTTTATGCATGGGCACGCCCACCTGTGCCTGCATACATTACTGATGTGCCCCAGTGCATCGGGATTTGTGCAGGCGCACTTTCCCCTTTTAAATATCGCACCAGGGCGCATCAGTGGGTTGTGCATGGCGCCGTGCGCAACCCTTTTGAATATCTGGGCCATAGTCTTCAGTAGTGTTGGGTAAGTTACTTTTTCTATTACGTTCTATTTCTTTTAGAAACTTGATCCAGGAAGCTCTGTGCAGTCACTAGCAAGGATGGAGAAGTACTAGAAAAGGTAATACACCTGACAGTTACTTATTTCTTTTTATACAAAAACAATACAAAAATAATAAAACTCTATAACAGATGACATTTATTTGAAAGTAATAGATTAGTTACTTTCAAATAAATGCAATCAGTTACAGTTATGTAGTACTTTTGTATAAAAAAATGTAAGTAATTGTAACTGTAAGGTGTATTACTTTTTCTAGTACTTCTTCATCCTTGCTAGCAACTGCACAGAGCTTTCTGGAACAAGTTTCCAAAAGTAATAGAAAAAGTAATTTACCCAACACTGCTCATCAGGGACATTCAGGGCAGGATTTTGGGGCGGGTGGAGGGGATTATGAAAGGCAGGGGAGGTTTGGTGCAGTCACAGGAGCTACTTGCTATGAGGTGCTGACGAAGCTGTGATTTTCGATTTTCATTCACCACTGTCTTGTTTATCTGGTTCACTGTATTTTTAAGGGGCAATTTTTAACTGTTTCTAGTCTCCAGGCTTTTCTTTTTATATTATAATGGAAAAAACAGTCTACAAAAGGCTACTGTGACTGGGAACTAAAATCAAAAACAATATTCCCTTTTTGGTTCACTGTGCCCATCTCAGATGGCATATTTACTAATTATGAAGGGTTTACAGACACAAAGAGAACACTGCATCATGCCAGTCCTCAAGCCCAGCAATTCAGTATAAGTTTATGGGTCAGTTCAGAGGGCCTGTTATGGATATGAGAGTGTCGCCTCGCATGTTCTTAGTACCAGAGGACTGCAAACCGATGGCGAGCTGTTCTGTGGTCCTAAGAATGCAAGAGGCAACACTCCTAGATTCATATAAGGCCCTCCAGTGGACCCATAAAATGATTATAAATTACTTACTGTATTAAATAAAAAAAAAAAAGTAAAATGCTAACAGCAGGAGTGGTCAGTGAGAAACCCATCACGGTGGCTCAGTGTGTGAGGTACTCTTACGGTAATGAGTACCTCACGTGCAAACGACGGGAGGGCTGTGATTGGTCAGGAATGCACCCGCAATCTAAAATCATAAAATAAACATCTGCTTCAGATATTTAGTAATTGTCACTTGTACTTATGAAAATGTAGTTTGTACTGTTGTGACTGTGCTTAATGCAGCGGTGCATGATAGCGGTGAAAGTTCTGACCTATACTTTTTATTCTATTATAAGATTGCCCCCTATTGCTTGACTTGAATGATACCCTTCTTTCCCCATTCTGAGTCTGCTTTAGCACTTTTTGTCACATGTGAAATAATAAAAGAAGTGCTCCTTTTGATATGGTTTGAACCAGGTTTTAACATACTAACATACTATTTGCCAGCAGATTAGGCCTTACGGTCTATCGAGTCTGCTCGAACCTAGATCCTTAGTTGGGTGCCGAGACCCTCCCATCCCTTGTGCTCCAGAAACTCCTATCATCCATCCCCACCCCCCAGGACAGGCCATCATCTGATACATCCACTTTCTGTGTCTGTCCCACCCTCTCTTGAAGCCCTCCACTGTGGATCTCTGAACCAGCTCCCCAGGCAGTGCATTCCAAGGGTCCACCACCCTCTCAGTGAAAAACCTCCTCCTCTTCTCCCTCACCCTTCCACCTTCCAACTTCAAACCATGCCCTCTGGTGATACCTCCCTGCTTTAGTCTAAAGATCCCCTCCATGTTTACCCTATTTATTCCTTGAGGTACTTGAAGACCTCAATCATGTCCCCGCTCTCCTCTCTCTCCTCCAATGAAACAGGCAGAGCTCCTCAAGTCTGTCCTCATAAGTCAAATCCTAGCCCTCGTGTCATCTTTTGTTGCCTCCTCTGTACCCTCTCCAGGAGCTGTATGTCCCTCTTCAAGTGTGGTCTCCAGTACTGTACACAGTACTCAAGGTGTGGTCTAACCAGTCCATTGTACAGCGGCAGAATCACTTCCTTGCTCTAGAGGTGATCTCTCTCACGATGCATCCCAACATCCTGTTTGCCTTGCTAGCTGCTCTTCTGCACTGCTCAGAGTTATTCATACATGTATCCACCATGACCCCTAGGTCTTTTTCCCTATTGAGGCCTCCAAGCCTCCCTCCCAGGGTGTACCTGTGTTTAGGGTTTCCCGACCAAGATGCAACACCTTGCACTTGGTGATATTGAAATTAATTTCCATGTGTAAGCCCAGCTTCCAGGGTGTCCAGGTCCCTGCAGGGCCAACCTCCCTCTTTCTCCCTCAACTACTGCTGCCATCTTGGAGTCATCCTGAATAGACTCATTTCACACCCTATACCCTCCTGATGTCCGATATGTATACATTAAACAGGATCGGACCCAGGACTGACCCTGTGGTACCCCACTACCTACCTTTCTAGGGTTCGAAGCTCCCACAGACCACTACTTCTGAGTGCGTCCAGCTAGCCAGTTTTCAATCCATCTGACCATCAAAGGGCCTACTCCTAACCCCATCAGTTTCTCCACCAGACCATTGTGGGGGACAGAGTCAAACGCCTTGCTGAAGTCCAAGAATAATACATCCACAGGCTTACCCCTGTCCAGTTCTGATGTTACCCATTCATAGAACTCCACAAGGTTGGTTTGACATGATCTACCTGGCACAAACCCATGTTGCCGACTATCCAGACCTCCCACCTCCTCCAAGTACACCCCCAATCATTCCTTGAGTATACTCTCCATTAATTTTCCCACCACCGAGGTCAAACTGATGGGTCTATAGTTCCCTGGTACTTCCCTCGACCCCCCTTTATGGATTGGTACCACATGTGCCTCTCGCCAATCCCTAGGTACCCTCCCTGTCTCAAGTGACCTGCTGAAAAGCTCCGCCAAGGGTGCAGCCAGTATGTCCGCCAATTCCCATAGCACTCTCGGATGAATGCCATCCGGCCCAGGAGATTTGTCTTTCTTTAGGGCCTTGAGGGCTAACCACACCCTTTTGGCGGAGATAGCATCATCCGTCCCCTCCACCTTACTGGTCTTTTATCCTTATCCAGATGTGACACCCTGGGGTACCTTTCCCTCCCTCTTGCTCCATTTCTGTTGCTCCCTGATCCCTCCTGCCACTTCTATCCCTTCGTGCCTTGCTTTGTAGATATACCATCCTCCCTAGTGAACACAGAGGCAAAGTACTCATAAATACCTCTGCCTGGTCCCTCGCCTCTTCCACCCACCCTCCTTCTGATCTCAATCTGCTGAGATGGCCCTTAGTTTTCTCCACTCCCCAATGTACCGAAGAACCCTTTTCCTCCACTGTATCCCTGTGCCAGCCGCTGCTCTTTACTGGACTTTTGCTCCCCTCACCATCGGGTGAATTTTCTAGATGCAAACCCGGTACATTTCCTTATCCTATCCCTCTTGTTGTTTTAAATTTTTGTAGGCCTTTCTTTTCTCTGACTGCTACCTGTACCTCACTGGACCACCAGCATGGTTTATGTGACCTTGCTCCCTTACGCTTCAACTTAGCGAGATCCTGACTGCCTCATGAAGTCCCCGTTTTATGACCTCCCATCTCCTTTCCACATTTGTCGTTGAGGTAATCCCTTCAAGTGATCCTTGAGAATATTTCCCATGCCCATAAAGTCTGCCCCCTGAAGTCCACTGCCAGTGTCCAGATCTCACCCCACTCCCCATGCTTATTTGAAACCAGACAGTACTGTGGTCACTCCCAGTCAGGGGTCCTGTACAACCATGTCCCTTACCAGATCCCCATCTGCCAGAACCACATCCAGGACATGCCTCCCTTGTGGGCTCCATCACATGCTGTGTTAAGAACACATCCTGGAAGCCATCCAGCAGCCTCTGCTCCTTGCCACCTTAGAGGACATGGTTCCCCAGTTTGTACCTGGCATATTAAGGTCCCCCATCAACACCACTCCTTCCCCTTTTGGACCACACTGGGCAATAATGTTGTCCAGCAAACCATCCTCTAGAACATCACTCATCCCAGGGGGCCTATATGCTACTCCCAGCTTGACCTTATCTCCTGCTGGGGATCGTAATGTGACCCATAAGGCCTCCACGTTTCCCTCTGCCTCTTCTACCATAGCAATTTCTATGTCATCTCTAATGAACATAGCCACTCCACCCTTCTGCCCTCCTTTCTATCCTTCTAAGCATAGTGTGCCCGTGCATTTAGGTCCCAGTCATGGTTTTGTTGGCCCACGTCTCTTGACTGCCGCCATCCACCCGAACAGCATGGCCTGGAACTCTGGCAACTTGTTTCCCAAGCTCCTGGCATTTACTAACACCAACCCCCACCCCTTATCCCTGATCCTCTTTGTCGAACCCCACCCAGATTCCTTATACTTCCATCCTCCCCCTGCTCCTCCTGAAACCTCCACCTCCAGTCTGTTTCCCCCTCCCCTTGGGCTTGAAGGCTACTCCCCTCATCTGGAGGAGAGGGCTTCTGATCAGCCCCTCCCTTATCCCTTCCCCCCTTACAAGTTTAAACCCCACCTTCCTTGTATGTAGTCAGCCATCCCCTGTTTAAGGGCTTCCTTCCCTAATGGGGCAAGATGAAACCTGTCCTTGGCATATAGTCCCTTATCCTCCCAAACTCCATTCCAGTTCCCTAACACCCCCATCCCATTCTCTTCACCCCACTTCCTGAGCCAGTCATTAACCTCTGTGAGCTTCATTTTTTTCTCCACTGAGGCCTTTGGTACTGGCAATATCTCGAAAAGAAATGTTGCATCCATTATCCGACAGACTCTGGCAAGTTCTTGGAACCTTGCTTGGATTTCCAAACGCTATTTCCTCTAGATCATTAGTTCCCAAATGCACCAGGAAATCCGGTTTCCCTCCGCATTCCCTAACCATTTCCTATACCATGAACTTTGCTCTGTGCACTGTCAGCCCAGAGATACTCACTACCTTCACCTGGCTATGGCATCCACTCCCCTGTCCCTCCCAATGGATACCCCTAATCACTCGAGTCTCCCAGTAACAGAACCTTAACACCGCCATCATCCTTATGGTTACCTCCACTATGCCCTCTCAGCCCCTTCCCCCCTTATTCATGATCTCAATTTCATGGGAGTCTTCCTGCCTTATTAGAGACCCCTTGTCACCCTCCTTTCTGCCTCCTCGTTATTTTGCCCACTTAACTCAAACCCCTCTGAATAGGTGTCCCTTTAACCCTCTCTTATCTGAACCATTTATCCTGGCCCTGATGGTTTCCTCCCCACACCACCATCCTCCCCTTGTAATAGTACCCTGCCTCCAGAGGCTCTCTGTGGGTCCCTTTAGCTATGGCCCCATCCTTGGTACTGACCTCCTGCTGAAGGGGGCCTCTCCCACCTCCTTGTCTCCTAGTTTCTCTCCAATCATGCTCTCCTCCTCATGTCTGGAATATGTTGCATCTCCCCATTTGCTTAACACATATGTTTCCTTCTCCCTCTGGGACTATGTCTATCCTTTCCACAGCTGGTCTGTGATGCCCTATGGGTATCCAACTCCCTCCCCCCGGCCTCTGTATAAGTTTCCTCATTTCCACCAACCCCTTCCTCTCCCTCTAGGTTGCTTAGTAGCTCAAATTTATTGTGACACTATGTCAGCCTCCATCAAGTAACCCTAGTTTTCCCTGACTGCATCTCTAAACTGACCCTCTTCTTCCTCTCTTGCACTGTTCACCTTAGGAGCTCCCTTCCCACAGTCTGCTGTTTTAGGCTTCCGCACAACAGCCCCTCCTGACTCTTCCCCTCTAGTCTCTTTGTATTCAGAATGTTCACCCGTATGCTTTCCCTTAGCACCAACTTCCCTATCTAAGGGTCCTCTGTCCCTAATATCCCCCTCCTGCTTGCTGTAACATAACGTCCTGTAATTTCAGCGTTGCCCCAGCCTCCCTCAGCCCCACCCTTCTGCTGCCCATATCCACACCCTTATCCTTGACACCCCCAGCCCCCACAGCTTACTCCTTAACCAATATACCTCACTCCTGATACAAGATAGCTGTCTACAGAGTGGGCAGCCTCCCTCTCTCCAGGCCCAATTTAGAATTATTGCCATCCCACAGCCTGAGCAGCCTACAACCCTTCCGAAGATGCCTGCCATGGTGGAATATGGCCACCCTGATTATCCCCCTCTGTTTATAATAGCACACCCCCTTTTCTCAGTCCCTTTCCCCTGGAGTACAGTTTCTCTCTATACTGACTGTAGTTATTTACAAACCTAATTTCAACCCCACCAATAAAGTTCCCAAGTCTAACAAACACATACAGTCCAGTGTGTGTTCGGTCCCACTAACAGTGTGTGTAAGCAGACATCAGGTACCGTATGATGTCACAGGCCCACCAGCTCCTGTTGCTTCGAATTTCAGCCCCTAACAGAAGTACTCAGCCCTTCAATCCCAACCCCCAGTGGCTTTTCAGTATTTAAGAAAGCACACAAACCAGGGTGGGTGCGAGGGCTCTTACCAAACACCAGGCAAACACATTTAAATTTCCCTCTAATTATCCCTGCCAAACAACTATCTCCAAAGTTACAATATCACAGCCCAAGTAACAGTTCTAATTCAAGGTAATAATTTTTAAAACATAGAACTAATTTCACTTACAAACTATTCAAATATTTCAGTTAAAACAGAATATAACTGCAGCCCTCTTTCCTACCAGCTTGCTGTTTAAGCTCCCAAGTGAACAATGTTCTCAGTATTCTCAGCTGTTTTTCTGCAGTTGTTGTTCCATAAAGTCAGGTGCTGTTTCAACTGTTAAAAAGTGGTAAAACAGACTCAAAATGTGAAAAAAACTATATCATACAAGTCAGAAGACAGATGGCAATCTAAAATAAAATGAAAAAGTATACGTCAAAACTTTCACTGCTATCATGCACTGCTGCTTTAAGAAGGTCTGCGCTGACATATTTAGTGTTAATCCCATTCATACCTCACCAGCATTGTGACCTCACTCATTGTGACACTGAAATGACCAATGTGGCAGAAGGTGAGTGTCTCTTCATGGTCAGTTGTGATGTCACAGTCAATGAGCTGTGGTTACCCAGCTGGAGTATAGGACTAGATGTCAGCCTCCAACAGTGCTGTTCCTCAAGTCAGGTGACAAATCTACTAATTAACAAAAGAGAAGATAGATGTACATTATGCATAAAAAGTAACACCCACGTACTTTTAAAAGACAAAGTAATTTTAGGTAATGTAATAGCTCTTTAAACCACAGAATATTATTTGCTCAACCTCATTTTACATGCATAAATGTACTTCTGAAATGGGTAAAACTAGTACATTAGTATACATTATGACTCAGCCCCCACACACACACATTAACTGGGATGGCTATAGACCTGCCTCTGACAAACACAGTTAATGTCAGCAGGTCCAGTATCTCTCAAAGCTGTCAGATTCTTCAGACATTTCAACATTTTCTGTTTATAATTTTATTTCATTTACTAAGCTCGGCTTTTGTCCACCATATGTCCATTGTAGATTAACTATACCCTTGGGTACAATTAAGGACTTTCCGTTTGTTGTTAGGAGTCTTAAGTATGAAAGACACAGCCAGAAACAATATTTTCCACCCAAACTAAAACAGAAGCACATTCAGCTTTAACTATGTCTTGTGTTGTATATTTTTTAAATAAGTACACACTGTCAGCGTTGCAAAACAAACATACAGATAATATGTGTGGTAGATTTTCAAATATATGCATTCAGTTTATGAAGTGTATTAAACATTATGTTTAATGAAACTCTATGGTAAAATGCACAAGTTATTTTTTAGCATTTCAATTCAATGTTTTTGAGAAACACCAAGACTTTCAATCTGTCATTATATTACAGTTACATTAACAGCATGCCTCACTAGATTCTCATACACTGGAAGCCTCTGAAACGTCTCTTTCAGATGTAACTGCAATACATTTTTGTCCAGCTGAAATATATATTTTTTTAAAAGCCTCTAACTAATACAAGTTCACTGACAGTATTCTTTATAAAAACCTATATTCTGAATTGCTTCAGAATATTATTTTTACACTGTGCATGAACAAACACTTTGTGTATATAACCCATGTGCATAACATATGTTGTCTTTGAGATAAGCAGTGTGGTCTAGTGGTTAAAGCACTGGAACTGCAAAACAGGAGATCCCTGGTTTGAAGCCTACCATAGCCACATACTCATTATATTAAACTGACACTCTTGGCCACCCTGTGTTTCAGTCCTTTTAGCTGTAAAACTGAAAATAAGCTTGCATTGTTTAAAAAACGGTATGCATATGCGTGGCCAATTTTCTCCTAGTTAATTTTCTGCAAAACTGTTGCATTTACAGCACTTTCACTGCTGTTCAGCAGCCTGCATCAAAATGTGATGCACGTGTCACTTTTTTGATGCAAGTGACCTGAATTGCTGCAGGTCGTAGCACTTATGCATATACCTTGGACCACATTTTAGGAGGTCTAACTTATTGCCACATGTGATGGGGATGCAGCACGAGTGTGCCACAATTCCCAGATGCAGCTTTGAAAATCTAACGACATGCCTCTAAACTTTTACAACCTTATTATCATAGCTGTATTTTGATGTCCATATGGGTTGAGAAGAAATTCTATCAGACGTACTGTAATTTCCTGCTGTGCTAATTCCAGCGTTGTCCCTGGGAAATGATAAATGGTTATAGGTACCCCTGCTAGGGACACTGGTGTAGCTCAAAGCTGTGATAACAGCACAAACTGCTGGTGACATAAGAGTTCCACTGTCTCTAAATGATTAGTCCCACTTGTCATGCAGTACATCCATAATAAATATAATAATAATAAAGATAATATTAGTAACCCCACTAGTTGCATGACTATACATTCATTGCCCTCATTCTGGCTCCAGCTTCTATACAAGCAGAACAATTCTGACTTGACTCCCAGACACCCGGGAGTCACCAACTTAGGACAAGTCAAATGTGGTAAAAGCTACCACTTTAGCAGTAACTCTCCAACTGATAGAATAAATAGTTTAAAACTACAGCACATGGCATTAGACTGATTAGCTATGTGCCTTAAAGAAGAAATTCTATCAGACTTGCAGTTAATTCCTTTTCTGTCAGTTCCAATGTTGTTACTGGGCCTTCATTTATCACCGTGTTACACATGCACACCTACTAGGATCCAACATACTCCAAAGGCATAATAGAACCCCTGGATTTCAAGTCAGATGGCATATAATCCATCCTAAAATCTTTCAGAGACGTACAGCAGCTAAATGTTTAAAAATCACAGCCCTATCTTATGGGAATGTGTAGACAGAATTGAGCTCTCTGTCATCATAGTTTCTCTGATTTAGTCTGACAGTGTCTCCAACATTATCTCAGCACAGCCAGCTTCAATGCTGAACTCCCTGCAGAGAATCTCTGAGTAAAAGAACAATGCACTAAACAATAAGTGCCAGAAACAAACATCAACTTGCCTAGCAAGAAATTTCATGATATCCAATCAAATACAGAATATTGTCTATTGAGAAAAAAAAATCTCTAGAGTAGGTCCCAGTGACAACATTGGAACAGAAAAAGAAATTAAAGTAAGTCTAATAGAATATATTCTTTCTGGAGCAGGCGCTGTGGAGCCCGAGCTGAATGGAAGCAGTCTGAACAGCTTCTGCAACTCCTAGTTAAAATCTAACAAAATCGGCAGTTTAACGTGGAATTTTTATATTTCTGAAGATTCCAGCAGAAAGATGCCCTTTGCTTTGGTCAAGATGGGTAATACCAAGTGGGATAAAACTTCTGGAGGACCCGATAAAACTAAACAACTGAGGCCTTGTCTACAGCTGGCCATGGGCCATAAGAAACTTTGGGCTCATTAGGACTAAAACTACAAAAACTGATTCCATCAATCATTGACCTCTCCCAGAAAGTTGATGACTTTAACGGAAGAGTGATTATTTTGGAAACAACCGTGGATTCTCTGAAAGGAGACCCACAAGAGGTTCATAAGCAAGCTGAAGCTTCTACTGGAGCAACTGCTTTAATGGCTACAGAATCACATCATCTGCGGACACGTTTTGGAGGCCCTAGAAAACCAGATCCGGTCAGCTAATTTAGGGCTACTGGGACTACCAGAGGGTTCTGAAGGGGATTACCCTGTGCTATTTGCAAGGGAATGGCTAACAGAGAAGCTTGTCCAGGAAGGGTCAGATCCCACTGTCGAGATCCTGAAGGTTTATTGCATCACTCCAGGAGGGCGACAGCAAGGAGAGGAACCACATACTTTATTGGTGGTCACTTCAGGAGTAGGAGTTTGAGATTGCATATTGCAGTTGGCACGATGAGCAGGACCCCTGATGCATGACAATATGTTTTTCTCTTCCCAAACATTAGCTATGTGGCACGCCAGCATCATAAGAAGTTTGACAATGTTCGTCACACTCTCCGAGAGGCTGGGGTCCAACATACTGTTATCTTTCTGGCTCGACTGAGGATCTCCTTCAAGGGCAAAATCTATATTTTCTGAGACCCAGTTGATGCAGGCAAGTGGACTGTGTGTGTGGCACCCAGGAGGGCCGGTCTGAGAAGAATGGCTTTGGGGAGGCTGGAGATGAAACCTGAACAGGTTCAACTTTCTGCTCTAATGACTTTAAAGTTTTAAGATGGCATCTACACCACTGATAGGGTTACACTTCTCTTTCGTATTACAGACTCGATTCATAAAAACACAGTTTGCTTCTATGTTAAAAGTGGATTGCCTTGGGGTCTTGTTGTTTTTGTAGTTTTTATAAGGTGTATACTGCATTAGTAATATGTTATGCAGCTATCTAGTGACTTTAAAATACTGCTGTCTGTTGGTTTAAAAACAAGGAGTATATACTACTATTAATGATTTGTTTCCTACTAAATTTTGCTTCAAAGTTTTCTTAAGGAAATGATTAACATTAACATTGGCATTGCAGGTCCCTTGGGGGCCTAGCTATTTCTATAAGGACACTAATGGACAATAATAATTTTAGGAACCTGCCATGTAGCTCTTGGACTTAATAACACTGCCAATTTCTGAACTTCATAGTTTGGTATAAAAATTTTGATTCCCTGCAATGTGGTAACTAAATATAGTGGATGCAATTTAATCCTAAAATTAAGGGACTTTAGGTCCTATTTGATGTATGTTAGTGTGGACTGTTCACTGTATGCATTCTCCTGTGCTATGTATATGGAAATTGTAATAAAATAAAATACAAAAAAAAGAATATATTCTTTCTATGTTTTTCCATATCGCCGCTAAGATTCATTTACTGCTCTGATTTAATATGCAGTACTCGGCAAACGAATTTGGGAGAAAGAAAAAATTACTCATGGTAGTAATGTTTCTCCGAAAGGACCCCTCACTATGTTTACCAACTGCAATCATTCTCCCAGAATGAGCTGCTCTGGAGCCTAGAATTGTATGTTAATTATGGAATCTTAGAATGAAATTCAAAACTCTGCAGTGTGGTCATACTCCCCTCAACCACTAAAAACAGGTTACTCACCTGTAACAGTAGTTCTAGGAGTGGTATATGATGTTAATCCACTCTTCTGACAGTGTCCTTTCCCTTTAAGATAAGCCGGAAAGTTTTCAAGCTGGCTCCTCCCACCCACACGGCTGGTAACTCCCTTGGCTCCAACACATGATGCCAGATCTTGCCTGCTGGAAGCAGAAGTGTGCGCCAACGCCAGGGGAGATCTGGTGGGTCTGTGTGGATGAACATCTTATACCACTCCTAAAACTACTGTTACAGGTGAGTAACCTGTTTTTCTAGGAACATGGATATGATGTTCTATCCACAATTCTGGAAGACTCCTAGCAGTTCTCTGGGAGTAGGGAGGCAAGGTGCACACCCTTATTTAGGGAACAGAGATTGGAGAACTGAGGCCCCAAAACCAGCATCCTAGCATGACTCTAGGTCAATGTGGTAATGGGAAATGAAGGTGTGTGCTGACCTCCAGGTAGCAGCCCTGCAGATTTCCTGGATAGGGATATCCATGGAAGCAACCACTGACACAGCGCTATAGCAGGTGGAATGAGCCCTTAGCCCTCTGGAAGGCTCCCTACCCACCAACCTACTGCAGAGATTAATGCAGGATGTGATCCACCTGCCAATCATCCACTTGGCTGCAAGTCTGTCAGGTGCAGCTTCAGCATAGGTGACAAACAGCTGGCAAACCTCTCCCCGAATTCCAGTCATGCACCCTTTATAATAATCGAGCGCACAACGCAGGTCCAAAGTATGCAGCCTGTGCTTGGCCTCCAAGGTGTGATTGGTGAAGTACACTGGGAGATTAATCACCCGGTTAAGGTGAAACTCCAACACAACTTTCGGGAGGAACTTCGGGTTGGGGTGCAGGACCACCTTGTCCCTGTGGAAGACCAGGTAAGGAGACTCCATTGAAAGAGCCTGGAGTGCACTGATCCTGCTGGCTGACATGATAGCCACCAAGAAGGTGGTCTTCCATGACAGGTGAGAGAGATCACACCTGTGCATCGGTACGAATAGCTTGTCCATGAGCTTTGCCAAAACCAGCAACACTTCCCACAGTGGTGTAGTTCATGCACCAGAGGGAAATTGTGGTTATGGTCCTTAAAAAAGCTCCAGACCACCTTCTCCTGTACCACTGACTGCTGACCAGCCCACGCCCGGTAAGCATAGATGGCTCCCAGGTGCACCTTAAAGGCCATCGACGGAAGGCCCGGCTGGGAGAGGGACCAAAAGTAGTCGAGAATGCTAGCCTCTGGATAGGACAAAGGGTCCAACCCCTTACCCTGACATCAAACAGAGAATCTCATCCATTTGAAGGCATAGCACTTCCTAGTCGACTTCTTCCAAGATGCCTCCACAACGATGAAGATGGCATTGGACAGACCCAAGGCCTGGAACTCTACCCCCTCAGGAACCAGGCTGTCAGGTGCAGGGATTGAAGGTCCGGGTGGAGTACCTTCCCCTGATTGATGGAAAGCAGGTCCGGGTGTAGCAGAAGACACCTCGGGAGCCTGCTGCTGAGGCTGAGGAGATCAGGGTACCAGAACTGGCGGGGCCAGTCCGGAGCCACCAGGATCACCTGTGCCTTGTCCCTCCTGGCCTTGAGGAGCACCTTGTGGATCAAGAGAATCGGAGGGAAGGCATAGAAGAGGCCTGGGGTCCAAGGCCTCGAGAAGGCATCCCATTGCAGCATTCCAGGCTGAGGGGGCAGGCACAAAACAACCTCAGCTTTTCATTCTCCCTGGAGGCGAACAGGTCCACCTGAGGGGTGCCCCACTGGGAGAACAGATTGTGAACTACCTCTGGGTGGAGAGACCACTTGTGAGACACCTCGCCCACCTGGCTGGGGGAATCCACCAGCTGACTGAAGGCTCCTGTCACATGGATGGCTAGGAGATCCACCTCCAGGCTGTGCACGAGGGTCCAAATATGGAGAGCTTCCCTGCACAACGGCAGGAGTTTGTCCCACCCTGCTTGTTGAGGTTATACATGGTCATGGTGTTGTCCATCTGGACTTGGACCACCTGAGCCCGAATGTGTGAAGGAAATGCAGTAAGCACCAGCTGAACTGCCCGGAGGTCCAGCAGGTTGCTGTGGCATTGGGACTCCTCGGGGGTACAGAGCCCAAGGACTCTAGTGTTCCTCCAGGTGGGCACCCCAACCTGTGAGAGAGGCATCAGTCATCAGGACGCCCATTGGCTCTGAGCAGAAAGATGGGATCCCTTCCTGAAGGTGTGCTGGGACCAACCACCACTGGATGGCATCCCACATCCACTGGGTCACAGTGACCAGTTGGTCGAAGTGACCCTTGCACTGAGACCACTGGCTGGCCAGCTCCCACTGCAGGAAGTGCATTCTCCAGTGGGCCCAATAGACCAAGGTGGTGCAGGCTGCCATGCATCCCAGCAAGTACAGGAAGTCCCAGACCTGAAATGATCGGGCACCGGAGGAGAGCCCCTCAGCCCTGTTCATCGGGAGCTGGGCACTGGCTCTGCAAGAGTCAAGCTCTGCCCCAGTGAAAGTGATCACCTGCAAGGGCACGAGTTCCGACTTGGCCTCATTGACTAGGAGGCCAAGAGAGACTCGGGTCAGGAGGGCCAGGTCCCTAGACTGCTCCACATCCCGTCTGGAGAGACCCGCAATCAGCCAATCATCCAGGCAGGGCTTAACCCAGACCCCTCGGTGCCTCAAGTAAGCTGTCAATGCTGCAATGCACTTGGTGAGGACCCTGGGGGCTGAGGAGAGGCCGAATGGCATGGCTTGGAACTCAGAGGGTTCCCTCTGCTTGAAAGCAGAGGAACCTTCAATGAGACAGACAGATCAGGACATGAAAGAACATGTCCTGAAGATCCAGGGAGCAAAACCATATGTCTTGCTCTAGAGATGGTATGATCTGAGACAGAGTTACCGTCCTGAAGGTGTGTGACCTGAAGAACTGGTTCAGGTTGTGCAGATCTAGAATGGGGCACCAGCCCCCCATCCGCTTTGGCACCAGGAAGTACCTGGAGACAAACCCTGGGTGTTCTGGAGGGTCTGCAACAGGAACCATGACCTCCATGTGGAGGAGTTGGGCTATGTCACCTCTGAACCAATAGCATATCTGTGGAAACCAAGTCTTCCTGTGGGGCGTGGTCTCAGCAAGGGGGGGGTACTGCTCGAACTCCAGAGGCAGGCCCTGATCCACCACTTCTAAAACCCACCTGTCCATGGTGACAGTGGACCAGGCAGAAAGGAAATAGTAGAGCTGACCCCCACAGGAGGACCCACGGGAGTTGAGACGGGCATGAGGGAGGCACCCCTCATCCCATCACTGGGTAGGCATGAAGTAGGAAGAAGACCTGGCTAAAGCGCCACCAGAGCCTCTCCCTCCAGGCTTATGGATGACTGAGGCTACTGACTTTGGCCAAGGCCGCCAGGCCTGAGCCTGCTGTCCAGCCTGCTGCTTGGAGCCCTTGGGGTCCCTCTGGGCAGACGTCACAGAGACCAATGTGGCACTAGACTTCTCAATGCAATTGAGGTGGCCCCTGACCCTGGACCCGAGGAAATCGCTGCCCAAGAATGGCACATCTTGTGTTGGATGTCCGCCGTGAAGGTCGAGAGACTCAGCCAAGCCCTGTGGCACATGGCCACTAAGGCCACCACGGAGCGGGCACAAGAGTCCCCAGTGTCCATTGCTGTCTGGAACTGTTGTTTGGCTACAGCCAAGTCATGGTCCTGGATCTGTTTGACTGTGGTCTGAAGGTCTGCAGGCAGTTGAGGAAGGATGTCATACAAAGTGCCCAGCACAGCATGGGAGACGTGGGCCATAATGAGAGCTGAACTCGCCTGGCAGAGACCAAGCGAGGACGCAGCATAGACTTTCTTAGACTCCATGTCTTGGACTCCATGTACAGCAACTTGTCAACATCTTCGGTGTTGCCGGAGCACCTAAATACAGAGTCAGCCAAGAGCCAATGGGTGCTCTATGAATCCTAAAAGGGAACTGGGTGGCACCGCGTATCTGTGGGCCATCTGGGCGGAATGCACAGGGCAGAAAGCAGGGTGCTGCTAAAGCTCCACAGCAGGGTCAAGGATGGCCTCTGCCACCGAGAAAGCCTCATCGGAGAGTCTCCCCAGTCAAGGATCTCAGTCAATGGTTAAAAAGCCTGTTTCTGGACAGGCTCCATTTGCATCCCCGTCAATTCAGAGATCAAGCAGAGAAGCTCCATGAATGAAGATGGGCCTTCATCTGTGAACAGGTCCCAATGGACTCAATATCGACCAGACGGGAGGAGCCCCTGTACTCCGAGGAGTCGTTAAAGAGTGGTTGACCACCTGAGTCCCCACTGACCCTCCGTGGACTGTAAGCATTGACGGTGACCGACAGCCGATGGGGAAGTCCCTTGGCCGGTTGAGACTCCTTATTCGAAGCGCCAACTAGCAGCTGTTTAGGCAACAGTTCCACCACAATTGGCGGAGACGTCAGAGGCAGCCGAGCTGGGACAATTTTGGTCAGCTCCATCAACGGAGATGAAATCAGCCTTTTGGGTGACAGCCAGGTGATGGCCAGTGTGGAAACCAGGGTCAGTTTAGTGCCAGTAAGCCCAACTGTTGCCACATCAAGTCCTCATAGCATCGACGCAACTTGCGCCGAGGCCTCTCCTCACCCGAGGAGGATAAGGATGAAGAATAGCAGCAGCACCACTTCCCATGGTGCCAAGAGCGGGAACGTCGATGTCAGCGGAACCAGTTCGACCCACGAGAACAAGACCTCAACCACCGGGGGGACCAGCAGTGGGGCTCAGATGGAGTCGGCAATTACCAAAGCTCCTCCTGGTCCGGGTCAAGGACCAGAGGTGGCGGGTCAGCGGACTGATCTGTCCCTCCAGAGGTCTGAGTCAGTACTGGAATCCTAGACAAGGTGTCAGCCTCTTGGGTCAACAACTGGTCGGTCGGCTCAAGAAACATCTCAGCCGGGAGTTTGACCAGCATCTCGGCTGACAGGCCCGATGGGGTCACCAAGGAGCCTGCAGCCAAAGCAGAGTATTCGACTGAGGTCAAATCTGGTGAAGCACAGGAATCGGAGACCCTCAAACAAGAGCGCTCCTTAGCCCATGGTCGATGATGAGTCTATTATTTCTCCTTTTTAGACTCTTTCTTAGACTTGAATTTGCCGGGGGTCCCTGACCGAGGGTCGGCAGAGACTGGCCCACTTCCTTGAAGGAGCCCTTGAAGATTGAGCCCAGCTGAAGCGGCATGAAGGCAGATGCCATGGAGGAATGGGCCATGGCCTGGGTTGCCTGCTCTTCAAAGGCCGCAAGCTGCCTGGTGGACCCATGGCTGTGGAAACCACCCAACGGGCATCCTTAGATTTGACCATCGGGTTCCATTGCACCGGCTGGCCCAATTTTAGGTGAGCGAGACAGTCCTCCAGTATGGTAGGGTGGAATGAGTGGCAAAAGTTGCAGGACTGGGGATCATGGTCGTGCCCCAGGCCGTAAAAGCACGTGGCATGCAGGTCAGTCCTGGACATCTTCTGCCCTCAAGGGCACTGGCGGAACCCGGGAGCAGACTTATCATCCATCGTGGTCATGAACTAAGATTGAGCTGAAGACTGAACCCGGAGAGTTTTGGAAGTAAATCCGAAGATTTAACCACTAGGGCCTACTCAACGAGGGAGCACTAGGAGGAAACCTGCTTCTTCCAGCGGAAAGGAACATCTGGCATCATGGGTCGGAGCTGAGGAAGTCACCACCTGGGTGGGTGGAAGAAGCCAGCTTGAATACTTTCCGGCACATCTTATAGGGAAAGGATACTGCCAAAAGTGTGGATAGAACATCATATCCACGACCCTAGAACATCAGATTTATTTCTGAAGTTAGGAGGAACAATGACCACTAAACTAGCTAAATGACTAACAAAATATTATTCAAAAGATTAGAGTCTTGGGAGACTCCTAAATGTGGCAGAACAGATTTGAAAGGATTAGATCACCGATTATCAACTGTAAGGTACTGTAACAAGTAATGCTTAAGCAAATTGAAAAGAACAGATTCTTGTGTGAACCTTTTCCAGGTTCTGGAAGGGGAGGTAAGGATGGGACTATTAAGCACAGTGAGGGATCACTTAGAAGAAACATTACTAAGCTGAACAATTTTTATGGCTGCATAGCAAAACTATGCTGATGTAGTATGATTACGTCAGTAGAGAAAGGGGGCTCTGTAATGTGTGGATTGTTTCCTAATGCAGCACAGCCTGTCTGCTTCCCACAGACAGGAGTTGAGTAACATCTCTCTGCTGTCTGTGCATGCAGTTCCACCCCCACCCCCCATGCACTATTTTCTTTATGAGGAAAAGAGAAGTTAACACTTAGACTGTCATCATTGACAGACTTAGAAGGTATAGGAATTATGAACTGTTATATAAGTTGGTGGCACCGCAAGGGTTACTAACAGCTTCAAGGTTCACACTGTAGAAGGAATGTGCTGGGCCATCAGATAAAGGCTTCAGTTTTAACTCCTTGAGACAGGCGAGGAATGCAGTTGGGGATCAGATAAAGGCTTCAGTTTAAACTCCTTGAAACATGTAAAAGCCTATGTTTATGGTTTTGTGTTTATTTTTTCTACTATTGTAATGTAAATGTGGGGACTTTTACATCACAATAATACAAGTACAACTAAGTTACTTATTAATTCTATATAATGTATGGTAGAATGCTGTTATAGGTAGAAATCTACCTTTTTATAACAATGTTTTACCATCGATGCAACGTCACAATGTTGTTAACCCTTCGATGGTACGTCACATTGATGGGTTAGCAACAAGGAACAGTCCGGGCATGCACACAACTGGATTGGACGGCTTTGAAATTACCGTGGCGGTGAGAGCAGAGCTGTGCTGACATTAAAAAAATTGCAGTAAGGAACTGCATTCTTAAAAAAAAAAAAACACATTAATGATACCATACACTATAAAATATAATATATGGTACATCGATGGTTAACCGATTTTTTTTAACCCATCTCGAGGTTGCCATGGCAACGTAAACCTCTCGAGCTGTGCTCTTGAGGTTTACATGGTCACCCTGGCAACCTCTCAATGGTTAACAAACCGGTTAACCACTGATGACCATAAATTATCCTCTATATCTCTTCCCCAGTATCAGTCATTATACAGTATTTGTGATCAGTGTGTCGATGCTAAACCAACACTGTTGCTGACTGTGCTCTAGAGTTCTATATCAGGGGCTATTGTACTTCACACTACAGATAGATGTAGGATTCCACTGAAAATGAAACACTGCAATTCAGCTGTCCTATCCTACTAATGACACTCACACCCTTTGTGTGTGCACAACTGTTGAAATGTGTGTGTGTGTGTGTGTGTGTGTGTGTATACGCGCGTACACGTGTATTTTCAAGGGGGATGCGTATATCCAGAACCAAAAACACTGTTCACTGCATTACCTTCATGTGGTTTTTCTTATCTACTGTTGTGGTGTAAATGTGGGACTTCTACATCACAATAATACAACTAAGTCACATATTAATTCTATATCTCTTCCCTAATACAAGTCATTGTATAGTATTTGTGATCAGTGTGTTGGTGCTAAACCAACACTGTTGCTGAATGTGCTCCAGAGTTCTGTATCAGGGGCTATTGTGCTTCACACTGCAGGTACATGCTGGATTCCACTGAAAATGAGATGTTGCAACTCATCTGAGCTGTCCTGTGTAAACACATTGTAAACAACATTGGGATGCACTCTATGATGTCAGCACCTCACCAGCTCTGTATTACTATGCTGACATCATAAATCTCCACCTTATACTGAAATGACAAATTGTGTAAATAACTACCTGCATTTGCTATAAGCAACATCCATCTGAAAACAAGATACTGCACCTCAGCTGGTCACTATGAAAAAATTACTCACCTTAGTAATTATATTTCTTCTAATGGAGTCTTGCTGTATTCTGACAATTGCAGTGATTCCCAACCTTTGAACTGCCCCGGAGAACAAAGAGTTAACTTTCTATGCAGGGCATAGAATGCTGAGCTCGAGCTCGGTTGAAGTCTCTGTCTGGAGTGTTTTGAACTTAAACCGTCAGATTCTTACGAGCCCAACTAAACTAAAAATTCCATGTGGAAATTGTAAACATTCTTACTAGCCAACTGGCTGAAAAAAGTTTGGGATTCCCAAGGAAGACTCAAGTCAGGAAACACAAAAACAAAACCCAAAGTACTAAAAATAACAATAATAAATAAGCACCCAAACAAAAAGGAGGAGAGTGCAAGCAAAAAACACCCCTGGAGTGCAACACTGCACCTGCCCACCCATTTCCCAAAAACAGATTCTGAGAGGGGAGGCAGGGAGGGAGGTCAGAATACAGCCAGACTTCATTAGAAGAAATATAATTACTAAGGTGAGTAATTTTTTCTTCAAACAACATGAAGTCTTGCTGTATTCTGACAATTGCAGACTACCAAGCAGTACCTCCAAGCAGGAGCGACAGAACCTACTTTGGGAATAGGCTCTGAAGTACTGCTGTGCCAAACTGAGTATCACTCCTAGCCAGGATATCCAGAAAGTAATGCTTGGTAAAGGTAGGGAATGTTTTCCAGGTGGCTGCTTGACAAATTTCTAAGAGAGGGATATCCCTGGCAGCAGCCAGGGAAGCAGCTGTACCTCTTGTAGAATGAGCCCTCAGGCCTGAGGGTGGAGTTTTTCCCAGTTTTTCATAGCAGAATTGTATACAAGACACAATCCACCTGGCAATAGATCTTTTGGTGGCAGGTTTGCCCTTTCCCATTTCTCCATAAGTGAGGAACTGGAGGGAGTCAAACCTGTGACACTTGGTATGCTCTATGTAGTAACTAAGGGCTCTTTTGACATCTAAACTGTATAGTCTCCTCTCTCCTGGGGAAGAACGATCAGTAAAGAAAACAGGGAGAGACACAGACTGGTTTAAATGGAAGTCTGAAACCACTTTGGGCAAGAACCTTCTATTGGTTCTAAGGACCACTTTATCCCTGTGAAATGAGATAAAATCAGGTTACACTGACAGGGCTTGCAATTCACTGATACGCCTGGCAGAGGTAATGGCTACCAGGAGCACAGTTTTCCAAGTCAAGTACTTAAGCTCTGCTGAAGGCATAGGCTCAAAGGGGGGGTTGCATAAGTTGAGCAATGCAAACATTCAAATCCCAGGCAGGGGCACGGTCTCTAAAAGGAGGATTGGTGTGAAGCAATCCTTTAAAAAATTTACAGCACACAGGTTGGGAAGATAGTGAGGAAGGCTTCCACACAGACAAAAATGCAGAAACAGCTAACAAGTGTACCCGGAGAGTAGCTGGTCTGAGGCCTAGGCCATTAAGATGGACCACATAATCCAGAACCGTAGGCAATTCAGCAGTGTCTGGAGAAATATGCTTCTTAGAACACCAAATGCTGAATCTTTTCCATTTGGAGTTGTAAGTCTTTCTGATGGAGGGCTTCCAAGAAGCCTTGAGGATATCCAGAACCCCTTGGGAAAGATGCAGATCTGTGAACTCTAACTCTTCAAGAGCCATGCTTTGAGATTGAGAGACTGAAGATTGGGGTACCAAATCCTTCCCTGACAGGATGTTAAAAGGTTGTAATTCCTGGGAAGAGACAAGGGAAGATGGACTGCTAGAGACAGCAACAGGGGGTACCAGGGCTGTCTGGCCCAATCTGGAGCAATCAGAATCACCTTGCATGGTTGAGACCTTACTTTTACCAAAACTTTGAACAGCAGTGGGAAGGGGGGGAAGGCATACAGAAACTTCCCCTCCCAATTCAGGATCAGGGCATCCAGAGGGAATGAGCCCAGGACGGGAGGTCTGCAACAAAACAGAGGAAGTTGGTGATTGTCCGGGGGGGCTGCAAAGAGATCCATCTCTGGAGTTCCCCACCTTGAAAAAATCACTTTCAACACCTGAGGGTCCAGGGACCATTCGTGATGGCCCTGAGAAATCCTGCTCAGTGCATCTGCTAGCACACTGTCCTTGTCTGGAAGGTGAACTGCTACAAGAGAGGTTTGCAGGGAATAAGCCAGGGACCACAACTTCATGGCTTCCATGCACAAGGCCGTGGACCGACTGCCTCCCTGCTTGTTGATGTACCACATGGTGGTGGTGTTGTCGGTTCTGACTTGAACCACCTTGTTCTGTACTGACTGTGAGAACGCTTTTAGAGCCAGAAAAACTGCCCTGAACTCTAGAAGATTGATGTGGAGAAGGGATTCTTGGGGGGACCACAGCCCCTGGGCAGTAAGGGAGCCCAGGTGGGCTCCCCAGCCCAGGAGAGAAGCATCCGTGGTAAGGACCACTGAACAAGGCTGAGCAACAAAAGGAACACCTTGTCTTAGATTGTCCTAATCCTGCCACCACTGGAGGGCTTGGAACAAGGTCAGAGTCACTGGGATCAGTTTGGTAAGGGAATCCTTCTTCTGAGACCAGAAAGCTCTCAGGTGGAACTGAATATCCCTCATCTGGAATCTTGACCCTTGGACCACTGCTGTTGAAGCTGCCATGTGGTCCAAGAGCTGGAGGAAATGCCTTGCTGGTCGAGATACCGGAAGGCTGAAGGAAGACGCTAGTTCCATAAGAACCCTTGCCCTTTCTAGAGGAAGAAAGGCTCTTGCTCTGAGTGTGTCCAGTTCTGCCCCTATAAAGGTAAGAAGCTGGACTGGTTCGAGAACTAACTTCGGAAGGTTGAGAAGTAATCCTAGAGAAGTGAGCACTTGCTGGGTCACTTGTAGGTGAGACTTGACTTGGTCTGGAGACTGACCCACTACTAGCCAATCGTCCAGATAAGGAAAAACGGAAATCTTTTGCCTTCTTAGAAAGGCAACTACTACTGCCAGGCACTTTGTGAAAACCCTTGGGACTGAGGTTAGGCCAAAGGGCATTGCTCTGAACTGATAGTGGCCTGAGAGCAACTCGAAACTGAGGTACTTTCTGTGGGAGCACCTGATGGGAATGTGAAAGTAGGCATCTTTGAGGTCCAGGGAGGCTAGCCAGTCCCCTGGCCTTAGAGAGGGAAGGATTATTCCCAGAGTTATCATCTTGAACTTTGGTTTTAAAAGATGTTTGTTTAGATATCTTAGGTCTAGGATGGGTCACCACTCCCCTGTCTTTTTGGGGGTCAGGAAGTACCTGGAGTACAGTCCTTTGCCCCAGTGTAGGGTAGGTACTCTCTCTATAGCTTTTAAAGCTAGGAGAGAAGAAACCTCTGCCTCTAGGGCAAGGGTTTCCAAAAGATTTGCAGGTGGAAAAGATCTGGCTCTCATCTTTGGAAAGTTTTTGAAGCTGAGAACCAGTCCCTGGTTTACTACTTCCAGGACCCACTTGTCTGATGTAATAGACGTCCAGTCCTGAACAAAGTAAGCCAGCCTGCCTCCTACTGGAATAGAAGAGTCGACCTGGGCAGGCCCATCAGGGTGTCTGCTTGGCAGGGGCTTTAGGCTCAGGAGTGGATGCAGCCCTGCTCATCCCCCTTCTGCCTCTCCCTCTGAAGAACCCCCTCTGAGAAAAGGAAGAAGAGGCCTGTGCTTGGTAAAAAGGCCTTTGAAAAGGCCTGCCCCTGCACCTAGACTGCTGTCTTTGAGGAGTTGCTTGCCTTTCCTTGGCCTGACAACTCCTGTAAGTGGTCCTGTACTCATCCATTTTCTTCATATAATTCTCTGTCTGCTCCCCAAACAGAGAATTACCCAGTACAGGAAAATCCATGGCCTTAGCCTGGGTGTTCTGCAAGAGGCTAGTACATCTGAGCCAAGCCATCCTCCGAAGAGCCACAGATGTAGCCATGACTCTTGATGACACATCATTAGAGTCCACAGCAGCATGAAACTGAACTTTAGATGCCTCAATCCCATCTGCAGCCACTGCCTCCAGCTCCTTGGCTAGCTGGAGGAAGGCCTGCTTAGCCAGTGCCAGTACAGTGTCCCACCTGGACTTCTGGTACCTGGCTGTATAGGCCATGTAATTTGCCTGCCTGAGTCCCAAAGAAAATGCCATGTACTGCTTCTTTGCCATGGCATCAATCTTCCTGGAGTCCTTGCCAGGGGGGTGTGAAGCCAAGGGAATATTTGCCTTGTCACAGGCAGCAGCCTGCACTACCCCAACATGGCTGCATTGCTGATATAAGAACTCCGTATCTGAGCCTGAAAGTGTATACCTCTTGTCCATTCTTCTATCCACAGGAGGTATAGTGTTCGGAGACTAAGATTTTTTGTGTCTGTTTTCCAAAAGATTTATGGAGGGCAATAGACAGTCTCCTGGACTCTGGGATGTCCATCATCTCTACATAGTCTGGCTCCTCTTGATCTTCCACAGCCTCTTCCATAGGAAGCTGGAGGGTTTCAGCCACCTTTCTGTATAACATAAAGTGAGAAGGGGACTCAGAAAGCCTGGGAGGGGGAAACACCTGAAGGTCTGTCTGGGGAGATGTCCGGTTCCACAGGCACATCCAGACCCTCACTTACAACATCATCCTCAAATTCCCCTTCCTCTTCAAATTCCAGTTCATAAAAATCTTCCAGGGCATAATCTTGAACCGGGGGAACCAACCGAACCAAACCCCTGCCCGAAGGAGCCAGATCGGTCGGAACCGGACAGAGCGATTCCACAATCTGAATCACTCTAGCTATCTCTTCGGCGGTCGGAACATGAACCTCTGGATCCGAACCAGTCGATTTATCTTTTCGTTTTCTTTTTGTCGGAACCGATCCCTCGGAATCGGCTCTCATTTTGCCCGAAGAAGTATCGCTCTGGTCAGAGGGCACTCTTTCTGGTTCGGTTGAAACCGAACCGGGCTGGCCATCCGGGTCAACGGACTTCTCGGCCTCCTTTTCCCTCAGTCTACCTAATCTCTTCTCAAGGGTAGATTTTGGAAAGTTTTTACATATTTGGCAGTCTGAATCGAGGTGGTCAAACCCCAGACAATAAACACAGGTGGTGTGGGGATCGGCCTTAGCAAAGACGTCCCCACACTCACTGCAGTGTTGAAACCCAGTGGGCCCGTTTTTTTCTTTGGGATTTTCAGACATGGCCAACCTAACCAAACTTACCCTTTTTTCGGCAACCGTCAGGCAAGACTCCTTTATCGGTTCCTAACCATGTCACGGGTATTGGAAAAAAACGGTTCAAAACACATTTTTTTAGAACCGATAAGAACCGGTAACCACACACTAAGTAAACACACAAATTTCACTAATAAATGGCTGGTTCAGCCGAACCGAGCCGCACTTTTACAAGTTCCACACAGAAACACAGAACAATTCCTATCTAGTACTCACGGCACCACAGACAGAGACTGAACAGACTATGCGAATACTTTTTCCGGTTTAAAAACCGACAAAAACTGAAAACTTTAACTGACTTTTGAACCGAGCTGAAGGAGAAATCTCTGGAGCGACCGTTCAGTGAGGCGGAGTAATGAATCTGATGGTTTAAGTTCAAAACACTCCAGACGGAGACTTCAACCGTGCTTGAGCTCAGCATTCTATGCCCTGCATAGAAAGTTAACTCTTTGTTCTCTGGGGCAGTTCAAAGGTTGGGAATCACTGCAATTGTCAGAATACAGCAAGACTTCATGTTGTTTGAATGGGAAAATACACTGTAAAAATAGGTACAATCAGGACTCACTGAAAATTAGACTGCATGTTAACTGACCTGTCCTGGGTAACTACACTGTAAAAGTGTAAAAAAGAAGGATCCCACTAAAAATGAGATTTTTCATTTTAGTTGTGCTAACTCTACTAAATGAAACTGGCCCGATGACGCTGTGGGTTGAGGCGCTGGACGCCACACCTCACACCACGCCGGTGACCCAGGTTCGGGAATGAGCCCGGAGCGCCAGGGGTCGGCAGGGGAGAGAGAGGATCGAGCATCTGGAGGACTCCTCTCCTCTTTTGGGGAGGGATCCAGGGGTAGCCTAGTGTAGCAGCTGCCCCCAGTGGAGACCAGTGACACTGCGACGCACAGCAGCTTGGAATTGGGGAAGATGTGGGCAGCTGTCTTCCGGATGTGAGTGGAAGCACTCACGTCATGGGCTGAACAGCACTGCACGTCCCACGTCTGGGGTGTAGCTTGGGGAAGAAAACACCCCTCCCACCAGATAGGCGACGGCTCCTCCAGTTCCAATGCCGCCACACGACCAACGCTGGTTCCTCACCACTGTCCTCTACTCTCCCTGGGGTCGTAGCCCCCTGCCGAGCCTCGGGGGTCGTGAATTCAACTTTAAGATGGTGGGGAACATGCATGGTCAGTACAGCAGTCACTCATGATAGAAGTAGCCTGAAAGAGTTCCGGCTGGGAAGGCAAGGAAAAAGAGTTTGAAAAAAATAACCTCTACTAAATGCACTGTAAATATGTGTAGAAGCAGGACCTCACTGAAAATTAAATATTGCAGCTCAGCTACTCGGTAAGCAATAATACCAGATTGGGTGTGCGGTATTGGGCTATACCACACCACCTCAGGGACGTAATGTGGCCAGACTCTGGAGGCAGAGGGCCTTACAGCCCTTGGAAGGTCTGGTATAGCCCAATATCACCCACCCAGGTGGGTATTACTGTGCTTAGAAAATGGGTTAGATGTAACATTTTTATATAACATAAAAATTGTAAATAATGATTAAAAATATATTTAATGTCACTTTTTGTGTGAAGTAGTCCCGCTTTTGTAATACCTGCCAGTAGAGGGAACTGCAGTGTCAGAGAGGTGTTTTCTTTTTTTTTTGTCTTTTGTCTTTGCCGTAGTGATAGCATACACACACACACACACACCCTCCATTTTATCTACAGGCAGTATTGCTGCACTTGTAAAGTCCAGTTTGAATACTGGTAACTCTTTTTCTTACAGTAAGCACATTCAGAACTGCTACTAGCACAGTGGGAAAGCAGGAGGCAGTGTTCGTGCGACTCTGCTATGTGAACCCGGAAGTAGAGGAATGGGGAGACACAGAAGTCTCCAAGATGTAGGAGTTTACTTTTTTTATTTTTTTTTTTAATTAAATGTCATAGCATACCAGACTGGAAGTGAATGTGTGGTGAGCTCTACTGACGTCAATGTAAACCACGAGTGTGGGTCATCTCTGGGACTAGAATGACAGGCAAATAAGTGTCACAATCAGCCATTCCAAATGTCTTCTCAGGTATGAGGTCAAAAGAAAACTAAGACAGAAAAAGAAACCTTTTCTTTTTTCAAAGTGTTGTGATCAGGGTGCTTACATGAGCGTCGGGACTGTGGGTCAAGGGCGGGGTGGCAGCACTGCCAGGTGGGGGAAATGATTGGCAAAACATGGCATCACTTTGGTTTTGAAATTATGTCAGTGAATGGTTGGGTGCAGCTAGATATTTCCATTTTATCTTGTTGGAGGGGACAAAATACAGTTTAGACAAGGCTGAAATGTTGAGGGGGTCATGATATTACAATCAAGAAACACTCTCTGTGACTGTGGTTGGAAAGGAACGTTCACCACTGTTCAAATGAGAGGAGTGACAGCGGTTTCAGCTACAATTCTCTTGAAATTAACTTGGTTGGAAGAAATGCTCAAGTCGTTTTCTCTCTCTCCTCGAACACATAATAAAAAGCGGGGTGTTTCTCTTCTCTCTCTCTCTCTCTCTCTCTCTAGCAGTCAGCTTTGAGAGGATGGGGAAATGAATAGCAGTCAACTTCGGGGGGGTTCACTCGTTAAGCGAGAGGAAAATAAATATGGCTGGCATTCAGATTTTTAAAATTCTACGGCCACAGTGATGTCCATCGTGAAAGAGTAGGCTGGCTGGCGCAGGGACATGTTATTTCCCAGTCTCATAAATGCCCTCCTTGGCAGGGTGCTCTGCCAATCAGAGACCTGAAATTGCAAACCCATTTTCTAAATCCTCCTAATCACAAACAGCTGTGTGCGTGTGTGTGTGTGTTTTCAAAGGGGTGAGTATGTCCAGAACCAAAAAATACTGTTTACTGCATTATCTTGACGTTTATGGTTTTGTTTCTTCTACTACTGTGGTGTAAATGTGGGACTTCTACATTACAATAATACAAGTACAACAACGTCACACACTGATTCTGTATCTCTTCCCCAGTATCAGTCATGCCCCTGGTTTTTATTTTGTTAAGTAGATAACTATTTAATTGTTCTTTGGTAAGTTCCACAACTTATTGCTTGGTAACATATTTTTGTTAATTTATTCTTGGGCATAATTATCCTATTTTTTGCTGTACTTATTCCATTTCCATGTATTTTATATTCTGTATTTCTGTATCTATTATCTTTTCCCCTTTCCCCAGGACGCATCTGAAAACAAGCTGTTACCAGCTCAGTATCTCTTTCCTGGTAAAACCTTTGAAATAAATACTTGCATACATAAATAAACCTCTTATCACATTAATGCATTAGCAGGCATTGTGGCTCTACTCTGACCAGAACTTGTTTCTTCAAGCACCAGGCAACTGCAACAACTGCAGACTACACTGAGGACTGTGTATGAGAAGTCATACACAACAAGGATATTCTTGTATCGAGAGGTTTCCCTGGTAACTGATTACCTCGAGAGCGCAGCTCGAGAGGTGCTCGGTTACCAGGGAAATGTCAAGTTACAAGAAGATCATTGTTTGTGTATGACTGCTCATGCATAATCTTTTACAGTGCATGGGCATCCATGCCCATTTCGGACACTACAATTTGTGTGGTGACATCACTACTGCAGCAGAACACAGAGGATTGTGTATGAGCAGTCATACATAACAAGGATATTCTTGTATCGCGAGGTTTCTTTGGTAAATCACACAAAACCAGCTGGAGAATAGAAATGTTAACATTTTCTGTTTTCAACTGACACAGTGTGCTGTAGATGTTTCTGCAAGTTCAAGTTTAAAAAAAAAACAAAAACAGCAACTTCCAGCTTAACTGGATTAAGGAAAGCAACTATGTTCAGCATTTCAAGTTGTTATGCTGCAGTAGTGACACAGCTAGTGCTGCGTAACAGCTGTGATGACACAGCTACTGCAGTATAACAACTCCATTCTAGTTATGGATTTATGTCCATAACAATATTCTACCATACACTATAACATAATGATGTCACTACTGCTGCATAATATAGAGAATAATATGTGGGGTGGTGTATGTAATGAGATTTTAAACACACCCGAGTTGTGGGATGCTACATAAACCCCAAGGGCGAGCCCGAGGGGTTTATAAACTGCACCCATCCTGGGTGTGTGTAAACCAGTTTGTACACACTACCCTCTTATTTTATTTTTTATAATTGCTGGACAGCAATTTTTTCCAGCCCTGTCTCTGAATCTCTCTCACACACACACACACACACACACACACACACACACACACACACACTGTGACTCTCTGTCACACACACACACACACACACACACACACCCTGTCTGTCTTTCCAGTCGTCTTTTTTTTTTCAGTTTGTTTTTTAATCGTTGCTTTTTTTTTATCTTTGGCCAAAGTTCTGTGTGGAAATCGCGATCGTCTTACCTCAAGGAGCGCGGTATGAGCCGTTCATGTTGTCTTCTACAGCTTTCGAATGGCGCGATCAACCAGATATTTAAATGACTGTTTAATTTTTTTTTTAAAAAAGACATTGAGTACTTTCGGTCTGGCGGCTCGGCAGCTCCTCTCGGCTCCTAGTTATGCGGGTAAGGACGCACCATGTTTGCTCACGAGTGGAAGCCCGCCGAGTAGGACATTAATAGCCAATCAGGGAGTGGCTGTTCTCGATTGACGTGGCGCATGTTTGCCGTTATAACCCACGGGTTATAACGGCAAATTATAACTCGGTCAGCCTATGGAAAAAATTGCTGGCCAGTAATTATAAGCATTTTCCAGGCATGGAATTCCATGCATAACAGCATTCCACCATACACTATATAGCAGTACCCTGAGAGGCTGGGTACAGAACCTATTTAGGGAAAAGGTTCTGCAAGACAGCACTGCCAAAGCTGGCATCCCTTCTGCACTGTATGTCCAGACAATAATGCTTTGTGAAAGTGTGTACTGTTTTCCAGGTAGCTGCTTTACAGATTTCTGCATAGAAATGCATCTTGATGCTGCCAGTGAGACAGAGGTGCCACGTGTAGAGTGCGCCCAGAAGCCTTGTGGTGGCTGCTTGCCAGTTTTGCCATAACAGAACTATATGCAGGAGACTGTCCAGTGAGAAATTGTTCTCTTGGATGCTGGCTTACCTTTACCCACTTCAACACCGGTGACATATAACTGAGTATTGGTGGACCTTACTCTTTTTAGTATGGTCCAAATAGTAGCTCAGCACTCTCTTAACATCCAAACTATGCAGCTTTTGCTCTCCTGAACTGGATTTTTGCTGTAAAGAACACTGGAAATGTAACTGAATGGTTCAGATGAAACTCTGACACTCCTTCAGGGAGGAATTTTCTATTAGTTCTTAATACTACCTTGTCCCTGTGGAAAATGATATGGTTAGGATCTGTGCAGAGGGTTTGTAGCTCATTCACCCTTCTGGCAGATGTCACAGTGACCAGGAAAACTGACTTCAAGGTAACACATTTCAGATATGCTGTCACCATGGGCTGGAAAGGGGTCTCCATGAGCTGGGCAATGCACAGATTCAGCTACCATCGTGGGACTGGGTCCTTGGCTGGAGGGTACAGGTGAATAAGGCCTTTAAAGAACTTTTTGAAAATGGGCTATGAGCCCTCTGACTAGTCCTTGCCAGCTGAAGCATACGCTGACAACTGCTGCCAAACACACCTTCAGAGTTGAAGGCCTGAGACCCAGGTACAGAAGGTGGACCAGGTAATTCAAGATTATAGCAAGGTCTGCTTGGAATGGGCTGAGCTGTCTAAAGGAGCACAACAAGAAAAATCTTTTACACTTTGAGGCATAGGATTTTCTTGTTGCTGGATTTCTGGAAAACTTAATGAGCAACTCGGCACTTCAGCATGTGCTTTCATAAATATTTCAGCTGTAACAATCTACTAAAGAACACTGCCCAGCTGAAGAGCTCTCATCAGGGGACTGCAGGATTCACAGAGGGTCTGTAAAAGGTAAAGCCTCTCTCCTTCCAGCTTACTTTATGAATGGGTGTTACCCCGTCAGCGCTGTGTGCTGACTGCCACACCCACCCAAGCTTGGCTCTACCTTTATTGCTGCATACAGGTCATGTGACATCACATGTCCTCTCCTTCCATTTACTAAGTGTCCACTTTCCCATTTGCAGCTTACATTCTCTGACCACTAGGGGTTGCTGTAGTGCCCTTTCTGGCACCACTCCATGCACTCCCCTCATCTCCACTTCCTATTTACAGCTAATATCGGTTTCTGTCTACTAGGAGTCACTACAGTGCCCTGCTAGTCCCGGTTTTCTGCCTTCCTCACACCACTATGTTTTCTCTCCTAATCTCTACTCCTCCCCACTTTCCTACTACTAAACTCCCTATTTCCCATTGTTTGTTACTGTCCCCTGCAGGTCTCAAGCCCTGTACCCTTGACACCAAAGTCAGCAGCTCTACTGCTTAGCCAATAAATCAGGCTAATTTACTCTCAGTTTTTAAAGCTCTTAAAGCTTCTGACCCCATAGTCTGCTAAAATACTTTTCTTCTATTCCACTGCAGGCATCAAACCCTGTACCCTTGACACCAAAGTCAGCAGCTCTGCCACTAAGCCAACAAATCAAACTAATTTCTATTGGTTTGTTTTTAAAGCTCTTAAAGCTTTTTGGCTCCCCCAAACTACTTTCTTCTGACTCCAAGGCTAACTAGGCACCATGTCTGCTCACTTCCTCCTTATGTGCCTCATCTTCATAACCACCCAGGGGCTCACCTCCCAAAAGCCAGACCTCACCCCATGCCCTTTGTGTACTGCACCTCTGTATCTCTCTGGAATTACCCGTCTCCCCCCACCTTGTCATCGCACCCTGTACCCCCATATCCACCCCCTAGCTGCCCTCCCAACCCCACCGCCCACCCTGGCTCCCCTTTGCTCCACCTCCTTTGTGTCTTCCCAACCCTGCCCATCCTCTGCTCCACTATGGCCTCCCCCTCCTATCAACGTACCCCCAAAAAGTTAACCTGCTGCCACCCTATGGCTAAAACCTTGGTCATTCTATTACTCCTCTATGGTAATATCCACCCTAATCCAGGCCCTGCACCCACCAGTCCACCAACTAGGTCCTCTGGACTCCACACTGCCTCTTTGAACATACGCAGCCTGCCCAAAAAGAAAATCAGCAGCACTCCAATGTTGGGCCACCCTACACCAACTAGACATCATTGCACTAGTTGAGACCTGGCTCTCCAAATCTACTCCCGACTCTTTTGTCTCACTCCTCGAATACACCCTATACTAGGAAGATCGGGTGGGTAAACGTGGGGGCAGTTGTGCGATCTACATCAGAGATAAGATTATTGGCCACATGCTTCCGCTCCCCAAGCTCAAAAACTAAGCCCAAGCCCTCACCTTAAAAATCACCCCGGACCCCTCCAGGGGCCCACTGTACCTCACAGTCTCCTATATACCCCCTAAGAACCAAAAGCCAGCCATCACATCCCTCACTGATCATTCTCTACCCTCCCACACAAAGCTGAACAGACATTAGTGGGGCCTAAATATCAACTGGCTTGGTCCCTCGACCGCACCAAGGAAGGACTCCTTCACCGCCCTCGACATGGTCCAATTAGTCACCCAACCTACTAGACATCATCCTTCTACAGGTACCAGCACCCTCCTGGTTATCATTATCTCAAACCGCCCCCACAAAATCCAGGACATAAAAGTTCTTCCCGATTCCCTAAGCAACCACTCGCCCATCCTATTCCTATGGACCTCCTCCACTCCCAAACCCATAGCCCAAACCACCTTCCGAGGGCGCCTCTGCCCAGGGGAGGTTAAAAAAACTTAAACAACTTCTCACCCAAATGGACTGGTCCACCATTAATACAACCCCCAGCATTGACATTGTGCTCGATCTGTTCACGCAGGCCTTCACTAATGCTTGTGATCGCCATGCACCACTCACCAAGCACTGCACCAAAAGACAAAATGCACCATAGATCACCCCCTCCTTACTCCAAAAACTAAGGGAAAGGGACAGTCTCTGGTACAAAGCTATGGAGTCTGGCAGGTTGGCAGACAGACAATCCTATAATGCTGCATGCAATGGATGCATGCGAGCCATCCGCAAGTCCAAAGCAGACCACTATCAAACTACTCTCACCGGCACATGGGGGTCTGCACAGAACTTCTGGAGTAATATCAAAGAACTTAATGGGGAAATCACGCTCCTCACCTCCCTCCCAGCTCTCCATAGATGGCACCATTTCCACTGACCCACTTACCATAACAAACTGTCTAAATGCCACCTTCACAGATCTCAGCAATGTTCTCCCCAACTGTTTCTTTGACCCTGTGCCTGAATCCCAACCCCCAACCCTGCAGCACCCTCGTTTCCTCCTGCGCAAAATATCTACCCATGAAGCCCGTCCATACCTGCACAAAGCACTAAACAGCAATAACCCTAATAACCCTAGCAATGACCCCCTAGACGCTAGGCTCCTTCGGCTAGTCCTCAGTGAGTTCCTAGTCCCTCTAACTGACCTACTCAACAGATCCCTTTGCCTGGGGCGATTCCCCAGTGCCTGGAAGACAGTCGTCATTACCCCCATTCATAAAAGTGGTGACAAATCCTCCCCCAGTAACTATCAACCTATCTCTATCCCCCAAAGCTTTAGAAAAAGTGGTTGCCACACAGCTCACTGAATACCTAGACAAGCATGATATATCATACCCGGAGCAGCATGGCTTCCATTCAGGCCATAGCACTACCACAGCCCTCCTAGAATTCACCAACTTCCTACACTCCTCCCTAGACTCCAGTAACATTGCTGGAGCTGTGTTCATAGACCTTTCCAAGGCCTCTGATACGGTCTGCCATCCACTCCTTCTTGACTTCCTCTACCAACTTGGCTTCTCCATGGGCCCTCAGGCATGGTGTGCCAGTTACCTCTCCACCTGGTCCCAATGCGTCAAAATAACTGGGTCCCTATCTGAGATGCTACCTGTCCGCTCTGGGGTGCCCCAGGGCTCCATCCTGGGTCCACTACTCTTCACCCTCTATCTAAACACCTTGCCAAAGACCTGCTCGGAAAAAATCCCACTGTATGCGGATGATGCTGTGCTCTATGCCTCGCATCATAAACCTACTCCCCTCCAGGACTCCCTCCAACACACCTTCTTCCAGGCTGAAACGTGGTTCAAGGACCGTAGACTGGTCATAAACCTAAAAAAGACGAAATCAATGATTTTCTCTCACCACCAAAACAAAGCAAAAAGTGCACCTCTTCTCATCCTCCCCAGCACCCAGCACCCCCTTGAACAGGTATCCATCTACAAATATCTTGGGCTTACCCTCGACACTGCCCTTACATTCCATGACCACATAAACACCCTAGCGGCAACTGCAAACACTCGGATTGGACTCCTTTACCGGCACAAGGACTGCCTCCCTCCTGATGCCTTTAGGCTTGCCATTACTTCCTCTATACTGCCCCTAGTAGATGATGGGCTCCCTGTGTATGGTGCTGCAGACAATACTGCTCTCCATAAAATTCAACTCTCCCTCAACAAAGCCTGCAGGCTCTTAACTGGTACCCCTCAGCTCACCCACACCTGCTTCCTCTATTTCACTGCCAGTCTCCTCAACTTCAATGAAAGACTCCACTACCAGACCTGCCTACTGACCAAGAAAATTCTGCTCGGTCATTCCCCTCCGGGGTCAACGCCTCTCTCCACCTTGCTACCCCCTCTATCTCCACCCACAACTCGGACAAAGCTATACTGGCAGTACCCAGGGTAAAAACCTCCATTGCCCAGAGATCCTTCCGCTTCAGGGCCCCTGTCTGGTTTAATGCACTCCCAGCCACCATCACTAGCACATCCAAGATTGCCCCTTTCAAAGTCGCTCTCCGCAACCACCTCCTCAATGTCTGCTCCTGTAACTAGCCTGCACTCTCATTCCCTCTAGGGCCCAAACCTCTGACAAAGTCCATTATGGACTGCCACCACTTTCAACAATGTCTAATCCACCTGTGGCTCATGAATAAGAAGGATTATACTGTAACATATGCTCTCTCATGGTAACAATGTTTTGCTGTGCTTATGTACATATCTGTATCCAAAACTGTATGTAATGTTTGTAAACAATGTCTGTAACCTACAGTATACATGATGGCTATTCCACTGTAACTGTACCCTCTCTGTTTGTTTTTCTGTCCTCCATGGGATGAGGTACCTTTGTAAATGAGCCGATGGCTCAAAGGTTGTAAATCTGATACTTCAAATAAATAAATTCTAACATACTAAAATGACAGCAGAATAGGCCTAATGGTTTTTCGTGTCTGCTCGTTTGTTCATCCCCCACCCTGGGAGCTGACGCTGCTGCCCCCCCTCGCCCACTCTGGCTTCTCCCTTCCCAGTCCCGGATATTCTCGCTGCACTGGACTTTGCTACCAGAACACTTCTCCTGTACCTGTCCCACCCCCTCTTAAACCCCTTCACCGTCTCTGCCTCCACCAGCCCCCCGGGCAGCACATTCCATGGCTCCACCACCCTCTCAGTGAAGCAGCACCTCCTCCTTTCTCCCATGAATCTTCCCCTCCAGCTTCCATCCATGCCCTCTAGTTGCCCCCTTCCTTCAAGAGCACCCTGACTGCTCCTCTCTTATTAACCCCCTTCATGTACCTGAAGACCTCTATCATGTCCCCCCAGTCCCTCCTCGCTTCCAATGTGTACATGTTTAGCTCTTCGAGCCTCTCCCCATAAGTCCTGCCCCTCAAGCCCCAGATCATTTTGGTTGCCCTCCTCTGGACCCTCTCCAGGAGTTCAATATCCCTCTAAGTGTGGCCTCCAAAACTGCACACAGTACTCGAGGTGCGGCCTCACCAAGCAGTTATACAGACGGAGTATCACTTCCCTCCTTCTGGAGGTGATCCCTCTAGCAATGCATCCCAGCATCCTGTTGGCCTTGGCCGCTGCCCTCCTACAAGTCTCCAAGTTGTTCATCCTGACATCCACCACCACCAGGTCCCTCTCAGCCATCGAGACTTGTAGCATTCCCCCCTCACGGGTGTACACTTGGCCCAGGTTTCTGGCTCCCAGGTGCAATACCTTGCATTTCCCTGCATTGAACCTCAGCTTCCACTTTCTAGACCACCTTTCCAGAGCCTCCAGGTCCCCCTGTAGGGCCACCTTCCCCTCCTCCCCATCCACCACCGCTCCCAGTTTTGAGTCATCCACAAAGAGACTCATCTCACTCCTGATACTCTTCCTTATGTTAGAGACATAGGCATTGAACAGGAGGGGCCTAAGGACCAATCCCTGAGGGACCCCACTAATGACCCTCCTTGGGGATGAGACTATCCAACCAACCATGACCCTCTGGGTCCGGTCCTGGAGCCAATTCCCTATCCATCTGATCATCTGGTTCCCTTCCCCTCCCCCATTTCCCCCAGCTTATCCAACAGGCCCCCATGAGGAACAGAGTCAAACGCCTTGCTGAAGTCAAGTAAAAGGACATCCACAGGTCTACCCATGTCCAAGGCACTCATCACCCAGTCATAGAACTCCACAAGGTTTGCTCAACACGATTCTCCTGGGGTGAATCCATGCTGTCTATTGTCCAGACACCCCGACTTTTCCAGGTCCCCCCCCAGCCTCTCCTTGACAATGCCCTCCATCACTTTGCCCACCAACGATGTCAGGCTGATGTGCCTGTACTTCCCTGCCACCTCCCTTGATCCTCCCTTGTGGATAGGCACTATATGCACCACCATCCAGTCCTGGGGCACCCACCCTGTCCTCAGACAGATGCTGTAAAGCTCCACCAGGGGTTTCGCCAGGACATCCGCCAGTTCCTTCAGCACTCTGGGATGTAATTTATCCAGCCCCCAGTGCTTTCTCCATCTTAAGGGACCTAAGGGCTTCCCTCACTCTCTCTGCCATGATTCCTACCTCCGCTACCTCGTCCCCCTGCTTTGCCTTTCCCCCCTCCTGTCAGTGATGCCCCCCGACGACCCGGTTAGCCCCCCCTCAGTTTCACCTACTCCTCCATGTATGATGCAGCCCCCCATTTTCCTTGGTGAAAACTGAGGCTAAGCACTCATTTAGTACCTTAGCCTGCCCCCCGAGTCTTGTGCCCATCTCTCCTGTTTTAATCCTGCTAATCTGCCCTTCACCTTCGTTTTTTCCCCAATGTATCTAAAGAACCCCTTGTTCCCTCTCCTAATTTCCTGGCCCGTTTCTGCTCCTTCCTTGCCTTAGTCACCCTCACCACCCTAGTGGCCCTTCTGGCCATCAGCTCGTACTCCCCTTGATCCCTTTCACTCCTTGAGCACTTGAAATGCCTATAGGTCGCCTTCTTTCCCCTCACCACCTCCTGTCCCTCCCTGGTCCACCAGAATAATTTTTTATTTTTTTTTATTTTCAGTGCTCATTTCCAAGATGTATAGAACACTTTGGCAGACCATCTAAAAAGTCTGTATAGAAAACATTTGCCTCTCCCCAGTTAACCTCACAGTACCTTGGTTTTATGATATCATAGTGCTCACCATGACAACAGATTGTGATGTCACAAACAGCAACTATGTGGTTAGCAGGGGAGAGCCAAATACATTTTAAAAGACTCGGTGAAATTATTGCTCCATAATCTTCAATATTTAGTAGGCTAACAGCAGGGAATAGTAAAGAAAATAAATAACATGAAAACAATAAAGTTAAAACATAATTGGTGTAAATCTAGTGTTTTTAAGCTTTTCATTATAATAGACAGTTGCTCTTAAGCACCACTTCTTAAACCTTTTCAGAGAGGTATAGTCCAGAGAACTCTAACTCTTCAAGTACCATTCCTTGAGACACAGGGTCCTTGGGTCTGGAAATGTTATCCTGCCCTGGGGCAAGGTCAGCTGATTTTACCTTAGTGGGACGGTGACAGGATGCTTGATGGAGAGGGACAGGGGAAGTGAGTACCAAGTCTAGCTGTCCCAGTCTGACGCTATTATTATCATGGTTGCAGACTCTCCCCTCAGTTTCAGCAGCACCCTTAAACAAAGAAAAATAGCCGACCCGGTGGCACTGAGGGTTGAGACACTGGACGCCACACCTCGTGCTGCCCCTTGGCGACCTGGGATTCAGGGGAGCGAGCCTGGAGTCGTTGGGGGTTGGCTGGGAGGCGTGAGATTGGCGTCCTATGGACAGCTCTCCTTCCCAGGATTGGCGTCCCTATGGACAGCTCTCCTTCCCGGGAGGGGTTCCACCAGCCGCTGCGCTGGTGACCTCTAAGCGGAGGCTGAAAGCCTCGGTGCAGCCACAAGGTGCTGGGGAGCACGAAGCTGCGGCGGGCGTCTTCGGGGTGTGCGGCGTGCACCGCTGAGCTGGATGTCATTGTACGTCCACAGCTTCGGGGGAAAAAAAAAAAACACTCACAGTGCAAAAATCCCCCTACTGGTGGGTGAGGCAATGGTGACCATCAGGAGCCCAAGGCCACATGCCCAAGGTCGGACGCTCTGGTATACCCATTCCTAGGGATTCAGAGGCCTCTCCGTGGGGTTGGGAGAGCCTGGAATCACATAGTAGTGGATGGTTCAGATGAGCGGTTGAGCTGCAGAGCTGAGCACAGCAGCTCGAGAGATGCCCCGCGAAGGTAGGATGCACAAATATAGTCAAAAAAAACAAAAAAACCTCTGCATTTCATGCTGAGTTAATTTTGTGCTGGAAGTTGTGGGGATCGGGTGGAGGGAGGACAGCAGCAAAGGGATGATAAAGGGCAGGTGTTGAGCAGGACAAGATAGTCTGAGTGGTGGGTCCAGCGGGCCACGTTCCTGCAATCCTTCAATAGAGAGGATGTTGTCCCTATATATTTCAATATTCCCTAGCAACCACAAAGCATGAACAACCCTGAAGCATGAGTGCTGTGAAGCAGGAGTGTGGGGTATAACTTAGTGGCGCCTGGGGGACGTCGGTAGGGCATCTACAGGGAGGACCACAGCCATGCTGGTCTTGGTAGGTGAGGAAACAGGGAAAAGAAGATAGTAAAAACACTGTTGAAGGTATAAGGGCAGGCTGCAGCTGATCCCTACATTTGAACAGGGCGACAAGGTCGGGAGCATACCTCTCAACCTCCTGCCTCCTAAATCAGGGACAAGGCTTAAAAAAATCAGGGACAAAGGAACAAAATCAGGGACACATTTTCAAAATTGGAGATATCAACTCAGGAAGCTGGAAGAATAAGAGGCTTAGCGTAAAATGCATTTTCTAAGGAAGAACAAGTCTGTAACTTTAAAGTCTGACATTATTTTTTGCTTACAACCCCCAATGTTTAGTCACGGAAACACAATTTTTAGGCGGGACAGAGTAAACTTTTGAGGCAAAATCAGGGCTGTCCCTGAAAATCAGGGACAGTTGAGAGGTATGGTCGGGAGATTGGGTGTATAATGAAAGGTGTGGAAGGGGAATGCAGCAGATCCCCATCTCAGGTCAGCCTACATCATACAAAGGCAATAAGGAGGCAGAAGGGGTTGTGGGAATACAGAAGGCTTGAGGGAAGTCTGTGAATATCACCCACTTAGTCTTACACAGAGATACACAACTGTGGTCTGGAGCAGGCTGAGTAGCGAGGATGTGGGGGAATAGGAGTTGGTGTAGGAGTCAGGATAGCTGGGAAGGAAGGAGGTGGGGGAATTCAAGCTTGTACAGGAGTCATGTTCACCAAACCAAACCAAACCAACAAAAGGCACCATTCTGGGGCAAGCCCTTTCTACCCTGAACATTTCAGACCAAAATTCCAACCTATCTGGTCTGTAGGTGATGGCAAAAAAAAAAAAAAACAGCAAAAAAACTAAATTTTTCCTAAAAACAATATCCAAATCTTGGATCCCACATATCCAACTGGAACAAAATTTGGCAAATCAAAACACTTTGCCCCCCCAGCCTGCGCATGTAAAATTTTGTGCAATTCCATTGAATGGGAGTGAAGCTATTAATAATTTATATAAACTGCAAAAACCTGTGTTAATGCTCTAGTTAGGGTTACAGCCACAAACGTACGGAAATATGGTGTTAGGGTTTCCAAACCTAACACCCCACCCCAACGCTGCATACATCAACAGGTGTAGGAGTTTTGCCTTGGATTCAGCAGCCCTAATGCTCACCCCATTCCATAAGTAAATAAGCTCAGATGGGTATAGTGTAGGAGAAAGGGGTGAGCACCACAAAATCACCTTTCAGGTGGGAGTTGTGTAACGACAGTCACATTGTTCATGAGGTGGGGTCCCCAAAATGGCTATGTTGAAAACTGGTGCCCAAATGTAAAAATATGGCTGAGTTATGAATAAAACTTGAAAGCCCTATTGAAATACATGGAACTGTATTTACCTTAGTTTCTCATATTGCAGTCGCCGGTTCCAGCAGCAAGACATGTCTTCAATCGGGAGACTGGATCTTGAACCTGGGACCTATTTAGGTGAGTGTGGGGGTGTACTGAGGGGTGGGAGGTGGGGTTGGGGGGCTGATTGGCGAGGGACTGTTTTCCTTTTTTTACAGGTTAAAAAAAAAAATCATAGAGGGACCATTTTCTTATTTTAGCATTTGGCTGCAATGGGAGGGTAGGGAGTGCCACTAGACACTAGGGAGCAACGAAAGAAATACAGGGGATAGCGATCAGGGGATAGGGGTGCCCCTAAACACCAGGGAATTAAAAACTAAAGGGTGAAAGTGATCAGTGGGGGGGGGGTGCCACTAGACATCAGGGTATAAAAGAAAAAATTACTCACCTTGTAATGTTGTTTCTTCAAATGGAGTCTTGATGTAGTCTGACTACTGCAGTGATCTCCAACCTTTGAACTGCCCCGGAGAACAAAGAGTTAACTTTCCATGCAAGGCATGGAACGCTGAGCTCGAGCTCGGTTGAAGCCTCTGTCTGCTGTTGTTTGAACCCCAACCGTCAGATCTTTATGAGCTATACTCACTGGGAGTTCTGTGTAAAAACTGTAAACTCACACTAGCCAACTGGCAACTAAATTTGATAAAAAAGGTTTTTTTCGGTTTCAAAGCAAAAGACTCAAGTCAGGAAACCCAAAAAACAAAACACAACACACACCCAAAATAAAGGAGGGTGAGAAAAAGGGCACCTCTAGGTGCCAACACTGCTCCTGCCCACCCACATCCCAAAAACCAGGTTCTGAGAGGGGAAGGGTCAGAATACATCAAGACTCCATTAGAAGAAACAACATTACTAAGGTGTGTAATTTTTTCTTCAAACAACATGAAGTCTTGATGTATTCTGACTATTGAGACTACTAAGCAGTACCTCCATGGAGGAGGGACAGAACCTACTTTGGGAATAGGCTCTGAAGTACTGCTGTGCCAAACTGAGTATCACTCCTAGCCTGGATATCCAGAGAGTAATGCTTGGTGAAAGTATGGACTGTTTTCCAGGTGGCTGCTTGACAAATCTCTAAGATAGGAATATCCCTGGCAGCAGCCAGGGAAGCAGCTGTACGTTTAGTAGAGTGAGCCCTCAGGCCTGAGGGTGGGATTCTACCCAACTTTTCGTAGCAGAATTGTATACAAGAGACAATCCACCTGGCAATTGATCTTTTAGTGGCAGGTTTTCCCTTACCGACCTCTCCATAAGTGAGGAACAACTGGAGGGAGTCAAACCTGTGACCCTTGGTGCGCTCTATGTAGTAGCTAAGGGCCCTTTTTATGTCCAGGCTGTGCAGCCTCCTCTCTCCAGAGGAGGAATGGTCAGTGAAGAAAACAGGAAGAGACATAGACTGATTAAGGTGGAAATCTGAAACCACCTTAGGCAAAAACTTCCTGTTAGTTCTTAGGACCACTTTATCTCTATGGAAAGAGATGAAATCAAGCTCCACTGACAGGGCTTGCAATTCACTGATGCACCTGGCAGAGGTAATGGCTAACAAAAACACAGTTTTCCAAGTCAAGTACTTAAGCTCTGCAGAGGACAAAGGCTCAAAAGGGGGTTGCATAAGCTGAGCAATGCAAACATTAAGGTCCCAAGCAGGAGCAGGGTCCCTGAAGGGAGGATTGGTGTGCAACAGTCCCTTGAAGAATTTGCAAAATACAGGATGGGCTGAAAGAGCAGAGGGCTTGCTTACTGACAAAAAAGCAGAAACAGCTGCCAAATGTACTTTGAGTGTAGCTGGTCTGAGTCCCAAGCCATTGAGATGAACCATATAGTCCAGGACTGTAGGCAACCCAGCAGACTCTGGAGAAATATGCTTACCAGAGCACCAAATAGTGAACCTTTTCCATTTGGAGTTGTAAGTCTTTCTGGTGGAAGGCTTTCGAGAAGCCTTTAGAATATCCAGGACACCTTGAGAGAGGTGCAGATCAGCAAAATAACGCTTGAAGAGCCAAGCCTTGAGATTGAGAGATTTGAGATTCGGATACCAAACCCTCCCCTGAGAGGATGTCAACAGGTTGTAATTCCTGGGAAGACACAGGGGAAGGTGGATTGCTAAGGACAGCAACAGTGGGTACCAGGGCTGTCTGGCCCAGTCTGGAGTGATCAGAATCACTTTGCAGGGTTGAGACCTGATCTTGACTAGTACCTTGAACAGGAGAGGGAAGGGGAAGCATACAGGAACTTCCCTTCCCAATTGAGTACCAGAGCATCCAGGGGGACTGTGCCCAATACTGGGGGTCTGCAGCAAAAGAGAGGAAGTTGGTGATTGTCTGGGGCTGCAAAAAGATCTATCTGAGGAGTGCCCCATCTGGAGAAAATCACTTTCAAAACTAGGGGATCTAGGGACCATTCGTGGTGGCCCTGAGATATCCTGCTGAGAGCATCTGCCAGGACATTGTCCTTCCCTGGGAGGTGAACTGCTGTGAGAGAAGTTTGCAGGGAATAGGCCAGAGACCACAACTTCATTGCTTCTGTGCACAAGGCCGTAGACCGAGTGCCCCCTTGCTTGTTGATGTACCACATTGTGGTGGTATTGCCTGTTCTGATCTGGACTACTTTGTTCTGAACAGACTTGGAAAAAGCTTGTAGTGCCAGAAACACTGCTCTGAGTTCCAAGAGACTGATGTGAAGCAGAGATTCTTGAGGTGACCACAGTCCTTGGGTGGTAAGATCCCCCAAGTGGGCTCCCCAGCCCAAGAGGGAGGCGTCTGTGGTGAGGATTAGAGAATGAGACTGAGTGACAAAAGGAACTACTTGCCTTAAACTGTCCTGATCCTGCCACCATTGCAAAGCCTGGATCAGGGTTCGAGTCACTGGGACTAGTTTGGTCAGGGAATCCTTTCTCTGGGACCAGAAGGTTCTCAAGTGGAACTGAATGTCTCTCATCTGAAATCTTGCCCCCTGGACCACTGCTGTAGAGGCTGCCATGTGGCCCAGGAGCTGCAAGAAGTGCCTTGCTGGTCGATACACCTGAAGGGTGAAAGAAGAGGCCAGTTCTATTAGTGTCCTTGCCCTGTCCAGGGGAAGGAATGCCTTTGCTCTTATTTTATCCAGCTCCGCTCCTATAAAGGTGAGGAGCTGCACTGGCTCTAGAACTGACTTTGGAGGGTTTAGAAGGAACCCTAAGGAAGTGAGCAGTTGCTGAGTTATCTGAAGATGTGACTTGACTTGGTCTAGAGACTGACCTACTATGAGCCAGTCGTCCAGGTATGGAAAGATGGAGATCTTTTTTCTCCTTAGGAAAGCAACCACTACTGCCAGGCACTTTGTGTACACCCTTGGGGCTGATGTTAGACCAAGGGCATTACTCTTGAATTGATAGTGGCCTGAGGGCAACTCGAACGGAGGTACTTTCTGTGGGAGCACCTGATGGGAATGTGAAATAGGCATCCTTGAGGTCCAGGGAGGCTAGCCAGTCCCTGGCCTTAGAGAGGGCAAATTATTCCCAGAGTCACCATTTTGAATTTTGGCTTTAAAAGGTGCTTGTTTAGGTATCTCAGATCCAGGATGGGCCGCCATTCTCCTGTCTTTTGAGGTTAGGAAGTACCTGGAGTACAATCCTTTGCCCCTGTGTAGGGTAGGAACCTTCTATGGCTCTGAGAGCCAAGAGGGAAGAAACCTCTGCCTCTAGGCAAGGGCCTCGAAGGATTTGCAGGTGGAAAGGATCTGGTTCTCATCTTGAGAAATTTTTGAAGCTGAGAACCAGTCCCTGAGCTTATACTTCCAGGACCCACTTTGTCTTATGTTAAAGACTTCCAGTCCTGGACAAAGTAAGCCAGCCTGCCCCTACAGGTAGTGGAGAATCAGCCTGGGCAGATCCATCAGGGTGTCTGCTTCAGTAGGGACTTTAGGCTGAGGGGTGGAAGCAGGTCTGCTCATACCCCGTCTGCCTCTCCCTCTAAAGAACCCCCTCTGAGCAAAAGCAGAAGAGGAGGCCTGGGCTTGGTAAAAAGGCCTATGAAAAGGCCTGCCCCTGCCCCTGCCCCTGGAACGCTGCCTCTGAGGAGTGGCTTGCCTTTCTTTGGCCTGAGCACTTCTGTAGGTGGTCCTGTACTCGTCCATTTTCTTCATGTAACTCTCTGTCTGCTCCCCAGACAGAGAATTACCAATGACAGGAAAATCCATGGCCTTAGCCTGGGTATCCTGTGACAAGCTAGTACATCTGAGCCAAGCCATCCTCTGAAGGGCCACAGATGTAGCCATGACTCTAGATGAAACATCACTGGAGTCCATAACAGCATGAAATTGCACCTTGGATGCCTCAATCCCACCCACAGCCACCCGCTCCAGCTCCTTGGCAAGCTGGTCAGGGGCCTGTTTAGCTAGAGCCATCACAGTGTTCCACCTGGACTTCTGATATCTAGCTGTGTAGGCCATATAGTTAGCCTGCCTGAGTCCCAAAGATGCTGCCATGTACTGTTTCTTTGCCATGGCATCAATCCTCCTGGAGTCCTTGTCTGGGGGGTGTGAAGCCAAGGGAATATTTGCCTTATCACAGGCAGCAGCCTGCACTACCCCAACATGGTTGCATTGCTGGGAAAGGAACTCCGTGTCTGAGCCTGTAAGAGTATACCTCTTGTCCATTCTTCTGTCCACAGGAGGTATGGAATTAGGAGTTTTTAGAATTTTAAATGTCTGTTTCCCAAAAGATTTATGGAGGGGAATAGACAATCTCCTGGATTCTGGGATGTCCATCATCTCAACAAAATCAGACTCCTGATCCTCTACTGCTTCTTCCATAGGAAGCTGGAGGGTTTCAGCCACTTTCTTGTAAAACATAAAGTGGGAAGGGGACTCAGAAAGCCTAGGAGGAGAAACGCCTGAAGGTCTGTCTGGGGAGATATCCGGGTCAATAGGCACATCCAGACTTTCATAATCACCATCATCATCATCTTCATACTCTCCCTCCTCCTCGTCCGGTTCATAAAATTCTTCTAAAGTATAATCCGAACCGGGAACCGACCAACCGAGCCCTGACCGATGGTGCGGTTCGGCCGGAACCAGTTAGCGACTGAACTATCCTTATCGCTTTGGCTATCTCATCAGCGGTCGGAGAAAGAACTTGTGGATCCGAACCGGATGATTTATCCCTTCTTTTCTTTTAACCGGAACCGACTCCTCAGAATCGGTTCTCCTTTTGCCCGAAGAAGTTTCACCCTGGTCAGAGGGCACTCCTTCTGCTTCAGTCGGAACCGAACCGGGCTGGCCATCCAGGTCAGCGGACTTCTCGGCCTCCCTTTCCCTCAGTCTACCTACTCTCTTATCCAGGGTAGCTCTGGGAAAACTTTTACAAATTTGGCAGTCTGAATTGAGGTGGTCAAACCCCAGACAATAAACACAGGTGGTGTGGGGGTCAGCCTTAACAAAGGCTTCCCCACACACACTACAGTGTTGAAACCCAGTGGGCCCATTTTTTTTCTTGGGTTTTCAGACATGGCCAATCCTAATCCAAAACTTACCCTTTTTTCGGCAATCCGCTAGGCAAGACACCCCTATCGGTTCCTGACCATGTTACGGGTCTTGGAAAAAAACGTAATGAAATCCGTTTTTTTTTTAGAACCGATACGGACCGGTTACCACTCTAATAAAGACAGAAGTTTTTTACACAAACCTGATCGGTTCAAACTGAACCGATCCAATGTTTACAAGTTCCACACAGAAAACTAATATAGAAAACCTATCTAGTACTCACGGTACCACAGACAGAGACTTAAACCGACAGGTTAGAAGCAGAAATTCGGTTGAAACTGATCGAAAAAACGACACTTTAAACGACTTTTTCTGAACCGAGTGAAGGAGAAATCTCCGGAGCGACTGTTCAGTGAGGCAGAGTAAAGAATCTGACGGTTGGGGTTCAAACAACAGCAGACAGAGGCTTCAACCGAGCTCGAGCTCAGCATTCCATGCCTTGCATGGAAAGTTAACTCTTTGTTCTCCGGGTCAGTTCAAAGGTTGGAGATCACTGCAATAGTTAGAATACATCAAGACTTCATGTTGTTCGAAAAACAGAAATAACAGGGGCAGCGATCGGAGGGTGGGGGGTGCCACTAGACACCATGGAATACATAACTAAATATCAGGGACAGTGATCAGGGGGTGTTGCTAGACACCAGGGAAAGGGTGACTCACCACTCACACTGCAGCCGGCACTACCCTTTCAGCTGCAGCTGCAAAAGTAAAGAAATTCCTACTGTTTTATACAGGGGGTAGCACTCCTTTCACTAAGCTGGGCACCCAGCATTGATGTTGTTTGATAGGCTGTTTGATACCCTACTGATCATGTTCAGAACCAAACTTTCAAATCCTTATAACTTGGAAATGGATATTAATATTTTTCAACTAAACCATTTATGAAAGGCACCATTCTGGAGCAATCTCTTTCTTCCCTGAAACTTTCAGACCAAAATTCCCAGCTGTCTGAGTTGTAGGTGATGACAAAACAAACAAAACACAAGGAAAAAAATACTCCCATTTTCACAAAAAATGCACTATCCAGATCTCGGAATCTGCACATCCGTCTGGAACGAAACTTGGCAAATCAAGGCACCTTGCCCTCTAGATGGCGTATGCAAACATCCGTGCAATTCTGTTGAACAGGGGTTAAACTATTAATATATTTATTTAGAAAATGGGCAAGTGAAAAGCTGCACTCTGACTGGCTAAAAGACCCTAGCACCGGTGTTGTTATTTCTTAACATCCGGTAAAAAACAAGTGCCAATTCGAAGTGCCCCATCACTTAAGAGTATTCTTCGGCACCCTGAATTTTCAAAGACACAAGCTGCCATTTTTGTGCAGTCACTTAGCAATGGAAGTTATCCCCCCCACCCCAGCACTGCTCGGTGCCGTCCCCCAACACAACACATCAAACACTCTAACGCTCTGTAACTTAGAGTGTGTGCCATTTGGCACAGAAAGACACATTTTCCCACAGCCACTTCTGCTGTGAAAAACTGGTCTCCTGACACAGTGGTGCTGCGCCGATCCGGTCCGCCCGTCCGCGTGCTAGACAATCATCAACTTCAGCAGTTCCAATGCTGAGCTCTTGAGACACAGAAACAGGACAGGAAACATAGCAAATACTTCTTTTTAACTTGATGACTTATCTCTCCACTCCATGTCTCACAGTCCCCTAAACAGCAACCAAGAAAAAAAAAAAAATTACAGTTCTTTACCAACACTGCTGAATAACTCAGGAATAAATCAGACCAGGAAGGCAGGAAACCAGAGAAACAGAAAGTACCTTGTCTGCTGAGTAACTCAGGGGTAAACTGAAACTGGAGCAGTAAAGGAGGAAACCGGAGAAACAGTAAAATAAAAATGGGCAATCTGTTGTAAATTTGGGCAGGTGCAATCATAAGACTTTCCTGTCATGTTTGTTATAAATCTGAGCAGGCACTACAATAAGACATTCCTGTCATCTTCCCTATTAAAAAAAAAACAGTTGTCAAACACTGCAGTGCCCTCTACTGGCAGATATACCAGTAGAGGGATTACTTTATCCAGCAATCACATTCATTTTTGTTTACTTTAATATTTTATTTTTCTAAATCCCATTTAAAATGTCACATGTAGCCCATTTTCTAAGCGCAATAATTCTCTCCAGGGTGGGCGTTATGGGATATAACAGACCTTCAAGGGGCTATAAGGCCCTGGGCAGTCTATATATATATATTTATATATACAGTAGTACAGTGGTGAGGTAGCGCCACTGTAGCTAGGGTTGAGTAGGCTGTTTAGTGTTAAACCCCTAACTTTGCACCTGTTCAACTGAACTGCATGAAATTTTGCATGCGTGCTTTGAGAGTAAGGTCACTTGATTTACCATGTTTCATTCCAGTGAGATGTGCAGATTACGAGATCTGGACAGTGCATTTTTAGAAAAAATTGTTTTTTTTTGGTCATCACCATCAGCCCAGACGGTCTGGAATTTTGGTCTGAAATTTACAGGGTAGAGAGGACGTGCCTTTCGTTGGTTTGGTGAGAAAATACTAATCCATTCCCATATTAAAAGGATTTGATGTTTCGGTTCTGAGCATACTCAGTAGGGTCTTTTGGATAGATGTTTGATACCCTACTCAGCATACTCAGAACTAAAATTTTATTGAATTAAATGTAACCAAAAATCTTCCGTATAGTGGTCTGCGGCTATCAGGACATTAAAAAAATATTCATTTTGCTAATTATCTCAAGATGTTTGACATAACAAAACAGGTGGCAAATATCGAGTGTGCACAATCTATGTAACAGCTGCAATCACAATCATAATACAGGAACAAGAAATTTGCCGCACACACACATGTGAACAATCCATTAAGGCCAACATTATTGCAGAAGACCATACAAAGTAAAATGAGAGCATGGCTACAAAACAACAAAAAAAATGCTGCATTTTGGCATTATTCAACTGAAGTAGAACATGCTTGTGAGCTGATTCTATGACTCTCAATTGCATAACCACCCGGTCACTAAAATCGAAACTGATGAACCAGCATCAATATGCTGTGAATGCAAATAGAAACACTGATTGAAATAGTGTTAAGTACAAAATATAACATTACTGTGACTGATCACAATTTGGAGAAACCAGGAAGGTAACTTACAGATTAATGTTTACTTCATTACAATGCATACTGTGCTTCTCACAACTCGGAATAAGAGGTTGTACTAGTATGAATAACACTCAGACATTCACGAATATAAAAATGAAACTGTGTTTCACGCTTTTGAAAATTATGAATGTATCATGATTAATAGCTTACTGCACTTATTACCTAGTGTATTGCACAGCAGGTCAAGATCAATCAATCAATCAATTAAACTTTATTTAACCAGGCGTAAACACCATTGAGCAAGCTCATTTTCAAAGTGGTCCTGGACAACAATGTAATACACATTCTCAAATAAAATGGACAATAACAAGGCATTATACATGTGAAGGATAATTTAGGCCTATACATACAGAACTAACATAGATAGCATCAGTTATAAATCATAACAGAATGAGGGAAAGGGGAAGAGGAGAGAGTATGTGAGGAGGGAGAGAGAGAGAGGAAGAATGGCGAGGACCGGGAGAAGTGTAGGTGGGCTAATAAGTGCTGGGTACCCCCTATTGGGGAGGTGGGCTAATAAATGCTGGGAACCCCCTAATGGGGCTATGAGTCGAGACAGACTCTGTAACGAGGGATTCATGGAAGATGTGCGTCATTACCTACATGGTGTGAAACTGAACGTTGCCAGCGCACTTTGTCCACAGTTCTAAACTCAAAACAGTGGGTTAAAAGAAAAAATTACTTACCATAGTAATGTTGTTTCTTCTATTGGAGTCTTGCTGTATTCTGACAACATGCAGTTAGCCCGACCGGTTCAACTGCCCTGGAGAACCAAGAGTTAAACTCTATGCAAATGCATAGAACGTTGAGCTCAAGCTCAGTTTTCAAACCACTGTCCTCGGTATGTTCTAGTAACTGATCAGATTCTATGAAGCGAACTAGTTTAATATGTATGTAATGGCCAAAACTAAGCCTAAACAGGACTCCAACGGGGCAACATAAGGAAACAAAACCAAAGGGCATATGAAAGACTCAAGTCACAGAGAAAACCATTACCACTAATGGTTTAAACCATAAAGTTGCTGCAGAAGAGCCACCCTTCCCCAGGTTCTGAAGGGAAGGTAGGGTGGAAGGTCAGAATACAGCAAGACTCCATTAGAAGAAACAACACTACTATGGTAAGTATTTTTTTCTTCAAACAACATGAAGTCTTGCTGTATTCTGACAATATGCAGACTACAAAGCAGTGCCCCCAGGAGGTGGGCACAGAACCTATTTGGGGAATAGGCTCTGCAGCACTGCTGTGCCAAACCTGGCATCACTCCTTGCCTGAATATCCTGGCTGTAATGCTTAGTAAATGTATGGAGAGACTTTCAGGTGGCAGACTTACATATCTCAAGCAAGGGGACTTCCCTGGCAGCCGCCAGGGAGGCCACAGTGCCTCTGGTAGAGTGGGCCCTAAGACCTGCTGATAGGTCCTTACCCAGCTTACTGTAGCAGAACTGGATACAGGCCACAATCCAATTGGCTATAGTCCTTTCTGCAGCTGGCCTGCACTGACCAACTTCCCCATAAGTAAGAAAAAGCTGGGAACAATTCTTCTTGAGCTCTTTTGTCCTGTCCATATCATAGCTAATAGCTCTTTTAACATCCAGGCTGTGTAGCCTGCGTTCACCTGAACTAGAGTGATCTGAGAAAAATACAGGCAAAGTAATAGATTGGTTCAGATGAAAATCAGAAACCACCTTAGGGAGGAATTTCCTGTTAGTTCGGAGCACAATCTTATCCCTGTGAGGTGAAATTTAGTTGGGCTCCACAGACAAGGCCTGAAGCTCACTGATTCTTCTAGAAGAAGAGATAGCCACTAGAAAAACAGATTTCCAAGTTAGAATCTTGAGTTCTGAAGAGAACATAGGTTCGAAAGGAGGCTGCATAAGCTGACCTATACATATGTTCAGGTCCCATGCAGGAGCAGGTTCCCTATGTGGGAGATGAAGATGCAACAACCCCTTAAAAAACAGCAGAAAGGTGTACCTTCAGTGTAGATGGCTGTAAATGCAGAGACTGAAGGTGGACCAGATAGTCCAGAAGCTGCGGTACTGCAGCTTGCTGTGGATCCAAATCCTTCTGTGCACACCAGATGGAAAATCTTTTCCATTTAGAGGAATAGGTTTTTCTGGTAGCAGGCTTTCTGGCACCTTTCAGAATATCCAGGACAGATTGAGACAGTTGTAAATCTGCATATTCTAGGTCTTCAAGAGCCAAGCTATGAGGTGAAGGGATTGAAGATTGGGGTACATTATCCTGCCCTGAGAGGATGTCAATGATTGTACCTCTTGGGTACAGAAATCGGTTTGGTCACTGACAGTGACAACAGCATCGAGTACCATGGCTGTCAGGCCCAGTCTGGGGCTATGAGAATCATTGTGGCAGACTGAGACCTCAATTTGACCAGGACTTTGGCTATCAGAGGAAAGGGAGGAAAAGCATAAAGGAACCTGTTTGACCAGTCCAGAAGGAGAGCATCCAGCATCCTGGAGTGGAGGCCTGCCACAGACCAGTCAGCCTCACCTCAGCAGTGGGGAAGATCATGGAAGCACTATTGAAGGAGAGATTGGTGGAACATCTGGTTGTCAATGGACCACAGGACCCAAGGCAGCATGGTTTCACCAGGGGGAGGTCATGTCAGACCAACCTCATTGAATTTTTTGACTGGGTGACTAGGGAGATGGATCAGGGGAGGACAGTGGACATGGCCTATCTGGACTTCAGCAAGGCCTTTGACACTGTGCCACATAGAAGACTATTACACAAACTGGGGAATATGGGTGTGGGCAGGACAGTAGTGTGGTGGGTAGGTAACTGGCTGGGCGGCAGGACACAGAGGGTGGTGGTAAATGGCTGTCACTCCACAGAGGGAAGAGTGACCAGTGGGGTACCATAGGGATCAGTGCTGGGACTGGTTCTATTCAACATCTTCATCAGTGACATTGCGCAGGACCTAGAAGGCAGAAATTCACTGTTCATTGATGACACAAAGCTCTGTAACAGAGTAGACACACCAGAGGGTGTAGACAGAATGAGAAGGGACCTGCAGAAACTTGAAGAAGGGTCAGGGGTTTGACAGTTGAAATTCAATGCAAAGAAGTGCAAGATAATGCATATGGGGCACAAAAACCCTGGCACAATATATCAGTTGGGGGGTGAGGATATAGCATGCACCAAGCAGGAAAGGGATCTTATGGTTATCATCTCTGATGACCTCAAGGTAGGGAAACAGTGTGACAAGGCAGCAGGTAAAGCAAATAAGATGCTGGGATGCATAGGCAGTGGCATCACCAGCAGGAAAAGGGAGGTCATAATTCCATTATACAAGACACTAGTGAGGCCCCACCTGGAGTACAGTGTACGGTTCTGGAGACCTTACCTACGTAAGGACATAGACAGGATAGAGACGGTTCAGAGGAGGGCAACAAAGATGGTGCATGGATTGCATCACAAGTCCTACAAGGACAGGTTGAAGGAACTGAACATGTACTCCCTGGAGAAGAGGAGAGAGAGAGGGGATATGATAGAGACATACAAGCATCTTACAGAGAGGAACAGGGTGCAGGAATACACTATTTTTAAGCAAAAAAGATGTTCCAGGACTAGGAGGCATGGGATGAAGTTGGAGGGAGGATGATTCACAGGAAACTTGAGGAAGAATTTCTTCACAGAACAGGTGGTGGACAAGTGGAACACCCCACCAGAGGAAGTGGTGGGGGCTGAAACAATCACGGGATATAAGAATGCATGGGATAGACATAAAGGAATTCAGGAGGTCAGGGGTAAGGGGCAACAGACTTCTAGGAAAACATAAACTGAACTTACAAGCTCAAATGGGCAGACTGGGTGGGCCATAGGCCCTTATCTGCCGACACTGTCTATGTATCTATGTATCTAATACAGAGGTAACTGGTAATTGTCTGGGGCTGCAAAGAGATCTATCTCTGGAACCCCACCTCCTGAATACTGAAAGAAGGACCTACTTGTTCAAGGTCCATTCGTGATGGCCCTGGCTGATTCTGCTGAAAGCATCTGCCAGTACACTGTCCTTGCCTGGCAAGTGAACTGCTAACAGTGACATGCTGAGAGAATATGCCAGCTTCCAAATCTTGATGGATTCTGTGCAAAGCAGGGAGGATCTTGTTCCTCCTTGCTTGTTGATGTAGTACATGGTGGTGGTGTTGTCTATCCTGACCTGTACCATCTTGCCCTGTAGGAGACTGGCAAACTCCTGAATAGCCAGGAACACTGATCTGAGCTCCAGAAGACTGATGTGCAAGAGAGACTCCTGAGGGAGCCATGTACCGTGTGCAGTGTGGTCCCCCAGGTGGACACTGCAGCCCAGGAGAGAAGCATCCGTTGTCAGCACCAGAGAGGGTTCCTGAGGGAGAAAAGGAACCCCCACTCAGAGGTTGTCCATCTCCTGCCACCACTGAGGAGCTAAAAGAAGGGTGGGAGACACTGGAATCAGTTTGGACAGAGAATCAATTTTTTGACACCAGAAGGATCAGAGGTGGAACTGAATGTCCCTCATCTGGAACCTGGCTCCCAGGACCACAGCTGTGTTGGAGGCCATGTGTCCTAGAAGCTGTAAAAAGTACCTTGCCGGACGAGGAACTCGAACCTGAAAGGATTCTGCCAATTCTATGAGGGTCTGCGCCCTTGCAGAAGGCAGAAAAGCCCTTGCCTGAATGGCATCCAGCTCTGCCCCTATAAACTCTAGTATATGTACTGGGGTTAAGACAGACTTCTGATGATTTACCAAAAACCCCAGAGAGCGAAGAGTGTCCTGAGTGAGTTTTAGGGCTTCTGTGACCTGCTGGGGGGATTGACCCACCAACAGCAAGTCGTCCAGATAGGGGTAAACTGAAACCCCTTGTCTTCTGAGGAATGCCACCACTACTGCCAGACATTTTGTAAACACTCTTGGTGCAGATGTCAGGCCGAAGGGCATAGCCCTGAATTGGTAGTGGCCTGAAGGCAGTTGAAATCTGATATATTTTCTGTGAGACTGTCTGATGGGGATGTGGAAGTAAGCATCCTTTAGGTCTAGGGATGCCAACTAGTCCCCTTGCTTGAGAGTAGGTAGAATGGTTGTCAGGGTTGTCATTTTGAATTTTGGCTTTGTAAGATGCCTGTTCAGGAATCTGAGATCCAGAATGGGCCGCCACTCCACATTTTTCTTTGGCGCCAGGAAGTACCTTGAGTACAGTCCTTTTTTCCCTGTGCTGATGTGGCACAGGTTCAACTGCTCTTGACTGAAGAAGTGTGGAAACCTCTGCCTCCAGCTGAGCTGTTTCTGCAGTGCTGGAAGGTCTGAAAATTCTTGCTGACAGTTTTGGAGGCACATTGAAAGTGAGAACAAGTCCCAGACCCACCATCTCCAGGACCCATTTGTCTGAAGTAATGGAATGCCAAGCCTGGAAATAGTGTGTCAGCCTGCCCCCAACAGGATAAGGGGAGGCGGTCCAAACAGAGCTATCAGGGTGTCTGTTTCGCTGGGGTAGCAGACTGGGTGGTGGAGGCGGCCCTGCCAGCACCCCTCCTGCCCCTCCCTCTAAAGAACCCCCTGGGTTGCTGGTAAGAGGGAAAAGCTTGGGCCTGGCCTGCTGCTTCTGAGGAGTGTCAGCCTTCTCTTTTGCTGAAGCACTCCTGTATGCCACTCTGTACTCATTCATTTTCTTCATACATGCCTCAGTCTGTTGCCCAAACAGAGAGTTCTGGACAAGGGGAAAATCCATGTCATTATTCTGCGTGTCCTGGGAAAGGTTAGTACACCTGAGCCAGGAAGAATGCTTGAAGGATACAGCAGAAACCATAGCCCTGGAATCTGCATCATTGGAGTCCACAGCCCTGTGGAACTGGGATTTAAATGCTTGTACCCCCTTAATGACCAACTCCTGAAGGTCAGCAGAAAATTCAGGAGGGGTCTTTTTAGCTAGTTGTTCGACAGCCTCCCAAAGGGACTTCTGATACCTGGAGGCATAAGCCATATAGGAGGCTTGCCTGATACCCAAGGAAGATGCCAGGTACCCTTTATTGGCAAGAGAATCCACCTTCCTGGAATCCTTGTCGGGGGGGGTGAGAGGCCAGAGGAATGCCAGCCTTCTTGCAGGCTGCAGATTGAACTACCCCTACATGGCTACAATGACTAGCTAGAAAGTCAGTGCCATTGCCAGCCAGAAGGTACTTCCTGTCCATCTTCTTATCTAAAGGAGGGACAGAACTAGGGGTTTGGAGGATCTTTAAAGTCTGCTTTTTAAGGGACTTATGAATGGGAATCAAAAGTCCCTGGGATACAGGAAGATCCATAATCTCCTTGTAATCCTCTTCCTCATCATCCTCCTGCCTGGCCTCTTGAACAGAGAGCTGCAGGGTCTCATCCACCTGCCTCATAAAAGCAAAATGGGAGGTAGCCTCAGAGACAGCCTAGGGGATTCGTACTGAGGATGGTCAGGGGAGACCTCAGGGTCAATGAGTTCCTCTTCATCCTGCTCCTCCTCCTCCTCCTCCTCCTCATATTCAAAAAAGTAGTACTCCTCAGGATCAATGTGTCCTGAAGGAGTTGAACCAGTATCCGGAACAGTTGACTGCCCAGACGGTACCTGCAACGGTTCGTCAAACCCAGATTGCAAAGACTGCACTATACAGATGGCCTTTGCAATTTCATCCACGGTTGGAACCAAGACGATTGCTTATGCGGTTCTGAACCGGAGCATTTGGCTTTCTTCGACGGTGTGGGTTCAGAAGCAGACTCCGAGCGTCGTTTAGCTGTCGACAGTTCACCATAGCTTGAAAGGTTGGTTGTAGGATCAGAAGGTTCGGTAGAACCAGAACCGACCTCAGCAGTCTTGTCCATTCTTTCCTTCAGTTTACCGAGGCGCCTGTCCAAAGTAGACTGAGGGAAGTTCTTACAAATATCACAGTCTGTTTGTAAGTGGTTAAAACCCAAACAAGACAGACAAACCAAATGTGGATCAGCTTTTGCAAAATGCTCCCCACACTCAGTACAATGCTGAAACCCAGTGGGACCATTTTTTCTCTTGGGTTTCTGTGACATAACCCTAAAATTTGGAGCTTAACCCAGTGGCTTAGTTAGGCTGGTTAAGCAAGAATCAAATACCTACTTTATCCGCAGTGGCTTAGTTAGGCCAGGATAAAGAATTAAAGAATAAGAAAATTACCCCTGAAGGCTTAGTCAGGCCGGGTAATAGAGAAGACAAAGTTTGAACTGGCCAATGGTTTAGCGCCAGCCAAAAATGAACCGAGAGCCCCCAGTTCTGGTCAGGACTTTGCACCGGTATCCCAATACAGTGAAAATTTAGATAAACAGAGATTTAGAAGTTCGGCCCCCTCACGGTCACGGAACCGATCGAAAACTGAACACTTACCCAACCTAGGAAACGTGAGCTTTACCGAAGACAGCGGTTTGAGAACGTTACTAAAATAAAACAACAAAGTGGTTTGAAATAAACAGTCGAACTACGCTAGACCGAATGCAGCGAGGAGAAATCTCCGAGGCGACTTCACTGGTGAGCAGAGAAAAGAATCTGATCAGTTACTAGAACGTACCGAGGACAGTGGTTTGAAAACCGAGATCGAGCTCAACGTTCTATGCATTTGCATAGAGTTTAACTCTTGGTTCTCCAGGCAGTTGAACCGGTCGGTCTAACTGCATATTGTCAGAACACAGCAAGACTTCATGTTGTTTGAACCTGTAGTACTGTTAGTACTAGCCACATATATTATTCTTCTTAGCTGTAAGCACATAGGTTCACTGAAATCAAAGCAATTCTCCTTTAAGTGCACCAGAGTGCCCACCCCCAGTACCACGTATTTATCCCCCTTCCCTCCAGGTTACCTGCCCGGAGATTTCGGCCAATATACTATAAATGTTAAATGTCATGTTTATAGCAGCAGTCATAAAATAACTATCTTGAAAATTTGGGGTCAAAAATAAATAATTAAAAAATAGAGTGAATGTGTGAAAAGTGAATGTGTAAAGAGTGTATGTGCCAGGCCCTGCACTTCTGTAGGCAGATGGAGTCTTCCCATGGCACAGGGCCCAAAGGGCTCTGCATATCTGCACCTGCTTACTCAGGTCCTGATGGGACCTGTGCGAATGAGGATACAATTCCACTATCTCAAAAAGAAAGGAAATTATTTGCAAAAAACTCTGTTAATGCAGTAGGTAGGGTAACTTAATGCCACAAAAGTAGGGAAATGCGGCATTTGCGTTTCCAACCCTAACTCCCCTCTCCTACACCCAAGCAGCTAAAAAGAAAAAAAAACATTATTGTTTCAGGTCTCCAGAGTCTTAGGGAATCAGTAGTGGGGTTGTCAACCCTAATGCTCACCCAATTCCCTGAGCAAACAACATCTCTCATGATCTCCTTTCTTCAAGCAGGACCCTGCGTGAAGGAAGCTACAAGAAATTGTGTTGGCAACATGTGGTGAGATACACTTATCTACCTGTGAATAGTGTACCACTATGAGACACTGGCTTGGAGCTGTACCTTGTGCTTCGGACTAGAGGCTACATGCTGGGGGGAGGGGTTAGCATTAGGGTTGACAACTCCAAGGAAGACCCCATCACTGATTTGCCAAGACTCCAGCAACCCAAACCCTAATGTTTTTTCCTTTTGCTGCTTTGTGTGGGGGGGAGGACCCTAATTCCACATTTCACTATTTTTGTGGCATTAAGTTACCCTAACTGATGCATTAACAGAGTTAGACTGCATTGGGGTTTCTTTAAAAAAGGACATTTTCAAATGCTTATAACATGGACATGTTAGACTTTAAGACAGTAAGATTTGGCAAGCATCATCTCAGTCCTACTGTCTACTAATATGGTAAGTTTTATAGACATCCGTTCGTCCGTTTTAGATTCATAATGTTGAATTAATGTTCTGAACCAAACTTTTGGCTCAATTATAGGAAAAACACTACAAGTAGTTATGTTATAAAACTTAGAAGTTTGTTAGACGTTTTGGAGGAATAGGTCCTTTTTTGTAGTTTAGTGAAAAAAGTTCATTTGTTTTGTTGTTAGTAACAATATTTGTTCGCACATGCTCAGTTCACTGAAAAAATAGCTAAAACAAAATCCATACAAGAGATACAGTTTGAAACTTACAGGTCTGCTAGATGTTATGGAAAAATGGGTCAGTTTAGTGAAAAAATATGAACTGATTTTTAAGATATTAATTATTTTTCGCACATGCTCAGTTCACTGAAAAAAAGCTAAATATCGTATTTCATCAAATAGAAGCCACTCTCGAATAAAAGCCACCCTCAAATACAAGCCGCAGCTTCTAGTTAGCAGTATTTTACTCATGAGACATGAACAGGCACATATCCCTTGAGCGAACGCTCATTTTCAAGGGACACCTTGGCAACAAAGGATATTACAATAATTTCTTAATTAGGGTTGAAGTCAGGTCAGTTTAAACACTGGGGTTGGGGCTCTGTGATTATTATCTATATTAACAGGATCATTACTGCAGTTTTTTCCTAAACTGATTGTCTTTTACTTATTTTAATCTGAAGTAGACAGATAACAATAAACTAGGTCAAATCCTGGATGTGTAATATTTTATTTTTAGCACAAAAATTTGATTTGTAGAACAAGCCACTCTCAGATACAAGCTGCCACTGAATATAAGTCACAGGTAAAAATACACAATTTTAATAAAAGCTATGCAAAGTAGCATTCAAATATATTTTTTCTACAAAGATACTTATTCTCCTTGCACAGAGCAGGCTGACTCCCTTCAGATGTGGCCCCGCTGCTCCTCCCCACATCAGCGACCACCCCCTAAGGACTCCCCTGTCAGTCATATTCCCCTATGAATTGCTTTCCATGGTGGGGCCAGAAGGGGGGAGGGCCATCCTTTCCCAGAGACTCTCATCCAGTTGATGCTGACAAGGGTCCTGGAGGTGGCTCATGTAACAGGCAGCATGCTAAGTGTCATGTAAGAGGCAGCATGCCACGTGTCATATACACCTGCCCTGCCATCCATTTTCCTCTGCTTTTTTCTCCCTTCCCCACAGATGAAGAATACATATTGGTGTGTGTGTGTGTGTGGTGGCATGCACACAACGCAGAGTCCCGCGGCGCACTCCCCGCACTCCTTCTGCAGACCCACACAACCACCAGGCCTCTGCCTAGTGGCAGTCTTGCAGAAAAGCCAACAAACCCTCTCTTCCCAGGAGAGGAAAGCAGTCCATTGGACACTCGACCCTCCCCCCCCCCACTGGCCACCAGCAATCTGAGACAGCTTCGGATGCAGGGTCACTGGCATGGCAGGTGGTAGCTCAACTGTTGCACCGCTAGGATGGTCTGTATTTACGTATCTTTAATTTATAAATAAAGTGTTTGCACAGGAATCCATCATAAATGTTTTTGAAATTCTACCTGCAGCACAAATGGTTTTAACATCTACACAAAGGTTTCCAGAATATTCATACTGCAGTACGGTCTTCAAAATCTACATGCAGCACGAGGGTTTTCAAATCTGTGTGCTACATGATGGTTTCCGAAATCTTCATGCTGCCTTATGGTTTTTAAAATCTTCTTGCTGCACAATGGTTTTCACAAAACAGAAATCCTACATGAAGGTTTTGAAAATATTCTGGCTGTGTGACTCTTCTTTTTTAAATCTATATGATGCATGCTGGCCCACCGGCTCAGTGGTAGAGCTACCACCTGTGATGCCAGCGACCTTGGTTCGGGAACAGACCCTGGCTGTCAGAGGGCGAGCTGGGGGAGGAGGACTGAGCATCCTGTGGACATCTCTCTTCCTCCTCTGGGGGTGGGGGGGTGACCACTTGGTACATGATTTGTCTCTGCCCGAGGATGGGGGCCACTGTGACCAATACCACATCATTGGGGAGGTGTGCCGGACATTTGCGCCTCAGTGTGATGACGTCATTGTACATCATGCCCCAGAGATTACTTCTTTAAAAAATCCTGATGGCACTCCATTCATGATGCCCCGTTCCTCAACTGCATGCAATGCTGCCAGGGTGCTCAGTCAGTGACTGAACAAGCAGTCTCTGTCAGTATGACTTGGTCCTGTGGCTCCACCCTGAGGGGGTGGGCAAGCCAGGGAGGCTCTGCCAGTGCCATGTTCGCTGGGACCTGTGTTCAGGCTTCCATGGGGGCTTGGTCCATCTGACAGACCTGCTCATTGGGGGCAAGCCTGGGTGGATCGCAGCTCCGGGCATGCCTCGGTGGTGGGCCATCACTGGGAGGAGTGGCAGCCAAGCCTTCTGAAGGCCAGGCATCCCATAAAGCATAATAAATCAAAAGAAAAAAAATCTACATGCTGCACAATGGTTTTCAAAATCTACCTGCTGAGTGAAGGTTTTTAGTTGGTGTATAAGGTCAAGGTGACTAAAAAACATTAAGGTACGATAATTTATACTTGTTAAATACATTAACTGCTAAGGGTGATACTTTGGTGTCTGTGAGGGAGAGATAGAATGAGATGCACAATAACCCCTATGTTATTATGGTTAGTACAATATTAACAAGCATACTCCCAAGCTAACCAGACTCAGTTCATCTGGGAGGGATAGGGATCATATCCAAAGGTACCTGGCGCTGTGCACAGTGGGTGGCTCAGATGTGCAGACTACAATGCAACCCTGCAAATGAGGGTGCCTTCTTGCGCACAGGATGCAATGGTATATTCGAAGGTTTTTGTAAGTGGCAACAGGTAGCCAGGGCAGCCCTAATTAATGCTAATGAAACCCTGCTTTATCAATGCACATAGTGATGTGTGACCCCTGCCTCCCCACTTCCCAGCAGCACTGTTGCTGATGACCCCCACTTCCACCCACCACATCCCTGTTAGTACAGAGCTACATAGCAGATCCCAACCCTGACAATCTAGTGGTTTCACCACCTCAATTGCTGTCAGCACTGAACAATATTAAACATCAGAACCTTGGCAGTCTAATGGACACCCCTCCCTCACCTATTTCCTTACAGTTCTGTGGAACTGTACTAAAGCCCTTGCCTGGCAGTCTAGTGGACCACCCTCCCTTAACTGAATCTGTCAGTATTGTGAAACTATATTAAAGACCCTCCCTTTAAGCCTTGCAAACCCCATTTTCTCACTTGATCCCTGTCAGTATTTTTGGAACTGTACAAAAGCCTCTCCTTTGCAGTCTAGTGGACCCCCCCCCCAATCCATTCCAGTATTGTGGAATTGTACTGAAGCCCATTCCTGGCAGTCTGGTGTTATCCCCGATAGATCCCTGTCAGTCCCCCCACTAAGCACCCACCACCCACACCCTGTTGGCTCCCTACTCATCCACCAGACCATACATAGGTCAGCCACCATCTGGTCCTCAGACAACAACTGACACAGACACTCCTCTTACCACCTCAGAAGGCCACCGTCTGACTGATAAGGAGTGAAAGCATGCACTATGTAGAAATAACTGTTTTTATAGTATGTACACATTCACTACCTATCAGACAGCTGATGGTGGAGGAGGTGAGCAGAGGGTCAGTGCTGGTCCGTGTTTGAGAATCTGACGGCAGTTCACCCATGGATGGATGGGTGAGTTAGGGACTGACAGGGGCTGGAGCTGCTGGTTGTACAGTGGATGGGCTGAGGAAGGAGGCTTTGACAGTGACTGGTTGGGGGGGGTAACACTAAAGTGCCAGATATAGGCATCAGTACATTTACACAACACCAGATTAGGTGAAGAAAGGGGGGTTCACTAGATTTTTAGGGAAGGGATTGAGTAGAGTACCACAATAGCAACTGGGATTAGGTGATGTAGGGGGACCACTAGATGGCCAGGGAAAGGCATTACTACAGTTTCACAATGTCAATAAGAACTGGATGAGAAAGGGAGTTCTGTTACACTCCCAGGGATGGCATAGCTGGGTAGGGCTCCCGTGTGTGGGGGGGCCGAGGTTCTGTTCAATGCCTCCCACATTTGTGGATGGATACACTGTGCAAAAGCTGCTGGTGCCCACATAATTACATGCAAATGGCCCCTTGGCACTGTGCATGACAGAAGTATGTGGTCTTTTGCATGCCAGCCACATAATACGGCTCTCAGTAGTGATAGTGGTATTCCATTTCAGACGGGCTATCTCCCTCTGCTCCTGGGAGCCTTTTGCCAACAGGGACTGTGGTAATGATGCACATATAAATCATGCAGGGCTCTTGCAGCAGTTGGGTCCTGACTACATAAACTCCTGCTCCCATATAAACTGATTTGGCTGCTCCACTCAGCAGAGGAGAACCTGCTAGTGATTTCCTGTGTCCTTGAGAAATTGCCAGTGAAGAAAAAAATTACTTACCACAGTAATGTTGTTTCTTCTAAAGGAGTCCTAATGTATTCTGAAATATGCAGTAAGACCTTCTTGTTGTACTGCCCTGTAGAGGAAAGAGTTAAATCCTACATTCTGAGTAGGCATGTGCTCGGTTTCAAATCACTGTCCCCTGGTACATTCTATTCAACCATCAGATACTTATGAGCAATCCAAGAAAGCTTATGATAGATTGAAAAACAATTGAAAATGCTTATAACATTTATATAGAAACTTTTCCTAAAACTCTACCAACCCCAGTGTGGGTTAAAGACTCAAGTCACAGATGCCCACTAGGGAAAAAACAACTTCCAAGCAAAATAACAACAGTGTATGAGCTGGAGTGCGGAGACCCCAGGTTCTGGCAGGGGAGGCAGGGTGGGAGGTCAGAATACATTAGGACTCCTTTAGAAGAAACAACATTACTGTGGTAATTTTTTCTTCAAACTACAAGAAGTCCTAATGTATTCCGACATATGCAGGCTACCAAGCAGCTCCCCTGGAGGAGGGCACAAAACCTACTTAGGAAAGTGGCTCTGCAATATTGCTGTTCCAAACCTAACATCACTTCTTGCCTGCACATCCAGGCTGTAATGCTTGGTAAATGTGTGTAGAGTTTTCCAGGTAGCTGCTTTACAGATATCTGACAAAGGAATATCTCTTGCAGCTGCTATAGTGGCAGCTGTGCCCCTGATAGAATGAGCCTGAGGCCCACAGGGGGTCCTTCCCTAGCTTCTGATAACAAAACTGGATGCATGACACTATCCATCTTGCAAAAGTCCTTTTAGTGGCAGGTTTGCCCCTATACACTTCACCATAGGTAAGAAACAATTGGCTATCGTCACCCCATGGCCTCTGGTCAGATCCAAATAGTAACTGATAGCCCTCTTTACATCTAGGCTATGCAGCCCAAGCTCACCTGAACTAGAGTGTTCAGTGAAAAGACAGGCAAGTTCATGGACTGGTTAAGGTGAAACTCTGAGACCACTTTAGGGAGGAACTTCCTATTTGTTCTGAGAACCACTTTATCATTATGAAAAGAGATATAGTTAGGCTCCACAGATAAGGCTTGAAGTTCACGGATACATCTTGCTGAAGTGATGGCTACTAAAAACACAGTTTTCCATGTCACATACTTTAACTCTGCTGAGAACATAGGTTCAATGGGAGGCTGCATCAACTGTGCTATACATATATTTAGATCTCATGAAGGGGTAGACTCCCTATGACGGGGGGTGTAAATGCAGTAGCCCATTAAAGAATCGTTTAAATATAGGATCAGAGGCTAAGAAAGGGAGATTTCCATGCTGACAAATAAACAGAAACTGCTGCCAATGCACCCTCAAAGTAGAAGGCCTAAGGCCTAGAGAATGTAGATGAGCTAAATAATCTAGTACAAGTGGAATGCCCACCCCTTGTGGCTCCACACCTGACAGATTGCGCCATATAGTGAACCTCTTCCATTTGGAAGAATAGGTTTTCCTAGTTGCTGGTTTTCTGGAAACCTTTAGGATATCCAGAACAGTCAGAAAAATGCAATTCAGTATATTCTAACTCTGCAAGATCCAGGCCTTCAGTCTGAGGGACCCCAAGTTGGGGTACATGATCCTCCCCTGGGAGGAGGTCCACAGATCACACCTCTTGGGGAGGCAAATTGGGCTGGCCGATGCCAGAGCCACAAGTACCGAGTACCGAGGCTGCATGGCCCAGTCTGGGGCTATCAGGATCACTACCGATGACTGGCCACTGAGTTTGGTCAGTACCCTGAGCAACAAGGGAAGTGGAGGGAAGGCATACAGGAATTTCCCTGACCAGTGCAGTAGGAGGGCATCCACTGGAACTGTGCCCAGAACTGGAGGCCTGCAGCAATACTTAGGCAACTGATGATTGTCTGGGGTTGCAAACAGATCTATCTCTGGAGTGCCCCACTGCCTGAAGATGTCTTTAAGGACTAGGTGATTCAGTAACCATTCTGGTTGATCCTGCTGAGATAGTCCGCCAGAACATTGTCTTTCCCAGGAAGGTGAACTGCTGACAGTTACCTCCAGGAAGTAGGCCAGATTCCAAATCTTCATGGCTTCTGTATACAACAGAGTGGACCTTGTGCCACCCTGCTTGTTGATGTAAAACATGGTTGTGGTGTTGTCTGTCCTGACCTGCAACGCCTTTCCATGAATCATGGAAGAAAAGGACTGGAGAGCCAGTAGCACCGGTATGAGTTCTAACAGATTTATGTGCAGGAGGGACTCTTGAGGTGACCATGTGCCATGAGCTGTATGCTCCCCTAGATGCGCACCTCACCCCAAGAGGGATGCATCTGTGGTGAGTACTACTGTGGGATTTTCCTGGAGAAATGGAACACCCTCTCTGAGGTTGTCCTTTTCCTGCCACCACAGCAAAGCTTGAAGTAGTATGGAGGTTACTGGAATTAGTTTGGACAAAGAATCTCTGCTCTGGGACCAAAAAGACTTCAGATGGAACTGAATGTCCCTCATCTGAAACTTTGCCCCTAGTACCATGGCTGTTGAAGCTGCCATGTGTCCCAACAACTGCAGAAAGTACCTGGCTGACTTTAAAGAGTGGAGCTTGAAAGAATCCACTAACTGCACTAGGCTGTCCACCCAGTCTGGTGCAAGTCTTGCTCTTCTCATCACTGTATCCAGTTCTATCCCTATGAACTAGAGGAGCTGGACTGGCTCCAGAACTGGCTTTTTGATATTTATTAAGAAGCCCAGTGAGCGAAGAGTGCTCTGAGTGACTGCTAAGGCCTCTACCACCTGCTGTTCAGACTGGCCTACCAATAGCCAGTCATTCAGGTAAGGGAATACCGATATCCCTAAATGCCTGAGGTGTGCCACCACCACTGCCAGGCATTTTGTAAACACTCTGGGAGCTGAAGTCAGGCCAAAGGGCAGGGACCTGAACTGGTAGTTTCCTAATCACAGTCTGAACTTTAGGTATTTTCTGTGACTGTCTGATAGAAATATGGAAATAAGTATCCTTGAGGTCTATGGATGCTAACCAGTCTCCTTGCCTGAGAGTGGGCAGCATCATGGCCAGAGTGACCATCTTGAATTTTGGTTTTGTTAGATGTTTGTTTAGGAACCTTAAATCCAGAATGGGTTGCCAATCCCCATTTTTCTTCAAGGTCAGGAAGTACCTTGAATACAACCCTTTCCCCCTCTGGGACAGAGGGACATATTCCACTGCCCTGTCCTGAAGGAGGGTTGTAACTTCTGTTTCCACTAAGGAGATTTCTGCTTGACAGGCAGGCTTGAACAGCCTTGCTCTCAACCTCGGAAATTGCTTGAAATTTAGAGCAAGGTCTTTGTCCACCACCTCCAGGACCCATTTGTCTGATGTTATAGACAGTCAATTCTGGAAGTAGTGAGCAAGCCTGCCCCCTACTGGGAAATGGAGAGGTGACCCATGGCTCTTCAGGGAGCATCCTTAGCTGGTGTCCTGGTTTGGGGAGCTGGGCTGGAATGAGTGGCACCTCTCCTGCCCCTTCCTCTAAAATATCCACGCTGTTGCTGATAGACAGGGAAAGCCTGGACCTGATAAAAGGGTCTCTGGTAAGGCCTGCTCCTGCCTCCCCTACCTTGCTGTTTCTGAGGTGTGGCCGCCTTTTTCTTGGCAGCAGCACTCCTATAGGAGGTTCTATATTCATCCATTTTCCTCATATAGGCTTCAGTTTGTTCCCCAAAGAGAGAATTCTGGACCAGAGAAAAATCCAAGGCCTTTGTCTGGGTGTCCTGAGAGAGGTTCGTGGTTCTAAGCCATGAAAACCTTCTCATAGATAATAGAAGTAGCCAGTACCCTGGATACGGAATCACTGCCATCCACTGCCATGTGGAATTGCTGCTTAGAAGCCTCTGTTCCACTCCTTGCCATTCCACCCAAATCTGCAGCTAAATCAGCTGGGATTTTGGCTGCCAGAGAGGATACTGCTTCCCATAACTTCTTTTGGTACCTTGCCAAATAGGCCATGTAAGAAGCCTGTCTGGCAATAGGGGAGGAGCTAAGGTAGAACTTTTTTGCCAGAGTCAATTCTCCTAGAATCTTTTTCAGGAGGATGGGAAGCTAATGGAATGTTTGCCTTTTCACAGACAGCAGCCTGGACTACCCCCTCATGACTGGGGTGACCAGACAGAAATTCTGTGCCATTCCTGGCCACTGGGTAGTTCCTATCTGTCCTCTTATCCACAGGAGGAACAGAAGTAGGGGTACTCAAGATTTTTAATGTCTGTCTCTTCAGAGACTTATGTATGGGTATCACCAGTCTTTTAGTGGAAGGGACATCCATCATTTCAACGTAATCCAGTTCTTCCTCTTCCTCTGAAGATTCCTAAACCGGTAAATAGCAGTTACATAAGAACTTACCGTAACAGTAGATCTTCGAGAGAGGTTCCTGCAGTAGGTCTTCACATAGAGGGCTGCACCCCCTGGCATCAGGTTCCAACGGCAAACTTGTAGCTAGCAATCATCAGCAGGGACCTCTCCGACGTCAGGTAACGCAACATCAGCCCAACTATAAAAGGGGCAGTCCTGTGCCCGCCCTCCAGTTCTTTTCCACCAGAGACCTAAAGAAAGATAAGTAGATAGGATGGAAGGAGTAACAACTCCTGGGACCTTGTGCCTTATCTAGACCTGTGGGCTAGGCAGTAAGGAAAGAAAACATTTCCAGGACATGGGGGAAGGTGGGTGGGAAACTAGATCTACTGCAGGAACCTCTCTCGAAGATCTATTGTTACGGTAAGTTCTTATGTAACTGCTATATCTTACTTCGAGAGGGTTCCTGCAGAAGGTCTTCACATATAGGACTGAATACCAAGCAGTCTAAAGAGAAGGAGTCTGAGACGAGGATCCGGGAGGAAGAAAATGTCCGCCAACTGAGGTTCTGCCTTAGGATAGAAGACCTTGCAAAACAGCAAAGTCGAAACCAGCTCTATGCCTAGAGGCAATGTCCAGACTGTAGTGTTTAGTGAAGGTGTGGACAGAAGACCAAATGGCTGCTGCACAGATCTCTGCAGTTGACACATTTCTGAAAAAAAGTGATAGAAGTGGCCACGCTTCTGGTGGAGTGGCATTTAACTGCCCCCGGAAGGGTCTATTCATGTTTCTGGTAAGTGTAGTGAATACAGTTAGCCAGCCACCTAGAGACAGTCAGCTTCGAGATGGCCTTGCCCTGGCACTGGGGGGCAAAGGCCACAAAAAGTTGGTTCGCTTTATGAACCTCCTTAGTCCAGGATCCAGTGCACATCCAAGGTGTGCAACAGATATTCCACCTGTTGGAATGCTGATGATAACAGACCAGCAGTTTGACACTCCGGTTGAAAGTTGTCTCCGAAACGACTTTTGGAAGAAAGGAAGGATTAGTCCTCAGGACCACCCGGTGCTTGTGAAAAATCAAATAAGACTCTCTGCAAACAAAGGCCTGAAGCTCTGAAACTCTTCGAGCTGAAGTAACCACAACTAAAAATAAAGTCTTCCATGACAAGAAGCGCATATCGCAACTTGCTTCTGGTTCAAAAGAGAGTAAAGTAAGATTCTCCATCATAAAACTGAGATCCCAGGGAGGACAGGGGTTCCGGACTGGAGGTTTAATGTTAAGGATACCCTTCAAGAAAGTTTTTGAAACCTCTAGCAGCGCTATGGTTTTGCCCCCCACCAGGAAGTGGTAGGCTGATACCGCAGAAAGATGGATCTTAATGGAGGAGTAACTAAGGCCCAACTCAGAAAAATGAACGAGGTACTCTAATACCTGGGAGGCAGAGCAAGAAAAGGGATCCAAGCATTTAGCTGTGGCCCAGATGGAAAATCTCTTCCACTTCATGGCATAGGTAGATCTGGTAGAAGGTTTTCTGGCTTCTACCAGGGCCCGAGCAACCTGGGAAGAAACTCCATAGCGGGAACTGTTATGTCCACAGGTGCCACGCATGGAGGTGGAGAGACTGAAGACTCGGGTGTACCAGGGTGCCCTGTTCCTGAGACAGAAGGTCGTGAGATATCGGCAGAAGGATCAGTGGTTCTAAAGCCAGCTGTTGCAACAGCAGGAAGCAAATCTGCCGAGGCCACAGAGGGGCGATCAGGATTAAGTGGGCCCCTTCAGCCTGAAGTTTCAACAGAAACTTCTGAATAAGAGGAAAGGGAGGAAATGAATATAGAAACCTCCCTGTCCAAGAGAGAAACAGTGCGTCATGCCAAAAAGCACCATGCACAGGAACGAGCGAGCAAAAGCTGGGTAGTTTTGCGTTGAATGGAGAGACGAACAGATCTAGGTCTGGCCGGCCCCATCGAAGAAACAGGTCTTCGACTATGTCCTGCTTTAATTCCCACTTGTGAGCCCTGGCTACTGATCAACTCAGACTGTCCGATAGAATGTTGTGCATGCCTGGGACATGGACTGCTGTCAGAAACAGACCGTGCTGAATCGCCCAGTACCATACTCTCATTACTTTCCCGTACAGAGGGCACGACCGGGTTCCTCCCTGTTTGTTGAGATACCAGACAGTCGCCATGTTGTCTGTCTGGATCAGAAGTGTTCCCAGGAGGAGTAACGACTGGAAGGCCTGGAGAGCACAGAGTACTGCTCAGATCTCCAGGACATTGATATGGAGCTGCTGCTCTTGGGGGGTCCATGAACCTTGGGTTTTGTGGTCCCTCAGATGGGCTCCCCAATCCATATCGGAGGCATCTGATGTGAGGGTCTGGGAAGGGGCCCGAGAGTGGAAAGGAGCTCCCACTAACAGGTTGGTGAGATCCTGCCACCAAAGAAGATCCTTCTGCAGACTGTTGGAGATCATGACCAACAGGTTCATGACGTCCAACTGTTGGTCCCACTGGATTCGAGGAGACCACTGGGTGACCCTCATTGCAGTCTGGCCATGGGGACAGTAGGAACAGTCGCTGCTTTGAGCCTCAAGAAACGGAGCATCAAGTGTGCTGGGGTCTATCGAGCCTTGGCCACCAGAGTGGCCTGGGAAGCTAAGGTCTAAGCCAGATCCAATAGCAAAAAGGCCTTACCCTGGACTGTGTCCAGTACCACCCTGATAAATTGGAGGTGCTGAGAGGGTACTAGCTGGGACTTGGGGAGGTTGACTGAGATGCCCAGCTTGACAAACAAGTCCAGAGTGAAAGAGAGAGACTCCTTCAGACTGTCCAGGAGCCAGTCGTCTAGGTACGGGAACACGTATATGCCTATGCAGCGGAGGAACGCCACTACTACCGCTAGGCACTTGGTGAAATCCCGGGGCGCTGAGGACAGGCCAAAAGGAAGTGCTCTGAATTGGAAATGGTTCTCATGAAAGGAGAACTGGAGGAAGTGGTGGTGCGCTGGGAGGATGGAGGTATGTAGGTAAGCATCTGGCATATCCAGGGAGCACAGCCATGTGTTTGACTGGAACAGGGGTAGGAGTCCCTGAATGGTCAGCATGCAGAATCTTTTGTATTCCACAAAGAGGCTGAGCATGCTGAAATCCAGGATAGGTCGCAGATCCCCCGTCTTCTTTGGTACCAGAAAGAAATGGGAGTAGAATCCCCTTCCTAGTTGGCCTGGAGGGACGGGTTCTATGGCCGCTTTTTGCAGCAGGGCCTGGATTTCCTGATGGATGAGGATGATCTGACCCAGCGGGTAAAAGGACCTTCCCGGAGGGTGAGGAGGTGGAATATCCAGGAACTCGATAGAGTGACCTCGTTGTATGAGCCGAAGAACCCATACGTCTGCGGTGATGGACTTCCACCCTTCCAGGTTGAGGCCAAACCTCCCTCCTACCGGTTCCTCCAAGGGGAATGGAGGCAGTGAAATGAGGGGAGTGAGTCAGGAAACAGAGGGGAGGGGAACTTTGGCCCCTAAGGCTGGTTTGGCAAACTTTGCCTGAGGGGTTTGAGCTCCAGAGCCAGTGGCACGTCTTTTGCCTTGATGCTTGTTCTGGGTCTTATTCCATCATCTCTGGCAACAAAATGGCTGCTTCTTTTGACCCGTCCAATACATTGAGTGTACTTCTCTAAGACATTGTCCACTCTCTTACAGCCCTGTTATAATATCCTTCATGCCGCCACCAGAGAGGACGGAATCACTGAAGGGTGTGTCCAAAAAGGGAAGACTGGATGTCCTGTGCCAGACCTGCAATACAGAGCCATGACAGGCGACAAAGGCAGATCCCCGTGGACGCAGCCCGAGCTACTGAGTCCATGGAATCGTACATGGCTTGGAGAGCGTGACGGCAAGAGGACTTGTTCATACAGACTTTGTCCAACAACTTGGCCCTGAGATTTTCGTCAGGGATAGCATGAAGGTCCCTCTCCAGCTCAGCAAGGAATGCCTTCTGGAAGGCCGCCATATGGGACACATAATTTAGTGACCATATGGCACAAGAAGTGGATGAGTAGATCTTTCTACCAAATTGGTCCAGTTGCCGTGAGTCCTTGTCTGGAGGAGACAAACTCAGGTGCTTGGACTGAGCCGACCGGTCATGCTCGGCTGTGATGACCAATGGAGTCGGCTTTTGGGTGTGACGTCAAAAGAGAAACCTCTTCTGGGGGGAAGTAAGTTCTATCGGCTTTTCTGGAAACAGCCGGGATGGAGGAAGGCTGTTGCCAAACGGTAGCAACCAGGTCCTAATGAGGGCCCATCCAAAGGGGGATGGGTAGAGGATCTGTAATCGCTAGATCCAGGTGCTCAGCCAATCTTTTGCACTGAGGATCTCTCTCCTTACAAGGCCAGCCTCCCGCTGTCTGGATAGTTCTCAACAAATCCCCAAAAGAAGGGTCCTCTGAAGGGGATTTAGGAGATTCTTACAGAGGAACTTCGACCGGAGATCGAGGGTCAGAATGGTCAATGTCCGAATCTATGTCTGAATCAGAGGGCTCAGAGCCACTGGGAAGAGAAGGGTCCTGCCCAGTGCCTCCCATAGGAAGTGAGCCCTCAGCTCGGCCCAGAGGGACTGGGGGGGGTCTCTGGGTACAGGAATAGCCCCCAATGGTTAGGACTTGTCTGATTACAGTGATGAGTTGGGTCCTGACGTCCTGACATCCTGCGACCATGCTGGAACTGACTCTCGATCAGGCAGTGGTGGTGGAGGAGGAGGTGAAGGAGGCTGATACCCCAGATATCCCTGGTAAGTTGGGTGGTGCCAATAAGGGTATTGACACCCGGGCAGCCCCGGCGGATAGCCTAAAGATGGATATCTGGGTGTAGGGTACCCTGGCGTCAGATATCCAGGTGATGGGTATCCAGGTGTCAGACACCCCAGCGTGGGGTACCCTAGCATAGGGTAACCCGGCATCGGGTATCCTAGCGTCAGGTTTCCGGCGATGGGTGTCCCAGTGTCGGCGGCACATTGCCCAGTGACGGATACGAAAGATCTGTCAGAGGGCCACCTGGCGGCGTAATGTGGGGGTCAGGCCCCGGAAAACTGCCTGAAGATCCCGCAGGAACGGCCGATGGGAGTGCGGCAGGTCCACTGGGAAGTGGCAGGGGATCAGGAGTGGTGCCCGAGGGTCCCAAAGAAGGGGGCTCCATGCCCAACAGATCCCGGTCCAGCAATGGGCCTCGTGGAGGGAAGGAGATCCAGGGTCGGAGTGAAGCCTGGTGAAGGGGGGGGGAGTTCTGGAAGAGACCCCAACAGGTCAGGTAATGATGCCAAAGGAAGAGACAAGTCACGACTGGGTGGCAAATCCCTTGAAGAAGAAATCAGCAGTGACGAAGGATCTCCAGTGAGCACACTCGTACCATCATTGGGGGCCTCAAGGGAGCCCGACAGGCGAGTAGGAATGACTGTGCAGTCGATCAGTAGTCCGTTGTCCAACTCATCACTCATGACCGGGCTGTTTGTGGTAGAGGAACCATAGACAGGCTGATCGGTCTGGGCCAGGCGCCCGACGGCAGGGTGACTTAGCAGCTGTGCTGCACGAAGGAGAACAAACAGAGACCTCAAGAGAGGCTACTCCCATCTGCCTGCTCACCTCAGCAGGAGGGGGAGAAGGCATCCAACCTGCAGAGGTAGACGGAGGGCCCGGAAGCGTGGTACTCACGGTCTTGGAGGTGGAAGGCCTTCCTCGTGGCAACGGGCTCCTCCCCCGGACCTTCTCCGTGTCCTTCTTCTTCTTTCTCCTTTTAGCTGGTGACGACAACCTCTCCCTAAGCTCCTGGAACTCCTTTTCCATAGAAGCTAGCCGATGGATGAGAAGGTGGTCCTCGAGGGTCCGCTTGCATTGGGTCCGGGTGGCCTGGCTGAATCCCTGGCAGATGGCACACTCGGCCGAGCTGTGCTTAGGCCCCAGGCAAAGGAGGCAGCGAGAGTGGTTATACCCATGCGGGATTTGAGCGCTGCACTTGGTGCACTTCTTCTTTGGATGAGCCAACATGCACTCATTCGAAAATTGTGGAAAAAGTAATTGAGAAAAAAAGACTAAAGGATGAATGTAAAGCGGGCGACTGGTCGCTGTTCTAACATGTCTACCGAAAGAACTAAGGTGACGGCAGGAAAAACTGGAGGGCGGGCACGGGACCGCCCCTTTTATAGTCGGGCTGATGTCATGTCACCTGACATCGGGGGCAGTCCCCGCTGATGATTGCTAGCTACAAGTTTGCCCTTGGAACCTGACGCCAGGAGGCGCAGTCCCATATGTGAAGACCTACTGCAGAAACCCTCTCGAAGTATGATCTGGAGGATTTCAGCCACCTTCTTCATGAAAGAAAAATGAGTGAGGGCATCCTCCAACTGCTTGGGTGGAGAAATGTCTCCCTCATGCTCTGGAGATACCTCCGGTTCAATAGGACCATAAAAGTCCTCTTCCTCCTCCTCATCTTGTTCACCCTCCTGATCCCATGAATAGTCACATTCTGAAGGATCTAGAGGGATTTGAACTGGCTGAGGTGTAACCGGATGTATCACCGGTTCAGTTGGTCTGCAGAGATTGTATAATATGTATAGCATTAGCAATTTCTTCTGCGGTCAGAACCGCAACCGCCCGCGGCTTAGGAGCCAGTTTGGTATGCTTTTCTTTCTTTTTCTTCTTGGCGGAAGCTGCTTCAAGGGCTGTATCCGTGGTTCTCTTAGGAGAAGGGGTATCGCCCTGGTCAGAAGGCACCCCTTCTGGTTCTTTTGAACCTAAACCGGTCCAGCCATCGTGTTAGCGGATTTCTCAGCCGATTTCTCATTTAGTCGGTTAAGGCACCTGTCCAGTGTCGATTGAGGAAATTCTTGCAAATGTCACAGTCTGCCTGCAGTTGTTCAAACCCTAAGCAGAAAACACAGTAGTGTGGGGATCGTCGTTGGCAAAAGTTTCCCCACACTCCACACATTGTTGAAACCCAGTTGGTCTGGTTTTCTTTTTGGGTTTCTGTGACTCCATCTAAAGCTTATGCCAATGGCGGTTAGGCTGGATAAGAATTTAAAATAGTTCTGGTTAATAGACCGATATTAGCAGGCCGGAAAATAACCGACAAACTTGTTTTTTTATTAACCAGACCAAACAAATAATTTTTTGACAGAAAGAAAGAGAAAGAGAAAAGAACTCGGTACCCTAACGGTTGGACGGCAACCGCTAAAAAAACGAGACTTACCGCGTTTGTAGACAAAAATTTAAATGCCAATGGTACCTATACCGAGGGACAGCAATCTGAACTTAAAACGCTATTAATTTTAATCAGTAAAGAAACCACAACGATGAAACCACTAATCCGATGAGATGCTGAGGAGAAATCTCTGAGGAGTCTTCACAGTAAGGCAGAGTAAAGAATCTGATGGTTGAATTGAATGTACCAGGGAACAGTGATTTGAAACTGAGCGCGTGCCTATTCAGAATGTAGGCTTTAACTCTTTCCTCACCAGGGCAGTACAAGAAGAAGGTCCTACTGCATATGTCAGAATACATTAGAACTTATTGTAGTTTGAAAGGACCTTTTCTGTGTCCACACCGCTCATGTGGAATGCCTTACCAATCAGCCTTGTTAGATCTCCTATGCTGAAGTTTCTAAAAGGGCTCTTAACAGCCATCTTTTCCCTTGCATTTGAGAACTAATTTTGAATATGTTATACAACCAAATACATTCAGTTTCTAACTATTTACAGTTCCTTCCTTTTCCATTCACTCCTTCATGAGCTTTGCACAGTGCCTATTTGGTCATGTCAGAAATTTATTTATTTTTTTCAATGATGTGTTTGTATGATTTTTGCCCGGTTTTTGCCTGCCCCCTTACTCGGGCATGTACGCGCTCGTGTGGAGACACGCATGCGTGGCATTCCGAGGCATCTTTACGACTTGACACCCCTTCTGCCTGCACTGCCACCAGACCTCCACCCAATGGCAACAGAACAATGGGGGGATGGCAACCACCCCAGGAGAGGACAGCTGCTGTTAGGCTGCTCGATCAATGTTTGACCCCCCCCATGCCAGTACCCTGATGACCTGAGGTTGTTCCTGAACCTGGGTCACCGGTGTGGCGCAACTGTGCAGCATCCAGTGCCTCAACCCTCAGTGCCACTGGGCCGGCACCCAGAAATATTTTTCAACCAAATTTGGTGCACTACAGGACCTGTTTACCCCCTTAATCTCACACCACATCCAAGGCACACCAACCAGATAGTTTAAAAAAGGCCTCCTTGCTCTAATAAGAGCTAGGGATAAAAGCTTTTTTTGTAAATATATTTTTATTACCTACGTTTTTCTCTCTGTTGCCCTGGTCAGCTCCTAATCTTCCAAGCATCTCTGGCCGCCGTCTGTCCTCACCCGTCACCCCGGGCCACCCATGGAGGGGTGGTGAGAAGCCCCCAACTCCCCACCAGGACTGGCTCCAATATAGGTGGTGCACCCGGAGGCTCAGATAGACAGCCGGCCATCAAGCCACTCGACCTGGCAGCCATTTTCCTGCTTTTCTTTACAGGGCAGAGTGTGCAGTGCTGACATGGGTGTGCCACGTGTGCTTTCGTGCATAGCGCACCCACCAGCTGCTCCATCTCCATGCCCCACTGTATTGCCAGGCATGCCAACAACTTTCCTCTGCTAGGTGTCAGGGAAACATCGGCCACTGTTCTCCACCCTCCCCGGGAGAGGAGAGGAGAGGACAGCAGTCCTCTGGGCGCTTGATCCGCTCCCACCACGGCCGGCCCCGACGACCCTGATGACCCCCTTGCACCACAAACACAGGTCGCTGGTATGGCAGGAGGTAAGGAAACACTACCTCAGCCTTCCACGCCACCGGGCCGGCTCGTAAATGTATTTTTATTGAAAGTTTTCAAACATAGAAACAGTACATAAAATATATGCAAACATAGTTAAACAAAAAGTCACCTTACTATAAAAGGACATACCACTACATGTAAAGTGTACTTTGGTTAAACAAATATGCCGGGTGCACTGTAAGACATGGGGTCTTTCATCTGACTTCTATGACTACAGAACTAGGAGAAATGCCTGTAAAAGAGATATTCACCATGCAAAGAGCTCTTTCTTCAAAGGACTACTGGTTGATGCCACAAGGGAATCGAGAAAATTTTGATCTCACATAAAGTCCTTCCTTGGAGCCAAACATTCCCAAAAATGCAAATGACATGGTCCTCAATGCTATTCACTTTAATAACCCTGTCACCACTGCTAACTCCTTTAACCTTCACTTCTCTGACCTATCCAGTTACATGGCTTCCTTCTCCACCACACCTTCTTCCATTCCGCACTCCAATGATGAAACCACTCACTCTCCCTCCATTCAGGTTCTGTCATAACCAGGGCAGAAGTATTTAAATTGCTTAATACCATCTCTGATTGCACTAGTGTTGGCTCAGATGGCCTAGAGCCTAGACTCTGAAACTTGCTGCTCCCATTATCACCTCTCCCATTGCCAAAATATTCAACCTATCCCTCTGTACTGTCAGGGTTCCCAGCATCTGGAAGGTTGACAAAATAACCCATCTTCAAAAAATGCAACCCCAAGTCTACTTCAAATTATCGGCCCATCGCTATCCTGTCGGTTCTTAGTAAAATCCTAGAGAAACTGGTTGCGCGACAAACTACTGCCTTTCTACTTGACCACAACCTTCTCTCTGACTCCCAGCATGGATTTCGCAAAGGCTACAGCACTGCTACAGCCCTCCTCAAATTTACAAATGACATCAAAATCGCTATGAATACCTGACAGGCGTGGTCTTCATAGATCTAACAAAGGCATTTGACCTGGTTGACCACACCCTTCTCCTAACCAAATTACGATTACTCAGTTTATCCCCGGACATCATAGCCCAGTACAATAGCTACCTAACAAATAGGAAACAAGTAGTCAAGTACAACTCTGCCATCTCTGATCTCGCCACCATAAATACTGGGGTTCCCCAGGGCTCCATACTCTGTCCCCTCCTCTCTTCTGTTTTCATTAATGATATCTCCCTGAATACCTCCACTTGCTCATCCATGCTCTATTCGGATAACCTATTTCTTTGCTTCTGCTCCAGAAGCATCTCTGACATTAATGCCATCCTCTTATCAGACCTCCATCATAGCCAGCCCTGGCTCTCTAACAATAAGCTTGTTCTTAATATTATTAAAACCCAGGCAATGCTGTTTGACTCTGCCTGCTGACTCAGATCCTGCCAGGGATGACTGGAAGTCTTATGTGTGGATGGCTCCCCTCTTGGAAAGTGTCTGCTCTTTCAAGTATCTTGGTGTCACACTTGACTCAACACATTTCTGCCACCTGCAAATCTGTGAATACCAAAATTGGTGTTGCATACAAAACTAGCTATGCCCTAACTCCCTCAGCTAGAACTACCATTATCCAGGGTATCCTACTCCCGGCTTGTGCACATGGCTTGGTCAATTATGTTGGAGCTTCCACAGCCAGTCTTTACAAATGGGAAACCACATACATTATTTGTTGTTTTGCTTTAGTATCTCCCCACCTTACTGACCACTGTCAACTATATACCGACCTAAACTGGCCCTCCCCTTCTGCCCACCGTCTTCTCTCCTTTGGCTCTCTGATAAGTAGCATCATCAGATCTGGTATGCCCCTCATCTCTAGCTGTCATGCTAAACCAACAGAACTCCAGAACCTTAGATTAGTCGAACAAACCCTACTCCATGTCCCCAAGTGTAAAACAACTATGGGAGCCTGGGCCTTCTCACATGCTGCTCCACAATTCTGGAACTCCCTACCTCTAGATATCCAACATGCCGCAACTCAGGCCTACTTCAAAAGAATGCTTTGAGAACACCTGATAAAATCTCCCCCTGTACTTGGTTTCATCTTCCATCAAGCCTTCTTTGGATGTTTATGGCATTCCTAGGTTACTCCCACCCTCCATTACCCCCTCTTATATTCCTCTTTGCAATTGTACATTTTTCACCTACTCAAAGCCTCTGCTCTACTCACTCTACTCTGGATGCTCCTTCATGCTCCCTCCTCAACCTACTGCTCTATAAAACTTCCTCCATTTCCTCTCTGTTCTGGCATTAATACTGCTAAGTAATTACTTAAGCTTGATGCTTATTCCTGTATAAATTTATTTTGTTTGATCATAATTTACCTAAAATGGTGCAGGGTTTACACCAGAAACCATATGAAGAGAGACTAAAGAAGCTTAATATTTATACCCTCGAGGAAAGGAGGGAGGGGGGGACGTGACAGAACTTTCAAGTACCTCAAGAGAATCAACAAAGTCCAAGAGGGTAGCATCTTTCAGAAAAAGGGATGTGCAAGTACAAGAGGGCACAGTTTGAAGATAGAGGGGGGATGGCTTGGGCAACATGAGGAAGTATTTTTTTCACAGAGAGGGTGGTGGATGCATGGAACGGCCTTCCTGAGAAGGTTGTGGGGTCAAAAGTAGTGGGGGAATTCAAGAATGCATGGGACAGACATAAGACAATTATAGTGGAAGGGTAGGAGGAAGTAGGCTGTTAGTTAACTAGGATCTGCAGCTTATCCAACAGGTAGGGAAATGGGCAGACTGGGTGGGCCAGGTGGTCCTTATCTGCTGTAAAAGTCTATGTTTCTATGTATGCAATATGTCAACTGTATATTCCTACTTGAAAATGGTTATACCCCCCATTTTAAATGTTCATCATTCTGTTTTTATTGTCTCTGAAAATTGCTCTTATATGAATATGCGTAGTTATGTTGCACTTTTACCTGTTAATTCCATAATGTCTGTTTAACTCCTATTCTGACCTGCATCTGTTATCACCTTGTATTGTAACCACTGTTGTTTTATGACTTGATTTGTATCCTCCCAGGTTGTGCCTGAAAATAGACATTTTTATGTCTAGTACACCTACCCGGTTATCAAAAACAAAATAAAATAAAAATAAATAAAATCACTCTGCTACATGATGGGTTGTTGCCATGGTTACTGACCTACTTAGAGTTACCTACATGGGAACATGGCCCCAAAAACTATAATCCATGTTAACACTTCAAGACAGGAGCAATTCCTTCCTAATTACCGTAATGTCCTTTTCTGTTAGCTCCAACATTGTCAATGGGTAATTAATACATATGGGTAATGAGCACCCCTACTGGAGTAGTAGCACAGCCCAACAAAGCTGTCAATCAGCATAGAACCCTGGGCATATGAACGCTCCAAACAGTAGAGATTCTCCAGTCACCTCTGTCCTTGCAGTATCTATACATTCATAAGTAAGCAAAAATCTATGAAGTGCCCCAGATGTATTATTCCCTTTGCAGTAGCATCAACACAGCATAAGTACAAAACACTTTTTTGTCTTAAGGAAAACAAACAGGAAATTAGTGCCTACTTCATTCTGGAGAATAGGATGACACAAGGCCGTTTCTCACATATTGGCTCTTTTGCTGTACTGGTGTCAGGCTAATAGTCTCTCAGTAAAAATGCCATGCCGCTAGCAAAGCTGTTAACTACAGGTGTATAATGTAATAAATGTACGTATAACTGCATAAATAGTGTCAGTACTAACCTGTAACAGGAAGGCACCACCTCATGTTCAGAAATATCAACGTGTTAACCTGTGTGCCTGTAATCCAATAAACTGTAACCTGTTTTCCCATTAACAGGTAATCCTGGATAGAATATCAACCATATTTACAACCATAATTTTGGAAAAACAACAGCTTTAGATACATATCAGACAATATTCTCCAGAAGGAGTGAAGGCTCCCAGGAGAGGCCCCATTGACAATGTTGGAGCCAACAGAAAAGGAAACTACGGTAAGTATGAAGGAATTTCTCCTTTCTGTAGCACTCCACGTCATCAATGGGTAATTAATACATATGGGTTCTATGAAGCAATACCCATTTTCCCAACTGGGTGGTGGAGAATACTGCCCCATATACAACCCCGATAGGTGAAAATTAAATATCTGCTGACCAGCGCCTGCAGAACTCTGTGCCCAAAGGCCACATCAGTGGAATTTTGAACATCCAATCTGCACTGTTTAGTGAATGTGTGAACAGAGGACCACGTTGCCACCTTGTATAATTCTTTTCCTTTTTTGCTCTGCCACTGACCAGCCCCCTTCAGCCCTGCCACTACTGCCCAGCCCTGGAACATACTTGCACCCATGTTCCCCCATGGAGGACCCCACATGGGAAGGGCCAACCGGAGGCTATGTTCTGTACCCCCGAGTGGAGTTAGAGTGTCGGTCACGGAGAGGTAGTCCAGGTGGCGGTACGGGATCTGGGACGGAGTGGTAGGCAGCATCCTGCGCAGTCACAGAATTTCCTGTTTTCTCCCCTGGGAGGCATGGCAAGCAATGACATTGCCTATGTCTACCCTGCCACATCAACTACCAAACTTCACGCTACCAGACCCTTTTCTTCTGTAATGGACCAGTCAAGTACCGGATGCTGTCCCCCCCGGAGAAGAAAAGCAGTCCTTGGGATGCTCTGACCTTCTTCCCGGGTTGGCCCTCCGACAGCCCAGGCCAGCCACAACTCACCAGAACATTTTTAAGGGTGGGGACCGGCCATACAGACAACCTAACCAGCTCCTCGGATGAACAGCATGACAAAAACAGAACAACACTAATCTCCCTGTATGTTCATATACTTCTTGGGCTTTCATTCTAAAGAAGCAATCACATTCTAAATTCCCACTAGGCGCCATCATAGTGGTGCACTCCAATTACCACATGCTCCTTTATTAACTATGTCATGGGGATCTAACAAAACTCTTCTTGTTGCCCACTTCTTATAAAACTTACCCCTGGAAAACATAACCTGGGCTACGCTTTATTAAAAAAGGACATCTACAACCATCAAACATTTAACATTGAAAGCTGGGAAATTAAAGAACACATTGACTTTTACAGGTGTCCCAGCACCTCTGTAGTATGTTCCAATTCCTCCATACAGCGTATTTGCAAACGTGTGTGCACAGGAATCTATATAATAGTACGCTGTGTGGTAATTTTATCTTTTTGGAGGATGGGAAGACCCGGTAATGTGCAGAAAAATGATCAAGTGTCTGTGGGTCCATAGCAAGCTCCTGGGCCAATTTTGCCACCGACTACAGCAGGTGGTTCACCTACCACAATGGACCCTCTTCAAACAGCAGTGAATGCCCAAACCAACTCCATCAGATTGCTGGACATAAAATTTGATGTTTATGCAGATCGATTGACTATGGTGGAAGCAAAGATGGAGGCTTTGGGCCACCCGTGGAGGAATCAAATCGCATGGCAGGAAAAGCGTTATCTGCAGTGGCGACAATGATAAAAGAGCAGGACCTACTCAAAGCTTGAATTGAGCAACTGGAAAATTCGGCCCGGGCTCCGAACATAAGAATGCTGGGCATGCCGGAGGGTACTGAAGCAGATGATCCCATGAGCTTCTTGGAACATTGGATGCTGGAGGCGTTGGGACTGGGCTCTTGCTTGTTTTGATTCACTGGCTTAGGGCAGAAGGATGGCAGACAGATTTCCTGATTTGCATGAAATACTGTAGCTATTTTAGGGACAAAGGACAGAACCACCCTCAGGACTACCTTCTCCTTATCATAGGTAAGTTACAAGTCTATAGCTCTCGCCAGAAACAGACTCACCATTTTCCAATGAATTACTTAAGATTTGGTGTTGTGCCAAAATGTAGATACAATCTGTTTTTAAAATTAAGGGTGGTCTCACTTCCTACAATATCTTCAGGCAATCAATTCCAGTATACTATTACCCCCGGTTAAACCAGGCTCCCCGTTTGTCTGTTTTATAGTTTTCTCCTCTTAATTGGTAACTGTGAGCTCTTATATTTCTTGTTGATTCTTTTCTTACCAGACCTAGGCATTTCCATAAATCGTCATTTCTAAATGCCGAATATACAAGACAGAGATCCCCTCTTTATCTACAGTATTCTAATGTGTACAACCCTGTTTTTTATAATCTTTCCTGGTATGTTAGATTTTGTTGGGTTGTAATCTTTTTGGTGGCTCTTCTCTGAACCCTTTCAAGCCTTTTTATGTCACCCTTGTGGTATGGACTCCAAAATTGTGCACCATACTCGAACAGAGGCCTAACCAGTGCTCCATACAAAGGCATTTTCACTGTCGTGTCCCTACTACGTATCTTTCTCAATATGCAGTTTAACATGCCATTAGCTTTTTTAGACACTTGCATACTGCACTGTTTAAAAAGTAAGTTGTTTGTCACACAGATGCCCAAATCCCTTTCGCTTTCTTAACACTTTAGTTTATCATTAAAGTGTTTATTCTGCAAGCACGTTTCAATATTAAATCTCATTTTATTAAATTTTAAATCTCATCATATAATCTGATGCCCATCTTCCTATTCCATCTATGTCTGCCTGTAGGTTCACAATGCTTTGTGTGGTGTTTACAACTGCCCCTATTTTACTGTCATCGGCAAACTTGCAGATCCAAGATTGGTCAGATGTTGTTAGGGAAAAAACAAATAAATTAAACATGGTGGAGCCCAAGAATGGATCCTTGAGGTGCGAACAGGCCAAAGGGGTCAGCCAGGGAGGGAGAGGATCGGTGACCTGAGAACAGCTCTCCTCTCCGAGTGGTCAACACTTTTCTGACATCTAGTGAGGCTGGGTGCCAGTGCACCACAGAGACTGTCACAAGCAAAGGGGAGGTGGAGCAGTCAGCTGGCGTGCTGTGGGCGGAAATGCGCACAGCTCGGCCACTGCTGACATTGCACGCTCCACCTGGGGAAACAACCAGAAAGCAGGAAAAGAGGTCTCAAGTCAAGCAGGATGAACAGCCACCCTCCGCAGGCCCTGACTCAGAATGGCACTTCCACAGAGTCTGGATCCGCTCCAGGGTGAGTCGAGTTAGGGGCTCCTCAGTGCCCCGCCACGGGACGGCGGGGACCATGGGGGAAGACAGGGACACCTGCCTGATGTCAAGTGCAGTGCAGGGCAGGGTGGGTGGCTGAGAGGTATGCTGACTGGTGAGGACCTGGGGAGAAACAGAAAAACCAAAACAGAAAGGTGGAAGCCATGGATATCAGCTATAAAATGTTCTCCTCTTCAGAGTCCGGGAGAATGAAACTACCCAGAGCTGCAATTTAAGAGTTCAGGGCTCTGGAAATAATAAAAGATGCATAGGAGGTGCGAAGATTTGATCCATTTGAGGTAAAGGTTTTTCAGCATGTGCTGTCCACTCACTGATCGTGCACATCAGCTAAGACCAGAGATCCTTCCGACGGTATAGTTGTGTGCCTAACAGAATTACTGTATATACAGATCTATCTGCTAGGGGAGGAGTTTCCCACTTCTTAGAGTTCTCCTCCATAAATGGAGAACATCTCACCCTCGGCCTGGGCAGATGTTTTCTCTGGTCTGTGCCTGGCCATTCCTGTTCAATAATCTGGCTGCAGGGCACAAAGTTTGGAAAACACTTTGGTGCAGAGGATGATGTGGACAGTATTGGGTCCATGTCCAGAACTTCCATGCTTGCATCTCCTTTAACTGTGATGTCCTACAAGATTCCATTATGAGATAAGGCAGAGACTTTGTATCAAACAGGGAAGGGATCAGAATCTTTCTCTTAGGCTCTGCCCACTCATCTTCCGCCTCCTCATCAAAAAACACATTAAGGTCAGGTTTTTCTCTAGGCCCCCTGTATCATCATCTTGACCCTCCAAATAGTCAAGGTCAGGGTCTGTCTGTGGATCTGGGTGAGCAATATCATCCTGCTGTGGCGCACCTGGATCCCCCGACATAAGGGGCCTGCCTGAGGTTCACCTGTGTTGGTGGGGGATGTCCTGCGGAACATCAGAACTCAGCAGCTCATTTAACAGCAGCAGAAATTATTTATGCAACACAATTTTTCCACTGCCAGATGGTACCCCAAGTGCACCCCCCAGCTTGAAGGCTCAGCTGGAGGGAACTGAAATGGATATGTTAGATTGTGTTATCAAATTAGGGCAAGAAGACCCTAAAGAGAGGGGCTCATCACCCTCCAGCAGGTCTCACAACACTTAAAAATTACAAGTCTCCAACAAGAGTGTCCTGATAATCCAATTCTTTTTAATGTTGTTTTTTTTTAAACCAGGAAGTGAACTGGGCACAGCTCTTTTTCAGTCACGCCTGACATTTAACAATAAACAGCTGCACACACAGTTAATACACACACAAAATAAATGGTTAAACCTGAATATGTAATACTCCTATATGCTTTATTTCAGAGGGGTCCTCCAGCCAATAGGTAGGACTACTGCCTCACACATCTCCTCTCCTCTCCTACTCTGGCAGGCACCAGACATAGTGCTTACTGATTTCTGTGCAGCTGCCTAGAAAAAGCCACTTCCAAACAGGAAGCATGATACAGCAAGGCTCCCTGAACAGGTAAAGCTGTCGTTGGCAGCAACAGTAACCAGGAAACAGGTCTGTGCTCTGAAAATAGCTGCCATGTCCGTGATCCACAATTAGCTCCACTGATAGCAAACAGGAGCACTGAAGAAAGACAAGTCCGCTCTAAAACTAGCTAACAAAGACTGTGCTCCAAGACTCGCTTCACCACCAAGCTGGCCAAGCTACTGGGTAAGCATGTGAACTGTGTGACATCATGCATGCAAATGCAAGTGAAATCACCATATTCACAGGCATGCACCCAGAGTCCAGGGCACGAAACTGTGTGGAAGAGAAAAGCGCCTGTGAAAAAGAGTGCAAAACTCCATTGGCAAGCTGCCGATAATGGGTCTCATTAACCTTTAGGAAAACGCTACAAGGCATGGTCCTGAAATGAAGCCCTGAGGAGTGAACCAAGTGAGGTCTGAAAAAGTACAGTAACGTAAGAACTTAGTGTAACAGTGGATCTTCAAAAGGAGCTCTTGCGGCAGGTAACACCAGTAGGACTGAAGCTGCCAGGCACCAGGACCACATGGAAAACTTCTAGCTAGCAGTCCATCATGGGGGACTCCCCCAGTCATCAGGACTCTGATGTTCACCTATCCTATCAAGGGGATGATTCCCCAGACCTACCTCAGTTCTACTGCTGGAGACACCGGCACATAAAATAAAAATGGAGAACTGAGGCAGTTCCTTAGAGCCGAGGAAAAGTATAGCAAATGCGAAAGAGAAGCAGCTACCAGGAAGGGGAGAGAAGGAGGAAAAGCAGCACCTACTGCAATGGCTCCTCTCGAAGAGCCACTATTATGGTATACTCTTACGTAACTGTACTATCTTACTTCAAGGGGGATCTTGCAGTAAGCAACACCGGTAGAACCGAGTCCCAAGCACTAACAGAACTGGTCGTGAGTAGCAGTAGTAACATTTTTATTTTTATTCAGGAGTTGGAATACACACATTTAGGTACAGAAGGTCCTGTTTTCAAGGTAGTTCTGTTTAGGCACAGTAGAGGAATCAAGGCTAAAACAATAATACAAGATCCTTCCATAATACACATAACTATGACAAATGCAGACATATTTACAGCATGTGCACCAATACATAAATTTTACGTATGTCAACATGTTTCCATAGCTCATTTCAATAAATATCTAGGAAAACTGAGTTATTTGACACATTGGCAATATATATTTATTTTTGTTTTGTAACCATTTAAAAATTGCTTAGGAGCAAAGGAGTAAGTCAGCCAGGAGAAGGCAGAAAGCAAAGGCAGACTGCTCATGAAAGAAAGCCCTGAAGGACAGCTAGTCCGATATTGGCCCTGCATCTGGAAGCAATATCCAGACTGTAATGACAAACAAGGTGTGAACCGAACTCCAAGCGGCAGCTGCACAGATGTCTGCAGCACACACATTACTGAAACAGGAGGCAGCCATACCTCTAGTGGAGTGATCCTTGACTGCCCAGGCAAGGGCTTGTCATACTTACGGTAACAGTAAACAATGCAATTTGCCAATCATTTCAACAAACACAATTTTGAAACAGGTGCCCCATCTCTTTTGGGGGCAAATAAAACAAACAACTGATCAATCTTTCTAACCAGCTGGGTGTGATTCGTGTAACAATAGAGCACCCTATGAACATCCAAAGTATGCAGCAAGGCCTTCCCCTGATTAGAATATTCATGGAAGTAGGCAGGTGGATGGATTGGTTTAGCATGAACTCAGACACCACCTTAAGCAGAAGCTTAGGATTAGTACGCAAAGACACCGTCTTTGTGAAAAACTAAGTAAGGCTCTTTACACAACAGAGCTTGAAGCTCGGACATCCTTCCAGCAGAAGAAACAGCAAATAAAACTAATGCTTTCCATGACAGAACTCTCAGCTTGCAACTCGCGGCCAGATCAAAGGGAGGCTGAGTGAGCTTTTCCAACATGAACATAAGATCCCATGGAGGGATGGGGTCCTGAATGGGAGGTTTCAAATGTAAGACACCCCACAAGAATGTGCGGGATACCTCCAGCTGGGCAACAGCTTTGCCCTCAATGGGTGCATGGTATGCAGAGTTGAAGGAAAGGTGCACCTTAAGCGAGGAATACCCTAGGCCCATGTCCAAAAGGGAAAGGAGGTGGCAAGCAGTGGCCCATAGGGAGAAGCACTTCCACTTCATGGCATAAGTGGCTCTGTTGGAAGGCTTTATAGCAGCCACCAAGATATCAGCAACCCTGGAAGAAACTACAAAGCAGGCGATAGCTAAGTCTGCAGGAGCCATGCATGTAGATGTAGGGACTTGAAGTCACGATTGACCAGGGTGCCCTGTTCCTGGGACAGCAAGCTGTAGCATAGCGGCAAAGAAACTAGAGGTTCCCCTGCCAGCTGCTGCAGCAGAGGGAACCTAATCTGACGCAGCCAGTAGGGAGCTATAAGAATCATCTCCACCCCCTCCGACTGAAGCGTGAGGAGAACCCTCTGCAGTAGCAGGAAGGGTGGAAAGGCATACAGGAATCTCCCTTTCCAGGACAGGGACAATGTGTTGCGCCAGAAAACTCCAGGCCCTGGATCGGGCGAGCAGAAAAGGAACAGTTTTGCATTGAGTGGAAATGCAAAAAGGTCCAACTCTGGATGGCTCCACCATGTAGAAGAGATCTTCGACCACCGAGGACAGGAGATTCCACTCATGAGTCCCTGACCTGGACCGACTTAGACTGTTAGACAGGGTGTTTTGGACACATGGAACATGGACAACTGAGAGTTCCAGTCATGCTCGATGGCCCAGTGCCAGACTCTCATTGCCTCCCCACAAAGGGGGTAGGAATGAGTGGCCCCATGCTTGTTGATGTAAAATACTATGGACATGTTGTCTGTCTGCATCAGCAGTGGGCTGGGAAGAATGTGCATCTGGAGGGCCTGCAGAGCATAAAGGACTGTCCGCATCTCTGGTACATTGATGAAGAGATGCTGCTCAGACTCATACCAAGTCCCCTGGGTCTGATGGTGGCTAGGTGAGCACCTCAGCCAAGACCTGAGGCATCTATAGTGGGAATCTGCCGAGGGGACACAGCTTGGAAGAGGATCCCTTGCAAGAGATTCACAGGGTTCTGCTACCACTCCAGGGTCCTCCGCACTGTGTTGGACACCAACACCGGGTGATCCAGGTTCTTGGTGCGTTGGTCCCATTGGACCCAAAAAGTCCATTGGGGAACCCTCATATGCAGACTGGACAGGGGAACTGTGGCTATAGCCACTGCCATGTGCCGAAGAGGCAGCAGAACTCTCTGGTGGTATCTGGCGGCTGGAAGATACTAGCCATGCCTGCGCTATCAAGTGCCTTGCTCTATCCATCGGCAGGAAAGCTCTGCCCTGGGATGAGCCCAGGACCTCTCCAATATACTGGAGGCATTGGCTCGGAGACAGACAAGACTTTGGCAGACTGACAGTGATCCCTTTGGCCTGGAAAACTGAAAGGCGCCTTCCAGGGTCTGCAGCAAGAGGTCCATGGATGGAGCTATAAGCAGACAGTCGTCCAGGTAAGGGAACACGTAAAAAAGCCTTGTTTCCTCAGGGCTGCAGCCACCACCACAAGGCACCAAGTGTAAAGACCCGAGGTGCCAAGGAAAGGCCAAAAGGAAGGGCCCTGAACTGAAAGTGATCCCCCTGCAAGCAAAAATGGAGGAAACGGCGGTGGGCCAGGAAGACCTGGATGTGTAAGTAGGCATCCTGCATGTCCAGGGAACAGAGCCAGTCCCCCTGCCGAAGGAGAGGCAACAGACCCTGGAGGGTGACCATCCTGAATTGCTTGTACTCTATGTAGATGTTCAGGTGGCTGAGGTCTAGGATCAGCCTCAAGTCCCCTGTTTTCTGGGGGATGAAGAAGAAGTGGGAATAGAACCCTTTCCCTCTTTGAGCCAGAAGGACAGGCTCTATGGCCCTTTTGTGCAAAAGTGCTTGAATCTCCTCAATGAATGAGGGAGATGTGGGCCTGAGGGTAGTGGGAGAGCAAGGGAGGGTTTTCCAGAGGGGGCTCCAGAAATTCAAGGGTGTGACCCCTTTCAATAATCTGCAGCACTCATTGATCCAAGTTTACTGTTCGCCACCCACCGAGGTAGAGGTAGAGGTAGAATCGATCCCCAACTGACTCTCCCAAGGCCTCTGCTGGGGGGGGGAGTCGGGCAAGGGGTCAGTCAGTGGATCCAGGAGTGGGCAGAGAGGCTGTGGGTGCTCTGGGGCCCCTAGGGTCAGCTCCACCAGCTGGTGGGGTGTTTGCCTTGCGCTTACAGGGACCTTTCGACTGCTGGCCCTTGGAGGGCCAGCAAGAGGAAAGATGAAAGGACTGGTGTTAGGAAGACTGAGGTTGGGACTGGCAGAGAGAATGCACTGACCTCAGGGCTGTGCCTGATACTTGGAAGTGGGAGATAATATCTCGGGCATCTCCCCCAGACAAGACAGAACCCCATAAAGTGGCATCCAGTATCTTGGCCTGAACATCAGGTATGAAACCAGACACCCTAAACCATGAATGGCAGCGAAGGCAGATCCCTGCTGCCGCACCCCCACCCAGAGTCATCAACAGTGTCATATGCTGCCTGCAGGACATGGTTGCCCACATCCGACCCAGACGTTAGGAGTTTGGCCAGCTGCGTCTTAGTAGAGTCCTCAGGGAGGGTCTGGACCAAATCCCTCACCTGATCCCAGAGGGCATTCTGGTACTGCACAATATAGGCCAAATAGTTAAGGGCCTGAATGGCCAGTGTGGCGGAGGAATACATCCGCTTGCCCAGCTGGTCCAGTTGCCGAGACTCCTTGTCAAGGGAGTGGGTACTGAGATGTTTGGGATTTTTAGTACAGTCATGGGTCACGTTCATGACCACTGAATCTGCCATGGAGTGCTCGCCAAAGAAGGGCTTGCACACTGGTGCATGGTAAAGCTTATCCGCCTTCTTGGCCAAAGCCAGGGTGGAAGAAGAATGGTTCCACACTGCCTTAGTAACATCCTCATATGCATCAATCAAAGGAGGCACCACCAGAGGAAGGATCTCCTTTTTCTGGAGGTATATACTGTAGCCAGGCAATGGCACTCTGGAACAAGTTCCTCTGTCGCCCATCCTATGAGAGATTGGATATTGTGCATAACATCAAGAAAAGAAGGTTCGTCAGGGGGGAGACTTGGGGATCTCCTCAGGAGGCTTCTGACTGTTAGAGGAGCCCCTCAAATCCTCCAATGACTCAGAGGAGGAATCGTCCCCTGGCAGATCGCTGTTTGAGACGAGCATCTAAGGGCGACGGTCGTCCATATACTGGTCAGAGGTCCCCTTATGACCCCAAGAAGACCTTGTGGTGCAGTAGTTGTTATGTTCTGACTGGTCTGGCTCCCGAGGAGGGGGGTCCTGGGGAGGACAAGGAGGGGAAGGCCACCTGGATGCGTCGTTGTTCTGCATGAAGGTGCACCAGGCCATAAACAATGCATTATAATCCACCGGTGGAGGAGGTTTGTAGGGTGGATAAGGATATCAAGGAGAGGGGTATGGGTACGTCGGTGGAGGAGCTGGCATAGGGTACCCTGGTGTAGGTCCAGTAGGTGCTGGATGAGGGTCCCTAAGAGGGCAGCAAGTGCTGGCTGTAGTACAGAATGGGGCTAAGGTAACCACGGCTGAGGAGTCATTGGTGGAGGTGTTGGCTTAGTTGGCACCAACTTGACAGGCAAAGGTTGGCTTCGGTCTAACGAAGTAGCTGACATTGGCCCCAGAGGTGAGGCTGGCATCTGTGGTGACTGGGGGGGATTCCCCTGAGGCAGAGGCATTGCCTGTGTGGAAGAAGAGGCAAGCACTTGCTCCGGGCGATGCCTGGAAGGGTAAGCGCCAGCCCCCCGAGTTGGGGACCGAAGAAGGCAATGCCTTGACCTTGTGGGGGCCATCAGGCAAAGGAGGCTCCAACCCCAGTTGAACTGCCTGGCTTAGGGTCTGAGCATCAGGGGCTGGGAGGCAGGGGACGAAGTCCACTGCCCTGCAGAGCCATCGCCCATAATGGAAATGAGGGTGGGCGGCTGTACCACCAGCAATTCAGAGAGAGTGAGGGCTGCCAAGGAAGGAGGGGCCAACCCCCACCTTCAGTGGGAGAAAGACCCAAAGGTGGAAGCGGGTCTATGCAGCGACTGCAGCCAAGAGGCTGACCGAGAACGGTCCCGGTGCTTATGCTTCCCATTAGATTTCTTCTCCTTCTAGGAAGAAGACAAAGAAGGTGCCCTGGCAGACTAAGCTGGGGTAGTGGAAGAGCTTTTGGCCTGAAGCTTCTTCTCCATCGTGGCCAATTTCTGCTTTAGCAGGTAGCTTTCAAGGGTCTTCAATCGGTGTCTCCATGTGGACTGGTTGAAGTCCTGGCAGTGCTAGCAGGCCTCGGTGTTGTGGTTAGGGCCTAAGCAAAACAGGCATAATAGTGACCCTCGTTGGCAGGTATCTGCTTGCCGCGGGGACACTTCATCACCCGGTCAGAAGACAAGGCTGGAGAAGAAGACATAAAGGAGATGGAAGAAACACAAAGTCAGTGTTAATACTGTTAGAGAAAGAAAAAATAAATTGCAGGTAAACGCAAGACAAATGGCGGTCGACTGAAGTAGGCATCCGTGGAGGTCTGATGTGCACGGGATGACGTGGGAAAAGAACTGAGGTAGGTCTGGGGGACCGCTCCCTTTATAGAATAGGCCTACGTCAGCTTGCTGACATCAGCAGGGGCGGTCCCCCATGACAGATTTCTAACTAGAAATTTTCTGTATGGTCCTGGGGCCTGGCAGCTTCAGTCCTACCAGTGCTGCCTGCAGCAACAGACCCATCAAAGTAAGATTTGCCAGTACCAAGAAAAAAAAAAAAAGGAATCAGCACACGAGTGGCTCAGCAACTAAACCTGGAGTCCAGCAGAGCACCTTAACTCACCAGGCAGCCCAAGTCCCACAGATAAAAATATAAAACCTGCAGCCTCAAGCACTAAGAGGCTCTAACTAATAACACAGCCCTAGCTAAAGAAGAGAAGAAGGAAGGATCCATCGCTTGTAGAACGCTATTATTAAGAAGAGAGAGTTATAAAAGCATCCTATGACTGACTCTGGCACACCCTCCCCCACCTATCTACCAAAACAAAAACAAATTAAATCACTTACCTGGGGCACCTGTCTAGTAACTGGAGACCTGAGACCCTCTATACTGAGGCAGTAGCACGTGGTCCCCTATCCCTACACAGAAGGCAGAGTAATGGGGAAAATGTTACCAGGTTAGTCAGTTTGAAAGTCACAGCTTAACAGGCACAATTTCTAAATTTGGGGGTACTCCCTGTCACCAGGTAGCTCCAACTTGCTCCACAGTTACGAAATGTTAACACTGAACGAAAATAATAAAGATCTTCTTCAGAAAGAATCTTCCATGCTGTCTACTCCTAGCGGCACAGCAAAGATACAGGAATATTTGCTATTTGGAATGTTCATGTGCCCAGGGTTCTCAGCTGATTGACAGCTTTGGGCTGTGCCACTACACCAGTAGGGGGTGCTCATTACCCATATGTATTAATTACCCATTGATAATGCCGAGTACTACAGAAAGGATCTATTTGGACCCTGGACATAAGTCAAAACCATAAGGTACTTTAAAAAAGGTTTTACCCTTTACACATCTCTTACTGGTTTACTAGGGAGGTAACAGTTAAGATTAAGGGAAAGAAAAGAGCATTCAAGCAATACAATGACACAAAGATGGACAGTGACATGGAGGAATACAGAAATAAACTCAAAGAGGTGGGGAAGGCAGTTAGGATTGCCGAAGCGCAGAAAGAGAACAGAATAGCACAGGAGGTAAAGAAGGGTGACAAGACTTTCTATCGATACATAAGAGAGAAGAGGAAGAATGGGGGGGGCAGTCCATCTAGCATCAAAGGAGGGTCAGCTGGTGGAGAGATAAAGATAAGACAGAGGTACTGAATGACTTCGGCTCAGTCTTCACTATAGAAGACAGCGGCAAAGGACCTGTGTTAAGGGGCACTGGGCAAAACGACAATGTGTCCAACACGAGCACCTTCACAAAAGAGTCCTAGATGAGCTGGGTGAGTTAAAAGTGGATAAGGCAATGGGTCCAGATGGTATCCACCCGAGGGTCCTGAAAGAACTCAGGGAAGAGACTGCCGCACCACTGGCTGAACTGTTCAACAAGTTGCTAGAAAGCGGTATAGTACCAGATGACTAGAAAAAGGCAACAGTGGTGCCCTTGCACAAGAGTGGAGGAAGGGAAGAACCAAGGAACTACCGCCCAGTCAGCCTAACCTCAGTGGAGGATAAAATTATGGAAGCCTTGCTTAAGGAGAGAATAGCAGACTACCTAAGGGAAAACTGAAGACTCGACCCAAAGCAGCACGGATTCACTGCCGGGCGCTCGTGTCTAACGAATATGATGGACTTCTTCAATAGGGTAACCAGAACAATGGATGAAGGTGGCACAGTGGACATGATTTACTTGGATTTTAGAAAAGCTTTTGACACTATTCCCCACAGGAGATTAGCCAACAAACTAGAGCACACAGGCATTGATCGTAAAACAGCTGGATTAAGAACTGGCTTCAGGACAGGTCACAGAGAGTCCTGGTCAAAGTGGCATTATCAGAGGAGGGCAGAGTACCCAGCAGCGTTCCACAGGGGTTAGTACTTGACCCAATCCTCAACTTATTCATCAGTGACACTGCTGATGGACTTGAGGGGAAGGCATGCCTGATCGGAGATGATACAAAACTCTGCAACAGCGCAGACACAGATGAAGGTGCCTCTGGGATGAAAGCCGATTTCAAGAAAATAAAAGAGTGATCAAGAATATGGCTTTTAAAATCCAAAGCCAAAAAGTGTAAGGTGTTGCACTTGGGTAAACATAACCCAAGAAAGACGTACACACTGAATAGGCATCAATTAGAAAAATCAAAGATGGAATGGGATTTCGGAGTAATTGTTACTGATGATCTAAAAGTGGGAAAACAATGTGAAAAAGCAGCACAGAAGGCCAGCAGCATCCTCGACTGCACAAGTAGAGGGATTATGAGCAGGAAGCGTGAGGTAATCATCCCACTGTACAGGTCCTTAGTCAGGCCACACCTGGAATACTGCATGCAGTTCCTGGAGGCCCCACCTAAAAAAGGACATTAGAAACATAGACTATGATAGCAGATAAGGACCGCTTAGCCCACCTAGCCTGCCCATTTCCCTACCTACTGGATAGCTGCAGATCCTAGTTAACCAACAGCCTACTTCTTCCTACCCCCCCCCACCAGAATTGCCTTATGTCTGTCCCATGCATTTTTGAATTCCCCCACTTTTTTTGACCCCACAACCTCCTCAGGGAGGCCGTTCCATGCATCCACCACCCTCTCTGTGAAAAAATACTTCCTCAGGTTGTCCCTGAGCCGTCCCCTTCTTTTTCCGAAATATGCTACCCTCCTGGACTTTGTTGATTCCCTTGAGGTACTTTATAAAGTTTCTATCATGTCCCCCCTCTCACTCATTTCCTCAAGGGTATACATATTAAGCTCCTTTAGTCTCTTTTCATATGGCTTCTTTTGCAGAACCTGCACCATTTTAGTTGCCCTCCTCTGGACTGCCTCCATCCTGTCTATGTCCTTGTGGAGATGGGGTCTCAGGAACTGCACGCAGTACTCCAGATGGGGTCTCACCAACTGTCTGTACAGAGGGATAACAACTTCCTAATTTCTACTGGTGATGCCTCTCCCTATACATCCCAGTATCCCCCCAGCCATCCTTACTGCCTTCTCACATTGCTTGCTTACCTTTAGGGCATCTGATATGACTACCCCCAGGTCCCTTTCCATTTTTGTTGTTGTTAATACCCCCCCCCCCCAATTGTGTCCTCTTCCCCTGGGTTTTTGTATCCCAGGTGCATTATGTTGCACTTCTTTGCACTGAATCTAAGCTGCCATACTTTTGACCATTCCTCCAACCTTGCCAAGTCCCTTCTCATCCCTTCCACACCCCACCCCCTTGTGTATCAACCCTGTTGCAGATCTTTGTGCTGTCTGCAAAGAGGCATATTCTTCCTTCCAGTCCCTCTGCAATGTCACTTACAAAGACATTAAAAGGACTGGACCTAGTACTGAACCCGCGGTACCTCACTAGTAACCCCCTTCTTCGGAGTGAACTCCACATTATTACCCTCTGTGTCCTGATGTCCAGCCAATTTTTTATCCAGGTTACCACCCTGGAACCCACTCCCAGGCTGGCTAGCCTGTTTATTAATCTTTTGTGCGGGACTGTGTCAAATGCCTTGCTAAAGTCTAGGTAGGCCATGTCCACAGCCCCTCCCTGGTCTACTACTTTGGTCAGCCAGTCAAAGAAATCGATTAGATTCATCTGACATGACCTTCCCGCTGTGAATCCATGCTGCTTTTGTTCCTGTGCCCCGCTGGCCTTAAGGTACTCAACAAGTTAGTCCATCTTCTTCCAAGTTGGGTAACAGGGTGTGCTTTGAAACAACTGAGAAGCTGCATGGGATATACTATATTGGACTAGATATCTGCAACAAATCTCTCTCTTGCTTACATCTGAGGGAAGTTTTCCAGAGTTTAAAGCACAGCTGACTTATTTTGGGGCTGACTGCTTTCAGAGTACAAACCACCAGGCTGTTTTGGGGCTGGGGAGGTTTACCTGTGTCTGACTTGGATGTCTGGATTTTTCTCTGTTTGATTAGCAGGGTATTTTCTCTGTCAAATTGTTGTGTAGGGCATCTTGCTGACAGGAAGGCACTCATCGCAGCGGTGGGTCAGAGCTTTTAGCTGATTGTTTTGTGAGGGCACAGTTTAGGCCCAACCCCTGCCCACCCTCACCCCACCCACCCCTGGAAATAGTTCCTTTATACCTGGGGTTCTGACATCATTTCCTCAAGAGTGCAAGGTGCATATCACTGTCATATCCTCTCTAGCACACTGCACTGACAATATAAGCATACACATTGTATAATATACATATATTTCTATATAACAAACCAATCACATACACACAAAAAAAAAAAAAGTAGATAAACATGTGGGGAGTAGTGCAATGTAATGGCTGTGGGGCAGCAGTCCTCCGGGAGTCTTTCTGGAGGCTGAGATGCTGCCCTATTTGCAGACAACTCTCTGCCCTAGGGGAGGAAGTTGCCCGTCTTCAGGCCACACTGGACAGTAGTAAGGGAACCTTCCCCCAGGCCACACTGGACAGTAGGAAGGGAACCTCCCCCATCCAGGGAGCACCAGAGCCACCACCACTACCTCAGAGGTTGAGAAGAAAGCACAGCAGTTGGACCACAGTGGGCTCAATGAGGGTGAGGATGGTGGGACAGAGGCACACCCAGTCAGTTGTTCCACTCCACAATCCATACACCATTCTGGGGGAGCATAGCTCCCCTATGGATGCACCCGCAGAGGACACTAAGGAGGCTGAGGACAACTGTCACAAGGGAGGCCCACAGGAAGGAGACAGAGGACACCACAGGGAAAGGAAGCAGCTCCTGGTGGGGGACTCAATTATTAGGAGGATAGAACTGGGGAAAGCAGGGAAAACTGAAGTAAGGTGCCTGCCTGGTGCCATGGCTTGGAGGGACAGGAAGCGCATCCTCAGGATCACGAGAACAGCTGCACGGGAGTCTGAGCTGAACATCATTGTCCACCTAGGGACAAATGACTTGGCTCATCATGATATTAGAGCAGTGCAGGAGGACTTTGTAGAGTTGGGGAGGGGCCTAACACAAGTAGCACACACAGTATCATTCTCAGAGGTGCTGCCTGTCAATGGCATGGGTGAGGCAAGGGTACTTTGCACCATGCAGTTTAATGAATGGTTGAAAAAATGGTGTGATGCACAGGGTTTGGCTCCATTGGGGATCATGTTCCACCTGAGGGACACCAGCCTATACTGGCAGGATGGTCTGCATCTGTCCAGGAAGGGAACAAGTCTTTTGAGCAATCGGTTTAAATGCTTCATTGGCAAGCTTTTAAACTAGTCAAGGGGAGGTACTGATAAGCAGCAGGAAAATCCCAGCCTCTCCCTACAAAACAGGGTACTAAATGAGAAAAAGACCGAGGTAGAAAGGTCAGTGGGGGATGCTGCAACAGAAGGTAAAGCCATCAAAAAATGGAGAGCAATGAGTACCAATGCCCGTAGTCTGGGTAACAAGCTTCCTGAATTGGTGGCCTTGATGGAGAAGGAACATCTGGATATCGTGGCAGTCACAGAAACATGGTACACACAAAACCATGACTGGGACGTAAACATACCAGGATACACTATCTACAGGAAGGACAGGGAGGGTAAAAGAGGAGGAGGAGTAGCTCTTTACATAAGGGAAGGAATCAAAGCAACAGAACAAAAGGGTAAACACGGAGGAGAAGAAGCACTGTGGGTAAATTTGGAGACAGGCAATGGCACCACAATCCGCACAGGGGTTGTATACAGACCCCCTTCTCAGGGGGAGGAAATGGACAAGGAAATGATAGAAAGTATACTTAGAATGGCAGAAAAAGGGAAGATATTGCTGATGGGTGATCTGAATATGCCAGATGTTAACTGGAGTGCAGTTGCAGAAGCCACTTCAAAGAGTGGGGTTATTCTAGAAGCCCTACAGGAGGCATGCCTTAGACAACTAGTATTAGAGCCCACTCGAGAGGGAGCAATCTTAGACCTGGTTCTCTCAAATGGAGATGGAGAAAGGATCACAGATGTAGAAGTGGGTAGCCATCTGGGAACTAGCGACCATCGAACAGTATGGTTCACAATAAACACAGCAATAGAGTCAAGTCATACAAAGGCAAAAGTACTGGACTTTAGGAGGGCTGACTTTGCCAAAATGGGTGAGTGCCTAAGGAATGCACTAGCAAATGGGCAGGAAGGAGGGTGGAAGAACAATGGGGAATAATAAAAACTGCCATCACAGAGGTAACAAGCCTTTGTGTGAAGCAAATAAACAAAACAAAACGATGTAAGAAACCACTATGGTTCTCAAAGGAAGTGGCAATGAAGGTTCAAGAGAAAAAGAAAGCATTCAGGAAGTACAAGGAATCACAGAAGGAGCAGGACAGAGAACTGTATCAGTTAAAGCAAAAGGAAGCTGGGAAGGCAGTCAGAACAGCAAAGGCCCAAACTGAGGAAAAGATAGCCAACTCAGTTAAGAAGGGGGATAAAACCTTTTATAGGTACATCAGGGAGCGAAGGAAGACCAAGGGAGGGATAGTGAGGCTTAATAAAGGGAGGGAGGGTGGGCAGAGGGTGACTGTGAAAAGGCACATATACTAAACAAATATTTTTGCTCAGTATTTACAAATGAAGGGGGGGAGGTACCTAAAATAAACAGTAGAAACACTCTGGATACAGAAGTTGATACCAGCCCATTTACAGAAGAAAGGGTTATGAAAGAACTCTTAAAACTGAAGGTGGACAAAGCAATGGGGCCTGATGGGATTCATCCCAGAATTCTAAAAAAACTAAGGGTAGAACTAGTGACACCACTGACTACCCTCTTTAACAAATCATGGGAGGATGGGGTGGTACCCGAGGACTGGAGGAGGGCAGATGTGATTCCACTTCAAAAAGTGGGAGCAAGGCAGAAGCAGGAAACTACAGACCTGTTAGTTTAACCTCAGTGATACGGAAAATGATGGAATCACTTCTGAAGGAAAGAACTGTCAGTATCTAGAGGCCAGAGGGCACAGGACCCAAGACAGCATGGATTCACAGCGGAAGGTCATGCCAGACAAATCTGATAGATTTCTTTGACTGGGTGACCAAAGTAGTGGATCAGGGAGGGCTGTGACATGGCCTACCTAGACTTTAGCAAGGCATTTGACACAGTCCCACACAAAAGATTAATACACAAGTTAGCCAGCCTGGGAGTGGGTCCCAAGATGACAGCCTGGGTAAAGAATTGGCTGGAGAATAGGACACAGAGAGTAATAGTAAATGGAGTCCACTCTGAAGAAAGGAGTTACCAGTGGGCACCGCAGGGTTCAGTATTAGATCTGGGTCCTCTTCAATGTCTTATAAGCAACATTGCAGAGGGACTGGAAGGAAAAGTATGTCTCTTTGCAGATGACACAAAGATCTGCAACAGAGTTGATGCACAAGGTGGGGTGGAAAGGATGAGAAGGGACTTGGCAAGGTTAGAGGAATGGTCAAATGTATGGCAGCTTAGATTCAATGCTAAGAAGTGCAAGGTAATGTACCTGGGAAACAAAAACCCAGGGGAAGAGTACACAATGGGGGGTGAGATACTAACAACAACAAAAATGGAAAGGGACCTGGGGGTAGTCATATCAGATGACCTAAAGGTGGGCAAGCAATGTGAGAGGGCAGCAAGGAGGGCTGGGGGGATACTGGGATGCATAGGGAGGCATCACCAGTAGAAAACAGGAAGTTGTTATCCCTCTGCACAGACAGCTGGTGAGACCCCATCTGGAGTACTGCGTGCAGTTCTGGAGACCCAGTCTCCGCAAAGACATAGATAGGATGGAAGCTGTCCAGAGGAGGGCAACTAAAATGGTGCAGGGTCTGCACCGGAAGACATATGAAGACAGACTTAAGGCGCTTAATATGTATAGCCTTGAGGAAAGGAGGGAGAGGGGGGACATGATAGAAACTTTCAAGTACCTCAAGGGAATCAACAAAGTCCAAGAGGGTAGCATCTTTCAAAAAAAGAGGTGTGCAAGAACAAGGGGGCACAATTTGAAGATAGAGGGGGGCTGCTCAGAGGTAATTTAAGGAAGTATTTTTTCACAGAGAGGGTTGTGGATGCGTGGAACGGCCTTCTGGAGGAGGTTGTGGAGTCAAAAACAGTGGTGGAATTCAAGCATGCATGGGACAGTCATAAGGCAATTCTAGGGGGTGGGGTAGGAAGAAGTAGGCTGCTGGTTAACTAGGATCTGCAGCTTATCCAGTAGGTAGGGAAATGGGCAGACTGGGTGGGCCAAGCGGTCCTTATCTGCCGTCAAATTCTATGTTTTTATCATTTTCCCTACCACTGAGGTCCAGCTAACAGGTCTGTAGTTTCCTGCTTCTGCTTTGCTCCCACTTTTGTGAAGGGGAATCACATCCACCCTCCTTCAGTCCTCAGGTACCACACCATCCTCCCATGATTTGTTAAAAAGGGTAATCAGTGGTGTCACTAGTTCTCCCCTTAGTTCTTTTAGAATTCTGGGGTGAATCCTGTCAGGCCCCATTGCTTTGTCCACCTTCAGTTTTAAGAGTTCTTTCAGAACCCTTTCTTCTGTAAATGGGCTGGTATCAACTTCTGTTTCCAGAGTGTTTCTACTGTTTGTTTTAGGTACCTCCCCCTCTTCATTTGTAAATACTGAGCAAAAATATTTGTTTAGTATCTCTGCCTTTTCACAGTCACCCTCTGCCCACCCCTTCCCCTTTATTTAGCCTCACTATCCCTCCCTTAGTCTTCCTTCGCTCCGAGATGTACCTAAAAAAGGTTTTATCCACCTTCTTAACTGAGTTGACTATCTTTTCCTCAGTTTGGGCCTTTGCTGTTCTGACTGCCTTCCCAGCTTCCTTTTGCTTTAACTGATACAATTCTCTGTCCTGCTCCTGTGATTCCTTCTACTTTCTGAATGCCTTCTTTTTCTCTTGAACCTTCACTGCCACCTCCTTTGAGAACCATAGTGGTTTCTTACATTGTTTTGTTTTGTTTATTTGCTTCACACAAAGGCTTGTTACTCTGTGATGGCAGTTTTTATTATTCCCCATTGTTCTTCCACCCCTCCTTCCTGCCCATTTGCTTTTGCATTCCTTAGGCACTCACCCATTCTGGCAAAGTCAGCCTTCCTGAAGTCCAGTACTTTTGCCTTTGTATGGCTTGACTCTATTGCTATGTTTATTGTGAACCATACTGTTCGATGGTCGCTAGTTCCCAGATGGCTACCCACTTCTACATCTGTGATCCTCTTTCCATCTCCATTTGAGAGGACCAGGTCCTCCTCCTCTTCTACCCTCCCTATCCCTCCTGTAGATTGTGTACCCTGGTATGCTGACATCCCAGTCATGGTTCTCTGAATACCATGTTTCTGTGACTGCCACGACATCCAGGCATCCCTCATTCATCAAGACCACTAGTTCAGGGAGCTTGTTACTGAGACTATGGGCATTATTACCCATTACCCTCCATTTTTTGATGGCCTTACCCCTTTTTGCCCCATCTCTGTCCTTGCTGCATTTGCCTTTTTCTCCATTTACCCCTGCCCTTCTCCCTATCGACTTCTCTGTCTTGGTGTTTACCTCACTAACTACCCTGATTTTTTCCGGGGGGGGGGCTAGGATTTCCCTGCTCCTTTTCGGTGCCTCCCCCTTGGCTAGTTTAAATGCTTGCCAATGAAGCATTTAAACTCATCACCTAGGAACCTGGTTCCCCTCCTGGACAGATGCCGACCATTGTGCCAGTACAGGCCTGCATCCCTCTAGGTGGACCCCCAGTCCCCAATGAAGCCAAAACCCTGAGCTCTGCATCAGTTTTTCAACCATTCATTGAATCCCATGGTGTGGAGCACCCTAACCTCACCCATGCCATAGACAGGCAGCACCTCCAAGAAGGTTACCATATCTACCACTTGTCTAAGGCACCTCCCCAACTTCACAAACTCCTCCTGCATACTCTGATCCCTTTCCCAGCCACATCATTTGTCCCTAGGTAGACAATGACATCCAGCTCCCTCCCCCGATCCTGAGGATTCGCTCCCTGCCTCTCCAAGCCATTGGTGCCAGGTAGGCACCTTACCTCCCTCTCCCCCCTCCCCCAGTTCCACCCTCCTAACGATGGAGTCCCCCACCAGGAGTCGTTTCCTTCCCCTGTGGGGTCCCATGCCACCCTAATGTGGGTCTCCTTTTTGGAGGTTCCCAGCATCCTCCTTGGACTCCAGTGTGGGTGCCTCCATAAAGGAACCACACTCTGCCAGAACAGCGTAAGAATTGTGGAGAGGTACAACTGGAGGGATGCGCCTCTGTTCCACCACCCTCACCCTCCCTGAGCCCACTGTGGTCCAACTGCTCCTCTTTCTTGGCAGCCTCTGAGGCAGCGGCGGCGGCCTTAGTGGTCCCTGGGTGGGAGAGGAGGTCCCCCAAATCATGGCCAACTCAGCCTGGAGACGAGCAACCTCCTCCCTCTGCCCAGAGAGGTGCCTGCACATGGGAAAACACTGCATCCTCCAGAACGTCTCCTGGAAGACTGCCGCTCCACAGCCACTGCACTGCACCACTCCCATCATGTCTTATTTGTGGCCCCTCAACTGTTGTTTTGTATGCTTACTCTTTCCTCTCTATATTTGTTTTTTTATTTTATTTTTTCTTCCCTACTTTCCTACTGCCTCCATGCCCTTAAAGTTCCTGCTCTTTCTGCTCTGGATATACTGGACACACTGGACAAAAGAAGGCCGTCTTGGCCCATCGAGATTGTCCCCTACAATAGTGGGCCATTTCCTTCATGTGTTTGTTAACCATGTATCTAAGTTTTTTTTAAAAGATTCAAGGGTTTTAGAATTTACCAAATACTCAGGAAGTGAATTCCAGATTTGAGGTACCCTAACACTGAAGAAGTTTTTTCTTAAATTAGTATTTACCCGTTCAACAGTCAGTTGTTTGTTGTGTAGTCTACCCACAATGCGTTTATTTGCAAATGTCAGTCCGCATAGCTTCATCTGAATTGGGCATTTTATAATATTAAATAGAAGTAAAAGGTCACCTCTCAGTCTCCTTCTTTCCAGAGAGTGTAGTCCTGTTTTAGTTAATCTAACATCATAAGAGTCTTTTTTTTAATCTAGGTATCGTCCTAGTCAATCTTCTTTGGACTTGTTCCACTCTAAAGATATCCTTCTTGAGGTAAGGGCTCCAATATGGAGAAGCATAGTCAAGGTAGGGTCTAACATATGATCTGTACAAAGTGACCAAGCATTGTTCAGATTTATTTACAAAAGTTTTATCTGCCTCAGCATATTATTAGCTATGTTTGCCACTCTGTTACAGTGTAAACTGGCAGATAGTTTAGTGTTGATCATAATTCCCAGGTCTCTTTCACATTCAGAACTTTTAATTAGCTTATTATTTAACCGATAAGCATTTTTTGGGTTGTTTTTTTCCAAAGTGTAATACCACACACTTGTCGGTGTTAAAGTCCATAGAATTTCTTTTAGCCCATGTTTCTATAGTTTGCAAATCTTTCTGGAGAATTTCACTATTTAAGGCTGTATCCACCCTTCCTCCCAGTTTGGTATCGTCCGCAAACTTAGTTAAAAAGTTGCTGGAAGTGATGAATAGGTCCCCAATAAATAAGTTGAACAGGGTGGGACCCAGGACTGACTCCTGAGGGACACCACTAGCAACCCTACGAGGTATAGACATGGAATTGTTAACCCTAACAGCCTGAGTTCTATCATATAACCATTGTGAAACCCAATTTATCAAGCAATCTGAAAGACCAAGTTTGCACATTTTCTCAATTAACAGTGAATGGGGTACTTTATCAAAGGCTTTGCTATAGTCCAGAAGGATAACATCAGATGGAATGTGATTATCCAGTAACCTACTGGTGTTATTATAGAAAGAGATCAAGTTTGTAGTACAGGATGATCCTGTTTTGAAGCCATGCTGAGTCAAGTCCTGAATCCCCAGTGAGTGTGTATAAGAATCAATATAGGATTTAACTATTCTTTCCATGGCCTTTCCAACTAATGATGTAAGACTAATTGGCCTATAGTTATGAACCCTGGATTTATTCTCCTTTTTTAAAATTGGGATAGCAGTTGCAATACGCCAGTCCTTTGGTATATAACCTTCTTTCAGTGATTTGTTGAATATCAAGGTTAACGGAAGAGTAACTGATTCAATGGTTTCTTTCAATAACCTAGCATTAATATTGTCAGGTCCTGAGCTGGTAGAATTTTTCAGTAAAGAGAGAGCATTTCTTACTTCCTGCTCATTTATAATTGGGAGTATGTGGGTTTGTTTACACCTTGGATAATAATTGTCATTATTAAAGAATTCTGAAGAAAAATAATCGCTAAATATGTCAGCAATATTTTGATCATCAGTAATAGAAATCCCATCGTGTGTAATTGATCCTATTTCACTTGAGTCACCTTTTTTGCTATTTATATATGAGTGAAGTGACTTTTTATTCGTTTTTGAGTAAGCCAAGGTAAATTCTAGTTTAGTTTTTGCTTGTTTTATTAGTTTTTTTAAGAAAGATACTGATTTTTTGTATTTAACCCTTATATCCAGAGAGCCACTTATTTTTAATTTTTTAAAGAGATGTTCTTTTATTTTGATTTGTCTAGAAATACTTTTGTTAAACCAAAGAGGAATTTTTCCTTTTTTATTATATTTGTTTTTCATGGGTACCTAAGACTGTTCCAGTTGATCTATAGTTTGTTTAAATATATCCCAAGCTTCAGAAGTGCTTTTATTCATAAACTTCTTAGTCCAATTTGTTTGGTGCAATACATGATTTATTTGTTTGAAATTTGCTTTATTGTAATTTTTTTGTAAAGTTCCTGTGTTAGTTTTGCTTTTTGTGATCCTAAAGTTAAACAATATTACATTGTGGTCACTATTACCAATGGGGCAAGTAATATCTATGTCTGACACTAGATTCCCTGAGTTAGTCAGAATAAGATCTAGTATACTATTTCCTCTGGTGGGAAGTTTAATTAATTGTTCAAGTCCTTGATCGATACACAGGTTTATTAATTCTTTTTCTTGATAGGTTACTCCAATAGAGCTTTCCCAGTTTATTCCAGGCATGTTACAGTCACCCAGTATTAACACATTATTATTTTCAGAAATGTCATTAATTTGATTAATTAGTTTATTGGTATAATCAGAATCAGATGATGGGGGTCTATAACATACTCCTATAGTTAGTTTTGGCTGTCCTTTAAATAATATTTGTACCCACTGAGTTTCCAAGTCAGAATTTTGTGTTACTTCTGTAGATAGTATATCGTTATGAACAAATAAGCAAACTCCACCTCCAATTTTATCCACCCTGTCCTTATGATATAATTTATAACCAGGTAATTCCTTGACCCATTTAGAGGCAGGGTCCCACCATGTCTCGGTTACAGCAATAATACCAATGTCCAATAATTTACATTTGCATTCTAGTTCTGCCATATTCAAATTGTTTAGGGATCTAGCATTGAAACTCAAGATTTTACAGTATTTAGTCGTTGATTTTACTGTAGTGATCTTAATTGTTTTCAGAGAATTTAGACCAGTCCAATTCTCCCCCACAGAAACTAGTTTAAATTATTTATTTCAGCTACAATTTTTTTCCCTAGTATAGAACTACCCCTTCTACTCAGGTGGAGTCTGTCCCAACAAAAAAGTGAGTCCCTAGCACAAAAATCTTCCCAGTGATGTATACATTTAATCCCCTGCCTTAAACACCACTGTCTTAACCAACTGTTTGTTTTTTTAATTTTATTTGTAATGGCAGTGGATGCCCTGGGTACTGGTAATATCTCTGAGAAGCAGACTGAACATCCTTTCTCCACCAGTAGATTATCTAGTGCCACATAACTCTCTTCAATTGTATTACTGTCTGATTTGAGCACATCGTTTACCCCTGCGTGAATTATCACTAATGGATTTTGGCCTGATTGAGATAGTATAGGATTTAACATGTCAGTGATGTCAGCTATTTTGGCCCCTCTGAAGCTTGAACAAGTTCTATTAGCCTTATCAGGGTTGCAAACAGCTCTATGTGCTTAATTATTGAATCACCCAACACATAGATTTGTCTCCGTGTATCATCCTGAGGAACTGAGTGGTTTAATTCCATCATATTTTCAGTACCAAGGTTTAGAGGATGATTATCAATGGATTGTTGTGGATTAAGTATTGTAGGGCCAAGGCTATCAATGTTAATTAGGGTTTCCTGGGTAATTAAATCAGATACAATATTCCCTGAATCAATTTGAGATGCATCTAAAAGTAATGAAGGAGGTGAGTTATTATCAACATTGGATAATATCTGAAAACGATTTGTAATGGGTATTTCAAACTTGTTTGCCTTGCATCCTTTTTTAATTACTCTACCTGAGATGACATTAGCCCAATCTTGCTCTTCAGGAATCTCATCTCTATTCCTTTTCCTGTTTATTTCTTGTTTTTTATTTAATGGCGAAATTATTTCAGGCATCAGTGGATTTTGTAATAAATTTAATTCTTGATTGGAGGTACTTAATGCATCATTATTTGTTGGTATTACTTGAGAGTAACTATTTCTTTCGATATGATGTCTTAACATGTCTGCCTGACTATTTTCAAGTATAATTAGTCTTTCTCCAAATGTGTCTAATTCTTATTTCATAGCTTTATTTACTGAACATTTCTCACATTCGGAAATTATTTTCCATAGTTGGAACAGAGACAACTAAAATATACATATTACATGATTGACATTTTAAACCAATTTCCCCATCTATAGTCATGATAGTGGCATTTGCTAATGAACTATTTTCCATTTTCTGTTAGTGAGTATAAAGCTTTAATACTTACAAATATAATTTCCTGGAGTGTATGGGGTAAAGATCCCTATATTCTAGCTAAGGTTCAACAACTCAATCCTAGAGCCAAAACTACAATTAAGCACTGGGCTTTTTTAATCCGCTGAAATCCGCTAAACACGCGCTAGACGCGCATGTCTTAGCGCGCGTCTTCGCGCACACAAGCACGCTTGCCCTGCTCGGCTCGCCCCTGCTCGCCGAAGGGCAAGTTTTAGAGTCCCAGAACCGGAAGTGGTTACCTTGGTAATGCGAGGGAGTTGCAGTAAACAAGGAGATTTTTTATTTAAAAATAAAAGTAAAATAACAACTAAAAGTGCTCTGACTGTCTGCAGATAATCTACAGGCTCAGAGAGTTAAAAAATAGCAGCAGTGTGAGTAGGAGTTCCCGATTATGAAGTCAGCAAACTACCTCTCCTCTACCTGTTAATACACAGTAACAGGGCTCCAAATGTCAGCACCTAGAAATAAGTTGTAGTTAGAATAACAATTTGCAACACAGAGTATAATGTTATATCCTGGGGAGCATTTCAGCAAGGAGCTACAAGCTAAGAAAGTACTCGCAAATCTGTCACTTTCACTTAAATAGTTTATGTATCTAGCATGCACAGCAGTAACTTTCAGGTAACTGGCAGCCCAGAGCACTGCAAACTCTCTCTCTCAAATCTTGTGAAAGAAACCAGCTAGCCGAGGGGCGAGTTTTAGAGTCCCAGAACCGGAAGTGGTTACCTTGGTAACACGAGGGAGATAGAATGTTCCTGTATTCCTCAGTAGTCTCCTTCTTACTTGCTCAAAGTCAGATCTCCAGCAGTTGGGGGGGGGGGAGGAGAGCTACTCTTTTCCTTCTACAATGGTGAGTCTTTTGTGCTTCTGTGATTACTAACTTCCTGCTCCCAAACAGGAAGTTCCTGTTATTATTCAAATCCTGTGTCTATTAAAATGGAACTGGCTAAGGGTTCAGAGAAAGGCCACTAAGATGGTGCAGGCAGGGTCTGCATCAAGAACATTACGAAATGAGACTCAGTGAATTAAACTTATATGCTCTAGAGCAAAGAAGAAATAGGGGGATATGATAAAAATATTCAAATACATAAAGGGAATCAACACAGTCCAGACAGGAAACCTATTCCAGGAAAACAAAACAATGTGTACAAGGGGGCACAATCTGCACCTAATGAGAGGCAGATTTAGAACTGAAATAAGGAAATACTTTTTTTACAGAGAGGGTGATATAACCATGGAACAGCCTGCCCTCAGAGGTGGTAGCAGCCAAGACAGTACAGGAATTCAAACTAGCACGGGAAAGACAATGCAAGCACCTGAAGGGGTAATAAAAGAGAAAGGAGGTTAGAAATTTTGGGGCAGACTAGAAGGATCAAGTAGTCCCCATTTGCCGGCTACTTCTTATGTACAGGAGCACTATAAATCCTTTTATTTCTTGCAGTGTATAGGTGGATGAGGTTTTACCTCAGGACAGAGCCTTTCCTATGCTTCCTTCTGAATTTATCTTATCTCCCACCTTGCTATACACTTTGGGTTCACTTATCTTTCATTTACTACCATGCCACAGCAGCATCAGTTTAGCTGGTGTGCAGCAGGCAGCATCACTGCCAGGGCATTCATGTGCAATGTCCACACTGGCTCTGAGCAACTTCACGTTAACCTGATCTTTACTCTCACCAGAGTTCTGTACACAAGTGCACCAGTGTTTACCTCAGCTTGCCCTCATGCAGTGGCTGACAATCTCTCCAGGCCCTCTGGAAGAGGTTATGCCCCCAATATCCACACAGTACCAAGTTGGAAATAGTAGGCCCATCTCCTACATGTTTCAGCAGTTCAGTCTTTGGCAACAGACATCTCACCATCTGCAGCACAGCTGACTGCTTCTCTCAATCACAGTGGACCAAAATCCGGAGTTCCCTTGAGGCTAGCTCCTTAGGAGCATCATGCCCTCCCAGTGATCCCTTACATGCCCGACAGAATTTATGATCATCTTCACTAAATGGCTTTTAGACTCTTCCATACACTGCAGAGTCCTGCACAAAGAAAGTTAGAAATATGCATGCACAGGAACCAAAGTGGAATAAGGTGTAACACGTCACAAGGAAAACAGGTGGTGCAGGTATCAGGATGCTAACTACGGCTAACATGAAAACAATGAAAACTGCACTCCAGAGATAAAATAATGAGGCTCACTAAGCCAAAAACAACATGTACCACAGAGGATTTATTGGTGTTTTGAGACCCTAGTGCTTCAACTAAACCTGATCTTCGTCGGGGGAACTTCTTTATTTTGGGAGCTTCTTTATCTCCAGAATATGTTTTTGTTGTTTTTATAGGAACCAAAAGTGTCTGGTGCATCTTGCCCTGCTCAAAGAATGTTAGAAGACACAAAGAAAGCTAGGCGTCACCTTCTTCTTTTCACAGGGCCTCAAGGGCCTGCACAAAGAGAGTTACCACTCAACTGTCTCAAAAACTAAGGACATTCATTGCAAAAAACTACACTAATGTATGTTAGGATTGCTACCTCATAAAATTCAAACCCTAAAAGTATGGGAATGTGCTATTATGGTTTTCAGACCAATGTCTACAAAGTTTGGAAATGTGCCATTAGGGCAGTCAAGCCTAACTTCCACGCCCCCCCCTCACTTCCTTTTTTTACCCAAGACTAAGCTACTGGTATGGGGCCACGCATCAATGGTGTGGCACCTCATACAGGACCAACATATCCAAAGCGTGTAATTAGCAACCATAATTCCCACCCCATTCCCTACACTTGTGATCCAAGGCCAAGCTACAGGTCTGGAGTCATGCCATACAGCTCTGGTGCTTAACACACATCCTTCTCATTTTAGATCTGTAACTACATTACTTGTGGTGCACAGAAAGGGTTTTACATTCATTTATGGTGTGGCTTGCTTTGTACACAATACTGTGGACCCTTTGCAAAGCAGCATACTTGTTACAGATTTGTAAGTACAGTACTACACATATATCACATTTTTTTTCTTTAGGAAGCATACTTGAAACAATGTAAAGCATGCTACATGTCTGAAATATGTATATTATTTTATGTAATGCCTTTTTGAAACTGTATAAAACAAAGTACAAGTGGAAAGTATATATCCTACTAGGCAATATGAGAAACAAAATACAGCTGTTTAATGTATGGTATACTAATACACAGGGTTCACAAGACCACACACAGTCAATATACAATTGTATAGTAACTGGACAACTTAGCATTGGATCAAAAGAGGCTCACATGAACCACCAAAGCTTTGTAGCATGGAGCTGGATCTGTAGATTGACCTTGGGTCAAAAAGGTAGGAGATGGGGTGGGGATTAAGGTTGCAATTTAAACATTTGGAATATGTTGGCCCTGTATGAGGTACCACACTATTAAGCCATGGGCCTATACCTATAGCTTAGTCTTGGGTAAAAAGGGGGAACTGAGGGTGGTGGGGGTGGGAGTTAAGCTTGAGTACCCTAAAATAACATTATCACAATTTGTGAGCATTGGGTAAAACTATAATAGAGCATTCCCAAACTTTGAGGGTTTGAGTTTTTTGTGGTAGCAACCTTAATCTTCATTAATGTAGTTTTTGCAAATATATATATATATATATATATATATATATATATATATATAGTATAGACCGAGAGGGGGGAGAAAGAGTGACAGAGAAATAATCCCATAAAATAACAAGGCTTAAATGCTGTTTTACACTCCCAATATAACTACCAAAATAAAGAGCCTGCCTGAAAGTCAAAAATGTGAAAACATATCAATAATTACTCCTTGTAGAGAAATTTGTGGGGTATTTTTCAAACCGCAGGAGAAAAACACAAATGCAGCCCAGGTTCAAAAGCAAAGTTCAGAAATGTAATTCTATAGAGACCCCTAGTAAATGTGTGCAGTGGTTCACTGCCTGTAGTAAAGTTAATGCATCACTGCTGGGAGCAAAGAATGCACAATTCAATGTAACCCTTAAACTTCATAATGCAATACTGCGATGCTTCATGGTGAAAGACAGATCATCTGCACACTCTAAATAATTAATCACACCTAAAGAGAGCACACAGACAACACTCATAATTAGTGCTGATGTACTCTCCTCCTTGTTGAAATCTGCTATGAGGACTGTTTAAAATCCTGAGTTATTAGTCATTATTGGAAGTGAATCTGGATAATATCTCCATGTCTCAACCCCAGAAACCATTCATCCATCCAAAGTACACTGGTGCTTGATAATTTCTACCCCTCCATAGAAGCTGCAGATAAGAAGCACCCTGAGAATGGCCTGCAACTCATAAATCAAGGCATGTATAGCTCCCTTACAACCTGGGATTATTTATGTTTACCACATATCCACTGAAAACTGTGCTTTGACACCTAAGCAATCTGTTTATAGGTTTAATAGTAAGAAATTGAAAATAAATGGCAACTGTTGGATTGCTACTAGTTTTGCAAAGAAAAAAAAGTATAAAGTCACTATTATGTGAGAAATGTCCTTGCAGTTATACTGGAAACAGTGCTTAAAAGTAAGCACCAATCCAACATTTTTTTTTTTTTTTTAAACTTTGTGTTGGTTATAGGTCACAAAAATATACTGTAGTTTCTCCCAAGCTGAGCAGTCTGGACATTGTAAGAATGTCACTTATCCAAAGAAAAGCTATGTTTAATAGCAAATTATTGTTCTAAACAACAAAAAGGAATAAACAGAATAGGATTCAAAAAAGTCTGGAAGTCTTCCGCAAAACCAACTTGCATCCATAACGGAAGACCTGCTCATGATTAGAATTTGTTATATTCTGTTCAGGTGTCATACTGTACAGTTCATCAAATCATTCCAAATGCATTTTAAAACATATACTCATAAGGACCTGATATTGACTGCTTCTTTAAAAAATTAACTACTTGTTTTAGTAATGGGCATGTGCTTAAAAGTGAACGTCAATGCACACTTACCTGTGGTCAACAAGTTCATTTTATAAGATAACAATAAAAAGGAATTAGTCCACTTCAGCTGCCCACATATCTGAACCTCACTTCACCTTAATTTGTCACTGACTACTACTCCCAACTTCGAATAACCCCAGAGCCAAGTCCTGAGGGGGACGGTGTGTGTGTGGGGGGGGGGGAGGTGCTAGTTAAAGAATTAATGAGGCAGGGATCAGAGAATGCTCTGGACAGAGGTTAATCAGCACTTTGTGTATGGAGGGAGAAAAACATAGAATTTGATGGCAGAAGGTGACCAATGGTTCTTCGAGTCTGGCCTTACTATACTACTTCACTCTATTACCTTGTTGAGATGTACATCTCCTTCCACGGTCCCCCAAACCCTTGCTGCCCCCCTCTTGGGGACTATGAGTTCTCTTGCCCTGTCCTGTGTTTAAATTCATTAAGGGTAGCTGCCCCAACCACTCCCACCTGCAGTCTATAGCACAGTTCCATCAAGTTCTCAGTGAAGAACTTCCTCAATTTTCCCCCCACCAGCCTCCAGTCATGCTCCCTAGTGACTGCATCCCCATTTCTTTAAAGTAGGTCCTCACTGTTAACTTTGTTTTTACCCTTAAGAAGCTTCTATGTTTCAATCATGTTCTCCCATTCCCACCTGGCCTCCAGTGAATACATGTTTATGGCTTCTCGCCATTCCTCATCAGATCTACTCCGCAGGCCCTCGATCATCTTGGTGACCCTTCCTGTACTGACAGTAGTCTGTCAGTGTTCTTCCTCAGGTGAGAGCTGCAGAGTTAGGCACAGTATTTCAGATGAGGCCTCACTAGAGATCTGTACAGCGGTAAAATCACCTTGCTTCTCCTGTTGTGAAAACCCCCTCCCCATACAACCCAGTATCCTCAATGCTCTGTTGTATGCTGAGTTGCATTGGCTTGTTTGCTCGAGGGAGTCACTAATTATGGCCTCCAGATCTCTTGTCTCTCTTGATGTGGCTGCTTTAATTCCTCCAGATAGATTCTGCTTACCTAAGTGCATTACTTTGCACTTCTTGACACCGAAACTTAACTGCCAGACCACAGACCATTTCTCCAGTTTCTCTAGGTCCTTCTGGAGCTCCCCACACCCTTCCTCATGATCCATCCTGCTGCTTATCTTTGTGTTGTCAACAAAGACACAACTTTCCCTGGATACCTTTCCCACTGTCACTTATGAACACATGAAATAGGACAGGTCCCAGGACTGATCCCTGCGGCACTTTGTTCATGTCCTCTCTGTTCCCTGGTTTAGCCCCATTAACCATTACTCTCTGTTGCTTTCCCTAAGTCATTTTCCTATTCAGCTAACTAAACCCAGTCCCACTCCCAAATCCTTCAACTTCTTTAGCATCCTCCTGTGTGGTACTGGATTGAAGGCCTGGCTAAAGTCAAAGTACAGCAGATCTTCTGTCTGTCCCATGTCTATCAACTTGGGTACCCAATTGAAAAATAGTAGCAGGTTGATCTAGCAAGACCTCCCTGAAACAAACCCATGCTGCTTTTCATCCTGTAATCCACTGTTGTCTAGGCAGACCACGAAACTCACCTTTGCTACGGTCTCCATCAACTTATCTATGATGGGGTAAGGCTGACAGGCTTGTGTTGCCTGAATCCTCCCAGTCCCCTCCCCCACTTTGTGGAGTGGTATTGTACTATGACAGCAGATCTCCAGTCTGCTGGCACCTCTCCAAACTGCAATGATTCAATGAATAGACGGATTAAGGGTACTGCCAACACTGCAGCCAGTTCCCTTAGCACTAGTGGATACAGGCCATCCAAGCCTGGTGCTGTCTCTACCCTGAGAGCGTCTACTAGTATCTGTACTCTGTCCATTTCCTGGATGCTCCTTGCGGCAGCCTGGATACCACTCTCTAGCAAAGGATCATTGTCTGCTACCACATGAATACCGAGCAACCAAAATCAATTAAAAACTGATTTATACATTATGAAGAAGAAAGTCCATCAGACTTACCATAATTACTTTTTTTGTTAGTTCCAGCACTGTCACTGAGCTAGTCATTTACTGCTGAGTATACATGCCCACTTTCTAGGGGCCAATACATGTCAAAGTTATTACATCATCATAGAACCCCTGGCTCCATCTAATTCCTTGTCAGTTGCTTAGAATGTTCAGTAATAAGTCTTTCAGAACCTTTCAGCAACATAAAGAACAGTTACATAAGAACTTACTGTAACAGTAGATCTTCGAGGGGATCTCAGTCATCAGGTACCACCATAGGAACTTCACTGTCAGTGAATGGGGAATCCACACGGAAGATTTTCAGAAGTACAACTGGGGCCACCCATGCATGTCCATGGCATCACCAACCCTATGGGTGTGGGGCCCACTCTCTTCAGTCCCCCCGGAGAGGAAGGAAGCAAGGCTCACACCTGGGGAACTGAGGAGAGACACAGGGACCCAGCTCTAGATTAAAGGATGGAAACAACAGATAACTAGGTCCTGAACAGGAGCCCCAAGAAGGGTGACGGTCTGAGGGAAAGCATACCTGATGACTGAGATCCCCTTGAAGATCTACTGTTATGGTAAGTTCTTACTTAACTGTTCTATCTTCTTTGGGGGTATCGCAATCATCAGGTACCACCGTAGAAATGAATACCAAGCAGTGACAGGTAGTAACAGTTAGTCTGGGAGGCTGGATCTCCATAAACATAAGACAGGAGACTTGGAACAACCTACCCAGCCAAGAATTTTCTTAAACTTAAGACAGAAGACCTTGTAAACTAAACCTGTCAAGGGACTCCATAAACATAAGACAGGAGTCGCTGTAGCACAGCACAGCCAAAACCAGCACTGGCTCTTGAGGGAATGTCCAGACTATAATGCTTGGTGAAAGTGTGGACTATTCTCCAGGTGGCAGCCACACAAATATTAGCAGCTGAGACCACTTTGAAGCAAGCCACCAAGGTAGCCATGCCTCTGGTGGAACGGGCTTTGAGAGCTCCAAGTAACTCCTTGCCACACTTGTTATAGCAGAACACAATGCAATTTGCCAACCATTTGGATAAAAACTGTTTAGAAACTGAGGTGCACCCTCTGCCAGGGGCGAATGAAACAAACAACCGCTTAGATTTTCTGGACTCCTTAGTCCTTTGCAGATAATACTTCAAAGTTCTGGGCACATCTAATGTATGGAGCAGTGCTTCCCCTGGATTGGCATGCTCGGGAAAATAAACAGGAAGGTGGATAGACTGAGTGTAAACCCAGAAACCACCTTAGGAAGAAACTTAGGATTCATACGCAAAGATACCCGGTCTTTGTGAAAAATAAATAAATAAGGCTCCTCGCACAAGAGGGCCTGAAGCTTGGAAATTCTTCAAGCAGAAGTAATGACAACTAAAAAAAAGTGCTTTCCAAGAGAGATAGCACAAATTGCAAGTCGCGATTGGTTCAAAAGGAGACAGGGTCAACTTTTCCAAAATAAAATTCAAATTCAAAGCCAGGATAGGGGAACGGATTTGGGGTTTCAGATGTGGGATGCCCCTAAGAAAGGTGTGAGAAACCTCCAGCTGAGCAATAGTGCGGGCACCCATGGGCTCACTGAAAGCTGAAATGGCCAAAAGGTGGACCTTGAGGGAGGAATACTGGAGACCTGAGTCAGACAAAGAAATCAGGTAGTCCAGGATGTGCTTCATGACAGGTGAAAGGGTCAGGGGAATGCTGGGCAGCCCAGATAGCAAACCGCTTCCACTTCATGGCATAAGTGGTACGGGTGGAAGGCTTGTGGGCAGCCACTAGAATGTCCTCTGCCCTATCAGAGATCCCAAACCTGGCAATGGCTATGTCCTCAGGAGCCATGCATGCAGATGGAGAGACCTGAGGGTTAGATGGACCAGGGTCCCCCGATCCTGGGTCAGCAGATTCCTGCAGAGAGGCGAAGGGACCAGAGGCTCCTCTGCCAGCTGCTGAAGCAGAGGGAGCCATATCCAGCTGGGTCAGAATGGAGCTACCAGGATCACGCTGGCCCCTCCATTTGTAGCTTGGGCAGCAACCTCTGTATTAGTGGAGATGGAATGAATGCATACAGAAACCTCCCGCTCCAAGAGAGGGACAACGTGTCTCACCATAAAATTCCAGGCACTGGATCTAGTGAGCAAAAACTGGGCAGTTCTGCGTTGTGTGGGGGACACAAAAATGTCCAACTCTGGACACTGCTCCCATTCATGCATGCTTGACTGAGTCTTGCTGAGACTGTCCATTAGAGTGTTTAGCACACCTGGCACATAGACCGCAGAGAGAGTTAGGCTGTGGTCCAGAGCCCAATACCACACTCGCATTGCTTCCCAGCAACGGGGATACGAGTGTGTCCCACCCTGCTTGTTGATGTAGTAGACAAGATTGTCTGACTGCACCAGAAGTAGGCCTGGGGCCAGGTGCTCCTGAAATGCCTGCATGGCATAGAGCACCGCCCTTATCTCCAAGACGCTGATATGCAAGACGGCTTCTTACTGGGACCAGGAGTCTCTGAGTTTGAAAGGGACCTAGGTGTGCCCCCAGCCCAGACTCGAAGCATCCGTGGTCAGGATCTGATTCAGGGAGGAGAATTGGAAGGGGACCCCTTGAAGAAGATTCTAGGGGTCCATCCACCACTGCAATGCTTTGCGTACTGGAGAGGAGACCAGGACTAGATGGTCCAGCTAGTCTAGACGTTGGTCCCACTGCACTCTGACAGTCCACTTAAGGGTTCGCATGTGAAGCCTTGCTAGTGGAACAGTGGGAATAGCCACAACCATTAGGCCCAGGAGCCTGAGGTACAGTCTGGCAGGAACGTACCAACTCTGAGCGACCTCCTGAGTTTGAGTAATAAGACATTCTGCCCTGTTTTGGGGCAAGAAGGCCTTCCCCTGCTCTAACTCCAAGACCACCCCAGTGTACTCTAATCTTTGGGACAGTATTAGAACAGGCTTGGGCAGGCTGACCATGATGCCCAGAGACTGAAAGAGCTGGAGGGTATGTTCCAGGGTATGTTCCAGAGTCAGCAAAAGCTGTTCCCTGGATGGAGCCTTGAGAAGCCAGTCATCCAAGGTAAGGAAAGATGTACAGACCCTCCCTTCTAAGGGTTGTTGCGATCACTGCTAAGAATTTTGTAAAGACATACGGCGCAGAGGAAAAGCCAAAGGGCAATACCTTGAACTGGTAAAACTCCCCCTGAAAGACAAAGCAGAGAAACCTCCTGTGAGGAGGAAAAACCGCAATGTGCAGGTAGGTGTCTTGCATATCCAGGGAGCAGAGCCAGTTCCCAGTTTGGAGGAGGGGCAAAAAATCCAGTAAAATTCTCATCCAGAACATTGTGTACTGGACGAAGAGACTGAGGTCTCTAAGATCTAGAAAAGGCCTCAGATCTCCCATTTTCTTGGGAACCAGAAAGAATCTGGAATAAAACCCCTGGTTTCTCTGCTGCTTTGACACCAATTATATCACCTGCTTGCTCAGAAGAATATGTACCTCGTCCCGGAGGACAGGTAAATGAGCCGCGGGGAGTTTGCAGGTGGTGGTGGGGTATCTGGAGGTTGCTGAATGAGCTCCAGTGTATGACCGCTCTCTATTATCTACAAGATACAAGCATCTGACATCCTGATCCTGGGCCAGAGGAGGAGTGTCTGGCAAAGAGTTAAGTTGAGGAGGGTCCAGCTGTGGAAGTGGGACCCTCGGTTTTGGGACGCTTGACTGCCACTCCAGCCTGGAAGCGAGCAGGCAAGGAGGACTGGGCTCAACGCTTTCCCTTGAGATGAGAGTCTGAGCCTGGCCTGTCTGCCTATGAAAAGCAGAATGCCCCCTACCATGCTGTGAGTGTGGCAGAGGGAGCAGATGGACTAAAGAGCCATGCCAGAGGCCTGCAGATCATTAATGAGGTCCTGGACATCTGGGCCAAAAAGTTTAATGCCATTAAAAAGGGCATTCAGCACCTTATTTTGCACATCAGCCTTAAACCCTGAAACTCTGAGCCAAGAGTGTTTACATAGACAGATGACAGTGGCAGCCGCCCTGGCAACTGTATCAAATAAGTCATAGATGGCGCTGAGGAGATGCTTGTCAACATCCTCGGCAGTTTGAAAGCATTAAAGCAACTCCTGTTTCTGGGCACCATCCGGAAGGCCTTGGACAGAAGTCTTGCCCTTCCTCTAGTTGGTGTTCTGGACGTGGGGCAATCCTCAAACCTAGGATGGAGGAAGCGTGCACCCTTTTGCCCCAGAGATCAATTCTCTGAGACTCCTTGTCTGGGGGCAGGGAGCTAGAGTGTTTGGGCACCTTAGACCTGTCATGTGCTGCCTTGATGACCACGGAGTCAGTCTCTGCTTGGGCAGCAAAGTATGGGAGGCCTTGAAGGGCACTGCAGAGCTTATCAGCTCTACGGGGCATAGCTGGCACCATGTCTAGTCTGTGCCAGGCTGCCGTAGTAGCATTTTTAAGTGCTGGAAGCATAGGAGGAATCATTTTGGGGGGAGATTCTGGAATCTCTAGACAGTCTGCTAGATCCTTTCTGGTGGCATCCTCCTCCTCTGTCTGGAACCCCACTGTGGAAGACAGTTGCTTCATAATATTAAATAAACTGGCATCCTCAGGTGGGGACCTGGGGGTGTGCTTGACTTGATTCTTCAGTAACTTAAGAGGCCGTAGACTTATCAGAAGTATAGTACTGGTCCTCATCCTCTGCTTCCTCCTCTTCCTCTGGGACGATGAGGTCAAGATGATACTCCTCCTCGACGTCAACCTCCTCCTCAGGATACATCGACTGGAACGTCATCAATGGTCCACGAGCAGATTCCCAGGGTACATAAGAAAAAACGACCTGGGTGCAACCAGGGCATAGTTAATAGTAGCAGCACAGTTACAAAAATACACAAAAACACAGTGTCAATAACAGTTAACAACTAATAAGCAAAGTAAATAACATAGTGTGAGGACACGGTACAGTTAGGTTTCAAGCAAGAGAGAAGATACAACACAAGTAGACAAATGGTAGAGAAAAGAGAGGAGTGGGGGGAGGTAGAGAAGATGGCAGAGAAAATAGAACCGTCGGAGCAGCTGTCAGTATGGGTCTGGAGTGAACCAGGACCTGGACAGCAGGTCTCTTTGTCAGGGCAGCCACCGCCAATGAAGAGCCCACTGAAGATGGAGAGGCTGGTGGGGAATGGGACAGTCACCGGAGGGAGCGGTCGCGACCCTGGTCTTTTTTATGACTGTTCCCTGAGGAATTGTCTTTGACCTGGGAGGCCTTGGAGCTCTTTGACCAGAAGGGCGGCTGTGTGGCTGGTGCCTCAGAGGATGACAGCTCGGAGTGGCTACCTGTTGTTCCATTAAAGTTTTTAGAGCTTTTCTTCATCGCCTAAGGGGGGTTTGGTTAAATTGTTGGCAGGGCTCACAATCCGAGGCATTGTGATCAGGCCCAAGAGAGCAGACACACACACACACACACACACACACACACACACACACACACACACACACACACACGCACACACACTGTTCGTAGTTGGAGGCAATCTTCTTTCCGCAGTGGCAGTGACAGAAGAGAAAAGAAGACTGATTTCAATCTTGACGGAAAAGAAGGAAAAAATTCTCTGAAAGAGATATGTAAGGTTTGTAGAAAAAAAGGCCATAGGCCAAAAAAGGCATGAACACTGCAAAGGCTCTTCACAAAGACTGTGCCCACAAAATTGACGGGAAAGAAGTGAGAAGGGAGCAGGGCCATCCATGCCTATATAGGGTTGGTGATTTTGGCAGACGTCGACGGCATGGGCAGCCCTAGCTGTACTGCTGAAAATCTTTCATGTGGTTTCCCCATTCACCGATGGTCAAGTTCCTACTAAAATCTTATAAACTCTTTACAAAATATACAAACATCACAGCCCTACCTTACAGGAATGTCTAGACAACATCAAACTCTCCTTTATATATTTCTGATTCAATGATTCAAAATATCTTAATGTTCTCCAATATATTCTCTGCAACAGTAGTTTCAACACTAAACGTTCCTCAGAGAAACACCCAGTAAAAGAGCACTGCACTAAACAACTTGTGCTTCAAAGAAATAGCATCAACTTGCCAGGTAAAAAATTTATGAAATTCAATCAAATTCTCAGTTGTAGAATATTCTCTGTATAGTAAAATGCACTATGGTTTGATCCACTACTCTGGATCTTAAGTGGCTGGCCTCTGCTTGAGGGCATTCCTAATAGCCAGAGGCAATGGTTGTACCTAGCTTCCCTAGAAGCAAAAAGGCAGATTCTGCTGAAATGGAGAACCTCCTCTGCGTCTTCACTCACTGAGTGGTTTACTTCCCTTATCAAGCTGGCAGAGTATGAAAGCTAACCCACCTCGCCAATGGTAAGATGGATAGAGTTCATAAAATATGGGACCCCTTCCTAAGACAGTCATTAGTCTTACATTCAGGAATATTATGCAATTTCCCCTATAGAATTATTGAAAAGTAAACTGTCCTATTGTTAAGTAACTATTCCATCACACTGAGAGTGACTGTTCACTTATGTTACCTCCTGGTGATAATAGTATTGGTTCTTCTGTTTCCCTTGACTGTAACCATAATTAGATTCTGTGCAAGTAGGCAGATTCCATTTTGTATTAGGTAGATACGTTATTCCCTCCTTACCTTAATGTTTAACTTTTTAATTTTATTTGTTTTTTTCATGAATTTACGGAATTTTGGCATTGCGTTTTTTTTTTTCTTCTGAACATGTTGTAATGCGTTTATTTTTTGTTAATAAAAACTGTGTTAAAAAAATGCTCCATGGTGAGTCTGTAAACTTGAAAACCGGGCACTCTCCAACCAAAATTCATGGACATAACAGCTTGTATTCAGAAAACATACATAATTTATTAAAATCCCATGTTGGGACACAAAACAGAGTCTGTACATGCCTAATGCATTTCAGACCGATTCAGTCCATTATCAAAGGCTATGGTGAGTCTCAATGACATTGTTGCTGCTAACAGAAAATTAAATTACACTAAGTCTGACATAAATTCTTCTTTCTGTATCATTACATGTAGTCAAGGGCTAGTCATTTACTTCTGGAATGTAATAAGCTGCTCCCAACACTATTTGGGAGGGAGAGAATATTTTTCCAATTTTAGCTGCTTATCGCTTTACTGACACTTGATTGATTACACCTGAATGCCACATAAGCGGAGCTCTGAATCTCCACTCTGTAATGTTTTGCAAATGTGTGCAAAGCTGACCAGGTTCCTGCCTTGCACAAGTCAAAAAGAGAGGCATTCTTTTTTCCTGCCCAAGAGGTTGCCATAGCCATAGCTGAATGCGCTTTGATAAAAGCTGGCAGTATCACTACTGTCAGTGCTTAAGCTTCTGCTATGTTCTGACCCATCCAGCCAAGGTCTCCTGGAAATTGTCTGACCCTTTTGTGCTACTCTAACTAGTAAAAAGGCTAACAGCTTTGCAAAAGGACTGCATTCATACAAGACATGTCTGAAACATTTTCTGAATGTCTGGCTTGTGCAACTGCTTCTCTTTAGTGCTACCAGGCTGTGGACAACAGTAAGGGAGACCTACTCCTGGATTAACAAGAAATTCAGTAAGAACCTTAGGAAGGAAGAGACCATTATCTAATCATGACAAAAAATCAGATATGGTTCCTTGCAGGAGAGTTCCTACAGCTTTCTTATGTTTCTAAAATAGCAAACAAATTGCTAATTGAAAATATGTCTGTTTTTCTAGACTCTGTTTATTCTCTGGCAGCAGAAGGGGTACCTACCCCATCTCTGTCTGCCCACGCTCAGCTGCCCAGGTCAGAGGCCTTGTAGCTTGCCCCCTACAGTGGGGACCCTGATGGACAGATTCAGATCCACCTGTGATCCACCCGAGACTTATGCTTTTTGTGGCATCATTCGGCAGAGGTTGACGGCTGTCATGAAGCACTGCCGCACAGAGTTTTACTTTGTGTTGGTTCCCCCTTGGTGCGGACGTGCAATGACATTAGTGCATGGGCATGCATGCTCCCACACATGCCCAGTGGATGTCTGCCACTGCCATCACCTTGACGTGTGTGGTCCTGGCAAGGTGTACAGCCAGACTCTGCTTGGTGTTGCCTAAATGCCAGGTGCCCCCAACCTCCTCCCACCTGGAGGTGAAGAGCAGTCTATGGGACGCTCATTTAAACTCCCTCTGGCCTGCCCTCCGACAGCCTGGGCTTGATCCCGAACCTGGGACATCAACATTGCAAACAGTAGCGTTACCGCAGCACCAGCAGGCCAACTCTTAGAAAATATGTTCTAATGAACATAATGTTCTTTGAACCTTGTGACAGAGGCTCAAATGGAGGATCACAGAGTACATTAAGGAACATACTGTGATCTCAAGGGGAAACTGGAGATCTACAGACCACTTTGTTCTGCTGAGAGCTCTAAAAAAATTGACTATTATGAGTGTGAACCAAAAGAAAAAATTACTCACCTTAGTAATGTTGTTTCTTCTAATGGAGTCTTGCTATATTATGACTATTGCAGTTTGTCCCAGCCTTAGAACTGCTCCGAAGGTGAAAGAGTTAACTTCTATGCAGAGCATGGAACTTAGAGCGCAAGTTCGGTTCAGAAGCTCTGTTAGGTTGGTTTCAAACCGAAACCGTCAGATCTTTACGAGCAAAAACTCACTAAGGTTCTGTGGAAGCTGTAACTCACTCTAGCCAACTGGCCACTAATATATTAACACATTTTCCTGGTCCCAACACAAAGACTCAAGTCAGTGGACCAGAAAAATAAGATAAAATAACTAAATAAACACAACACCAACATGAAAGAGGGCATCAATAAATGCCAACAGAGGACTACCCACCCCATACCCAAAGTAGGAGTTCTGAGAGGGGCAGGCTGGGGAGGTCATAATATAGCAAGACTCCATTAAAAAAACAACATTACTAAGGTGAGTAATTTTTCTTCAAACAACATGAAGTCTTGCTATATTATGACTATTGCAGACTTACACAGCAGTACCTCCATGGAGGAGGGATGGAACCTACTTAGGAATAGGCTCTGCAGCACGGTTGTGCTAAACGGAGCATCCCTCCTGGCCTGAATATCCAGGGAGTAATGCTTGGTGAAAGTGTGTACTGTCTTCCAAGTAGCTGCCTGACATATCTCCAAGATAGGGATGTCTCTGCAGCAGCTAGAGATGCAGCTGTACCTCTGGTAGAGTGAGCCCTCAGGCCTGAGGGGGAACCCTACCCAGCTTTTGATAGCAAAATTGATACAAGAAACGATCCACCTGGCAATGGATCTCTTAGTGGCAGGTCTCCTTTCCCCAACCTCACCATAAGTGAGAAACAGTTGGAGGAGTCAAACCTGTGACCCTTGGCACGCCTCTATGTAGTAACTTAGGGCCCTCTTAACATCTGCTGTGCAACCTCCTCTCACCAGAGGAGGAATGGTCAGTGAAGAACACTGGAAGTGAAATAGATTGGTTAAGGTGGAAATCTGAAACCACCTTAGGCAAAAACTTCCTGTTAGTCCTGAGGACTACTTTATCCCTGTGAAAGGAAATAAAGTCACTTTCTACTGATAAAGCCTGCAACTCACTTATACGCCTGGCAGAAGTGATGGCTACCAGAAATACAGTTTTCCAAGTCAAATACTTAAGCTCTGCCGAAGACAGAGGCTCAAAGGGAGGTTGCATTAGCTGAGCAATGCATACATTAAGATCCCAAGTCAGGCAGGTCCCTGAATGGAGGATAGGTGTGAAGCAACTTTAAAAACTTGGAAAATACAGGATGAACAGAAAGAGAAGAGGGCTTCCTGCTGAAATGAAGGCAGAGACAGCAGCCAAGTGCACTTTCAGGGTAGCTGGTCTCAGTCCCAAAGAATTAAGATGGACCATGTAGTCCAATACAGTGGGTAGATCAGCAGATTCCGGGAACGTGCTTCCCAGAACACCATATGGAAAACCTTTTCCACTTGGAGTTATAGGTAGCTTCCCGGAAGGCTTCCTAGCAGCCTTCAGGATTTCGAGAACACTTTGAGAAAGTTGTAAATCAGCAACTCTAACTCCTCAAGAGCCAAGCCTTGAGGTTGAGGGATTTGAGATCTCGATACCAAACTCTCCCCTGAGCACAGGTTAACAGATTGTGGTTCCTGGGGAGACACTAGGGAAGATGGACTGCCAAGGACAGAAGGAGTGGTACCAGGCTGCCTGGCCTAGTCTGGAGCAATCAGGATCATTTTGCAGGGCTGAGACCTGATTTTGACTAGTACTTTGAACAGGAGAGGGAAGGGGGAAAGGCATAAAGAAACTTCCCTTCCCAATCGAGGAGAAAGGCATCCAGAACTGAGCCCAACACTGGGGCCTGCAACAAAACAGTGGAAGTTGATGATTGTCTGGGGCTGCAAAGATCTCATCTGAGGAGTGCCCCATCTGGCAAACACTATCCCCAGTACTAGGGGATCCAGTGACCATTAGTGATGGCCCTGGAAATCCTGCTGAGAGCATCTGCCAGGACTTTGTTCTTGCCTGGGAGGTGAACTGCTATGAGGGAAGTGTTCAGGGAATAAGCCAGAGACCACAACTTCATCGCCTCGGTGCACAAGGCCGAAGACCGAGTGCCCCCTTGTTTGTTGATGTACCACATTGTAGTGGTGTTGTCTGTTCTGACCTGTACCACCTTGTTCTGAACAGATGCAGAGAAAACCTGAAGTGCTAGAAAAACAGCTCTGAGTTCCAACAGATTGATGTGGAGCAGAGATTCCTGAGGGGACCATAACCCCTGGGTGGAGAGGTCACCCATGTGAGCTCCCCATCCCAAGAGGGATGCATCTGTAGTAAGGGTCAAGGAATGGGACAGAGGGATGAAAGGCACCCCCTGTCTCAGATTGCTCTGATCCTGCCACCACTGAAGGGCCTGGATCAGAGTTCGAGTCACTGGGATTAACTTGGATAGAGGATCTCTTCTTTGAGACCAGAAAGCTCTCAAATGGAACTGAATGTCCCTCATCTGAAATCTTGCTCCTTGCACCACAGCTGTGGAGGCAGCCATGTGCCCTAGGAGCTGCAAGAAATGCCTTGCTGGTCGAGAGACCTGCAGAGTGAAGGAGGCGGCCAGGGCCACTAAGGTCCTTACCCTTTCCAAGGGAAGGAAGACTCTGGCCTGCTTTGTGTCCAGTTCTGCGCCTATAAAGGTGAGTACCTGGACAGGTTCCAAAACTGACTTTGGAAGATTGAGAAGAAATCAAAGAGAGGTAATCAGCTGCTGGGTAACTAGCAGGTGTGATTTGACCTGGTCTGGAGACTGACCCACAATGAGCCAGTTGTCCAGGTAGGGAAAAATGGCAATCTTTTGCCTTCTTAGATGAGCGACTGCTACTGCCAGACATTTTGTGAACACCCTTGGGGCAGAAGTGAGGCCGAAGGGCATTGCTCTGAACTGATAATGGCCTGAGGGCAGTTCGAATCTAAGGTACTTTCGATGGGAGCTTCTGATAAGAACATGGAAGTAGGCATCCTTGAGGTCCAGGGAGGCTAGCCAGTCCCCTGGCCTTAGGGAGGGTAAAATCATTCCCAGTGTCACCATTTTGAACTTTGGCTTTAAAAGGTGCTTGTTTAGATATCTTAGATCCAGGATAGGCCGCCACTCTCCTGTCTTTTTTGGGGTAAGGAAGTACCTGGAGTACAGACCCTTGCCCTGGTGAAGGGGAGAAACCCTTTCTACAGCTCTGAGAGCCAAGAGGGATGAGACTTCTGTTTCCAAAGCAAGAGCCTCTAAAGGGTTTGTAGGTGGAAAAGATCTGGCTCTCATCTTTGGAAATTTCTTGAAGCTGAGAACCAGACCCTGGCTCACTACTTCCAGGACCCACCTGTCTGAAGTTAAAGACTGCCAGTCCTGGACGAAGTGAGCCAACCTGCCCCCTACAGGTAGTGGAGAGCCGACCCTGGGCATCCCATCAGGGTGCCTGTTTGGCAGGGGCTTTCAGCTGAGGGGTGGGAGTAGGCCTGCTCGAACCCCGTCTGCCTCTCCCTCTGAAGAACCCCCTCTGTACATAGGCTGAAGAGGAGGAGGCCTGGGTCTGGTAAAAAGGCCTGTGAAAAGGCCTACCCCTACCCCTGGGGGCTGCTCTGAGGAGTGGCCTGCCGCTCCTTGGTTTGTGCACTCCTGTAAGTGGTCTCTATATTCATCCATTTTCTTTCATATAATTCTCTGTCTGCTCCCCAAACAGAGAATTTCCCACCACAGGAAAATCCATAGCCTTAGACTGGGTATCCTGTGACAAAGTAGTACACCTGAGCCAGGCCAATCTCCAAAAGCCACAGAAGTAGACATGACTCTAGAGGATACATCGTAGAATCCACTGCAGCATGGAATTGCACCTAGATGCCTCAATACCATCAAGAGCCACCTGTTCCAGCTCCTTTGCAAGCTGGCCAGGGACCTGTTTAGCTAAGGCCATGACAGTATCCCATCTAGATTTCTGGTATCTTGCAACATAAGCCATATAGTTTGCTTGTCTGAGTCCCAAGGATGCTGCCATGTATTGTTTTTGGCCATGGCATCAATCTTCCTGGAATCCTTGTCAGGAGGATGTGAAGCCAGGGGAATATTAGCTTTATCACAGGCTGCAGCGTGAACTACCCCAACATGACTGCATTGCTGTGAAAGAAAATCTGTATCGGGACCTGACAAAGTGTACCTCCTGTCCATCTTTTTATCCACAGGAGGCACAGAATTAGGTGCTTTTAAAATTTATATTGTTTGTTTTCTAAAAGATTTATGTAAAGGGATGGACAACCTCCTGGACTCTGGGATATCCATCATCTCCACATAGTCAGGCTCCTCTTGCTCATCCAAAGCCTCCTCTAAGGGAAGCTGGAGGGTCTCAGCAACTTTTTTATAAAACAAAAAATGAGAAGGGGAACCAGAAAGCCTAGGGGGAGACTCACCTGAAGGTCTGTCTGGGGAGATGTCCGGTTCAATGGGCACATCCAGACTTTCAAAGTCACATTCACACTGATCATAATCCTCATCCCCCTCCTCTGGTTCATAGAACTCTTCTATATCATAATCCTGAACCACTGGAACCGACCGAACCGACCTTTTGCCAGACAGTGGCAGTTCGGGGGGAACTGGGACAGGGACTGGACAATCTGTATTCCCTGGCTATCTCTGCAGCAGTTGGAGAAGGAATTTTGACTCCAAACCTGCTGATTTTTTGTTTTCTTTGCTGGAACTGGCTCCTCAGAGCCAGCTTTCGTTGCCGAGGAAGTCTAGCCCTGGTCAGAGGGTACTCCCTCCGTTGGTTGGCACCGAACCGGGCTGGCCATCCGGGTCAGCGGACTTTTTCCTCTCGTCCTGAGCCTGCCCACTCTCTTGTCCAGGGCGCTGCAGGGAAATTTTACAAATCTGGTAGTCTGAATTGAGGTGGTCAAACCTCAGACAATAGACACATGTAGTGTGTGGGTCAGCTCTGGCAAAGGCTTCCCACAGACACTACAGTGTGGAAACCAGTGGGCCGGTTTTCTTGGGTTTCTCAGACAAGATGCCAGCCTAACCAACAAACTTGTCCTTTTAATGGCAGTGCCAGGCAGACACCCTTATCGGTTCCAAACCGTGTCACGGGTAAATGGAAAAAACCGTAATGAAATCCGTTTTTAGAACCGATAAGAACGAGAACCGCCTCTAAGAAGCCTTAAAAGGCTTTAAACTTAAATTTTAATAAATTGATCGGTCAACTGAACCGATAACACTTACAAGTTCCACACAGAAAAACCCTATCTATTACTTATTATTACTATAGACAGAGCTTGAACCGATCGGTTTTGGTGTTAAAATAATTAAATCGGTTAAATTAAACCGAGAAATAGCACTTTAAACCAAGAAATGAACACGAGCAACAGGAGGAGATCTCGGAGCGACTGTTCAGTGAGGCGGAGTAAAGAATCTGACAGTTTCGGTTTGAAACCAACCTAACAGAGCTTCTGAACCGAGCTCGCGCTCTAAGTTCCATGCTCTGCATGGAAGTTAACTCTTTCACCTCCGGAGCAGTTCTAAGGCTGGGACAAACTGCAATAGTCATAATATAGCAAGACTTCATGTTGTTTGAAGGGTGTCCCTCATACAGAAATGTATACTGAAAGCTGAAACCTGTACCCACAAGGTACTGAGTGCCAGACCTTTGTATGTTCCTCCGGAAAGGACTCTATAGTCTGTGGCACAGTTGCTTTCCTTGGTCAAAAACCTGTCCGAGTAGCCCAACTGGAAAAAGCCAACCATACTTTATCATAAGCTGCTGATTTAGAATGTGTCCTTGATGACATTAAGGTAACAACCACTCTCTTAGAAAATATACTGAGAAGCCTGCACCTCAAAGGAACCAAGCTACCAGCTGGAGCTTAACTGGACTGTGATGAAATCAAAACTGTGATGCACAAGACTGTGCTGCTGAAGGGCTCTTAGATTGCCAGACTAAGTCTGAGAACCACAGTTTTCCTGGCCACTAGGATAAACCAGCTATGTGAGCAATGAATCACTCTCAGAATTGCTGAAGTAAGGGAAATAGGAACAGATAAGCCTGGCTGAAAATGTACATGCGAAACACAGTGACTATTGCTTCCTGAACCGACTGCAAAATATCACCATCTGAGAGTTGCTTCAGGAGGCAAAGAGGTCCATCTCCAGATACCCAAATTTGCGACATAGACTTCAAAATATCTCACAAATACCATTATCCCAAAGGCACCAACTGGCAGCTGTGCCATTCTGCTTAAGAGCTTGTCAGTTCCTCCAGATGGCCTGCTGAAAGGGACACTATACTGGCTTCTGCAAAGTGAAGAAGTTAAATATGCTTCTGTCAGCAACATCTTGCTTACTGTGATAGAAACACAGAAACATAGAAGGTGATACACGAACATACATACGAACATATGAATAAGGCAGCAGAAGAGGCCATCTGGTCTATCAAGTCTTCTCGTATTGCAGGGTACACAGCTTGAGCTAGTGTCCCTGCCCTCCTTCCCAACTCCTCCCATCCTCCCTACCCTGATCCTTATCTTCCCCCATGCCTATCCCAGCCTCTCTTAAAGCTGCCCACTGTCTTCAATGAGATGTTCTCTTCCGGCAGCGTATTCCAAGTGTCCCCCACTATCTCTATGAAGAAGCGCTTCCTGACATCCCTTCTAAACCACCCACCCTCCAGCTTAAGACTGTGCCCCCTCATGTTTTGGTTGCCACTCAGCTTAAACAGATTCTCCTTATCAAACTTATTTATCCCTTTAAAGTACTTGAAAGTCCCAATCATGACCCTCTCTCTCTCTCTCTCTCTCTCTCTCCTGTCTTCCAGGGAGTACATGTTCAGTGCCTTCAACCTCTCCTCGTATGCCTTACCCTGCTGACCCATTATCATCTTTGTAGCCCTAGTCTGGACCTTCTCCAGCAGGTTAATGTCCTTTTTGAGGTGTGGACACCAGTACTGAACTCCATACTCTAGATGCGGCCTTACTAGTGACCTGTACAAGGGCGGTATAACCTCCTCTCTCCTACTACTGACCCCTCTAGACATGCATCCCAGCATCTAGTTTGCCTTTGCTTCTGCTTTCTTGCACTGCGTAGAGTGCTTCAGGTCGCTAGTGATCAGCACTTCCAGGTCCTTCTCCTCCTCTGATGCAGATACTCAGACTCCACTCAGGCAGTACTCTGTCCTGAGATTCTTGGCTCCAATATGCATAACTTTTTCATTTCTTGGCATTGAAGCCAAGCTGCCGATGCTGGACCACCTCCCCAGCTTTTCCAGATCTTTCTGCAGGTCCTGTATCCCTTCAGCTGTGTCCTCTCTCCTGCAGAGCTTCGTGTCATCCGCAAATGGGCACATTTTGCCCGTAATGCCATCCCCAATGTCACTGATGAAAACACTAAACAACACCGGCTCTAGCACCGAGCCCTGCGGGACCCCACTGGTTACCTCTCTGGTGCCAGATAACTCTCCCCCCACAGCCACCCTCTGGATTTTGTCCCTCAGTTAGTTTTCCACCCAATCTAGCCATCTTTTCCCCAACCCCGAGATCCACCAACTTCCTGATCAACCTTTTGTGGGGCACAGAGTCAAAGGCCTTGCTGAAATCAAGATACAGGAAGTCTACCGCTTGGCCCCTGTCTACTTTCTTAGTGACACAGTCAAAGAAGTCAATCAGATTCATTTGACATGATCTCCCCCCATGACCCATGCGGCCTCGCATCCTGGAGACCAAACTCCTCCAGCTATTACACCAACCTCTCCTTTAGTATGGTCTCCATGAGCTTGTCCACAATGGAGGTCAGACTGACTGGTCTGTAATTCCCTAGGTCATCCTTGGGACCGTTTTTGTAGAGGGGCACTACATGTGCTGTTCTCCAGTCCTGCGGTACCATGCCTGACTCTAGTGAACTATTAAATAGGTCTGCCAGTGGCCCTACCAGCTCCTCAGCCAGTTCCTTTAGTACCCTTGGATGTACCCTGTCCGGGCCTGGTGATTTGTCCACCTTCAATGCCAGCAGCCCCTCCCTCATTCTATTCTCCTCTATCACTACATCTGTGTTCCTCCCCCCCCCACTCCACTTTTCCCTCCTGAAGGCACTGGTCCGTCCTTCTCCCTGGTGAAGATGGAACTAAAGTATTCATTTAGTATCTCTGCTTTCCCCCCATTACCCTCCACCAACTCCACCCATTTCTTAAGCCTAACAATCGCTTCCTTCTTGTCCCTTTTCTCACTTACATAGCGAAAGAAAGCCTTCTCCCTATTCTTAATTCCTTCAGGTATCTGCAGCTCCTTCTGTGCCTTTGCTCACCAGACTTCTTTAATTTCCTTACTAGCCAACCTTAGGTAATTTTCCTTATCCACCTCTTTCTTGGTCTTCCTGAATTTTCTATAGACCAACCTATTTTCCCTTACTGCCTGGGCAACCCCAGAACTGAACCAGCTGGGTGCTTTGGCCCTTGTGTTCTTCCCCTTGAGCCTAATGCACTCATCTGTGGTAGCCAGTATTCCTTCCTTAATGATGGACCACCTTTGGTCCACCCCCATATCTGCTCTCATGCCCACCAGATGGCTCCTTAGCACTTCGCCCATTTTCCTGAAGTCCGCCCTCCTGAAAGCCAAGATTTTGGTCTTAGTCAGGATGCTTTCCCTGCCCATATCCAACTGGAACCACACTGTGTAATGGTCACTTCGACCCAGTGGCTCCCTGACCATTATTTCTTGTACATGTTGCCCATTTGTGAACACCAGATCAAGAATTGCCTCAGCTCTTGTTGGTTCAGTGACGCCCTTAGTCAGGAACCCACTCTGTAGTCCTTCCAGGATCACTTGACTCCTAGCACATGTTGTGGAGGGAATGCTCCAGTCCACCTTGGGCAGGTTAAAGTCCCCCACAATTACCACCTCTCCTTTTCCCACAGCTTCCACTATTTGTGAGCTCAGTTCCCTGTCCCTCTTCATCCTGACTGGGTGATCTATAAACCACCCCCAACCTCACCTTTCTCCCTCTATTGGACCTTAACTGAACCTATAATGCCTCCACCTCTTCTTCCTTCAACTCCTCCCTAGTGCAAGTTATTCCCTCCCTGATATAACATGCCACCCCTTTCCCCGACTACCTGTCCCTCCTGTATAGTTTATATCCAGGGATCGCGAGGTCTCAGTCATGGTGCGATGTTGCCCAAGTCTCAGTTACTGCAGCTATGTCCACCCTCCTGTTTGCTAATAGTGCTTGCAGGTTGTCCATCTTATTTCCAAGACTAAGCACATTCAGAGACTCCACCCTCCACCTAGAATCTGACCTTCCTTCTCTTCCCTCAGTTCTTCTGTTCACATTTATTTCCCTTTGTGTGCACCCCTCCACATACCCTTAAGTGTTCCTCACCCCCTCCATCCTTTGCTAAATGTGTTCTCACCCCTTCCACCTCCTCCCTCCAGATCTTATCCATCACGGGGGGTCACACCCCTGAGTCTGTGGGCATGCACACCCTGCCCCCCAAAGTAGTTTAAATTAAGTGTAGTGGTTATGTATTGTTGTGATAGCAGAAGGGACCACAAGGTCCATCTAGTCTCCCAAATTTTGAGTTTTCTACCCCTCCTAATTTGTCATTCTGAAGACTGATTCCCTGTGTCTATCCCATGCTCTCTTGGAACCCCCGACTGTTTTGGCTCCCATTGCCTCTGGGGGTAGGCTGTTCCAGGTGTCAACCACCCTCTCAGTAAAGAAGCACTTTCTAACACTGGTCCTGAACTTCTCTCCTTTCAGCCTCAGGGCATGTCCTTTTGTTTTGTCTTCCCAGAACTAGAAGAGTTCCTGCACCTGTACCTTATTTAAACCCTTGATGTATGCAAAGATTTCGATCATGTCTCCTCTCTGCCTCCTCTGTTCCAGTGAGTACATGCTTAATTCCCTTGACCTATCTTCACATGACATCTGGTGTAATACTTGAATCATTTTTGTTGCCTTTTTTTATACTGTCTCCATCCTGTCTATGTCCTTTCTGAGGTTGGGTTTCCAAAACTGGACACTGTATTCCAGGTGGGGCCTGACCTGTGCCCTGTACAGTTGCTCTACCACCTCCCTCTTTCTGCTTGTGAGTCCCCTCCCAATGCATCTCAACATGGCACTAGCTTTCAGTGCTGCCTTCTCGCACTGCCTTCCCACCTTCAGGTTGTCAGACATTATTATCCCCAGATCTCACTCATGGGTTGTCGCTGCTGGTCTATCTCCTCCCAGGTAGTACTCCCTATTAGGGCTGCTTCTTCCAAGGTGCATGACCTTGCACTTCTTAGCGCTGAACTTCAGCTGCCATGCCATAGACCACTCCTCCAGTTTTGTTAGGTCTGACTCCATTCTCTGTACTCCTGCTGAAGAGTGTACTCTGTCGACTGTTATTGTGCTGCCTTGCTCGTTTATGTAAGCGACAGTCATTGAATTGATGGTCCTGACTTTTACCATTTCTGAAGAAATGGAAATTACGTACTTACTGTAATTATTGATCTTCTTGGACAGTCTCCATCACTCATTCACACTAGTGGGATAGCGCCGGAGGCATAAGGACCAAGCAGGAGCCTAAAATTTTCTGAAGGGTCGGCGCCGAGACAGGACCATACATGCGCGGCACCATGAGACTAGCTCGCGCCTGTGTAGGCTATCTTGGCATTGACCCTCCAACTGCCTCAGTATCTTTTCGACTGAGGAGGTGCAGCGTAACTAATGAGAATAACTCATCCTGAGTTTCTGGGCCTGAGAGGGCCCAGACGGCCTTTGCAAGAAAGGTTAAAGAACAATGTCCTCACGATCTGAACCATAGGATCATGAAGACCAGGAAAGAAAATGAGTGAACCCAGGGAATGGTGGGTGGGCATGTGAATGAGTGATGGATACTGTCCAACGAGATCAATAATTACAGTAAGTACGTAATTTCCATATCTTCCTGGACTAAGTCTCCATCACTCATTCACACTAGTGGGACAGTACCAAGCTAAAACCAACAACCCTGAGTAGGGTGGTAGGAGATAGGGTTCACTCAGAAAGGACAGCCAAGGACTGTCCTGCTAATAAAAAGAGCTGTCTTGTAAAGAGCATCTAGAACATAGTGCTTACAAGATAAGCGCTCGAGCTGTAACTCACCACTTTGCAGACAACTGCAATGGGCATAAAATGAAAGTCTGCCAGGAAGCCACAACCACTCTAGGAGAGCGGCAAGAACCTGGCCTCACAATTTGGTCTAGGACCAAAATTCATAGTGTCAAAGACATGTACTAATGTAACGTAAAGGGACCTCAGGAACTGAAAGAGTCGGAGGTAAAATCTACTCATTCAGGGTAGACCGGAAAGTGCAGATGGAAACCCCCACTATCAAGTATGGCTGACCTGTAAACAACAGGTTCAGGAGCACTTGAAGCCCTTACTTGGTGAACAAGGGGGTCCAGGTGGGGTTAGCCCATCAAGGAGAATGGTCTCCACTTAGTCACAGGAACCTTCCTGATGAAAGGTCAAGCACGACTTAGAAGCCTCTTGTGGTGGTCTAGTAGAACCAGATCCTACCCACTGCATATTCCAAAAGGAATCATTTTGCCACTGTGTGTACAATTGTAGTAGCAGTCTCTGAACTCAGGGAAGAAAGGAAAAAGTGTACAGGAGGACGTGTCCACTGCGGGGGAAAAAAAAAAAAATTCTGACAGAAAAAAACGGGGCTGGATTTCTAAGGCAAATAGAGGCACATGTGCGTCGAGGAGGGACACAGCAGGACCGAGTTAGGGCTAACCCATTTGTTGAAGTGACTGAAAGAGGCAGTGACTCAATGCGGTGAGGCACAACCCACTCTGGCTTCCCTGAAGAGAGTAGGAAAGGATTCTAGTTTGTTTGCTGAAAAACAAACATCACAACTCCATCACGCACTTGGAGAGGATAGCTTCGTGAATGACTGGCATGGACCAGTGCGCAGGAATCAAAGGTGTGAATATTTGAGAAGCTACCTCAGAAAAAAGACCTACTTGACCTTCTGTCAAGAAGGAGAAAATTGCCTGTTAAGTTAAAGCAAGCAAGGAAGTAGGAACCTAAGTTCTGACTCAGTGGAGAGTCGCTTCTGCTGCTGCAAGGCTCTGCTCAAGAGAAGAAAGCCTGATAAAAAGAAAGGGGATTAACAGACTGGGCAGTCGCCTAGGTCTAGGAAATGTCTCTGAATGAGAGAAATCTCTTTTAGGGAAAGAGATGACCCATACCGCCGCCGGATAGGACTCCCCCTAGGGGAAGAAGAAGTCAGGTACTCTTTACCATACTTTGGAGATGAGCGCCTCAGGGGCTGAGGCGGAACCTGACCTGATCCAAAAAGGGGGGAGGGTTATCACGTAACTTCGTGCTGTGAGAACATTTTTTTTTTTTTTTTTTTTTTTTAGTCCGAGCCTAACAAGACTTTCAGGCTGCAATTTCACAAGGACTGTCTTGATACAAAATGACAAAGATGTTCTCCATCTGAGTGCAGAAGGAGCCTGAGCATCCATACTGAAATCATGACCGGACTAAGAATCACAGCTGGAGAGATGTTAATCACCTGTGCCGAAGAAGCCACCGAAAGGGCAATATCACAAGGGGGGTTATATACCCCATCAAAGGAGTGGAAGAGTCAGAGCGGCTCCCAACCATTAAATTAGAATGTTCCACAGAGTGTAACTGTCTTGACGATTGAAAAAGTCTAGATGCAGAAGTGTATGGTCCACAGACGCAGTGTGAAATACTATAGTGGACCCCACTACTGAGGAACTACTGAAAAGATTTTCCATCATGGACTCTGATGATAGAGAGGACATGCTCTTCGCTACATAAAATGAATCGCCCGCTGTATTACTGACCAGAAGGACTGGGAAAGACCCATCTAGATACACTTCTACTCCAGAAGGAGCTCCAAGAGAGGTCTAGGTCAGAGCCTCTAGAGACTCCACCATCAGGAAGGATGTCGAGGAGCTTGGTACCATGTAGGGAGCCGAAAAAGTGCTGAGCAGAATGAGATTCCGCTGGCACAGCAGTACAGCAGAGTTCCATCAGCAGAAAACCACTGGATGACACAAGATCCCACATAGACCGCCACTCACTAAGACGTGTGGAAAAAATAATCCGCAGAACAGGAATTCATTCTGCGGAAAACATCCCGCCACAAGTTCTGTGGAAAGGAAGTCCAAAAAGGAAGAACATAGAAACATAGAAACATAGAAGTTGACGGCAGATAAGGACCGCAAGGCCCATCCAGTCTGCCCATTTCTTTTTCTACCTTATAAATGTGCCATCGGCCTTTGCGATGTCAGTGACCTATCTATTCATAGTCATTTGTATTGCTCCCTTATGCCTATCCCATGCCTGTTTGAAGCCCTGCACTGTATTCATAGCCACTACTTCTTGTGGTAAGCCATTCCATGCATCTACCACCCTTTCTGTGAAAAAAGAATTTCCTCACATTCCCCTTAATCGGCCTCCTCTAATCTCATGCTGTGTCCTCTTGTCCTGCTATTTTCTTATATTTAAACATGTTAGACTCTTTCACCTTGTTTATGCCCTTAAGGTGTTTAAATGTCTCGTCATATCACCTCTCTCCTCTTGCTCAAGGGTATACATATTGAGCTCCGTTAATCTGTCCTCATATGTCTTCTGATGCAGTCCCTGCACCATTTTGTTGCCCTTCTCTGGACTGCCTCAATTTGGTTAATGTCCTTGTGAAGGTGTGGCCTCCAATACTGCACGCAGTACTCCAGATGGGGCCTAACCAATGTCTTGTACAGAGGTATTACCTCCCTCTTACGACTTGTGATACCCCTACTAATACACCCTAACACCCCCTAGCCTTACCTACTGCTTTAGAGGTCTGCTTGATGATTTCAGGTCATCAGTGATGATGATGCCCAAGTCTCTTTCTTCCTTTGTGACTGCTAAGCAACTCCTCCCAGCCTATAAGTGGCTTCAGGGTTTCTCTTCCTATGTGCATGATTTTGCACTTCTTGCATTAAATCCCAGTTGCCACTCTTCTGACCATTCTGCTAGTTTATCCAGATCTCTTCTCATTCTGCCCACCCCATCTGGATCATCTACTCTGTTGCAGATCTTGGTGTCATCTGCAAACAGACAAGCCTTACCTCTAGTCCATCTGCTAGGTCACTAATGAAGATGTTGAATAGGACTGGCCCCAGGACTGATCCCCGAGGTACCCCACTTGTGACTTGCATCTCTTCTGACTGTATACCATTTACCACCACTCTCTGTTTTCTGCCAGTCAACCAGTTTGCCACCCAGTTGACCAACTTCTGACCCACCCCGAGCCTACCTAGCTTATTTATCAATCTTCTATGTGGAACAGTGTCAAAAGCTTTGCTGAAGTCAAGGTAGGCGACATCAACTGCTCCCCCTTGGTCCACCACTCTGGTTACCCAGTCAAAGAAATCTATGAGATTAGTTTGACAGGACCTTCCTTTTGTAAACCCATGCTGTCTTGGATCCTGTACCCCTATGGTTCCAGGTGTTGCACTATCCTTTCCTTAAGGAGTGCTTCCATAATCTTGCCCACTACTGAGGTAAGACTGACCGGTCTGTAGTTCCCCGCCTCCTCCTGCTACCACTCTTGTGGAGTGGGATCACATGAGCCCTTCTCCAGTCTTCTGGGACCTCTCCTGTGCTCAGAGACTCACTAAACAATTCTGCTAATGGCTCTGCTAGTTCCTCCTTTAGCTCCTTAAGTACCCTGGGATGTATGCCATCAGGTCCCATTGCCTTATCCACCCTGAGCTTAGCAAGCTCTTGTAGGACCCTTTCTTTGTGAAGGGAGTAGTGCTCACCTCCCTCCCCTGTGTCCATGATGTTGAGCTGTGGGCCCTGCCCTACCTTCTCTTCAGTGAATACTGAGCAAAAGTATCTATTTAGGATAGATGCCTTTACAGGGTCCTCCTCCTCACATGCTCCCTTTCTCCATTAAGCTTAGCAATACCCCTCTGGACTTTCTCCTTTCACTAATGTATCTATAGAAAGTCTTGTCACCTTCTTTTACTGTTTGTGCTAGTGTTTCCTCAGTTTGGGACTTTGCCTGCCTTACTGCCTTACCTGCTTCCCTTAGGGCAGTTTGGTATGCCCCCTATCTTCATCCCGCTGTGTTCCCTTATATTTTCTGAAGGCCAGCCTTTTGGCTCTGACCTTTTCTGCTACTGTATTTGAGAACCAAAGTGGTTTCCTTCTTCTTTTGCACTTCCTTTTCTGTCTAACACAATGGGATGTTGCTTCAAGTATTGTATCCTTAATGCTTGCCCACTTTGCCTGTACCTCCTCACCTGTGTTTCTTTTGCCAGGGCTAGCTTAACTCTGTTGGCCATCTTATCAAAGTCAGCTCCTCTGAAGTCCCATATTTTGCCTTGGAATGGGATGATTTAGATGTAGTAGCCAAATTGAACCATACCATGTGATGGTCACTGGCCCCAGGTGACCTTCTACCTGGAGATCTGTGATCCCTTCTTTGTTAGTCAGTACTAGATCTAGGATAGCCCTGTCTCTTGTGGGTTGCTGTACCAGTTGTTTGAGGCCCCTCCTGCAGGGAATCCACTATGAGTCTAGTTCTGGCAGATGTTCCGCTGGTATTGACCAATCTGTATCTGGCATGTTGAAGTCTCCCATTATCAGAACCTCCCTTTAGCTGTCATGTTTTGTATATCTTCTAACAGTAATGTGTCTATGTCCTCCCTCTGGTCTGGGGGCCTGTAGACAACCCCAGTTCTTATGGCTGTCCCATTTCCTGTTTCCAGGGTGACCCACAGTTCTTCTGGCTCCTTATGTGTATTCTGATTTCTGTAGCTTTGATATTTTCATTAACATACAGGGCCCTCCTCCCCCCTTTTTGCACCTCGGTCTCTTCTGAACAATACATAGCCAGGTACTGAAGTCTCCCAAGTGTGGTTACTGGTAAACCACGTCTCACTAATTGCTACTATGTCCAGTTTAGCCTCTGACATTATTGCCTGCAGGTCTGGGATCTTATTTCCCAGGCTGTGAGCATTTGTGTACATGATTTTCCATTGGCCAGATTTTGTGTCACTAATTTTGCCATACAGCACCCACTAGCACCCGTGCGGCACCAGCATCACTGATGGCACAGGAAGGCACCAAGCAGTGCCTATGCCAACCTGGGCGATACCCGACGGCACCCGCGGCAGTACCCGCAGGCACCCCCGGCACCCTTGTAGCAAAGGCACCCGAGGGCACCCCCGACACCCATGGTACCATGGCACCCATGGCACCACAGTATCCATGACACCCAAGACAAGAATGGCACCATGGCACCCGAGGTCACCAGTGGCACCCACGGGTGCCCCCCATTGCCATCCATGGCACCTGTGGCACCCATGGGTGCTCCGGCGCCACCCATGGTGCCCGGTGCCACCTGCAGGTGCACAGCACCACCCACGGGTGCCCAGCGCCACCCAGACACCCACGCCACCACTGACGGAGCCAACAACCAATGGCAACAACAAGAGCACCCACGGTGCTGCACAGAGCGATGGCGCTGACCCACGACGCTGACTGAGGCACAGCGTCGACCAAAGCACTGAGCCATGGCTCCGAGACATGGCTCCGAAGGAAAATGCCAATGGAAATCCTGAGAAGGGGAGAAGGAAAAAGGTGGTGCCTGTGCTGGCCCCTGCATGGAAAAGGGAGAGGGGGGTAGGCACGAGGGGTCGACACGATGGCAAAGGCACCAAGAGGGCACCTCACCCATCGTGATCCAATCGACCCGGCTCCAGTCCAATGGCTCTGAGGCCCAGAGGTCCCAAAATCAGGAACAGAGCCAGGAAAACCTGGAAAGTCAAACCCCCTACTCCATAGGAGCGGCCCAGAGGTGAAACTTCCCACCAGAGCTCCAACGAGGACAGAGATGGAGCTCGGAGTCAAGAATGCAGCCATTAGAAGCGGGGCCAAGAGGAACCCACCAAAGTCAGTTCAGGCCCATCACCCCTCCCGACGAACAATCCTTGTGCAGACGTACCAATGGGCAACCTTCAGCGGCACCGATTCTTCTTCTCCCAATGAGGAAGAAGAGCTCGGAGTTAAGCGGAGCTGGATCCCTGGAATTGCTAGATTTGTGCTTTGGAGGACTGTCCTCCCCCCGAGCACAGGACTATCCGTAGTCGGACCCCCCCCCCCCGTTAATTAAGGGCAGCGGACCGGACACAGCCCCTCTGCCATAAAAACCTTCAAACGAAGCCCTCCTACCGTCACCGCTACCATCTAAGGACGACTCTGTTGAAGGCAGGAAAGAATTTCTTTTTCTTCTTCTTCATAATCTTCTTTTCTTGTTCGTAAAATAAGAAATTACTACTTAAAATATTTAAATTAAACGTTAAAAGCTGCTGTCGTATAGACGAAAACTTAGACTCCGGCAGACGAACAACGTCAACATCCAAGCGCACTCGTCGGCGGAAGATAAGGAACTGAGGCGTTGAGGATAGACACCGAGACAGCCTCACAGGCAGGCTAGTTGTGAGGTGCTGCATGCTGGTCCTGTCTCAGCGCCGACCTTCCGGCGCTATCTCACTAGTGTGAATGAGTGATGGAGACTTAGTCCAGGAAGAGCTCTGTTCTTCAAGTGCCTCAGTGCCTATAGGACAGCTATGATATCTAGTGCATTTATTTGAAAGTTCTTCTTCTCCAGGGTCTATACCCCCTGGACCATAACCTGGTCAAGCACTGCACCCCATCCCTTTAGACTGATGTCAGTGGTCAGAACTAATTGATTCGACGGAGCTAATGGACCCCCCTTCAGAAGGTATAAATATAGAACCTCAAGATAACATTATTTTGAGGTTAGGTATTTCAGTCTGAAAACACCACCATTTATAATTATTTGAGAAATGTATCCTCACTGGTGTTGCATAAACAAAATATAATTGAAAAAAAACATACTGAAAACATCATCTATAAAAAGTTATATTTTTGACCATCCTGCCTATAAATGACACATTAAATCAATTTGAAATATTGACCATCCTGCCTACAAATGATACTCCAAACCAATTTGAAATATACTATCTCAAATGTGATCTAAGAAAATCAGCAGCTTGTAGGATAGGATAAACAGGTTACTCACCTGTAACAGTAGTTCTAGGAGTGGTATATTTTGTTCATCCACACTCTTTGGCATGTCCCCTTCCACTTTAAATCTGCCGGAAGTCTTCAAGCTGGCTCCTCCCAGCCACCTGGGTGGTATATACCTCAACTCCACCTCATGACGCCAGATTTTAGCCCGCTGGAAGCCAGGTTTGTGCATCCACAGCCGGGGAGGTTGGGTGGGTCCGTGTGGATGAACAACATATAACACTCCTAGAACTACTGTTACAGGAGGGTAACCTGTTTTTCTAGGATTGTGGGTATGTTGTTCATCCATACTCTTTGGCAGACTCCTAACAGCTCTCCGGGAGGAGGGAGGCAAGGTGCACACCCCCTACTTAGGGAACAGAGATTGGAGAACTGAGGCCCCAAAACCAGCATCCTGGAGTGACTCAAGGTCGATGTGGTAGTGGGTGATGAAGGTGTTTGCTGACTTCCAGGTAGCAGCCCGGCAGATTTCCTGGATAGGGATGTCCCTGGCAGCAGCCACCGATGCAGCGGTATGGCGGGTAGAATGAGCTGTTATCCCTGTGGGAGGCTCCTTGCCCACCAACTCATAGCACAGACCTATGCATTATGTAATCCATCTTGCAATAGTCCCCTTTGCTGCAGGTCTGCCAGAAGGGGCTTCAGTGTAGGTGATGAACAGCTGGTGAACCTCTCCCTGAATTTGAGCCATCCTCTCCTTGTAATAGGAGAGAGTACATCTCAGGTACAAAGTATGGAGCCTGTACTCGGCGTCCGAGGTGTAGCTGAGGTAGTAAACTGGCATAGTTAACACCTGGTTAAGGTGAAACTCTGACACCACCTTCGGAAGGTATTTCGGTTGGGGGCATAGGACAACCTTGTCCCTGTGGAAGACCAGATAAGGGGAGTCCACCAAAAGCGCCTGGAGCTCCCCAGTCCTTCTGGCAGACGTGATTGCCACCAGGAAGACCATCTTCCACGATGAGTGTGACAAAGCACACTTGTGCATAGGTTCGAATGGCTTGCCCATGAGCTTTGCCAATACCAGCATAAGATCCCACGGAGGTGGAGGGTCACACACCAGAAGGGATATGTGATCCAGGCCTTTGAAAAAGCACCCAACCACTGTCTCCTGCGCCAATGTCGGCTGACCGGCCCACACCCGGTAAGCAGAAATGGCTGCCAAGTGCACCCTAAGGGTCGATGACCGTACACCTCCTTTGGAGAGAGACCAAATGTAGTCCAGAATGTTAGCCACTGGACGGGACAAAGAGTCCAGGCCCTTGCCCTGACACCAACTGGAAAATCTTTTCCATTTGAAGGCATAACACTTTCTGGGAGATTTCTTTATAGTTGCCTCCACCATGGTGTAGACATTGTTGGAAAGACCCAAAGCCTGGAACTCTAGCCACTCAGTACCAGGCTGTGAGGTGCAGGGATTGAAGGTCTGGATGGAATACATTCCCCTGATTGAAAGATATCAAGTCCGGGCATGCTGGAAGCTACTCCAGGGGCCTGCAGCTGAGGTTGAGGAGATCTGGATACCAGAACTGACACAGCCAGTCTGGGGTTACCAGGATCACCTTCTACTTGTCTCTCCTCACCTTAAGGAGCACCTTGTGGATCAAGGGAAATGGAGGGAAGGCGTAGAGGAGGTCTGGGGTCTATGGCCTCAAGAAGGCATCCCCCTGCAGTGAGCCCTGTTGAGGGGGGAGGGCATGAAACAGCCTCAGCTTGGTGTTATGCCTGGAGGCAAACAGATCCACCATCAGTATGCCCCAGTGGGAGAGCAGGCTGTAAGCTACCTCTGGATGGAGAGACGATTCGTGGGATGTCTGGCCTAAGCAGCTGAGAGCATCCGCCAGATGGTTAGAGGCTCCTGCCACATGGATGGCTAGGGGATCTGCCTCTAATCAGCTCACGAGGGTTCAGATGCAGAGCGCCTCCCTGCACAGCAGACGGGAGTGCATGCCACCCTGTTTGTTGAGGTAGTACATGGTCGTGGTATTGACCATCTGGACTTGAACCACTTGACCCCGGAGCTGAGGAGCAAAAGCGGACAGCGCCAGTCTGACTGCTCTGAGCTCCAACAGGTTGATGTGGTATCGGGACTCCTCGGGGGTCCAGAGCCCGTGGGCCCTTTTGTCCCCCATGTGGGCTCCCCAGCCCATGAGAGAGGCATTAGTCATAAGGACGGCCATTGGCTCAGGGCAGACAAATGGGATCCCTTCCTGCAACCGGTCTGGGGCGGTCCACCAGTGGAGAGCGTCCCACATCTTCTGGGTTACAGTGATCAGCCGGTTGAAATGACCGTGACACTGAGTCGACTGGGCAGCCAGCACCCATTGGAGGGGGCGCATGTGCAACCGGGCCCAATGGACCACTGAGGTGCACGCCACCATGTAAACCAGAAGGCATAGAAAGTCCTAGGCAGGACACAATTGCCCAACCAGAAATGATTGAGCAACGCAGGAAAGAAAGCTCTGGCTTGATGAGAGTCGAGCCCTGCCCCAATGAAGCCCATCACCTGAGAAGGCATGAGTTCCGACTTGGCCTCGTTGATCAGGAGGCCAAGTTGGGAGCAGGTCTGGAGGGCCATGTCCCTGGACCTCCCCACCTCCTGTTGGGTGGAACCTGCTAGGAACCAATTATTGAAGTAAGGATAAATCCTGATCCCACCCCCCCCGATGCCTGAGATGGACCACCACCACTGCAATGCATTTGGTGAAGACCCATGGGGCTGATGACAGGCCGAATGGCTTGGGTTGAAACTCGTACAGGGTCCCTTCAACCCTGAAGCGGAGGAACCACTGATGGGACGGATGGATTGGGACGTGAAAGAACGCGTCCTGCAGAGCCAGTGAACAGAACCAAATGTTGCGCTCCAAGGATGGAATGACCTGGGACAGAGGGACCATCTGAAAGGTGCGGGACCTGAGATATTGATTCAGGTCATGCAGATCTAGAATGAGACACCAGCCCCTCCCCACCATCCGCTTGGGAACCAGGAAGTACCTGGAGACAAAGCCTGGGTCTGCTGGAGGATCCGCCACTGGAGCTACAGCCTCCTTGAGGAGGAGCTGAGCAATGTCTTCTCGGAGAGCCGACTGAGTCGGAGCAGATACTCTTTCCTCCTGAGGGGCGTGGGCTCGGTTTGAAGGGTACTGCTCGAATTCCAGAGGCAGTCCCTGACCGACCACTTCGAGAACCCACTTGTCCAAGGTGACAGTGGACCAGGCAGAAAGGAAGTGGCAGAGCCGGCCCCCCACAGGAGGATCCAGAGCTGGGGTGATGGGAGAGGGGGAGGCAGCCCCGGCCCTGTCACTGAGCAGGCTTGGAGGAGGAGGATCCAGGACCTGAACCTCGGCCTCCTTTGCAGGCCTGGGAGGGCCCGGGCTTGGGCCGGGGGCGTCAAGCTTGAGCCTGTTGCTGTTGCTGATACTGCTGTCCCCCTTGAAAGGAGGACTGCTGAGGCACAGGGGAAGATTGTCAAAAAGGCTTCTTCTTTTTCTTCTGCTGATTCTTGCCTGAAGAACCCTTGGCAGAAGTAGCATCCAAGGTGGTACTGGACTGCTCAATGCGCTGAAGGTGACTGGCCACTCCTGGGCCGAACAGGTCGGTCCCGAGGAAGGGCACATCAGCTAGTTTGTGCTGAGTATCTGCCAGGAAGGAGGACAGCCTCAGCCAAACCCTGCGATGAGAGGAAACTGCGGCTGTCATCCAGCGAGCACAAGAATCCCCAATGTCCAGGGCTGTCTGAAGCTGCTGTTTGCTAACAGCTCAGCCCTGGTCCCGGACCTGCTTGACCGTGGTCTGCATGTCCACAGGGAGATGTGGGAGGACTTCATCCAAAGACCCTAGAAGGGCATGGGAGAAGTGTGCCATGATGACGGACGAACTTGCCTGATGAAGGCCCAAGGAGGAAGCCGCATAGACCTTCCTGGCTGAATGGTCCAAAAGCTTGGACTCTTTATCAGGAGGTCGGTCAGTATCAGTAGAACTGCCAGTACGCCTGAACACAGAGGCGGTCAGCAGGCTCTCAGCTGAAGGGTGCTCTGTGAACCCCGCAAGGGACCCCATGGGCACCGCATACTTGCGGGCCATGCAGGCAGATGGTGCTGGACAAGAGGCAGGGCGCTGCCAGAGTTCTAAGACCAGGCCAACAATGGCCTCGGCCACCGGAAAAGCCTCAGTTGGGGTATCCCCTCTCTTGAGGATGTCCATGAGAGGGTACTCTGCCTTCTTCTGGATTTGCTCCAGGGGCATCCCTGTGGACTCAGAGATGAGGCGAAGAAAGCCCTGAAAGGATGAAGACCTTCCTCCATCTCTAATCCAACAGCTGATTCGTCATCCCCGGGATGAGAATGCAAGCTAGTGACATCCGAATCCGAGGAATCTGATATAATGGTCGATGTCAGGTCACTGACCGAGGGCGGTCCTGGTGACAGTGACCGACAAACGCCGGGAAGCCCGTGTCCAGCCTATCTTCCTGGAAGGAGCTCTCCCACAGGCTGTTTGGGCAGCGTTCCACCATGATCGGTGGAGAGACCGTTTTAGGCCGGGCTGGAGGTTTTACTGGCTCCGCAGGCAGGAGAACCGACTTGATTGGCTCCGAAGGAGTCGGCTTTGGGCTAGGAGGCAAAAGCCAAGTAATGGCTGGAGTGGAAGCCGGAGTCGGCTTGTGCCTGGTCAAAATCAGCTGTTGCCACATGAGGTCTTCACAGCACCGACAGAGTTTCCGCCGAAGCCTCTCCTCATCTGAGGAGGACGAGGACGACCGATGGTGTCACCTCTTTTTAGAGCATTTATGGCTTTTCCTCTGCCTTTCGTAAGAGGGGGTCCGAGACCTTGCTTGAGATTGGACAAGCCAATTCAGTCGCTCAGGAGACACCGGCGGGACTGGTGATTTCCCGGGGTTGGGAACCACTTCCTCGATGGGAGTCCCAGCAGGCTGGGTCTCCTCATCGGGGAAAACCAAATTCAGAGTTCGATCGAGGGAATCGTCAACTGGAGTCAGCTATAAAGGATCGATCGGGTTGATGACAATTTCTACATCATCAATCGACAGTTCGATTGACTGACCAGACGGCAAAGCCGAAAAGCCAGTGGCCAAAGAAGCAATCCTGCTTCCAAAAGTATCTCTGTCGAGACGCAGATGATCCCGGATCCTTCTCCCGCTTATAGGATTGAGAGGAATGCATGCCCGCAGGACCCTCTCCCTTGGTCAGGAGAGACTGGCACAACTCTAGGAAGGAACTTGAGAAGGTGGAGCCCAGGTTGAGCGGAACAAACAAGTTCCAAATAGTTTCTGCAGCCCGAGCCGCTTCCTCTTTGAATGCTTGCATGCGTTCCAATTGCTCGGCGGATCCTGCAGCCGCGGAAACCTCCCACCGAGCCTCCTTGGATTTCACCGGAGGGTTCCGTTTCTCCGGCTTCCCCAACTTCAGGTGTGCGAGATGGTCATCGAGGACGTTAGGATGGAAAGCGAGGCACAAATCGCATTTCGAGGTGACGTGGTCAACACCGAGACAATATAAGCACGCAGTGTGGGGATCAGTGCGCGACATCTTCTGGTCGCAAGGGCACCGACGAAATCCAGGGGAAGACTTGTCTTCCATAACTGAAGAAACAAACTCATGATCGCTAATGCGAACAAGACAGATTTTTGGAATAACCGAAGGTTTTTGTGTCAGGGTCTACAAAATGCATGAGCATGAGGGAGGCAACCTGAATCTTCCAGCGGAAAGGAAGATCTGGCATCATAGGGCAGAGTCAGGAGGAGCCAGCTTGAAGACTTCCGGCAGATTTAAAGTGGAAGAGGACATGCCAAAGAGTGTGGGTGAACAACATATCCACAATCCTAAAAAAAAAGACAGTACTCACAAAGAAAAAATCCAACAACATTTTCCACTCCAAATGTTTTTGTATCTATTAAAAAAACTTACTTTTATTGCCTACCAAAGCTACCACAGGCTGGTTTTCTGATTCTTCATTCACTTTCTTTACCATGGCATACCAATCTTCTAGGTTTTCAAAGCTCTGATAATTTGAGATGTCATATACCAGTAAGATCCCCTGATTGAAAAGAGATGAAGCAGTTATGAAAATGACTAATTGCAGCTTATTCTTCAGTAAATTTAGGAAGGAACAGACAATATACTGTAATTATTTTCATCAAATACCAGATGCCAGCACTTGCCAAGAGGCAATAGTAATATTAGCAAATTAAACCAGATTAGTTTCAAATTCTGTTTCCGAGTGCTCTAGATACATACAGTAAATGGACTGAATTGGTCTTATCAGAACAGTTGAACACAAACACTGAAATCAATAACTACAACTGATCACAGTTGTATTCCAGTCTCACAAGACCATTTAAAAACTAATAAAGCACATTGGCACGTCAATGTAAGTTGCCCATTTCTAGACAGGCATCAATTGGTTATCATGCACCTGCTGTGGCAGCCTCCATTCTCAGGAAGGCTCTACCTGTCAATACACAATGTTAAAGGAGAACAGCAGTCTGTAAAAAGAGTGTTCCAAATACTGGTTCTCATTCTGCCATTGTTCCATCTTTACTGGCATTTTAGTAAATTTATTGTGTATTTCTGATCCTCTCACCGGTAGTGAGTAACATAAACTGTATGATGTAGTATGTATTGTGTTAATCTCTTACACAGTTTCATAGGATTCATAGGAAAATATGAGTCGGTTAGCATTAGCCAATTTGACTCCCCATTTCTCAATGGATAAACGCGGTGGTTGTATTACCCATAAATTCAACAAGTTCATAGAGGTACATTGTACCACAACCTCAGGGAGGCTGTTCCAAAGAGTCACCATCCTTTCATTAATCCATGCTCACTTCTATTTGTTCTATATAATTCACCTTTTAGCTGATATTTATGAAGTCTGGTGTCTCTTTTTTATTATTTTTCTTTCTACCCCCAAGCATTCCCAGAGGTCATCCTCTCTGAAAGCACTATATACCAAACATAGATCACCCCTAAGTATTCTATATTCAAGTGAAAACAATTTTAATTCAGCCAGTCTATCACTGTATGACAGTTCTGTTAATGTCTTGACCCTTTTTGTTCCCCTCCTTTGGACCCCCTCCAATAGACCTATACTGCCCTTGGTGTGAGGTGCCCAGCTGACACAACATATCCACCTTGTACTATAGAACAATGGGTGGAGGCTACCAATCTTTTACTAAACAGCACAAAAACAAAAGCAATGTTGTTCAGGGACGAAATTAATTTGCATGATGCTCTACGTATCCTCCCTCAAGTTGGCCAGGAGAATCAAACCTAATCCTGCCTCTTCCACCATCACCAACTCACCTCATTCTTCCTTTCTCTAAAAAAAAAAAAAACAGTTATATAGCATGTCAACTTAACAATAGTCACAAAGGTATCATTCACAATATTATACTGCTGTACCAGTATATGGTATTGATTTCTTTCTCTACTAGGTACAAGTTACCTGTAATTTTCAGTGCAGTAGTCTATATTTGGAAATGGGTTCTAAATGCTGAATCCAGACTGGATGAGAGGTATTTTCAGCCAGGCTGCTATCCTAGCACAACAGTCCAGGACACAGTAGCTCCACATAAACAGTACTCGGCACTTAAACCTTAGGCAGTCACCTTTCGCTCAGAGCAAAATTCCCACCAAAAAACATGGCTGCCTTGGTGATATTCCCTTACAGACTCCTACCTGCTCTGCTCTTTGTGAACACCCTGGTCTGGGCTCCCGCCTGCACACTATGACTGCTGCGGATCACAGAACCTGCACTTGATTAATGTTGGATCGCTGACCACAGCCGCAGAACACGGCTCAAACTAACGTCTCCCTCACTGTTCTCACTTTCGATGACATGTAACATAAAGTAATAGCTGTGCCTCAATCGGCTGAATCTTACAACTCCCACTCTCTCTCTTTGCTATGCCACATACATTCTGCTCCAAAACTTGCTGCTAACTGCAGCAGTTCTTTAAAGGCCCCAGTGAACCTGACAAACATACTGCCGCATCACAAACCACCGAACGTTTCTCCATACTGTGTTCCCTAAGTTATTGGATTCTGCCAGAAAACTGATGCTGCAGATCACAGCTTCTCAAGCCATGCTCTGTGAAGCCACCACAGCTCTCACTCTCCTGACGGTTGCCCATACTTGCTACCAATATGCAGCATTAGTGCTGCCTCAGGACAACTGCCAACACCTTAGGACATTAGACAGGAAAGACAAAGGCACTACTTTTTTCTTTCTTTTATATTTTTCCACTTTTTTACTAACTTACAACATGCAAACTTTAAAAAAATATTTATTAATACTATAAGGCCCATTTAATAATCATAAGGTGGCACTTCAGGGGCTGCGCTGTGGTGTGATAATAACCCTTTTTGGGTGGTGAAAGCACTCAGCTTCCACACGTGCTTCAATCCACCTGAGATGACCAATATCCCACTACAGCACACCCCATCATGCCTTATTACCTAAATATCAACTAAGTTTGGTTTACAAAAAAATTGGCTCTGAATCAGTCCCCGTTTGGTCTCTCTCATTCAATCAATTTCATTATATACAGTATAAATATATAAATTATCTTTTATGTAATAAGTTTTGAAAACAAAATGAAGCACAAAACAAAACACCCCACCTTCTCTCCTCCCTCAACCCGCCCGTCCAAATACAAGGGAGTAGAGTGCAACATGATCTGGCCAGTACAAAAGGAAACAACAGACGTAAGCAATAAGACACAATGGGGTGTGCATGGAACAGATTTTACCACACACCCAGGGGTGTAGTGAGGCATGAGGCCACAGGCAGAGAGCCTTCAGCCACTGGAAAAATGGTAAAATCTGTTTCATGCAAACCCCCGGATGGTCTTATTGTGCTTATAAAATGGAACACTTTATTTTACATGCGTGAAATAAATAAAGTTCAGATGTTTAAATAACCTAGTTGCAAAATCTTTACAGTATTTTGCTGTAAAATAGTTCCTCAGTATGTGGCAAGAAGAATGTGATGCTGGTCCTTCCTGACAGGTATGAGCAGGCAGATGGAAGAAAATAAGTTGATCTGGGCAGTAGAATCCACAGCTCAAAATGGATATGCCAGCCACGGCTCTCCAGGACAGAATCCAGTTTTGTTACTTAAGCTACTTAAGAAAAAAGTTATTTGGTTGCCATTACAGAAGTGGAGCAGCTTAGCATCTGAGGGTGGAGAGTAGTGTGTGGAGTCTGTGGCGTTTTATTGGGGAAAGTCACCAAATCATGGCAGAGAGGAGCTTTTGATTTAAATAACAGATCGGGAAAAAAAAACATACACGAGGAAAAAACAAGTAGGGAGTAAAACGAGAGTGACACAGTGCTCGGCTGAGGTTCAGAATCACAGTTCTGGAAGATTTTATGGGCAACCACTGTTTTGTCAGCAGTGAGTTTTCAGTGCTGGTCAGATCGGCTGATATTTACTGTTTTTAAGACGCCAGCACAGCAGCTCACTAGATTACAATATGATGTGCTGAAAACTCACTACTGACAGGATTGTGTTCACGCTAAAAAACTTCCCAGTCTGTAATGAGTACAGTAGTAGAGCTATGTGTGTTTTTTCCACTTTTTATATTGAATTTAAGTGGGCTGCTTAGTTGTTTTGTTTTCCTCGATACAAGGAGAAAAAAAAGGCAGTGTTTCAAATTGAACATTCTAATTGGCACCTTGACTGATTTATTGTACTCCATCCTGATTTTAGGGAACATGTTATTACCTGTGCATGGAACAGATTTCATGCATAGGTAATAACCAACCAGAAAGCTAGATTTACTGTTTCCACGTTATAAAATATACAATGAGACAAGGAAGAAAAATCACAAGAAAATGAATATGACATGAAGTAACAAAACAACATCCCAATGACTACTGTCTGCAACTAGGGCAGAGAACGACTCGCTCCAGGTCAGACTAAGAGGAATATAATTTGTGCAGCCTGCTCCATTTTGTATCATAAGAACTAAGTCTATTCGGGACAACACTGGTTATCATCTTCTCCAATCGCAAATTAAAGAGTAGTTTGTGTAAGCACTCTTAGTATGGTATAGTGGTCTGATTCAGTCAGTGTATCTGAGGACAGCCCTGTTAACTGAAATCAATACCACGGCCATTGAATACTTCCATTCTTTGACTGACACGCTGCTGTAATCCTCTATGATTCACACTTCTGGGGAAAAATGTTGGTCAATACCCAAAAAGGGGTTGCCTTTCTCTTTAATTGTATCCCATAAGGGGTGAACGTTACACCACTCCTAAAAAATGTGCAACAGGATGCCCTCAGTCTCACCACATCTGGTGCAAGTAGATGACTGGATATGACCTATTTTAAACAATTGCTGGGGGTATAATATAAACTACGAAATAGTCTGCCAGGTCATTTGAGGCAAAGTAATAGTATCTTATCTTGGAATAATGATGCTGCTAAATCTCCTTATATTTGCTGTGGCTGCGCTGTTTGTTATTTATTGTTAAATGTGTGTTTTTGCTGTTGTTGCACTGTATGGTCTGTAAATGTTACTGTGGAATTGCTACTTTTGTACAATGGAACTCCATTGAAAATGAGCTTTGGCTAAACTAGGCTTTCCCTTTCTGATGCATCTCAGAATAACATTTTTACTACTACTAGTACTAGTACTTATGAAGTATATTAAAGGACTCATAAATATAAGAGTCCTAATCTGGCGAACAAAACCACAGCATTGTAGGCTTTGCTCCTTTTGTCTCCAAATGCTAGTAATGGGTCCAAAGAGCTCTGTGCAATGTAAACAACCCCCCCGCCACGATTCTATTTAAACATGCCACTCCTGTAGCTGCCTAAGATGGCGGCTACATGCGTACATAATGACATAATCGGAGCGACAGTGATCCGGAGAGGTAAAGGCTATATAGGGACATTATTAATTAAATATTAAAATAACATTAACAAAGTGCTTCAGCATCAATCATTTACTGTGCAGGTGTGACAAAAAGGTCCCCATATAGCCTTCATTAACTGTCAGAGCACTGTCACTCTGATAATCTCATTGTGTATGCACGTAGCAGTCATCTTAGGCAGCTACAGGAGCAGCATGTTTAAACACAGAATTAAAAGTTGTTTACATCCCATGGAGCTTTTGAAAAATTTAGAGACTCCTAGAATACTTGCGTTTCCAGACAACAGGAGCACAGTGTTTTGTAGGTAAGCCACTAACCTACAGTGCTGTTGTTTTTGTGGACCAGAATTAAATGCAGCTATTTATGAGACCTTTAAACTGTGTGAGACGTAGTTTATCACTAGTATTATAGGTATGCATATCCTTCCAGATACACCTCCAGTTAAACTGCCTAGGAGGGAAAACCTGATCCCAGCAGTGACATGTCCCACTGATGTTAGGAAATAAATGATCAAGAAACAGGACTTATAATTGGGATACAGTGTGGGATTGAGAGGCCAAAACAGTGGCCGAATCTAGAAATTAACTGTTGAGTTAGTAGTCCAAAACCCTGAACCAAAGTGTGCCTTAATAACGTGTTTGAGTTGAAACAGCTTAAAAAATGGATCCATTACCCAACTGAAATAAATAGCAGGTATCAATTAACAGCATGAAAATACACTCATGGAGCAGGTGACACATACCATGAATTTCCAGCTGAGGAATCCAGTTTCTAGTGAGACACTTAGCCCCCACCCTAAAACTGGGGTTTCCAAACAGAGGTTGTTTAGCAAAGTGTTAACAAAGGGTCCATTCCAGCTGCACATGGCCCTAAGAGAGGTACCAATTACAGAGTCCTGGACCTCTTTACATAAAATGGGGGGACAAACAAAAGGCACTCCAGAAGGTGACCAACCTAATTTTGCTGTGATTTCTAGTTCAACAGCCAACCATATAGGTGTATACTGAAAGGCAGCCTTACCTGCCACGCACAGAGACCACCTAAGGTATTTGCTAACACAGCTATCAAGATAATATGTTGAGAAATGGAGTAATTGGAGACACCGCCCCCCCCCCATTTGTTTGGTTGTTATAGGCCCTTCTACGGTGTTTGTGAAACCCAACAAAATTAGATATCAAGGCACGAACTTTTTGGAACCAACTCAGAGGGAAGTAAATATTGAGCATGTTCAAGGGAAAAATAGGCAAGGAAATATATTCATTTTAATAATATTTATTCTATCTCAAGGCATTAACGGAAGGGATTTCCATCTTTCCAAACCTTGTTTGATAGTCCGTAAAATATCATCTAGATTTAACTTTTTGAGTTGGGATGGATTTTTAGTAATATGTAAACCTAGGTATTTAAGCTGAGTAGGAGCCCAGGAGAGACCCAGTGCAAGGATGTCGGCCTTGAAGACCCCTGCGTTCAAGGGCATTACTACTATTTTGTTGGTATTGAGCTTATAGTTGGCAGCCTTACCAAACTGTTGAATGATGTCCTACGCAGCTGGCACAGATGTAACTGGGTCTGTAATATGCAGAAGGAGTCATCAGCATAGGCCAACAGCTGCAGGGACCTAGTGCCAACTGGTGTACCAGTAAGGAGGGGATGGTTCTTGAGATTATATAACAGGGGTTCAAGGTACAAGTTAAATAAAATGGGGAGATAATGGGCACCCCTGCCTGGCTGCACAATAAAACTTAATGGGAGACGAAAAGACGCTGCTGCAATAAATTCTGGCACTGGAAACTGAGTACAGGGCTCAAAACCAAGTGAGAAAGGCATATGGGTAACCAAATTTACTCAACGTGGCGAACAGGAATGGCCAACTGACTCTACTAGAAGCCTTCTCCGCTTCTAAAAATACCAGGGCCGCTGGGACTGTAGGGTCCCTAGGTGTGGAGAAGATGTGTGCCAACTTACAAAGGTGATTGGCGGATGATCTAGTGAGCATAAAGCCCACTTGTTTGGGGCAACTTAGGTGAGCCCAAACAAGGGTGATTCTGAAAACTAAGATTTTGGTGAGTATTTTAGTAGCGTAATTCATCAACAATATCGGGTGGTAATTACCAACCTTGTCAGGGGACTTACCAGGTTTTGGAAGTAAAATAATCAAGGCTTCCAGAACAGTATGGTAGGAAAAACCCTGGCTATAAACAGTGGTGTACATCCTATGCAACAAAGGAGTGAGTTCATTCACAAAAACCTTGTAAAAGTTAGCCGACAGCCCATCAAGGCCAGGTGCCTGGTCAGGGACTAGGTCCCCAATGCCTCTGTGATCTTCGGTTGTGAAACAGGCCTCACTAGGTAGTCCTGTTGCTCCACAAACAGGATTGGAAGCTCCAGACCGCTCAAGTAGAGTTAAACATCTGGATTGGATGGTGGGTCAGGAGAGGACCATATAGATCCCCATGAAACTTCTCAAACTCCTTAACAATGTCTCCAGAAGCAGTTTTAACACTGTTTTCTAAATCAGAGGTAACAGAAGTAATGATTTAAGAAGTTTCTAATTTCCTAAGACAAAGGCCATCAGACAGCCTGCCTTTTATCCTGATCTATTTATTTTATTTTTATTTAGAAATGTTTCACCAGGAAAGACAACATGAGCTGTGAACACCTCATTTCCAGAAGCATCATGGGGGGGGGTTACATAGAGGGGGAAGAGCAAAAACCAAACAATAAAGAACAGTGTGCAAAACAAATACATCCAATTACAAGCCAAGTCAATAAAACATAGACATTATGAGATAAGTGTGACAGTGAATGGGTACACTTGATGTAGGAACAATACATTTAGGACACAACTTATGAGTTAATCATACTTATGATAATACCAGCATAAATACGTAAGTGAAGTACTTTGAGGAGTGAACAATGCTAAGTACACGAGGATGCCACCAGGTAGACAAAAAAATTTGCATGTGGATACCAAGTGCTTAGAGTACAGCTATATATTGGAACATGAGGGAAGGTAAACAAGCAGGGTGAAGGTAGGGGAGGAGAAGAAAGACAGGAAAGGTAGCAAAGGCCTACTCCCTCTAAGGATGCTGAGAACCCTGAAAGGGGACAGGAAACTGGCAAGATGATGGAGAGAGGAGAGGTAAGGTAGCCAAAAACCTAGTTCCCTTCAGGATGCTGATAACCCTGCAAGCCGACTGGGAACTGGCAAGATAATGGAGAGAGGGAAATAGAGGGGGTAGAGGTAGCAATGGAGTGAGGGAAAATTATGGGGAAGAGGTAGCAGGGGTGGGACAAGAGATCAGAAGGAAGGTGGATGAAAGGGTAGAGTTGGGGGGTTGACAGGCTAGGTATGCTGATGGGATGGGGAGGCAATTTTTGAGTGACGACAGGGAGGAATTAGAGGGGAGTGGAATGGAACAGGAGAGAGAAAAAGGTTTGCAAAAGGATAAAGAAGAGGAGGCTATAAGGTAGGAGGGCAGGAGGCATGAAAAAAGGAAGGTGAGTAAATAGGGGATGGTTCATGGGGGGTTAATTGCAGTTGCAGCAGTGAACACTGTGTCTGCGAAGGAGAAGTGCAAGGGAAAGGTAAGACTGGGCAGAGCGAATTTCGAGGGGAAGAAAGTTCCAGCTGCTAGGGAATTTATATGAGAAGGTTGCACGACCAGATGATGTACACCGAGGTGGAAGGGCAAGCATTCTGTGCATGGAGAATTGTAGGGAATAGCTGGAGGGAGGAGTAACTGACAAGAGGAAGGACAAGTAAGATGGCAGAGAGCTGAGACAGTACTTACCTATTAGATTAGTGGTGTGCAACAGGCATCTGGCTGAGAGGGAGGGGAAGGGAAGGAAAGTGAGGAATAAAGATTGCATTGGTGGGTGAGAGGAGGACAGCCAAGTATATAGCAGCAGAAGGAATTGAAGAGAGTGTCCAGCCTGGATAGGATGGTCCTATGGGCAGAATTGTAGACAATGTCCCCAAAGTTGAAGACAGGGAGGATCATCGTTTGGACAATTTCACACCTAGTTTGCATGGGCAGGTATTGTAGCTGCGGTGTCTGTACATGGCACTGAGCTTAGGGAGCAGTTTTTTTGAATATGGCATCAATGTGTACACAGACATCTAGATTTTTGTTTAACCACAGCCCAAGGTACTTAAATGAGGGGACATAGTCCAGTTTAGAACCTGATGGGGTATGAAAAGAGGGGGTGAAGTCTAAACTGGTCAGCTTTTGTCTGGAGCCAAAGGTCATAGAAACTGTTTTTTTGACATTCAGAGAGAGCTGGTTAGCACTAAGCCAGCGCTGGACATTGTTAAGGTCCAGTTGAAGACCGGTAGTCACTTCAGCAGCGGAACTCCCAGAGGAGGAGAATAACACAGTGTCATCTGCATACATGTGGATACTAGCAGATGTGCAGATGTCAGGTAGATCATTCAGGAAAATGAAGAACAGAACTGGTCCAAGTATCGAGCCTTGGGGGACACCTGTGTCGATTGGGGGGTGGGGTTGCCGACTCTGACAGAGTGGGGCTGGCTCATGAGGTAAGAGCGGAACCACTCAGTAGTAGTATCGGAGTGGCCAGCCATAGTCAACTTAAAGAGACGAAGGGAGTGGGCGACAGTGTCGAAGGCTTTGGACAGGTCGACAAAGATGGCAGAGGTGATGCATCCCTGATCCATTCCTGTGAGAATGGAGTCAGTGAGTCGGAGGAGGGAGGTGGTAGTGGAGAAGGCTTTACAGAATCCAGTCTGGAAAGGGGTGAAGAAGGAGGAATCAAGGAAGAGGGAGAGTTGCTCCCGCGTCAGGTGCTCTTGGATCTTAGCCAGTATAGGGAGCAAGGATATAGGATGGAAGTTGCTAGGATTGAAGGGGTCCCCACCTTTGGGAAGAGGGACCACGGTAGCGGACTTCCAAGCCTTAGGTACTGTCGCATGCAAGAAGGAGTGATTCAGAAGACAGGTGAAGGAGTTCAGGGTCAAGACTTTCAGGGCTTTTTCCTTTGTTGGGATTAAGGGCAAGTAATACTTGCAGGGTGTCAGGGAGGACAAACTTAAAAGCGAAGCATGGGGTGGGGGGGTTTGAGTGTGGAAGGGACAATAGGGGGAAGTGAGGCAAGGAGGGAGGAGGCACAAGTAGTAAAGAAGCTATTGAACTCTTCAGCCACAGTGTGTTGGTCATCTATTATACAGGAGCCAATTTTCAGGACTGGAGAGGGGGCTTGGGAGGGTGGGGAAAACAAGGAGTGAATTACCTTCCAGAATTTGAAGGGGTTGTTTGTTTTCTTGGAAGAAGATGTTGAAATAGTCTGCCTTGGTGAGATGGATGGCACGTGTACAGGCATTCCATAGTGAGCGATAATGCTGAAGATCTTTGGGGCACCTGAGGTCTTAAATGCAACCCACACTTGATCACACGCACGTTGACATGCAATCAGTTCGGCGAAGACCCAGGAGAGGTGGTTACATTGGACCCTTGTATTTCTTAGTGGAGCATGGCGGTCCCAGACAGATAAGAATTGCATGCTAAAAAAAGGACAGGTCTGCATCTACAGAGGGAGCAGATGAGACTGGTGACCAGTTGATATTGGTCAGCTCACTATAGGTGGAAGACAGTTTGAGGGAATGGAAATAGCGGATGTAAAGAATGGAAGGAGGTGGCTTTGTATGGCAGATTTTGTGCACACAGTAGACATGTGATGGTCACTAAGAGCATCAGGGAGTATACCAGACTTTATGACATGGCAGGGGTGTGAAGATAAAACCCAGTCTATTAGGGTTTGTTTACCGGTTTTGTGATTTAGGCACATTGGGTCTGTTACTAATTGCTTTAGGTTCAGGGATATGCATGATTGCAGACTTTGAACTGCTTGCTGGAGAGCCAATTTATGTTAAAACCCCAAGGAGGTATAGTTTTCTAGGGATGGCGAGGGATGAGATGGTGGAGAGAATGCCAGAGATAGAGGAGGGAGCAGAGACAGAAAGGTAGGGACAGCAGTAGATACCGCCAATGAAAATAGGGAAGGGGCAGGGGAGGGATATTTTTATTAGTAGCAGTTCATAGGCAGAAGGGAAGGTGGTGGATAAGCTGCTAAGAGTATTTGATAGAGGAGGAGAGGTACATAGCAAACTAAATAGCTGGAGTGGGGCCAGAAAATAGCATACTTAGCCTGTTCACGGCATAACTCTTCATATTTATTGTGGAGTGAGATCAGTTCAAACCTGAGTGGTTCTGGGGTAGAAGATAATAATTCACCCTTTAGGGTCCTGATGTCAGACAACAGATGAGAAGAGTGAGCCAGTCTCTGCTGTTTCCATCTGGCAGCAGAGAGAATACGTTCTCCCTGATGAAACATTTAAAAGCTGCCCATTCCTGGTCAACCCATTCAATAGGTCCTGTGTTAGACCTATCATACAAGCTAATCTGATCCCCGATCCTACTCACTATATTGTTGTCTTTCAGTAGCTGACGTTTATCTTCCATATGGTATCTTTATCTTTGCCCATCAAGAAAGTGTACTGTCCTCCATTTAAGGCCCCCTTCTTCTCAGATACTGTGGAAGAAAGAGACCTACTGGACCGTCTGATTTCTAGGGAGGACGATCACTTAGTCATAAAGAGCCTTAAAACCAAGAAAGTGTCTGAAGAGGAAGGATTTCTTGCCGAATTTTATAAATGCTTTGCTGATTCCCTTGTTGGTACTCTCCAATCTGCCATGTCTTACTATGTGTAACACCATATTCTCCCCTCCACTCCCAAGTGGAAATTGGCTCTAATTTCTGTACTCCCTAAGCCTGGGAAAAATCAAGAATTATGTTCTTCCTACCGCCCTATTTTTTAATCAACACTGATGTTAAAATTTATGTGAAAATTACTGCACTCCATTTCCAGTCCTTTACTCCCAGACTTATCCATTCCAACCAAACAGGTTTTATTCTCTTCTGAAATTCATATAATAACGTTCGCCATGTGTTAAAAACAGGTTACTCACTTGTAAGAGTAGTTCTAGGAGTGGTATATGATATTCATCTATACTTTCTGGCAGTTGCCTTTCCTTTTAATTCTGGACAGACCGTCTTCAAGCTGGTTCCTCCCATCCACCAGAGTGGTAATCCCCCAGGCTCTGCCCCGACACCAGATCTTCCCCGCTGGAAGCAGTATTGTGCACCAAGGCCAGGGGAGGTCTGGTGGGTCTGTGCGGATGAACACCATATACCACTCCTAGAACTACTGTTACAGGTAAGTAACCTGTTTTTCTAGGGACGTGGATATGATGTTATAGCCACACTTTCTGACAGACTCCTTGCAGTTCCCTGGGAGGAGGGAGGCAAGGCAAGGCACACACTCCCTATTTAGGAAATGAGAATTGGAGAACTGAGGCCCCAAAACCAGCATCCCAGCGTGACTCAAGGTTAATATGGTAATGAAAAATGAAGGTGTGTGCTGACCTCCAGGTAGTACCCCTGCAAATTTCCTGGATAGAAATGTCCCTGGAAGCAGCCACGGAGGCAGAAAAATGGCAGATGAAATGAGCCCTAAGCCCTACGGAAGGTTCCCTACCAACCAACCTATAGCAGAGATCAATGCAGGATACAATCCACATGCCAATCGTCTGCTTGGCTACCATTCTGCCAGGTCCGCCTTCGGCATAGGTGACAAACAGCTGTCGAACCTCTCCCCGAACTTCAGCCGTACTCTCCTTGTAACAAGCGAGCGCTCACCTCAGGTCCAGAATATGGAGCCTGTGCTCGGCCTCAGATGTGTAGTTGGTAAAATACTCCGGGACACTAATCACCTGGTTAAGGTGAAAATCCAACACAATCTTCAGGAGGAACTTCGGGTTGGGGCGCAGGACAACCTTGTCCCTGTGGAAGACCGGTTATGGGGCCTCCACTGAAAGCACTTGGAGCTCACTGATCCTTCTAACTGACATGATAGCCACCAAGAAGGCGGTCTTTCATGACAGGTGAGACATGTCACACCTATGCATTGGTTCAAATGGCTTGCCCATTAGCTTTGCCAAAACCAGCAACAAGTTTTACAGTGGTGGTGGTTCATGCACCAGAGGGGAAATGTGGTCAAGGCCTTTGAAAAACACCAGATCACCTTCTCCTGTGCCACCTACTGCTGACAGGCCCACGCCCGGTAAGCAGAGATGGCTGCCAGGTGCACCTTGAAGGTCGTCGACTGAAGGCCCGACTGAGACAGGGACCACAGATAATCAAGAATGCTAGCCACAGGACAGTGCATCCAACCCTTTGCCCTGACACCAAATGGAGAATTTCTTCCATTTGAAGGTGTAGCATTTCCTGGTTGACTCCTTCCGAGATGCCTCAACCACAGTGAGGACATCTTCAGAGACTCCCAAACTCTGGATCTCTAGCTGCAGAGGAACCAGGCTGTCAGGTGCAGGAATTGAAGGTCCGGATGGAGTACCTTCCCTTGATTGATGGAGAGCAGGTCTGGGTGGAAAGGAAGATGCCATGAGAGCCTGCTGCTGAGGCTGAGAAGATTGGGGTACCAGAACTGGCAAGGCCAGTCCGGAGCCTCCAGGATCACCTGTGCCTTGTCCCTCCTGGCCTTGAGCAGCACCTTGTGGATACAGGGGAGTGGAGGGAAGGCATGGAAGAGACCTGGGGTACAGGGCCTCAAGAAGGCACCCCCTGCAGTGCTTCCTGCTGAGGGGCAGGCACAAAACAGCCTCAGCTCTGCATTCTCCCTGGAGGCAAACAGGTCCACCTGAGGGGTGCCCTACTGGGAGAACAGACTGTGTACTATCTCTGGGTGGCAGACCACTCGTGAGATGCCTCGTCCACCTGGCTGAGAGCATCCACCAGCTGGTTAGAGGTCCATGCCACATAGATGGCTAGGAGACCGGCCCCCAGACTGCACAAGAGGATCCACACATGGACAGCTTCCTTGCAAAATGGCAGAGTGAGCATCCAGCCCTTTTTGTTGAAGTAGTACATGGTCATGGTGTTGTCCATCTGGATCTGGACCACTTGACCCCAAATGTGAGGAGTAAAGGCTGTCAGTGCCAGCTGAACTGCTTGGAGCTCCAGCAGGTTGATGTAGCATCGGGACTCCTCGGGGGTGCAGAGCCCGTGGACTCTGTGTTCCCCCAGGTGGGCATCCAGGCTCATTAGAGAGGTGTTGGTCGTCAGGATGACAGTCGGCTCTGGGCAGAAAAATGGGATCCTTTCCTGCAGATGTTACAGGACTAACCACCATTGGTCTATTTTGCACAGAAGTAAACTGGAGGGAGGTTTGGCTCTGCCAAATTTTAACTATTATTGTTTAGCAGTTCAGGCTGTCTGAATTTTACTGTTTTTTAAAGTCCAGCTCTGATACAGGCCTGGCTTGAGGCTGAGGAGGAACAAGTCTCACAGATACTGTTACGAGTTGAGCATTTTCTCCCTCTTCCTCAACTCTGACTTCTGAAAGTGGTCAACCCCTGGACAAGGCATACCTTCACTGAAAGGGCTTGATTTAGTTTTTTAGTTGCAGGAGCCAATAGCCTGGCTCATCTTTCTCCTTTCCTGGGTAAGTGAATTTCCACCTGGGTTGACAGATCCATGCTTTCGGCTCTGCAGCAAGTCCGGGTTGCAACTGGTTGATGATTTGATGGATGGGGTACTTTAATGAGTTTTGAAGAATTACAGTTTAAATTTGGCCTTCGTCAAGCTGAATTGTTCCATTATTCTCAGGTTCGCACTCTGTCTCGACACTTGTTAAGGAATCCCCATCTCCCCTAGTTCTATTACTCCGGTGAAATTTCTCTGTCAGGAGAGGAAGACAGCAATTGAAACTTACTCCACCTCCTTGTTTTATAGGTTTTTACAACAGCAATTTCATGTTTCCCTCATCCTATTTTGGACAAATGGGACTCTGCCTTATCCGGCTCTCTTGACTCCAGATATAAAGAAAAGGCATGGAAACTAATCCATAACACTACAGTCTCCTTTTACTGGAGGGAATTTCGATGGAAAACCTTAGTTAACTTTTCAGAACCCCCTCTGTAGCTTCTCATTATTCCAAGGGGGGGGGGGTCTGACCTGTGCTGGCGGCGGTTGTGGTCCTGTCCCAAGCTTTGCAGTTTTTGGAACTCTGTTGCCTTGGCTATCTCTAGTAATTTTTTTTTTTTAATTTAGCTTTTTGGTCCCTATTGCCTCCTCCCACCAACTGGTGACAGGGACACATAGCATTTTTACAGATTTTCTCCCCTGACCCCCCCCCTCCCCAAGGCCCTGGCACACGGCTTTGTGAGCGTGTGGAGGTACGCTTTGCACCCCGTGGCGCCAGCTCAGCCCCTTCCATCTCCCACCCTGCCACACCCTCTCCGCCTACTCTATCCACTGGACCTCCTCCTGGTGGGAGCAAAACTACAGGGGGAGCCAACCCACCCTCATCACCCTCAGGAGAGGAGAGCTGCCCACTGGCATGCTCTATCCTGCTCCCCCCCTCCCCCCACATTGGCCGCCCGATGACCAGAGGTCATTCCCAAACCCGTGTCACTGGCATAGCGCAAGGTAAGACACCCAGTGCCTCAACCCTCTGTGCCACCAAACCAACTTATCTCTAGTATTTGTGACTTCCCTATTGCTTTGATTTTTTAATTTTTTGTCCCCGGTTTTCTTCCAGATGGACTTTCAAATATTCACAATAGCCATCTTCATTGTCTACTTACAGATGCAGCTTTTAATGCTAAAACAAGAAGATGGCTGATATCAACTTTACTTACATTAACTGATTGAATAGCTATAGTGCAGGAGACTCGCGAAATGGAGGATATGTTTTTGAATCTACATTTTCGTTATGAGGGTAACAGTGTGGTGTTATATACTAGATGGACCAAATGGGATACATATGGTGAACAACTTTCTTCAAAATAGATCGCCTCGTCCCTGGCACTGTTATCCTTGCAGGCTTGGTCCCCCTTCCCCTTAAGTTGGTATGAGGTATTTCTGGGTTCCCCCCTTGTATTTGCATTTTAGCCTATTTATTTTATTTTTTTTACCAATTGAGCCGTGAGTTGTTTACATTGTTCTTTTTATTCTTGTTGTCTATCTTGTTAATGGTGTTAGTTTTTTTATGATGGTGGTTGTATTTTGTATGTTGTATTTCGTATTTGATGAAATAAAATATGCTTTAAAAAAAAAAAATAAGAAAAAGCGTGCTGCATCCAGACCAATGAATGGTCACCCTAGGGGCAATACCAGCAGAGTAGATTGCCCTAACAGCCTCCCTGCTCATTAAAAAATAATCAGTCTGGGAACAGGAATGGTGCGCTAGGGAGTAAAAGGTAAATTTCTTCACTAAAGGATTGAGGACCTGCCAAGGGTTGCACAACCCTAGACAGTCTACCAAGTCCCGCAGGGCTCTCTGTCCCGGAGTCAAGCCGCCTGAGGTCCTCTCAGTTCTGTCGATGTCTGGGGTAAACCTAAGGTTCCAGTCACCACCTATCTACATAAGAAGCAACACAAAGGGAGCTACCTGGTCAGTTAATTTAGTGAAAAAAGTATGGGAGTCTATATCGGGCCAACAGACATTACGCAGGAGGACCTATGATCCAATATACCAAGTATAAAAATGAAACGTCCCTCATGGTCTTCCAGACTTTGTGAGAGTTTAAAGCTAATACTCCGATTAATCAAAATGGCTACCCCACATGTCCAGGTGGCATTCTCAGCTCCATAAATCTGTCCTATGCCTGCCCTACAGAAAAGATTGGATGCAGAGGCCAAAAGGTGAGTTTCCTGCAAAACAAATTATCCTACAGTCAAGATTGTTCACATATTTAAGAATCTGGTACCATATGACCTTGGAACAACCCCCCCTTTACATTTCACATGGTCCCACATGGCATATTTGATCATACTGCTCGTACCCTAGCTGCAATATTGTGTAATGACAGGCAATCTAAGTATCCAGCCTGAAATAACAAGGACAGCAACATATGTAAAAATGCCACTCCCTGCCCACACAAACTCCCCACGGAATACCCCCTAAAAAAATATCCCTAGCCTCTGCACCACCCCTAAATAGGTCCAGTAGAAAAAAAAAAACAACACAGTCAACATCAGCAACAAGATTAACAATATGATAAGCTCTTTATCCTCCCGCACCTCTCATACACAGTTATAATCAAGCCAACCTTGCAAACTGTAACCTTAATGGTTAGCTTTCCCCCTAATTTAACACAGGCGTATAGACACCTCCCCCACCTGAAGCGCAGGCGACGGAAGGCACGAGGGAAGATAAAGATCACCCTATCTGCTAGAAAGATTATCTTTCTGCTACTGCTACTCTCTGGCAATGTTCACCTAAACCCTGGACCAACAACCCTGAGGAACAGGGGGGTCCATACAGTGAATGGCCTAAAGATAGCATCGCTAAACATCTGCAGCCTAACTGCCAAATTCGACCAGCTCCAGGCTTGGATGACCATGCATGCCCCTGACATACTCTGCCTAACTGACACCTGGCTGTCAGGTAGGATTCAAAGATGGTGAGGTGGCCATAGAAGGATTCCAAGCATTTCGACTTGATAGAATAGACAGGAAAGGTGGCGGCTGCCTCCTATATGCCAGAAACTCACTGAGTTGCTCCATCCTCCCCATCTCCAAAGTTGTGGAGGATTATGAGCTACTAGGTGTAGAAATACAAGTCGGCCTAAAAGGCAAGACCCTTACCATCGCCACAACCTACCTGCCCCCCAAGAAAGCCAAGGAAGGCCCTCCTTTTGTAATGGAAGAAATGAGCGCACTCAGAAAGGGCTCAGAACTCATCTTGACCGGTGACTTTAATATTAACTGTTATGAAAGGAGGCAACACCCTCCAGAGACCTAATCACCTCCCACAATCTCATTCAACTCGTAACTCACCCCACCAGGCAGAACTACAAGGCTGGTACCAGCACCCTCACTGACTGGGTTTAAGCTAGCTCACTGACTTGATTCTCTGAACTCAGGGTTCCCCTGGATGTGCTAAATGACCACTCTCCAAACTCCTTTATATGGACCATTAAACTTGCCAAAAGCCCACCCCGCCTCATGGAGAGCAGGGTTCTGTGGAAAGGCAAACTTGGATTCCTCAAATTGGTCCTGTCTGCCTACAACTGGTCCCCCATCAACAAGGCACCTACACTGGACCAGGCCCTTAGTTTTTTCACTGAGTGCTTCAATTCCATCAGTGATTTTTATGCACCACGAACAAAAGAAAAAATTACTCACCTTAGTAATGTTGTTTCTTCTAATGGAGTCTTGCTATATTATAGACATTAGCAGTTTGTTCCAGCTCTAGAACTGCCCCGGAGTGAAATGGTTAAAACCATTCCAAAATAGAATTTTGGCACGAGAGCAGCTCTATCTGTGTCATTTCAAACTTGAACTGTCAGATCTTTACGAGCCAAACTCACTAAGGTCTGTGGAAGCTGTAACTACACTAGCCAAATGGCTACCTAAATAATAACAACCACTGATGGTCCCAACACCCAAGACTCAAGTCAGGGGACCAGAAATACTAACACCATTCTATTAATATGAAAATGGAACATAAGTATAATAAAACACACACACGCTGCACATATACACACCCCAAAGTCCCAAAGGGGACAAAATGCTAACAGGACATAAGTAGTGCCCACACTAAGTTGCCCGCGACCCCACCAAGTAGAGGTCTGAGAGGGGCAGGTTGGGGAGGTCTCATAATATAGCAAGACTCATTAGAAGAAACAACATTACTAAGGTGAGTAATTTCTTCAAACAACATGAAGTCTTGCTATATTATAGACATTAGCAGAATACACAGCAGTACCTCCATGGAGGAGGGCGAACCTACTTAGGAATAGGCTCTGAAGAACAGCTGTGCTAAACCGAGCATCTCTCTGGCCTGACATCCAGGGAGTAATGCTTGTAAAAAGTGTGCACTGCTTTCCAAGTAGCAGCCTGGCAAATCTCTAATAAAGGATATCTCTGGCAGCAGCTAGAGACGAGCTGTACCCCTGGTAGAATGAGCCCTCAAACTGCGGGGTGGGGGCTCTGCCCACTTTCTGATAACAAAATTGGATACAAGAGACAATCCACCTGGCTATTGATCTCTTAATGGCAGGTTTGCTCTTCCCAACTTCACCATAGGTAAGGAAAAGTTGAGGGATTCAACTCAGGACCTTTGGTACGCCTATATAATAACTAAGAGCTCTTCTTAACATCCAGGTTGTGCAGCCTCCTCTCACCCAAGAGGGGTGATCAGTGAAAATACTGGAAGGGAGATAGATTGATTAAGATGGAAATCTGAAACCACCTTAGGCAAAAACTTCCTATTAGTCCTAAGGACTACCTTATCCCTGTGGAAAGAAATAAAGTCAGTCTCCACTGACAAGGCTTGCAATTCACTTATGCGCTGGCAGAAGTGATAGCCACTAGAAAAACACTTTTCCAAGTTAGGTACTTAAGCTCTGCAGAAGACAGAGGTTCAAAAGGGGGTTGCATTAACTGGGCAATGCAAACATTAAGGTCCCAAGCAGGGGCCGGTTCCCGAAAGGGAGGATTAGTATGGAGTAATCCCTTAAAAACTTGGAAAACACAGGATGAGAGGAAAGAGGGATGACTTTCCTGCTGACACAAAAGCAGACACAGCTGCCAAATGAACTCTCAGGGTAGCTGGTCTGAGACCCAAGGAATTAAGATGTACCATGTAATCTAACAAAATGGGCAATTCAGCAGATTCTGGGAAATATTTTTCCAGCACAACAAATGGAAAACCTTTTCCATTTAGAACTATAAGTAGCCCTAGTGGAAGGCTTTCTGGAAGCCTTTAGGATCTCAAGAACACCCTGAGAGAGGTGTAAATCAGCAAACTCTAACTCCTCAAGAGCCAGGCCTTGAGGTTGAGGGATTTGAGGTCCGGATACCAAACCCTTCCCTGGACACAAGTCAACAGATTGTGATTCCTGGGGAGGCACAGGGGAAGATGGACTGTCAGAGACAGAAGGAGTGGGTACCAGGGCTGCCTGGCCCAAACTGGGCAATCAGAATCACCTGCAAGGCTGAGATCTGATTTTGACTAGTACTTTGAATAGGAGAGGAAAGGGGAAAGCATAGAGGAACTTCCTCCCAATCCAGAAGAAGGGCATCCAGGGAACTGAGCCCAGCACTGGAGGCCTGCAACAGAACAGAGGAAGTCTGTGATTGTCTGGGGCTGCAAAAAGATCTATCTGAGGGATGCCCCACCTGGCAAAAACTATCCCCAGCACTTGAGGATCCAGGGACCATTCGTGATGGCCCTGGGAAATCCTGCTGAGGGCATCGGCTAGGACATTGCCCTTCCCTGGAAGATGAACTGCTATGAGGAAGTGTTCAGGAATAGCCAGAGACCACAACTTCATTGCCTCGGTGCACAAGGCCGAAGACCGAGTGCCCCTGTTTGTTGATGTACCACATTGTTGTGGTGTTGTCTGTTCTGACTTGTATCACTTGTCGTGGACAGATGCAGAAAAAGCTTGAAGAGCTAAAAGACAGCTCTGAGTTCCAGCAAATTGATGTGGAGCAGAGATTCCTGGGGACCAAACTCCCTGAGTGGAAAGGTCGCCCATGTGGGCTCCCAACCCAGAAGGGAAGCATCTGTAGTGAGAGTCAAGTCGTGAGAAGGGGAAATGAAGGGACCCCGCCTTAAATTGCTCTGATCCTGCCACCACTGGAGAGCTAGGATCAAGGTTCAGTCACTGGGACCAACTTGGAAAGGGGTCTCTTCTCTGAGACCAAAAGGTTCTCAAGTGAAACTGAATGTCTCTCATCTGAAATCTGGCTCCTGCACAACAGCTGTGGATGCAGCCATGTGCCCCAGGAGCTGCAGAAAGTGTCTTGCTGGTCGAGACCTGCAGAGTGAAGGAAGAGGCCAGAGCCACTAAATTCCTTACCCTTTCTGGGGAAGAAAGGCTCTGGCTAGCTTTGTGTCCAATTCTGCCCCTATAAAGGTAAGTACCTGGACTGGTTCCAGAACCGACTTTGGTAGGTTTAGCAGAAACCCAGGGAGGTGAGAAGCTGCTGGGTGACCTGCAGGTGAGATTTTACCTGTTCTGGGGACTGGCCTACAATGAGCCAGTCGTCTAGATAGGAAAACAGCAATCCTCTGCCTCCTTAAGTGGGCCACTGCCACTGCTAGACACTTTGTGAATACCCTTGGAGCAGAGGTAAGGCCGAAGGGCATTGCTCTGAACTGGTAATGACCTGAGGGCAGTTCGAATCTGAGGTACTTTCGATGGAATCTTCTGATTAGGACATGGAAATAGGCACCTTGAGGTCCACGGAGGCTAGCCAGTCCCCTGGCCTTAGGGAAGGTAAAATCATTGCCAGAGTTACCATTTTGAACTTTGGTTTCAAAAGATGCTTGTTCAGATATCTGAGATCTAAAATGGGCCGCCATTCTCCTGTCTTTTTTGGGGTAAGGAAGTATCTGGAATACAGACCCCTGCCCTGATGCAGGGGAGGAACCCTTCCTACTGCTCTGAGAGCTTACAGGGATGAGACCTCTGTTTCCAGAGCGAGGGTCTCTGAAGCACTTGCAGGTAGAAAAAGTCTGCTTCTCAACTTGGGAAACTTTTTGAAGCTGAGAACCAGACCCTGGCTTACTACTTCCAGAACCCACTTGTCTGAGGTTAAAGAAGCCCAATTCTGACTGAAGTAAGCCAGCCTGCCCCCACTGGTACAGGAGAATCAGCCCTGGGCACCCCATCAGGGTGCCTGTTTTGCAGGAGCTTTAGGCTGGGGGTGGAGCAGGTCTGCCCACCCTCGCCTGCCCTGCCTCTGAAGAAGCCCCTCTGAGCATAGGCAGAGGAGGCCTGAGTCTGGTGGAAAGGCTCTGTGAAAAGGCCTACCCTACCCCTGGGGGCATGCCTTGAGGAGTGGCTTGCCGCCTCCTTAGCCTGGGCACTCTTGTAAGTAGTCCTATATTCATCCATCTTCTTCATGTAATTCTCTGTCTGCTCTCCAAACAGAGAATTTCCCTAGGAAAATCCATAGCCTTAGTCAGGGTATCCTGCGACAAACTAGTACACCTGAGCCAGGCCAACCTACGAAAAGCTACAGATGTGGCCATGACCCTGAAGGAAACATCATTAACATCCACAGCAGCATGAAACTGAACCTTAGAGGCTTCAATGCCATCAGTAGCCACCTGTTCTAGTTCACTAGCCAGCTGGCCATGGGCCTGCCTGGCCAATTGCATAACAGTATCCCATCTAGATTTCTGATACCTAGCTACATAAGCCATATAATTTGCTTGCCTGAGTCCCAGAGAGGCTGCCATATACTGTTTTTTTGCCATGGCATCAATCTTCCTGGAATCTTGTCAGCAGGATGTGAAGCCAAGGGAATATTAGCTTTATCACAGGCAGCAGCCTGAACTACCCCAACATGACTGCATTGCTGAGAAAGGAATTCTGTATCAGGGCCTGACAATGTATACCTTCTGTCCATCTTTTTATCTACAGGAGGCACAGAATTAGGAGCTTTTAAAATTTTAATTGTTTGTTTCCTAAAAGACTTATGTAAAGGAATAGACAATCTCCTAGACTCTGGAATATCCATCATTTCTACAAAATCAGGCTCCTCTTGCTCATCCACAGCCTCTTCTAAAGGAAGCTGGAGGTTTCAGCAACTTTTTTATAAAACATAAAATGAGATGGGGACTCAGACAGCATAGGGGGAGATTCTAAAGGTCTGTCTGGGGAGATGTCCGGTTCAATGGGCACACCCAGACCTTCCCAGCCACATTCATACTGTTCATAATCCTCCTCCCTCGCCTGGTTCATAAAATTCCTTAATATCATAATCCTGAACCACTGGGACCGGACGAACGACCTTTACCAGATAGTGGTGGTTCGGACGGAGCCTGAGACAGTGACTGGACAATTTGTATGGCTTTTGTTATCTCTGCAGCAGTTGGAGAAGGAATTTTGGACTCCAGACCTGCTGATTTTCTTGTTTCTTTACTGGAATTGGTTCCTCAGAACCAGCTTTTCTTTTGCCCGAGGAAGTCTGGCCCTGGTCAGAGGGTACTCTCCTCTGGTTCGTTGGCACCGAACCAGGCTGGCCATCCGGTCAGCGGACTTTTGGCCTCCTGCCCTGAGCCTGCCAATCTTTTTCCAGGGTGGCTGCAGGGAAATTCTTACATACCTGGCAGTCTGACTGGAGGTGGTCAAACCACAGACAATAAACACATGTGGTGTGTGGGTCAGCCTTGGCAAAGACTTCCACAAACATCACAGTGTTGAAACCCAGTGGGCCGGTTTTCTTTTGGGTTTCTCAGACATAATGCCAGCCTAACCAAAAACTTGCCCTTTTACGGCAGTGTAGGCAAGGACACCCTTATCGGTTCCTAACCGTATCACGGTATTGGAAAAATCGTAATAAACCGTTTTAGAACCGGGAACCGGCATTCTAAAATAGTAACTTTTAGTTTTAAATGAGTTTAAACCCACTGATCAGTTCAAACCGAACCGATAACTTACAAGTTCCACACAGACAAAACCTTCATTTACTTACAGTTACCACAGATAGAGCTTGAACCGAACGGTTTTGCGGTTAAAATAAAACTATTCTCGGTTAAATCCAACCGAGAAAACACTTTTTTAAACCGAGAAATGAACCGAGCAGAAGGAGAAATCTCCGGAGCGACTGTTCACTGAGGCGGAGTAAAGAATCTGACAGTTCAAGTTTGAAATGACACAGATAGAGCTGCTCTCGTGCCAAAATTCTATTTTGGAATGGTTTTAACCATTTCACTCCAGGGCAGTTCTAGAGCTGGAACAAACTGCTAATGTCTATAATATAGCAAGACTTCATGTTGTTTGAATGGAAAATTCCGGGGGAGGTTAACAGCTGGATTGATGGCAAGCTCCTCTCCCTCCTAAAGGAGAGGGACTGCCTCTGGGAAAAAGCCTTAAACTCAGGCAGCAAGCATGACCTACAGTGTTACAAAATGGCTAGAAATCAGTGCACCAAACTTATCAGGCTCGCAAAAAACCAATTTCCATCAGACCCAGCTTAACAATGCATGGGGAGATGGAAAGAGGTCTTGGGACAACATCAAGAACATCCTTGGTAAAGATCAAAAGCAGCACCTTAAGATGCTCAACATTAATAACTGATCCTCCTCAGATCCGCTAGCCATTGCTGATGCCTTTAACCAGGCCATTACAAACCTGTCTTCAGTGCTGCCTCCAGACTACCTTCTGCCTGTGGAGGACCAAGGTTGTGCCAACCTGCTTATAACTAACCACCCAGCCTTCTACTTTAAGAAGGTGATGGTGAAGGAGGCCCTAACGATGGTCAGCAAAGTCCTAGGCAAAACCAGATTGGGGAGTGACGGACTAGACATGAAGTTACTATCTCTCACCCTTGATATTCTTATTATGTCCATAACAATGCTATTTAATAAATCCTTGGCCCTAGCTCAATTTCCAGAGGTATGGAAGCAAGCCCCAGTAACTCCCGTGCATAAGAATGGTGACAAGGCGCTGGTGTCAAACTACAGACCAATATCTATCCTCTCACCACTATCCAAAGCTTTGGAAAAAATCCCGGCAAGTCAACTCACAGAATACCTCAAAAAGTACAATCTGCTCTGCCGAAACCAACATGGCTTCAGGCAAAAACACAGTACCACCATGGCACTTGTAGAATACACTGACTATGTGCACAAGGCGCTGAATGAAGGCAAATTGGTAGAGTCCATCTTCATTGACCTCACCAAAGCCTTTGACACCATTAACCACTCTCTACTAGTACTCCAGCTGCAAAGATTGGGTGTGGCACCAAATGCCATGAATTGGTTCAATGACTACTTAACACACAGGAGCCAGTGAGTCAAAATTGGGCAGACATTATCCAGCTCCAGAGATGCACTCCTAGGAGTCCCTCAAGGATCAATTCTATAGCGCCTGCTTTTCAGCCTCTTTGTAAATGACCTACCCACAGCCTGCGACACCAAACCTATTCTGTATGTGGACGATGCCGTGCTGCTGAGAAGCAGCACCTCTCAGGTTGCCCTACAAACAGAAGAAGAAGAAGAAGAAGAAGAATCAGCATTTATATAGCGCTTTTCATACATTCAAAGCGCTTTTACAAGCAATGCTAGACTGGTAGTGAAGTGACTGAATGTGTGGTGGCGGCCATATCGCACATCATCACCCACACACAGCCTGGATAATTGCATGAACCGGTTTATGGGAAGGGGAATGTTGGCCAGGACACCGGGAATGTTCCCTACTCTTTGCGAAGAGTGCTCTGAGTTCTTTTACTTCCACCTGGACACCCACTAGGAACTACAGAACTACAGAACTCTTTCAATAAACTCGAGGACTGGTTCAGTAGGCAAAAGCTGCTACTAAATTACAAGAAAACCAAGGCCATGCTACAATCCAGCCCCTACAACAAACACAAGCATGCTCCTCTCGTAATCACCAACAAGGCTGGTGACCAGATTGAGCAGGTGCACTTGTTCAAGTACCTTGGAATCACCATTGATGACTCTCTCACTTATACGCACCACGTAGACTCCCTTGTCAAAGTGGTAAACAAAAAGATTGGGGTCCTCTATAGGCATAAGAAATCCCTCACCCCAAAAGCACTCCGAATCTCAGTCTCCAGCTCCGTACTCTCCACAACAGATTATGGGCTGGTGGTCTATGGAGCTGCTACTGATACAGTGCTCAAAAGGGTCCAAACTGCACTCAGTTAGGCATGCCGCCTCACCCTGTGTGCAGAGCGGAAACTAGCCAACCCAGGGAACCACAAGGCCAGGAGGGACAGCCAGGAAACTCTCGGAAAAGCCGCAGCCAATCAACTGCCATCCCTGCCCCACAACACCCAGCCTGAAGCGCCGGGGCTTTGCTCCGCCAGTGGGCGGTCGGCGGAAACTAGCCGACCCAGAGAACCACAAGGCTGGGAGGGACAGCCAGGAAACTCTCGGGAAAGCTGCAGCCAATCGGTAAGCGAGCGCTCCCTTCTAGGCACACACAGCAACATTGGCTTCTCCTGCCCCATTGACTTATACTGACTGAGCCTGCATTACCGAAATCTGTCTGGGACTTGGGAATTTCTTCCCTGTATTCTTGTAAAAATCTCCCAAAAAGAGCTGTCTTCTTATTGCTGCAACTGTAAAGGGAATCTGTTGTTTTGTTGTGTTTTTTGCTGTAATTCCAAATCCTTGGTAACCGAAGTGGGTCAGACGCCACTTTTCCTTCCTTAAATTGTGTAAAATCCCTAAAAGTGCTGTTTTCTGCTAAGGTAATTGCAAGGGGAAACTGCTGATTTACTGTTTTTGCTGTGATTACAAATCCTTTTTGCATTTGTAAGGTGGGCCAGACACTGAGGCACCACAGCCCCACCCCAACCCCCACAGCCTTTTGTTGTGCAGATTTAGGCACTGTGACGAGCAGGGACACTTGTTTCTGCCTCTATTTAATTTATTGCACCTTACTCTGTCTCTCTCCAGACTGCCATCCCTGCCCCACAACACCCAGTCTGAAGCGCCGGGGCTTCGGTCGGCGGAAACTAGCCGACCCAGGGAACCACAAGGCCAGGAGGGACAGCCAGGAAACTCTCGGAAAGCCGCACAATTTTGCCCACCCACCCGTCCCCCTCTTGTGTGTTACTTTTATAAGCATCTTCCCTCCGAAATCTCTTCCCCGCCCTCAGCATTACCCTAAACCAATAAACTGTTCCACCGTCTTGCTGATCCAACTAATCAGTAACTTCACTACTCTCCCGGTAGCCAACTAACAATATCTCTCTCACAATGGGCAGTTTACTTCTGATACTTTTTTCACTGTCAGCCATGGGGTTCCCCAAAGAAGATGTCCTTATCACACAAACTATGGTGATAAATCCACCCAGTCTCTCTGTCTCATTGCCATTGTTTGACGCTCAAACCCTCACATATGCCCTACCATTGCTGCATCAACTACAGTGGGGTGACCCCCAAAAAGAGACGCAAACCACCATACATGTATTTCAATCAAGGCTCCACTACTGGATATACAGATCCCCCCTACGCCTGACCACCAAACTGCTACTTGGTGTCTCGACACAATCCTATAACCCCACATGGAGCACCTCAAAAGAGTGGCAACAGAATAAGAGAAGGAGGACCAAGGACAGCCCCCTCTCCCTATCTCTGGCAGCCTTCATGAAACTCCTGCTCTTTCTATTGCTCTGTATTGGTAACGTGGAAATCAACCCAGGACCCCCTGAATGTATTACCTCTCCAGCAGACCTAACCTCAATTAAAGGCCTCATTTTTTTGCATATTAATGTATGCAGTCTGTTGAAAAAACTTACACTGATACAAGCCGGGGTTGCCCATACCTTGCCAGACTTTCTCGTGGTATCTGAGACATGGCTCAAACCCACCACAGCAGACAGGGATGTTAACCTACCCAACTATCAGTTATTCAGAGCGGATCGCCAAACAAGGGGCGGTGGAGTAGCTATATATGCAAAATCCGGTATACCTGTATCCTGTATTGCTGCAACCTCTATGCCCAAGGAATTTGAATGCCTATCCCTAAAAGTCTCTCTCCCCAGTACAGCAGCTCTTCAGCTAGTTGGATGCTACAGACCCCCCTCTGCTGACCTCAAGCTCATATCCCACCTGGGGAATCTGCTCAAGCCCAGCACTGAAGAAGTCATTATTCTAGGTGACCTGAATTTCAACTGGCTTACCCAGGCAGCTGCACCTCTGGTATCATTCTGTGATACACAAGGGTTCACACAACTAATTAATAAGCCAACAAGAATTAATGCAAGGAACAGTAATAACAGCACACTACTTGATATCATGCTAGTGAATAAACCCCATCTATTCACACATGCTGGAGTGCTTTTCAGCGATATAAGTGATCACTGCCCCATTGCAGGGGTAAGATCTTCCAGCAAAACAACAACCCCTGCAAAAATTCTAATGAGGGGATCCAAGAAAAACTTCAATATTGAAGGATATTTGCATGATCTAGCTGACTCTCCAAGCTGGCAAGAGTTTTATCTTGCTCATTCTGTGGAAAAAGCACAGCAGGTGCTAAATAGCATTATAATAAGTGCCCTTAACATCCATGCCCCAATCTCTAGTATCCGAATGAAAAACAAATCCTGTCGTTGGTTTTCAGCTGACCTCAAAGCTGCACTGCTGGAGAGAGACAAACTCTGGAAAATGGCAAGAAAAATCAAGAATGCAAATGACTGGATGATCTTTAGGAAAGCCAGGAATAGATGCACCAAGAAAGTTAGGGATGCAAAGGCTGCCTTCTACTTGGCTGAGCTTGACTCCTCCTATCATAATCCTGCTAGGTTTTGGGGTGCCATCAAGGGTATGGTTGGGCAGGATTCTAGCACCTCCCTACCAACTCAATTACACCACAGTAATGGCCCTACCACTGGCAAAATGGAAATTCTGGGCGCCTTCAATAACCACTTCACAACGGCTGGCCTTGCCTTTGACACCTCTCAGCTAACTTGCTGGTGAACAATTAAGCTCCCAGTACACTGGTGCTCAGAGACTGACTCTTCCTTCAGCTTCAAATCTGTACTGTTGAGAAGTGAGAGGACCTACTATGGCAGCTGGATATCAAAAAAAGTGCAGGGGCAGACTCTCTGGACCCCTACTTTCAAAAGATTGCATCCCATGTACTTGCAGTCCCCCTAACACATCTCTTTAACCTATCTCTAAACTCTGGTTCTATTCCCACACTGTGGAAGACAGCCCAAGTGGTTCCCCTTCTAAAATCAGGGGACCCTATGGACCTTAATAATTACAGGCCCATTTCCATTCTACCAGTGCTATCCAAGATGTTGGAGAAATTAGTGAGTACCCAGTTAAGGGATTATCTTGACGATGCTAACCTCCTGAATTCAGCTCAATCTGGATTCAGGGCCAAGCATAGCACTATCACTGCACTAGCCAAGGTCACAAATGACTGGCAAACCGAATTAGATAAAAAGAATAATGTCTGTGCAGTATTTCTTGACCTGAGCAAAGCATTCAACACTGTGGACCACGAGTTTCTACTATTATCCTTGCACTCCATTGGCCTAGATCCACCCTCCCTTAAGTGGTTCAGGTGTTATCTTACCAGTAGGTCACAGCAGGTAAAAACTGAAGGTGACTTATCCACATTAAAACCACTGTTAAGAGGAGTCCCCCAAGGTTCTATCCTGGGTCCTATCCTTTTTGCCATCTATATAAATAATACTGATTCAACCCTCACCAAATCCTCTGTACACCTCTTTGCTGATGACACTGTTTTGTATGTCAGCAACTCTTCTTCTGCAGCTGCCCGTGGAATCCTACAAACAGAATTCTCCTTGTTACAATATCAGCTACTTGAGAAAAAGCTTCTGTTAAATGCAAAGAAAGAAAAAATTACTCACCTTAGTAATGTTGTTTCTTCTAATGGAGTCTTGCTATATTATGACATATGCAGTATAACCCCAGGTTAGAACTGCTCCGAAGGTGAAAGAGTTAACTTACATGCAAAGCATGGAATCTTGAGAGTGAGCTCGGTTGAACACTCTGTCTGTTGAAGCTCAAACTTAAACTGTCAGATCTTTACGAGCAAAAACTCACTAAGGTTCTGTGTGGAAGCCGTAAACCTACACTAGCCACTGGCTACTAACTACAAAAACACCTTTTTGAGCTTGATCCCAAAAACAAAGACTCAAGTCGGGGGATTCAAGAAGAAACTTAAGCATAACACCTAAGCACCCTAGAAGGGTGAAATGAAGTGGGCATCAAAGAAGTGCCAACACTGCACTGCCCACCCACATCCCAAAAACAGAGGTTCTGAGAGGGGCAGGCTGGGGGAGGTCATAATATAGCAAGACTCCATTAGAAGAAACAACATTACTAAGGTGAGTAATTTTTTCTTCAAACAACATGAAGTCTTGCTATAGTATGACATATGCAGACTACACAGCAGTACCGCCATGGAGGAGGGACAGAACCTACTTGGGAAATAGGCTCTGAAGCACGGCTGTGCCAAATCGAGCATCACTCCTAGCCTGGATATCTAAGGAGTAATGCTTAGTAAAAGTGTGAACTGTTTTCCAGGTAGCTGCTTGACATATCTCTAGGATAGGAATGTTCCTGGCAGCAGCCAGAGATGCAGCTGTACCTCTGGTGAGTGAGCCCCTCAGGCCTGAGGGAGGAACCTTACCCAGTTTTTCGTAACAGAATTGGATACAAGAGACAATCCACCTGGCAATGGATCTTTTAGTGGCAGGTTTCCCTTTACCAACCTCACCATAGGTGAGGAACAATTGGAGGGATTCGAACCTGTGACCCTTGGTACGTTCTATATAGTAACTAAGGGCTCTTTTGACATCTAAACTGTGCAATCTCCTCTCACCAGAGGAGGAATGGTCAGTGAAGTACACAGGGAGAGACATGGATTGATTAAGGTGAAAGTCTGAAACCACCTTAGGCAAAAACTTCCTGTTAGTCCTGAGGACTACCTTATCTCTATGAAGGAGATGAAATCAGGCTCCACTGACAGGGCTTGAGCTCACTTATAAGCCTGGCAGAGGTGATGGCTACCAGAAACACAGTTTTCCAAGTCAAGTACTTCAGCTCTGCTGAAGACAAGTAGCTCAAAGGGGTTGCATAAGCTGAGTGATGCAAATATTAAGATCCCAAGCAGGGCAGGATCCTGGACGGGGATTGGTGAACAACCCTTTAAAAACTTGGAGAACACAGGGTGAGCTGATAAAGAAGAGGGCTTACCTGCTGACAAGAAGACAGACACAGCTGCCAAGTGCACTTTTAGGGTAGCTGGTCTCAGCCCCAAGGAATTCAAATGCACCAAATAATCCAGGATCGTGGGCACACAGCAGATTCTGGGAAAATATGTTACCAGCACACCATATGGAAAATCTTTTCCATTTTGAATTATAGGTAGCCCTGGTGGAAGGCTTCCTAGAGGCCTTCAAATATCCAATACACCTTGAGAAAGGTGCGGGTCAGCAAACTCTAACTCTTCAAGAGCCAAGCCTTGAGATTGAGATTTGAGGTTCGGATACCAAACTCTCCCCTGGGCACAGGTTAACAGGTTGTGATTCCTGGGAAGGCATAGGGGAGGGTGGACTGCTAAGGACATGAGGAGTGGGTACCAGGGCTGCCTGGCCCAATCTGGAGCAATCAGGATCATCTTGCAGGATTGAGATCTGATTCTGACTAGCACTTTGAAAAGAAGAGGAAGGGGAAAAGCATAGAAACTTCCTTCCCAACTGAGAAGGAAGGCATCCAGAGGACTAGACCCAACACTGGGACCTGCAGCAAAAAGGGAAGTTGGTGATTGTCTGGGGCTGCAAAGAGTCTGTTGCAGGAGTGCCCATCTGGCAAATATTACCTCCAGTACCAGGGGATCCAGTGCCCATTCATGATAGCCCTGGGAAATCCTGCTGAGGCATCCGCTGGGACATTGTCCTTGCCTGGGAGGTGAACTGCCGTAAGGGAGGTGTTCAGAGAGTAAGCCAGAGACCACAACTTCATTGCTTCGGTGCACAAGGCCGTAGACCGAGTGCCCCCTTGCTTGTTGATGTACCACATTGTAGTGGTATTGTCTGTTCTGACCTGAACTACCTTGTTCTGGACAGATCTGGAGAAAACCTGAAGTGCTAGAAAAACTGCTCTGAGCTCCAGCAAATTGATGTGGAGCAGGGATTCCTGAGGGGACTACAGCCCTTGGGTGGAAAGGTCGCCCATGTGAGCTCCCCACCCCAGGAGGGATGCATCTGTAGTAAGGGTCAAGGAATGAGACTGGGGGTGAAGGGAACACCCTGTCTCAGATTGTTCTGATCCTGCCACCACTGAAGGGCCTGGATCAGGGTTTGAGTCACTGGAATCAATTTGGTTAGGATCCGTCCTTTGAGACCAAAAGGCTCTCAAATGGAACTGAATGTCCCTCATCTGAAATCTCACTCCTGCACTACTGCTGTAGCAGCAGCCATGTGCCCCAGGAGCTGTAGGAAATGCCTTGCTGGTCGAGAGACCTGCAGGGTGAAAAGAGGCCAGATACCACAGGGTCCTTGCTCTCTCCAGAGGAAGGAAGGCTCTGGCTTCTTTTGTGTTCAGTTCTGTGCCTATGAAGGTGAGAAGCTGGACAGGCTCCAGAACTGACTTTGGAAGATTGAGAAGGAAACCTAGAGATGTAAGCAGCTGCTGGGTTACTTGCAAATGAAGTTTGACCTGTTCTGGAGACTGCCTACAATGAGCCAGTCGTCCAGATAAGGGAAGATGGCAATCTTTGCCTTCTTAAATGAGCAACTGCTACTGCCAGGCATTTTGTGAACACCCTTGGGCCGAGGAGGGCCGAAGGGCATTGCTCTGAACTGGTAATGGCCTGAGGGCAGTTCAAATCTGAGTACTTTCGATGGGAGCTTCTGATGAGAACATGGAAGTAGGCATCCTTGAGGTCCAGGGAGGCTAGCCAGTCCCTGGCCTTAGAGAGGTAAAATAATCCACAGGGTCACCATTTTGAACTTTGGTTTTAAAAGGTGCTTGTTTAGATACCTGAGATCCAGAATGGGCCGCCATTCTCCTGTCTTTTTGGGAGTAAGGAAGTACCTGGAGTACAACCCCTTTGCCCTGGTGTAAGGGTGGAACCCTTTCCATGGCTCTGAGAGCCAGGAGGCAGAAACTTCTGCTCCCAGGAAAGTGCCTCTGATGGGTTTGCAGGTGGAAAGATCTGGCTCTCATCTTCGGAAATTTTTGAAGCTGAGAACCAGCCCCTGGCTTACTACCTCCAGGACCCACTTGTCTGATGTTAAAGACTTCCAGTCCTGGACAAAGTAAGCCAGCCTGCCCCCTACCGGTAGTGGAGAATCGGCCCTGGCCACCCCATCAGGGAGCCTGTTCTGCAGGGGCTTTGGGTTGAGGGGTAGAAGCAGGCTTACTAGAACCCCTTCTGCCCCTTCCTCTAAAGAACCCCCTCTGGGCATAAGCAGAAGAGGAGGCCTGGGCTTGGTAAAATGGCCTATGAAGGTGAGTAATTTTTTCTTCAAACAACATGAAGTCTTGCTATAGTATGACATATGCAGACTACACAGCAGTACCGCCATGGAGGAGGGACAGAACCTACTTGGGAAATAGGCTCTGAAGCACGGCTGTTCCAAATCGAGCATCACTCTCTAGCCTGGATATCATGGAGTAATGCTTAGTAAAAGTGTGAACTGTTTTCCAGGTAGCTGCTTGACATATCTCTAGGATAGGAATGTTCCTGGCAGCAGCCAGAGATGCAGCTGTACCTCTGGTAGAGTGAGCCCTCAGGCCTGAGGGAGGAACCTTACCCAGTTTTTCGTAACAGAATTGGATACAAGACAATCCACCTGGCAATGGATCTTTTAGTGGCAGGTTTCCTTTACCAACCTCACCATGGGTGAGGAACAATTGGAGGGATTCAGACCTGTGACCCTTGAGTACCTCTATATAGTAACTAAGGGCTCTTTTGACATCTAAACTGTGCAATCTCCTCTCACCAGAGGAGGAATGGTCAGTGAAGTACACAGGAGAGACATGGATTGATTAAGGTGAAAGTCTGAAACCACCTTAGGCAAAAACTTCCTGTTAGTCCTGAGGACTACCTTATCTCTATGAAGGAGATGAAATCAGGCTCCACTGACAGGGCTTGTAGCTCACTTATGCGCCTGGCAGAGGTGATGGCTACCAGAAACACAGTTTTCAAGTCAATGCTTCAGCTCTGCTGAGACAATGGCTCAAAGGGGGTTGCATAAGCTGAGTGATGCAAATATTAAGATCCCAAGCAGGGGCAGGATCCTGAGCGAGATTGGTGTGAAGCAACCTTTAAAAAACTTGGAGAACACAGGGTGAGCTGATAAAGAAGAGGGCTTACCTGCTGACAAAAAGACAGACACAGCTGCCAAGTGCACTTTTAGGGTATCTGGTCTCAGCCCCAAGGAATTCAAATGCACCAAATAATCCAGGATGGTGGGCACACCAGCAGATTCTGGGAAAATATGTTTACCAGCACACCATATGGAAAATCTTTTCCATTTTGAATTATAGGTAGCCCTGGTGGAAGGCTTCCTAGAGGCCTTCAAGATATCCAATACACCTTGAGAAAGGTGCAGGTCAGCAAACTCTAACTCTTCAAGAGCCAAGCCTTGAGATTGAGAGATTTGAGGTTCGGATACCAAACTCTCCCCTGGGCACAGGTTAACAGGTTGTGATTCCTGGGAAGGCATAGGGGAGGGTGGACTGCTAAGGACATGAGGAGTGGGTACCAGGGCTGCCTGGCCCAATCTGGAGCAATCAGGATCATCTTGCAGGATTGAGATCTGATTCTGACTAGCACTTTGAAAAGAAGAGGAAGGGGAAAAGCATAGAGAAACTTCCCTTCCCAACTGAGAAGGAAAGGCATCCAGAGGACTGAACCCAACACTGGGGACCTGCAGCAAAAAGGGAAGTTGGTGATTGTCTGGGCTGCAAAGAGTCTATTCTTGGTGCCCCATCTGGCAAATATTACCCAGTACCAGGGGATCCAGTGCCCATTACGTGATGGCCTGAAATCCTGCTGAGCATCCGCTAGGTCATTGTCCTTGCCTGGGAGGTGAACTGCCGTGGGGAGGTGTTCAGAGGTAAAGCCAGAGACCACAACTTCATTGCTTGCGTGCACAAGGTCGTAGACCGAAAGTGCCCTTGTTGTTGATGTACCACATTGTAGTGGTATTGTCTGTTCTGACCTGAACTACCTTGTTTCTGGACAAGATCTGGAGAAAACCTGAAGTGCTAGAAAAACTGCTCTGAGCTCCAGCAAATTGATGTGGAGCAGGGTTCCTGAGGGGACTACAGCCCTTGGGTGGAAAGGTCATGTGAGCTCCCCACCCAGGAGGGATGCATCTGTAGTAGGGTCAAGGAATGAGACTGGGGTGAAGAGACACCTGTCTCAGATTGTTCTGATCCTGCCACCACTGAAGGGCCTGGATCGGGGTTTGAGTCACTGGAATCAATTTGGTTGGGGATCCGTCCTTTGAGACCAAAAGGCTCTCAAATGGAACTGAATGTCCTCATCTGAAATCTCACTCCTGCACTACTGCTGTGAAGCAGCCATGTGCCCCAGGAGCTGTAGGAAATGCCTTGCTGGTCGAGACCTGCAGGGTGAAAGAGGAGGCCAGATACACCCAGGGTCCTTGCTCTCTCCAGAGGAAGGAAGGCTCTAGCTTTTTGTGTTCAGTTCTGTGCCTATGAAGGTGAGAAGCTGGACAGGCTCCAGAACTGACTTTGGAAGATTGAAGGAAACCTAGAGATGTAAGCAGCTGCTGGGTTACTTGCAAATGAAGTTTGACCTGTTCTGGAGACTGGCCTACAATGAGCCAGTCGTCCAGATAAGGAAGATGGCAATCTTTTGCCTTCTTAAATGAGCAACTGCTACTGCCAGGCATTTGTGAACACCCTTGGAGCCGAGGAGGCCGAAGGGCATTGCTCTGAACTGGTAATGGCCTGAGGGCAGTTCAAATCTGAGGTACTTTCGATGGGAGCTTCTGGAGTGAGAACATGGAAGTAGGCATCCTTGAGGTCCAGGGGGCTAGCCAGTCCCTGGCCTTAGAGAGGAGTAAAATAATCCACAGGGTCACCATTTGAACTTTGGTTTTAAAAGGTGCTTGTTTAGATACCTGAGATCCAGAATGGGCCGCCATTCTCCTGTCTTTTTTTGGGGTAAGGAAGTACCTGGAGTACAACCCTTTGCCCTGGTGAAAGGGTAGAACCCTTTCCATGGCTCTGAGAGCCAGGAGGGCAGAAACTTCTGCTCCCAGGGAAAGTGCCTCTGATGGGTTTGCAGGTGGAAAAGATCTGGCTCTCATCTTCGGAAATTTTTTGAAGCTGAGAACCAGCCCCTGGCTTACTACCTCCAGGACCCACTTGTCTGATGTTAAAGACTTCCAGTCCTGGACAAAGTAAGCCAGCCTGCCCCCTACCGGTAGTGGAGAATCGGCCCTGGCCACCCCATCAGGGAGCCTGTTCTGCAGGGCTTTGGGTTGAGGGGTAGAAGCAGGCTTACTAGAACCCCTTCTGCCCCTTCCTCTAAAGAACCCCCTCTGGGCATAAGCAGAAGAGGAGGCCTGGGCTTGGTAAAATGGCCTATGAAGGTGAGTAATTTTTTCTTCAAACAACATGAAGTCTTGCTATAGTATGACATATGCAGACTACACAGCAGTACCGCCATGGAGGAGGGACAGAACCTACTTGGGAAATAGGCTCTGAAGCACGGCTGTGCCAAATCGAGCATCACTCCTAGCCTGGATATCTAAGGAGTAATGCTTAGTAAAAGTGTGAACTGTTTTCCAGGTAGCTGCTTGACATATCTCTAGGATAGGAATGTTCCTGGCAGCAGCCAGAGATGCAGCTGTACCTCTGGTAGAGTGAGCCCTCAGGCCTGAGGGAGGAACCTTACCCAGTTTTTCGTAACAGAATTGGATACAAGAGACAATCCACCTGGCAATGGATCTTTTAGTGGCAGGTTTCCCTTTACCAACCTCACCATAGGTGAGGAACAATTGGAGGGATTCAAACTGTGACCCTTGGTACGTTCTATATAGTAACTAAGGGCTCTTTGACATCTAAACTGTGCAATCTCCTCTCACCAGAGGAGGAATGGTCAGTGAAGTACACAGGAGAGATGTGGATTGATTAAGGTGAAAGTCTGAAACCACCTTAGGCAAAACTTCCTGTTAGTCCTGAGGACTACCTTATCTCTATGAAGGAGATGAAATCAGGCTCCACTGACAGGGCTTGTAGCTCACTTATGCGCCTGGCAGAGGTGATGGCTACCAGAAACACAGTTTTCCAAGTCAAGTACTTCAGCTCTGCTGAAGACAGTAGCTCAAGGGGTTGCATAAGCTGAGTGATGCAAATATTAAGATCCCAAGCAGGGCAGGATCCCTGAGCGGGGATTGGTGTGAAGCAACCCTTTAAAAAACTTGGAGAACACAGGGTGAGCTGATAAAGAAGAGGGCTTACCTGCTGACAAGAAGACAGACACAGCTGCCAAGTGCACTTTTAGGGTAGCTGGTCTCAGCCCCAAGGAATTCAAATGCACCAAATAATCCAGGATCGTGGGCACACCAGCAGATTCTGGGAAAATATGTTTACCAGCACACCATATGGAAAATCTTTTCCATTTTGAATTATAGGTAGCCCTGGTGGAAGGCTTCCTAGAGGCCTTCAAGATATCCAATACACCTTGAGAAAGGTGCAGGTCAGCAAACTCTAACTCTTCAAGAGCCAAGCCTTGAGATTGAGAGATTTGAGGTTCGGATACCAAACTCTCCCCTGGGCACAGGTTAACAGGTTGTGATTCCTGGGAAGGCATAGGGGAGGGTGGACTGCTAAGGACATGAGGAGGGTACCAGGGCTGCCTGGCCCAATCTGGAGCAATCAGGATCATCTTGCAGGATTGAGATCTGATTCTGACTAGCACTTTGAAAAGAAGAGGAAGGGGGAAAAGCATAGAGAAACTTCCTTCCCAACTGAGAAGGAAGGCATCCAGAGGACTGAACCCAACACTGGGACCTGCAGCAAAAAGGGGAAGTTGGTGATTGTCTGGGGCTGCAAAGAGTCTATTTCAGGAGTGCCCCATCTGGCAAATATACCTCCAGTACCAGGGGATCCAGTGCCCATTCGTGATGGCCCTGGGAAATCCTGCTGAGAGCATCCGCTAGGACATTGTCCTTGCCTGGGAGGTGAACTGCCGTAAGGGAGGTGTTCAGAGAGTAAGCCAGAGACCACAACTTCATTGCTTCGGTGCACAAGGCCGTAGACCGAGTGCCCCCTTGCTTGTTGATGTACCACATTGTAGTGGTATTGTCTGTTCTGACCTGAACTACCTTGTTCTGGACAGATCTGGAGAAAACCTGAAGTGCTAGAAAAACTGCTCTGAGCTCCAGCAAATTGATGTGGAGCAGGGATTCCTGAGGGGACTACAGCCCTTGGGTGGAAAGGTCGCCCATGTGAGCTCCCCACCCCAGGAGGGATGCATCTGTAGTAAGGGGTCAAGGAATGAGACTGGGGGTGAAGGGAACACCCTGTCTCAGATTGTTCTGATCCTGCCACCACTGAAGGGCCTGGATCAGGGTTTGAGTCACTGGAATCAATTTGGTTAGGGGATCCGTCCTTTGAGACCAAAAGGCTCTCAAATGGAACTGAATGTCCCTCATCTGAAATCTCACTCCCTGCACTACTGCTGTAGAAGCAGCCATGTGCCCCAGGAGCTGTAGGAAATGCCTTGCTGGTCGAGAGACCTGCAGGGTGAAAGAGGAGGCCAGATACACCAGGGTCCTTGCTCTCTCCAGAGGAAGGAAGGCTCTGGCTTCTTTTGTGTTCAGTTCTGTGCCTATGAAGGTGAGAAGCTGGACAGGCTCCAGAACTGACTTTGGAAGATTGAGAAGGAAACCTAGAGATGTAAGCAGCTGCTGGGTTACTTGCAAATGAAGTTTGACCTGTTCTGGAGACTGGCCTACAATGAGCCAGTCGTCCAGATAAGGGAAGATGGCAATCTTTTGCCTTCTTAAATGAGCAACTGCTACTGCCAGGCATTTTGTGAACACCCTTGGAGCCGAGGAGAGGCCGAAGGGCATTGCTCTGAACTGGTAATGGCCTGAGGGCAGTTCAAATCTGAGGTACTTGCGATGGGAGCTTCTGATGAGAACATGGAAGTAGGCATCCTTGAGGTCCAGGGAGGCTAGCCAGTCCCCTGGCCTTAGAGAGGGTAAAATAATCCACAGGGTCACCATTTTGAACTTTGGTTTTAAAAGGTGCTTGTTTAGATACCTGAGATCCAGAATGGGCCGCCATTCTCCTGTCTTTTTTTGGGGTAAGGAAGTACCTGGAGTACAACCCTTTGCCCTGGTGTAAGGGTAGAACCCTTTCCATGGCTCTGAGAGCCAGGAGGGCAGAAACTTCTGCTCCCAGGGAAAGTGCCTCTGATGGGTTTGCAGGTGGAAAAGATCTGGCTCTCATCTTCGGAAATTTTTTGAAGCTGAGAACCAGCCCCTGGCTTACTACCTCCAGGACCCACTTGTCTGATGTTAAAGACTTCCAGTCCTGGACAAAGTAAGCCAGCCTGCCCCCTACCGGTAGTGGAGAATCGGCCCTGGCCACCCCATCAGGGAGCCTGTTCTGCAGGGGCTTTGGGTTGAGGGGTAGAAGCAGGCTTACTAGAACCCCTTCTGCCCCTTCCTCTAAAGAACCCCCTCTGGGCATAAGCAGAAGAGGAGGCCTGGGCTTGGTAAATGGCCTATGAAAAGGCCTGCCCCTGCCCCTGACATGCTGCCTTTGAGGAGTGACTTGCCTTTCTTTGGCCTGTGCACTCCTATAGGTGGTCCTATACTCATCCATTTTCTTCATATAATTCTCTGTCTGCTCCCCAAACAGAGAATTTCCCACAACAGGAAAATCCATAGCCTTAGACTGGGTATCCTGTGACAGGGCAGTACATCTGAGCCAGGCTATTCTGCGAAGAGACACAAATGTAGCCATAACTCTAGATGAAACATCATTAGAGTCTACAGCAGCACGAAATTGCACCTTGGATGCCTCAATACCATCCGCAGCCACCTGCTCCAGCTCCCTGGCAAGCTGTTCAGGGGCCTGTTTTGCTAGGGCCAGGAAAGTATCCCACCTGGATTTCTGGTACCTAGCTGCGTAGGCCATATAATTTGCCTGTCTGAGTCCCAAAGATGCTGCCATGTACTGCTTTTTTGCCATGGCATCCATCCTCCTGGAATTCTTTTCAGGAGGGTGAGAGGCTAAAGGAATATTAGCCTTGTCACAGGCTGCAGCCTGCAGTACCCCCACATGGCTGCACTGCTGAGATAGAAACTCCGTATCAGAGCCTGATAAAGCATACCTCTTGTCCATCCTTTTATCCACAGGGAGGATAGAATGAGGAGTTTTCAGAATTTTTACTGTCTGTTTCCTAAAAGATTTATGCAAGGGAATAGACAGTCTCCTAGACTCTGGAATATCCATCATTTCCACAAAATCAGGCTCTTCTTGATCATCAACAGCTTCCTCAACAGGGAGTTGCAGAGTGTCAGCAACTTTCTTGTAAAACAAAAAATGAGAAGGGGACTCAGATAGCCTGGGAGGGAATACTCCTGAAGGTCTGTCTGGAGAGATGTCCGTTTCAATGGGCACATCCAGACTGTCAAAATCACACTCACTCTCCTCGTACCCCTCCTCCCCTTCCCCTAGTTCATAAAAATCTTCAAAATCATAATCTTGAATCGAGGGAACCGACCGAACCGAGCGCTTACCCAATGGTGCCGGTTCGGACGGGACAGGGGAAAGAGACTGGACAATCTGAATAGCTTTGGCTATTTCCTCAGCGGTTGGAGAAAGAACTTTTGGCCCCAAACTAGCTGACCTTCTAGCCCTTTTAGTTGGAACCGGCTCCTCAGAGCTGGCTCTTTGTTTGCCCAAGGAAGCATTGCCCTGGTCAGAGGGCACTCCCTCAGGTTCGGTTGGAACCGAACCGGGCTGGCCATCCGGGTCAGCGGACTTTTTGGCCTCCCTTTCCCTGAGCCTACCAACTCTTTTTTCCACGGTGGCAGCAGGAAAATTCTTACAAATCTGGCAGTCTGCATTGAGGTGGTCAAACCCCAGACAATATACACATATGGTGTGTGGGTCAGCCTTGGCAAAGGCTTCCCACAGAGGCCACAGTGCTGAAACCCAGTGGGTCCGGTTTTCTTTGGGTTTCTCAGACATAGTGCCAGCCTAACCAAAACTTGCCGTTAACGGCAATCCACTGTGTAAGACTCTCTTATCGTTCCCACCCGTGTCACGGGTCGCGGGAAAAACGTAATAAAATCCGCTTTTTTTAGAACCGATAAGAACCGGGAACCGTACTCTAAAGGGCTAGAAAGTAATTTTAAACCCTCTGATCGGTTCAAACCGAACCAAAAAAGACGTTTACAAGTTCCACACAGAAGAAAAATAAAAAAAGTAAGCCTATCTGTTACTTACAATACCACAGACAGAGCTTGAACTGACGATTGCGGTTAAATTTCGGTAAAATAAACCGAGAATTACACTTTAAAACCGACAAACAAACCGAGCAGCAGGTGGAATCTCCGGAACGACTGTTCAGTGAGGCGGAGTAAAGAATCTGACAGTTTAAGTTTGAGCTTCAACAGACAGAGTGTTCAACCGAGCTCGCGCTCAAGATTCCATGCCCTGCATGGAAGTTAACTCTTTCACCTCTGGAGCAGTTCTAACCTGGGGTTATACTGCATATGTCATAATATAGCAAGACTTCATGTTGTCTGAAACTAAAACAATGATGTTCACAAATCAAAGCTCCACCAGCACCTCCTCTTCAATCATTCTCCCCCAGCTATGCACTATACTTGGAGAAAATCTGGAGTATGTAGAAAAATTCAAATACCTAGGCGTATGGAGTGACAGCAGACTCGACTTCACTCATCATTTAGAAGAACTGTTAAAAAAGCTTCACCAAAGGCTTGGCCTTTTCTATAGATTAAAACCCTTCCTAAACAGAGATTCAAAGATGAGGTTAGTCCAGGCCATTTTTCTCTCAGTTGTTGACTATGCAGACTTCCTTTATAGTCACTGCCCCATCTCCTACCTACACAAGTTGGATACCTTATATCATAGAGCAATAAGATTCATAACAGATCTGCCATCTAATACCCATCATTGCTCTCTTATGCTGCAGTTGGATGGGTTTCCACACCTCAGAAGGAACAGAAATGCAGCTCTATGAACTTACAGAGCGTTATCAAAAACTTCCAAACTATATTCTGGACTGCTTCACCCAGACCATTCCTAGTTCCTATGCCTAAGAAGCAACAACATCATCCTGTTCAAATTGCCCAAATTCAACACCCGGCTAGGGAGGCAGCAATCAGCTATTCTCTAGCTATAGCATGGAACACCTACAAAATCCCTAAAACTGTCCAATATTATACCAATTGCATCCTTTAAACAGCGTTGTACAATTTTCTTCACAGAGAAATGCAGTTCCTACTGCTAGAGCTAGCTTTGTCATCTCACAATCTCCCTCCCAAAACTTCACCATATATGGCATAATCTTTGTTCTTCAGTTCTCCCTCCCAGGCAGACACCCCATCTTATGGTACCCAGTAATACCTTCCACCATCCTAGTATTACATTATGCTGTGTGTTTGCCATGGCCCCTCCACTGGGATATGTATATACTGTAAATATTAGCTTAACTTTCCTATAACCCATTTTATCATGTGAATTTTACTGTACATCACTGTGTTTATAAATGTTTTTTTCCCCCTGTATGTATAACTGTTTATATAAGTGGATTGATGTATCTGTTGTGTATCAACTGTTGAACCTTGACCTTATCAGGTCCATCTTGTAAATGAGCCATACTCAATGATGCTCGCCTGAATAAATAAAGATTTGACTTATTGATTGATTGATCACTACACTCATACTTGCACCCTGTATGAGAGTACAAACTGGCTTAACCTAAAAGACAGGATCAAATACCAAACTTGCCTCCTGGGAAAGAAGGCACTCCTTGGAAAAACCCCACCCTGTATAGGAAACCTACTCGAGGCTTCTCTCTCAACACACATCACCAGACAGAGGAAGAATGGAGCACTGTCCATACCATTCCATTGAACCTCACTAGGGTAGCGGGCTTTCTCCTAATGGGCCCCCCTCTGGATAAATTAACTCCTGATGAAACTACAAACAAACAACAGCCTGTCTCTATTCAAAGTAGGCCTCAAACAACACCTAATATCTAACTCAAAAGGCACCTCAGGCCACACTTGATAAGACAGGCCTACCCCCAAGGTAACGCCCAGCAGGGCTACCCTAAGAACCCTGCCTCCATTCCAGCCAAGCCAAGGGCTTAAGTAAGCTATCAGTCCTCTTTAACACACTTGGTACTGCCCTCCCAACCTCCCCCTACACACACACCCATACTCACGACAAAGCCCTCTGGAGCTGCTCCCCCATCACAGCCCCCCATTTCACTTTCCCCCCACCTCTGCTCTCTGCAGGTTAGTTTCAAACCCAACCCCTTGTTTCACTGTCACCAGCCTCTTTGCCATCTATGATAGCATTAAACCCTATGCAGTTACTCTGCCATAGTCTATCAATGGATTTGGATGTTTCCAGGGGTGTGCTACCTAGGGCAACAGATTAGAAATAGCTTAGTATTCAATTACAACTGTTCAGTTTTTTTTCTCCTATTTGTCTAATTGTTATGTAATCGCTCTTTAATGCCCAATGATCAGGCCTCTGTAACCACTGAATATGTGTATTGTCTTATTGTCCACCCTGACGTGGAACCTTTGTAAAAGAGCTCACACTCAAAGGTCTTTCTGAAATACTAATTAAACAATACGATGAAACCATAACTATCTCAACAGGGCCAAAGGGCCCAGAACACCCCCCCCCCATAACCCCAACAAACAAAACGAACCCTAACACCCCAACAACCACTTGCCCTAAGGACCATACCTCGAGAGGAAAAAAAAAAAAACGTTGGTCCGTGATGACCTTCTACTTTCCCATTCAGTCCCCACCACAACCCATTAACCCAATGTATAACCAGGTGAATCTCTGCAGCAAAAGAGGGAGCCCTGACACACTTTAGGTATCCATGAGTATGAAAGCTCCTGAAGAGAAAGCATGGCACTCGATTGAAAGAGGATCCCCGTATCCTCACTGTGGTAAAATGGGTATAGATAGGACCCCCAGCAGACAACTGAAAATCTCCTGTGTCAACATCCACCCGCCAAGCAATGAGTGAAGGCTACTGAGAGGCTCGGGAAATGGCTCATCAATCTGGTGAAGTCTGCTAATAGGACATCCACTCTGTGAGAAAAGGGACAGTGCACAGAGTAAATAAGAATTGTAAATAGCCTGCTTCCCAGCAGAGTCCAGATGGGGGATGACATCATGAGCTCTTCCTGAAGGATTCAGTTCTGGCAGTAAATCAGAGCACTCTCAACCCAAGAGGAGAAGGGGGTGCTAAAATGAAATGGGCTGGCGAGCAGAAGTGCAGGGGTCTGAATGCAACTGTGAGGAGTCAGGAAGTGTGCAACAGGTGTAAAAGTCCTGAGTGCTGGTGTCTGAACCCCCCCCCCACACACACACACACACAGTCCTTTACAAATTGCAGACAGGTAACAAAGCAGTTCAGAGTTCGACCGGTCCCCATCAAGCAGAGATAACCTCCCAAGGGCATAAACCAGTCTGAAAACTCCTGAGGGACAAGCTGCACATCAGCCCCAGGAAGAAAGAAGGAGGAAAAGACCCATGCGGCACATTGGAAAACGACAGTGTCGGGCAAGCCGCACTGGCAACAAAACCCCTATGTGCACGGGTACATCTCACGACTCTTTCCCCGCCCCCACCCCCCACTCTAGAATCCCAGTGGACCAACAGAACAGAAGCTACAAATAACTAGGAAAGGCTAACAAAAAGAAATAGTAAAAACAACCCAACAAAAATCCCCAAGCCCATACATGTACAAACCCCAGAGTGACAAGAATTATAGCAACAACCATAAAGCAAGTCTGAGTAAACTAACAATCAGATGTCCCCAAACAATGTGCAAAGGTGCTAGTGTAGTGTGGGCATTATTCTCAGTTCCAGTGTACCAAAGGGTAACTTCATGGTGGGCAACCAGAGCAAGGTGGTATTTCTTAGATGTTCCAAATAAATTGGAGCATGAACAGGACAACGGATTCATAAATCCAGTCCAAAAAATAAACCTGTCAGAACTTGCAGTGAACAGCAAACAGTGTGAGCAAACAAACACTCCAACCAGACCTAGAAAAAGATAAGAAAAAAAAAAAAAACTACTACAAGTCAGTTCTGGCTGTGCCCAGATGCAGTCAGCCTGATTTAAACAGGTCTGGGAACATGGTGGGCAGTTCCCACTTGGCTTGATCTGCAGAATCAAAACTACATGTAGAACCTTCATGGAAAATGCATAGTCTGGCAGGGTAAGGCATTCTAAAGCCAATGTGGAATGCACTTAATTTCAAGATGAGAGGACGGTAGGCTGTTCTCTTATGGATTGGTTGTGACAGATCCTGGAAAATATGAATCCTGGCCCCCTTCCAGGTCACCTCTTGCAGGGTCTTGACTTTAGCCAACAGATGTTGCTTGTTGAGAAAATTAAGAAACTGAAATATTAGCAGACGAGGCTTGGCTCCATTGGGGGGCATCTGCCACAAAGCCCTGTCAGCTGTCTCCACAATACAGGTTGGGCCATTGGGAGAGGGTCCTGCTACCTTCTCACACAGCTTCTGAACAAATGGAATGGCATTTGAGCCCTCCAACTTCACAGGCAGCCAAGTGAATACCACATTATTTCTTAGGCTGCGGCCCTCCAGGTCCTCCAGGTGGGCTTCTAATCAGGCATTCTCATGGCATAATGCCACCTAACTCTGGGTCCACCCGATTCCACTAGTCTTCAATGGAAATTATATGGGTCTTGGAGTTTCCGATCCTATGAGCAAGCACTTCAATAGCCAGCTGGATGGCTTTGAAGTCCCCAGTAAGCGTGAGGGTGACATCATTTAACAGCCCAGATTCTTGTGTAACATGCTCTTCTGTGAGAGTGTCATCTGTGGAAGAGACACAGCTAGAGTGAGAGGCTCCCAGCTTTGTGTGTTTTGGCCAGCAGTTATGCTCCTGAGTGGGTGGAGTGGTGTGATGCACTGGGGGAGATTTCATTTCTGCATCCATCTACTGCCTCCAAATGAACTCCAGGGTGACCATCAGACCAAGACGAAAACAAAATTACCAGACAAAAGAGAGAAAACAGTGAAACATTCAATTAGAAAAGGAAAATAAAATGGGTTAGGTCAAAGCGGTGAAGCTAGCGTCTCATCAGCAGCAGGGCATCAAGTGACCCCCTCAATTTCATAATATGAAGTTGTCTCCATCCTTCTATGATGCCTGGATATAACTTATTCTAAAGGCAGATAAAAACCCAGAGGAATGTAAGTCATATCACTCTATTTCATTATTAAATAACAATTGTAAAATTTTTGCAAATAAATTTGTAAGATAATAAAAACTTTGGTGCATGAAGATCATAAGGACTTCATAGAGGGTTGGAGGATTCATCATAATATTAGGAAAGCACTTGACCTGGAGTTGGTGGTGAATAATAGGGATGCAGTATTACTGACGTTGGACGTTGAAAAGGTATCTGACAGGGCATCCTGGAAATTTTTGCTGGAGGCCCTGTCAAAACCAGGAAGAGGTCCAATGTATAAAAAAAAAATAGGTGAATATGATAAATACCTCCTCAGTGGTAAGGATTAAGACAAATGCAGTTCTTTCTGATTCGATCAAATTGATGCAGGGTACGAGACATGGCTGCCCGCTGTCACCAATGCTAAATGAGACTTGTATGAAGCTGTTAGCACAAGCTATGCGAAACACTGAAAGAATCGGGGGTAGCACCGTAGGTAATGAAGAATGTAAGATTCTTTTGAATAATATTTCATAAGGGTTACAACTGCTAATGAAAATTTTATAAAAATTTCATAACTTAGCTGGATATAAGATTCATTTTGGTAATTCAAAGGCTATGTCCTAAAAACACAGCTTCATCTCATTTGCCCCACAGTTGCCTGAATTAGGAGAATATTGAAAGACTACCAAACATTTAGGAGTTAATACATCACGGAATATTTCGAGAGCTGTTTGCAATTAATTTAATTCCACTGATCCAGAAAATCTAAGAGGATTTAAACAAATGGTCTATTTTTGCCATTGAGTCTGATTGGGAGGGCTAGTGTGATAAAGATGAATATTTTACCAAACTTTCTGGTTTTGTTTCAAGCCCTCCGTATCAGAATCCAAATCTCTTTTTCCAGGGACTAGGAGAAAACTCCAAAGATTTTTTTATGGAAATGAAATCACGCAAGAGTTAGCTTAGTACAGTAAAACTATTTTCTTCTGAACAATATGCTGCTTTCCAAGTTCCAAACCTCTATTGGTATTATATAGCTTGTCGATGTGAATCAACACTTTTTTGGTTTAAGGAAACTGGAAAATTGCCACCGATAGTTAAGACAGAAAAATCAATATCTAATAAATGGCCTCTAAAATCTGTATTGCATGTTCATTCTAAAATTAAAAAAATAATAGTTGTAGCTCATATAACAAGGTGCACTGTAGACATTTGGAGAGACTTGCACAAGATTCTGGGTTATACACATACTATTTCTTATCTTGGCCTGTTTTGGGAACATGATGAAACCCCGGCCTTAAAAACAAACATAAATATGAGAATTTGGAAATGGAAGGGTATACAATTCTTAGGACAATATTCTGATAATGATAAGCTCATGAGTGTGAAAATGTGAAACAAAATATGATGTACCAAATGGTATGACTTAACATGCTTACAGATGAGAAGCTTTTTATACAGTAGCTAGTGATAGTCACATGACAAGGTGACATCAATTCATCAAAAAGTGCCCGAATTTCCATTAGAACTTTATACGCACTGTCCTGCAGAGGACTCCCATCCTCCTACACAAATTCTGAGCTATCCATTTCAGCTGGTTCCTTATTTTGTTGGGGAAACTTTCTCAGCTGACCCCGTCCTCCTAGTGCTGCTACCAGCCCTGTCCGTCATCTGAAATACTACCTGTCTTGGGCAGTAAAGGTCATGGAGCCACACAACACATGGCATACAATAATGCACTGTCTCTTTTTACTGAGCAGTTCCTATTTTGTGGATGGCCCCTCCGAACTATGGGACCATCCAACTAACAGCCCAAGTATCCTAGTTACTATACAGTACAAATGCATCCCTGGCACAGACTATCAAGAAATCCAGTGATTACCACGCATTCCATAGCATCGCTCTTCATGCAGGGTCCCGTACTACTCCCTGTCCATGTGGCAATCTATGCATCTTTGCACAGTCGCCAATGCGTCACCCCCTTCGCAGCTACCTCCACTCCAAAAGCTACTAAACGTAGATGACTATTGCTCCATAAAGTAGTGATAAATGGACTTAAACTCCTACTCCTACTACTACTTTGCCCCGCAAACGTCGAACCAAACCCTAGTCCCCCATCCCCTACTGCTGTGCTCTCTGACTTGCCACATCTCAAAGGTCTCAGTTTTCTACATATTAATGCCTGCAGCTTGCTCAAAAAACTTGACATGATTCAGGCTTGGACATGCTATACTAAACCTGATGTGCTAGTTATTACAGAATCCTGGTTAAGAGCATCAACCCCTGACCACAATATAAATATTCCCTCATACAATGTGTTTAAGGCTGATAGACCCACTTAGGGGGGAGGTTGCAATATATGTCATGGATAAACTTCAGTAGCAGTAACTGACAGACACCACGCTCCACTCCCCTACCAGCAGCAGACAGATACCCTCGCAACAGGCTGCTCCCTGTTCACAGATGCCACGCACCACTCCCCCACCAGCAGCAGATGGATCCCCTCGCAACAAGCTGCTCCCTGTTCACAGATGCCGCACTCTGCTCCCCTACCAGCAGCAAACGGATCCTCTCGCAACAAGCTGCTCCATGTTCACAGACACCCCGTTCCACTCACCTACCCGCAGCAGATAGATCCCCTTGCAACAGGCTGCTCCCTGTTTACAGATGCCGCGCTCCACTCCCCTACCAGCAGCAGACGGATACCCTTGCAACAGGCTGCTCCCTGTTCACAGATGCCACACTCTGCTCACCTATCAGCAGCATATGGATCCCCTCACAACAGGCTACTTCCTGTTCACAGATGCCACGCTCCGCTCTGCTCCCTTACCAGCAGCAGACGGATCCCTTCACAACAGGTACTAAGGAGTTATTCAGCTAGGGCCAGGCAGTGTAACCCGCCCCGCTGTGCAGTGGCTGCCCCACTCACCCCTGCCCTGCCACCCTGGGTGGGCATTCCCTAAGTAGCCTGCCCATCACATGACAGGTTACCTGCCCTAATCCCATTGGCTGGTTATACATTCTAACTACTAGAGGCCACTATTGTCCCCTTTTCATGTAGCAACATTTTACAGACTTTCCTCTACCTCAGCTACCCACCGTGTCCTCACCCCTGCACTTGCATCAATTTGCCTCACACATTTTTCTTCTCTCTTTCTGTTTCGCTTTCCTGTTACTCCCTGAACCAGCTTCAAACTCATATCTCTCTTGCTGAGTTGCCTTTAGTCTGCACCACTAGTCACTAAGCCACCCAGCCTGCCAATGTGTAATCCTTTTCTCCACCTTCAATATCCTGCAAACCCAGCGACCACAAAGGGCACTACACTCTAAAGGACCTCCTCAAGCTTCTCTTCTCTATTTACATTATCTCCCACCTCTTAACTTGGCTCCCTCACCCCTTAGCACAAACTGTATATTCCTAGCTCCCCCCAGCTCCTACTTTCACTCTCCACCCTTCTCCTTACCACCAACCCAGCCCTCACCCCATCATCCACCTCCCTCCCTCCCCTCGAAGTAGCGCTGACATCCTTCCCCCACAAATGGTTTCTTTTGCATCCTTAATCTGGTCTGTCTAACCCATTCCTAAAGCCATCCTATCCACCAGGAGAAGTGAACTCCTTGCAACTTACTCTTTTCTCCTCTTCATCCTCCTCCTTGCAGGGGACATCGAAGCCTACCTAGGACAGCAGTCGGAATCTCATCCTCTAAACTCCCACAAAGGTATGGTCATTGCCCATATGAACATCAGAAGTCTCCTGCCCAAACTAGACCAAGTAAAATGCTGGATGACTGAACATACCCCTGATATTCTATGTCTAACAGAAACTTGGTTCTCTGCTAGGATCCCTGGCATCTCACTTAGCCTCCCAGACTACACACTGCTGCAACAAGACCGTAAGAAGAGAGGAGATGGAGTGGGAAGCTATGTACAGCAGCCACTATCCTGCTCAGTTACCAAAAAGGAATCCTGCCGAGGCTCCCACGAACTAATCCTTACTCAAATCATCCTCCCCGCCACACTCCCAAAATTTATAGGAATGATCTCTGCCTCCCCGTGACACTCTCCTTTCCTGTCTTGCCACTCTACCCCCTTTAGCAGTAACAGGGGAACTGATACTACTGAGTGATTTCAATTTCAACTGGTTTGCCCCCTCCTCCAAGGCCCACATCCTGAAAGTTGAGTCCCTCAAACTTTCCCAACTGATCACTGAACCCACCCACTACAATGCCCACTCTCAAAACTACTCACTGATTGGCTGGCCCTGTGGCGCTGAGGGGCCTGCCCGGTGGCGCTGAGAGCTGTGGCGCTGAACGCCTTGCCTTGCGCTATCCCGGCAATCTGGGTTCAGGAACAACCTCTGGTCACCAGGGAACTAGCATTGGGGGGGGGGTCAGAGTGAGACTGAGCTGCAGTAGTCAGCACTCCCTCTCAGGGGTGGCGGTCTACTGTCCCCCAGTGGTTCCGCCACTGGGTGGAGGTCTGGTGGGAAGCATAGAAGAGGGAACAGCAGCAAAAATGCCAGAGTTGGAATAAAGGGGCCAAGCTGGTGCCCGATATGTGTGTGCGCCCACGCACGCGGTAAGATGTATGTGGTTCGCCAGAGTTCCAGGTCTGGGCAAATAAAGAGGAGAAAAAAAATCACAAAAATGAACATAGAAAAGTCTCCTCTCACCCACACTGGCTGACCTACTTTGGAGTACTTGCTAATGCTCTAAGTGATCACTGTACCACATACTGTGTAAGAAAAACCCACTTACCCAAAACTTTTAATTATTTATTTATTTTAGACTTCGGTAAGCAAGTAAGGCCACTAGGCACAAGTGCCTGTTTTCAGGAGCTACCTGGGAGCACTGGGGTGGTTAAGTGGCTTGCTCAGAGTCACACAGAATCCAATTGGAGGTTGTGGGAATCAATCCCAGGTCTACTGGATTTACCAAGCTAATTCACAGCTCGTTGCTCTAATCTCTGGGCTATACTGCCAGCCCTGAAATGAACCCCGAAATACATAAATACATGCCCCCTGGACTTACTGGACATGGACTCACTTCTCTTTGACCTTGGTCACATTGACTACTGGCAGCAGGTATACTCTGCTACAGATGTTGACACTGCCCTAACCCGGTTCCTGCAAGTATTTACTACAAATTGGGACTCCCATGCCCCACTGAAAAAAATCAAGAGTTAAGAAGCGCCACCACCCCTGGATCTCTGCACAACTCCTAGCCCAATGTAAAGCCCAGGACAAAGCCTGGACCCTTTTCAAATCACAGCTTACCCAACAAGCCAGGCAAGCCTACAACTCCCTCTGCAACACCTGCACCAAAGCCACAAGGCAAGCCAAAGCTGACTATTTCAGATCACAGCTACTGCATGTGCAACCTTCTAACTTCTGGAAGGATGTGCACTCCCTTACTGACCCCCTGCCCAAACCAATACCCCTGCTTTTAAGCAGAATGGGCTACCTATCATTGACCTCATCTGCACTGCAGTCACCCTAAACAAATATTTTACCTCCTGTGCCGTTTCCGACAACCCTCCCCCCCTCATGGGTACCCCCCTTCTCCTGCAACAACACATTCCAGTTCACACCTATCTCTGAACAGGAGGTCCTCATCACCTTTCATTCAGTAAATGCCTCCAAGTTCAGTCCCAATAGGATCCATCCAAAACTCCTTCTATCAGCACCAGCAATTGCCAAGCCACTAACCCATTTCCTAAACCTTTCTTTCACCACAGGCACAGTCCTGAATGCCTAGAAATTGGCTTGTGTAATCACCCTTCATAAAGGAGGTTACCCTTGAGTATCTGGTAATTATAGGCCCATCTCCCTCCTCCCTGCCCTTGCCAAAGTACAGGAATCTCTTGTCCTAACCAGGCTTACAGAGTACATCTCTAGCACCAATCTCCTTTCCCCCTAATAATCAGGATTTAGAAAACAACACTCCACTATTTCCTTACTGCTGCGAGTCAGCAATCATATCCACACCATATCCAACTAAGGCCACCTAACAGATGCAGTGTTTGTAGACCTGGCTAAGGCCTTTAACTCTGCCTCCCACCCCCTTCTCCTGGTGAAACTCGCATCAACGGGACTTTCCCCATCTCAGTCCAGTGGTTCCAATCCTATCTATACAACCGGCACCAATCAGTCAGAATAGCTGACTCCACACACACACACCCACTCCCAATTCTCGCAGGTGTTACCCAAGGATCAGTTCTCAGCCCCATCCTGTTCTCTTTATTCATAAATGACCTTCCATCTGCCTGTTCAAATTCCTGCATACATATGTATGTAGATGACACCATTCTCTACACCCCTGGTCCTGTCCTTCTCAATGTACAAACCACCCTCCAGAAAGATTATCATAATATTCAGTGCTGGTTCAGGAACAACCAACTAAAATCAAATACCTCTAAAACAGTGTCCATGACATTTGGAATGGTACAAAAACTATCCAGAGCTCCTCCCCGGCCCCCCCATCACCTCACTGGACGGGACACTGTTGGACTCGATCAATAAATACAAGTACCTTGGTGTTTGGCTAGACCCCACTTGACTTTCTCAAACCACATTGATGCAGTTACCTCTAAATTATGCCCCAAACTTGGAATGCTCTACCAAAATAGAGACGCTCTCCCACTGCCTGCCAGACGCCTAATCCTTTCCAAAATGATCCTTCCCATATTTGATTATGGGGATGTGGTATACCACACTGCCTCAGTGTCAACCTTATCCAGACTAGATACCCTCCTGAATGCGTTCTGATGCTTTGCCACACACTCCCACACCAGAACCCACCACTTCTCCCTATACACCCCTCTAAGCTTAGCCTCTCTTTCCCATCTTTGCTACATCCACTCTCTCAATCTCATTTTCAAATACTGGTTCAACTTACTCCCTTTCTATGTTTCCAAGTGCCTCTCGATGATATCCCACTCCCCGTATGGGCGGAGATACAGGGATGCTAGGTCATTCACTCTGCCTCGACCTTCCACCTCAGCTGGTAAATCCTCCTTCTCCTACAGGCTCCCTCACCTGTGGAATAAACTCCCACCTTCCATCAGAAACTCCCCTTCACACTATTCTATCAAACAGCAGCTTCACCTACTTCTACCCCACGTGTGCTCCTGTCAAGCATATGCCTCATCTATCCCTCTTAGCTGAGGACTCGAAGAACTTGTGTACATACTGTTTTATAATTTAATTGTCGAAATCTCTTGTATTCTGTAAATATCTCACTTTTTGTCTCTGCTTCACTACAATGTATATCTATCTAAATTGGATTTATGGCACGCACAAGCTGCCAGTCTCTTTCAAAGTATGTGCATACTTGTTTTCCTTCCCCCTGGTTACACCTAGAAATGAGCCCCGGCTCAGTGTGCTTTTCCTGGTAACCAAATGTTTAAATAAATAAATATCCATTGCCTCTAAAGGAGTTCAAAAGCATTACCTTAAAAATATCCTTATCACCTGATGAGGCTATACTACTCACAGGCTGTTATAGACCACCCTCAGGAGGTTTGGGGTTATTAACCCACCTCCACAAACTGCTGGATACTCATAGATCAAAATCAATTATAATGGGAGACTTCAATCTTGACTGGCATTCCCCGTGTTCAAAACCCTTAAAGGATCTTTGTGATTGCTAAGGCCTTTCACAAATAATTACTGACATCACTCACCCTAACATTAAAACTCCTACGCACAGTACCGTTCTAGATCTAATCCTGGTAAATAAACCCCACAAAATTTCACACACTAGAGTATTCTACAACAATATAAGTGACCATAGGGCTATAGCCTGTGTCAGGCCCTTACCTAGGCCCATATCTACCTCCAGTTTCAAATTTAAGAGGAGCTACCGCAAATTCAGTTGCACCGACTTCCTTATAGACCTAAGCAAAATTTGTTGGCAAGATTTTTACTAAGCACCCACAATCGCAGAGGCCTACAACCTGTTCCACAGCCTAGTTCTAAAGATGACTGACAAACATGCACCTCTAGTAAAAATCAGAACAAGGAAAAGGACATGCCCCTGGTTTACTAGCGAACTAAATTCAGCCTTACATGGTAGAGATACCCTATGGAAAATGGCTAGCAAAACAAAACTCCCAGCAGACTGGGTGGCTTTAACAGCTGCTAGGAACCACTGCAACAAGCTTATAAGGGTCGAAAAAAAACAAATACTTTCAATCTGTGCTAGAAAGATCCAAAAATGATGCAGCCAAATTTTGGCAAATACTAAGGGATATAGAAGGGCAAAGTTCCTCTTCATCTCTGCCTTCCAAGATTATCTATTGCGGCAACACCTACACTAGCAAACAAAAGTAACTTAGAGCAACTAAATAACCATTTTGCCACTGCTGGATTAGTTTTTGATACCTCTCCAGCAAGAAAAACTCCTCATACAACCCTACAACACAGACTTGCCATGCTCCCCATCAAAGGTTACCACACAATTAGCCAAGTTCAGCTTTTGTCCACAAACCTTTAAACAGGATGAGGATTTATTAATAACTCTGGACACAACAAAAAGTGCAGGAGCAGATCTTACTGAACCCTTCTTCCTAAATACAGGTTTCCAATTTTTAACATTACCCATTGACCATCTGTTCAACTTGTCTCTTTCCCAAGCGATCCTACCCTCTGAGTAGAAAGCTGCACGTTATTCCACTTTTTAAATCTGAAAGTTTAAGTGATCTTAACAATTACTGGCCTATCTGCTTACTACCTATTGTCACAAACACACTCAGCAGGTCAGGCCTTCTGCTCCCACAGTGCCAACCTCAGAGTGCAACAGTGTGAACAGGTAACAGACAGGGTAACTCTCCTGTCTGCTTTTGGATCCCAATCGCCTTTAGTCTCAAGTTCTGAGGGGATTCAAACTGTGAACCTTATGCTAGCATACCCAATGTACACGCTCAGATACTCACCCTCTTTGGGGACTGCGGTACAATCTTTCGCCGGGGCACCCAGCCAGGCTTCCAAAATGAACCCTTAAAACTCTATAAGAGACCTTAAGTATATTCTTACCTTTTCCCAGTTTAGTAACATCATCAAGCTGTTGAACAGTTGTCAGACTTGATCATCTATACGTAACATGCAAAAAAAAAAAGAAACTGGCAGACACCCAGGCAGTCTTTCAAATAAAAGATTCTTTACTAAAAGATGATAAAAATAAGAAAAATGTAAACATAGAACAATATAGCAAAGAGCTCACAATCACATAAAAGAACAAGGGCAAAGTACAAAACATAAACTCCTGCAAAAATACATTTAGACCTTTTCTATCTAGTGTATTACCTCTGTAAGTGCCTTTAAAGTTAAATCAGAGAGCTCTCTCTCTCTCTCTCTCTCAGAGTCCCAAAATAATATCTAATTTCAGACACAAGTATCAGTTTAAACTGTGTCTCCATACCCCTTCTGTGAGTCATCTGGTTCCACCTTTTTAGAATCAAAAAATACAAACATGATGTCCTATCAGGAGATATATTAAATAATATGATATCAGCAAAAACTCATTTCCCAAATTATGAGTCTTTGATCAACCAGTTCCTTTTAGGTTTACAACCCTGCAGTCTGTCACCTAGGTATGATATAGCCAACAGGAATCAGCTAAATGATGTCCTCTCCTGCAATAAAATGTGTATTTAGTTTCCCAACTTCAAAAGTATGAGGTCATAAAAAGGCCATAAAGTGCAATTTCTCAAGGAAGTTAATTACATTACAGAGATCTCCTGGTCAGTTTACATATCCTGTAACTTCACTGAAACTTTGGGGGGGGGGGCATCCATGGAAGCACATGCTCACATACTATATTTTTATATTACAAATATCATACAACAATCATAACCAGCTGGCCAAGTGTCACACCTATACTTTCTAAATTACGTGAAAAACTGGTTAATGCACAATTAAGAAATCATCTAGAAACCACTAACCTGCTCAACCCCCTCCAATCCGGGTTTCAGACCTAAACATAGTACTGTGTCGGCTCTGGCAAAGGTAACACATGATTGGCAAGTGGTATCAGATTCTAAAAACCACATCAGTGCACTCTTTTTGGACTTGAGCAAGGCATGTGATACCGTAGACCATGAGTTATTACTTGAGTTGCGAAATATTGGCCTGGATGACATGGCCCTGAAATGGTTAGCTTGCTATTCGATAGGTAGGAAACAAGTCAAAGCCCAAGGCGATCTCTTCCCCCCATTAGAACATTACAAAGAGGCATCCCAGAAGGGTCAATATTAAGACCATTATTATTCTCAACCTATATTAATGATATTGATGCCAAAATCAGTACTGCTAGTGTTCATCTTTTTGCAGATGACACAGTACTCTACGTTGCTAGGCCTACCCTTGAGCTTGCACGTATAGAGCTGCAGCAGGAGTTCAACCTGTTGCAACAAAACCTCTTGCAACTAAAGTTGTTGCTTAATGCTAAAAAAACTAAATCATGTTCGTATCTCTTCAAGCCCAACCTATCAGTACTAGTTCCACTAATACTAAACTCCAGAACAAGACCCTACTGGGTGAACCACTAGAGGTAGTGGAGAAATTCAAATTCCTTGGTTTTTGGTTCAACTGCAGACTATCATTCTCTGCACATATAGAGGCATTCTCCAAAAAGCTACGTCAAAGGTTAGGCCTCTCCTTCAGAGTCAGCCATTTGCTTAACTACAAAGCCAAAATAAGACTGGTTCAGACCACATTCCTCCCCCATATTGACTATGCTGATTTCCTTTATAGCCATTGTTCCACCACTGTTCTAGCTAAGCTGGATACTCTGTACCACAGAGCCCTAAAATGTATCACTGGAGCCCCATTTAATACATACCACTGCTCCTTCTATGCATTAGGCTGGACTTCACTTAGCACTAGAAGAATAAAAAATGCCTCTCTCTCTGGGTCTAAAGAGCCATTACTATCAAGCAGCCCTTCTACATTGCTGATCTTTTTAAATTCACATCTGGACTTTACCCGCTCAGACAACACTAATATATCCTACTAGATATACCCAGGATATGTACTCACTATGGTTCCTCATCCCTAAGTCGTGCCTTCCCCACTCTCTGGAATACCCTGCAAAGATCCTTATACTCACATATATTGTAGGTATGAGCACCTTCAAATCTGCGCTTAGACAATCACTGAAGGAAAATTTTAACTGTTATGCCTAGCCAGCACATTCATTAAGACAAGCTGTTTTGTACTGCCTATCAGCACTTATTGCATTCCCTTAGCTGCTCGTATACATTACTCTAGTTGTCGCCATCAACTGTGTCCCCAGTTCCGATATCCCCACCCTCCTCTATAATACTAATTACAAACTTTGCTGAGTTATACAGTGACTTGCTCAATCCTAATAGACCTTCCTAAGCGTACATGCCCTGTTCCTTAGCAATCTACTCTTATCATACCTGTCCTGCTCCTTCCCTAGTTTCCCCATTATACCTAGAACCCTCCTGAACATCACTTCTGCACCCAGGTTCCTAATCACTTTTGAACTGATCACTTTTGAACCCCCTTTCCTCACCTTCATCTTGTTTTCACAATCTGCCTGCCCGAACACAGGACGACTATCATATCCTAACTTTATTGCTCCCTTACTGTTAACTGAGACTTAAGATGTTAGTCTTATCAAATGTACAAGCACCCTGTATTGTTTTCCTCTTTGTAAATACTATAATCAGGATGTTAGTCCTTACAAACGTGCAATTATTCCTGTATTGGTTAAATGCGTTGTTAAAATGAATTGTCCTTATATGGAATACTGTTGTCTGTAGTATCCTGTATGTTGCGTCCTCCCTGGTCCATCTTGTAAATGAGCCTACTCAATGGTGTCTTTTCCTAGTAAAATAAAACTGAATTGAATTGGATTTTATTTGAAAGAGGGGAGTTGTGAAAAACTGCCCGGCCCATCTCCTTAGAAGTGATATGGTGCTCACAAGAAACACTGTTTAAAAAGGTTATTAGTAGAATTTACTCATTAATTATTAAAAGAAAGGTAACTATGTGGCCAAATGTACAAAATGCTTGGAGTAAGGAACTGCATATGAATTTGGATGAGAACTAGAAACAAAAATTACAAATCCCCATGTCAATGTCCAAGAATGTAATTTATGCCACATGCAAATTAATATAACACATAAAACTGACCTTACATCAGTGAAATTGAAAACATTTTACCCAGTCTTATCAAAGATATGTAGAAGACGTAAACAACATGTTTGTTAATGCTAAATTGCAATTGTTTCAGAATAAGATGGAGAAATTATTGTACAGGATATTGGTTCACACATTTCCTTTCGATACTGGCATCAAATTATTATGTATTTGTTATAGAATTTTTGAGCTGATGTTATTAAATAGCACAAAATTAATTGATCTACCCCTTGGTTAACGCCAGGAAATTGATTTTAATTAACTGGAAGAGAACTGAACCTCCAACTTATAACCATTGGCTCAATTTATTATTTGATACTGTAAAATTAGAATGAATGCATTCTTTCTCACAAGACAACGCACATATGTTTTGAGAGATATGGACTACCTTTCTAGAGGTGCTGGTAGAGTTAGGGAGTAATGCTTCCTTCTTCCACGGATACTATATTTATTCTTTAACTGTATTTGGACAAGAAGTGTGATGGAACAGTGGGGAAGTAGCATATTGCCTGATCCTTTTGTTTCCTCCGCGATCAAGAGGTATATGACGATGGAGTCTCACTTGTGTTCTTGTCACCCATTCTTGGGTAGGAAGTAATATTTGAGAAAGACAGCCTTCTAAACACCCCCAAAAAAAAAAAACAGAAAAAAAATACCAACTAAGCTTGTAACTGTTCCCTAACACACTCTTCTACAGTAGGTCCCACACCTAAATTAGGCTATCATGGTGTGCAAAATGCAAAATAAACTAAGGCAGGGTGTGGTTCTCCTTAACTGAAAAATCACCACTACTGTATCTTCCCAAGCCACAGTCTTCCACAATACACCACATATAATACAAATATCTATGTTTTCATGTATTTCTAACCACATTTAAAGAGGTAGTATACTTTTAAAAACAGTGAACAATTGCATTTTTCACTTGAGGTACTTTTCTCTTCCCAGAACAGTGACAGGCATGATGTCTGCAGCAGCACTCTGCCTGGAGGCAGGCATATCTAGTCATCTAGGAAGAGACATTCACCTGCTACCAGATCAGTCATTTGTGATGTTACAGTGAGGAAAGTCGCAATGCTGAGGAGTTATGAAAAGGAATATAACTAGATATGTCAGCTGCCAAGTAAAGTCTTGCTCTCCACATCACACCAAATACTACATCAGATATAAAACTTTGTAAGTTGTATTTTGGTGCAATAGATGGCTAAATTTCAAGTATTATGCTATGATGTGAGTAAAACTTTTTTAAAATAAGTCTTGCTACATTTTCATCACTACCATAGCAATGGTATATCACAAGCTATAAAAAAAAGAATTAAAGTTCTCACATTACCTGAGCTCCATATATATATTTATCCAGCATTTTGCCTCCTATTGTTTGTCCTCCAATGTCCCAGACTTGAAGGGTAACATTTATGTTTCCTGAGGAAAAAAAGGAAACAAGGAGATTTCAACTGCCTTAAGTAGCAGAAAGAAGTATTTCATTTATAAATGCCATAAACGAAGCAGTAGTACCAGATAAGTAGCAAAGGAAAAAAATTAAAGCAGCAATTTGTTGATGACATTGTTGGACTCACCAATATGGCAATTTGCATCTATTCAATTTGCTCTGAAATCCCGAAAGAGCCATTAATCATTCTTAAGCACAGGTGCTCATTTACAAAGATTCCACATCAAAGCATAATTACAGAAAAAAAAACTGCAGCAATTCCAGTGGAATGCAGTCAATACAAACACAACATGAAATAGGGTAAGTAGGGTATGATTAAGCCAACAGTTACACTACTGCGTGGGGTTTTAGGACCTTCAATGGATGATTATGGATTACTGGTGACAAGTGCAGTTGGAGTTGGGAGACAGGGCTGTATGACAGGTTGCATGCAAAGCTTTTTTAAAATTGAGTAATGCCTGGTAGGCTAAGAATGGATTAATGTAGTTCATTCATCCAGACTGCTGCCCACACAGCAAAGGAGCGATTCCCTAGATTGGTTCTTTGGCTCGGAAGTTCTAGGGCAGATCCTGACATGCTTCTCTAGACGAGTATGATTTTAGTTGATTAAGATTATGTTGATAATCCTTACATACACCAACAGCAACTATATATAGAGATATGTATCTTTTTAATTATTGTTTAAGATCAGCTACAACATACAGTAATATATATTTATTTTCCCTTTTTAAAACATGTTTGAAGAAGCAGCGCATGTTAAGGTGAAAATGTGGTACCTGTAACTTTTTAGTTTGATTCAGAGTTCCCCTTTTCTCCTGTCTTTTGTGGTATCCTTTTTATCCATTTCGAGTGTGCTTCTGCTTTGCTTTTTAGATGTAATTTTTTTAATATGGCTATCCCCAGGTTTTCTTCAGTATTCGCTGCTGTTTTTGTACAACCATTGTTTAACATCACCTTTTTTTTTTTTTTTTTTTTACACTAAGGTGAGCTAGCAGACTTCCAGTGACATCATCAGGACTATGGCTGCCTAGATTCATTGCTCCTCTCCCCAAATCAGCCGAATCTCACCGAAATAACCCTACCTAAGCCATTAGAGTCCAACAAAATTAAGGTGAGAGGTGGCCATGACTCAATATAAAGGGAAAAGCAACAGATATGAAGTTTTACTGCACGATCCAGGCGATCAGCAGGACGGCTATGATTCATGCGACTCCACGCTATCTTAGCGCTCCAATCCGATGACACAGAAATCCACCAAACCCAAGCCTAAACAAAGAAAATCATAATCACTAGCTATTCAAGGAAATGCTATGGATGTTAAACTGCATAAAATACTCACGGAGCTTACACACATTAAAACAGACATAAGACCATTCAAAGATTCAATGGGAGAACTCCAGACGAAAATACTGAAGAACATCAGGCCTCAGCAGACTCCTATACAGACCAACTCCAAACACAGCTTAGGTAAGTAATTCAGATATGCACTCTGATGACCGAACGCCAAGAAGACTCAGAGAGTAGAAATCGAAGGAAAAACATAAGAATATACTCGGTCCCAGAGGGAGCTGAGGGGCGAAACATTCATGATTTTACTGACACTCTACTCTACAGATCATTAACGCTAGACACAGATATGCCTCTAAAATTTGAATGAGTACATCAGGCCCTAGGCCCCACACCATCCTCACCAGCAGCAAGACCACGTTTGATCCTGATACGATTTCATAAATATGCCACAAAAGAACTAAATTTTAAAGAAAGCCTGGTAGCAAAAGAAAACTTTCTATGGCAATACAAGGGCTTTCATGGATATTGGCTATGCCCTATACACAATGAAGAGACGCAGAGAATACACACCTCTTTCCCCATTCTACGCCATAATAAGCTGAATTTCAAAACACCATACCCCGCTTTGCTGGTGGTCCAGTTTCCAGATGGACAGCAATCCTATAACTCAGCTACAGAGGCACTGGCAGATTTTCAAAACAGAGGCCTAGACATCCCTCCTAAACTTGCCCTCCCTCAGAGGCAACTAGGACATCACACGCACAGTCTCTCCTCAACTAAGCCTACAGCCCAGATATAGTAGCCATTGGACCATCTTAAAGCCTTATTGCAGAGGGGTCCTCAACAGACTGAATAAATGCAGGATGCGATACCAGAGAGACTGCAGTGGGGCAGTATCTTGCTCATGGAAACATAGAAGTTGATGGCAGATAAGGACCGCAAGGCCCATCCAGTCTGTCCATTTCTTTCTGCTCAGGAAGGGGCCTCTCCTCTCCTCTTCTGTTTGGGTGGCAGCCAAAAGCAATGACACTAGCTCGCCGAAGACCTTTGGGGCTGGGGGTTGGTCACGATCTCCTGTGCAGCCTTCTGCCCCTTCAGAGGAGGGGTGGGGGGGCGTTCTCCTACGCATGTCCTGCCCTGAACAGAGGAGATAGAAAAATATAAATTAAATTTGCATCTAAATGCATACCAGCTAAGGGACCTTCCAGAATTCCAGGGTGTCTGAAAATGTTGATGGGGAGACAGGCCTGGACTGATGGGGGTGATGGGCAGCTCAGTACTTAATTGGTTCAGGAGTATATCGCCCAATATCGGGTAACTCACTTTACCACACGTGCCTAATTGCTGTTTTCTCCCCCCCCCCATGCTTTTAATAAGAAACCACTGACACCTGATGTCAGGGTAAACACATGGGGGAGGTCCTGCCTCAATAATACTATAACAAAGGCCCTTATGGGGTGACTTGGACACCCAGGGGCGGGAACCCCCGGCCCCTAGATGCCAGACAGTCCTACAAATATGACAATATCAACATTATTAATGATTTGGGGATGAAGCTTATACTGGGCCAAGTTTTTAAACCTTGGGCTGCTCTGATGACCCCTCAGGCTCGGGACTGACCCTTCATAACAGCAGCTAAAGATATCACACAGGCACTATATTTATTCAGGGTGGGTTGTACGCGGCAGATGCCCCTCGCTGAGCGGGGTATCGACCAGTGGGGGGGGGGAGCGGGATCCCGGTTACTTGGGGAGGAGCAACATGTGTAATTACCATCCTATTTTCATTGCTGGCCTGGCTGTCTGATCGGGCGGGGGTCTCATTGCTCCGGGGGGGGGGGGAAGCTGCACATATTGAAGTTGGGGATGTCGTGATGCAGTCTGGGAGACTGGTAACAAGAGCTGGGAATAAACTATAACTGATCAGCTTTTACAAAGAACTAATGAAACTAAGACAACAACAAGAAAAAATTACTCACCTTAGTAATTGCTTTTCTTCTCATGGAGTCTTGCTATATTATAACAATAGCAGTCAGCCACTGCAGCTGAACTGCCCCGGAGAGGAAGGAGTTAACTCCAGAAGATCTGAGTTCTACAGCGAGGGCGCTGTGCCCAAAGTTTCATCTGGCAGTTTCAAATGAAACTGTCAGATCTTTACTAAGCTAACATCAAAGGACGGAGTCTGTGTGGAAAAACTACACTAGCCCATGGCTACCTACTAGTAGTAATAACAACAATATAAAGAACAAAGAAACACTCAGAGCCATAATAACAAAAATTGATGGTATTATGGTTCGTTTTACCACCTTGACAAGCAATATATGAACCCCCCTTCCCCAAAGACTCAAGTCCAGGAAGGGGCAATATAAATAACCTAAATGAAACAATCTAGATCCCAACCCAAGGAAAGAGGGTAAGGGAAAACTACAATGGCATGACACAGTGCTTGCACCAATTCGCCACCCTACCCAAGTAGAAGTTCTGAGAGGGTAGGAGGGAGGGTGATAATATAGCAAGACTCCATGAGAAGAAAAGCAATTACTAAGGTGAGTAATTTTTTCTTCAAACACCATGCAGTCTTGCTATATTATAATAATAGCAGATTACACAGCAGTACCTCCATGGAGGAGGGTCAGAAACCTACTTAGGAAATAGGTCTCTGAAGCACAGCTGTGCCAAACCGAAGATCTCTCCTGGACTGGACATCCAGGGAATAATGCTTGGTAAAGGTGTGAACTGGTCTCCGTGGTAGCAGCTTGACAAATCTCCAGAATGGGGATGTCTCTAGCAGCCGCTAGAGACACAGCTACACCCTGGTGGAGTGGGCCTCAATCCTGAGGGGGTACTCTACCCAGTTTCTGATAACAGAATTGGATACAAGAAACAATCCACCTTGCAATTGTTCTCTTAGTGGCAGGTTTCCTTGCCAACCTCGCCATAGGTAAGAAAGAGTTGGAGGGATTCGAACCTATGACCTCTGGTGCGCTCTAAATAGTAGCTTAAGGCTCTTTTGACATCCAAGCTGTGCAGTCTCCTCTCACCTGAGGAAGAATGCTCAGTGAAAAATACTGGGAGAGAGATAGATTGATTCAGGTGGAAATCAGAAACCACCTTAGGCAAAAACTTTCTATTAGTCCTAAGGACTATCTTATCTCTGTGGAAAGAGATAAAATCTTCTTCCACTGACAGGGCCTGTAGCTCACTTATGCGTCTGGCAGAGGTGATAGCTACTAGGAAAACGGTTTTCCAAGTTAAATACTTGAGCTCTGCAGAAGACAGAGGCTCAAAGTGGGGTTGCATTAACTGAGCAATGCAATATTCAGGTCCCAGGCGGAGCTGGTTCTCAAAAGGAGGGTTAGTATGAAGTAACCCTTTAAAAAACTTGAGAACACCGGTGAGAAGAAAGGGAGGCAGGCTTTCCTGCTGACACAAAAGCAGAGACAGCTGCCAGATGAACCTTCAGGGTAGCTGGTCTAAGGCCTAGGGAATTCAGATGGACCAAATAGTCCAGTAGAATGGGAAGATCAGCAGATTCTGGGATAATCTGCCTCTCAGAGCACCAGATGGAAAAACCCTTCCACTTAGAATTATAAGTGGTTCTAGTGGAAGGCTCCTTGAAGCCTTTAAAATATCCATGACACCTTGGAGAAAGGTGTAAGTCAGCAATTCTAGCTCCTCAAGAGCCAAGCCTTGAGGTGGAGGGATTTGAGGTACGGATACCACACTCTCCCTGTGCACAGGCCAGTAAGTCGTGGACTCTGGGCAGGCTCAGGGCAGGGTGGACTGCCAAGGACAGGAGCAGAGGTACCAGGGCTGTCTGGCCCAATCTGGGGCAATCAGAATCACTCTGCAAGGTTGAGATCTGACTTTACTAGTAACCCTGAAAAGGAGAGGAAAGGGGGAAAGGATACAGGAACTTCCTTTCCAGTCCAACAGAAAGCGTCCCAGAGGGACTGAGCCCAGAACTGGAGGCCTGCAACAGAAAAGAGGAAGTTGGTGGTTGTCTGGGGCTGCAAAAGATCTATCTGAGGAGTGCCCCATCTGCAAAGACAGACCCTAGCACTTGTGGATTCAGAGCCCATCTGTGATGGCCCTGAGAAATTCTGCTGAGGGCGGCCGCCAGGACATTGTCCTTCCCTGGGAGATGAACTGCTATCAGGGAGGTGTTCAGGAGTAAGCTGGAGACCACAACTTCATTGCTTCGTGCACAAGGCTGAAGACCGAGTGCCCCTGCTTGTTGATGTACACATTGTGGTGGTATTGTCTGTCCTGACTTGAGCCACTTTGTTCTGAACAGAATCTGAAACACCCAAAGAGCTAAAAAGACAGCTCTGAGTTCCAAAAGATTGATGTGGAGCAGAGACTCCTGAGGAGACCATACCCCTGAGTGGCAAGGTCGCCAGGTGAGCCCCCACCCAACAGGGAGGCATCCGTGGTGAGGGTGAGGGAGTGAGAAAGGGAATGAAAGGAACCCCTGTCTTAAATTGCTCTGGACCTGCCACCAGTGGAGGGCTAGATCAGAGTTTGAGTAACTGGGACCAACTTGGTAAGGGGGTCCTTCCTTGAGACCAATAGGCCCTCAAATGGAACTGAATGTCCTCATCTGAATCTTGCTCCTGCACGACAGCTGTGGAAGCAGCCATGTGCCCGAGGAGTTGCAGAAATGCCTTGCTGGTCGAGACCAAGAGGGTAAAGGAGGATGCCAGGGCGATGAGTCTGTCCACCCTTTCCGAGGGAAGAAAAGCCCTGGCTAACCTTTGTTCAATCTCTGCCTATGAGTTAGGACCTGAACTGGTTCCAGAACTGACTTTGGGTAAGTTTAGCAGGAATCCCAGGAAGTGAGAAGTTGCTGGGTGACTTGCAAGTGGGATTACCTGACCTGGAGACTGAACCACAATGAGCCAGTCATCCAGGTAGGGAAACACAGCAACCCTTGCTCTCTTAAGTGAGCCACTACTACAGCGAGACATTTTGTGAATACCCTTGGCAGAGGTAAGGCTAAGGGCATTGCCCTGAACTGGTAGTGGCCTGAGGGCAGTTCAACCTGAGGTACTTTCGTGAGAAGGCCTGATCAGAACATGAAAATAGGCTATCCTTGAGGTCCAGGGAAGCTAGCCAGTCCCCTGGTCTTAGGGAAGGCAATATCATTGCCAGAGTCAACATTTTGAACTTTGGTTTCAACAGATGCTTGTTCAAGTATCTTAAATCTAGAATGGGCCGCCATTCTCCTGTCTTTTGGGGTAAGAAAGTATCTTGAAAAGCCCCTTGCCCTGATGGCAAGGAGGAACCCTTCCACTGCTTTGCAGTCCAGCAGAGCAGAAACCTCTGCTTCTAAAGCAAGGGCTTCTGAAGGATTTGCAGGTGGAAAATGCCTGGCTCTCATCTTTGAAAGTGTTTGAAGCTGAGAACAGACCCTGGCCTATTACCTCCAGAACCCATCTGTCCGTAGTTAGGGACAGCCAGTTCCGCTGAAATAGGCCAACCTGCCCCCACTGGTACAGGAGAATCGGCCCTGGACACCCCATCAGGGTGCCTGCTTAGCAGCAGCCTTAGGCTGAGGGAGGGGACGGCTCACTTGTGCCACGCCTACCCCTGCCTCTGAAGAAACCCTCTGCGAGACAGCAGAGGAGGCTTGAAATTGGTAAAAGGCCTGAAAAGGGCCTGCCCCTACCTCTGGGAGCATGCCTTGTGGCATGGCATGCTACTCCTTAGCCTGGGCACTTTTGTAGGTAGTTCTGTATTCATCCATCTTTTCATATAGTTTTCTGTTTGCTCCCGAAAAAGAGAATTTCCCACTACAGGAAAATCCATAGCCTTTGACTGGGTATCTTGGGACAGATTAGTGCATCTGAGCCATGCCAACCTACGGGAAGCTACAGAAGTGGCCATGACCCTAGAAGAAACATCATTAACATCAACAGCAGTATGAAATTGAACTTTAGAGGCTTCAATGCCATCAGCAGCCACCTGTTCCAACTCACTAGCCAGCTGGCCATGGGCCTGCTTGGCTAACTGCAATACTGTGTCCCACCTAGATTTCTGATATCTAGCTACATAAGCCATATAATTTGCCTGCCTGAGTCCCAAAGAAGCTGCCATATACTGTTTCTTCGCCATGGCATCAATCTTCCTGGAATCCTTATCAGGAGGATGTGAGGCCAGAGGAATATTAGCCTTGTCACAGGCTGCAGCTTGTACCACACCTACATGACTACACTGCTCAGAAAGGAAGTCTGTATCCAGCCTGACAAAGTATACCTTCTGTCCATTTTTTATCTACAGGAGGGACAGAATGAGGATTTTTAAAATCTTTGTTGTTTGCTTCCTAAATGACTTATGCAAAGGAACAGACAACCTCCTAGACTCTGGAATATCCATCATTTCCACATAATCAGGCTCCTCTTGTTCATCCACAGCCTCCTCTAAAGGAAGCTGGAGGGTTTCTGCAACCTTTTGTAAAAATAAAGAAAGAAGGGACTCAGACAGAATAGGAGGAGATTCTAAAGGTCTGTCTGGAGAAATGTCCGGTTCAATGGGCACGTCCAGACCCCCCCAGCCACACATATATTGATCAAATTCCTCCTCCCCCTCCTGTGGTTCATAAAAATCCTCAACTTCAAAATCCTGAACCACTGGGACAGAACAAACCAACCTTTTACCAGCTGTTGGTGGTTCTACAGATCCCTGAGACAGTGACTGGACAATCTGAATGGCTTTAGCTATCTCTGCAGCAGTTGGAGACACAATTTTGGACTCCAGACCTACTGATTTCCTTGTCTTTTACTTGGGACTGGTTCCTCTGAACCAGCCTTCCTTTACCTGAGGAAGTCTCGCCCTGGTCAGAGGGACTCCCTCTGGTCCAGTGGGTACTGGACCAGGCTGGCCATCCGGGTCAGCGGACTTTTACCTCGCTCCCTGAGCCGCCCATCTCTTCTCCAGAGTGGCTGCAGGGAAATTTTTACACACCTGGCAGTCTGACAGGAGGTGGTCAGCCCCAGACAATAAACACAAGTGGTGTGTGGGTCAGCCTTGGCAAAGGCGCCCCACAGACATCACAGTGTTGAAACCCAGTGGGCCCGGTTTTCTTTTGGGTTTCTCAGACATAATGCCAGCCTAACCAAAACTTGCCCTTTTGATGGCAGTGCTAGGCAAGACACCCTTTATCGGTTCCTAACCGTGTCACGGGTATTTGAAAACCGTTATAATTCCATTTTTTTAGAACCGATAAGAACCGGGAACTGCACTCTAAAACCCACTGTACACTTTTAAATGCAGAAAATAACCGATCGGTTCAAACCGAACCGATAATTAATTTTCCACACAGACTTAAATTTTAGTACTTACGGTTACCAGATAGAGCTTTAAAACCAAATGCGGTAAAATAATAACTTTTGCCGTTCAAATGAACGAAAAATACTCGCTTGAACCGAGAATGAACCGAGCTGAAGGAGCTGATCTCGGGCGACTGTTCAGTGAAGCGGAGTAAAGAATCTGACAGTTTTCATTTCGAACTGCCAGATAGAGCTTTGGGCACAGCGCCCTCGCGCTGTAGAACTCCAGATCTTCTGGAGTTAACTCCTTCCTCTCCGGGGCAGTTCAGCTGCAGTGGCTGACTGCTATTGTTATAATATAGCAAAACTTCATGGTGTTTGAATCAATATTTCTCAGTCATACCTCTATACATGCTTGACTATATTTCCCCCAATCAACTAATGCAAAGGCTGTTCGAAACTACTAAAACCAGGAAGACTCTTCTTCTTTAATATACTTCATAACAGATGGACTTGATACTGGAGTGCGGCCCCTCCCAGAACCCCTCTCCATGTGGAAACATTTCCTATAGAGAACTACAGACATTTTATACTGTGATAACATATTATACTACCCCCCCTTACTATCTGAATAATTTACAATGTTCTACTATATTTAACAATTAAGAACATTTAAGTTCAACCTTATAGCAATTCATAATGTCTACCCTAACTCATTTAAAAATATATTACTGCTGGGGAGAGAAGAAAACATTACTCACCTTAGTAATGTTGTTTATTCTAATGGAGTCTTGCTGTATTCTGACAAATTGCAGTGAGGTCCAACCTTCGAACTGCCCCGGAGATGAAAGAGTTAACTTTCCATGCCAGGCATGGAACGCTGAGCTCGAGCTCGGTTGAGACTGTCTGTTGCTGTTTGAACTCAAACTGTCAGATCTTTACGAGCTAAACTCACTGAGTGTCCTGTGTGGAAGCTGTAAACCTACACTAGCCAACTAGCTACTAAATATAATAAACAGATTTTTTGGTCCCAAAACAAAGACTCAAGTCAGGAAACCCAAAAAATGAAATAAACACAACACCCACTCACCCTAAGAAAAAGGGGTGATACTTACTTCTAAGGGGCTAGCAGGGTATTGTTTTGGGAGCTGTTGGAAGTTTGAAAACTGGTTTGGTAGCTGTAAGTGGGCTCATTTGTCGGATGTTTCACTGTGTAACAGGCTGCGCTGGTGGAGGCCTATTTCTTCTGATTTAAAACCTATTTGGTGGGATTTGCTTGGGCCTGGGTATTTGAATTGGAGACCTATATCTGTTAATTTGGAAGTTCAGAGAAAACAGAGTTCCATAATCTCAATCATTGACTATGGCCTTATTATTTATGGCTCAGCTACCTCCACTGCTCTAAGGCGTATCTCAATCACTCTAAATAAGGCCTGCCGGCTCCTGACGGGGGCCCAAAGACTGACTCACACATGTGAACTGTACTATGAATCAGGCTGGTTGAACCTATCAAAGCATCTTCTTTATCTCACCTGCACAATGGCAAAAAAAATCTATCTTGGGACTGACTGCATTATGTATCCAAAACCTACTCCGACCGAATCCTGGCTCACGACCCTCCACCAGATCTGAACGCCAACCTTTCCTGGTTCCCAGATGCCGGACTGCACAGGGACAAAGATCTTTCACATACAGGGCCCCGACAAGGTTCAATGCGCTTAGTCCACCTACTCTATCCTCAACCTCGCCCGAAGCTTTCAAATCCATGCTCTATGCCCACCTCACCACCACTAGCAACTGTGATTGCGCTAGATAAAGACTACTACTCCTTGTGCCCATCCTCACATCTGAGGCCTCTTCCTCCCTGACTAATGAACCCTCTGGTACCTCTACTACTTTCTGTCTCCCACCCAAACTCACTCCCCCCCACCCCTTTTTTTCTGTCCCCTCTCACTTACTCTCCCGCTCACCACCTTTCCCTCCTCTCTTGTCTCCTTTTGGCTCCTAATGATCACCCTCTCCCTGGAAGATTCTTTAACCTCTAAATTGTCTACTCGCTTGAACCTGTTATAGCTTGTTTTTCTATGAACCTTAAAAACGTTACTGCCTTAAACTGTTAATAGCAAATTTATTATGTAACTTTCCTGTCTGGTTTACCTGTAATGTGTATCGTGCTTTGTTAAATCTTCTTTGTGAAGTGGAACCTTTGTAAAAGAGCCCTGGCTCAAAGGTATTAATTCCTAGACTAATAAACTAAAAACTAAAAAACTAAATTTCAAGCCTATTTTGATGTGTTGTTAGTGAAGCTGATTAAATTGTAGACCTATTTCCTTTGGTAGCAAACATATTTTGGGGGCTTTGAGTTGAATTTTGATTCATTGTTGCTGACTTCAGTAGCTGCAAAGATTACTGCATAGTGGGGGAAGGGTGTTAATGGTCTGGCCAGGTCTCACTCAGCTAATTGACTGGAGGCAGAGCTGAATCAGGTTTGTGGTGTTGGCTGCTTTGTCTTCTCAGAAGGAACTGGAAGGGGACAGGATCAGTTGTGTTCCAGGACAGTAGCTGCTTCTTGTTGTTTTCACAGGGTTCTTGTGGATTTTACTTGGTAGAAGGTTATTTCTTTTCTTTCTTACTTCTAAGGGGCTAGCAGGGTATTGTTTTGGGGGCTGTTGGAAGTTTGAAAACTGGTTTGGTGGCTGTAAGTGGGCTCATTTGTTGGATGTTTCACTGTGTAACAAGCTGCGCTGGTGGAGGCCTATTTCTTCTGATTTAAAACCTATTTGGTGGGATTTGCTTGGGCCTGGGTATTTGAATTGGAGACCTATATCTGTTAATTTCAAGCCTATTTTGATGTGTTGTTAGTGAAGCTGATTAAATTGGAGACCTGTTTCCTTTGGCAGCAAACATATTTTGGGGGCTTTGAATTGAATTTTGATTCATTGTTGCTGACTTCAGTAGCTGCAAAGATTACTGCATAGTGGGGGGAGGGTGTTAATGGTCTGGCCAGGTCTCACTCAGCTAATTGACTGGAGGCAGAGCTGAATCAGGTTTGTGGTGTTGGCTGCTTTGTCTTCTCAGAAGGAACTGGAAGGGGACAGGATCAGTTGTGTTCCAGGACAGTAGCTGCTTCTTGTTGTTTTCACGGGTTCTTGTGGATTTTACGTGGCAGAAGGTTATTTCTTTTCATTCTTACTTCTAAGGGGCTAGCAGGGTATTGTTTTGGGGGCTGTTGGAAGTTTGAAAACTGGTTTGGCGGCTGTAAGTGGGCTCATTTGTCGGATGTTTCACTGTGTAACAGGCTGCGCTGGTGGAGGCCTATTTCTTCTGATTTGAAACCTATTTGGTGGGATTTGCTTGGGCCTGGTTCTTTGGCTGCTGGGCTTGGAGGGGAGACACAGGGCTGATACACTCTCTCTCTCGAGTTGGGTTTCTGCCCAAAACCCACCCTCCCCCAACCCTCCCTCCCCAGAGTTCTGCTAATTTATAGGGGAACACCTGCCCTGCAATTGGAGGAAAAGCTGCATGCAGCTCATGTGGTTCTAGCCACTGGGGCTTGGATTTAAAGGCTGGGAGAGAGGAGCTTAGGGAGTTGTTCATTTCCCTTATAAGTTTACTGTGTTGCACTGCACCTAGTAATAGGGTTACCGGTGTACTGTGGGACTGTATCTAAGATTAGTGGGTGACCTGATTAGGCAGTAGGGGTGTATCTTGGACTGGGGGGAACCTGTTAGTCCTGAGGACCACCTTATCTCTGTGAAAGGATATAAAATCAGGCTCCACTGACAAAGCTTGTAATTCACTTATGCGTCTGGCAGAAGTGATGGCTACCAGAAACACAGTCTTCCAAGTCAAATACTTAAGCTCTGCTGAAGACAAGGTCTCAAAGGGAGGTTGCATAAGCCGAGCAATGCAAACATTAAGATCCCAGGCAGGGGCAGGGTCCCTGAATGGAGGGTTGGTGTGAAGCAATCCCTTAAAAAACTTTGAGAATACAGGATGAGCTGAAAGAGAAGAGGGATTACCTGCTGAAATAAAAGCAGACACAGCTGCCAAATGCACCTTTAGGGTAGCTGGTCTCAGCCCCAAACTGTTTAAATGGACCATATAATCCAGGACTGTGGGTAACTCAGCAGATTCTGGGGAAATATGCTTCCCAGAGCACTATATGGAAAATCTCTTCTATTTGGAATTGTAAGTAGCCCTGGTGGAAGGCTTCCTAGAAGCCTTCAATATATCCATTACATCTTGGGATAGGTGTAGATCAGCAAACTCTAACTTTTCAAGAGCCAGGCCTTGAGATTGAGAGATTTGAGGTTCGGGTACCAAACCCTTCCCTGAGCACAGGTAAACAGATTGTGATTCCTGGGAAGATGTACTGCTAAGGACAGTAGGAGTGGATACCAGGGTTGTCTGGCCAAATCTGAAGCAATCAGAATCACTTTGCAGGATTGAGATCTGATTTTGACTAACACTTTGAACAGGAGAGGGAAGGGGGGAAAAGCATAGAGAAACTTCCCATCCCAATTGAGAAGTAAGGCATCCAGAGGGACTGAGCCCAACACTGGGGGCCTGCAGCAAAAAAGGGGAAGTTGGTGATTGTCTGGGGCTGCAAAAAGATCCATCTGCGGGGTGCCCCATCTGGCAAATATTACCTCCAGGACCAGGGGATCCAGTGACCATTCGTGATGGCCATGGGAAATCCTGCTGAGAGCATCTGCCAGGACATTGTCCTTGCCTGGGAGGTGAACTGCCGTAAGGGAGGTGTTCATGGAGTAAGCCAGAGACCACAACTTCATTGCCTCGGTGCACAAGGCCGTAGACCGACTGCCTCCTTGCTTGTTGATATACCACATTGTAGTGGTGTTGTCTGTTCTGACCTGCACAACTTTATTCTGAACAAATTTGGAAAAAGCTTGAAGTGTTAGAAAAACTGCTCTGAGCTCCAACAGGTTGATGTGGAGCAGAGATTCCTGAGGGGACCACAGTCCCTGGGTAGTGAGGTCACCCATGTGAGCACCCCACCCCAAGAGGGATGCATCTGTAGTAAGGATTAAAGAGTGAGACTGAGTGACAAAGGGAACCCCTTGTCTCAGGTTGTTCTGATCCTGCCACCACTGTAGGGCTTGGATCAGGGTTCGAGTTACTGGGATCAACTTGGTTAGAGGGTCCTTTCTTTGAGACCAAAAGGCTCTCAAATGGAACTGAATGTCCCTCATCTGAAATCTGGCTCCTTGCACTACTGCTGTAGAAGCAGCCATGTGTCCCAGGAGCTGCAGAAAATGCCTTGCTGGTCGAGAGACCTGCAGGGTGAATGAGGAGGCCAGAGAGACCAGGGTCCTTGCCCTGTCCAAAGGAAGGAAGGCTCTGGCTTCCTCTGTGTTCAGTTCTGCGCCTATGAAAGTGAGAAGCTGGACAGGCTCTAGAACTGACTTTGGAAGATTGAGAATGAAACCTAGCGAGGTAAGCAGTTGCTGAGTTATCTGAAGATGTAACTTGACTTGGTCTGGAGACTGGCCTACTATGAACCAGTCGTCCAGGTAAGGAAAGATGGCAATTTTTTGCCTTCTTAGGTAGGCAACTGCTACTGCCAGGCATTTTGTGAATACCCTTGGAGCAGAGGTGAGGCCAAAGGGCATTGCTCTGAACTGGTAATGGCCTGAGGGCAGCTCGACCCTGAGGTACTTTCGATGGGAGCTTCTGATAAGAATATGGAAGTAGGCATCCTTGAGGTCCAGGGACGCTAGCCAGTCCCCTGGCCTTAGAGAGGGTAAAATAATTCCCAGAGTCACCATTTTGAATTTTGGTTTTAAAAGGTGCTTGTTTAGGTATCTGAGATCCAGGATGGGCCGCCCTTCTCCTGTCTTTTTTGGGGTAAGGAAGTACCTGGAGTACAAGCCTCTGCCCTGGTGTAGGGGTGGAACCCTTTCCATGGCTCTGAGAGCCAGGAGGCTAGAGACTTCTGCCTCTAGGACAAGTGCCTCTGATGGATTTTCAGGTGGAAAGGATCTGGTTCTCATCTTTGGAAATTTTTTGAAGCTGAGAACCAGTCCCTGGCTTACTACTTCTAGGACCCAGTTGTCTGATGTTAGAGACTTCCAGTTGTGGACAAAGTAAGCCAGCCTGCCCCCTACAGGTAGTGGAGAATCGGCCCTGGCCACCCCATCAGGGTGCCTGCTTGGCAGGGGCTTTAGGCTGAGGGGTGGAAGCAGGTCTGCTTGTATCCCGTCTGCCTCTCCCTCTAAAGAACCCCCTCTGGGCATAAGCTGAAGAGGAGGCCTGGGCTTGGTAAAAAGGCCTATGAAAAGGCCTGCCCCTGCCCCTGGAAGGCTGCCTTTGAGGAGTGGCCTGCCTTTCCTTGGCCTGTGCACTCCTATAGGTGGTCCTATACTCATCCATTTTCTTCATGTAATTCTCTGTCTGCTCCCCAAACAGAGAGAGTTACCCACAACAGGAAAATCCATGGCCTTAGTCTGGGTATCCTGTGACAGGCTAGTACATCTGAGCCAAGCCATTCTCAGTGCCACAGATGTAGCCATGACTCTTGATGACGCATCATTAGAGTCCACTGCAGCATGGAATTGCACCTTAGATGCCTCAATACCATCAGGAGCCACCTGCTCCAGCTCCTTGGCAAGCTGGCCAGGGACCTGTTTTGCTAGAGCCATAACAGTATCCCATCTGGATTTCTGGTATCTAGCAACATAAGCCATATAATTTGCCTGTCTGAGTCCCAAGGATGCTGCCATGTACTGTTTCTTTGCCATGGCATCAATCCTCCTGGAGTCCTTGTCAGGGTGGTGTGAAGCCAAGGGAACATTTGCCTTCTCACAGGCTGCAGCCTGCACTACCCCAACATGGCTGCACTGTTGTGTAAGGAACTCCGTATCAGAGCCTGACAATGTGTGTACCTCTTGTCCATTCTCTTATCCACAGGAGGTATAGTGTGAGGAGTTTTTAGAATTTTTACTGTCCGTTTCCCAAAAGATTTATGCAAAGGAATAGACAGTTTCCTAGACTCTGGGATATCCAACATTTCTACATAGTCAGGCTCCTCTTGATCACCCACAGCTTCCTCCATAGGGAGCTGGAGGGTTTCAGCCACTTTTTTATAAAACATAAAATGAGAAGGGGACTCAGAAAACCTAGGAGGAGACACTCCTGAAGGTCTGTCTGGGGGAGATGTCCGGTTCAATGGGCACATCCAGACTTTTAAATCCACATTCACTCTCCTCATACTCCTCTTCCCCCTCCTCCGGTTCATAAAATTCCTCTAAATCATACTCTTGAACCAGTGGAACCGACCGAACCGTACGCCTACCTGATGGTGCTGGTTTGGTTGGAACCGGGGAAAGCGACTGGTCAATTTTAATCGCTTTGGCTATTTCTTCAGCGGTTGGAGAGGAAGGTTTTGGCTCCACACCAGCTGATTTCCTAGTCCTTTTTGCTGGAACCGAATCCTCCGAGTCGGCTCTCCTTTTGCCCGAGGAAGCCTCGCCCTGGTCAGAGGGCACTCCCTCTGGTTCGGTTTCAACCGAACCGGGCTGGCCATCCGGTCAGCGGACTTTTTGGCCTCCCTTTCCCTAAGCCTACCAACTCTCTTTTCCAGGGTAGCTGCAGGAAAATTTTTGCAAATCTGGCAGTCTGCATTGAGGTGGTCAAACCCCAGACAATAAACACAGGTGGTGTGGGGGTCAGCCTTAGCAAAGACTTCCCCACAGACACTGCAGTGTTGAAACCCAGTGCGCCCGGTTTTTCTTTTGGGTCTCTCAGACATAGTGCCAGTCCTAACCAAACTTGCCTGTTTATGGCAATCCGCCAAGCAAGACTCTCTTATCGGTTCGCAACCATGTCACGGGTCGTGGAAAAAAACGTAATGAAATCCGTTTTTTTTAAAACCGATATGAACCGGTAACCACACTCTAAAGGACAGATTAATATATTTTAAACAACCTGATCGATTCAAACAGAACCGATAAACCGTTTACAAGTTCCACACAGAAAAGTAAATGTAAAATCTATCTAGTACTTACAAATACCACAGACATAGCTTGAACCGACCGGTTACGGTTTAAATTCGGTCAAAAAAACGAGAAAATAATACTTTAACCGACAAAATGAACCGAGCAGAAGGAGAAATCTCCGGCGACTGTCTAGTGAGGCGGAGTAAAGAATCTGACAGTTTGAGTTTGAAGAACAACAGACAGAGTTTTCAACCGAGCTCGAGGTTTGTGCTGCCATGCCAGGCATGGAAAGTTAACTCTTTCACCTCCGGAGCAGTTCGAAGGTTGGGACTCACTGCATATGTCATAATATAGCAAGACTTCATGTTGTTTGAAGGACCAGTTGCGAGCAGTGAGGGGGGAGTTAGCAAGGTACAGAAGGATACTCAGGAGGAGGAGAGGCATAGGACTGGAGGGAAGGGGGTGGCCAGGGTAAATAAGGAGGGGGTGGCATGTGGCACCCAGATATGGGGAGGAACAAGGAGCCGGCTGGGTGGAGGGGCCGGTAGAAAGGATGAGGGACATGGAAGGGGGGGGATGGAGGAAAAGGAGCGGTCAGAGTGCTCCTGTTGGGGAATTCTATGATCAGGGGTATCAAATGGGATAGGGAGGGAGAAGGCTGGCCAGTTAGAACAAAATGCTTCCCTGGACTAATGGTGCACAGGGCTAAGCACGAGGTATATCAGCTGGCAAAGGATTGTGGGGTTCCCTGGACATACTAGTCCCACCTGGGTACAAATGACATTGAGGAAATAGCGAGCTAGAGATACAGGCAAGATTCAGGGAGCTTGCCAGGTCTGTCATGACATAGGATGCACAGTTTCCTCTCAGAAATCCTGCTGGTGCAAGGGCTAGTGGGAGCAAAAGGAAGATTAGGGAGATAAACCAGTGGCTCAGGGAGTGGTGTGAGGCCAGAGGGTATGGGGTTGATGGGGATTGGGGGAGACCTGGAGGATAAAGAGCTGTATGCTAGAGATAGACTCCATCTCAATTTGAGGGAGGGAATTCTAAGTTGAAAATAGAGGGGTTCATTGGTGAAAAGTGGGGTTTAAACTTGTGAAGGGGGAGGGATGGGAGAAAAGGCTGTCAAGGGGGTGCTGATAAAGGAGGGACTCGGTCTCCACCTCCCTGGGGAGCTGGAAGATTGCAGGAAAAGGCTGACTGGTAAAGTGCAGACCAGGGGAAAACAGAATCCCCATGGGAACACGAGCAGGGTAAATGGAAGTATAGGGAAAGGGTTGAAGGTAGTCCTGCTAAATGCCAGGAGCTTGGGAAATAAAATGCCTGAGCTCCAGACAATGCTAACTGAGGAAGCAGTGGATGTGGCAGCGGTCACTGAGACCTGGGCCACTGCAGGACACGACTGGGACCTGAACCTGGAGGGTTACTCTACGTTCAGGAAGGACAGTGGGGAGGGAAGGGGAGGAGGGGTAGCAATGATAGTCAAAAACTGCATTGGCATAGGGGAGAGGAGGCGGAGGAACCATGGAAGCGATGGGTCACCCTGATAACAAGGGGGACAGAGAGTAAAAATAGGAGTGATGTATAGACCCCTGCCCTGGAGGAGAGTCTGGTGGCAGATGTTGGGAGACACTGCAGACTGGGCAGAGGAACAGTGGTGGTGTTGGGGACTTAAACATGCCAGGAACAGACTGGGAGACTATGGACATCTTCTGTGACCAGGGAACAGAGGTTGTTGGATGTCTTTCAAGATGCATTCCTAACTCAGCAGAGGTGGGGAACCGACCAGGGAGGCGCGGGTACTGGATGTGGTCCTGGCAGACAGTGACCAGATTAGGGCCTGGAGGTAGGGACCCGCTGGCGGGAGTGACCATGCCACGGTCTGGTTCTGCCTGGACCTAGGAGGGCTAGAAGGCTGCACAAAGACGGAGGTAACTGACTTCAGGGAATGGATTTAAGGAAATGGGAAGGATCCTTAAGGAGCATTTGATGGATTGGTCCAGACATGGACGCTGACAGTAGGTGGGAAATCATCAGGAGAGGGGTGCAAGATGCTACCAGCACCTGTGCAAGAGTAAGACGAAATGCGTTGGGCCGAAAACCCTACTGGTGGACCAGGAGGTCCAGGAGGTGGTAAGGAAAGAAGGCAGCCTATAGGCAATTCAAGTGCTCAAGGAGTGAAAGGGATCGAGGGGAGTATGCGCTGATGGCTAGAAGGGCCACTAGGGTGGTGAGGGCAGCTAAGGCAAGGAAGGAGCAGAACCTGGCCAGAGAAATTAGGAGAGGGAACAAGGGGTTCTTTAGATACATTGGGGAAAAACGAAGGGTGAAGGGGTAGATTAGCAGGATTAAATCAGGGGAGAGATGGGAACAAGACCCGGGGAGCAGGCTGAGGTACTAAATGAGTACTTCACCTCAGTTTTCACCAAGGAAAATGGGGTGCTGCATCATACATGGGAAGAGACAGAGATACTGAGGGGGGGACCCTTACCGATCAGCGGGTCTAGGGAGAGGGGGAGGCATCACTGGCAGGAGGGGGGAGGGCTACGCAGGGAAAAGAGGTACCAGAAGTGGAAATCACAGCAGAGAGAGTGAGGGAAGCCCTCAGCTCTCTTAAGATTGAGAAAGCACTGGGGTCAGATAAATTACATCCCAGAGTGCTGAAGGAACTTGCAGATGTCCTGGTGAAACGCCTGGCGGAGCTTTTCACCATCTCTCTGAGGATAGGGTGGGTGCCCCAGGACTGGAAGGTGGCGCATATAGTGCCTATCCACAAAGGGGGATCAAGGGAGGTGGCAGGGAACTACAGGCCTGAGAGCCTGACATCGGTGTTGGGCAAGGTGATGGAGGGCATTGTCAAGGAGAGGCTGGGGGGGACCTGGAAAAGTCAGGGTGCCTGGATGATAGACAGCATGGATTCGTCCCGGGGAAATCGTGTCAGACAAACCTTGTGGAGTTCTATTACTGGGTGACGAGTGCCTTGGACCTGGGTAGACCACTGGATGTCCTCTTTCTAGACTTCAGCAAGGCATTTGACTCTGTTCCTCACGTGGGCCTGTTGGATAAGCTGGGAGAAATGGGGGTGGGGAACCAGATGATCAGATGGATAGGCGATTGGCTCCAGGACCGGACCCAGAGGGTCGTAGTTGGCGGGATAGTCTCATCCCCAAGGAGGGCAATTAGTGGGGTCCCACAGGGATCAGTCCTTGGGCCCCTCCTGTTCAACGCCTGCGTCTCTGACATAAGGACAGGAATCAGGAGTGAGATGAGTCTCTTTGCGGATGACTCAAAACTGGGGGCGGTGGTAGATGGGGAGAAGGAGAGGGTGGCACTACAGGGGGGCCTGGAGGATCTGGAAAGATGGTCTAGAAAGTGAAAGCTGAGGTTCAATGCAGGGAAATGCACGGTACTCCACCTGGGGGCCAGAAACCCGGGCCAAGTGTACACCCTTGGGGGGGGGAATGCTACAAGTCTCGATAGCTGAGAGGGACCTGGGGGTGGTGGTGGTGGATGTCAAGATGAACAACTCGGAGACTTGTAGGAGGGCAGCAGCCAAGGCCAACAGGATACTGGGATGCATCGCTAGAGCATCACCTCCAGAAGGAGGAAGTGATACTCCTCTGTATAACTGCTTGGTGAGGCCACACCTTGAGTACTGCGTGCAGTTTTGGAGGCCACACTTAAAGAGGACATTAAACTCCTGGAGAGGGTCCAGAGGAGGGCAACCAAAATGATTTGGGGCTTGAGGGACAGGACCTATGAGGAGGCTCAAGAGCTAAATATGTACACATTGGAAGAGAGAAGGACCAGGGGGACATGATAGAGGTCTTCAGGTACATGAAGAGGGTAAATAGGGGAGGAACAGTCAGGGTGCTCCGAAGGAAGGAGGAGGGGGCCACTAGAGGGCATGGGTGGAAGCTGGAAGGGGTAAGATTCAGGGGAGAAAGGAGGAGGTGCTACATCACTGAGAGGGTGGTGGAGCCATTGAATGCGCTGCCTAGGGGGCTGGTGGAGGCAGAGACAGTGGAGGGGTTCAAGAGGAGGTGGGACAGGTACAGGGGAAGGGTTCTGGAAGCAAAATCCAATGCAGCGAGAATATCCGGAACTGGGAAGGGAGAAGCCTGAGAAGGTGAGGGGGGCAGTAAGGTCAGCACCCAGGGTGGGGGCTGACCAATCGAGCAGACTCGAAAGACCGTTAGGCCTATTCTGCTGGCATTTTAGTATGTTAGTATAATAAAAAGGTGGGGCACCTCCTGAGTGCCAACACTGCTACTGCCCACCCACATCCCAAAAACAAAGGTTCTGAGAGGGAAGGTGGGGGGTGGGGAGGTCAGAATACAGCAAGACTCCATTAGAAGAAACAACATTACTAAGGTAAGTAATTTTTTCTTCAAACAACATGAAGTCTTGCTGTATTCTGACAAACTGCAGACTACCAAGCAGTACCTCCATGGAGGGGGGACAGAACCTACTTAGGAAATAGGCTCTGAAGCACGGTAGCTGCTTGACCTATCTCTAAGACAGGAATGTCCCTGGCAGCAGCCAGGGGAAGCAGCTGTACCTCTGGTAGAGTGAGCCCTCAGGCCTGAGGGTGGAGTCCTACCTAGTTTTTCACAGCAAAATTGAATGCAAGAGACGATCCACCTGGCAATGGATCTTTTAGTTGCAGGTTTTCCCTTACTAACCTCACCATAAGGGAGGAACAGTTGGAGGGAGTCAAACCTGTGACCCTTGGTACGCTCTATCTAGTAGCAAAGGGCTCTTTTCACATCCAAACTGTGCAGCCTCCTCTCACCAGAGGAGGAATGGTCAGTGAAGAACACAGGAAGAGACACAGATTGGTTAAAGTGGAAGTCTGAAACCACCTTAGGTAAAAACTTCCTGTTAGTCCTGAGGACCACCATATCTCTATGGAAAGAGAAAAAAATCAGGCTCCACTGACAGGGCTTGTAACTTGCTTATGTGCCTGGCAGAAGTGATGGCCACCAAGAAAACAGTTTTTCAAGTCAAGTACTTAAGCTCTGCTGAGGACAAGAGCTTAAAAGGGGGTTGCATAAGCTGAGCAATGCAAACATTAAGGTCCCAGGCAGGGGCAGGGGCCCTGAATGGCGGATTGGTATGAAGCAATCCCTTGAAAAACTTGGAGAATACAGGGTGAGCTGAGAGAGAACAGGGCTTACCTGCTGAAAGAAAAGCACAGACAGCTGCCAGATGCACTCTTAGTGTAGCTGGTCTGAGTGCCAAGCTATTCAGATGAACCATATAATCAAGGACTGTGGGCAGGCCAGCAGACTCTGGAGAAATATGCTTCCCAGAGCACCATATGGAGAATCTTTTCCATTTGGAATTATAAGTGGTTCTGTCGGAAGGGTTCCTAGAAGCCTTTAGGATATCCATAATGCCTTGAGAGAGGTGTAAATCAGCAAACTCTAACTCTTCAAGAGCCAGGCCTTGAGATTGAGAGATTTGAGATTCGGGTACCAAACCCTCCCCTGAGCACAGGTTAACAGGTTGTAATTCCTGGGAAGAGACAAGGGAAGGTGGACTGCTAAGGACAACAGGAGAGGGTACCAGGGCTGTCTGGAGCAATCACAATCACCTTGCAGGGTTGAGACCTGATTTTGACTAGCACCTTGAACAGGAGAGAGAAGGGGGGAAAAGCATAGAGGAACTTCCCTTCCCAATTGAGAACCAGGGCATCCGGGGGACTGAACCCAACACTGGGGGCCTGCAGCAAAAGAGGGGAAGTTGGTGATTGTCTGGGGCTGCAAAAAGATCTATCTGTGGGGTGCCCCATCTGGAGAAGATCACCTCCAAAACCAGGGGATCCAGTGACCATTCGTGATGGCCCTGAGATATCCTGCTGAGGGCATCTGCCAGGACATTGTCCTTGCCTGGGAGGTGTACTGCTGTCAGAGAGGTGTTCAGGGAATAGGCCAGAGACCACAACTTCATTGCTTCTGTGCACAAGGCCGTAGACCGAGTGCCCCCTTACTTGTTGGTATACCACATTGTGGTGGTATTGTCTGTCCTGATCTGAACTACTTTGTTCTGAACAGACTTGGAAAATGCTTGACATGCTAGAAACACTGCTCTGAGTTCTAACAGATTGATGTGAAGCAGAGATTCCTGAGGAGACCACAACCCCTGGGTGGTCAGGTCTCCCAAGTGGGCCCCCCACCCCAAGAGGGAGGCATCTGTAGTAAGGATTAAAGAGTGAGACTGAGTGACAAAAGGAACTCCCTGTCTTAGACTGTCCTGATCCTGCCACCACTGCAAAGACTGGATCAGGGTTCGAGTCACTGGGATCAGTTTGGTCAGAGGATCCTTTTCCTGAGACCAAAAGGCTCTCAAGTGGAACTGAATGTCCCTCATCTGAAATCTTGCTCCCTGCACCACTGCTGTAGAAGCAGCCATGTGCCCCAGAAGCTGCAGAAAATGCCTTGCTGGTCGAGACACCTGTAGGGTGAATAAAGAGGCCAGTGTGATAAGGGTCCTTGCCCTGTCCAGGGGAAGGAAGGCTCTTGCCTTTTCTGTATCTAGCTCTGCGCCTATGAAGGTGAGGAGCTGTACAGGCTCTAGAACTGACTTTGAAAGATTCAGAAGGAAACCTAGAGAAGTGAGCAGTTGCTGAGTTATCTGCAGGTGTGACTTGACTTGGTCTGGGGACTGGCCTACTACGAGCCAGTCGTCCAGGTACGGGAAGATGGAAATCCTTTTCCTTCTTAGAAAGTAACTACTACTGCCAGGCATTTTGTGAACACCCTTGGAGCAGAGGTTAGGCCGAAGGGCATTGTTCTGAACTGGTAATGGCCTGAGGGCAGCCCGAACGTGAGGTATTTTCGATGGGAGCTTCTGATGAGAATATGGAAGTAGGCATCCTTGAGGTCCAGGGACACTAGCCAGTCCCCTGGCCTTAGAGAGGGTAGAATTAGTCCCAGAGTCACCATTTTGAACTTTGGCTTTAAAAGGTGCTTGTTTAAATATCTGAGATCCAGGATGGGCCGCCATTCTCCTGTCTTTTTGGGGGTGAGGAAGTACCTGGGGTACAATCCTTTCCCTTTGTGTAGGGGTAGAAACCTTTCTACAACTCTGAGAGCCAAGAGGGAAGAGACCTTTGCCTCTAGGGCAAGTGCCTCTGAAGGATTTGCAGGTGGAAAGGATCTGGTTCTCATCTTTGGAAATTTTTTGAAGCTGAGAACCAGTCCCTGGCTTACTATTTCCAGGACCCATTTGTCTGATGTTAAAGACCTCCAGTCCTGGACAAAGTAAGCCAGCCTGCCCCCTATAGGTGGTGGAGAATCGGCCCTGGCAAACCCATCAGGGTGCCTGTTTGGCAGGGGTTTAGGCTGAGGGGTGGAAGCAGGCCTGCTTGTACCCAGTCTGCCTCTCCCTCTAAAGAACCCCCTCTGAGCATAAGCAGAAGAGGAGGCCTGGGCTTGGTAGAAAGGCCTATGAAAAGGCCTGCCCCTGCCCCTGGGATGCTGCCTCTGAGGAGTGGCTTGCCTTTCCTTGGCCTGGGCACTCCTATAGGTGGTCCTGTATTCATCCATTTTCTCCATGTAGTTCTCTGTTTGCTCCCCAAACAGAGAATTACCCACAACAGGAAAATCCATGGCCTTAGTCTGGGTATCCTGAGACAGGCTAGTACATCTGAGCCAAGCCATCCTGCGAAGGGCCACAGATGTAGCCATGACTCTAGATGAAACATCATCGGAGTCCACTGCAGCATGAAATTGCACCTTGGGTGCCTCAATACCATCCGCAGCTACCTGCTCCAGCTCCTTGGCAAGCTGGCCAGGGACCTGTTTAGCTAAAGCCATTACAATGTCCTATCTAGATTTCTGATATCTAGCTGTACAGGCCATATAATTGGCCTGCCTGAGTCCCAAGGATGCTGCCATGTACTGTTTCTTTGCCATGGCATCAATCCTCCTGGAGTCCCTATCTGTCGGGTGTGAAGCCAAGGGTATATTAGCCTTATCACAGGCTGCAGCCTGCACTACCCCAACATGGCTGCATTGCTGGGTAAGGAACTCCGTATCTGAGCCTGACAGAGTATACCTCTTGTCCATTCTCTTATCCACAGGAAGTATAGAATTAGGAGTTTTTAAAATCTTTATTGTCTGTTTCCCAAAAGACTTGTGAAGGGGACTAGACAGCCTCCTGGATTCTGGGATATCCATCATTTCCACACAGTCAGGCTCCTCCTGGTCATCCACAGCTTCTTCCATAGGAAGCTGAAGGGTTTCAGCCACTTTCTTGTAAAACATGAAATGGGAAGGGGACTCAGAAAGCCTAGGAGGAGACACTCCTGAAGGTCTGTCTGGGGAGATGTCCGGGTCAATGGGCACATCCAGACTTTCATAATCACATTCACTTTCCTCATACTCTCCTTCCTCCTCCCCCGGCTCATAAAATTCCTCCAAATCATAATCCGGAACCGATGGAACTGGCCGAACCGAACACCTTCCTGATGCTGCCGGTTCAGTCGGAACTGGAGATAGCGACTGAACAATTTTTATTGCTTTGGCTATTTCATCAGCGGTTGGAGAAGAAACTTTTGGATCCACACCGACTGATTTATCCCTTCTTGTTCTCTTAACTGGAACCAACTCCTCGGAATCAGTTCTCCTTTTGCCCGAAGAAGTTTCACCCTGGTCAGAGGGCACTCCTTCTGGTTCAGTTTGAACAGAACTGGACTGGCCATCCGGGTCAGCGGCCAGTCCTAAATAAAACTTACCCTTTTTATGGCAATCCGCCAGGCAAGACACTCTTATCGGTTCCTGACTGTGTTACGGGTCGTGGAAAAAACCATAATAACATCCGTTTTTTTAGAACCGATAAGAACTGGTAACCACACTCTGAAAGTAGAAGTAAAGATTTTTAAACAACCTGATCGGTTCAAACCGAACCGATGACACGTTTACAAGTTCCACACAGAATAGAAAACAATATAAACCTATCTAGTACTCACGAATACCACAGACAGAGACTGAACCAATAGGTTGCGGTTTAAATTCGGTTGAAAACCGAGAAAAACGGTACTTTAACCGACAAATTGAACCGAGCAAAGGAGAAATCTCCGGAGCGACTGTTCAGTGAGGCGGAGTAAAGAATCTGATGGTTTGAGTTCAAACAGCAACAGACAGAGTCTCAACCGAGCTCGAGCTCAGCGTTCTATGCCTGGCATGGAAAGTTAACTTTTTCATCTCTGGGGCAGTTCGAAGGTTGCACCTCACTGCAATTTGTCAGAATACAGCAAGACTTCATGTTGTTTGAATAGAGAGTGTGCAGACAAGCATTATGATGCACCTTTTCTTTTTTAAAGTTTTTTTCCCCTTTTACCTCTCTCCACCCATTACTATTATTTTTTTTCTTGTAATGCCCTCCCAAGATCAAACCCTACCCTCCCCTTTCCCAGTTAAGGGTTACTGCAATCCCAAGGGAGGCCTTTACGTGCATGGAAGCACTCATCTCCCTAGGTACCCTTTTAGGAAACCACCCATACTATAGGTTTGCTAACTACAGCCACCTATTCTATGGAAGTCACCAATATACTTTGTTATAAGGTTTTTACCATTTGTTAGCTCCAGATACTACCCAGTTGGGATGACACTGGGCAAGAATCTTCTTTTTGGTATTCACAAAAAGAGACTAACTACAAGACTTATAGGAGAACATAACCCTTGCGAAAAGTAAAGATAATCCTTACCATTTTATTTCAAATTGAGACATCACTAGTTAATGTATTTAGCCTATGGATGGTATGTTGGCTGATCACCTCATGGGGGAGGACAGGATGAGAGGTACTATATTACCAATTTAACACAGACTAACCAATAACTCTGCAATTTTGTCTAGTCTCTCATAATAGCAATGGTCTAACAAATCTGTTGAAGCACTACCGGACATTGACCAATTTAAAAAAGTAAAAACCTGATCTTTTACTACTACAAGAAATCCACTTATCCTCTAGTGAACATCAGAAATTATTGAAATTCAGTTTCTCCCAGGTCACTGATTTGGCATATAAGAGTGGGAGATGGAGGAGGACTGCCATTCTTGCACCCAAAGATTCCTCATTTGAACTAGCACACTCTTACAGTGACCATGAGGGGCGACTAGCTTTAGCTGTGGGACAATTTCAGTCCCAGACATACACTGTAGCTAGCATATACATTCCCTCTGGGAGTGATGCCTCCACTATACAACAATTAATTGATACAATCATCTCCTACAAGAAAGGAGTCCTGATCCTCGGAGGTGACCTTAACTGCACACTCAACCCATCCTTGGATATGTCAGCTTCCACACCACATCCCCTAACCACAGGCCAAAAACACCTAAGACGTCTACGGAGCGAATTGGGCCTCACTGACACTTGGAGACAGGCTCAACCCACAACCAGAAAATTCACATTTTATTCCTATGCACATAAGCATTATTCCAGACTTGATTTGTAATGTGTGCGTACGGAGCATATAGATTTAGTCCAACATACAGACATTCATAACATATATTTATCATATCATGCTCCCATTTCTTTAGATTTGATATTTATTTTTTATTTATTTATTCAAGTCTATTACAAATACCTTTGAGCCAAGGCTCTTTTACAAAGGGTCCATGGCATAGGAAATAGACATACAGTAGTAGGAAAGATTACAACAGTAGTCAAACAATATGGCACTATAGTTATAGGATAGACAAAAGAAAAAATTACTCACCTTAGTAATGTTGTTTCTTCTAATGGAGTCTTGCTATATTCTGACATATGCAGTGAGTCCCACCCTTCAAACTGCCCCAGAGATGAAAGAGTTAACTTTCCATGCCAGGCATGGAACGCTGAGCTCGAGCTCGCGGTTGAGACTCTGTCTGTTGTTCTTCAAACTCAAGCCGTCAGATCTTTATGAGCTAAACTCATTAAGGTCCTGTGTGGAAGCTGTAAACCTACACTAGCCAACTGGCTACTAAACATAAAGACACATTTTTTGGTCCCAACACAAAGACTCAAGTCAGGAGACCCAAAAATGAAAACACAACACCCACTCACCCCAAAAAAGAAGGGGTGAAACAATAAGGGTGGGTACCTACTAAGTGCCAACACTGCACTGCCCACCCACATCCCAAAAACAGAGGTTCTGAGAGGGGCAGGCAGGGGGGAGGTCAGAATATAGCAAGACTCCATTAGAAGAAACAATATTACTAAGGTGAGTAATTTTTTCTTCAAACAACATGAAGTCTTGCTATATTCTGACATATGCAGACTACAAAGCAGTACCTCCATGGAGGAGGGACAGAACCTACTTAGGAAATAGGCTCTGAAGCACAGCTGTGCCAAACCGAGCATCACTCCTAGCCTGGATGTCCAGGGAGTAATGCTTGGTAAAAGTGTGAACTGTCTTCCAGGAAGCTGCTTGACGTATCTCTAGAATAGTGATGTCCCTGGCAGCAGCCAGGGAAGCAGCTGTACCTCTGGTAGAGTGAGCCCTCAGGCCTGAGGGAGGAACCTTACCCAGCTTTTCATAGCAAAATTGGATACAGGAGACAATCCACCTGGCAATGGATCTTTTAGTGGCAGGTTTCCCTTTACCAACCTCACCATAAGTGAGGAACAGTTGGAGGGAGTCAAACCTGTGACTCTTGGTACGCTCTATGTAGTAACTAAGTGCTCTTTTGACATTTAAACTGTGCAGTCTCCTCTCACCAGAGGAGGAATGGTCAGTGAAGTACACAGGAAGAGACACAGATTGATTAAGGTGGAAATCTGAAACCACCTTAGGCAAGAACTTCCTGTTAGTCCTGAGGACCACCTTATCTCTATGAAAGGAGATAAAATCAGGCTTCACTGACAAAGCTTGTAATTCACTTATGCGTCTGGCAGAAGTGATGGCTACCAGAAACAAAGTCTTCCAAGTCAAGTACTTAAGCTCTGCTGAAGATAAAGGCTCAAAAGGGGGTTGCATAAGCTGAGCAATGCAAACATTGAGGTCCCAGGCAGAGGCAGCGTCTCTGAATGGAGGGTTGATGTGAAGCAATCCCTTGAAAAACTTGGAGAAAACAGGGTGAGCTGAGAGAGAACAGGGCTTACCTGCTGAAATAAAAGCAGACACAGCTGCCAGATGCACTTTCAGTGTAGCTGGTCTCAGCCCCAAGCTATTTAAGTGAACCATATAATCAAGGACTTTGGGCAGATCAGCAGATTCTGGGGAAATGTGCTTCCCAGAGCACCATATAGAAAATCTTTTCCATTTAGAATTATAAGTAGCCCTGGTGGAAGATTTTCTAGAAGCCTTCAGGATATCCATTACACCCTGGGAGAGATGCAAGTCAGCAAATTCTAACTCTTCAAGAACCAGGCCTTGAGATTGAGAGATTTGAGGTTCAGGTACCAAACCCTCCCCTGAGCACAGGTTAACAGGTTGTAATTCATGGGAAGACACAAGGGAAGATGGACTGCTAAGGACAGAAGGAGTGGATACCAGGGCTGTCTGGCCCAGTCTGGAGCAATCAGGACCATCTTGCAGGGTTGAGATCTGATTTTGATTAGCACTTTGAACAGAGAGGGAAGGGGGGAAAAGCATAGAGAAACTTCCCTTCCCAACTGAGAACTAAGGCATCCAGGGGGGACTGAGCCCAACACTGCAACAAAAAAGGGGAAGTTGGTGATTGGGGCTGCAAAAAGATCTATCTGCGGGGTGCCCCATCTGGAAAAAATCACTTCCAAGACCAGGGGATCCAGTGACCATTCATGATGGCCCTGGGAAATCCTGCTGAGAGCATCTGCCAGGACATTGTCCTTTCCTGGTAGGTGAACTGCCCGTGAGGAGGTGTTCAGGGAGTAAGCCAGAGACCACAACTTCATTGCTTCAGTGCACAAGGCCATAGACCAGTGACTCCTTGCTTGTTGATGTACCACATTGTGGTGGTGTTGTCTGTTCTGACCTGTACAACTTTGTTCTGAACAGATTTGGAAAAACTTGAAGTGCTAGAAATACTGCTCCGAGTTCCAACAGATTGAATGGGCAGAGATTCCTGAGGGACCACAACCCCTGGGTGGTGAGGTCACCCATGTAGCCCACCCAAGAGGAGGCATCTGTAGTAAGGATTAAAGAGTGAGACTGGGTGACCAAGGGAACCCCTTGTCTCAAATTGTTCTGATCCTGCCACCACTGTAGGGCCTGTATCAGGGTTCGAGTTACTGGGATCAGTTTGGTCAGAGGGTCCTTCCTTTGAGACCAAAAGGCTCTCAAATGGAACTGAATGTCCCTCATCTGAAATCTTGCTCCCTGCACTACTGCTATAGAAGCAGCCATGTGCCCCAGGAGCTGTAGAAAATGCCTTGCTGGTCGAGACACCTGTAGGGTGAAAGAGGAGGCCAGAGTGATAAGGGTCCTTGCCCTGTCCAGGGGAAGGAAGGCTCTGGCCCTTTCTGTATCTAGCTCTGCACCTATGAAGGTGAGGAGCTGAACAGGCTCTAGAACTGACTTTGAAAGATTCAGAAGGAAACCTAGAGAGGTGAGCAGTTGCTGAGTTATCTGTAGGTGTAACTTGACCTGGTCTGGGGGCTGGCCTACTGTGAGCCAGTCGTCTAGGTATGGGAAGATGGCAATCCTTTGCCTTCTTAGAGAAGCAACTACTACTGCCAGGCATTTTGTGAACACCCTTGGAGCAGAGGTGAGGCCAAAGGGCATTGTTCTGAACTGGTAATGGCCTGAGGGCAGCTCGAACCTGAGGTACTTTCGATGGGAGCTTCTGATGAGAATATGGAAGTAGGCATCCTTGAGGTCCAGGGACACTAGCCAGTCCCTGGCCTTAGAGAGGTAGAATAATTCCCAGAGTCACCATTTTGCATTTTGGTTTTAAAAGGTGCTTGTCTAAGTATCTGAGATCCAGGATGGGCCGCCATTCTCCTGTCTTTTTTGGGGTAAGGGAGTACCTGGAATACAATCCTTTGCCCTGGTGTAGGGGTGGAACCCTTTCCACAGCTTTGAGAGCTAGGAGGGAAGAGACCTCTGCCTCTAAGGCAAGTGCCTCTGATGGATTTGCAGGTGGAAAGGATCTGGTTCTCATCTTTCGAAACTTTTTGAAGCTGAGAACCAGTCCCTGTCTTACTACTTCCAGGACCCATTTGTCTGATGTCAGAGACTCCCAGTCCTGGACAAAGTAAGCCAGCCTGCCCCCTACAGGTAGCTGAGAATCGGCCCTGGCAACCCCATCAGGGTGCCTGCTGACAGGGGCTTTGGGCTGAGGGTGGAAGCAGGCCTGCTTGTACCCGTCTGCCTCTCCCTCAAAGAACCCCCTCTGGGCATAAGCAGAAGAGGAGGCCTGGGCTTGGTAAAAAGGCCTATGAAAAGGCCTGCCCCTGCCCCTGGGAAGCTGCCTTTGAGGAGTGGCCTGCCTTTCCTTGGCCTGTGCACTCCTATAGGTGATCCTATACTCATCCATTTTCTTCATGTAATTCTCTGTTTGCTCCCCAAACAGGGAATTACCCACAACAGGAAAATCCACGGCCTTAGTCTGGGTATCCCGTGACAGGCTAGTACATCTGAGCCAAGCCATTCTTCGAAGTGCCACAGATGTAGCCATGACTCTTGATGACACATCATTTGAGTCCACTGCAGCATGAAATTGCACCTTGGATGCCTCAATACCATCAGCAGCCACCTGCTCCAGCTCCTTGGCAAGCTGGCCAGGGACCTGTTTTGCTAGAGCCATGACAGTGTCCCATCTGGATTTCTGATATCTAGCAACATAAGCCATATAATTTGCCTGTCTGAGTCCCAAGGATGCTGCCATGTACTGTTTCTTTGCCATGGCATCAATCCTCCTGGAGTCCTTGTCTGGGGGGTGTGAAGCCAAGGGACTATTTGCCTTGTCACAGGCTGCAGCCTGCACTACCCCAACATGGCTGCATTGTTGTGTAAGGAACTCCGTATCAGAGCCTGACAATGTGTACCTCTTGTCCATTCTCTTATCCACAGGAGGTATAGTGTGAGGAGTTTTTAGAATTTTAAATGTCTGTTTCCCAAAAGATTTATGCAAGGGAACAGACAGTCTCCTAGACTCTGGGATATCCATCATTTCCACATAGTCAGGCCTCTTGATCATCCACAGCTTCCTCCATAGGGAGCTGGAGGGTTTCAGCCACTTTTTTATAAAACATAAAATGAGAAGGGGACTCAGAAAGCCTAGGAGGAGACACTCCTGAAGGTATGTCTGGGGAGATGTCCAGGTCAATGGGCACATCCAGACTTTCAAATCCACATTCACTCTCCTCATACTCCTCTTCCCCCTCCTCCAGTTCATAATATTCCTCTAAATCATACTCTTGAACCAGTGGAACCGGCAGAACCGAGCGCCTACCTGATAGTGCCGGTTCGGTCGGAACCAGGGAAAGCGACTGGACAATTTTGATCGCTTTGGCTATTTCTTCAGCGGTTGGAGAGGAAAGTTTTGGCTCCACACCAGCTGATTTCCTAGTCCTTTTTGCTGGAACCGACTCCTCAGAGTCGGATCTCCTTTTGCCCGAAGAAGTCTCGTCCTGGTCAGAGGGCACTCCTTCTGGTTCGGTTTGAACTGAACCGGGCTGGCCATCCGGTTCAGCGGACTTTTTGGCCTCCCTTTCCCTGAGCCTACCAACTCTCTTCTCCAGGGTAGCTGCAGGAACATTTTTACAAATCTGGCAGTCTGCATTTAGGTGGTCAAACCCCAGACAGTAAACATAGGTGGTGTGGGGATCAGCCTTGGCAAAGACTTCCCCACACACACTACAGTGTTGAAACCAAGTGGGCCCGTTTTTTCTTTGGGTTTCTCAGACATAGTGCCAGTCATATCCAAACTTACCAGTTTATGGCAATCCGCCTGGTAAGATCCTCTTATCGGTTCCCAATCATGTCACGGGTCGTGGAAAAAACCGTAATAAAATCCTTTTTTTTTTTTTTTTTTTTTAGAACCGATAAGAACCGGTAACCACACTCTAAATCACAGATTAAGATTTTTTTAAAAACTTGATCGGTTCAAACCGAACCAATAAACCGTTAACCAGTGTCAGCGTGGCTCAGTTGGTAGCACATCCACCTCTGGACCAGAAGGTTGTGGGTTCTCGTCCCATGCTGGGATTGGACTTGCACCTAAAAATCGCTGGCATCTGAGTGCAGTATTGGGGGGTGCTGTACTGCTGGGGTGTGCCGTCCTTCGGATGAGACGTTAAACCGCGGTCCCTTCTACCCATCCTGGTGTTGTCCTGGTGTTGTCCTGGTGGGTGTCCAGGTGGAAGTAAAAGAACCCAGGGCACTCTTCGCAAAGCATAGGGAACATTCCTGGTGTCCTGGCCAACATTCCCCTTCCCATAAACCGGTTCATGCAATTATCCAGGCTGTGTGTGGGTGATGATGTGCGATATGGCCGCCACCACACATTCAGTCACTTCACTACCAGTCTAGCATTGCTTGTAAAGCGCTTTGGATGTATGAAAAGCGCTATATAAATGCTGATTCTTCTTCTTCTTACAAGTTCCACACAGAATAGTATTAATGTAAAACCTATCTAGTACTCACAAATACCACAGACAGAGACTGAACCGACAAGTTGCGGTTTAAATTCGGTCGAAAACCGAGAAAAACGGTACCTTAACCAACAAAATGAACCGAGCAGGAGAAATCTCCAGAGTGACTGTTCAGTGAGGCGGAGTAAAGAATCTGACGGTTTGAGTTTGAAGAAAAACAGAGAAAGTCTCAACCGAGCTCGAGCTCAGCATGGAAAGTTAACTCTTTCATCTCCGGGGCAGTTCGAAGGTTGGGACTCACTGCATATGTCAGAATATAGCAAGACCTCATGTTGTTTGAATAACATTTTAAGGCATGGTACTAGATGTTCAGACGAGATCAGATAACCTGCAGTGCCTCCCCCGCAGCCTGTAAGCCTGTCCAGTTTAAAGCAGAGTGCTTATAGAAGCCATGCAGTTAGGAAAGCAAATCCTCCACTGTGGAGTACAGTGGTGTCCTCTTTATCACATATTTAGTGACCAACTCAAGTCTGTGTGAACAGCAGTGCACAACTTTTAAAAGTTTTGCCTCCTCCTTCAGTCTTGTGGCTACTCCAGTTTTACTGCCCATCATGACTGATGCCCCATCAAAGCAGCAAACCTCTAATTTATTTTTCCAGTCTTGTATCTAGAGATAATTTTCCATAGTACTTTTTAAAGTTAAAGTTATACTTTCTGCATCTGCCTTGTCTAGAGGTTTAAGTGCCACGCATTTAGTGACAGGGATGCCCTTTTCCAAGATGCGGACATACACTACCTCCTCTTCAGTAATACTTTTGTCTAATGAGCCATGAAACAGAAATCTTGAGACTTCACCAATGATATTAGAGCCTTCATTTTATCTCTGTAAATATATTCTGTGAATACTCCTGCCTGTTTGTCATTACAGTAGGTTTCACTGACTGACACCTCATTCACTCGTAATAAGTTTATCTCATCTTTTAGATCAGTAAACGGTTGTGCTTTTATACCAAGAAAAAAAGTTGTTCTAAAAAGAACCCTCATTTGCTCAAATTCTTTGGACAATCTTTATTAGAGGCTGCTCTGCAGGGGCTATACTGTAGGCAAAAAATGCTTTTCTGGATGCTTCATATAAATCTGATGACTCATGAAATTCGACGTTTGCTTTTCTAAAAGATGAACACCCATCCTTGAAATAATTATTTTTCCCTGATTTATCAAGTAGTTCACACCAGTCACATTTCATGATGTTCAGTTCACTGTCGTATTTAAGCCATTTACTATTCTGTTTCCAAGAGTCTACAAATTTATATGTTTTTTTCTTTTTTAATGGTGGCTCTCCACCATGCGGTGCAGTAGGAGGCTGAGGAGGTTGAGAAGGAGGCACTGAGCTTGAGGTACACTGTTGGTCATGGGCACAGTCAGAAATAGGGCTAGGAGGAATCAGAGAAGAAGGTAGGACTATGCATGCAGGTTCAACTTCAGAAACAAAGGAATTCGATTTTGTTACTGACACATTCACACTGAAAGTACTAGTGCTGGGAATTGCTGCTGCACTACTAGCATCAATCTGAGAGACTTTAGACTGGCCGCTGCCACCACCAGACTGAGACACACATGACTGCATCTGGACATCAGCTACAGGAACTGCAGCATCCACTGTGGCCATTTCACCACTTGTTTTGCTGAACTTGTAGTGCAAAAGAGTATTAATCTCAGATTACTGAACTGAATTTATTTGAATGCCCTCACTTGCCTGCCTGCCTGCTCTGAGAGCTCGATCTATTTAGCAATTTAGGTGATATATTAAAAAAAATACACAGACACTTTTCTGACTCACAGCATAGCAATTTTTATTGACATTTGCTACATAAGAAGGCAAAGACAACAAGCTCACAGCACACTGTTAACGACCATGCCACCCAAGAAAGCTTTACTCAAACCAATTAACTCAGAAAATTAGAGTAAATTCCTTGGAACAAGTCAAGACCAAGTTAGTCTGCAATTTAGGCCAAGGCAAAGCTGTTGAACCAGTTAGGGATTTATTTCTCCCACCAAAACTGATAACTGTACTATCCCTAACCAAAACGAGAGAGAGAGACTGTAAGGTATTTCAGTACATTAAGTCGGAGTGTATAATTTTACTCTCACTAGGAGTATGGTAGCGGGGTGATGGGCCGGGGCCCGTGGGGCAGGCTAGTGACAGTCGTAGTAGGCGTAGCACTACGTAACACTACTAGAACAGCACAGATACAGAATGATATATTGTGCAACTTGAACAATTACATAGGCTACACTGTAGTTAGGCTGTGGGCAGTGGACTCAGTACTTCCTTAGTTCAAAACAAAGAAAGATTTTTTTTCTTAAATTTTATCCGATTTCACAACAGGTAAAAGTATTACTGAAGAGGAGGCTGATAGCCAGTGAAGCTGTAATTCACCTTGAATTACTGCTCTTACTCTCAGTCTGACAAAATAAATGTGAAAAAGCTCACACTGTTATAATACACACTGACTGGACTGGTACTTAATGGTTTTAAGGCTAGCTTCCCCCTCACATATTTAGACACAACTGGTGCTGGACAGACTGGACTGGAGACAACAGTGGTTTGTCAACTGTTGCAGACCTGGTACTGAGACTATGAAGGATTAAGACTACAAACTGCCCTCACAAAAAATGCAAAGAAGTTGTCTACTCTGAAAGACCACCAAGTATTTTTTGTCACACAAAATGAAGTAGGGAATCAAAATGTGGCAATGTCGTGGACCTGGTAAAACCACAGTAGTTGCTCAACAGGCAGACAGTTAATCTATAAATTTGACCCTTACTTTATTTTAGATTGAAAACAAAAATAAACAGCAACTGCCTTTTTATCTGGGCTGCAGCAAATCTCAAACTACCTTTGCTTAAGGTTTATTATAACACACACTGACTGGACTGGTACTTAATGGTTTTAAGGCTAGCTGCTTCCCCCCTCACTTATTTAGACACAGCTGGTGCTGGATGGACTGGAGACAACAGTGCGTTGTCAACTGTTGCAGATCTGGGACTAAGACTGATGGATTAACACTGCTGCAGCTTAATGTGTATTAAATTATCCTTTTTTTTTTTTTTACAAGCTACCTGCCCTCACAAAAAAATGAAAAGCAGTTGTCAACTCTGAAAGACCACCAAGTATTTTTTTTCACACAAAATGAATAAGAAGGGAATCAAAATGTGGCAATGCTGTGGACCCTTTAAAACCACAGTAGTTGCTCAACAGGCAGACAACTCCTACGAACATACGACATTTGCCAGCAGATAAAGGCCTAGAGGTCTATCAAGTCTGCTCAAATGTGCAGCTAGCACCCCTTATTCTGCAGCTGCCCCTCCCTTCCACCCTTCCCCTTCATTAACCCTCCCCCTTGTCCTGTCCCATCCTCGTTTGAAGCAGTCCACTGTTCTACTGCATACCACTTCTGCAGGTAACGCATTCCACCCAGCCACCACCCTCTCTGTAAAAGTGTCTCCTCATCTCCCTCCTGAACCTTCCTCGCCTCCAGTCTCATATCATGGCCCCTGGTGGCCCTCCTTCCTTACTTTGAACAGCCCTCTGTACCTGTCTTGTTTATTCCTTTCATGTATTTAAAGGTTCAATCATGTCACCCCTGTCTCTCTCTCTCTCCAGTGAGTACATGTTCAACTCCTTCAACCTCCTCTCGATGATAAGTCCCCAGCCCTTGATCATCTTTTGTCGCACTGTGCTGCACCCCTCCAGTAACTTAATGTCCTCTTCAGATACGGACGCCAGTACTGCACGCAGTACTCCAGTGGTCTAACTAATGACCTATACAGTGGCAGAATCACCTCCTCCCTCCTCGAGGATATACCCCTTGCAATACAACCTAGCATTTTGTTGGCCTTTGCAGCTGCCTTCCTACACTGTGCCGAGTTGTTCATTGACCCTGTAATGAGCACACCCAAATCCTTCTCCTCCTCTGTCTGGGCTAGCTGCACTCCCCCTAGCTAGTAACTCCTCCTTGGGTTCTTCATCCCAAAATGCAGCACCTTGCACTTTTTGGCATTAAACCCCAATTGCCAGGTATCTGACCAGGTTTCAAGCTTTGCCAGATCATCCTGCAACCCCTGCTATCCCCCTAGGTCATCCACCACCGTGCCAACCTTGGTATCATCAACAAACAGACTGATCTTGCTCTTGATGTCCCATGATATGTCTGCAATGAATATCCCAAACAACACTGGTCCCAACACCGAGCCCTGTGGGACACCGCTCGTCACTGCCCTTGGGTGTGAGAGCTCCCCCCCACCACCACCCTCTGTTGCCTTCCCTGCAGCCAGTATCCTACCCATCTCACCAGCTTTGCACCCACCCCTGTGCCTACTAACTTCCTTACCAGCCTTCCATGTGGCACCGAGTCGAATGCCTTACTGAAGTCCAGATACAGGACATCCATTGCATGGCCCCTGTCCAGTTGCCTAGTTACCCAGTCATAGAACTCGACCAGGTTGGTTTGGCAGGATCTGCCATGTATGAAGCCATACTGTCTGCTGTCCTGTAGTCCTTTGGCCTCTAGGAGGGCTACCAGCCTCTCCTTCAGGATAGTCTCCATTAGCTTACCCACTGACGGATGTGAGGCTCACTGGTCTGTAGTTTCCCGGTTCATCCTTGGGGCCACTCTTGTGGAGGGGCACCACATGAGCCATCCTCCAGTCCTGAGGTACACATCCCGAATGTAGTGAGGCATTAAATAGGTCTGCTAAAGGTCCTGCAAGGACCTCTGCCAGCTCCTTCGTACTCCTGGGGTGGATGCCATCTGGGCCTGGTGCTCGCTCCACCCTCAGTGCCTTCAAACCCTCTCGAACTCTGCCTCCATGATTTCCCATCTGTCACCACTTCCCTGCTTCTGCCATTTCTCCCACCTTGGGTGTCACCCCTCTTCTCTTTAGTAAATACTGAGCAGAAGTACTCATTTAGTGCTTCTGCCTTATCGTCCCTGCTTCCACCAACCCCTCCTTCCTAATCCTTACAGCTCCTTTTCTTCCTGATGTACTTAAGAAGTCCTTCTCCCTTCTTAATGCCTTTGTGCCAGCCTGAGTTCTGTAGATGCTTTGGCTCCCTCACTGCCCTTGTCACCTCCTTCGGATTCTGTCAAGTACTCCTCTCTGTCCTCCCCTCCCTGTTTTCTTGTACTTCCTAAAGGTAGCTCTTTTCCTCCTTACCTTTTCCATGACCTCCTTGCTCAACCAGCTCGGTTTTCTAGCCCCAGCCTTCTTGCTCTGGGCTTTGCAGCAGGTTTTGGTTGCTCCACTATCCCCAGCTTTATGAGCTCCCACCTCTGGTTAGTATCCATATTAGATTGAATTCTGGCCAGGTACCCTTACCACTTCCCCCATCCTCCCAAAGTTGGCCCTCCTGAGTCCAGCACTCTTGTGCCAGATTCCACTCCTTCCTTGCCCATATCCAATGTGGAGCCATACTGAGTGGTGGTCACTCCCTGACAGCGGTTCCTCCACTGTAAGTTCTCTCACAAAGTCCCCATTTGCCAGCACAAGGTCAAGGGTATTCCCAACCTGGTTGGTTCACTGACCATTTGCAGCAGGAAGCTGTCCTGGAAGGCATCCAGCAGCACCTGCTCCTTCTGTTCCTGGTTGTTGGGGTGCTCCAGTCCACTCCTGGCATGTTGGAAGTCCCCACACAATCACCACACTACCCTTCTCGCAGGTCCTCCTGATCTGTCCCACTAGTTCCCTGTCTAACTCCTCCATCTGAGATGGTGGCCTGTACACCACTCCCATTCTAAGAATCCTATTCTTGGAATCCTGGATTTGCACCCAAAGTGACTCCGACTACCCTCCTCCCCTTTCTCCCTTCATACTTCAGTCCTTCCTTCACATATAGTGCCACCCCCTTCCAATCACCCTGTCCCTATGAAATAACCTGTACCCTGGTACAGACAGGTCCCAGTCATTATATTGGGTGGCCCATGTTTCCGTGATGGCTGCAATGTCCACCTTTCCCTCTGCCATGAGAACCTGTAACTCTGCAGTTTTCCTCCCAAGGCTCCTAGCATTAAGGGTAACCACCTTCCACCCTTTTCTCCTTTTCTCCCTTTTCCTGTAAATCTGAACTTTATTTTAGATTGGAAAAAAAATTACACAGCAACTGCCCTTTTATCTGGGCTGCAGCAAATCTCACACTGCCTTTGCTTAAACTTATGGTTTATTATAACACACAATCACTGGACTGCCAGGTACTTAATGGTTTTAAGACTAGCTTCCAATGTGTATTAATTTAAATGCGTTTTTACAGACTGTCCCCACAAAAGAAAAGAAAAGCAGTTGCCTGAAACTAGCACAAGGATTCTTTCCCCAAAAAATAAATGAGTGCGGATCAAGATGGCAAGGTTGTGATAACACCACAAATCGCTCCTCCTCTCTTCACTTAGAGTGTATAAAACTGAAATGCAACTGCTCTTTTTTTAGATTTAGTCCCCTCTTGCAAGCAACTACGACTGAAGAAAATCCCCCCATTGCTTAGGGGAAGTGAAGCCTCAATTTACTTTGCTTGCCAGACAGTTATTTCCAGCTGTACAAACTTTTTTTCCTTAATTACAGCCTTTAGCTGTTAAACACACTCTACCTGCCTAAGATACAGCTAATATTGTTTTTGCACAGAAATGAAAAGATTCAGTTTGGTGAACTGATCGCAATCACGGAGCTTCTCGCCTAGTGACTGATCACACACAAACTCTCCACAAAACTGCGTAGCTGCTGGATTTGATGTGCATGACTATGTTAACCTGGAGTGCTACCCCCCAACTACCTGCACCCTGCTGGGGAACAAACCAACTGCATGCCTCAAGGGGGCTCAATCCCTGTCTTCTACTTCAAAAAAGTGTCAGTGAAGGAGGCTTACAAATACATAAAAAAAATACTTGGCAAGACCAGAATGGGGAGTGATAGAATCGATATGAAACTCGTATCCCTAACACTGGATGTCATCATCGTGCCAGTTACAAAACTATTTAACAAATCGCTGGCTCTTGCACAGTTCTCTGGGATCTGGAAACAGGCTCTTGTGACGCCGGTGCACAAGAACGGTGATATGACATGCACTGCCAATTATAGGCCAATATCCATCCTCTCTCCCTTATCTAAAGCCCTGGAAAAGATTGTGGCCGTCCAACTCACAGATTACCTCAACAAATACAACCTGTTATGTCCCAACCAACATGGCTTCCGGCAGCATCATAGTACCTCCACAGCTTTGTGGACTACACTGACTACTCGCACAAGGCACTAGACGAAGGAAAGCTGGTGGGGTCAGTCTTTATAGACCTCACCAAAGCCTTCAACACTGTCAATCACGCTCTCCTACTGACTCAACTACAGAACCTGGGGGTTGCTACCAATGCTGTCTGTTGGTTCAAGGACTACCTAACACACAGAAGCCAATGTATAAAAATTGGGCACACAGTATCTAGCTCTAATGAGGTATATTTAGGGGTCCCACAAGAGTCAATACTGGGGCCCTTACTTTTCAGCCTCTTCCAAAATAATCTTCCTGAAGCCTGTGACACTAAACTGATACTTTACGCAGATGATGCTGTGCTTCTCACCAGCAGTTCACCAATAGTCACCCTCCACTCCGAGCTGCAGGCATCCTTCTACAAGCTGGAAGACTGGTTATGTAGCCATAAACTTCTATTAAACTACAAAAAAACCAAGGTGATGCTCACAGCCAGCCCCAGCACAAAAAGAAGCTCCCTCCCCTCACCATCTCCAATAAAGTCAGTGAGCCACTGGAACAAGTTCAGACCTTCAAGTACCTGGTGGTCACCACTGATGACTGCCTCACCTTCACCCAACACATCGACACAATGGTAAAGGCAGTGAACATCAAGCTGGGTGTACAATATAGGCATAAAAAGTATCTCACTCCAGAGGCCCTCCGTCTCTCAGTCTCCAGCTCCATCCTTTCTACCATCGACTATGGATTGGTGGTCTACGGCGCAGCAACAGACACTGCACTAAAAAGGATTCACATTGCCCTCAACAAGGCATGTAGGGTCACAATGGCTGCAGATCAAAATACCCACAGCTGCTCCTTATACGAGGAGACCAATTGGCTGCCACTAAAGAACATGATTATATTCCAAACATGTCTCCTAGGAAAATAGGCACTAATGGGTAAAACCGCCCCTAGCATGCTAACGCCAAGTGCTACCAGCTATACCACCAGAGGCAGGATGAAGGGGACCCTATCAACACCTTTCCGTTGACCTGTGCAGGGACAGCGTGCTTTCAGCTTATAGGGCCCCCCAATGGCTCAATGAAATCCCAGTGCACATTCTAAACTCCCAATGCATCTCGCAATTCAAAAATGGCCTAAGGTAACACCCATAATGCCCACTCATCCACATTCTCCTTCCCCTTCCTTTAACCCTCACTCTTCCCTCTTGCCCTATCCCTCTGTCTTCCTCTCCCCCCTGTGCCTTTTCTCCCACTGGATCAACCTTAAAACCAACCTACTACCACTGCCTCCCAACCTCCTAGACAAAGTCACTTCTTTTGGCCGCCCACTCTCCCCTCCCCAGTCTCCCCTCTTCTTGACTCCTCCTTGGACTCTCACACTAGGTGACACACCTCTTTATCTCCTTCACTATATATAAACACTGTCCTTTACCCTAGTTGAATGCTCTTTACACTGTACTATCACCACTGGTACTATGAATGACATTGTAACCTTATTGTATACTAGCTACCTACTATTCGAGTATTATATGTAAACTGTTTGTTATTCCTGTCATTGTCACTGTTTGATGTGGAACCTTTGTAAAAGAGCTCTGAGCTCAAAGGAACGATCCGAATCCCTAAATAAAAAAATTAAAAAAATAAAAATTACTGTACCACGAGGGTGACAGAAAGAGGCACACGTGGTACAGTAAGGTTAACATTGCATGGGATATGTCAGAGTTTAGCCACTATGTTCCACCTTTAGCTCCGTGATCACCCCGCCCTATGCGCATAACACCCATTCCAATTCATAGCTCTTTAAGACTGTGCAGCCCAGCACCCACCTCAGCCCCTTCCTACCAGTCACTGCCACAGTTCAGCTCAGGTTGTGAATGAGCACACGCCTCCTTTGCACTGTAACTCCTCCTGAACCTGTTCTCCGACTGGCGCCGCCACATCCCACCTCCTTTTCTGTGGACACTCCTCGTGCAGATGCTCCTGATGCTCAATCCCAAGTCCTCAGTGGAGTGCGCTTTGCAACGTCAAACTAAAAAAAATGTTTCAGCCTGCCTGTACAGTCAGCTCTGCGCCCCTAGTGGCAGCTCACAGTACTGCAGCCAAACGAATAAATGGGCTACCTGCACTACAGTGCAAGCCAGAGACAAAACTACATGCACCAGCCTGTTCCTACTTGCACTGGGAACAGGCTGGGTATGCTAATTTCGACCCATCACCGCATGGCAGATTATTCAATATCCTGGTCCCAAGCTATAATATTCGCTATAATAAAACCAAATAACCCCTCCCACCAATCGATGTTATTCTTATCGCCCAATCTCGGTACTTGATCAGGACTATAAATTATAAACAAGTATATTAGCCCACCAATTAGATGACATTATGCCCCAAATAATCCACCCTGATCAAACAGGATTTATTAAAACTAGACAGACCTCTGATAATATTAAGAGGACTCTATTTCTTATTGAATATGCCCACCGTACTCACACACCCTTGTTGATACTTAGCCTAGATGCCCAAAAGGCATTCAATAGCATCCTGTGGGAGTTTTTATAACAGACCTTGGAAAAGTTTGACTTTTCTGAGCAACTTATTAAGAACATTAAAGGGGATTTATTCGTCCCCCTCGGCAATGGTTAAAATTAACGGATCTTACTCCTCAAGGTTCCCTCTATCTAGAGGCGCCAGTCAGGGATGCCCATTATCTCCCTATCTTTTTGCTCTCTATGCAGAGCTGATTGCACAGTATCTTAGACAGAACCAGAGAATTCAAGGCTTCATGATCCAAAACCATGAATATAATCTGTTAGGGTAGGAGGTGCTTGTTCTACGCCAACCACTCTATTAAATGGGGTACCTCAAGGGTCTGTGCTTGGCCCTCTTCTTTTTTCGTTATATATACATGATTTACGAATCTATTGTTCATCTAAAACTTATATACTGTACAACTTAATGCAGATACTATTTTGTACACCAGATGTGATGATGTGGACACAGCAATGATTATTTTGCAACAAGACTTTAATAAAATACAAAGGGAACTTGTTAATTTGAGATTGCTTTTGAATGGGCAAAAAACACAGTGGATGTTATTTGGAGAAAAAGATCTTAAAGATTCAACCAATAAAGAACTTCAATCAATATAGAACAAGTAGACTCCTATAAATATTTAGGGGTTATACTAGACAAAAGCTTGACTTTTGAAATGCATATAACAGCTTTATCTATGAGACTAAAGAGACTTCTACGTTTTTTTTTTTTTATAGGAATAGAACTCTCTTTAGTTTTAAGATTAGGAAACTACTGGTTTCTACTTTGTTCTTACCTATACTGGATTATGGTGATTTGTAACATGGCATAAAAAAGGAAAATGAAATGAAGCAGTCAGATAGGTGCAAACACACCATGTGGTACAGTAGAAATCATGGTCTAATACCATAGTAGATCATGGTTTGTATTGTAATACCTTGGCAATCCACTACAGGTAAGAAGCAGTATACAAGTGAAAGCAATATGCAAATAGCTTGCAGTGTGTAGTTGTCCCAAGTTGTATTCACTAAGAATTTTCCTGGCACAGGGTTTTTGACTTTTTCAAGATTGTTCTATGTTGTAACCACAACAGAAGTTCATGAGTTACTAAAGATAGTATATGTGTAGTTTAAATGTACAGTTAATTATGCTGCAGCAATATTTCTGTAGAAGTGAACAGTTACATACTGTTACCATCCCTTCTGATCTACTGCTTACTAAGCAACTGTGGGTGCAATGCATTGTGGATGACTGAATAACATTATCTGGCCTAGCCTTTTCTTGGTGAATACACTGTGGTAAAGATGAGCATGCAGCTTCTAAAACCGAAAGCAAAAATAACAGACAATGAGATAAACAAAGCAAAATTAAAGAGAGAGGATACTTGTGGGTGAAAAGAAAAATAAATTGAGAGAAACAAAAGAAATCAAAGAAACAGACTAACAATAGTAGTCAAAACAAGTATTTGAAAGATGAAAGCAGTAAACGTTATGTTGTTCTATGTCCTGCTGAGTTAGGTAGTTTAGAGGGAAAAAAAGTGAAAATAATATTCTGCAAAATAGTAGTTATTCAATAAAGTATTTTTCAGATTGGCTTAGTTCAGTACATTTGGAGAAAAGGTGCTTGTGCTACTAGGATTGTGTGACAGCCACCTATTGGTCTGCAAAGGAACTGGAGAAAGAAAACTAAAATGTACCATAGCACACTCCCATCATGCAGTGCAGCCCATATCTTCTAATACATGGAGAGGAAAATCAAAGCGCCTAGAATAGAAAGTGAATTGCAAGTTTTTGAAAAGTTGTAAAATATGTTTTGATGTTAGAAAGCTTAAAGCTTGTAATGAAAGTTATTTTAACAAAAGTGAAATAGTAGCCACGATATTTCCCATAGGTGTGTTCCAATTGTTTTCAAGTATATGTACATTATGTTTAATACCTCAATTTACAGTATTCTGAAAGTAAATCAGTGTGATTGTACTCATTCATTCAAACACTATTAGTCATATACTCATTGCCATGTTACAAGAGCATTAAGTCACTCGAAAGGATGGGTCTACAGTGGAATTAATCCATGGTTGGTTGGTTGGGCCCACTCGGCCTTCGGCCTTGTGGTCCAGCCCCTCCAACCATGGATTAATACCACAGTAAACCCATGCTTTCTCGTGGCTTAATCCTTACATAATTTACAAAAATGCAAAAAAATCACTGCCATGTTCTTTGGACGTCCTATTTAATAGTGCACTAAGATTTCTAACAAACCTTCCATTTAGAACTCATTGCTGTGTACTATATCAAAACTCGGGCCTCTTTTCATTGTTTGAGAGGAGAGATTACCATTGGAACTTATTGGTGTATAAGTTTGTACAGCAATCACTGCCTGTTTTTTTGTTAAATATATTACAAACAAGGATACAAAAACAACATTTCTTAAGATTCTCTGCTCGAATAAGTTTTTATATGTCTAGATCCAAGACAAAATTTGGTGATAAAACTATATCAAATTTAGTGCCCAAAACATGGGAACGAGTATCTAAACAGTTAAAAATTACAGTATTGCTACCATTTAAACGTTTTAAGTCTTTTTTAATGACTTTATACAGTAAACACTGTAATTGTTATGCATAAAGCATTTACACTTATGTCTGTATTATAACTTAAATTAGGTTGTATTGAAACTGAAATTGTTCATGTATGTTTGTCCTTTTTGTGATGTTACGTGTTGGATTCAATTGCAAAAGAGATACTTTTATCTCAGTTTGACATCCAATAAAGTTTGAAAGTTTGAAAGTATTTTATGCTGACAATCTTTTGATTTATATAACCAATACTGATATTTCTTTAAAATGTCTAGAAACCAGTTTGAAGAATGAATGTATCCAAAACAGAGATACTGTGCATAGGCGACCGTCCCTCACAGGAATTAAGACACCAGTCTCAATAAAAATGGGACCAGAAATCTCTCTGATACCTGGGAATCCAGATTGCTGCAGATCCTAAAGAGGTATATTTTCTTAATTATAATACATTATTTACACAAATCAGTGAAGAACATAAAACCTGGATACACTTATCCATGTCTATAATACATAGAGTTCAATCAATTCAAATGAACCTCTTGCCTTGGATTCTATATTTACTACAGACCATTCCCCTCCCAATTACATAGAAGGAAGAACATAGGTGAATAGACTGCTAGTTAATTACCTGTGGCAGGGAAGCAGGCCCAGAATATCCCTCATCAGACTACAGGTCCCTACAGAAAGAGGTGGACTAGCACTACTGAGCCTAATAGGCTAAGCAATGGTGGCCTAATTGTCACATATGATAGTGTGGTTGGTCCCACTGGGGAACGAGCCTCAATGGGTAACAACAGAAAGATGGGGTTCACAATTACCATTAGATAGTACTACACTATTTCAACCAACTCAGAGACGGATTACCTCTGAACTTTCATTTTACACTAAACAGTACCTAAAAACCTGGCTAAACTTTTTAAAACAACCCAGCAATCAACAAGGGGCATGAGGATGGGATTTCCTGCTTGGGATCTTTCCTTTCCCCCAGCATAATTAGACTTAAATTTCCACAGAAGGGCCTCAAAAGGGTTACATCATGCCTTTCAATTTTACAACCTGGGAATTTTTAAAACATTTCAACAATTACAAGAGGAATTCTCCTTCCCCCCCAAAAGATTTCTTCCGCTACCTCCAACTCAGACACTACATGGAGACTACCCTGAGTCTAGACATTATTACACTTCAGATCCCTCCTCTCTTTACTCTTCTGGTACATCTCTCAGAAGAATCGATGCCACGTCATGTAGTTTCCCGCCTCTGTAAAGTGGAGATATCTCAAACCCACCCAAACTGGCACACAGTACAGGGAACATGGGAGGCAGATCTGATAACAGAATTCACCTCAAAAGACTGGGTGTGGATCAGGAGACGTCAGCATCGCATAACCAACTCATACACTTGGCAAGAATATGGTTGGAAGGTTGTCTCTAGATTCTTCCAAACACAGCAAATCACGGCCAAATTTACAGTGTCAGGGGACTCTTCCTGCTGGAGACAATGTGGGGCGGAGGTGGCCACACATGCTCACATTTTCTGGCATTGCCTGAAAGTTAGAAACTTCTGGACAGGGATATCACACATCCTAGAAAAGATCTTTCCAGAACTAGAACACTCACCCCGGAAACTGCCCTATTCCTACACTTTCCTACACATTTTCAACAAAAACATGCTATATATTTAGCCTCAACACTCCTGTCTGCGGCTAAAAATGCTATAACTAAAAAATGGCTCCAACCAGACCCACCTTTATTGAAACAGTGGTAGGATATAACACAAGAGGAAATTAAGACAAATTGGTCCGCTTCAAGATAACAGTACCATCATAACATCTGACCTGGGGATAGCATATAATTTCAACAGATATTTTTGTTCAGTCTTTGACAAAGCTAATACACATTTTTCAATAAACAATAATAACAACTCTTCTACACCATTATTTGACCTTGCTGAAATCAAGAATGTCCAATCATCTTTAAAAAGATCTACTACCCCGGGGTCCTGATAATATTCATGTCAGATTTTTATTAGAAACTCTAAATATTATTGCAATACCTCTCCAGTTGTTGTTTAATAAATCATTACTTGAGAATGAAATCTCAGACATCTGGCACAGAGCCACAGTAACACCAATTCATAAAAAAGGGGATTAAATCTAACATTCAGAACTATCGACCAATTAGCTTGACTTCTGTTATAGGAAAGGTGATGGAGCGCCTAATTAAATCAAGAATGGAGAAAACTATGCAACAGCTTGGTATTTCTGATTATGCCCAACATGGCTTTAAGCCTGGGCACTCTTGTACTGTACTACAAACCTTATTTCATTTTACCATAACATAAGTAAGCTTAAGGATAATAACATTCCAACTGATGTACTATTGTTCGATTTTAGTAAGGCTTTTGACAAAGTGTAACATGCCTTGTTAATTAAACTTCTTAGTTTTGGATTTCCCTCATATCTGGTTAATTGGATAATAAAATGGCTTTCTGACCGTACACAACTAGTTAGAATAAATGGTGTTCATTCTACTTCTGGCAGGGTTACAAGTGGAGTTCCCCAGGGCTCTGTACTGGGGTCTACTCTCTTTTAATCTCTTTATTTATGATATGAGTATCATTTCTAATAATTTTCTCTTGAAATGTGTTGATGATATGAAAATAGGAGGCAGAGCTGACACCGAGACAAACATACAACTGCTTGAGCGAGACCTCCTCCATATTGAGCAATGGGCAAGTAAGAACTTAATCGCCTTCAACATTGAAAAATGCAAAGTTTTGCATTTCAGTAGAAATAACTCACTTGATGAATATTACTTGAACAATTTTCAACTCAAATCATCCACCAATGAAAGAGGCCTGGGTATCATGATTAATAACAAATTAATGGCAAGTGATCACTGTAGTAAAGTGTCCAGAACAGCAAATGTTATTTTAAGACAGATTAACAAAACTTTTATTAGTAAATCCGAGAACTGTTCAGTGCCCTTGTACAGAGCTTATATTAGATCTCACTTGGATTATGAATCTCCCTTTTTGGAGTCCATACCTAAAGGTTGATATCAATCGATCACAGCAAGTCCAAAGAAGGCTCATCAAATTAATCCTAGACTAAAAACCAAAAAGTTATGACACCAGACTTAAGGAAACAGGACTTCATCCTCTACATTTAAGAAGACAAAGGGGTGATCTGTTGCTCATGTACAAATTAGTACACACACCCATGTTACTTGAGTCATGTGGATTATCATTTGCCAATAAACGAACAATGGGAAGATTGCATGCTGAGCAACTTAATACTGACTGAGCAAACACAAACAAATATGACAACACCTTTAATATAAGAGCAGCAAAACACTGTAATTCCTTGCCACAGGAGATCATAGACTCAGTCAGCTCTGACTCTTTCAAATCTAGGCTTGATACCTGGCTTATCGCACCTTAATTTTCTGCAATATCCTACTGTCGTGGGGGGGCAATTTCGATGGGCCTTGTGCCTACTTTTGTCCTATACTATCCAGTAAATCCAGTAAAACAACTACCAAACAGAAATAATGACAGCCAAACTACAATATACAGAAGACAAAATCCAGAACAGATGGACAAAATGGTTTTTAAGCATGACAGTTCACCGCCTGGATACAGTACCTTAAGTTGAACAATGGGCCAGAGAAGAGAGAAGACTACTAACTGCCCAGGTGGGCACTTGAGATGTGACCCCCCCCCCGGGTCTCCTCCCTGTTGGAGCGACCAGCTGAACACAAAACAGTAATTATCTTTGCATACCCTTAGTTATAACAAATCACTGTCACAAGTATGCTCAATGTTAATGGCAATGTGAAAATAGATGTAAAACATTGAAGATGCCCCTCCAAAAATAAGAACACAAATTAAGTTTAAAAAAAAAACACTAAGGTGAGCTAGCATGCAAAACACACTGCTCACTGACCTTATAGGATAATGGATGTTCAAAAACAGCTGATAAAAGGTGCAAACTAAATTAAAATATAAATATATATTTACAAAATGTTTTCTATTTCTATCAAAATAAAATAAAAATTATCTTGATATGCATCACTATATAGACTGCTGCATCTGTCCCATGCTCTCAATGCTGCAACATATTGTGGGAAGCAGCATGCTGTCACTTAGGTCAAAACCATTTTCTTCTTCCGTACAGTAGCAAATTTAACCACTCCATATAAAAATAAGCCAGTTATGTTACTATATTTATATCTCACTCATTTTTACAATAATAAATCATTGCTTTAGATTATAAAATGACTTGAATCAAACAAGCAATATGATTAGTCAGAACCCATCACGACAGTAAATTACAGAAATTTAATTTACCCCATGGTTCATATTGCACTTTGTTTTTTTGCTGTTTTTAACTTAGAAAATTGTTTTAAAAGTGCAATAACACACTCCAGGGTGTGCAGTAATGTCATTAATTACTGCACTTTCCAGGTTCACAGATAGGTAAAGGCACTCAGTTACACCTCAGGCCTCACATTCCACCTGGAGTGTGTGGTAATTTAGCATTACTGCACACTCTGTTGCTTAATTTAACCAATCAGGACTGTTTGTTTCTAAACATTCCAGGTACTCACAGCCATATATGGTTTTCTGATGGGTCATTTGACAACATTTGCAGATTCACCGTGTACTGTGACAGGCTGACCCACCACTGTGTACTGCACAATATCCTAGGCCTCCTCCCTGTACTGACAACAGGCTAACAGTAAACGGACACTGGTGTAGCTGTGCCAGTGCGCCACTAGATGTTGTGCTGTACTACATATTGTAACATGGCTAAACTTTCGGATGAGACGTTAAACCGAGGTCCCATCTGCCTGGATTGGTGGTAGTTCAGGTGGAGGTTAAAGATCCCATGGCACTTCTCGAAAAGAGTAAGGGAATTTCCCCGGTGTCCTGGCCAAATTTCCCTCATTCACTAAAAATACCACCAACAGCTTAATCTGGTTCAATTTCAGTTACTTACCATCTGTATCCTCCCCCAGTCGCCCCTGAAAAAGGGACTTCTAGGCCCAGTGGGCTTACCAGGTCAACAAAATTCAACAAACAAACAAAACTAACAAGGACAGAAAGCATGAAATGGATTGGCTGAAATGAGTCAGCTGGTAGTACCTCAACATGGCATTATTGAACCAATAATGCCATGTTGAAACTGAAGTACCACTGTAATCCACACAATAAAAAGAGCAGTGTGTAATAAAGGGCAGGCTACTGGACCACAGAGTACCTGTCTGTCCCACCCACAAAACCAAATACTCGTAAGTATCACACCAGACAGAAATAGACCATAGCAGAATGGCACACTACTACAGAATATGTTACTAAGGTGCCAAATAAAAATGCCGAGGGATCGGATTACCTTCAGAGTCTCAGCAGAGGTGCATTTAGAGAAGTGTGTAAACTTCCAAAGGACACCCCACGTCTAGACATGCAGCAGCCAGAAATATCGACCTCTTTTCACTGTCAGAGACTGACAGTGCATGGAACCGGTAATAATTACTGTGGCACTCAGCATAGCATGGAATTAAACGCATACAGCGATAGGCAATATTCGGCCAGAAGCAAGAGGCACAATAAAATAAAAATGAAAGCACTGAAGAGTGTGACATCGGACAAACAGGCAGGACATTAAGAGAAGGTCAGACACTATGCAAATTAGTCATGTAGCTAAGGGGCGAAACACATAGACGCCAGCACATGGTAGAACTCCCAAGCAGAGTATTATAATAATAGCCATGCACATTTGTAAAATATAGTGAAAATAATATTAACGAAGCCATCGTCTCTCAATATGTCCTTTTTCTTTTTTACATCTGCATGTAAATAATCAGTTTTTGTCATTTCAAAAAGTACAGTAAACACTTGTAAACAAGCAAAACTGTGTCTGTATACGGTTCTTGACATTACTTATATCATCTGCGTTTGTAAGACACTGAACTATAACAAAATCATGTTACAAGTGCATTAAGCCACTCCGAAGGTGGCATCTAATGGGGAATTAATGCATGGTTGGGCCATTGTAGGCATTCAGCCTTCAGCCTCGTGCCACAACTATCCCAACCATGCATTAATTCCCTATTAGATGCCACCTTCGGAGTGGCTTACTGCATAGGTAGATTTAGAAGGGGGGGAGGGGCTAAGGGTGCTGTAGCTCCCCCATCATGGAGTTCCTCTATTAGTAACACACTGTGCTGCATTCTTGATCAGCATGCACTAATGCCTCCATGAAAGCTGCCTGAGCCACACAGGTCTCATCTGTCCTCCGGCAGAGCTGGCCTTAGCTAGGTGCAAACTGTGCCCCTGCACCTTGGGGGCCCATGCTTTTTTCTTGAGGAAAAAAAATAATTTAAAACATTTAAAAATGCCTAAATGTTGTTAGAGATGAAAATGTTTACCAGCAAATGAAAGTGAAAGACAACTGGCTCTGTTACTGTTACAAAAGGTGGGGGCAGCTTTGCTGCAGTAGAAAATATTAGGTTAAGTAAGTGCTAATGGTGTTAATGGCCATACTTTACACCTCCCCGGGTTGACTACTTTCACAAACAAAGGGCTATACTGACAAAAGAACTTGTTTGTAACCTGGATATGTAAGTGAAACAATGAATTATATGACAAAATATGTTTCAAAAGTATGTGAGCACTCAAAATGGCTCAAAAACCTGACCAGCACAGAGCAAAAACAGATATCCTGATAAGGACCCTGAAAACCTGATCACCAGGTAAAAAAACTGACAGGTGGCAACCTTACTGGTGTCCCATGATAATCCTCTCTATTCTCTCTCATTCACACCTCCAGAAAAGTTAAGTTGTTTAACTTGTTTGCAAATCAGAGTATCTGAGGTGTGAGTGCCCAGTGATGATGTCCCTGTCCTTACAGAAATGAATACGGTAGTAGTACCGTACTTACTTAAGTTCTTGCTCCAGGCTCAGTCAGATTCATTTCCAGTGGTGAAGTCAAATAATTTAATGCAGTCAATGGCACTAATTTAAAGATGCTGGTTAAACTAGTAGACCTGGTACTGCTTTAGTAATTCAGGACAGGAGGGTTAGTGAGGTGTAAATGTTGGATGTGAGGGGCCTACAGGAAATGGAGTGGTGGGGCCTGGCAAGGGGCTGCACAGGGACCCAGAATGGTTAAGGCCGGCCCTGTCCTCCAGTGTCCTGGTAGTGCAGTAAACAACCACCCCACCCGCTACATAGTTGACCCCCCCCCCACAAAAAGCCGGTCTCCAGCATGAATTTCATACTAACGTTCATCCTACGCCATGTGGTCCAGTCCCAGCATTGTGGCAGCAGTTGGTCTTGCCTTGGTGAGCCTGAGTATTCATTCGCTACTTTTGCAGGCTTGGTGCAGCTCCTTTGTTCATGCGCCGGGGGGGTGCATGGGGGTACAGCTGCAGCAAAGCGGAGTGGACCTTAACAATAGAGATCGCAACCAGGTCGCCTGGTGCTCACTGCTCTTGATTTGCTGTTGCATCCAGTAGTGGATGTGGCTAGCAAGGGGTGCCTTCTTTAAATGTCTGGGTTGCTGAAACAAGAGTAAGCTTTAATTCATTAACTCAGAAGATTAATGTTGGAGCAAGAGAGGAGCGAGTGTACTACTGAGGAGGAGACAGAGAGAGAGAGAGAGAGAGAGAGTGTGTGGAGCCCACAAGTGAAGAGCAAAGCCCGAGGTTTCAGGCGGCAGCAGTCCAGTAACGCAGGGTTGGTGTGGCCTTGATAAATCAGCACAAGGAGCTGGAGTGAGGTACAGGTCATCTTCTAGTAGCTGAAGCAAACTGTAGCTAAGAGCTCTGCTCATTAGGAGTCATGGGTCAGTGGGTGCTGTCTAGAGAGAGAGTTTGGTGGCCAGGTGACCAGAGACAGTACTCAAGTAGGGGCACACAGACTTCAGCCTGCTGAAAATTGATCAAGTCTTCATTTAATCAGGTATTTCTTGCTTTAAAAACAAAAGACTTTCACAGTCACAATCTATGGTGGGTGGGGGGCAGCTGCTGGGGTGGGACAGGACTTTAGTGTTCCATCAAACTGGGTGTGTAATAAATGTAATACTAGTGTTGCTAACTTCTAGTATGGGGAGCTTAAATTCATGACATTAAAATTGTTTAAGATCACTACTACTTTTGTCCTATATGGCAAATTGATTTTGATGCAGATTTGCAGGAGAGGGAGTTGGAGAGTAGTGCCCTTCCGTAGCATGCTGGGAATGGTACAAAACAAATGCTGGGGCAGGTCTGGTCTCAGCGACAGCATGAACCAGGAAAGTCAGAAACTGGTACATGAGACCTTTGAACTGAGGTAAAAACTTCGGCATGTACTGTATGTCTAATCTGTGTAGTCTTTTCAGTCGCGGTTGTACAGTGTGAATGAGCACAGAGGGAATTAATAGACATGTGAATTTTGAAGGTGTTCTGCTGTATGTTATGGCATGTACAGGAGTTTCTGCATGCTTGGAGAGCAAAATTGGCAACAGAAGTCATAAGACCTTGTTTGGCTCATTGACACAGGCAGTAATAAAACCAGAAAAAAGTGATAGAATCAAATATTTAGTTTATGTAGTTCTATGTGTTGAATTGGGGGGGGTGCAATTTGTAATGTACCCAGGCAAGTGCTGTAGCTAATAAAAAGAAATGCATTTTATGTTTGTTTAAAAACTGTTTTTCTGCTAACTGACTTTTTGGGCCTATCATAAAAATGAGATGCCTCATACCATGGGGTTATCCCAGTAAAGGGCATTTTAAAACAATAACAAATATTTTTTTTATTTAAAATTGTATTTTCTTTGGAATAAATTGTTCTATGGAATAAAGTATGCTTTGCAAAAATAGCAAGCAAACTTGAAATTATATTTTCAGAAACTAGATAGCAAAGTGACTTTTTTCCCATATTTCTATAGTTATTGTATTTTTTTTTTTACTGAGATAAGGTTGGGGGATAGGTTGATATGTACTGCAGGACAAACTGGGATGGCTTGGCTTTATGGTAATGTCATAATGTGCTTGAGTGAGTGACATGTGTGAACTTGTTTACTTGGATTGTCATTTAATTTGTCTGCAATTTGACTTTATCACCAACTCTCTTTCAACTTTTCTCATTTTTATGTGTTTCGGATGTGCTGCTGCCCAGCTGCAATCTTTTGGTGTTTTGTGTTTTTTTTTTTTGGGTGGGAGGGTATTTTGGCCAGCATACTGTCATGTGGACTGTGGGGACTCTGGGGATAGTGCTAGGGTGCAACTAACAAAGCAGGGGAAGGGAGGAAATGAGTACAAATTGCATTAGAAATACCCTCCAAAATGCACAAGAATGCACCAAAATGTTAAAAAAATGTATGGGGGCATAGGCGGCCCACCAGACCCCAAGGCCTATTATTTTTATTTTTTCTCTGACTTGAGCTCCCCCATCTATACGACTCCTGGATCCGCCCCTGCTTAATGTTTACTTGGTATACTGTGGAAAGATTTCAGTAAAGGGTTGTTGCTGAGTAGACCCATGGTGTGCAAGCCTGCTAACATTACATGGTACCAAGAGTTAGAATCTATTGTCATCCTGGGAAAGCATGGATGCATTTCGACAACCAAGTGAACTAACCTTAACAGGGAGTGTGTATGACCACTGGAGAACCATCAGACAAAGTGCTGAGTTCTATATCAGAGTGAGTGGAGCAGAAGACATAAGAAACCAACAGAAAATTGCATTGCTGTTAACAGTAGCAGGCCGTGCACAGCTCTAGAAGCCTACCATATCTTTGAGTTCACAGGACAAGAAGAAGGTATCTACTCTGCTGTGATGAGAAGGTTTGAATCTTACTACACACCTCAAAAAAATGAAACATATAAAACAAATGTTTTCAGATCTGGGTTTTATAAACAGAATCTACTGAGTAATGTGTTACTGATTTGCATCTGAGGAGTCAGTCATGCAACTTTGGGTCTTTAGGTGACTCGATGATAAAGGACCAAATTGTGTTTGGCATCTGTAGTAACAGGGTTTGTGTTTGTCTCCTCAGAGAAACTGATTTAACTTTAGCAAAAGCTGTCCAGATTTGCCAAGCCTAAGAAACAGAAAGACTGCACATGGAAACCTTCAGTAAGGAGGGTAAAATTGCAATCAGTGGTGTAAACTGGGCTCCTGACAAAGCCACTATATGGCAAGAGAAAACTTCACTAATGAAAGTCAGTGGGTCATCTCATCATGTGAAAGATGTGGAAATAAAGCAAAAACTGTCCTGCTTTCAAACAAACATTTCCAAAATGTGGTGGCAAGAACCAACTTGCAAAAGAGAAAATTACTTACCATAGTAATAGTATTTCTTCCAAGGGATCCATCTCTATGTTTACTGCTGCAATCAGCCTACAGGTCTGAGCTGCCCAAGAGAGTGGATTTTTATGTAAATTAGGAAACAATGGAATGAAATTCAAATCTCTGCCATGTAGTCATGCTCCCTTCTGCCCTCCAACATCAGACTTATTTCAACAGCCAGGGGAGCAGTGACTACTAAGCTAGTTAAACTTAACCTAAAAAATAAAATAAATAGAAAACCCCAAAAATGATTGGTCCCACTGGGACAAGCTAAGGCAGACTAAAGTTTTGCATCAACAACACTCAAAACAGATTGTAGGCAATGCAGAAGAAAAGCATTCGACCTTGTAAATCATCACACACTACTAGAAAGGATGGATCATCTAAATATGTCTGAGGAAGTACAGAAATAGTCTACCTCCTATATCTCAAACAGAACTCAAAGAGTTGGCACTGAAGACAAATAATCTAACCTATGTGAAGTCTCCAAGGGAGTCCTGCAGGTTTCCATACTAGATCCCATGCTATTACCTGAATGATCTACCAACTATCAAAAACAACACAGATGTTCGACTTTACGCCAATGATATGGTGCTGGTCGCATCTGGTGAAAACCATAAACATATATTCTGCTGCCAACTCCCCTAAGGGTAAGATCGGCTGCGGCATAAAAATAGTTGCTATGAATATCTGCAGCTTACTCCCAAAGATGGCACAGTTTCATGCCTGGACCTGGTTACACAACCCCGATGTCATCTACTTGGCTGAGTACTGGCTCAAACCATCAGTTAAGGATAACTCTATTGCGCTACAGTGGTTCGAAACTTTTATGCTCGACAGACCTGGGAAACGAGGCAGGGGATGCCTTATTTATGCTAAGGAAGGACTTAAAGGGAGCGTGTTGCTTATCTCTGAGATTACCAGTGAATATGAAATACTTGCTGTAAAACTGCTCATAGGAAGGCAGAACAAGGCACTTACCATTGCCTCTGTGCATCTGCCACTCAGCAAGGCTAAGCTGGGTCTCCATTTTGTCCTGGAGGCTATCTCCAAGTTAAAGAAGTACTCTGAGCTCATTATCACAGGGGACTTTAACCCAAACTGGACCTGTAATAAAACTGACCCCCATAAGGACCAGGTGGCTGATCTGCATCTCATGCAGATGGTCACTGAGTTTACCAGACTGAATCGCGTCACTGGCAGAGGCTCTCTGATACACTGGATATTTACCAGCTGCCCCTCTAGGGTAAAAATGTCTCTGTGCTACCTGACTGCCTCAGCGATCACTCACCTGTCACCTGTACTTGGGTTAATAAGGAAACAAAAGACTCTCCCATCTTCATACTTAGTTGGGTCCTCAAACGAGGCACCACACAAGCCTTTAAAACAGCCTTGGCCAGTGTTGACTGGTCCCCCCACCAATAGCTTCCCTGACGTTGATCAGGTACTGCAATTTTTCTTGAATACAGTTAATGGTATTTGTAATATCCTTGCCCCTCTGAGGAAAAGAAAGATCAGGGTTGCCAAAAACAGTTGGATCACCTGTGACCTTCTGAACCCGATGAGGGAGCGGGTCAATCTACTGAGTTTGGCCAGAAACTCTCATAACCCTGCAGACCTTCAAAAGTACTGGACTGCTAGGAATAAATGCACCAAACTCACAAGGTTAGCCAAAGTGAAATTTTATAAAGAACAACTTGAGAATAGCTGGGGCAATGGGAAACGCTTCTAGGATAATATTAAGGACCTGCTTGGCAAGGAGGACCGAAGGCACCCAACTATGGTTAGCATCAATGGCTCCTCTACCCTTGATCCTCTCTCAATTGCTGAATGCTGTAACCTGGCATTTTCTGACCTCAGCTCTGTACTCCCTCCTGACTATCTTAACTCTCCGGGACCTCCCCAGCCAAGACCTTGTGTCAACCCCTCTCACCCAAACTTCTATTTTAAGCATGTCACGACCAAGGAAGCCAAAGCCTATATAAATAAGGTGCTCGGAAAAACTAGTGTTGGAAGTGACACCACCGATATGAAGTTGGTGGCAGTTGCACTGGATGAGCTTGTGGTTCCTATCACTAAACACTTTAATAAATCACTCGCTCTTGCAAAGTTCCCAGCTGTTTGGAAGTTAGCATTTGTCACTCCTGTGCTAAAAAGTGCAGACTGATCCAACACATCCAACTACAGACTGATCTCAATCCTCTCCCCCCTCTCTAAGGCTCTTGAGAGGATTGTGGCTGACCAGCTATCTGAGTATCTCTTGAAGTATGGTCTACAGTGCCACAGCAGCATGGTTTCTGTAAGTGCCACAGTAAACCTAAAAGAACACCACGAACAGCCGCATCCAGTTTGCGCTGCACTCCCAGAGGTAGCTGACATCCACAGAAACACAGAATCCATCTTAGAGCAGTTTTGGAGACTCTCACCCAGGCAGGACTTACTATAAATCCAAAAAAATGCTCTATCGCTATGCAAGAGACCAAATATTTGGGGTTCACTATCAGGAATGGGCAGGTGAAACCAGAAATTAATAAAACTGATGCAGTAGCTAAATGTCCCAGGCCTGAGACCAAGAAGAAAAAATTACTCACCTTAGTAATGTTGTTTCTTTTAATGGAGTCTTGCTATATTATGACATATGCAGTGAGTCCCAACCTTCAAACTGCTCCGGAGGTGAAAGAGTTAACTTTCCATGCCAGGCATGGAACGCTGAGCTCGAGCTCGGTTGAAACTCTGTCTGTTGTTCTTCAAACTCAAACCGTCAGATCTTTATGAGCTAAACTCACTGAGGTCCTGTGTGGAAGCTGTAAACTTACACTAGCCAACTGGCTACTAAACATAAGAACACATTTCATTGGTCCCAACACAAAGACTCAAGTCAGGAGACCCAAAAAATGAAAAACACAACACCAAGTCACCCCAAGAAAGGAGGGGTGAAAAACAACAAGGTGGGCATCTACTAAGTGCCAACACTGCACTGCCCACCCACATCCCAAAAACAGAGGTTCTGAGAGGGGTAGGCGGGGGGGGAGGTCATAATATAGCAAGACTCCATTAGAAGAAACAACATTACTAAGGTGAGTAATTTTTTCTTCAAACAACATGAAGTCTTGCTATATTCTGACATATGCAGACTACAAAGCAGTACCTCCATGGAGGAGGGACAGAACCTACTTAGGAAATAGGCTCTGAAGCACAGCTGTGCCAAACCGAGCATCACTCCTAGCCTGGATGTCCAGGGAGTAATGTTTGGCAAAAGTGTGCACTGTTTTCCAGGTAGCTGCTTGACATATCTCTAGAATAGGGATGTCCCTGGCAGCAGCCAGGGAAGCAGCTGTACCTCTGGTAGAGTGAGCCCTCAGGCCTGAGGGAGGAACCTTACCCAGCTTTTCATAACAGAATTGGATACAAGGGACAATCCAACTGGCAATGGATCTTTTAGTGGCAAGTTTCCTTACCAACCTCACCATAAGTGAGGAACAGTTGAGGGAGTCAAACCCAGACCCTTGGTACGCCTATGTAGTAACTAAGGGCCTCTTCACATCTAGTTGTGCAGCCTCCTCTCCAGAGGAGGAATGGTCAGTGAAGTACACTGGAAGAGATATAGATTGATTAAGGTGAAATCTGAAACCACCTTAGGCAAGAACTTCCTGTTAGTCCTGAGGACCACCTTATCTCTATGAAAGGAGATAAAATCAGGCTCCACTGACAAAGCTTGTAATTCACTTATGCGTCTGGCAGAAGTGATGGCTACCAGAAACACAGCCTTCCAAGTCAAGTATTTAAGCTCTGCTGAAGACAAAGGCTCAAAGTGGGGTTGCATAAGCTGAGCAATGCAAACATTAAGATCCTAGGCAGGAGTAGGGTCCCTGAAAGGAGGGTTGGTGTGAAGCAATCCCTAGAAAACTTGGAGAATACAGGATGAGCTGAAAGAGAAGAGGGATTACCTGCTGAAATAAAAGCAGACACAGCTGCCAGATGCACTTTTAGGGTAGCTGTTCACAGGCCCAAGGTATTTAAGCGGACCATATAATCCAGGACTGTGGGTAAATCAGCAGATTCTGGGGAAATATGCTTTCCAGAGCACCATATGGAAAACCTCTTCCATTGGGAATTATAAGTAGCCCTGGTGGAAGGTTTCCTAGAAGCCTTCAGGATATCCATTACACCTTGGGATAGGTGTAGATCAGCAAACTCTAACTCTTCAAGAGCCAGGCCTTGAGATTGAGGGATTTGAGGTTCGGGTACCAAACCCTCCCCTGAGCACAGGTTAACAGGTTGTCATTCCTGGGAAGACACAGGGTAAGATGGACTGCTAAGGACAGTAGGAGTGGATACCAGGGTTGTCTGGCCCAATCTGGAGCAATCAGGATCATCTTGCAGGGTTGAGATCTGATTTTGACTAGCACTTTGAACAGGAGAGGGAAGGCGGGGGGGAAGCATAGAGAAACTTCCCTTCCCAGTTGAGAACTAAGGCATCCAGAGGGACTAAGCCCAACACTGGGGGCCTGCAGCAAAAAAGGGGAAGTTGGTGATTGTCTGGGGCTGCAAAAAAATCTATCTGCTCGGTGCCCCATCTGGGAAATACCACCTCCAAGAGCAGGGGGTCCAGTGACCATTCGTGATGGCCCTGGGAAATCCTACTGACAGCATTTGCCAGGACATTGTCCTTGCCTGGGAGGTGAACTGCCATAACGGAGGTATTCAGGGAATAAGCCAGAGACCACAACTTCATTGCTTCGGTGCACAAGGCCGTAGACCGAGTGCCCCCTTGCTAGTTGATGTACCACATTGTGGTGGTGTTGTCTGTTCTGACCTGTACAACTTTGTTCTGAACAGATTTGGAGAAAGCTTGAAGTGCTAGAAAAACTGCTCTGAGTTCCAACAGGTTGATGTGGAGCAGAGATTCCTGAGGGGACCACAATCCCTGGGTAGTGAGGTCGCCCATGTGAGCTCCCCACCCCAAAAGGGATGCATCTGTAATAAGGATTAAGGAGTGAGACTGAGGGACAAAAGGAACCCCTTGTCTCAGATTGCTCTGATCCTGCCACCACTGTAGGGCCTGGAGCAGGGTTCGAGTAACTGGGATCAATTTGGTTAGAGGGTCTTTCCTTTGAGACCAAAAGGCTCTCAAATGGAACTGAATGTCCCTCACCTGAAATCTTGCTCCCTGCACTACTGCTGTAGAAGCAGCCATGTGCCCCAGGAGCTGTAGAAAATGCCTTGCTGGTCGAGAGACCTGCAGGGTGAAGGAGGAGGCCAGAGAGATTAGGGTCCTTGCCCTGTCCAAAGGAAGGAAGGCTCTGGCCTTCTCTGTGTTCAGCTCTGCGCCTATGAAGGTGAGGAGCTGGACAGGCTCTAGAACTGACTTTGAAAGATTCAGAAGGAAACCTAAAGAGGTGAGCAGTTGCTGAGTTATCTGGTGATGTAACTTGACTTGGTCTGGAGACTGGCCTACTATGAGCCAGTCGTCCAGGTAAGGGAAGATGGCAATTTTTTGCCTTCTTAGGGAAGCAACTGCTACTGCCAGGCATTTTGTTAATACCCTTGGAGCAGAGGTGAAGCCAAAGGGCATTGCTCTGAACTGGTAATGGCCTGAGGGTAGTACTTTCGATGGGAGCTTCTGATGAGAATATGGAAGTAGGCCTCCTTGAGGTCCAGGGACGCTAGCCAGTCCCCTGGCCTTAGAGAGGGTAGAATAATTCCCAGAGTCACCATTGTGAATTTTGGTTTTTAAAAGGTGCTTGTTTAAATATCTGAGATCCAGGATGGGCCGCCATTCTCCTGTCTTTTTTGGGGTAAGGAAGTACCTGGAATACAACCCTTTGCCCTGGTGTAGGGGTGGAACCCTTTCCACAGCTCTGAGAGCCAGGAGGAAAGAGACCTCTGCTTCTAGGGCAAGTGCCTCTGGTGGATTTGCAGGTAGAAAGGATCTGGTTCTCATCTTAGGAAACTTTTTGAAGCTGAGAACCAGTCCCTGGCTTACTACTTCCAGGACCCATTTGTCTGATGTAAGAGACTCCCAGTCCTGGACAAAGTAAGCCAGCCTGCCTCCTACAGGTAGCTGAGAATCGGCCCTGGCAACCCCATCAGGGTGCCTGCTTGGCAGGGGCTTTGGGCTGAGGGGTGGAAGCAGGCCTGCTTGTACCCCGTCTGCCTCTCCCTCTAAAGCACCCCCTCTGCGCATAAGCAGAAAAGGAGGCCTGGGCTTGGTAAAAAGACCTATGAAAAGGCCTGCCCCTGCCCCTGCCCCTGGGAAGCTGCCCTTGAGGAGTGACCTACCTTTCCTTGGCCTGTGCACTCCTATAAGTAGTCCTATACTTATCCATTTTCTTCATGTAATTCTCTGTCTGCTCCCCAAACAGAGAATTACCCACAATAGGAAAATCCATGGCCTTAGTCTGGGTATCCTGTGACAGGCTAGTACATCTGAGCCAAGCCATTCTGTGAAGTGCCACAGATGTAGCCATGACTCTTGATGACACATCATTTGAGTCCACTGCAGCATGGAATTGCACCTTGGATGCCTCAATACCATCAGCCGCCACCTGCTCCAGCTCCTTGGCAAGCTGGCCAGGGACCTGTTTTGCTAGAGCCATAACAGTATCCCATCTGGATTTCTGATATCTAGCAACATAAGCCATATAATTTGCCTGTCTGAGTCCCAAGGATGCTGCCATGTACTGTTTCTTTGCCATAGCATCAATCCTCCTGGAGTCCTTGTCCGGGGGGTGTGAAGCCAAGGGAATATTTTCCTTGACATAGGTTGCAGCCTGCACTACCCCAACATGGCTGCATTGTTGTGTAAGGAACTCCGTATCAGAGCCTGACAATGTGTACCTCTTGTTCATTCTCTTGTCCACAGGAGGTATAGTGTGAGGAGCTTTTAAAATTTTAAAAGTCTGTTTCCCAAAAGATTTATGCAAGGGAATAGACAGTCTCCTAGACTCTGGGATATCCATCATTTCCACATAGTCAGGCTCCTCTTGATCATCCATAGCTCTCCATAGGGAGCTGGAGGGTTTCAGCCGCTTTTTATAAAACATAAAATGAGAAGGGACTCAGAAAGCCTAGAAGGAGACACTCCTGAAGGTCTGTCTGGGAGATGTCCGGGTCAATGGGCACATCCAGACTTTCAAATCCACATTTACTCTCCTCATACTCCTCTTCCCTCCTCCGTTCATAATACTCTCTAAATCATACTTGAACCGTGGAACCGCCAACTGAGCGCTACTGATGGTGCCGGTTCAGTCGGAACCGGGAAAGCGACTGGACAATTTTAATCGCTTGTTATTTCTTCAGCGGTTGGAGAGGAAAGTTTTGGCTCCACACCAGCTGATTTCCTAGTCCTTTTCGCTGGAACTGACTCCTCAGAGTCAGCTCTCCTTTTGCCCGAGGAAGTCTCGCCCTGGTCAGAGGGCACTCCCTCCGGTTCGGTTGGAACCTAACCAGGCTGGCCATCCGGTTCTGCGGACTTTTTGGCCTCCCTTTCCCTGAGCCTACCAACTCTCTTTTCCAGGGTAGCTGCAGGAAAACTTTTACAAATCTGGCAGTCTGCATTGAGGTGGTCAAACCCCAGACAATAAACACAGGTGGTGTGGGGGTCAGCCTTGGCAAAGACTTCCCCACACACACTGCAGTGTTGAAACCCAGTTGGCCCGGTTTTTCTTTTGGGTTTCTCAGACATAGTGCCAGTCCTAACCAAACTTACCCGTTTATGGCAATCCGCCAGGTAAGACCCTCTTATCGGTTCCCAACCGTGTCACGGGTCGTGGAAAAAACTGTAATAAAATCCGTTTTTTGTAGAACCGATAAGAACCGGTAGCCACACTCTAAATGACAGATTAAGATATTTTAAACAACCTGATCGGTTCAAACCGAACCGATAACCGTTTACAAGTTCCACACAGAATAGAAATTAATGTAAAACCTATCTAGTACTCACAAATACCACAGACAGAGTCTGAACCAACCGGTTGCAGTTTAAATTCGGTCGAGAACCGAGAAAAACGATACTTTAACCGACAAAATGAACGGAGCAGAAGGAGAAATCTCCGGAGCAACTGTTCAGTGAGGCGGAGTAAAGAATCTGACGGTCTGAGTTTGAAGAACAACAGACAGAGTTTCAACTGAGCTCGAGCTCAGCGTTCCATGCCTGGCATGGAAAGTTAACTCTTTCACCTCCGGAGCAGTTCGAAGGTTGGGACTCACTGCATATGTCATAATATAGCAAGACTTCATGTTGTTTGAAACATGTATGGTCTTTCTTAGGCCTGGCTGGGCACTACTGTAGGTTTGTACTGAATTTTTCCATGTTGGCAGCCCCTTTAACGGAATTAATAAAAAAACATAGCTCCAACGAAGTTAAATGGTCTCCGGAATGTGAAAGGGCATTTTGTGATATAAAAGCACACCTTTGTGCAGCCCCGGTCCTGAAAAGCCCAGACTTTAATCTCCCTTTCACTGTCCAAACAGAAGCCTCAGATTTTGGATTAGGGGCAGTATTGTCCCAAATAATAGTTAGGGAAGAACATCCCATTGTTTACTTACGCAGAAAGCTGCATAAGAGAGAGACCCAGTATTCAGCCATTGAGAAGGAGTGCCTAGCAGTTAAGTAGGCGATTGAAGCCCTTAAGTTCTATTTGTGGGGTACTACATTCGAAGTGATCATTGACCATAACCCCTTGTGTTGGTTAAATGTAATGAAAGATAGAAATCCAAGGATTATGAGGTGGTACCTGTCCCTACAGCCGTACCATTTCACTGTACACCATTGACCTGGTACCAACAACAAAAATGCAGACTTTGTGTCCCGTTATGGGGCAGATCAAGGTACACATGCACAGTCAGACCTCGGGGAAGTTGTATTTGATAATAGGAAAGGTAGTAATAACCTTTCTTAATTGTTTTGTTTTGAGTTATGCAAAGGGTCCCCGAGGTGGAGCTTTGGGAGAGGGTGGGCTAAAGCTCTATCTCTCTCTCCTTTGAGAGTGAGAGATCTGACGAATGTGCATGTTGCCGTTCTGCTTGAGTGTTAGGAAACTATAGTAGATAGACAGAGTGAGGTTACCCCAATAGTTTCCTCTTAGGCGTGGAGCAGTGTGAAAGAGTGCTGTGAACCCCCCCAAACTCCTGCCTATTTCTAGTGTATTAAGCCTACTGCAGCAGTACCTTTTGTCTTCCATTTCTATCCTTTCCTTTCTCCATACTTTCATTTCCCCTTTTTCCAGGCAGGCCACCTGGGAAATAGGTCTATTCTATCCTTTTATTCTTATTTTCATACGTTGCGCAGGCACCCGGAGATCCAGTACTCTGATACCCCCCCAAGAGAGGATACTGTTTGTAAGCTGGAACAGAGAAGCTAGAATCTCTGTTAGCTTGAGTCTGCCTTTGCACTTGAATAGGTTTGTAAAGGCAGGAGCATCAGAATTGCACTAGTGAGAGGTAGAAAACCCTTGCAGTGCATTTTTACAAACGTACAATGTTGTGTAAGCAGTTTTCAGGTATTGCCATAATGTAGGGAAAAGAGTAAACACTATGGAACCTGTAACCCAATCTTGGACCATCTTATTTAGGGACTAAGGCCTTCAAACACACACAGTTATTGTGTTTGACTAACAGTTACATTTGTTTTATGGTTTCTAAAAGGGCTTAGTGTTCCTACGTGTAGCACGGAAGAATTGCAGTAGCTTGTTTGTTCAAGTACATATGTGCTACACGACGGCTTGCTATGCTGAGCACTGAGCAGAAAGGTAGCAAAGCAGGAAATACGAAATAAAACTCATGAGGAACTGCTAGACAAAGTGTACACAATTTTAGAATTTCTACCTGTTCCATACAGCGTTTCATTTCCTTTTGGTATTCCTGTGTCTTAGTTCCAATAGAAAACCAGGAATGTTGTAAAGGCCTAAGGTTTACCTTAAATGTTCCCCATTCTAGAAAGTTCTCTGTGGTGCTCAGTGTTCCTGCTGCTTCAGCTATGCCCTTAGGAGGCAGCTGGCCCACTGTTCACCTCATAAATACTATAGACAGGTAAGGGGAAGGGCTAACTCAGGCAATTCGCTGTTTTCGTGTTAATATTGGGAATTACTGCATTTCAGGGATATGTATATACTTGAATAAAGATATGTAGACTTTCCCTGTATGTAAAAATAAATAAATATGTGTTGTAAAGGTTTTGCTTATGCAAGGTGTTTAAGGGTCGGAGCTAAAAGTGATTCCCAGGTATAAAGGGGAGCTCATTGTGGTAACCCTTTCAGATTCAGTCTGGGATCAGCTAGTTACTGGTCCCTGAGTGGAGATCTGCACCTATACAGACCTAGACTCCATTTGCTAAAGAGAGTTATAAAATGGGCACAAAACTTAAGCTTCTCTGATTGATTAAGCACCACTTCTACCCGTGTCCTTATAGAGCCATATCATAGCAACCTGCACTACATGTAAAGAAAATGATGCTGCACTGCTGTATATCAAGGTTCCTGCGCTGCCAAAATTCAAAATTCACTTCTCAGCTGAGCCATCTCAAGCATTCGCACACTTCCACAGCCCCGAACCCAACCACGGCGACAAAGTGCGACTCATCTCACCACACACAAACTCACTTGTGTCTCTTATTCCCAGTTACCATCCACATAATGAATGCTTTTCTTCATTTGTAAAGAAACCATACCCCACCAGCAGCACACAGTCGGACCTTGACCATGACAGTAAAAACCGACCGATAAACTGGAAGTCGATCGCTCAGAGGTCAGACCATTTAGCAGCTCGCCCCATTGCAATCACACTGTTTTTGCCCCAGAAATTAGCATGAAGAGACATAGAAGCCACAGAATTGCAAAACAAATGCCTGAAATGTTTAAAAAATTAAATTTAACCCGACCGCAAAACTGGAAGTGGCTGAAGCGTGTACACCAGCTCGCAACGGACATGCTTGTTTCCCATCTGCTCCCACTAAAATCCTGACAAGACAGCCTAAAAAAACAAAACACATAAAAAAAAAATAAAAATAAATAACAACTGTGAGTGGAGGTGGTGGCAGAGACGGGTGACACAGACAGCAGTACCCTCTAGTGGCTTCCTCTCATTACATATGCTTTCATTAGAAAAATTGCAAAAAAACAGGGACTATTTTTCTTTTTTTTTTTTTATTAAACATATTTTCTAAAACTTATCTGAAATATTTAAATAAATTTGTTTACAGAGGGACCCATTTTATAAGCACAATAAGAAACTCCGAGGTGTGTGTTATGGCTTTATAAGAGCACTTCCCAGGTGCTAAAGGCCATAACACACACCTTGTCGTGTCTTATTGCTGGCGTGATTGTTGGCTAGACCTGTTTAGGGCAGATGTTTTTTTTTTTCATGTGTTTTCTTATTTTGCTGTTTATCAGTTCATTGTAATTTTGTTTTTGGTTTTTTTTACCATCCTTTGAAGAAAGTGAATAAACTAGTGGCATGGTAATTGCCTTGCCACCATTGTTCTGTGTGCAGTGTCTAGCCATACACCCACACGCCACAACAGTCTTTCTGTTTGCAGTACCATTGCACTGTTTGTTTAAATGTTCCCTGAGTTGTTCTTATTGTGTATACTCCTTCCCATGAAGTGGGAACCACAGAGCGGGCAGTTCCCCTCCTGTTGTACTGTATATGCCATGTACTTGATGTGGAACCTTTGCAAAAGAGCTTTCACTCAAAGTTATTTTCTGAACAATGAAATAAATAAATAAATATAGAACAAAAACTGCAGTCCTGATTTGAACATTCTGAATTAGTACTAAATGACAAAAAATCACAAGTAATGGCCTTTAATAATAGCACTGGAAGGACAGGAAGTAAACCAGAGTTAAAAATAAAAACAAAAAGACAATATAATGCTAGAGCAGGTCTCGGAATATAAATATCTAGGTATTTGGCTGGACAACAATTAACAAAGTAACAAGCATCTCAGACGGAGGAGTTAGTAGGGAACTAGCAGGACAGATCAGGAGGACCTGCGAAAAGTGTAGTGTGGTGATTGTGGGCGACTTCAATATGCCAAGAGTGGACTGGCGTACCCCAACATCCAGGAACAGAAGGCAACATGTACTACTGGATGCCTTCCAGGACAGCTTCCTGCTACAAATGGTCAGTGAACCAACCAGATTAGGAAATACCCTTGACCTTGTGCTGGCAAATGGGGACTTTGTGAGAGAACTTACAGTGGAGGAACCGCTGTCAGGGAGTGACCACCACTCAGTATGGCTCACATTGGATATGAGCAAGGAAGGAGTGGAATCTGGCACAAGAGTGCTGGACTTCAGGAGGGCTGACTTTGGGAGGATGGGGGAAGTGGTAAAAGGGTACCTGGCCAGAATTCAATCTAATATGGACACTAACCAGAGGTGGGAGCTCATAAAGCTGGGGATAGTGGAGGCAACCAAAACCTGCTGGAAGGCCCAGAGCAAGAAGGCTAGGGCTAAGAAACCAAGCTGGTTAAGCAAGGAGGTCATGGAAAAGGTAAGGAGAAAAAAGAGCTGCCTTTAGAAAGTACAAGAAATCAGGGAGAGGGGAGGACAGGGAGGAGTACTTGATGGAATCAAAGGAGGTGACAAGGGCAGTAAGGAGAGCCAATGCATCTACAGAACTCAGGCTGGCACAAGGCATTAAGAAGGGGAAGAAAGACTTCTTTAGGTACATCAGGGAGAAAAAGAGCTGCAAGGACCACATAGTAAGGATTAGGAAGGAGGGGGGTTGGGTGGAAGCAGGGTGCGATAAGGCAGAAGCACTAAATGAGTACTTCTGCTCAGTATTTACTAAAGAGAAGAGGGGGTGACACCCAAGGGGGGAGAAATGGCAGAAACGGGGGAGAGGGGATGACAGATGGGGAAATCATAGAGGGCAGAGTTTAGGGAGGGTTTAAAGGCACTGAGGGTGGATAAGGCACCAGCCCCAGACGGCATCCACCCCAGGATACTGAAGGAGCTGGCAGAGGTCCTTGCAGGACCTTTGGCAGACCTATTTAATGCCTCACTACATTCGGGGTGTGTACCTCAGGACTGGAGCATGGCTCGTGTGGTGCCTCTCCACAAGAGTGGCCCCAAGGACGAACCGGGAAACTACAGACCGGTGAGCCTCACATCCATCGTGAATAAGCTAATGGAGACTATCCTGAAGAAGAGGCTGGTGGCCCTCCTAGAGGCCAAAGGAATACAGGACAGCAGGCAGCATGGCTTCATATGGGGCAGATCCTGCTAAATCAACCTGGTCGAGTTCTATGACTGGGTAACTAGGCAAATGGACATGGGCCATGCAGTGGATGTCCTGTATCTGGACTTCAGTAAGGCATTCGACTCAGTGCTGCATAGAAGGCTGGGAAGTAAGTTAGTAGGCACAGGGGCAGGTGCAAAGCTGGTGAGATGGGTAGGGAACTGGCTTCAGGGAAGGCAACAGAGGGTGGTGGTGGGTGGGCAGCTCTCACACCCAAGGGTAGTGACGAGCGGAGCTCCACAGGGCTCAGTGTTGGGGCCAGTGTTGTTTGGGATATTCATAGCAGACGTACCATAAGACATCAAGAGCAAGATCAGTTTGTTTGCTGATGATACCAAGGTAGGAGCAGTGGTGGATGACCTAGGGGGATGGCACGGGTTGCAGGATGATCTGGCAAAGCCTAAAACCTGGTCAGACACCTGGCAACTGGGCTTTACTGCCAAAAAGTGCAAGATGCTGCATTTTGGGATGAAGAACCCAAGGAGGAGTTACTAGCTGGGGGTAGTGCAGCTAGCCCAGACAGAGGAGGAGAAGGATCTGGGGTACTCACTACAGGGTCAATGAACAATTCGGCACAATGCAGGAAGGCAGCTGCAAAGACCAACAAAATGCTGGGTTGTATTGCAAGGGGTATATCCTCGAGAAGGTGATTCTGCCACTGTACAGGTCATTAATTAGACCGCACCTAGAGTACTGCATACAGTACTGGCGCCCGTATCTGAAGAGGGACATTAAGTTACTGGTGGGGGTGCAGCGCAGGGTGACAAAGATGATCAAGGGGCTGGGGGACTTATCATACGAGAGGAGGCTGAGGGAGTTGAACATGTACTCACTGGAGGAGAGGAGGGACAGGGGGACATGATTGAAACCTTTAAGTACATGAAAGGAATAAACAAGACAGGCACAGAGGGGCTGTTCAAAGTAAGGAAGGGGAGGGACACCAGGGGCCATGATATAAGGCTGGAGGGAGGAAGATTCAGGAGGGAGATGAGGAGACACTTTTTTACAGAGAGGGTGGTGGTCGGGTGGAATGCTTTACCTGCAGAAGTGGTATCCAGTAGAACAGTGAACTGCTTCAAAAGGGGATGGGATAAGACAAGGAGGAGGGTCAATGAAGGGGAAGGGTGGAAGGGAGGGGCAGCTGCAGAATAAGGGGTGCTAGCGGCACATTTGAGCAGACTTGATAGACCTCTAGGCCTTTATCTGCTGGCAAATTTTGTATGTTCGTAAGCAAAGTAAATGGCAAACTTGGGGCATTCAGGCACACAGCATTCTGTATGAACAAAAGCATGAGATATACAACTGTAATGCAACTTCTATTACCTATTTCAAATTGTGGGTGTCACATCCATGGTCATGCAAGCAAAACCACATTAAGGAAAGTAGAAGTAACCTACAATAAATTAGATAGATGTGTACTACGCTATGAACACAAAACCCATCACTGTAAGATGCATGAGGACTTGGGATGGACTACAATAGAAAACAGATGCAAATTGATTTTGGCTGGTTTGGCACATAATATACTTAACCAAAATAAACCAATAAACTTAGAGAAACTGCAAAAGGTTGGCCATAAGAATAACCTCAGATTCAATAAAAATAGAACATATGAAGAATCCACAACAAAGAACAGATATGGAAATATGTCATTTACACAGGCAGTGCAATGTTCTGAAATGATATTAATCAAAAAATGAAAGTACTAGCCCCCAAAACAAAGGCCTTCAATACTGCCATGAAAATGGAAGTAAAGACACACTGCACTTGCATAAAATGAACCTTTACATGCTTTATGTTCTGTCTATAACTTTGTGTTCATTGGTCAATATTATTTGTGAACATTTAAACTGTAACCTGAAACAGGACCACCTTGTAAATATGGATTTGTCGCCCTAATGGTATAAACTGTACCAACATATGCCTGTATAAAAATAAAATTGTCTACTACTACTAATGCTCTAGCTAAATTTGAAGACTGAAACAAAAACTGATTTCGGGAGAACCTTTTCCAGGTTCTGGAAATGGAGATAGTGAGGGTGTTTTAAGCATAGTGAGGGATCCTTTGGCAGAAACAATATTACTATGGTAAATATTTTTTTCTTCAAACCCCAGGAATCCCTCACAATGCTTATTGTTGCAGACTATAAAGCAATACCTTGGGAGACTGAGCACAGAACCTACTGTATGTTCTGCAAGACAGCACTGGCAAACCAGGCATCCTTTCTGAACTGCACATCCAGGCAAGTGTTTTATAAAAGTGTGTAATGTTTTCCAGGTACTATAGCTGCTTTACAAATGTCTTCTAGCAAGGGAACATCCCTTACAGCTGCCACAGAGGCAGAAGTGCCACGCGTGGAGTGCACCCTGAGGCATTGTAGAGGTAGTTTGCCAGCTTTGCTGTAACAGAACTGGACGCAGGAGACTATCCAGTGAGCAACAGTTCTCTTGGAGGCTGGCCTACCCTTGCCTGCTTCACCATATGTGAGGAACAGCTGTGAGTGGGAAGATCTGAGATCCTTTGTGCGGTCCAGGTAGTAACTAAGTGCCCTCTTAACATCCAGGCTGTGAAGCCTCTGCTTCCCAGAGCTAGATTTTGCTGTAAAGAACACTGGAAGGGAGATGGAATGGTTCCAATGAAACTCATGCACCACCTTAGGGAGGAATTTTGTGTTAGTCCTTAGGGCTATCTTGTCTCTGTGAAAGATGATGTAATTCAGATCTCTACAGGCAGCCTGCATCTCACACATCCTTCTAGCACAAGTTATGGCAACCAGGAACACTGTTTTTCAAGTGACATACTTTAAATCAGCAGTAGCCATGGGCTCAGAAGGAGGGATCCATGAGCTTAGCTATGCACAGGTTCAAATCCCAAGGAGGGACTGAGTCCTTAACTGGCGGATGCAGGTGCAGAAGCCCTTTAAATAACCTCCTGAAAATGGGGTGTGAAGTCACCATTTTCTCTGTACCTGCCAAGACATAAGCAGATACAGCAGCTAGGTGCACCTTAAGGGTTGCAGGCCTGAGGCTCAGGGACTGAAGGTGGGCTAAGTAGTCCAAGATTGCTAACAGGTGTTTGTAAAGGGCTGAGCTGCTTAGGGTTATACCACAGAGAGACTCTTTTCCACTTGGAAGCATGGGTTTTCCTTGTTGCTGCACAAAATTGGCTAAAAGTGAAGAAATAGCTTAATACTATTTAAAATGAAAATATTGTCTGTTACAACAGTTTAAAACATGAAAACCGCAAGGAAAAAAGGCCCTTGTTAGTCAAATGGTGTCCTTCATTAATCTCCAACTGACCACAATAAGGTATTAAATACAATGCAAAATCAAGCCCCATTTATTTCAATGGGGCATACCCCTGCACTCTCCTTTGCTAGATGTCATAGCCCGGGGGCATGCTGGTGAATCAGAAAGTAAAGGAATCAGCTGTCCAGTGTTGTCGAGACTGAAATGCAATCTTTAATATATAAATACAGGCACTAAATCAAATATTAAAATAGGGACAGGATGACTTTCACAAGCATTAACTATGGAATGGGGTAAGTCAGTAGCAAATCACTTCAGTATAGCATTGGGCAGACATTGCTTCCTCCACTTGCCCTTTGGTATATGCTCATCCCCAGAAGTATACTACCATATAGCATGTAAGGAAACTGTCTGTTGGTACATAACCACAAGACACACAACGAGTTGGTACAGGTTTCCTTGTTATACAGTTAGCTTATACAGCATTAAAAAGATAACAATCTCCTAGACAAGATTACCGAGCAGTTAGCATACAGAGAACAAAGTAATGATCAGTTGCCCTTCTCCGGGAGAGCAGCTGCAGGAGGTTTTCTTATAGTGACATCATATTCTGCATCATAACTGCCAAGCCCTCTGAAGCCCATGCTTCATAGTACGAAACAATGACCATCTTGCCCCGAGGGGCCTATAATAGAGGCAGATGCTACAAAACATGTTTAAGCACAGTCTGTGCATGCTTAGTTACGAACATACAAAATTTTCCAGCAGATAAAGGCCTAGAGGTCTATCAAGTCTGCTCGAATGTGCAGCTAGCACCACTTATTCTGCAGCTGCCCCTCCCTTCCACCCTTCCCCTTCATTGACCCTCTCCCTTGTCCTGTCCCATCCTCGTTGAAGCAGTCCACTGTTCTACTGCATACCACTTCAGCAGGTAACGACTCCACCCAGCCACCACCCTCTCTGTAAAAAGTATTCCTCATCTCCTCCCGAACCTTCCTCACCTCCAGTCTCATATCATGGCCCCTGTGTCCCTCCTCCTTACTTTGAACAGCCCCTCTGTACCGGTCTTGTTTATTCCTTTCATGTATTTAAAGGTTTCAATCATGTCACCCCTGTCTCTCCTCTCCTCCAGTGAGTACATGTTCAACTCCTTCAACCTCCACTCGTATGATAAGTCCCCTAGCCCCATAATCATCTTTGTCGCTCTGCGCTGCACCCCCTCCAGTAACTTAATGTCCCTCTTCAGATACGGATGCCAGTACTGCACGCAGTACTCCAGGTGTAGTCTAACTAATGACCTATATAGTGGCAGAATCACCTCATCCCTCCTCGAGGATATACCCCTTGCAATACAACCCAGCATTTTGTTGGCCTTTGCAGCTGCCTCCCTACATTGTGCCGAGTTGTTCATTGACCCTGTAATGAGCACACCCAGATCCTTCTCCTCCTCTGTCTGGGCTAGCTGCACTCCCCTAGCTGGTAACCTCCTCTGGGTTCTTCATCCCAAAATGCAGCACCTTGCACTTTTTGGCATTAAAGCCCAGTTGCCAGGTGTCTGACCAGATTTCAAGCTTTGCCAGATCATCCTGCAACCCCTGCCATCCCCCTAGGTCATCCACCACCGCGCCTACCTTGGTATCATCAGCAAACAGACTGATGTTGCTCTTGATGTCCCATGATATGTCTGCAATGAATATCCCAAACAACACTGGTCCCAACACCGAGCCCTGTGGAACACCGCTTGTCACTGCCCTTGGGTGTGAGAGCTCCCCACCCACCACCACCCTCTGTTGTCTTCCCTGCAGCCAGTTTCCTACCCATCTCACCAGCTTTGCACCCGCCCCTGTACCTACTAACTTCCTTCCCAGCCTTCCATGTGGCACTGAGTCGAATGCCTTACTGAAGTCCAGATACAGGACATCCACTGCATGGCCCCTGTCCAGCTGCCTAGTTACCCAGTCATAGAACTCGACCAGGTTGGTTTGGCAGGATCTGCCACATATGAAGCCATGCTGTCTGCTGTCCTGTAGTCCTTTGGCCTCTAGGGAGCCACCAGCCTCTCCTACAGGATAGTCTCCATTAGCTTACCCACGATGGATGAGGCTCACTGGTCTGTAGCTTCCTGGTTCATCCTTGGGGCCACTCTTGTGGAGGGCACCACATGAGCCATCCTCCAGTCCTGAGGTACACACCCGAATGTAGTGAGGCATTAAATAGGTTCGCTAAAGGTCCTGAAAGGACCTCTGCCAGCTCCTTCAGTACCCTGGGTGGATGCCATCTGGGCCTGGCGCCTTGTCCACCTTCAGTGCCTTCAAACCCTCTCGAACTCTGCTCTCCATGATTTCCCCATCTGTCACCACTTCCCACCCTGCTTCTGCCATTTCTCCCACCTTGGGTGTCACCCCCTCTTCTCTTTAGTAAATACTAAGCAGAAGTACTCATTTAGTGCTTCCGCCTTATCACACCTTACTTCCACCCAACCCCCCTCCTTCCTAATCCTTACTATGTGGTCCTTACAGCTCCTTTTCTCCCTGATGTACTTAAAGAAGTCCTTCTCCCCCTTCTTAATGCCTTGTGCCAGCCTGAGTTCCGAGATGCTTTGGCTCCTTACTGCCCTTGTCACCTCCTTCGATTCTGTCAAGTCCCTCCCTGTCCTCCCCTCCCTGTTTTCTTGTACTTCCTAAAGGCAGCTCTTTCCTCCTTACTTTTTCCATGACCTCCTTGCTCAACCAGATCGGTTTCTTAGCCCTAGCCTTCTTGCTCTGGGCTTTGCAGCAGGTTTTGGTTGCCTCCACTATCCCTAGCTTTATGAGCTCCCACCTCTGGTTAGTGTCCATACTAGATTGAATTCTGGCCAGGTACCCTTTTACCACTTCCCCCATCCTCCCAAAGTCGGCCCTCCTAAAGTCCAGCACTGCTGTGCCAGATTCCACTCCTTCCTTGCCCATATCCAATGTGAGCCATACTGAGTGGTGGTCACTCCCTGACAGCGGTTCCTCCACTGTAAGTTCTCTCACAAAGTCTCCATTTGCCAGCACAAGGTCAAGGGTATTCCCTAACCTGGTTGGTTCACTGACCATTTGCAGCAGGAAGCTGTCCTGGAAGGCATCCAGCAGTACCTGCTCCATTCTGTTCCTGGTTGTTGGGGTGCTCCAGTCCACTCCTGGCATGTTGAAGTCCCCCACAATCACCACACTACCCTTCTCGCAGGTCCTCCTGATCTGTCCCGCTAGTTCCCTGTCTAACTTCTCCGTCTGAGATGGTGGCCTGTACACCACTCCCATTCTAAGAATCCTATTCTTGGAATCCTGGATTTGCATCCAAAGTGACTCTGTACTACCCTCCTCCCCTTCCTCCCTTACACACTTCAGTACTTCCTTCACATATAGTGCCACCCCTCCTTTCCCAATCACCCTGTCCCTACGAAATAACCTGTACCCTGGTACAGACAGGTCCCAGTCATTGTATTGGGTGGCCCATGTTTCCGTGATGGCTGCAATGTCCACCTCTCCCTCTGCCATGAGAACCTGTAACTCTGCAGTTTTCCTCCCAAGGCTCCTAGCATTAAGGGTAACCACCTTCCACCCTTTCCCCACCCCTCCCATCCTGCCCTCCTTTCCTAGCATCACCAACAGTACTTGCCATTTGTCCTTTGTCACTGTTATGGGGGGTAAGCTCATATGGTTTCCCAACCTGTGGTCTCTGCATATCTCTTCCCCAACTGCCATATTTCATAGTTCATATGTACTTACTTCCTTGTTTGTGCTACATGAGTGTGCATACTCATCATGTAGGGATTAACCCTGTGTGTCCCAGATAATGCTAGGCTCATATGTATAGCAAATGCTATATAGTTAGGGTTAGTCCTTACAGTCCCCCCTTTGATACTGGACTGGCTAGTGCAGTATCATAAGATAGGGAAACTAAGGAAGGAGCTTGGCATACTGCATCACATAAAGCATGTGCAGGCAGGCTCTTTGTGTTTGCAAGGTAGAACGAAGGAAACATAGGCAACAAATTAGAATTAAAATAGGTATAGCTTGTAAGATGACAAATGCCTTAAATATAAGCCTTAGCCAGGTATTAGACAAGATAAGATTGTAATCACCATCAGAAAGCAGCTCGTTCAAATGTTTTATAGCAGTAAACATAGTATTGCTAATATAAATAACGTGGGTCTTTTCTAGCTAACAAAGATTAAAAATTAAGAGATAATTTAACAAAGGAACCTCAAAAAAAAACAGGTTACTCACCTGTAACAGTAGTTTTAGGAGTGGTATATGTTGTTCATCCACACTTATTGGCATATCCCTTTCCCCTTTAAATCTTGCTGGAAGTCTTCAAGCTGGCTCCTCCCACCCACTCAGGTGGTATACACCTCGGCTCCGCCCCATGACACCAGATCTTAGCCCGCTGGAAGCCAGGTTGTGTGCATCCGCAGCCAGGGAGGTCGGTTGGGTCAGTGTGGATGAACAACATATACCACTCCTAGAACTACTGCTACAGGTGAGTAACCTGTTTTCCTATGATCGTGGATATGATGTTCATCCACACTTACTGGCAGACTCCTAGCAGTTCTCTGGGAGGAGGGAGGCGAGGCACACACCCCCTACTTAGGGAACAGAGATTGGAGAACTGAGGTTCCAAAACCAGCATCCCAGCGTGACTCAAGGTCAATGTGATAGTGGGTAATTAAGGTGTTTGCTGACTTCCAGGTAGCAGCCCGACAGATTCCCTAGATAGGGATGTCCCTGGAAGCAGCCACTGACGCAGCAGTACAGCAGGTAGAATGAGCTCTTATCCTTCTGGGAAGCTCCATGCCCGCCAACGCATAGCATAAACCTATGCATGATGTAATCCATCTTGCTATGGTCCATTTGGCTGCAGTTCTGCCAGAAGCGGCTTCAGCGTACATGACAAACAGCTGGTGAACCTCTCCACAAATTTCCACCGTTATCTCCTTGTAATAGGAGAGAGCACGTCTCAGGTCCAAAGTATGGAGACTGTACTCGGCCTCCGAGGTGTAATTAGGGTAGTATACCGGCAGAGTCAACACCTGGTTAAGGTGAAACTCTGACACCACTTTTGGAAGGGATTTCAGGTGGGGGCACAAGACAACTTTGTCCCTGTGGAAGACCAGATAAGGGGAGTCCACCAAAAGCACCTGGAGCTCCCTTGTCCTTCTGACAGACGTGATAGTCACTAGGAAGGCTGTCTTCCACGAAAAGTGTGACAGCTTACACTTATGTATTGGTTCGAATGGCTTGCCCATGAGCTTTGCTAATACCAGCAGTAGATCCCACAGACGTAGAGGTTCATGAACTGAAGGGGATATGTGATCCAGGCCTTGGAAAAAGCTCCCAACCACTGTCTCCTGCACCAATGTTGGCTGACCAGCCCACGCCCAGTAAGCAGAAATGGCTGCCAGGTGCACCCTAAGGGTTAATGACCATAGACCCCCTTTGGAGAGAGACCAAATGTAGTTGAGAATGTTAGCCACAGAACAGGATAAGGGGTCCAGACCCTTACCATGACACCAAATGGAAAATCTTTTCCATTTGAAGGCGTAACATTTCCTGGTTGATTCCTTTCTAGATGCCTCCACCACGGTGTAGATATCTTTTGAAAGACCCTAAGCCTGGAACTCTAGACGCTCAGGTACCAAGCTGTGAGGTGCAGGGATTGAAGGTCCAAATGAAAGACCCCCCGCTCAGAGATTTCAGGTCTGGGCACGTACAAAGCCACTCCGGGGGCCTGCAGCTGAGGCTGAGGAGATCTGGATGCCAGAACTGGCGTGGCTACCAGAATCACCTTCGCCTTGTCCCTCCTCACCTTGAGTGACATCTTATGGATCAAGGGAAATGTAGGGAAGGTGTAGAGGAGGCCTGGGGTCCATGGCCTCGAGAAAGAATCCCCCTGCAGTGAGCCCTGCTGAGGGGGGCGAGTATGAAACAGCCTCAGCTTGGTGTTTTCCCTGAAGGCAAACAGGTCCACCACTGGCTTTCTTCAATGGAAGAACAGGCTGTAAGCTACCTCTGGATGGAGAGACCACTCGTGGGATGTCTGGTCTGTGAGGCTGAGAAAATCTGCCAGCTGGTTCGAGACTCCTGCCACATGGATGGCTAGGAGATCCGCCTCCAGCTGGCTCAAGAGGGTCCAAATGTGGAGCGCCTCCTTGCACAGCAGATAGGAGTGCTTGCCGCCCTGTTTGTTGAGGTAGTAAATGGTCATGGTATTGTCCATCTGGACTTGAACCACTTGAACCGGAGCTAAGGAGCGAAAGCTGACAGTGCCAGTTTGACTGCTCTGAGCTCCAACAGGTTGATGTGGCATCGGGACTCCTCAGGGGTCCAGAGTCCATGGGCACTGTTGTCCTCCATGTGGGCTCCCCAGCCCATGAGAGAGGCATCGGTCATGAGGGCAATGCCAGCTCAGGGTGGACAAACGGGATCCCTTCCTGCAACCGGTTTGGTGAAGTCAACAATTGGAGAGCATCCCACAACTTCTGGGTTACAGTGATCAGCTGGTTGAAATGACCGTGGCACTGAATCCACTGCGCGGCCAGCTCCCATTGGAGGGGGCGCATGTGCAACCGGGCCACCATGTAACCCAGAAGGTGCAGAAAGTCCAGGGCAGAGCATAAGTGCCCAACCAGAAATGATTGGGCAAAGGAGGAGAGAATCTCTGCTCTGTCCACTGGGAGCTGAGCTCTTCCCCGATGAAGCCCATCACCTGAGAAGGCGCGAGTTCCGACTTGACCTCACTGATAAGGAGGCCGAGTTGGGAGCAGGTTTGGAGGAACAGATCCCTGGATCTCTCCACCTCCTGCTGGGTGGAATCTGCAAGGAGCCAATCGTTGAGGTAGGGGTAAATTCTGACACCCCACGCGCAGGAGATGGACCACCACCACTGCAATTCATTCGGTGAAGACCCATGGGGCCAATGACAGGATGAATGGCATGGCTCAGAACTCGTACAGGGTCCCCTTGACCCTGAAGTGGAGAAACCGCTGACGGGACGGAGGGATTGGGACGTCAAAGAACGCGTCCTGCAGATCCAGTGAACAGAGCCACATGTTTCGCTCCATGGATGGTATAATCTGGGACAGAGTGACCATCCGAAAGGTGCGTCACCAGAGATATTGATTCTAGTTGTGAAGATCTAGAATGGGGTGCCATCCCCCTGTCCACTTGGACACCAGGAAGTATCTGGAGACAAAACCTGGGTCTGCAGATGGATCCGCCATGAGAGCTACTGCCTCCCTGAGGAGGAGCTGAGCGACGTCATCTCGAAGAGCTGACTGGATGCATGCAGAAATCTGTTCTTCCCGAGGGGTACGGGCTCAGCTGGGAGGGTACTGCTTGAATTCTAGGGGCAGTCCCTAACCAACCACTTCGAGAACCCACCTGTCTGAAGTGATAGCGGGCCAGGCATAAAGGAAGTGGCAGAGCCAGCCCCCCACAGGAAGACCCATAGCTGGTGTGATGGGAAAAGTGGTGGTAGTCCCCACCCCGTCACTGAGCAGGCTTGGAGGAGGAGGAAGTTCCAGGACCTGAGCCTCGGCCTCCTCTGCGGGCCTGCTGGGGTCCAGGCTTGGTCCGAGGGTGCCAAGCTTGAGCCTGATGCTGATCCTGATGCTGCTGTCCTCCCTGGAAGGAGGACTGCTGAACCGCAGGGGAAGAGAGCCGAAAAGTCTTCTTTTTCTTCTGCTGGTTCTTGCCCTAAGAACTCTTAGCAGAAGTGGTGTCTAAGGTGGTACTGGACTGGTCTGTGTGCTGTAGGTGACCGGCCACTCCTGGGCCGAACAAGTCGGTCCCAAGGAAAGGCACATCAGCTAACTTGTGCTAAGTATCTGCCAGGAAGGAGGAGTGCCTCAGTCAAGCCCTGTGTCAAGAGGCAACTGCGGCGGTCATCGAGTAGGCACAAGAGTCCCCTATGACCAGAGCCATCTGGAGCTGCTGTTTGGTGACAGGATGGCCCTAATTTTGGACCTGCTTGACTGTGGTCTGCATATTTGTGGGGAGATGTGGGAGGACTTCATCCAATGACCCGAGAAGGACATGGGAGAAGTGTGCCACGATGACAGCCGAACTTGCCTGACAAAGGCCCAAGGAGGACGCCGCACAGACCTTCTGCCCTGAGTGGTCCAAATACTTGGGACTCCTTGTCAGGAGGTTGGTCAGTGTCAGCAGAACTGCCAGTATGCCTGAACACAGAGGCGGTCATCAGGCTCTCAGCCAAAGGGTGCTCTGTGAACCCCGCAAGGGACCCCAGGGGCACTGCATACTTGCGGGTCATGCAGGCAGACGGTGCTGGACATGAGGCAGAACACTGCCAAAGGTCGAGTGCCGGACCAGCAATGGCCTCGGCCACAGGAAAGGCCTCTGTCGGAGTATCCCCTCTCTTGAGGATGTCCGTGAAAGGGTACGCCACCTTTTTCTGGATGGGTTCCAGGAGCATCCTTGTGGAATCAGAGATGAGACAAAGGACCCCCTGGAAGGAGGAAGGGCCTTCCTCCATCCCTGTGCCAACGAACGACTCATCATCCCCAGGATGAGAGTAAAGCCCGGTGACATCCAAGTCCGAAGAGTCAGGGTACAGTGGCCTGCCGGCCAAATCACCCTTGACCGGCTGAGGGCGGTCCGGGGTGACCGTGACCGACAGATTTCGGGGAAGCCCAGTATCTGGTCAGTCCTCTTTGAAAGGAGCCCCTCCCACAGACTGCTTAGGCAGCGGCTCCACCACAATCAGTGAAGAGACTGGAATAGACCAAACCAGAAGATGGGCCGGCCCTGCGGGCAGGGGAACTGAAGGCTTCAGTTCCGAGGGGGTCAGCTTCGGCCTAGGAGGCGAGAGCCAAGTAATGGCCGGGGTAGGTGACAGAGCCGGCTTCTGCCCAGACAAAATCAGCTGTTGCCATATAAGGCCCTCATAACACCAGAGTTTCCATCGGAGCCTCTCCTCCTCCAAGGAGGATGAGGACAACCTGTGTCGTCTCCTCTTTTTGGAGCGTCTGTGGCTCTTCCTCAGTCGACTGAACGAGGGGGTTCTAGACCTCGACCGAGATAGGGCAGGCTGACTCGGTCGTTTGGGAGACATCAGAGGGATCAGTGAAACCCGAGGGTCCAGAACCAGGACCTCGGTGGAGACACCAGCGGGTTGTGTCTCCTCATCGGGGAACACAAGGACCGGAGTCCTCGCCAAAGAGTCGTCAGCCACGGCCAGCGACAGAGGGTCGAGTGGATTGAGAACAACCTCAACCTCATCGGCCACATCCTCGGTTGTCTGGCCAGATGGAAGGTCCGTGAAGCCTGCAGCCAAGGAAGCAATCTCGACCGAAGTCGAGACCGCATGCTCCCGGGACTGAGACCTCGTGGTCCCAAGAGTGCCTTCACTGAGATGAAGAAGTGCCAGGTTCCTTGTCACTCTTACGAGATCAGGAGGAATGTGAGCCTGCAGGCATCTCAACCCAGGTGGGGAGAAACTGGCACAACAACTTAAAGGATTCTTTGAAGGTGGAGCCCAGGTTGAGTGGAACAAAAAAGCTCAGATTAGCCAAAGCGCGGGTGGCTTCTTCTTCAAACGCCTTCACATGTTCCAGCTGCTCAACAGAACCTGTGGCCACAGAAACCGCCCACCTAGCCTCCTTGGACTTCACCAGAGGATTCCTTTTCTCCGGTCTCCCCAACTTCAAACATGCCAGGCGGTCATCCAGGACATTGGGATGGAAGGCCAAGCAATAGCTGCACAATGAGATGTTATGGCCAACACCTAGGCAGTAGACGCATGTGAGATGGGGATCGATGCTCGACATCTTCTGGCTGCAAGAACACCAGCGAAATCCTGGATAAGATTTCTCTTCCACAATTGAGGACGCAAAAGCACGATCGCTAACTCGAATGAGTTTTGATTTAGGTAAAACCGAAGTTTTGAAAGCCAGGGCCTACGAAATGCGTGAGCATGAGGGAGGCAACCTGTATCTTCCAGCGGAAAAGAAGATCTGGCATCATGGTGCAGAGCCGAGGTATATACCACCCCGGTGGGTGGGAGGAGCCAGCTTGAAGACTTCCGGCAAGATGTAAAGGGGAAAGGGACATGCCAATAAGTGTGGGTGAACACTATATCCACAATCCTAGAACTGGAATATATTGTTCTAGTGTGGGATGAGCAGGATCCTCGAAAATAGTGGTGTCATTGCACACTGGAATTGGAGTGATGATCAAACAGCCCGACTGGACCCTAAAGCGAGGGATAAAAGAACTTTGGCACAGTAACTTCACAGGTTCGAGTACCATAAGTGTAACCTCTACAGTTAGTGGTGACACAATACCTGCCATTCATTGCACATATACTTTTTGCTGCTGGGGTAGACCAACATGTAAGGCGGACAGGGCACATGGACCTATTACCAGAGGCATTATTATTAGGTTAGCCGCACACTGGCATAATGACATCAAAGACATCACAATGGTAAAGGTACCTATAGCCCCGTACATCACAGCAGGCAGTATGTAGGGCCTGCCACTGTCCTTGGAAAGTGTGCTATGCAATTAAGGATGGATTTGTCCAAGTGCTCCATATCCCCTTCTAGGTACCCCAAGGAATGAATCATTGCCAGGCAAGAAAACACAGCTATGACTTTATCAAACACTGGCAAAGATAAGGTAAAGGTGACAAACATGGTTTCTGGGATGGTACCATTACCAGTAGATATTGCTATGATGCGTAAATGGTTCTATTTAATCTATATATGTTGTTTGGGATATTCATTGCAGACATATCATGGGACAACAAGAGCAAGATCAGTCTGTTTGCTGATGATACCAAGGTAGGCGTGGTGGTGGATGACCTAGGGGGATGGCAGGGGTTGCAGGATGATCTGGCAAAGCTTGAAACTTGGTCAGACACCTGGCAACTGGGCTTTAATGCCAAAAAGCGCAAGGTGCTGCATTTTGGGATGAAGAACCCAAGGAGGAGTTACCAGCTAGGGGGAGTGCAGCTAGCCCAGACAGAGGAGGAGAAGGATCTGGGTGTGCTCATTACAGGGTCAATGAACAACTCGGCACAATGTAGGAAGGCAGCTGCAAAGGCCAACAAAATGCTGGGTTGTATTGCAAGGGGTATATCCTCGAGGAGGGAGGAGGTGATTCTGCCACTGTATAGGTCATTAGTTAGACCACACCTGGAGTACTGTGTGCAGTACTGGCGTCCGTATCTGAAGAGGGACATTAAGTTACTGGAGGGGGTGCAGCGCAGAGCGACAAAGATGATCAAGGGGCTGGGGGACTTATCATACGAGAGGAGGTTGAAGGAGTTGAACATGTACTCACTGGAGGAGGAGGAGACAGGGTGACATGATTGAAACCTTTAAATACATGAAAGGAATAAACAAGACGGGTACAGAGGGGCTGTTCAAAGTAAGGAGGGAGGGCCACCAGGGGCCATGATATGAGACTGGAGCGAGGAAGGTTCAGGAGGGAGATGAGGAGACACTTTTTTACAGAGAGGGTGGTGGCTGGGTAGAATGCGTTACCTGCTGAAGTGGTATGCAGTAGAACAGTGGACTGCTTCAAATGAGGATGGGACAGGACAAAGGGAAGGGTTAATGAAGGGAAAGGGTGGAAGGGAGGGGCAGCTGCAGAATAAAGGGTGCTAGCTGCACATTTGAGCAGACTTGATAGACCTCTAGGCCTTTATCTGCTGGCAAATTTTGTATGTTTGTATGTTCACATATAACTGTGTATTTATAATTCTGATTTTGACTGGTGGGTGGTGATTACATGGCTTTTAGATTCACACATACCAAACTACTAATTTAAGTGCTGCTGCGCGCGCACACACACACACACACACACACACACACACACACTCTGTCTCCAGTTTCTCTTTAGTTTTGACAGCTGGTATCAGTTAATTTATAGACCCACTTCTACACAACATTACTTCTGTGACATCTGACCTACATAGAACTAGAGTTTTAATGATTGCTTTCTTATCTGTGGTCATGCTTCTTATGTAATTACTTCACTAATCTGTGGTGTCCATATGTAAAATGCGTAATTTCTGGGTATTTTAATGCAAGCTCTTTTTAAGATAACTGCCATTTTCCTTTTGAGAAAGGACCATGCAAGTTAGAAAGCTTAAGGATTTTCTGTAAATCTCTGTTGGTCCAAAAAAATGTATCAAATCACCTAGTGTGTGCATCTTGTCGTACAATGACCAATGCAGCACCATGTTTTTGACAGTAGATAAACAAGTAATGTTATAAGCTGAGGGGTGTGGTGTTACATAGCCCAGATTTCTTATGGTACTAGATAGCAGTAAGTTACACGAGGTAGGTGTAGCCGCAGACTCCAGACTAGTAGGTGTACCAGGACAATACCATTGTACTAGATGATTATCTGTGAGAAAATCTGGTACTCAACTGACATCATTCAGAAATGATCTAATAGCAGATAAAACATAAGTGCCACAGGCTGAGTAAATGATTTCCCTTCCAGTTTTCTTATATTTAGTTATAAATTAATGGTCCTCAATAAGCTCATTAACTTTATCCTCTGTTTCTCTAAACATGCAAGCAATGTTATGCATATTATAGATGGTAAAATGCTCCTCCTGTGCCAAACCATTGATCCCTTCACCTTATTTGCCTGATCATGCTCAAAATACTGCATGTGTGTTTTGACAGTATCTACATCTACCCTATTCCACAGAGATATGCCAGAGCCAAACAAACCCAATACTCTCCCCACTAGGCCTTCCAGATCACGTTTACAGCATGACTGAAAAATACCCACATTTTTTTGAACCTCACTTATGGTGAGGGGGTCTCTCTCTCTCTCTCTCTGGCATGGCAGGCACCCACCATCTCTAACAATAAAGTAGTATATAACATAAGTACATTATGCACAGGAATAATGCTTTTGCATGCTCCAGTGAGAAAAATTAAGTACAATAAGTAAATGCATAAACTTTACATTGTTAATCAAAGTCCCTGGGAATGATGTTGTAGTAAGACCACTAAGTGGACTCAGTTCCACCTTTTGACAATGATCTGGACCTATCAGGTTTGATGAGCGTCTGCAAGGAACCGGGGGAATTGGTGCTGACCTATAATAGGGTTACTGCCTAGGCCCTCAACTCTATTGCAGCTGTCAGTGTTCGGCCCCTCACCTCGCACCAGAGGACCCCATGAATTGATGGGAGTATCAGGGAGATGAGGAGGAGGGCTCGAAGGTCGGAGCAGCACTGGCAGAGGACCAGTTTGGAGGAGGACAAGCTTCTACTGGTGGTCCATTATAGAGACTATCAATCAGCAATCTCCTGTAACAAGGCAGAGTTCCTGTCCAAGGAGATTGCTGCGGCAACTAACAGAACAGCTCAGCTCTTCCACACTGTTGATAGGCTGTGCAATCTAGCCCGTCTTCAGTCCATGGGAGATTTCTCACAATCAAGAAGTGATTACTTTGCACTGTTATTTGCCAATAAAACTGCCTCCATCAGATTAGAAATCTGGTCAGCACCCTCTGATGGACCTTGCGGTAACCTAGTGGGGGTGCGTAGATGTCATCGGGCCAGTCCTAGCCAGGACAGTCCAATGTTCTCTAGTGACAGGGGTCTTTCCAGGGCCCCTGAAGAAGGCGGTTGTAAGACCACTCCTAAAAAAACCTTCACTAGATCTGGACTGCCTGGCAAACTAGAGACCTGTCTCTAACCTACCCTTTGTGGGTAAGATTATTGAGAAGGAGGTGGCTGCTCAACTGGAGACCTATTTAACAGCTCACAAAATCTATGATCCTCTCCAGTCCGGTTTCAGAAAAAGGCTTAGTATCTCTCAGCGGCACTGACGCCATGGACTATGGGGGGTACTGATGGAACACCTGCGGGTTTGTTGTGGACTGGCTGGTACAGTCCTCAACTGGTTTAAATCTTTCCTCACTGGCAGGTCGCAAAGGGTGGTGTCAGGGATTTTTTCTTCGCCACCTCTACCCCTGCCATGTGGGGTACCACAGAGCTCCGTTTTGTCCCCCATGTTGCTCACGGTGTATATGCTGCCGCTGGGGGACATTATAAGACAGTACGGGCTGAGTTTTCACTGCTATGCAGATGACACTCAGCTACACCTGTCTTTTGCACCTGAACAGCAGGAGACTATCTCGGGTATTTAACAGCTGCCTTGCTGAGATCCAAGGCTGGATGAGGGCCAGCTGGCTAAAGTTGAATCCAGACAAGACTGAAGTACTGGTTCTGGAACCTGGTCACCGAGGGGTGAGGGGGCAAGCTGGTCAGGTCTTTGGGCTACGGCTTGGGGACTCCCAGTTACTCACCTCGGATTAGGCAAAGAATCAATCATGGTGGTGTTTGGACTGTGGCTTGACGCTTAAATTGCAGGTGCCAGCTGTGGCCCAAACCTCGTTTTACCATCTGAGGAACAATGCCAGGATTAAGCACCTGATTCCCACTGGTGATATGCCAGCACTGGTCCATGCCTTTATGACCTCTCGCCTTGATTACTGCAATACCCTATACCTAAGGCTGTTGGGGGTAGAGCTGAGCTGCCTGCAGCTAGTACAGGAAGCAGTGGCCAGGTGGTTGACTGGCCTACCTACAGCAGGTCATGTCATATCACACCTGTGCTCCGCTACCTGCACTGGCTGCCAGTTAGGTGGCGGATCTCCTTCAAGGTCAGTTTGGTGACCTATAAGGCCTTACATGGGCAGGGGCCTGGCTAACTGCAAGACCTCCTGTGTCCCTACCACTCCTCCTGCCCACTCCGCTCCACAGATGAGGGATTGCTAGAGGTTCCTAGGGTCCTCTTACAAACATCTGGTGCTCGCACTTCTGCATATGCAGCCCCGATCATATTTAACTCTGTACCTTACCATATTTGAGAAAGCCCAACCATTGATCAGTGTAAGTGGGAGCTGAAAATCCATCTATTTAGACAAGCCTTCCCAGAACTGGATTAATGTACTTATTCCTTAGTAATAAGGAGTTATTTATGGAGAGATCAGGTGATGCCGGCGATGAGCTAGATGTGTCTCTCTTGAGCTCTCCAGCTTCGCCCTTAAAAATAGTTTAAAAAACCCAACTTTTGCTAACTGCGCGATTGGATTCTGCAGTCGCTGTAATCAGGGCACTAATTATGTTTACTATGTCGGTGCCAGAAGTTTCAATGGAGGAAGCAGCTCTGCAAACTCCGCTGCTGTCCTCCAATGGGGAAGATGATTCATCTGTAGCCCTGGAGGCCAAGCTTCCATGGCAGAATACTTCTCCATTCCAAGCCGCCCCCCAGCTTCGGAAGATTTCTCGCCTAGCCAAGTATACTCAGAAATACAACATAAAATCTCCAGCTCAAGAAGAGCCTGGTCAGGTACAAGCAACAGTAAATTATCAGGGAAATATGCACACTCTAGCATAGCAGTCCCAAGCAGACAGTTTGCAAGTGCCAGTAATGTATAAGCACATGATAAAACATGGTATCCAGTTCAGGAATCAATTAAAAGGGAGCCGCGGAGATAAGGGGGCATAAGCATAAAGAATATATTTTTTTAAGAAAGCAGAAGGCTGATTTCACAGTGAGTTCATCTTTCAGGGATTTTTTAAATTGTGTCATTTTGTAAAGTCCCACTAGGAATTCAGGGAGTTCATTAAGCCATTGGCAAGCACGGACCGCAAGAGAGCACCTACCCGGGTTTTCAGAAGGGGAATTCAATAGCTTGTCTAGTCATACTCCTGGTGGAATATTGGATTGTGAACAGATCTTTGATCACAGTGGGGGTGAAGCTCAACAGAGCTTTTTTAGTCATCAGACAGGTCTGGTATTCTAGCCGGTCCTGAAGTGGTAACCATTTGTTGAGTGCATACAATATCCAGCTATGTGTGAGACTGTCTACTTCGCTGGCAAAATGACAGGCTTTGTTGAGTATCTTCCTTACTCTGGACAGCGTAGTTTCAAAAGCAGCCCCATATACTGGGAGCTCATAGTCAGTGAGAGGTAGGATTGTACCGGAGACTACCAGGTACTAGCTTCCTGTGTGAAGTTAAAGCATTACCTGTAGAGCGCTCCTAACTTACTATTGGCCAGATTTGTGATGTTGTCCACATGTATAGAGAATGAAAGTGTGTCATCCAGGGTGACACCCAGGTACTTGAAGGATTCCACCTGGTGAAGGGTAGTTCCATGAGCATTATGAACAGTAAAGGGATGGGTCTTTTTCTTCAGATGTGGACCAGCAAACAACATGGTCTTTGTCTTCTTATAGTTCAGGACCAGTTTATTTACTCCGAACCAATCCTCCAGAGCCTGGAAGCTGCTCTGCAGATCTCTGGAGAGTTTCTCATGATGTGAGCTGCTGTTGAAGACCACTGCATCATTAGCGTATAAGAACACGTCTGAGAGGGGGCAGGTTTCAGGGAGTCTGTTTATAAATAGGCTAAAGAAGAGAGGGCCAAGTTCTGACCCTTGAGGGACACCGACTGAGACTCCATTAGCACTCGGGAGAACTCCATCAATCTGTACCCTCTGCATACGACCTGTGAGGTAGCAATGGAACCAGGTTGAGGTTTCGAAGGAGAGGTCCAGGGAGGAGATCTTTTCATGCAGCAGTGAGTGGTCAACGAGATCGAATGCTTTGGTAAGATCTATGTAGGTGGCTCCAACCAGATGACTTTGTCAAGGGTCTCATGCAGTTGCTTTGTGTATTTTATTAGTGCGGTTCCAGTGCTATGTAGCTTCCTGGAACCATGCTGCTCTTTGCACATTAGTGCTTACTTATTTAGACAGACGTTGAGTTGATCTAAGGCTATTCTTTCCAGAACCTTGGATAGAGGAGAGAGGACTGAGATAGAATGATAGACTACATTGGTGCGGCCCACACTTTTGTGTATAGGGGTTACTACTGCAGCTTTCCAGAGGTCTGGGAACTGGGTTATTGCAGCAAGAGGATGAATATCTTTGTCATTAGAAATGCAAGTTCTTCAAGTGCTAGGGCCATTAACTCCATATGGACTTAAAGGACCTCCTGTTTCTGGGAATATTCAGGCAGGGCCTGGGCCACCGCCCTACCCTTCTTCCATATGGTATTCTAATATTTGACCATATGAGACAAGTAATTAGTGATCAAAAGACCCAAAGTGGAGGACACATAGGCCCTCTTACCCCAAAGGCTGATACCTGTAAGGGGAAGGGAACTAAGGTGTTTGGGCACCTTGGACCTGTCATAAGCTGCTTTGATGACCACAGAATTGGTCTCAGGCTGGGCAGCATGATAAGGCAGGCCCTGAGGGGCATTATAGAGCTTCTCACTCTTCTGGGGCATGGCAGGAACCATATCAGGATGGTGCCAGGCCACAGTGGTGGCATTCCCCAAAGCTGGCAGAATGGCATGAATAACCTTAGGAGGGAGATTCTGGGACCTCCGAAAAGTCCACCAAGTCTCTCCTGGTGCCATCCTCTTCCTCAGTGTGGACGCCCATGGCTGTGGATAGCTGCTTCATAACACTGAAGAAGGTAGGGTCCTCAGGAGGGGATCTGGGGGTATGCTTGACTGAGTCCTCACTTACAGAGGAGTCAGTGGACCTGTCCGAGGAAAGAGGTTCTTCCTCCTCCTCCTCATCACGGAGAATCTGGTAGGATGGTACTCCTTCTCGACACTGACCCTCTCTAACTCAGGATTTGATGAACAAGGGACTGACGGTCCACTGAGGGGCACAGGCCGATAAGGCCAAACTGGCATCGATGTCGACAGAGTGGTTGTTGGCACTGGGGACACAGGTCTGTGTGCACCTAACCGGTACACTAAAGCCACAGTTAGCTGGGTTAAAGAAAGTGTTAAGGTCGATGGCAGGTTAGGGGCTGCGTCACAGCTGATGGGCCGTCAGGACAGGGCATGATGAACCATCCTACAGGACTAGAGAGCCCGAAGGCCCTGGCATCTGAGGACCTGGGAAAACATCAGGTCTAAACAGAGGGGCAGGTGTCGATGACCTGGGGGTCGACGAACTAGCGGCCGATGACTCAAGAGTGGACAGCCAACCTCCCTTGGAAGTGGAAGGAGGTGTTATCAACAGGGGCCTGGCAGGAGCAGAGGCCAGGAAAGCGGAAGACATCGGGGCAGCCACTGCCGATGAAGTACCCCCAGATGAGGAAGAACAGGCCACTGGAGAACGGTCCTTTTTGTGACTTTTTCCCCAAAGGACTTGTCTCAGGCCTTTGAGGCCTGGAAGCTCAATGATACCACTGGCGACTGGGAAAGATGGTCCACTGAGGACCCCTGCCCAAAACTGGTTACCTGTTGATCCATGAGAAAGTTCTTTAAAGCCTTTCTGCATCACCTGAGGGTAGTTAATTTAAACTTCTGACAAAGCCAACAGCCAGAGACATTGTGGGTAGGCTCAAGACAGCAAACACAGTGGTTATGCTCATCTGTTGAAGCACCCTTCTTTCCGCAGCAGCAGCAGCAATGGAAGAGAGAAGTGGAAGGATTAACTCTCAACATAAATGAGGCAAAAGAATCTCTTATAAAAAAGAGATTCCAAAAACACTAGAGAAATGCTTAGGCAATAATGGCATGAACTGCGACGCAGCTTCCACGGAGACCCATGCGGGAGGAGTCGACATTGGGAAAGAACTGAGGAGGGAGTGAGGCCGCTCATGCCTTTGTAGGGTTGGTGACGTTGGCAGGCGATGTCAGTGTGGGCGGCCCCAGTTGTACTGCTAAAAATCTTCTGTGTGGATCCTGCTTCACTGATGGTGAAGGTTCCTATGGTGTGACCTGATGACAAAGATGCCCCAGAAGAAGATCATAAGCTATGTATAAAAACAGCAGGATAATAAGTTTTAGCTAAATGTATCCATTTTTTCTTAGTCATAGGCCAATTCTTCCATTCATTTTACCTTGCGTTTCAGGGATTTATTTAACTCTAAAAATTGATTAGCATTTTGCTCATAAAAGTGCTAAATCTTTGTGAAAATGCTTAGCTCTTGCCTCACTGTGTTTAACAAACATAGCACTTCTAGAAAATACTAACATACATACTAACACACTAAAATGCCAGCAGAATAGGCCTAACGGTCTTTCATGTCCGCTCGTTTGGTCAGCCCCCACTCTGGGTGCTGACCTTGCTGTCCCCCTCGCCCACTCTGGCTTCTCCCTTCCCAGTTCCGGATATTCTTGCTGCATTGGATTTTGCTTCCTGAACCCTTCCCCTGTACCTGTCCCACCCCCTCTTGAACCCCTCCACTGTCTCTGCCTCCACCAGCCCCCTAGGTAGTGCATTCCATGGCTCCACCACCCTCTCAGTGAAGTAGCACCTCCTCCTTTCTCCCCTGAATCTTTCCCCCTCCAGCTTCCACCCATGCCCTCTAGTGGCCCCTCCTCCTTCCTTCGAAGCACCCTGACTGTTCCTCCCCTATTTACCCTCTTCATGTACCTGAAGACCTCTATCATGTCCCCCGGTCCCTTCTCTCTTCCAATGTGTACATATTTAGCTCTTGAGCCTCTCCTCATAGGTCCTGTCCCCAAGCCCCAAATCATTTTGGTTGCCCTCCTCTGGACCCTCTCCAGGAGGTTAATGTCCCTCTTTAAGTGTGGCCTCCAAACTGCACGCAGTACTCCAGGTGCGGCCTCACCAAGCAGTTATACAGAGGGAGTATCACTTCCCTCCTTCTGGAGGTGATCCCCCTAGCGATGCATCCCAGCATCCTGTTGGCCTTGGCTGCTGCCCTCCTACAAGTCTCAGAGTTGTTCATCTTGACATACACCACCACCCTCAGGTCCCTCTCAGCCATTGAGACTTGTAGTATTCCCCCCCCAAGGTGTACACTTGGCCTGGGTTTCTGGCCTCCAGGTGGAGTACCTTGCATTTCCCTGCATTGAACCTCAGCTTCCACTTTCTAGACCATCTTTCCAGAGCCTCCAGGTCCCCCTGCAGGGCCACCCTCCCCTCCTCCCCAACCACCACTGCCCCCAGTTTCGAGTCATCTGCAAAGAGACTCATCTCACTCCTGATTCCTGTCCTTATGTCAGATATGTAGGCGTTGAACAGAAGGGGCCCAAGGACTGATCCCTGTGGGACCCCACTAATGACCCTCCTTGGGGATGAGACTATCCCACCAACTACGACCCTCTGGGTCCGGTCCTGGAGCCAATTGCCTATCCATCTGATCATCTGGTTTCCCACCCCCATTCCTCCTAGCTTATCCAACAGGCCCACGTGAGGAACAGAGTCAAATGCCTTGCTGAAGTCTAGAAAGAGGACATCCACTGCTCTACCCAGATCCAAGGCACTTGTCACCCAGTCATAGAACTCCACCAGGTTTGTCTGACACAATTTCCCCGGGATGAATCCATGCTGTCTATCGTCCAGGCACCCTGACTTATCCAGGTCCCCCCCTAGCCTCTCCTTGACAATGCCCTCCATCACCTTGCCCACCACCGATGTCATATATAGATACTTTCTGTACAGTTAGTACAGTCCCAAGGAAAAAACTGCTAATCAATTATTTAAAACTCTGCGTTTATTCAATCTTAGATTTCCAGTTTATATTGGACATAATCACCATAACCAAATGTAATCCCTGGTACATCTGTTTGTTGATTTGTAATACTGATCCCAGCAACCTCCGTAGTTACAGTAATTCCTAAAGCTAACCATTGCTTATATGTTTATAATGTATGTTAGAACGCTGTTAACCTATCGATGTGACGTAGATATGTTTGTTAACCTATCGATGCTCGTCCACATCGGTAAATTAACTTTAACTGGCGATTAGTCAACACATGTGCGTGCTTTTGACTGGAAACCGGCGCATGAACAGCAGCGGTTAGGGAAGGACTGAATGGCCGTGGCAGTGACTACTAAAGAAAAAGCAAGCAGCCTTTTGAGGTGGGACCATACACTATAAAAAATAATGTATGGTCCCTCTTTCGTCAACCAGTCAATTTTAATCGTCTCGAGGTTGCCATGGTGACGTAAACCTCTCGAGCTTCGCTCTCGAGGTTTACACGGTCACCCTGGCAACCTCTCGACTGTTAACTGACCGGTTAACGATAGAGGACCATACATTATCCTCTATATCTTTATTCCTGTTGCACAACAAAATATCTCTAGTTCAGTTGTAGTTTTTTTTTTTACTGAAGTTGCATTTTTAATTAAGAAAACATTTCTGCATAAGAGATGTTTTTTAACAACTGCAGTCCTGTCCTGTATTACTAATGGGAATATCTTGAGTACTCTCTATCCACCCTAAAATCAGATCTAAATTAAAAACATACAAAAGGGGGCCCAGTGGGCATCCCCAACACACGCCTTTTCATAGCTGACAAGGTGTTCCAAACCACCCATTATTAACTAATGGGACAATTTGTGCTTCTTTGTACAATATGCTAAGTATTTTAATACATTCTTCCGGTATACCAAATCTCTTTAAGGCTGCTCAGAGTGGGACAGAGAATCAAAGCTTTTTCTTGATCCAAAGTAAGCAGCAGACCATCCATATCTCCCCTTTTACCTCTTTCAACAATTTCCTGTATATACTGTATAATAAATTGTGCTATCATAGCAAATCTTTTGCATACTGGTAAAGATTTTAATATCAGAACTCAAGAAACTCAGAGGTCTCCAATTCTTAATGTCTATGTTGTCACTCTTATAAAATAAAAAACATGACACTTAAATTTATATTGGGACATACAGTAACTTAATAGGTATCATAAGTATCATAGATATTTTCAAGCTTTTGAACTTACGTCCTTAATGCTTGCCCTTTTATTTCACCTAGCGAATTTGGTTTTAATTTTGTCATCCTTTTTTCTTGTCTAGCATATATTCATCTAGTTTATCTTTGAAGGCCTGCATGTTTGCACTGCTCACTACCTCAAGTGGTAGAGCATTCCATATTGCAACTATTCTTTGGCTAAACCAATATTTTCTGTGCGTTGTGTTTTCCATTTTTGCACTACTAATTGAAAAGGGTGTCTCCTTGGTTCATATCTTGATTTTCTTAAACTGACCCCCAACTCTTCCCTAAATTTACTTTCCTGCATTGTCCTGAACAGTAGGCACATATCTCCCCTGGTTCTTCTAAACTCCAGGGTATATAGTCCTAACTCCTGGAGTTTCTCCTGGTGGGACATCTCTCTAAGTCCTTCCACTGCCTAAGTTGCTCTATGCTGTATCCCCTCCAATTTACGGATATCCTCCTTTTTGTATGGAGCCCATACTTGGGAGCAGTATTCCAGATCTGGTCTTACAAGGACACCGTACAGGGGCATGATTATTTTCCTGTCTCTACTTGTTATGTGTCTTAACTCATTCCTTCCTGATGACACCATATGGCATCATAAAAAAAATACCTCTTTTTCCTGATGACGCCATATGGCATCCTAAATCATGTGCTGTAGTGCCTGATGACGCCAATTGGCGTCCATATCTTTCTCTTGGTGCAGCTCAAGCATTTGTTTACATTTGTTGAATTGAGTTGTACCAGCTAATAGAAGACGTCATACCCTTACTGATTTTACCTAATATAATATGTGTTCCCATTGGCTATTTTTGAGAAAACAAGCCTTAATACATAAATAAATAAATTTACTATTTTTTGCATGTGCTGTGAAAAATGTATTATGTTCATTCTGCCATTAGTTTGTATTGTAACAACAAATCATCTTGTTTTAGTGTAACATGTCAAGCTGATCAGGTTGACACTATAATTAATTTCATAACTTATATATTTTTTTTTCGAGCAATCCGATTGGCCGTCACCACTTTGGTGTATTTTTTTGTCTTTTGGGGTATTTTTCTACAATAACATGTTGTCACTGATATCATAATTGTTATAACTATTAGTCCATTTATACCACTAAGTGAGCTGAATATTTCTGTATTTAAAAATCAAGCTCTGTGATTGGTTGGATTCTCTGAAATCATCAATTCTGAATTTAATTGGCATAAAGGGATTGTCTTAGATGCAGGCACCATCCCCCTGATGAAGCCTTAGCTGTCGAAGCACCAGGGAACATGCACGCAGATCTTTTGTTGTACCTTCCACTATTCTATTCAATGTGTGTGCCTGAAATGTTAGACTAAATCCTTATTTAGCATTCAAGCAAGGACTCATATTTTTTTACAACCGTCACTGGAGGGAAAGTGGCTCTCTGGGCTGCGGAGTGTACAGTGATTTTTTTTTTTTTGATGTTTCAGTTAGGGGTCACAGCCCTCACCTGCACCTGCCCTAGCTCTGTAGTGCGTCACCATTTGGTCATATTGATCCTCACTGTTGCCATGCTTGCTCTATGCTTATTGTACATGTCACTATTTCCATTAACCAGTCAGAGCACACACTGGTGCAGGAAGAGCATGGTGACTGGAAACTTAGATTCAAGATGGAGGTGCTGCTCTTATCCTAAAATACTCACTTCAGTTTTGCCAACACCGATTTGTAATCTGTATTTACTTTATTTTTTTATTTTTATTTATGATAAAAGTTTTCATAGTTGTTACTTTGTTCATTTGGGGATAATTTCTGGTCATCCTGTGTGATCACATCTTATGGATCCGGCTGGCATTCCTGATGGGGGAGAGAGAGAGAGAGAGTGTTTCTTGTGCATGTACTAGATGAGGTCACATGAATTCAGCACCTTTTGTTACTTTTTAAAGAGTTTATGTTCGGATTATGGCTATGTTAAAATCTATGTGGCATGTTGCTCCTTGCGTTATGGATGATAAGTGGGTTAGGGTCAGTAGCATGTTTGCTTCATGCTCTGCACTTGAGTTTTCTCCCTAATACACAGTTGCTGATTGTTTAAAACGAAAAAATAATGGTGTTGCCTTCAACTTATCTGGCATCAGTCCAGCCCCAATCTCTGATGCACTGTAAAGGCCAAATCAGTTTTGAATCCCTCCACAGTCACTGGTGTTGTTCATTGATTCGTATGACGTCAGTCCAGACTCAACCTCTGATGCACTGTAAAGTGTTCTTCAGGTTAAAATCCCTCCACAGCCACTTGTAAGATCTAGCTTCTTACCATGCATCAGTCAAGCCCCAAACTGTACTGAATAGTGAAGTGCATTTCAGGTTCAGATCCCTCCTCAACTGAGGGTGTTGTCCATCGATTTACCATGCATCAGTCCTGACCAATCCCATAATGCACCGTGGAGTGCATTTGATGTTCAAAACCCTCCACTTCCACTGGTGTAGCCCATCAATTCATATGACATCAGTTCAGCCCCAATCTCTGATGCACTGTAAAGTATTCTCAGGCTCAAATCCCTCCACAGCCACTTGTAAAATCTCAGACTCAAATCCCTCCACAGACACTTGTAAAATCTATCTCCTTATCATGCATCCATCACGCTCCAAACTGTAATGAACAGTGAAGTGCATTTCAGGTTCAGATCCCTCCACAGCCAATGATGTTGTCCATTGACTGATCTGGTGTCAGTCCAGCCCCAACATCTACTGCACTGTAAAGTGCTGTTCAGGTTAAAATCCCACCAGAGTCACCAATTTAGTCCATCTGTTCATCAGTCTTCAGTCCAACCTTTATCTCTGACACTCTGTGATGTGCATTACTGATATGGATCCCTCCTCAGTCACCATGGTGTAGAGCATTGTGCACATCAAGATTCATTCCAACACTACCCTCAGGTGCACTGTAATGTTCTATTCATGTTCGAATCACTCCACAACCACTTTAGTCCCTCGTGCTCATAATGCTTCAGACCATTCCTTACCTCTGATGCACTGTGATGTGATCAGTGCCAGTGTATGACTTATACAGTCCATTCAAATGAAACATAGCACACAGTACACACGTGCACCAATGAGCATCACTCCATGATGCAGGCATACCCACACTCCTTCCCACCCACACAGTGTGCCATACTGAATGTTGCAACATATCACATATGTATGCAGGCAAACCATGTGACGAAGCACATAGTACACAACCTTTACAGGTGCCCATGTCATCACCCTGTATGTGTACCCACAATGTTTCTGCATGGCATATGGACACCATTACCAGGTGCAGGCAGCCCCACCTGCTTCCCTACAACTGAGTATACCCCAAGACGGTGCCAATTCATGATGCAAAATGACTGCAGTGCCTATGAGCATCATTCCTTGGTACAGGCACACCCACCCCCTTCCCCATGACACAGTATACCCCAAATTATCAGTGCCTTTTCAGCAATTTTATCATCCTATACATATACCCATAATGTGTCTACAGTATCTGTTAGCACCATTATTACATGCATACAGCCCCTCTCATTTCCACAGAACATATGAAGTGCATCTGAGCCTGTATTATGAATGCAGGACACCCCCACCACCACCACTAACACACAGTGCTTCATCATACAGTCATTCCCTCACCTTAAACCATCCCATAATACAACCCCCAAAAAAAATAAACTATGTCAGGAAATTAAATAATTCACACATTTATGTAACATGATGTTTACTGAACAACTGTGAACCTTTACATGAACAATATCATGCTTCATTTACAGCATGATAAAGCAAACAGCACAAATAAAATATAGTTTCCTATACTTATTATGGGACTTTATTACAAAAATAAAATAAAATAGTTTATTTCAATGAAATTACACATTTTAACTAGAGCAAATATGCAATTAATCATAGAGATACCTCCAGCACTAACACATGTCTCCATTTCCTGTGTCAGCTCACTGACCTACACTGGAAGTGTTCTTCCTATTTACATCACTTGACCTCACAGAGCACTTCCTTCCTGCATCACTTCCTGATATGTCCTTCTTAGGTAATGTGTAAATATGTTCTTACTAAACTAGGGGGAAATACAAAAAAAAATGATAATTAGATTCATAAAACTAAAATCAGTGGGTAGGAAGAATTAAACACTGCAAAAATTCCAACCAGTGGAGTGGAACAAAAAACTCAAACTGTAATAACAAGAGATTCAGATATTGATTTCTGACCAAAAAAAATGGTAAAAAACTTGCAAAATTTATATTTAGACAATGACAGATGTTTATTGTATATTTTTAACAATTTTAATCAACAATTTTACAGAAATTTAATATTTTTGCATGACTATGTAAACAGAGCATAATTATATTTAGAAAAAAATCATCAGAATTTATTAAAATATGAAAACAACCTCACACAACATTAAATCCAGTTAAATAGACATTACCAAACCTCACTCATTTTCAAAAACTTTTTGTCCTGAAAAACTTTTCTTTTTACAGTTTTAAAATTGGATGTATGTTTTTTAAGATATGTAGGTTTAAGCACAGTGTGTTTGTATGAATGCTGCAGATCTAAAACCCCTTCAGGCACACAGGTGTTCTAGCAGCAGGCAGAGGGTATCTGAACATTCTAAGTGACAATAGGATAGAATGAGTTAATATACAATGTAGTATCTGGTTACTTTTTTTTAACCATTTTTTTTTTGCAGTGTGTACTGAATTTTAAATCTGCACTGATTGTAACTCCTAAATCTCTTTCTTCAGCTGTTTCCTTTAACTTACTCAGCTCTAGAATGGAATCTTGCGTGACTGCTATATTTCTGTGTAAAAATTGCTGTTTTCCTGAGCAGTTAGAATGTTCAGAACTTAAATGATAACACTCCAACTTGGAGTATAAATAACTAGAAAAGTATAACTCCTATCACAAAACTTACAGCACAAAGTTTTCTCACAATAAAAAAATCTTTAAAATGAAGGGTTACACATGTTAGTAGTATTAACTTTTATTTTTTTTACAGAGCATGCAACGATGAAGATGTAAGTTTTTTTGTTTTTTTTTACTCAAAAAAAACCCACCTTAGAAGTGGCAAATGTCTACTGTATGATGTTTTTTCATCACAACATCATCTGTGCATTATACTGCCACAGTTTAGAGTATTTCTGAGCTGTTTTACATAATAAAATGGACCATAAACTAAGGCATGTACCAACACATAATGCCAGTAAACCGACTGAATTCGGAAAAATGCTCTGCACAACTTCCCACATGACGCACAAACCACGATAATTGAAAAAGTATGCCACCCAGCCCCTAGACACATGCAGGGAAAATGTTCACAATAAAAAAGGGTTATTAAATGATGGGTCACTCATGTTAGTGGCATTTGCAGATATTTTTTTTACAGTTCCTGAAATGATAAAAAAGAGCACTTTTTTACATTTTGTTCCCAAATAAAAACCTACAACATAAAAAGTACAGCTCCTAGACCCCAGACACTAGTATAATAATTGTTCACATTAAAGAGATATTTCAAATGATGGGTCACACACGTTTCTAGCATTTACAGTTTTTTTACAGTACCTGAAATGGAGGAAAATCACATTTTTTCACTTTTTTTATCCCAAAAAAACTAAAACAAAAAAGTACATCTCCTAGCTCCCAGACACCAGCATACTAATTTACCACAATGAAAAGAGCTTTCAAATCAAGGATCACACATTTCTAGCATTTTCTCTATTTTTTAACGGTACCTGCAATGGAGAAAAATAGCATTTTCTTCACTTTTTAACCCAAATTAAAACCTAAAAAAAATCTGAAAGGTAGCAAATGTGTCCAATATAAATCGGTATTCTGGTAGGTAGGAATGTTTCCTACAGACCTGCACTTCCAATAACCTTATCCCTGATTGGTTGATCCAGAAAGTGCGTAAGAAGTGCAGGATACATATATGCGCTCTGGGGATGAGAGGAAGTGAATACCTGACGCACATATGCGTTTTGGGGACTAGAGGAATTTTCCTGATGATGCACATATGTGCTATGGGGCTAAGTGAGTTAATTTAATATTTTCAATGTTGTATGTATGTCCTGTATTGTTTTTCCCCGTGTGCAAGACTGTACACTTGGCACTACTCAGTTCCAGTTTGCTCATTTTTGCTCAAATATTAATACTGTCTACGGCATTTTGCAGATTAGCAAGGTTTTCATTAGTATTGGCAATGGCCCCAATCCTACAGTCATCTGCAAACTTAGTTACCCAAATATCCTTGTTGTCTATTTTTAGTGATGTAATAAAAATATTGAAGAGGCATGGGCCCAAGATGGAGCCCTGAGGTACCCCACTAGTCACTCTCTCCCAATTTGACATTTCTCCTTGTATTATCACCTGCTGTCTCCTCTCAGTTAACCATGCTTGGATACAATTTATTATATTACAGTTAAATTTTTTAATTTTTTTAGAGTGTTTATGAGTTCTAGATGAGGAAGCTTATCAAAGGCTTTCAAAAAGTCCAAAAATATCACATCCTCAGAGTCTCCATTGTCCAATGCCTTACTCACTTTTTCATAGAAGGCTAAGAGATTTGTCTGACATGATATAGCATTTCTAAACCCATGCTACACTGGATCCTGTAAGTCATTTTGTTCCAACTGCTCCATTATATGTTATTTTAAAATGTTTTCCAACACTTTACCCATAACAGAGGTGAGACTCCCAGGACTATAATTTTCCAGTTCTGTTCTTGCCCCTTTTTTGAAAATAGGGACCACTAAGCTTCCCTCCATCCCTGTGGCACCTCACCTCTATCCATGGAAGTCTGGAAAATGAATGCCAGGGGTGCAGCCAGTTGTACAGCCAATTTCCTTATTACCCTTGGATGGATTTCATCAGGTCCTTGTGATTTATTTATATTAATTTTGTTTAGCCTGTCTAGTACATCATTTGCTTTAATAATTATATGCCCTGGTGTGGAATTTATGTTGTTCCCTTAATTTTTGAAATATCAGTACTAAAAACCGAACAGAAGTATTTGATTTGGATCTCTGCTGCTTTCTTATTATTTAGGACATTTCCTTCTTTATCTTTAAAATGCCCTATGTTGTTTGTATTTTTCTTTTTGTTATTTATGTATTTGTAAAAGGTCTTATAGTTATCTTTTACTTGCACTGCCAATTTAAATTCATATTCCTTTTTTGCTTTCTTAATAGCCCTTTTCACTTGCCTAACCAAATTTCTATATTTAATTATGTTTTTGTATGTTATGGCTTCTTTTGGTTTTCTGATACCATCTATTTTTTTGGTTAATTTCTTTATCTTTGGGTTTAACCACCTTGGAGCATTTTTTATTTTGCTTGCATATTTGTCTTTTTTAGGTATACATTTTTGAATTTTATTACCTAGTATTTCCACAAGTATTTCCAACATCTCATTTATATTTTTGTTTTCTAGTTCTTTTTCCCACTTCCACTGTGTTATAATTTTCCTCACTGTGTGAAACTCAGCCCTATTAAAATGTAATACTGTTCTCCCTATGCTGATTTCATTTTGCCCTTCCTTGATTTTAAAGGAGACTTATCTGATGATCACTATTTCCCAGTGGGCTTCCAATCTGGACCTCATCTACTGAGTTTCCCATGTTTCTTAGTATTAAATCCAGGGTACTCTGTGCTCTAGTTTTTCCTAGAACCAATTGCTCGAGCCCGACTTGATCAATGCTTCAAGGAACAATTTTTCAGTTTTTGTAAATTCTACTTGGTTTCTCCAGTCTATTCCTGGTAGATTAAAGTCTCTCATAAGTATTATTTTATTTCCAGGGTCAAGATTTTTTAAGATGTTAAGTATTTTCTCATCATTTTCATATGTAATTGACGGTGGTCTATACAACAGTCCCACATTTGGGTGAGTTTTTTGGTATTAGTTTTACCCATACCATTTCAAAATCATCCTCTACCCTTTTTAATTCTTCACACTTTATTGTTTTGTTTATGTACATAGTGATGCCTCCACCCTTTTTATATTTTCTCGATAGAGAGAACAAATTGTACCTCATGATGTTTTTATCCCGATCATCATCCCTTGACCACCAGGTTTCAGTAATTAGTGCAATTTGTATATGGTTTGTACTTAGATAATATTGTAATTCATCAATTTAAATTTACTAGGCTCCTTGCATTTATCACAACCCCACTCCAGCCATCTTTAGGCTCTTTATCATTTTAATGTATATGTTTAACATCCCCTCCCCCTTTATCCAGTTTAAATAAAAGAAAATAACTTCATTTTATTTCCCAAAATGCGTATAACAGCATGATTTAGATGTAATCCATCATTGTTGAAGAGCAGGGGTGTAGCCAGGTATTTCAGATCTGAACACTCAAGTGGACTCACTGCTACCCCCCCCCCCCGGGTGCAGCCAGACAATATAGAAATGTACACCAAGACCGTGTTTGTTGCCTCATTTGGCACAATAAATACAACTTTCATATCTCATGACAGTGGTTGTTGCCATGCACGGGTAAATACAAATGCCATGCATTGTTCCCTAAGACACCCACATACCAGCCCAGAGCCTATAAAGTTGCACTGTCCTTGGGATGCAAAGAGTGACCAGTCCTTCTAGTTTTGACTCCTATGAACAAAATTACAGAAACATTCAGTATTTTCTTTGTTAGTTTTCATGGAAAAAGGAAGCAGTTCAGAGCCTATTTGCTACCCCCCTTAAATAAAATTGCACACCATGTAGTGCTTGGAGTATGCCTGCCTACAGCTCTTCCCACTCCTGACACTCTCCAGCCGGATTCCATTTTACCAGATCATGTGCCTGGGACTTCCTCTTCTTCTCAACCTTCTTCTTCTCAGGACTCTCTTCTACACACCACAGTGTACCAGATCGAGAAGATCTGAAGAAAGAAGTTTGTCAAAGGATCCTGGACTTGCAGAGTAAAGTGGTGTGGATTTGATAGTGGGCAGAACTCCTGGGTTGCTTTTAACGACCTGACCCCCTCCTGTCAGGAACTAGTGCAATCCTTGCACGCCTCCATTCCCACTGACCGGAAAAGTCGATGGAGGTCTTGAACTTTTGTTACCAGACTCAGTGAAATGTGTTGGGACTAATTCATTTTCTGATTTAACTGTTTGCAATAGATATCTCGTTGTACCTGTCTCTTATGCACCTGTTGCCATGGTACTATTTACCTGCACTAATACTTTTTCCCCTTAGGAATGTCTTACCTGCATTAACGCTTTTCTCTATTAGGAATGTCTCTTTACATGGACAGTCTACCTGTTATGCAACTGTTATTAAAGTGTGAGGCTGCATTCTGGGTATCCTCCTGCTGCTACCCTTCCCTCTCTTCCCTTTTCCTTCCCTCACAATTTAGCACTTGTGGCATGACCAAGTATCAAGTACTATTGTGTTTCCCTCCTCTCTGATGCTACTCTGACTGGTCCCCAGTGTAGTCCAGGTTCTTTCCTCCCTCTCTCCCATCAGCGGAGTACTGTCCTGTTTTGTGAAATATAATGCCTTGTAATGCATGAAAATGTTTTGCCTTTAAAAACTTACTTAAGAATATTTCTTAGCAACTGTTATAGATTTATTGCTTGTTCGAGTGGTGCTCACATTCACTGTTCCGGCAGTGATGTGAAGCACACATTAAGCATGGGGATTAATGTTAAGCTGCTGCCCCTTTAAGAGCACTTAGAACTGCATGTATCTAATTGTTGCACTGCCTGGCAGTGCCATGTTGGCATGTCAGTCAGAGATTGTCAGTCCCGGGCTAGACCTCACGAAGAGAACAACTGCAGTACAGCAAATAAACCTGCTTTATTCTTTATTTTATGCGTCAGTCTAATAATTCGCACGGTCCAGATGGGGTCCTCACCAGCAGCACCTGCAGCAACCGAAGGGTCTGGCAGATGACAGAGAAGGTAATGGGTCTTTTAGTGGTGGACCATACAAAAAAACGCCACACTAGTTTTACACCAGGGAGTGAACTCGCCATCGTGTTCATTTTTCTACCTTGGCATACTACTGAATCAATGCCCTTTGTGATGGAATCACCTATTATGAGGATATCTCGATCTCCTTCACCTTTTCCTTTTATGTTTTCTGTATTTAGTCCACTATTTTGTTTTTGTTTTTTTGATTTCTGTGTAACTGGATAACTCTCCAGATTGTTTTTCTCCTCGGTGGCTATCACCTTTTTATCTTGTACTTGCTTATCTTTTTGCCTATGTGATTTTATATCTGATTTAGTGTCATTTGTCTTTAAATTTTCCTGTACATCTCCATGATTCTTTTCCCCCATATTTATGCCTTCCTGTTGGTCCTCAGTAGTTATGTCTAGATAGCAAACTTATTTGCAATCTCAAGATGCATACTTGTGATGGGCCTGTCTTAGTTTGTTTTTTCTGCCTGCTTACTACTGCCCATTTTTGCCCTTTTTCTTCACTTTCTTCCTTTTCCCCTATCTGTGGTTTTGTTTCCAGTACAACTGTGTTTGTTCATTCTCTTGTATGTCTTCTACAAATGAATCAATGAATGCTTCCAATTTCCCTATTTCCCTCTGTACTTCCACCCTCTGATGTAATTGTTCTATCTCAGATTGTAAGGTACTAATTAAAATGCATTTGTCATATATAAACTCCTCTGTCTCTACTTCCTCCATGTACATTTTGCATTGGGTACATGGTTTATGGAGTTAGTACAATTCAAATACTTGCAACAGTGTTTTGGGAATACCTAACCAGTTCCCCAGTGCCCCCAGCGGACACAGCAGACACGCACAGATGTGAGTGTCTCTGCGTGCGGCGGTGACAGTGTGCTCGCCCCACTTGAACTCACCCCGCTAGCTCGGGTCACACTGTTTATGCAGGTCAAGTGCTGGAAGCGTATGTGTGTCACTTCCTGGCTTACCTGCACTCTCAGACCCAAAAAACAAGCACAATGGTGATAGATTTAATTTAAAAGGCACATTCAAAGTACCACTTCATGCAGTGGATTTAAAACAAATAATTTATCCTGTGACTGCTCCCCCCTCTAAGTAGCAGCAGCCCAAATACCGACTTTTGTACTGCCCTGACACTTACCTCTGCCTGGAACATGCAGTTTGTAATGGTCCTTGTCCCACACACCAACTCTGTAAGCAGTTAGTTACTCCAGATGCTAGGCAATGTCCCGACTATCCTCTCCCCAGAGGCCGCTCATATTCCATCTAGCGTTTGTTTAGGTTTGAGTCTTTACAAGGACTTCTTATCACCAATATATTTCTCTCTCCACCTAGAGCCCCTGTATGTCTCAGCTTCTGCCTTAACTTACCCGCTTGCTCGGGTCGCGCTGTTTATGCAGGTCGAGTGCAGGAAGTGTACGTGTGTCACTTCTTGTCTCACCTGCACTCTCAGCTCCAAAAAACTTGCACAATGGTGACAGATTTCATTTAAAAGGCACATTCAAAGTACCACCTCATGCGGTGGATTTAAAACAAATAATTTATTCTGTGACTGCTCCCCCTCTATGTAGCAGCAGCCCAGATACAGACTTTCGTATGGCCCTGACACGTACCTCTGCCTGGAACATACAGTTTGTAATGGTCCTTGTCCCACACACCACCTCTGTGTGCAGTTAATTACTCCAGTTGCTAGGCAACATTCCGACTATCCTTTCCCCAGAGGCCACTCGTATTCCACCTAGCGTTTGTTTAGGTTTGAGTCTTTACAAGGACTTCTTATTATCGATACAGTTCTCTCTCCTCCCAGAGCCCATGTATGTCTCAGCTAGAGTGACTTGTAGTGTTAAATAATAATGCAAGTTCAAGAGCCAAATGAATCAACACTTTCTTGTAATGTTCACCAGAAAGTCCATCTAAACCAGGGGCAGTGTTAAGAGATAGATTCTTACCTCTATGTCACTGATATCAGTAAGTAACATCTGATTATCTGTTTCTGATAAAAGAGATAAGAATAAGTCCTCCAAAAACTGACAGTTCTCTTCTTCCTTTGTTGCCATGCTCCCAAAAGTATTAAATATGTATTCTGCAGCTACATCCTGAATCCCAGTATTATCAGTCTGGAGATTACCATTTTAATTTTTTAATTCTATAATCACCCAATGTTTTACCCGGTCAGCATAGCTGTCATATGGATTAACTTCCATTCTACCTTGTGTGCCATACTCCTGCTCCATGAATAGAGATTTTTCCTTGTCATACTGAAATTTACACATTTCAGATTTAATGTTGTTTATCTGTTCAGAATAGTTTATTAAGGTCTCATGACTTCATGAAATTAATTTTATTAACTGTGCTCTAAGAGACCGATAAGTAATATATTTACCCATTTCCTTGATTGTTGTCCAAGCTTGTATCAGATTTTTAATATCAGTTTCAGTATCTTAACCACTATGCTTTCATATCATCATATATTCTTAAAACGAATATCCAAGCTTCAATTAAATCCATCAACTGAGTCTCTAGGTTTGGATCATTTAATATGGAAGAGTTTGTCTTCCAGTACTGAGGGTCATGTTGTCTATCTTGTTTTACTCCAGTTCAGTATGTGCTATTCTATGATCTGAAGTTTTCAGGGGAAGTGTGATCGCTGTAACCAAATTCAAACCATTAGAAATAAACCAAGAAAATTCTTGAAGAAATTCTTCCCTTGCAAAAGGTACATTCACTCTGCTTACCTAATATAACATAAACAGCTCATATTCCTGCACAATGACACATGTTCTTCAAAAATTAGACACACAGACATTTTTGTTCAGTTTTTCTTCTACAATCTGTCTCTGAAAGACCACAATTACACCCCCACCCCCAGCAAAACTTCCTGAGATTATGCAGTTATGGCTGGTTTAATTTGAGAAAGGTTAACTCTTTCTGATTTTGTCTGAGGGCTATACACATTAATCAGACATAGTGCCAAATCCTGATAGGTAACATCTAAAAGCAAAGCCCTGCCAGGGCAGATTCCTATCACTTTGGAGATCGTGACTGCGGAAGTGCCAAATAAAATCCCTACTCCAGAACAAGTCTCTTCAGCAACTGACCAAAATGATGGACCTATTCTACATTCTTTCTTTTTTAATTTAATTTTTTTTTTATATTAATTTGTTTCTCTCTTTTGGTCCCCACCAGTTGGCACACATCTGCAGCCACCCACCCAGCCCAGCACCCCGACATCAGGCAGACAATCCCCATCTTCCCCCACAGTTTCCCATCTGTGGCAGGGCAGCGAGGAGCCTGCAACTCAACTCACCTTGAACAGGATCCTGCGTCGGGGGAAGCGCCATTCAGGGTCAGGGCCTTTGAGGGGTGGCTGTTCACTCTGCTTCACCGGGACCATTTTCCTAGTTCGATTTGTCCCCGAAGATGTGGCATGCAATGATGCCTGCACGGCGAGGGAGGCGCTGCGATCATCGCTCCTCCAGGCATCTGCCCATCTCCACCCCTTTCTGCAGCGTGTGGTGTGCTCCCCCGCCTCCACTAGGGGCCAGTCTAGAACCAACCACTAGCATCCCCCCTCCCCGGAGAAGGAGAGCAGTCCCATAGACACTCGGTCCTTCTCCTCCCCTGCCAACCCCTGGTGGACCACGCTCGTTCACAAACACAGGTCGCCAGTGTAACAGACGCCTCACCCCTCAGCACCACCAGACTGGCTACATTCTTTTTTTTTTTTTTTTTTTTAACAGCAGCAATTTCTTTTAAGGTATGGATCCAAGCATCATATAAAAAAGTTACATCTCTCAGGGGCTTCTGAAGAGCTATAAATGTAGTCATTATCCATTTAATATTTTTAATACTATTCATATTTGCCATCAGTAAGGAGACAGTACTAAAAGCACTAAACATACTAAAAGCAAATATGAAATAGAAAACACTCCCATTATTTTTTTTTTTCAGCCACACCACCCTTGTATTTATTTTTTCTCCTTTTGTCTTTTGCATATAGTTGATGCTCCTTCCATTTCTGATGAGGGGTCTGGCTGGGAAGATGGGACAGGGGAAGCATCTGATTCCTCTTCCGTGTCTACTCAGTCTCTATGTGTGTTTAGAATGTTATATCGGTTGCACAGAGGCACACTTTCTTTCCTCAGCAGCATTGATTTTGATTGACCGCTAGCTGTCCTGGATCTTGTAATCCTTTGAAGAGAGTCAGTTATACGTGTTGTGGAGGGGGTCATTGGTTTAGAGGCTTGACGGTCCAAGTCACCTCATGCATCCCCTTATGCTGTACTACCTTAGGTCTCCACACTCAGATGAGGGTCCTGAACTTCAGGAGGGCAGATTTTAAAGAAATGGGAAATTGCCTCAGAGGATGCCTCAAAGGAAGAGGGAGAGTGGAGACGCAATGGAGAAAAATCGAGAAACATTAAGGAGGGTATAGCCCAGGCAACGACATGCGGTTTAAAGGAAGCGAGCGAGGCAAAGAGGAGGAAGAGGCTGCTATGGCTCTCTAAGGAGGTGGCAAAGGCAGTGAAGGAGATGAAAACAGCATTTAGAAAGTACAAGGAGACCCAGAAGATGAGACAGGGAGGTATATCTAGCAAAGCAAGGGGGGGGGGGTGAAGGCAGCTAAAACAGTAACACAGGAGAGAATAGCTAAGGAGGTTAAAAATAGGACAAGACCTTCTTCAAGTATGTGGAGGAAAAGAAGATGACAAGGGAAGGCATAGTGAGAATTAGGAGGGTGGGGGGACACTGTGTAAAACAAGACTAAGAGATACTGAAAATACTGAATGATTACTTCTGCTCAGTCATCATAGTAGAGGGTGGGGAAATGGACCAACATGCTGCAGTAAGCAAAAGGGAGAGGGTAGAGAGAGTCTGGAAGGGATTGGAAGCCTTAAAGAAGAATAAGGCAATGGGGCCGGATAGGATTCATCCAAGGGTCCTAAAGTAATGGAGCACAATGCTGGCTGCCCCTCTGGCAGAGCTTCTTAGCACCTCACTGGAGGTGGAGGAAGTTCCAGTGGACTGGAGGAGGGCTGATGAGGTCCCTCTGCACAAACGCGGCAGTAAGGAGGATGCTAGCAACTATAGGCCAATCAGTCTCACATCAGTGGTGAGGAAGTTAATGGAGACACTTCTGAAGGAAAGGCTCGTGGAGTACCTGGAAACAAACGGGCTGTAGGACCACCAGCATATATAAGATAGGGGCAGAGGAGATTACAGTCACCAAGCAAGAGAAAGACATGGGGTCATCTTACCTGATGACCTCAGGGTAGCTGGACAGTGTGACCAAGCAGTAGGAAAGGCTAGCAGGATGCTGGGGTGCACTGGGAGAGGGATTTCTAGCAGCAGGAGGGAGGTGGTACTGCCGCTGTATCACTCACTGGTGAGACCCTACCTGGAATACTGTGTCCAGTTCTGGAGGCTGCACCTCCGCAAGGACACTGAAAGAGTGGAAACAGTACAGAGGAGGGCAACCAAAATGGTGAGGGGATTGCATAAGATGTCATACAAGAAAAGGCTGCAGCAACTCAACATGTACTCCCTGGAAGAAAGGAGGGCGAGAGGGCCTATTTCAGAGAAAAGAAGGCACTAGAACAAGGGGGCATGCAATGAAGCTAAGGGGGAAACCTAAGAGAGATGTGCAGAAATGCTTCTTCATGGAAAGCATGGTGGATGACTGGAACAGCCTCTCAGAGAAGATAGTGTGGGCAACGACTGTGGGTAGCTTCAAGCATACCTATAATGGGCACAGGGGAATATTAGGTAGAGGAACTGGGGAGGGAGTGACACCTATGACAAACTAGGGTCAGTGGTGATGGAAAAGGCAGGGACAAAGGGCAGACTGAATGAGTCCAAAGATCCTTATCTACCACCAAAATCTATGTTTCTATATTTCTATTTCCACCTTATGTAGCGCTAAGCTGGTTTCCCCAGGAGGTTCCACAGTTACTATACTTTGGTCATTACTCCCAGGAACTGGGGTCAGTAAAGTTTGCTGGTCTGTATTTGACCAGCAGGGGGTTCATCAGCAAGCTGAACTGGACAACCTGCTGTGAATTAAAATCTGGTGTCATCCTCTGTGCAGGTTGCTTTGGAGGCTTTCCATCTGAGTGGCCGGGAGGTTGCTTGTTTGAGAAATGTGAAAATCACGGGTACAGATTAGTTTCTAGGTTCTTGTCTTTTCTTAGTTTTTTGGGCCATGGTGACATAATATTCGTAAACAGCTTGCTCCGCAGAATCCGGGCTATTATGAGATGCCAAAGGACACAGTCTATATTTATCCCTGTATCCTTGCACAGGCTACACTTCATTATATTTGTATATGGTATGCTTGAGTGACCAATCTCAGAACATGATCCACATTTAAGTTTGTGACAAACATTGCTAAGATGGATACTTGCTCCACAATGATGCCATGTTTTTGGCTGTCCAATATAAAAAAAATCACCCCTCCGTCCCTACCAAGAAAAAAAACAATTAGGCAGGTACTCTAAGATGCTTGCAGTCCATATATGTTCTGAATCAAGTAAAGGTTCAGGTGGACCAATCACGGAACATCTTTGCCTCAACCAGTTTAAATATCAGCCACATTTACTCCCTCATTCTTAAACACTGTCATCTTCCTGAAATTGGGTTTTGTAAGTAGAATTGCAATGAAAGGCACCCATAAAGGGTACACCCAAAAAGCATGATATGTCTTCCAAAATATTTCTAATCCAGCAAAGGTTTTAAAACTAATATCAAGTATGTTGTCTTCCACCATATGTATCAAGGCATGTATAAAACTGCATGTTTTCTTTCACTAACTGACATGTAATAAACATCCTATCAACAGGATCTGACATGTCCCGCCTTGTGTTTGAGGCAGACCGTGTTTCGGTATTTAGCTAGTTCTGGGGCTTGATGAATGCAGTCATAAAACAGTAATGTCCCAGGTGTCTGTCCCTATCTATTATGAGAATGACTTGTATTAGGTCCAGATTGTGAAGTACCTTGCCCCCCACCTTTACCATTACCTGGGTCTCCTTGTAGAAAGGCATGATCCCCATCCTAGTGTGGAAGCTCCTCTGCCTGGCTTTTCACATTGTTTTGGGGATCTTCATGAGTACCTTGTGGGTTCTGAACCTGTATGATGTTATTTGTGATTTCTACCATTTGTGTTTTGTCTAAAGGATGCAACTGCTCTGGTTTTGGGAGGGGGGGCAGCAGACTGAATTTCAGGATTTTGTTCTACAGACAGTCCCATGCTTTCTTCTTCTAGGGGCACATTTGTGTTACCTCCTGCATTATTAGTTTCTTCTGCGTCTAGATTACTTATAAGCTGTAGGACTGGATTTGGGGAAAATGGAAACTTAGGGTGAATGTCAATATTAAACTTTACTTGTTGTTCAGGGTAAATCACTTGAAGTTTCCTCCACAGTAGCATTATTTTCTATACTACTGAGACACTGACCTGCAGGTTGTTCGTCCCCCAAATATGCTGGGTCCCAGAAGCCACCTGCAATGCATTTCCAGCCAGCTGCCAGCAAATCCTCCTATGTAGAAAGTGTAGACAAGGGTGGTTCCAACTGAGCTCTACTGGACAGACGTTTACTCTGAAAACTGCTCCAGACTGGTGTATTGCCTTCTTACATTCTGGATCGTCTCTTTCCTTTAAAATCTGTGCCAGCAAAAGAACTCGGTACTGTAGGGTCACAAGCAGGTTGTAAATTATGACTCTCCTGGGTTTCTTTTAAACTTGGTCCCATTGAGAATGTCTGCTGCCAACAGCATGATTCCAAAGCTAAAGTTCTATCCAAAAACATAATTTGACAATCAGCCACTAGCTCCACAGCTGGCATCTGGAGAGCTGTCTTTGATCTTGCCACTTGTTCAGTTGACTCTGTCACACAGGAGCTGATAACTTCAGTTGGGTGCTTTGCAGGCCTTCCCTCTGCAACAGTATAATGCTCCAGAGTGCCACGGAGTTTCATCTTCTCCAGTTCTAGTCTTTCTTCTTCATCTTCAATTTTAATTTTTTTTTTTAAACTTTAATTTTTATTCAAGTTTTGTAGTGCATTCAAACAAGATCAAGTGCTTCAAAGTCACTTTTAAGCTCTAGAAACAGGTTAAGATTGACACATTATATTCATGTAGTACAGTAGTTCAAACAGGGGTAGGCAGGGCAAATTACATCCGCTCAAGTGGTTAAGCTTTCAATGCCTTTGTCATTCAGATTCTTCAGTTCCTGAAAGAGGTACTAACTAAGAATAGGGATGCAGAAGTAACGGGCCAACCAATACCTTATATGGGCGGGGAGGAGGGTCCCAGCAGAGGATTTTTTTTAGGGGACTAAGTTAGGTCGGCAAGTGGCCATGTACACAAACCATGTGGTCCACCTATTCATTAGAACCTCATTCTATTTTGAATGCGAGCAGTCAGGCTTTCCATTTTATATATATCATACACTGTATTTCCCAGTTATGAACAGTTGGGGGAGAGTGGGCTATAGCCACAGTCTTGTAAAAGTTTTTTTTTTTTGGCTGCTGCAAGGAGTATACTTATTAAATAGATTTGGTATCGTTGTTTGACCTGTCTAGGCAGGTGTAATGGTATGGCAATTTCCAGTGTTAGTATTCCCAGTCCTGGAAAGAGATCTATCAGTACTAACCCCACACCCTCCCAGAAATGTTTAAGGACCGGGCAATACCAAAATACATGCGCGTGAGTGGAGACCTCACAGCCGCACTGTCTCCAGCAGGTAGAGTCCTGAGATGGTAAATACTTTGCCGTAATCTGTGGTTTACCAAAAAAATGCACCACAGCCCTCCAACCAAATTCTCTCCATCTGTAAGAGCCTGTCGTTTGATGCCGTCTGAGCCAGATTCATTGCCAGTCCTCTGGTGTCAGTTCTAGCATCATTTCTGCCTCCCAATTAGTCTGGACCCCATCCATCAAACTTGTCAGGTGGTGTGTCAGGGCCTTATAAAAGTTGAATATTAAGTGCTTGGCGGAAGATTCCCCCTGTACCTGGACAAGGAGTGTTGATAGGGGTGGGATGACCTTGGTTTTAAATGTCTATGCCTAGGGTAGTACTCAAGAAGTGTTGCATTTGTAAGTATTTATAAAAGTCCTCTTGTGGGAGAGAGCACTCCGCCTGCAACTGCATATACAATTTCAAGATACCATCTTGATAGAAGTGAAAGCTATGGACTAATCCCCTTTTCAGCCACTCTCTGAACCCATGGTCCATCCTTGCCAGAACAAAGCTCCGATACAGGACTGGGATCTCCATCTATTTAGCCCCCCATATTCATCTCTGTTTTTTTTTTCAAAATTCCTTCCATTGGGAAATCAAGCTCCTTGTAAACAATGAGGATTCTTGTATCACTGTTACATTATCTGGCTAGAAGATCGTGTTTTCATCTAGGGGAGATGATGAAAGAGCCCATTTGACCCAAACCCATCCCAGCGCCCCGCCAGAGGGGCCAAACCAATTAGACATGTGAGTAAATAGTGCTGCCTAAGAATGAGGAGAGTCAGGCCGCCTCGGTCCCTGGGTAACTGTAGTTTCCGCATAGCCACCCGTGGCTTGTTTCCCTGCCACAAGTAAGAGGAGATCACTTTGTTCCATCTGTTTATCTCTTTCTGGGTGATGAAATAAGGAATGTTTTGCAGAAATATAATATTCTTAGGAGGATATTCATTTGAATCGATTGGATTCTATTTAGTAGGGAAATCAGCAGGTGAGCCCAGCGATGGAGGTCCCCCTTTACCTGTGCAAAGAGCGAGTCATAATTTTGAATGTAGGTGTTATCTAAATGAGAAGTAAGTTCTACTCCCAGATATCGAATCGGGGTGCAGTACCACTGAAATGGGTACCGGTGTTGCAGGGCAGGTGATGGAGAGCTCTGGATCAATAAAACCTCAGTTTTACTTTGATTTATTTTATCACCTGTTGTTATTTGAATCTTTGCAGACTTTCTTCAAGAGCTACTAGGGGTATTTCCGGATTAGTGATATAAAGCAGGAGATCATTTGCATAATATGGTATCTTATGAAGATGCCCATTAAGCCGGCCCGCTGGCGCAGTGGTTGAATTTCCGCTTGTGGCGCCGGCAACCCGGGTTCGGGAACAGACTCGGGTCGTCTGAGGGCCAGCTGGGGAAGATGGATTGAGCGTCCTACGACTGCTCTCCTTCTCTGGGGGGAGGGTAAGGGTTGTCGTCAGTGCATGGGGGACCCCTAGCGGAGGCCAGGGGTGCCACAGCAACTGACATCCACAAGGTTCCTGGGGACGGGACGGAGACTGGCTTCACTGCACATTCCCACCCCCCTACAGATGGGGAAAAAAATCTGCCTGCTCTGCCTGCCTAAATGAAGTCCACCCCTGCAGCTGCAATCGGCTCCCCAGGCCAACTCCCGCCCTATCCCATTGTTCATGGCCTCTGGTCGTGTATATATAGACCTAAAATGTTATCTAAGAATGTCTAGGAAAACCAAATTTCATAAATGCGGCTTGTAGAAATGGCCAGCAGACCCTATCAAATGCCTTCTGGGTGTCGACACTTGGGATCATCAGCGGGGATTTATGAAGATGGGCATGTTTAATGATGTATAGTGTTCTTTTGATGTTATCCATAGTTTGCCTGTTTTTTATAAAGCCAGCTTGATCTGGGTGGATTAGTCACCGAAGGATATCATCAAGGTGCTGGGCTAGTACACTGGTGTATATTTTATAGTCTTGGTTCAGCACGGAGATGGGGTTGTAGGATTCACAAAGGTGAGGGGGTTTATTGGGTTTTAGGAAAGCCAAAATAGTGGCTTGTCTCCAAAAGATGGGGTATTCTGATGTGGAATGACTTTCCTGTAAGGCTGCGACCAAGGGATCTAAAAGGAGTTCAAAAGCATATTTATAAAATTCTGCCCCGAAGCCATCTGGGCTCAGGCTCTTCCCATTCTTAAGGTTTTGTATTGTGGTGTAAATATCTTGTAAAGTGATGGGACGTGTAAGTTGTTCTATATGTTGTTCTCCTAAAGTAGGAAGAGTCAATCCTGATAGAAAGGTATCTGACTCTTGCTGGCCTAACGGGGATGTGTCTGTGTATAGATCTGAATACAACTGTATAAAAAATATTGAGTTTGTGAGAAGTGCTATAAATGAGTCTCCCAGATTGAGGGTCTTTAATCTTGGGAATTGAGATCATCTGTGTCAGCCTATGCAGCTGGTACGCTAGTAACCTAGATGCTTGGGCCCCCCCTTCATAATATCTTTGGTAAGCCACAACAGGGCCTGTTCCATTCTTAGAGCCAGGATCTTTTATATTTCATGCTGTGTCTGGAACACTTGGTCCATGAGAGGGGTATCTCCCTGCATATGGACTGCCTGAAGGAAACGGAGTTTTTCTTGGAGTTCCCCTAGACATCTTTCCATCTGATGTTTCTTTTTAGCTGCAAAGGCTATGATGTGACCGCACAACACCGATTTTAAAGTGTCCTACAAAAGTTGGGGAGAGTATCTGAAGAAGTGTTATCTCATATTATCTCAGGGATCTTTTCCTTCAAAAAATTCCTGAAGGCCAGATCCTTTAATAATGAATTGTTAAGTCGTCAGATAGTGTGTTTCCACTCCTGGAAGATAGTCAAGTCTAATGTAACTGGGGCATGATCTGAGAGGTATATGTTCTTAATTTCTGCTGTCTGGACTATGTCCAGATGCTCTCCACTCACACAAAAGTAGTCTAAGCTCGAGTAATGTTTGTGTGGATGTGAGTAAAATGAGAACTGTCTCTGTGAGGAGTGGAGATGCCGCCAGGCATCTACCAGGCCCACACCCATTAATAATCTTCTAAGATGATTTTGTCCCGAGGACATGGGTGGGGGTCTGGAGGCAGAGGTGTCCAAAGAAGGGTTCAGGAGGAAGTTAAAATCCCCCTCCACACCACCAATATCCCCTTCTTGTGAGAAATGATGGTGTCTACCAGGGATTGTATAGAAGAGGTATCGCTTCCCGGCAGGATGTATAGGCTACATACTGTTAAAAGTTGATCATTTATCAATCCCATCACTAAGGCCAGATGACCCTCTTTGTCCATGTATTGGGCCGAAATTTCAAAGCGAGAATGCTTAGGTACCAAGACCACCCCCCCCCCCAGACACACACACACACACACCTACCGTGCCAGTATGCTGTGTCAGTTATATGAGAAAAAAACAAATTTTAGCAACTTCTGATGTTCACTCTGGGACAAATGTGTCTCCTGCAGCAGCAAAAGGTCTGGTTGAAGCTTCTTTCGTGCCGTTAAGGTTCAATATCTTTTGACTGATCCGGTCAGCCCATTTACATTATGAGATACAATTCGAAAGGGGGTCCCCCTCTATCTAGCAATAATATTTAATATATGTAAGCATCCTTCCCTCCTGTTGTGTAAGTAACTCACAAATCCGAATTTCCAATTTGCCCCATAGTCGCCCTGCAGACTGAAAATAAATGTTCAATAGTAGTTGTGGTTTAACATTGTAATATCTTGAGCAAATTGTTCAGTCTGAAAGGTCTATGCACCACCTGAAATGAAAGGAAGGAAAAACTCAGGAACCCTTAGAAATAGGGCCCAAGTAACTAGAAAGAAAAACATGCTCTGAGAGAAAAATGGCCAACTGGGCCAGTAACTGGATAACCTTGGAGGGGGGGAGAGGAATAATTCCCTCTGTTCCCCAAGTTTAACTATCATATAGGTAAAGACTTCAAAAATGAGGAAAGCTAAAAGCATTCCTAAGTGTGACGACCCATACAGTCTCCTAGGGAGAAAAAACATGTCCCAGTGAGGAAATGGCTCCCTCGGGGCCACACCTGCCCCGTAATGGGGGTGGGGTGGGATGATAAGGGTTAAGACAAAGAAAAATAGGGTGTAACAACCAATATTGAAATTAGCCTGTGTAGGGTTGGAAAAACTGTAGCATCCTCTGATTGCCCAAAAGTCCCCAAACACACACACAACCAATTCACAAAATATGTTCCTAAGCAGGGGAAGTATAGTTATATTGCAAAGCTTTCCAAAGTCTTTCAAGTTCATATCAAAAAAGTGGGTCAGGAGGTAGTCCACCTAATCAAGAGTAAATCAGTTAATCTTAATACTCAAAAGATAGCCCAGAAGGGACGATCACCAGCGTAAGAAGTCCTGGGCAGTTTAATTTTTAAAGCACTTGTTTCTTTATCCATAATTCTGCAACGAGTCTCTCTTCTGCAATTTTCTAAGGAGGAGGAGAAGGAAGAGTAAAGCTTAAAAAAAAGAGGGGGGGCAGGCTAAGGGGCAATGTGAGGAAGTTTTTATTAACAGAAAGGGCAGTGGATACATGGAATAGCTTACCTGGGAAGGCAGTGGGAGCAAACAAGGTGAGGGAATTCAAGAATGAATGGAATAGGTATAAGGGTAACCTGGGTGGGGGGAGAGAGGCTAAGCCAAGGACCAAGTAGGGTCAGCGGCTGCTGATAGAGGTAGGGAAGCAGGCAGGACTCGACAGGCTCATGTCCTATCTGCCGTGCGTTCTATGCTTTCTGTAAAGTTTATTGTCTCGACAGACAAGTCATTACAAAAATAAACAATGAGAGACAATTTAAAATGTCAAATAGACAAAAGATATGATTAAGTAAAATATGCATAATTTCATACATATATATATATATAAATAGGGTATATATATATATATATATATATATATATATATATATAGCGGCCCCTGGTGCAGTGGTAGAGCTACCACTCACAATGCCAGCGACACGAGTTTAGGAACGGGCTCGGGTTGTCAGAGGGCCGGCCGGGGGAAGGAGGCTTGAGAGTCCCACAGACTAATCATCTCCACCGGGGTAGGGGAAGCCTTGGCTGGGTGCAAGACCGACCTCTAGTGGTGACTGAAGGTTCGGTATACCCAAGCCACATAGATGGGGGTAGAGCATGACAGACGCTGACGTAAGCCTTGGCGTGATGCGCACGTCACATCTCCAGGGAGGGCATACATCCGAAAAATGCCTCGACCCGGTGCAACACCAACTGAGGGCTAAGTAGGTCTTTGCCACCGGCAGGAGCGACTCAGCGTGAGGACCCCAGCTACCTGCTCCCACTCTGTCCCCACCGGGGGGGGGGTAAGCCACGGCTCCGTGGGGGGTCCTGCCAAGCTAGCGACACGCTGGTTGGTTGGGTGACAGTGCCAGGGGTCGAGGCGGGGGATAAACTGAAATAGAAAGAAAAAGTACATACTGTATATGTTTGATCAAGGTTTAAGACTGAGGATTTCAAATCTCAGTGGGCAGCCATGTATATCCACAAATAAGGAACCAAGACCCTAACTGTAATGTATTAAAATATAAGTTAGAGGCTCACTAATCTGGTTCTTTTCAGGACTATTGCACCTAGCTGTAATAAACAATCCCTTTCTTAGGCCTTCTTTAGCAGAAGTTACGCCCCAACCATCACCCAGGCTATTGCTGTTAAAAAGTGGAGACCCAGCAGTATACCTTACATAATGGTTGCATCTATATTTTTTGTTTCATATTGTCTTATTTTGTTAATCTGGTGGAAGTATGTAGCCACTCTACAAATGAACCAATCGCCCTCTGTAAACATTTTCAGTTAGAGCCACTGACGCCTCAAGAAGAACTTTGAAAAACATAATATTTGGACACAAAGCAGCATGTATTTCTCATTAGCTCTGTACTTCGTATCCCCGTTATGTATTACTGAGGTCATATGTGTGAAAACAGAAGAGCTGTTCCTTGAAAGTTCATCTGCTCCTACTGCTTCTTCCCAACCTGATGTCATAATACTCTGATTGTGATATCACAGTAATTCCCATGGCAACAGGTTGTGATGTCACAAAAGAGCATTATGATTTCAAGCAGGGAAAAAGCTTAAGAGGCAGATGGACTCTAGGGATAAAGATCTTTTCTTCTGTGAGAATTTCTTCAGTTATAAATAATGGAGAGGAGCAATATTTATAAGATACATGAAATACAAGCAGATTTGTGTCCAGCTATTGTGTTTTCCCGTTTTTTTCCAGTGGCATCAGCTGCTCTTTAACTAAGGATCCTTTGTCAAAATTATTCCACTCATTGAGTACTTAGCCAGAATTATCTTGTGTCATTATATCCAGAGGGGGTGGAGCTGCTTCGTTATATCCAGAGGGAGTGGGGTGGCTGTATATGTAAATGAAAAACTATCCACCAATGTCATTCGGTCCATCTCAAAACCAATGGAATTTGAATGCCTAGTTTTAAAACTATCTACCTCAGCAGCTGAAGCCATTAACATTGTTGCTTGTTATAGACCTCCCTCTGGGGGCATGGATATTCTGTACCACCTACACCAAATACTAGATGATAGCACCAATGAATCAATAATCCTAGGTGACCTAAATCTGGACTGATTTAGTACTAAATGAACTCCATTAAAAAACCTATGCGACAAAATGGGCCTATCTCAGATAGTCACTGAAACTACTAGACCATCTTGTACAAACCAACTATCAGGATCACTTTTGGACATAGTTATTACAAACAGACGTCACAAAATTTCACATGAAGCAGTTTGGCATAATGATCTCAGCGACCACAACATTGTGGTGTGCGTCAGATACTGAGCTAAACTCTTAAACGCCAGCAAGTTTGTCACCAAGAGATCATTCAGGAAATTTAATTCAGCCAGCTTTCTAAAGGATCAGAGAGACAACCAAATGGCAAGAATTTTATTTAGCGCCCACCATAAATGAAGCATTGGTCATTTTCAACTCCTCCCTTAGTGCTGTTGTAAATAAGCATGCACAAAGTGATCACCCGCAGAGTAAAAAAAGCATCTTGCCCATGGTTCAATGGAGACATTAAAAAGATTATGCTAAAAAGGGATCATCTATGGTTTACGGCAAGACGTACTTAATTCCCTGTAGACTGGCCTGCCTTTAGGGCCCGCCATAACACTTGTACCAAACTGGAAAGGAGCACTAAAGAGAATTATTATGTAAATATTCTGGAATCTGCCAATGGTAACCTGGCTAAAATATGGTGAACCTTCAAATTAGTAAAACGTTGTAAAGCTTCTCCATTGTTACCAAACAACATAATTTACAACAGTATATCTATAACAGACAAAACTATAATTCGTGACAAGCTTAACAAGCACTTTGCAACGGCAGGACTTGCCTTTGATTCTTCCCAGTCAGCTACCTTACTACCATCTATTCTCCAAACAGCAGCATCCTTTAGTAATCCCATCTGCGTCTCCTTCACCTTCTCACCCATTACCTATAATCAGGTAGAAGATCAGCTGCTTAAATTGGACACGATTAAAAGTGCAATTTTTCTTGATAATAAGTTACCATTACCTCACAGCCCCGATCGTGCATCTCTTCAATCTATCCTTGACAGAGGATTCTGTACCTTATGACTAGAAGGTAGCCCATCTGCTACCCTAGTGACTTAAACAATTACAGGCCTATATCAATTCTGCCACTCCTGCCAGAGCTACTTGAAAAATGAGTTGGTGTGCAAGTCAGAGCCTTCATTGACAGTCAACAGTTGTGGAATCTGTTCCAGTCTGGCTTCAGACCTCTTCATAGTACCACAATAGCACTATCCAAAGTTATTAGTGACTGGTTCGAGGCCATGGATAACCGACTAGTCACAGGTGCAGTCCTTCTGGACCTTAGTAAGGCCTTCAATACAGTGGACCACCTCCTTCTGCTTGATAGCCCAAAAGCACTTAGATTTGCTGACTCTGTACTAGGCTGGTTTGCCAGTTATCTGGAGGGTAGGCAGCAGTAGATAAAAGTCAATGGAACCCTCCCTTCGCTACTTCCTTTATTGAGAGGGATTCCGCAGGGCTCTATTTTGGGCCCACTGCTTTTCTTAATTTACATAAATAGCTTAATAAAAATACTGAAGATTCCAATATTCATCTGTTTGCAAATGACACTGTTCTTTATATTTCAAAACCTTCCTTTGCTCAAGTCTGCTTAACGCTCCAGTCCGATTTCAACCAACTTCAGCACAACTTAATTCTTTCTAAATTACTACTGAATGCTAAAAACACAAGATAATGTTCTTTTATCCACCTAATACTCCTTTAGCTAGTCCTACTCACAATCCCCCTACCCCAAGAAAAAATTACTCACCATATTAATGTTGCTTCTTCTATTGGACTCTTGCTGTATTCAGACATAATGCAGTTAGCCCCAGCACTTGAACTGCCATGGAGAAGAAAGAGTTAACTCTATGCAGAAGCACAGAACATTGAGCTCGAGCTTGGTTTTCAAACCTCTGTCTGTGGTACTTCTCAGTGTAACCGTCAGATTCTTACGAGCACACTAACTAACATACTATAGTATGGAAATTGTTCAACATATAGCCAAAGGGCAAAAAATTATTTTGGGGCCCAAAAGACTCAAGTCGAGAACCCAAGAAGGAAAGGTAGTGACAATATTTAAGTATAAAACACCAGACAAATAATAACAACATCCACCCCACCCAAGAGGGAGGGTACAAGGTACACCCCTGAGGTGCAACACTGTACTTGCCAGCCCACTTCCCAAAAACCCAGGTTCTGAGAAGGGAGGCATGGGCGGAGGTCTGAATACAGCAAGACTCCATTAGAAGAAACAACATTACTACGGTAATTTTTTCTTCTAACAACATGAAGTCTTGTTGTATTCAGACATAATGCAGACTGCCAAGCAGTTCCCTGTGGAAAAGGAAATGCAGAACCTACTTTGGGAAGAGGTTCTGCAGTACTGCTGTGCCAAACCTAGCATCACTCCTAGCCTGGATGTGCAGGGAGTAATGCTTGGTAAAAGTACATACTGTTTTCCAGGTGGCTGCTTTACAGATCTCTAACAAAGGTATATCTCAGTCAGCAGCTAGAGAAGCATGTACCCTAGGTCGAATGAGCCTTAGGGCCTGAAGGGTGTTCTACCTAACTTGTCATAACAGAATTGTATATAAGAAACAATCCACCTGGCAATAGTTCTTTCAGGGGCAGGCTTACCTTCCCCCACTTCACCATAAGTGAGAAACAATTGAAGACAGTCATTTCTATGTGCCTTAGTATGCTCAGTGTAGTAGCTAAGGGCCCCCTTAACGTCTAGACTGTGTAACCTTCTTTCACCTGAAGAAGAATGATCAGTGAAAAAACACAGGGAGAAATACAGACTGGTTCAGATGAAAATCTGATACTACTTTGGGCAAGAACCTCCTACTGGTTCTTAGGACCACCTTGTCCCTATGGAAGGAGATGAAGTCAGGTTCAACTGACAGCCTGTAACTCACTAATCCACCTGGCAGAAGTAATAGCTACCAGGAACACAGTTTTCCAGGTCAAGTACTTCAATTCGGCCGAAGCCAGAGGTTCAAAGGGTGGCTGCATAAGCTGAGCTATGCAGACATTAAGATCCCAAGGCGGAGTGGGCTCCCTAAAGGGAGGGTTAATGTGAACCAGTACTTTGAAAAATTTTCTGAAAACAGGATGAGCTGCCAGGGAAGAGCCCTTCCCTGCTGAGAGGAATGCAGAGACAGCTGCTAAATGAACCTTCAGAGTGGCAGGCCTAAGGCCTACACCATTCAGATGAACTAGATAGTCTAAGGTTGTGGAAATGTCTGCAGAATCAGGCAGGGTGCCTTTCTGAGAGCACCAAATACTGAACCTTTTCCATTTGGAGTTGTAAGTTTTTCTAGTGGAAGGTTTCCTGGAGACCTTTAGAATATCTAGAACTCCCTGAAAAAGATGTAGTGCTGCATATTCTAACTCTTCAAGAGCCAGGCCTTGAAATTGAGAGACTGGAGATTGGGGTACCAGATCCGCCCCTGGGAGGAGGACAGGAGATTGTAAGACCTGGGCAGAGACAGGGAATGTGACACTGACAAGGACAGCAGCACAGGATACCACACCTGTCTGGCCCAATCTGGAGCCACCAGCATCACTGTGCAGGGCTGAGTCCTGATCTTGATCAGAATTCCGAACAGCAGAGGGAAGGGAGGGAAGGCATAGAGAAACCTGCCCTTCCAGTCCAAAATGACAGCATCCTGGGGAACCGTCCCCAGGACTGGAGGTCTGCAACAAAACAGAGGAAGTTGACGATTGTCCGGTGCTGCAAAGAGATCTATCTCTGGAGTGCCCCACCTGGAGAAGATGACCTTCAGTATGTGAGGATCCAGGGACCATTCGTGGTGTCCCTGTGATATTCTGCTCAGAGCATCTGCTAGTATGTTGTCCTTCCCAGGAAGGTGAACTGGTACCAGAGAAGTCTGAAGAGAATAGGCCAGAGACCACAGCTTCATGGCTTCTGTGCACAAGGCTGAGGACCGAGTGCCTCCCTGCTTGTTGATGTACCACATTGTGGTGGTGTTGTCCGTTCTGACTTGGACCACCTTGCCCTTGACTGAATCCGAGAAGCTCTGCAGGGCTAAGAAAACTGCCCTGAGTTCCATGAGATTGATATGAAGGAGAGACTCTTGTCAGGACCAGACTCCTTGAGCTGTTAGGGCTCCCAGGTGGGCTCCCCACCCTAGGAGAGAAGCATCCATAGTTAGAACTACTGATGGGACTTGAGGGAGAAATGGAACCCCTTGTCTGAGGTTGTCCTGGTCCACCCACCAGTGGAGAGCTTGGACCAGAGTCTGAGTGACTGGGATCAGCTTGGTAAGTGAATCCTTCTTTTGAGACCAAAAAGACCTTAGATGAAACTGAATGTCCCTCATCTGGAACCTTGCTCCCTGCACCACTGCCGTGGAAGCTGCCATGTGGCCCAGGAGCTGAAGGAACTGTCTTGCTGGGCGGGAGACCTGAGGTCGAAAGGAGGAAGCGAGATCCACTAGGGCCTTCACCCTTGCCAGGGGAAGGAAGGCTTTTGCTTGTACAGTGTCCAACTCTATGCCTATAAAGGTGAGAAGTTGAACTGGTTCGAGGACAGATTTTGGAAGACTGAGAAGAAACCCCAAGGAGCTGAGTAGGTCCTGGGTAATTTGAAGAGCTGACTTGACCTGTAAAGGTGACTGACCCACTAAGAGCCAGTCGTCCAGATATGGGAAGATGGTGATACCCTGTCTTCTGAGGTAAGCCACCACTACTGTAAGGCACTTTGTGAACACCCTTGAAGCTGATGTTAGGCTGAATGGCATAGCTCTGAATTGGTAATGGCCTGAAGGCAACTCAAACCAGAGGTATTTTTTGTGGGAGCACCTCATAGGAATATGGAAGTAGGCATCCTTGAGGTCCAGAGATGCTAGCCAATCCCCTGGCCTTAGACAGGAAAGGATTATTCCCAGAGTTACCATTTTGAATTTGGGCTTTGAAATGTGTTTGTTCAAATACCTTAGGTCTAGGATGGGTCGCCACTCCCCTGTTTTCTTTGGGGTAAGGATGTACTTGGAGTATAGTCCTTTTCCCTTGTGCTGAGTAGGAACCTTCTCTATAGCTCTGAGAGCTAGAAGAGAGGAAACCTCTGCCTCTAGGGCAATGGTTTCTGAGAGTGATGCAGGTGGAAAAGACTTGGCCCTCTTTTTTGGAATTTTTTTGAAGCTGAGAACCAGTCCCTGGCTTACTACTTCCGGGACCCACTTGTCTGAGGTCACAGACTTCCAGGCCTGGAAGTAGTAAGCCAGCCTGCCTCCTACTGGAAATGGGGAGTCGACCTGGGCAGACATCAGGGTGTCTGCTTGGCAGGAGCCTTAGACAGAGGAGGAGGAGGGAGCAGCTCTGCTCATACCCCTCCTGCCCCTCCCTCTGAAGAACCCCCTCTGTGGGAAGGGAGAGAAGGCCTGGGCTTGGTAAAAAGGCCTTTGAAAGGGCCTGCCCCTGCCCCTAGACTGCTGCTTGTGCGGAGTGGCTTGCCTTTCTTTGGCCTGTGCACTCCTGTACGTGGTCCTGCATTCATCCATTTTCTTCATGTAAGCCTCTGTCTGCTCCCCAAACAGAGAGTTACCTACTACAGGAAAATCCATAGCCTTAGTCTGGGTATCCTGTGAAAGGCTAGTACATCTGAGCCAAGCATGTCTTCTGAGAGACACAGATGTAGCCATGACTCTAGATGCCACATCACTGGACTCCACAGCAGCATGAAATTGCATTCTGGATGCCTCAATTCCATCAGCAGCCACCTCCTCCAGCTCCTTGGCTAGGTGGGAAGAGGCCTGTTTAGCCAGTCCCAGAACCGTATCTCATCTGGATTTCTGGTACCTGGCTGTGTAGGCCATATAAGTAGCCTGCCTGAGTCCCAAAGAGGATGCCAAATACTGTTTTTTGGCCATGGCATCCACTTTCCTGGAGTCCTTATCTGGGGGATGTGAAGCCAAAGGAATGTTAGCCCTGTCACAGGCTGCAGCCTGCACTACCCCAACATGGCTGCAATGAGTATAAAGGAACTCCGCAGCTGAGCCTGATAACAAATACCTCCTGTCCATTCTCTTATCCACAGGAGGTATTGAATTAGGAGTTTGTAAAATCTTGTGTGTCTAGTTCCCCAAGGATTTATGAAGAGGGACAGAAAGTCTTTTGGACTCTGGGATGTCCATCATTTCCACAAAATCAGGCTCATCATCCTCCTCTGCAGCTTCAACCAAGGGGAGCTGCAGGGTTTCTGCCACCTTTTTGTAGAACAAAAAATGTGAAGGGGACTCAGACAGCCTGGGAGGAGAGACACCTGAGGGCCCATTTGGGGAGATGTCTGGTTCAGTGGGCACATCCAGACCCCCCTGGTCATCATCATCATCATCATCATCCTCAGGATAGTCTTCATCTCCCTCCCATTCCTCATAAAAAGTGTCTGGATCATAATCCAGAGGAGACGGATCCAACCGAACCGACTGCCTAACCGGTGGTACCGGTTCGGACGGAACCGGTCTAAAGCGATTGAACAATGCTAATCGCTTTGGCTATTTCATCCACGGTTGGAGAGTGCGATACCGGATCCGAACCAGCAGACTTACACTTCTTTTTGATGGAACCAACCCCTCGGGATCGGGTTCTAATTTTGCCCAAGGAGGTATCGCCTAGGTCAGTAGGCACCTCCTCAGGTTCGGCCACAACCGAACCGGGATGACCATCCGTATCTACGGACTTCTCGGCCTCCCTTTCCTTCAACCTACTCAGTCTTTTATCTAGAGTGGATTTAGGAATGTTTTTACTGATTTGGCAGTCTGACTTGAGGTGGTCAAACCCCAGACAATGAACACAGATAAGGTGGGGGTCAGCCTTAGCAAAGGCCTCCCCACACTCAGTACAGTGTTGACTCAGTGGGACCGGTTTTCTTCTTGGGTTTCTCAGCCATGGTCAACCTAACAAATTACCCTATTGCAGCTTTCAAGCCAGGTAATGCAATAACCGATCGGTTACAAACCATGTCACGGGCTTTTTAAAAGAACCGCCAAAAAACCTCGGTTCTTTTGAAATCGATCGGTACTGGAACACCACTCTAATCCCAGAAATAAATTTAAACAGAATGGGTCGGTTCCAAACCGGACCGACTTGAAAAAAAACGAAGAAAACAACAATTTCCAACTTTTTCACAGAATAAAACACAGTCACTACCCATCTACACACTACCTGTACCGTAGACAGAGGCTGAAAATCCGAAAATAACAAAAAATTATACGGTTTAAACCGAACGCTTTACTTTTACTGAACCAAGCAGAGGAAATCTCAGGAGCGACTTCACTGTTAGGTGGAGTAAAGAATCTGACTGTTACACTGAGAAGTACCACAGACAGAGGTTTGAAAACCGAGCTCGAGCTGAACGTTCTATGCTTCTGCATAGAGTTAACTCTTTCCTCTCAGTTCAAGTGCTGGGGCTAACTGCATTATGTCTGAATACAGAAAGACTTCATGTTGTTTGAATTACTATATTACTAGGAGACACACTAAAGGTAGCAGGAAACTTTAAATACCTACGGTTTCTACTTGACTTCCATCTATCCTTTGCCCCCCACATTGATGCATTGGCCAAAAAACTAAAAACGAGACAGGTTTTTCTTCAGAAATAAATCCCTGTTCTCCCATGACTCAAGAACCAGACTAGTACAGGCCACCTTTATGCCTCTCTTGGATTACGCAGATATTATTTATAATAACTGTGCAATAACAAACCTTCACAAATTGGATACCCTTTTCATCGCACTATTCGTTTTATAACCAGTGCTACAGCAAGAACTCATCATTGCACCTTTTTGTTTTTTTTCCAGTTCTATTTAATGCTCCTTACTCACTGTGTACCTGGATTCTCTCCAGGGGGTTACTCAGCTTGGCCATGATCTCGCCTGCCTGAAGTCTTACAGCTCTACCTCTGGCGGCCGCCTCTCCACCGCAGCCTGATCGCCTGACCCCAACCCCCCAGCTCTGAGTCCCCTGAGGTGGGAACACCTACTCTGGTGTTCTAGCTAGTATCTGATAGAGCGATCAGCCATGGAAGAGAGCCGGAGGGCTGACTGGAAGGACCAGGCGCTGGGCACGGTTGGCTGGCCCCTGAACCTCCCTCGCCTCCTGTTGGGAGACAGGGCCATTTTCCTTGTTCCTCCCCCTGGCGAGGACGTGCAATGGTGTCAACGCACAGTGGGAGCAAGTCTTTCCACCTCCCGCAGATGCCCACTGACACCAGACCCTATTGGCTGTCCCCATCCAAGGTGCTGTGCCCCACATCCTCCACCAGGAGCCACTACCAAGCAGGGAATTCCCCAAAGCCCACCCCAGGAGAAGACAGCAGTCCTCCAGATGCTCGAGCTTCTCCTTCCCCTGCCGATGCCCAACAACCCAGACTCGCTCCCAAATCCAGGTCACCAGCATGGCACAAGGTGTGGCGTGCAGCACCTCAACCCTCAGCACTACCGGGCCGGCTCTCATCATTGCACCTTGTACAAAGACATAAGCTGGACCTCCCCAGCTACCAGAAGACCTATCCATATACATGCTTGGGTGTACAAATCTCTCCTAAATAAACTGCCCCCCTTCTACTTCACTTTCACAGATTTTATGCACTTAAGAAGTGTTCTTACATTTCACTGGAAGTGCCTAAATTTCATACTCATTATGGTATCGTATGGCATCAATGAGCTATGTCCTCTTAGTCACCTGGAATGAATTACAAGCTACACTAAAATTACAGACACTAGTCCCGTTAAATGACTTCAAGAGGATGTTAAATAAAATTTCACCTGACATCTGTAAATGCTACTAATTTAACCCTTGTTCTAATACTCTCTCCTTTGTCTGACCTGTCCCTACATCTTATTGGTGACAATGACAATTTTGCATTTATATTTTAACTATTGCTCCACAACTAGTTAGTGTCTGGTATTGTCTTACCTAGTTAATATCATTACTGTTCATGCAGTTGGCACTTTCCTTGTTAAGAAATTAACTAATTGTGTGCTTTATATTGTATGTCGTTTTTGTTTTGTTGTTGTATCTGTTTATAAGGGACATTCTTGCAAATGAGCTTGCTCAATGGATTTTATCCCTTCACAATAAACTGAATTGAACTGATACCCAAAGGCAGTCCCATAATACATGTATTAAATCTTCCTTCTCACTGATAGTACAGAAACACTTCTGAGCTGACGAAGGGTTTATTATAACAAGATTTAAGAACATCACTGTCAAAACATTAAAATTTGTATCTTGTGAATATTTTTCTAAGAGTCGAATCTGTTAAACTATCCATATAATAATTATAGCCAAACATTTTAGTATGCACAGTGAACCATGGAGATGATTTTGAGGCTGCTACTGTTTCCAAGTCAGACTTAATACCATAGTTATGAATTCTTGATTTAATGTAATCTTTATCACCAATCAATCACCATTTATTTATATAACACAATTACAAAGGATCTAAGCACTGTACAAAATTTAAAAAATATTTAAAATGACAGTTCTTAATAAAATAATCTAGAAGTCAAACAGTTACTATATTCTAGGTACTAGACCTCAGAAGGGGAATGCCTGGGTAAAAAGGAAAGTCTAATTCTGACTTGAAGCACTCAGTGGTCTGGCGCTCTCTTATCCAACGAGGTAGAGAGTTCCACAGGGTTGGTGCTGCATAGGCAAAAGAGCGAGCTCCCGATGTCTTCAAACGGACCCTGGGAATCTCTAGCAATCCCTCACTGGCGGAGCACAGCTGGCGGAGGGGATGGTAAGGGACAACGATATTTTACCATCCCCCTCCACCTTTATTATAGCTTTATATTTCTAGATGTTGAATTTTTTTTTATCCCAATACTCAATCTATATAGAGCATACTTCCATAGATTTTGCAATATTTTCTGATACCAGCTAGATTGTGAACACCCTCTGTCTGCCCAAGACTTTTGCTGTAATAAGCAAGTTTCCAAGGAGTAGAAGCATTCATCTCCAGATCAAGCGACTCAGGCTTTTTTTTTCCACCAACTGTGCAGTCATCTCAGGTACTGTCTTTAACGTTATAGAATCTAGGTCTGCAGTATGCATATTTATTTTGGTAACAGGAGCAAGTACATTCAGTGTAATCTCTGGTGCATTAATACTCCAGGTGGGAAGGAAAGTGAGCTCCTCCACCCAGACAGCCATACCATCCTTCTCCTCCTCCTCCTCCTCTCCAGAATCCTCCATCTTCGTTAGAAAAAGCACAATAGCACCCTCTCCAGGAAGAGTACGGCAATTTCCCTGGAGTCTTAAAGAAATTTCCCCCTCCCTTCACTACAGAAGTATCACCAACAGCTTAATATGGTTTAATTTCACTTGGATTTCATCTGTATCTCCCCGGCCCCACCCACCTCCCGAGGATGAGGCTGCAAATAAGCAGAACTGCCTAGAACTCCTTTCCAAGTCAATAAAAACTAAAATAAAAAATGAACTAAATAAATAAAGGGGAACTCTCAGCCACCCTGCAGAAGTGCTGCAGGACCATCGGTCACCAGTGTGCTACGCAGATGCCCCACCACTTGGTGCCAGTGCCATAGAGCTGGCTTCTTCACTTTTTTCGTTTTTTTAATAAATAATTTTCTCTCTGCTTCTTCTGTGTCCCATAGCATGGTTTCTACCCCTCCCTGGGTGCGTATTAAGGATCACCAATGTTGCCAGTGGTGACACCAAATGAAAATCAGCTAAACATTTTTCCACCAGTCACCACTGTGGCTAGAAGTAAATGCCACTGTTGAGTTTTAAAAGTTTACTTCAGAAACATGTCTTACACTGTTTTATCTATATCATCCTGCCGACTTGTGCCCATGCCTTTCAAACAACATGAAGTCTTGCTATATTATGACATATGCAGTATAACCCCAGGTTAGAACTGCTCCGGAGGTGAAAGAGTTAACTTTCCATGCAGGGCATGGAATCTTGAGCGCGAGCTTGGTTGAACACTCTGTCTGTTGTAGCTCAAACTTAAACTGCAGATTCTTTACTCCGCCTCACTGAACAGTCGCTCCAGAGATTCCTCCTGCTGCTCGGTTCGTTTGTCGGTTTTAAAGTGTAATTCTCGGTTTATTTTACCGAAATTTAACCGCAATCGTCGGTTCAAAGCTCTGTCTGTGGTATTGTAAGTAATACATAGGCTTTTGTTTATTTTCTTCTGTGTGGAACTTGTAGAACGTCTTTTTCGGTTCGGTTTGAACCGATCAGATTGGGTTTAAATTTACTCTAGTCCTTTAGAGTGCAGTTCCTGTTCTTATCGGTTCTAAAAACGATTTTATTACGGTTTTTCCACGACCAGACACGGTTGGGAACCGGCTAAGAGAGTCTGTTTACGGATTGCCATTAACAGGCAAGTTTTGTTAGCTGGTACTATGTCTGAGAAACCCAAAGAAAACCGACCCACTGGTTTCAGCACTGTGGCTCTGTGGGGAAGCCTTTGCTAAGGCTGACCCACACCACTTGTGTATATTGTCTGGGGTTTGACCACCTCAATGCAGACTGCCAGATTTGTAAGAATTTTCCTGCTGCCACCGTGGAAAAGAGAGTTGGTAGGCTCAGGGAAAGGAGGCCAAAAGTCTGCTGACCAGATGGACAGCCCGGTTCGGTTCCAACCGAACCTGAGAGGAAGTGCCTCTGACCAGGGCGTATACTCGGCAACGAAGAGCCAGCTCTGAGGAGCCGGTTCCAACTAAAAGGACTAGAAGGTCAGCTAGTTTGGGGCCAAAAGTTCTTTCTCCAACTGGCTGAGGAAATAGCCAAAGCTATTCAAATTGTCCAGTCTCTTTCCCAGTTCTGTCCGAACCGACACCATTAGGGACGCCGTTCAGACGGTTCCCCGGTTCAAGATTATGATTTTGAGGATTTTATGAACTGGAGGAAGGGAAGGAGGGTATGAGGAGAGTGAGTGTGATTTTGAAAGTCTGATGTGCCCATTGAACTGACATCTCTCCAGACAGACCTCAGGAGTGTCCCTCCCAGGCTATCTGAGTCCCCTTCTCATTTTTTGTTTTACAAGAAAGTTGCTGAGACTCTGCAACTCCCTGTTGAGGAAGCTGTTGATGATCAAGAAGAGCCTGATTTTGTGGAAATGATGGATATTCCAGAGTCTAGGAGACTGTCTATTCTCTTGCACAAATCTTTTAGGAAACAGACAGTAAACATTCTGAAAACTCCTCATTCTATCCTCCCTGTGGATAAAAGGATGGACAAGAGGTATGCTTTATCAGGCTCTGATACAGAGTTCCTATCCCAGCAGTGCAGCCATGTGGGGGTAGTGCAGGCTGCAGCCTGTGACAAGGCTAATATTCCTCTAGCCTCTCACCCTCCTGAAAAGGATTCCAGGAGAATGGATGCCATGGCAAAGAAACAGTACATGGCAGCATCTTTGGGACTCAGACAGGCAAATTATATGGCTTATGCAGCTAGGTATCAGAAATCCAGGTGGGATACTGTCCTGGCCCTAGCAAAACAGGCCCCTGACCAGCTTACCAGGGAGCTGGAGCAGGTGGCTGCGGATGGTATTGAGGCATCCAAGGTGCAATTTCATGCTGCAGCAGACTCTAATGATGTTTCATCAGGAGTCATGGCTACATCTGTGTCTCTTCGCAGAATGGCCTGGCTCAGATGTACGGCCCTGTCACAGGATACCCAGTCTATGCTATGGATTTTCCTAGGTGGGAAATTCTCTGTTTGGGGAGCAGACAGAGAATTATATGAAGAAATGGATGAGTATAGGACTACCTATAGGAGTGCACAGGCCAAAGAAAGGCAAGTCACTCCTCAAAGGCAGCATGTCAGGGGCAGGGGCAGGCCTTTCATAGGCCTTTTACCAAGCCCAGGCCTCCTCTTCTGCTTATGCCCAGAGGGGTTCTTTAGAGGAAGGGCAGAAGGGGTCTAGTAAGCCTGCTTCTACCCCTCAACCCAAAGCCCCTGCAAACAGACTCCTGATGGGGTGGCCAGGGTCGATCTCCACTACCGGTAGGGGGCAGGCTGGCTTACTTTGTCCAGGACTGGAAGTCTTTAACATCAGACAAGTGGGTCCTGGAAGTAGTAGCTAGGACTGGTTCTCAGCTTCAAAAATTTCCAAGATGAGAGCCAGGTCTTTCCACCTGCAAACCCATCAGAGGCACTTGCCCTGGAAGCAGAAGTTTCTTCCTCCTGGCTCTCAGAGCCGTGGAAAGGGTTCCACCCATACACCAGGGCCAAGGGTTGTACTCCAGGTACTTCCTTACCCCAAAACAGACAGGAGAATGGCGGCCCATCCTGGATCTCAGGTATCTAAACAAGCACCTTTTAAAACCAAAGTTCAAAATGGTGACCCTGGGGATTATTTTACTGTCTCTAAGGCCAGGGGACTGGCTAGCCTCCCTGGACCTCAAGGATGCCTACTTCCATGTTCTCATCAGAAGCTCCCATCGAAAGTACCTCAGATTCGAACTGCCCTCAGGCCATTACCAGTTCAGAGCAATGCCCTTCAGCCTCACCTCGGCCCGAGGTGTTCACAAAATGCCTGGCAGTAGCAGTTGCTCATTTAGCAAAGATTGCCATCGTTCCTTATCTGGACGACTGGCTCATTGTAGGCCAGTCTCCAGAACAGGTCAAACTACACTTACAAGTAACCCAGCAACTGCTTACATCTCTAGGTTTCCTTCTCAATCTTCCAAAGTCAGTTCTGGAGCCTGTCCAGCTTCTCACCTTCATAGGCGCAGAACTGAACACAAAAGAAGCCAGAGCCTTCCTTCCTCTGGAAAGAGCAAGGACCCTGGTGTCTCTGGCCTCTTCTTTCATCCTGCAGGTCTGTCGACCAGCAAGGCATTTTCTACAGCTCCTGGGGCACAAGGCTGCTTCTACAGCAGTAGTGCAGGGAGTGAGATTTCAGATGAGGGACATTCAGTTCCATTTGAGAGCCTTTTGGTCTCAAAGGACAGATCCCCTAACCAAATTGATTCCAGTGACTCGAACCCTGATCCAGGCCCTTCAGTGGTGGCAGGATCAGAACAATCTGAGACAGGGGGTTCCCTTCACTCCCCAGTCTCATTCCTTGACCCTTACTACAGATGCATCCCTCTTGGGGTGGGGAGCTCACATGGGCGACCTTTCCACCCAGGGGCTGTGGTCCCCTCAGGAATCTCTGCTCCACATCAATTTGCTGGAACTCAGTGCAGTTTTTCTAGCACTCCAGGTTTTTTCCACATCTGTCCAGAACAAGGTTGTTCAGGTCAGAACAGACAATACCACTACAATGTGGTACATCAACAAGCAAGGGGGCACTCGGTCTACGGCCTTGCGCACCGAAACAATGAAGTTGTGGTCGTGGCTTATTCTCTGAACGCCTCCCTTACGGCAGTTCACCTCCCAGGCAAGGACAATGTCCTAGCGGATGCTCTCAGCAGGATTTCCCAGGGCCATCACAAATGGGCACTGGACCCCTAGTACTGGAGGTAGTATTTGCCAGATGGGGCACCCTGCAAATAGATCTCTTTGCAGCCCCAGACAATCACCAACTTCCCCTTTTTTGCTGCAGGCCCCCAGTGTTGGGCTCAGTCCCTCTGGATGCCTTCCTCCTCAGTTGGGAAGGGAAGTTTCTCTATGCTTTTCCCCCCTTCCCCCTTCTTTTCAAAGTGCTAGTCAGAATCAGATCTCAATCCTGCAAGATGATCCTGATTGCTCCAGACTGGGCCAGGCAGCCCTGGTACCCACTCCTCATGTCATTAGCAGTCCACCCTCCCTTATGTCTTCCCAGGAATCACAACCTGCTAACCTGTGCTCAGGGGAGAGTTTGGTATCCGAACCTCAAATCTCTCAATCCAAGGCATGGCTCTTGAAGAGTTAGAGTTTGCTGACCTACACCTTTCCCAAGGTGCATTGGATATATTGAAGGACTCTAGGAAGCCTTCCACCAGGGCTACCTATAATTCAAAATGGAAGAGATTTTCCATATGGTGTGCTGGTAAACATATTTCCCCAGAATCTGCTGGTGTGCCCATGATCCTGGATTATTTGGTGCATTTGAATTCCTTGGGGCTGAGACCAGCTACCCTAAAAGTGCACTTGGCAGCTGTGTCTGTCTTCTTATCAGCAGGTAAGCCCTCTTCTTTATCAGCTCACCCTGTGTTCTCAAAGTTTTTTAAAGGGTTGCTTCACACCAACCCCCTGTTCAGGGACCCTGCCCCTGCTTGGGATCTTAATATTTGCATCGCTCAGCTTATGCAACCCCCTTTTGAGCCACTGTCTCAGCAGAGCTTAAGTACTTGACTTGGAAAACTGTGTTTCTGGTAGCCATCACCTCTGCCAGGCGCATAAGTGAGCTACAAGCTTTGTCAGTGGAGCCTGATTTTATCTCCTTTCATAGAGATAAGGTGGTCCTCAGGACTAACAGGAAGTTTTTGCCTAAGGTGGTTTCAGACTTTCACCTTAATCAATCCATGTCTCTTCCTGTGTACTTCACTGACCATTCATGAAAATTACGTACCTACCATAATTCTTGATCTTCTCTTGTATCTTCACCATTCATTACTGCTTGGGTGTAAGCCGGAGGCGCGCACCCGCCACGGGAGCTTTTTTTTTTTAGAGTTGGCTCTAACGGCGCCGCCCTCGAGGGCGACGCATTGCGTCATGCGCAAGGGGCGGCCGTTAGCAGCCACGGACTCCTCCTCCATCTCAGTTCTGTTAGTCGGAGAGGCAAAATAAAGTGTGAGAAAAAGAGAAAGCGAGGCAAGCTAGCCAAGGGATAGCAAAGGAAGGAAATAAACTGAAAAAGGAATAAGCCGAGTGAAGAATAGACAGAGGAGAGAGAGAATTCTGCCCTAAGGGATCTGAGGGCCTCCTTTCCGGGCGGCTCTAGGGAGGAAACAGAGAGAGAGAAAAGGAAGGAGAAAGAAAGGAATGAAGGAAGCAGAGAGAAAGAAAAGAGTGGCATGTTGAGGAGGCAATAGTGCCCACCGAGCATTGTTGGTTGAGAGGCTTAAGGCTCGAATTAATGAGGGGGCAAGAATCCCCGTTGGTAGGGCTGAAGAGAAGGTTCACCGAACCCGCTAGACAGACCAAGGGAGGGCAGAGCCTCTGGACTCTCAATATGCCAAGTCTCTTCATCCTAGTTGAGGGCTCCTGGACTGATTGTGCAGAACCTGTTCCAGAAGAGCGCCCATCTAGGAAGAGGACTAAATTTCAAGCAGCTTGATAAGAGCTACTCTAGGAGAGAACAGGAAGAAAACTGAGCCTTCTCGAAGGCAGTTTGTAAGAAAATATAGAGGGACTCAATCGGACTTGCTATGTCAAGGCAGATAGAGACTTGAAGCTGACAAGGCTAGCCAGCAGCTGTAAGGGCTTTTCTTGCAGTAATGCCTGCCAAGGATCCTAGCAAAAGGTGTTGAGACAGAGCATGGCCACCAGGCTGTGAGGCAACATGACCTGAGAAGGCAAGGGATTGCACTATAGAGTAGTCCGAAAGAGTTCCCTCAGAATTAAGGAAAATTCTTGTAACTGTACTCGTTCCTCTTCACCTTGAGAAAAAAGAAAGAGGGGTTCCAGGGTTTAGTAATTAATTAGCAGTTGTTTCTTGGGACTATACTAACTGCACAGACAGTATTACACAGAGTCCCTAGAAGTGCCTCGCCTGTCAACACGGCAGTGCAAGAGTCGTGCATCTCCCTCACGACCCAGCACTTCTACAAGCAAATGCCAATGAATCTTAGAGTAAAGTAATCCCTGGGATCCATTCAATAAGAATGGGAAAAACGGAAAATGTTGTTTTTTTTTTTTTTTTTTTTTTGCATAAAGGCCAAGAAGTGAGAGGAACGAGACGGGAGGGGGAGACGCCACAGAAGGAGGCCACTGAGGGGAAGGTGGGTGGGTATCAGTAATGAATGGTGAAGATACAAGAGAAGATCAAGAATTACGGTAGGTACGTAATTTTCATATCTTCCCTTGTCAATCTTCACCATTCATTACTGCTTGGGTGAGTACCAAGCCCCCTTCCCCCTTAGAAGGGGGAAGGGTAGAACCCTGAGGGAACAAGACCCCCAGCCTCCTGTTGGTGAGAAACAGAAGGGGAAGACCCTGGCTAGTACAGAGAAAAGCCTATGTGGGAGAAGAGCTAGGAGGTGCCTCCCGAGGACGGGGAGACGGAGGAAGCCCCTGCAAAAGTCTCCTAGCTCGGAAAGCGGAGCGCATCACCCTACGCCGGGCCAGGGGTGACAACCTTGATAGACGAAGCCATGCCGTCCGCCTAATGCAGATCGTTGTCCCCACAAGCCTGGAAGCCACCTCATTGGCATCGTAAGATGCCCTTGCTTGGTGTCTTGCCAGCTCCAGGCCTAAAGCGGAGAGGGCAACAGCTTGCCTGGTTTGCTCCGTATCAGGCATTGATGCTAGGAGTTGAGAGAGCATCGACCACAGATGCCGATTATAGGCAGCGTGGTGAGCCTGATGAGATGCGATACAAGCCACCGCACGAGAAGAAGAGAACACTCTTCGCCCCCACCGCACCGGTCGAACTGTAGAGAATCCGGATCCGGTGGGTGGTCGTGCGCCAGGCAGCGGCGCCCGGAAGGAGTCTCTAGGTACACCAAGCCTGAGGGCGGGTTGGGAAGCGTACCCAGGGATTCTGAGGGGGCACAATACCTACGATGGCAGTCAGCCGGGGCTGGAGAAAGGGCGGCTGGCGACTGCCAGGAACGGATAGACGCCTCCTGGAAGGGGATAGGCCAGAAAGGTACCACCAAGTGCTGGGCACTGAATTCTCCAAGGAATTCACGTGTCTCCCGTTCGGTATTGTCTCTCCTTACATAAGAGATCCGAAGGTCCCTCACCATCCTCGAAGGAATCGCTGATATTCAGTGAAATCAAGGCCAGAAGAAAGGTGATCAAGGTTCTCTCCCCAGAGGAGGGAGACGAGGATGATGGAGAGCTCGAATGCCCAGAGGATTCCTGCGGTGGGGAGAGTCGAAGACCCGCTCATGCATACATCTAACGTATGAGGGGAAGGCCGCTGCAGAACCCCTGAACTGCTCCCAGGATAACGGACCCGTAGGACCGACATGGCCTGGAAGTGGGGGGGTGGAGGCAGAGGTATAGGAGAAGGGCACCTACGAAGAGGCAAATGACCTCTGCAAGGACTCTGAAATCCGGGGAACGGAGCCTGAGCTGGTGGGATCCCGGACAGCAAACCAGGCCGCAAGACGGAACCCTGAGGAAGCGGTGCCTGGAAGAGCCATGGGGGAGAACCTCCCCTGTGACGAACCCGGGACTGCATGGTTCCAGAAGGGCAGTCCACAGCAACGCCACCAGAGGGCACCCTAGAGCCCAGGAGGGAAGGGCGGGGATCAGCGCTACGGCTCCTAGCCACCCCACCAGAGGTGGCCGACAGAGACCGGGGCTCCGCCCCTGCCCTCAACCTCGGACCCGAGAGAGCCCTCCCGACCGCAGCTGCCTCCTGCACCCCCAGAGGGAGCAACAGCACCCGGAGGGTTGTTGTCACCGGGTCCCCGGGAGGGGAGCTCTTCCTTAGTCCCCACCACATCACCCCTCTGGGACTCAGGACCACCCCAGCCGGAGAGCCTCAGGGAGGATGGGAGGGGACAGTGGAGGGCCCCAGGCCCTGGCACTCTGTGCCACCGAGACCCCACCGAGGAGTGAGGGTGCCAGGATGGGTCCACATCCGAGTCATCGGCTCAAGAAGACGAGACCAGCAGGACCTCGATACTGGCAACCCAGGGGTCTCCGGGCAACGGCACCACGAACGGCCGGTGCCAGAGGCGGCGCGGACGAACCCCGCACGCCCGCGACAGCCAGACCTGGCCCTACCCTCCCGCAGCACCAGCGAGGCCCACGGCGCCGCCTCCGCGCCGGAACCCAATTCGCCAGCAGGGAAGAAGAAACTAGGCCCACAGCGCCGCGAACGCTTGGGCTGAGCGGCACCGCCACGGGCGCCATCTCATCACCGCGCCGATCCCAAACGGTGCCGGAAGGCGGCGGCCGAGGATCCACCGTGTCCGCCCAGAAATCATGGGCCTCGACACTGGGAGCCTGCACTCCGAGGAGGTGACTGCCGAGGCGGTGTCACCATCACGGCCCCGGAGGGACCATGACGCCTCGACACCGCTGAAAGAAGCTTCCTTCGGCAAGAGAAGAGGAGGAAGCCTCCTCCGGGGATCGGTGATAGGCCCGGAGGGGACCCGGGAAGGGCCCAGAGACCTTACCTGGGAATCCCTGAGCGACGCCGTCCCCGAAAGTCGGGCGGGCCTTGCCGAGCTTGAACGCTGGACTTCGAGGACACGACGGTCCATGGAGAAACAAGCGCCGACGCTGGCCCATGTCATGGTTGGGTCCCAGGCAACGGAGACATACATCATGCCGGGTCCGAGACGGAAAATGCCGCTACAGGAGTACCGACGATAGCGCGTCTACCGAATAACGCTTTGCTCCAGAACTGGACACATTATGCTAAACAATTAAGAAAACAGTAGGAAAACACTGGCGTCAGAGAAAACAATAAAAGAACGGTCTTACCGAGTATGGCATCGAATGCACACTGAGACGACAACGAGGAGTCGAAGAAAGTTTTTTATGTAACTACGTATACTTCTCGCTAACGCGAGGCAGGTGCAGCCTCGACGGCGGGAGAAACAGAACTGAGATGGAGGAGGAGTCCGTGGCTGCAATGGTCGCCCGCAAGATGACGCAATGCGTCAGCCTCCCGAGGGACGGCGCCTGTTAGAGCCAATCCAAAAGCTCTATGGTGCGCTGGCCCCGGCTTACACCCAAGCAGTAATGAATGGTGAAGATTGATATGAAAGATCTCCTCTGGTGAGAGGAGACTGCACAGTTTAGATGTCAAAAGAACCCTTAGTTACTATATAGAACGTATCAAGGGTCACAGGTTCAATCTCTCCAATTGTTCCTCACTTATGATGAGGTTGGTAAGGAAACCTGCCACTAAAAGATCCATTGCCAGGTGGATTGTCTCTTGTATCCAATTCTGCTATGAAAAACTGGGTAAGGTTCCTCCCTCAGGCCTGAGGGCTCACTCTACCAGAGGTACAGCTGCATCTGTGGCTGCTGCCAGGACATCCCTATCCTAGAGATATGTCAAGCAGCTACCTGGAAAACAGTTCACACTTTACTAAGCATTACTCCCTGGATATTCAGGCTAGGAGTGATGCTCGATTTGTACAGCTGTGCTTCAGAGCCTATTTCCCAAGTAGGTTCTGTCCTCCTCCATGGAGGTGCTGCTGTGTAATTGCATATGTCATAATATAGCAAGACTTCATGTTGTTTGAAGAAAAAAATTACTCACCTTAGTAATGTTGTTTCTTCTAATGGAATCTTGCTATATTATGACCTCCCCCCCAGCCTGCCCCTCTCAGAACCTCTATTTTTGGGATGTGGGTGGGCAGTGCAATGTTGGCGCTTCAGTGATGCCCACTTTACTTTCACCCTTTCTACGGTGCTTAGGTGTTATGCTTATTTTTTCTTTCTTGAATCCCCCGACTTGAGTCTTTGTTTTGGGATCAAGAACAAAAAATGTGTTTTTGTAGTTAGTAGCCAGTGGCTAGTGTAGGTTTACGGCTTCCACACAGAACCTTAGTGAGTTTTTGCTCGTAAAGATCTGACAGTTTAAATTTGAGCTACAAAAGACAGAGTGTTCAACCGAGCTTGCGCTCAAGATACCATGCCCTGCATGGAAAGTTAACTCTTTCACCTCCGGAGCAGTTCTAACCTGGGGTTATACTGCTTATGTCATAATATAGCAAGACTCCATTAGAAGAAACAATATTACTAAGGTGAGTAATTTTTTCATAAGAGCCATATGCCCCTGCAGATAAGACATCAATCAAGCAAAGGATGGGCTCAGGTGTGGAGATGATTTATGTTCCTGTGATAATAAAATGAGACTGTAATAATCTCAGCGCAGTATTGTTCTGACACCTCCAGTACTTATCTTGGATCCCCACCCCTTCTTTATATCAGTTTAACCCCCACCTCGACCATCCTGCACTACACCTGCAAACATCTTCTTCCTCTGGTGATGTCACAAAAGGCCCCTCAGCAGGGATAATCCAGAACCAAGGGAGGATGTAACTCTCAGGGAGCCTGGAGGTGGAAGCCATCAGGAATAGGTGAGTCTAGCAGGCAGAGGGCCATAAGAAGTGGGATACTGAGCAGCTTGTGTGGAAGAATAAAAAGAACAATTCTTTTGTCTACACAACCAATGGAGCAAACGCAACTAGAAAGCCATTGTTTTCTATTCTTAAAACACATTTTGTGACATTTTCAGCTTGGATTACTTATTACAAACTTTTAAATAGTTTGCATGCAACAGTTTGCTTCGTTTTGGTCTAAAAATTGCTAAATTGTTCTATACCTCCAAAAGTGACCATTTTTATTTAATTTATTTACTTAGTATCCATGTAAGTTCTCTAGACTCTCCCATTTTTACACAAGTGGAGGAAGTGAATTGTACATACATTTTTAAAGTAAACAGACTTAGCAAAGAAGATAGTGTTTTACTTTTCTCAACCTGGTTGCTCTTTTGCACAGAATAAGTTAATTTGTAAATGCACTTAATTTAATTTGTAGCTTTAAGTAACAGAATGTAAGCATACGCAGTATGAAAATTATAGATAGAAATACCCCATATAAGCATGACCACCAAGAAGGTATATTTACTCCAACTACGTATACTGTTTTAATGACAGTTATAATCTGTAATTATCTGACAAACAGCACCATTCAAAAACATATACTGCATCTCAAATAAAGCCTTGAATGGTAAAAAGGGCCCATTAGTATTCCATTTTCCCAAAAAAGTTTAGGACACATTTGCAAAGACGCTTACTTTTAAAGGCAAAGAGGCAACACACTATCGTATTTAGTTTATCGTGGTCTAAACTGTAACCACCACTGGGACATTGCAGCCACCTTGTAAAATATACCTGGCACATCATTTCACTTTCATTAAGTGTCTTGCAGCCAAAAATGGAACAAAAACACAAATCTGGCTACTCCTGCACTACACATTAAAAAGCCCTTTTCATAGTAGAACCCCATTTATTGGACTATACCCACAAGCTTCCTGTAGGTATTTTGACAGTGGCTCTTAAAGAGCTCCACTGGAAGAATCCCTGATTGACAGCTGCACTATTTTAAGAAGCAAAATCTACACAGTGATTGCATCCAGACTACACAGTCCAGAAAACTATATAAAACATTCTGAAATGTATCTACGTTTAGAGCATTCTTTCTCTGAAATATTTGACACATTGAATTTCATTTACCTCAACAGTAAAGAAGGTCTGGAAAGCATATTTCTTTTCAGCAACATGTGCAGCTGGGTAATAAAATTCTTTCCAATGTTGTGCCACTAGATTAGACTAAGGAAGCTGGAAATAAGTAAGTATCATGAAGAAATTCTATTCTATTGTAATCAACATGTGTGAGACTAGACATTATTATTTTTAATTTATGGTTATTAACTTTCCCAGCTTCCAAACCAAACTCTTCCTTGTCCAAGCTATCCCCATTAGCATGCTCTATGAAGGAAAAATCCATGGCATACCCTAGCATTGTTCTAGCCTTCTTGACAGCAGCTGGGCACTGCCTGTCACGTTTTAGTCTCTTGGGTATTATGACCCCTCCCCCCAGTTCATTTCCTTCTCCACAGCACCAAGAAGAGCCCAACACACTACGTAAGCCCTACCTCCCAATTGCACTACCTGACACTGGACCACACTGACTGTAAGTTTCCAGGAGTCCAATCAATTATAAGCTTGTTAAATTTGTCATCATCCTCAAAGAAGTCCACCACCCTGACCAGAATAGTGTTATCAGCAAATGTAAGCATTCTGTGGGGACTATAGCTTTTAGATCACTGATGACAATGTTAAAAAGCAGTGGCCCCAACACTGGTTCATGAGGGATGACACTGCGTACCCCCTCTCCATTCAAAGTAGTGCCCATCAACCAGAGCCCCCTGCTAGCAGCCCCAAGCCAGTTAGCAATCCACTTTATGTATGCCTTCTGTTCTATGCTGGTGTACTTTCACCAGATGCTTATCATGCACCACTGTGTCAAGGGCCTTACTGAAGTCCACTTAGACAAGGTTTATAGTTCTGCTGCTGTCCACCTCCCTGAACACCAGCTAGAAGAATTTGATCTGGTTGGTTTGGCATAATCTGCTCCTCATAATGCAATGCTGAGAGGGGATGAGAACCTTGGCCAGTCAAGTGATCAATTATTCTGTCCTTGAGCACAGTTTCCAGGACCTTGCCCAGAACTAATATCAATGCAATTGACTCATAGTTACCAGGTCCAACCTTGCCCCCCCCCCCCGAAGAGAAGGGCCACATTTGCAACTTTCCAGTTCTCCGATACATCACCTCTACAGACAGACCCATGGATGATTATCGTAACAGATCTGTCAAGCTCTTCCTTTAACTCCACTACAATCCTGGGTTGTATTCCATATTTATTTATTTATTATTCATCTAGGAAAACAACCTTTGAGCGAAAAGCTCATTTACAAAGGTTCCACGCCTTGAACAATACAATACAGAAAAGAAAATGTGTACAATAGGACACAGGTGTAAAACAAAAGCAAATATAATAACAACAAAATATAAAGAAATGCAATTACAAAACCAGGATACATAAAATACATATACAGAGAACTACAGTACAATTAGGAATACACAGTATACATAAGTAGACATTAAAGTAGAGCAGTTAAATGCTGACATTGTCCGGGTGTGGTATGTAGAAGGGAAGAAAGGAAGGGGGGGTAGCAGCAGTAGTGGAAGTGGGGAGTGAGTTAGTGGGCGGGGAAGCATGAAGAAAGGAATGCTTGAGATGGGGGGAGAGAACAGAGGTAAAGGGAGGATGGGAGAGATGCCTGATAGTGGTGTGGGACAGAGGGACGGGGGTAGGGTGTTATTGAGGAGGGCCTGGGGAGCACGAGGGTAATGGGAGACGGAGAATAACTAAGAGCTGGCAGTCATAGGTCCTCTGCGTGGGCAGACAAGGGTAGGCAGGATGGAAGTTAGGGCTGGCAGTCACAGGTACTCAGTGTGGTCAAGTCCTGAACGAGTTTGTGCATAAAGGGGCCGAGTTTTTGCTCAGTAGAAATGTCAGCAGGGATAGCATTTAGCCAGCCTGTTGCTCCGACGAAAGCAAAGGAGCATTGTGCTAGGGACGTGCGGCAGAAAGGGATGGTTAGAGCATTCCTAGAGGCCCCTCTTATCTGGTAAGATAGAATGTGGATTTCTTCCCTAGAAGGCAAACCTGGTATTTGATCCTCTCCTGGCGGTTAAACCATTTGGTTTGTGCATACAAGCCACAAGTACGGTAAGCCTGTGAGCTCTGAGGACCAGTCTGCATGCTTTATTTAGGGCCATTCTCACCCTTTTTAGTGATGTGTCAGTGGCAGAGCTATAGACCACGATCCCGTAGTCTATGACCGAGAGGATGGAACTGCTGATTGCCAAGGACAGGGCTACAGGGATCATACTTGGCAGTGCCTAAAGAGTAGGCCTGTTCTTGTGTTTACAATCTTTACAACGTAGTCTATGGGACGTGTGTATGAAAGGAACTATCCAGCGTGACTCCTAAGTATTTTAAGGGGGTAACACATTCAAGTGGGTCCAGTTGTCGTTGAGAATTGATAGTTGGTGGGATTTATACTTGCTTTGCAGGTTACTGAATAGTATTGATTTGGTTTTCTTCTAGTTCAGGAAGAGTTTTTACTCCTGAAACCAGCTTTCATCAGCAGTAAAGGTTTTTTGTAACCCGGCTTCTGATGGAACAGGGTGGGACTGCAGGAAAAGATGACCACATCATCTGCATATAATAAGATTTTGTCAGAGCATGTTAGAGGGAGTTGATTGAGGAATAAACTAAATAAGAGGGGACCCAGAATGGAACCTTGTGGGACGTCTGTGTTTACCTGCCAGCTTACTGAAAGGGTGTCACTGACTTTAACTTGCTGTGTCCTATGCGAGAGGTAGCTCCAGAACCACCCTAAAGTGTTGGGAGACAGCCCGGCCGTTTGGAGTTTGCATAGTAAGACCAAGCGGTTGACGGTGTCGAATGCCTTGGTTAGATCGATGTATATTTTTTATTTATTTATTTGATTACCCTATTGAGTACACTGATCCCAGGGACCATTTTCAGGCACGACCCGGGCCAAATCAGATGGCACATCCATGACAAAACACAGTTACAATACAATCAGAGTGGAGAAGGAGAAACATCAAGCATACAACATAGTAATAGCAATACAGTGGAAATATGGTGTGCATACACTAAACAAAGATTCCCTGGACTTGGGGCATACATGATGTCGGTATCTGGCCATAAGTGCTTATATATGTAACCGAACCAGTCATAAGCTCTAGGTGAAGTATGTCACCATTTGGTATGGCATTTACATACTGACCATGTCTGATTTCACAGTTTATCATTAGCATGGAAGGGAAGGACTTATTTTCTTTCACAGTGAGGTCTTTTAAGTTAATATTGACCCCATTATTTGGCCCTTGTCAAGTGCCTCATGAAGGAAGTCTGTATACTCGATTAGTACAGTGGAAGTGTGCTGTGTGACTTCCAAAAGCCATGTTGTTGGGGATATAAAATGCTGTACTTGATATATCCAGTGAGCTGATCAGAAACAACCTGTTCTAAGACTTTAGAGATGGGGAGGAGGAGGGGAGAGGATAGATATGGCACGGTAGTTTGCATGCAAGGCCCTGTCACCACTTTTGTGAACCGGGGTGACTACGGCAACTTTCTATAATTTAGGGAACTGGCCAAGTTTAAGACAGAGGTTGAGTATTTTTGTAAGGGGGGGGAGCACTACTTCATCTAGAGAGAGGGGACTAAGCTTGAGATCTAAGGAGTCATTGCTGAGTGTTTTCCCTAGGAGCGTTGTATGTATTTTTTAGCTTCCAGGTTGGAGATTTCCTGAAGTAGAATGGAGGAATATAAAAGGGGGTATGGGTGGATGGGATGCCGTTCATGTGGTACAGGTCCTCAGCCGTATTCTCTGGAGCAAGTATGTTACTAAGGTCAGTGAAAACGAAATTGAAGGCATCAGCAATGGTTTTAGGATCTTGTGTGATTTCACCGTTTATCATTAGCATGAAGGGGGAGGACTTATTTTCTTTCACAGTGAGGTTTTTAAGTTAGACCAGAACTTTTTGCAGTCACCCCATGTCCTCGACAGGGCATCTTTAAAGTGCTGGGCCTTGGCCAGCTGGATCTCCCATGTACAGGCTTTCCTTGCAGCCTTGCACCTCTGGACATAAGCCGGTTTACCCGTTGCTTTTGCAACTTACCACAGGTGATCCCTGGAGCTCATTAGTACAATGAGGGGGTTGTGTAATCTAGGGAGTTATTTTCACCTTTTAACTTTCATTTCTGCACTGGGGCATATATGTCACATGCCACATTGAAGGAGGCAATGAAGTATTCAAGTGCATGGTCAACATCCTGGAGGGAGTCCAGGGGGTGACCAGTCAACTTGTCTGAGGCGGTCCCTAAAGGAATTTAGCTGTCCATTTTTGAGGACACAGCCTGTGGTAAATTTTGGGGCAGATTTAGTTGTTTTATTGGACCAGTGACATGTGACTGGGGAGGGGTCACTTATCAAGTCCGCATGGGCAATGGTGTTAGATATCCTTTCTGGGTGATTTATGAGGATTCAGTCGATAAGTATTTTTGTGCTTGTCTGACAATTAGTCCTAGTTGGGGTGTAAACCATATGACCCTTGGAATTTACTTGGCTTGATCTTTGCCATGTAGTCTGCTAAATGACTGGATGTGATGTTCGCAGGTTGCATCATGGTTACCCTTGATGCTATGGGCCCACCCAATGAGCACATACACCCCCCACCTTACTTAGTGTTCTCTGATGAACACTGAAGCAAAGTACTCATTCAGCACCTCAGTCATCATGTCAGGTGCACACACAGGCCCCCCCCTTCACTTGTATTCAGAATCCCAGTCCTCTCCTTCAGTTTGCTCTTTTCATTTACATCCTGAAAGAAGGCTTTGTGGTTATCTGCAGCTCCTACTACTGTCCTGGAATTCAGACCCTCTGTGGCTTCCTTAATTCTTGTCTTGCAGTCTCCCAAGAGCTGCACTATACTACTCTCGACTGGAAGTAACCCTAGGGATCTGCAAGTAATGAACAACACTTCCCAAATACCACGAATAATAGCCAAGGCCACTGATTTACGGTGATTAAAACAATTAGACTCCGTTTTCAAGACTTAAGATTCTGGAATTTCACCGGTGATTGTTACTCTAATTTCTGGATTTTACCGGGATTGTATTATCATTCTTTTAGTATGTGCATAAATAATCAGAATTAAAGAAGGCTTAATATAAGAGCATTAAATAAAGCAAACTGAAAATAGAACAGGAAGGAATTAAAAGAAAAACACACTTTTTTTTATAGGTTTACTGATCTGACAGAAAATGCCAGATTCCATGAAACCTTCGTTTTAACCGGTTTTCAGATAGCCCTAATTCCGGAATTTTACCGGATTTTCCGGTAAAAACCGAAAAACAGTGGCCTTGATAATAGCCTATTCATTATTCAGGAACACAGATGAATAGCAGGACCACTATTCGCGGTATCTGGCCACTGTTATTGCAAAATAGTATAAAAACCTCTCCCCACCAACCATCCTCTTACTCCAGTGCCCCAGTGAGACTACCAGCAATACAAATATTAAATTGTCACCTCCTGGCACTCTGCCAGTAGCTGACAGGGTCTTCTGGAACTTATCCCACCCCTTGCCCAACTCCCCCATTCACTTTTAATTACAGTTATTTATTTATTTATTTTATTTCATAGTCCACTGTCATAGAGTCATAGGTCAGTAAGCATAGGTAATCCAGAAGTTATAACATTCGCTAGTGTTTTATTATTATCAATAACAATAAAATAAAAAAATAAAGACAGAATAACTTTTCATAAAGGCAGCGCAAGCAAAAATCCTTCCTGTACTCTAAGTCCCTCTATAAAATCTCAATCTCTCTCTCTTACTCCAAACAAAACATTACTCTCTTTATATGAGATGTCTGCCTGGCAGTTTAACCTCGGCATCCTGTTCTTGTAAGTTTCATCTCCTGTTTTTCACAAAATGCAACAACTCTTTTTTTCACTGACCTTCCTGTAACCAGCCAGTACACTAGTCTTCTTAACAGGTGCAACCAATTAAGATATTCTGTCCCATGGCTGATTTCCTGCTGACAATTCTGTTAACAAGCTTGTGAAGGGTCAAATGTTTTCTCAAGGTCAATCCCGTGTTCCAAACTGCTAACATCTCTAACAAACCCAAGTAGCTGCCTGTAATCACTTCAACAATTTAAACAGAATAACAGATAGGTTAGTGTGCATTACAAGGGAGTAATATCATTGAGAGGTTCCCAAGTCCTCAGAACATTGAGATATTACTCCCTTGTGATACACACTAATCTGATATTTTTTGTAATCTATGGATCATATACAAAATACCAGGGTCCTGAATTCATTTACCACTATGATGGGAAAATGGCCACTCAACCACTGTAGTGAACAGTTACTCACTTAGTCCCATCTGTGTGAAATTGTGCTCCAGTGCCTCAGTTCCTGCGATACGCTGCAAAGTATGAGGACAGCTCAGTAGTGTGAAGACAGGATCAACCAGATAAGGGTTCAAATATTAATACATATAAATAAATAAAAAACATAGCTCTGAAAGTGGAAGGGTAGAAATCACTGTCGGTAACCGAGAGACTGCCTCCATGTTTTCTATACTGTTCTGCCCACCCACAGAAAGAAAGCAGCCAATCATAAGGGATGCTTTGGAACTGTCAAGTTGCTTCCCGAGCAACCGCATAGGACACCACAGTAACCATCCCTGAAGAGTGCAGGTGTAAGAGAGCCGTACCATAGATTGAAGGGTTTTTTTTTTTATTGTTTTTTTGCAAATATGTTTGTTTCTGAGAAAATAAAATAGGAAACGGAGCCTTCGTTAAGTGCTGTTTTAGTTTTTTGATGGAGACATGGCTGTATTTTGGTGAGCGATGAGTCTGTTTTTACTGTAAGCTATGGTTAGTGAATCCTTAAAGTTCTTAGTGAACACAACTGAAATATGACTAGGTATTGCTAGGTGTGGTTTTTGGAGCTGGCAGTTTAGACTAGAGGTTAGAGTAATGAGCTGCGAATCAGCCTGGTACATCCAGCAGACCTGTGTTTGATTCATGCAACCTCCACCTGCATACTGTGTGACTAAGCAAAGGAGTTATCCTCCCCACTGCTGCTACGTCACCCCTGAAAACAGGCACTTGTGCCTAGGGGGTCTTACCTGGTTACCTAAAAAAGAATAAATAAAGTGCAGATCACAGCAACGTGAAGGGTGAAAGAGGAAATTTCTTCATGCTTACCATAATCTCCTTTCCTGTTAGCTCCAACTTTGTCAATGGGTATTCATAACAACTGGGTAATGTGCACCCCTTCTAGGGGAAATGGCACAGCCCAAAGCTTTAGAATGTTGGGCATAAGAGGATTCCGGACAGCAGCAACTCTCCAGTCACTGTGTCCTTGCAGTGCCTTTAAATAAGAAAATAAATGTCATACTGATCTTCTTGCTATGAAAAACATAAAAATTACGTACCTATCGTAATTATGATCTTTCTGTGTATCTTCACCATTCATCACAGATGGGTACTGGCCGGAGATCAGGACCCCGAGGCCTTTTTTTTTAAAGGATAGGTGGAGTCGACGCAGCATCGGCGCCGCCCTCGAGGCCGACGTACTATGTGGCACTCGAGGATTAGCCATTAAGCTGTGCCGACTCCGCCTGCCTACCAGTTCTGAGTCGCCGGAGAGGTAAGAGGAAGGGATGGAGGGTGGGACAAGAGAGTCCAAGTGACAGAAAAAGGAAGAGAAAAACTGAACTAAAAGGAGAAATAACGACTGAGAGGACAGCATAGAGGAAGGAAGACTAAGGGGATTGGGTAAGGGGCCCCAATCTCTGGAAAAGGAAGAAGGAGGAAGGGGGAGAGAATTTAGGAGAGAGTGAGAGGTAACAGGATCCAGGACCCTTGTCTGTCACCAGACTGTATAGGAACTGCAAGGAGTAGCAAAGCTCATTTGCCAGAATTCAAGGCACAGAATAACTGGCAATACCCCAAAAGCAGAGTCGGCTATTCTGGAGAAGGACAGGGTACAGGGACGTAGTACTCTCTCTGTAAAGATATTTGGTGGAAAAAAGGAAGTTTTTTTTTTTTTGTAAATTAGATGGATAACAGAAGGAGGGCAACCACCAGCTCTCACCCCGTAGGAGTGAAGATATGTAGTAGAGAAGGAGTGCCACTCGAACTGTACCCCTTAGGGAAGAAACTACCCCCCTGTGTGTCCCAACTTTACCCCGCTCAAAAAGAGGGGTAGGCACAGAGGGAGGAGGATCCAGAGACTGAAGCCCCAGGGGGATGGCGGGCGGGATTGTGATGAATGGTGAAGATACACAGAAAGATCATAATTACGGTAGGTACGTAATTTTTATATCTTATCTGTGTCAATCTTCACCATTCATCACAGATGGGTGAGTACCAAGCCCCCCGAAGGGGGTTGATTCATTGCACCCTAAGGGACAGGGTCCCTTAGCCCTCAGTGGGTGACACACTAAGGGGACCTTCTGGGCCTGAAGAGGCCGAGAGTGGGGAGAGCGAGAGGGGTCCCCGGAGGGAGGAAGTTGCCCGACAACGCTGTCTTGCCCTACGCAAAGAGATAGGTTCCCTGGTGAGCGGAGCAAATCACCCTACCGGCCAAGGGTGACAACCGGAAAGGCGAAGCCACTACCGATCTCCTGGTGCAGATCGCTGTCCCTACGACCCTGGTAGCTACCTCATTGGCGTCGTAAGATGCCCTTGCTTGGTGCCTTGCTAGCTCCAGGCCACGTGCAGAGAGTGCGATGGCTTGCCTGGTTTGTTCCGAGTCAGGCAAAGCAGCTAGGATATGACCTAGCGCTGACCACAAGAACCTGTTGTAGGCTGCATAGTGGGCCTGATGAGTAGAGATGGAGAGAAGCAACCGTGCTGAGTAGAAAGTCCTCCTCCCCCAGAAATCGAAATCCAAAGAGCCCTGATCTGGGGGCCAGTCACGGTGGAGGGCGCGAAGCCCGTCAGGGGTGCCCAGGTGCCTCAATCCGGACTGCAGATGAGGCATAGAACCTGGAGACTCCGGGGGAGCGCAATACCTCTGGCTGAGGTCCCTAGGGGCAGGAACACTGGAGAAGGGCCTCTGCCAGAAACGCATGGACGCCTCCCGAAAGGGAGCAGGCCAGGGCGGTACCACAAGGGTGGCCGCACTGAAATCGCCTAGAAAGGCGTGCGCCGCATGCTCAGGATTGCTGACCAACAGGGGAGAAAGGTGAAGGTCCTCCATCAACCTCACGAGGAAGCGCTGATACTCGGAGAGATCAGCGGCAGGAGAGATAAGACAGATGGTTCCTCTCCCCCAGAAGAGGGGGATGAGAAGCTGGAGGTCACCATGCGTTCTGAGGGTGGCTGCTCGGGGAGATTGAAAAACCTGGCTGTCCATGGCCCTAACGTAGGCAGGGAACCGAGCAGCCACTGCTCTGAACTGCTCCCAGGCGAGAGGGCCTCTAGGACCAAGAATGCCTGGGAGCGCTGGAGAATGCGGCAGAGGGATAGGGGCAGAGGGGCAGAGCCGAGAGAAGAAGTCGGCTGACCTCTGCCAGGGCTAGGGAGTGGACCATGGACACCCGAGGAGGGTGTCCCGGAAGACTCTGCAGCCGACAGCTGTACAACCACATTGGTACTGCCTAGGCTGCGCCCAGAAGAATCCCCCCAGTGAGGCAACCAGGGCCGTATAGATCCAGAAGGACTGTCCCCTGCCTCCAAAGAATGGGACCCCCTCAAGGAACCCGGAAGGGAAGGAGGCGGAGATCCGCACTTGACAAATCCAGGGCAGGGTGGACCCCAGAGAGGGCCCGACGCACCGACCCCACACCCCTCGACCCCTCAGAGTCCGAGAGGGTCCTGGTCCTCGAGAGGGCCAACCTAGGTAGCTGGCAGCTCTGGGCTGTCCCCGAAGGGGAGACCCAGGGAGCAACACCCTCCCCTACTGTAGACTTCCCGATAGGCCCCAGAGTTGGGCGATCGAGACACACTACGGGAGGTGGTACCACCGCTGAGGGGTCAAGGAACCTTCCAAGGCCAGGTTGCATGGCAATGGTGGCATGCACCATGGCCTGCTGGTCAGTACCACTGACCCCAACCTCGGGGAGAACCTGACACTCTTCAGAAGGGGGCTGACTGTGACTCATCGTCGAGACCACCGACTCGCCCTCCTCTGCAGACAACCCCGAAGGGTGTGACTGCCCGACCGACTCCGAGCCCGACTCCGAGAGGTAGAGTCTGAGGCCCTAAGCCAAGCGGTGGGAGGCGAGGAACGTGACAAAAGCCAGTGGCAAAGCAGTAGCGGCGGCACCGTGCCCTCCATAGCCCCTGGCGGGGGCCAACAGAAGCGGCAGGGCAGCTCGGGCCAAAGATCCTGAGCCAGGGCCAGCCATGGTGCCGTCAAGTCCACTGGCACCGGGGGCAGTACCAGGAACAGAGCAGGCGCCCGGCGGCAGCCCAGCAACAACCTCGGCGCCCGGCGACACCGCCAGGCCCTCAGCGCGCGAATGGCACCGAAGGACCAGCGGCCGGCGGCTCCAGCGGACTCAGCGCGAACCACGGCACCGCCGAGCGCCACCGGCACCACGGTGACACCGAGACTGCTTAAGCAGCCAAGGGCAGGCGGCAACAGGCGACTCGAAGGTCCCATGGCGCCGTGCTCAACTCAGCACCGAGGATGGCACCGAGGCGGAGACATGGCGGCGATGCGAATCAGGGTCACGGCACCGCGAGCAGCATCATAGCGCCGAGAGCGAGTTGGCGCCGTCGCCGGCGCCACGACAGGGGCCACGGCATGCGAGCGGCGCCGAGGACAGCGACCTGACGCCTTCCGGCCGCGGGAGGCGACACCGGGGAGCCTTCACCCCCGAAGGCGATTGCCATCATGACGCCTCCGCCTGCTCCGGGAGGCGGGGCAGGCCTCCTGCACTGGGGAGGAGCCTCGGCCAAGGCTAGGCTACAAGCAGGGCTCCCTCCTCCTCGGTCCGTGCAGTACGGGAGGACCCGGAGAAAGGCCGAGGCGGCAGCCCGGCAGTGCGAACCTACCCCGAAGTCGGCAGACTCGCCCTACTGGCAGCTGTTCTGGGGACGTGGCGGTCCATGGAGAAGCAGGCATCATCACGAATCCATGTGAAGCGAGGCAAGACACGACGGACACCGGTCATGCTGGTCGGTAACGGAGTACTCTTGCACCGATGGGCACCGACGATAGGGGCCGCCTACTTAGAAGGTTTCTTGCCCTCCGACCGTGACATGACCTGCAGAAAAAAACACCAAAAAGAGACTCGACGTCGCTATACCTTAAAATAAATGGAAAGATCTTACCGGCAACGTCAAGTGGAGGCAGAACCCAGAACTAGCAGGAGACCGACGGACTGTCGAATGCACAATGCGAAAGGCTAAGGCCTAAAACTATTAAACTTCTTCAGTTGGCTTCCCACGAGGCGACCTCGACGGCGGGAGACGAAGAACTGGTAGGCAGGCGGAGTCGACACAGCTTAACGGCTAATCCTCGAGCGCCACGTAGTACGTCGGCCTCAAGGGCGGCGCCGATACTGCGTCGACTCCGCCCATCCTTTTTTAAAAAAAAAAAGGCTCCCGCGGGGTCCTGATCTCCAGCCAGTACCCATCTGTGATGAATGGTGAAGACTGACACGGATAAGATACACAATTAACCGTCTGTAAGATATGACTCTAGCCAAAATAAAGTATAGGAAATACTGTCTTAGCTTGTCAAGTGACAAAGGTGAATGCTGGAATTTTCTCTTCTAGAAAACTATGGCTTATAAGATGTCTGGAAGGCATCAACTTGAAAAAAAACATTTTCAGTAAACAAGTAAGGACTGTATACAGTGTTAAGCACTATCTGCAACACAGGAGGCACCCTTGGCTAACGTCAAATTCGAATGTGCTAAAAATACATGATAGCAACCAACACTGAAACTTGGACTAGCCTCCCACACATTTTTTTTTTTTTTTTACATGTTCACATAACAGAGAGCAGCAGGTAAACTATAGAGGGATGCCCACACAAACTTATAAAATGGGTTATAACAGAACAATGGGCATCCCAGTTGGCATACCAAACAATATTCTCCCACAGCAGTGAGGCCCCAGGCGGGAGCCACTGCCAATCTTGGAGCTAATAGAAAAGGAAATTATGGTAAGCATGAAAACATTTTTGTCTGTAGTATTCCACATTGTTAATGGGTATTAACAACGGGGTTCTAAGAGGCAGTACCCAGAATAACCGTGTGGGGGGAGAATACTGTCGCCTACGTCAACCACATACAGGAAAGGAATTTATCTACTAACTGCTGCCTGCAAAACTCTGCAACCCAAGGCCACATCAGCAGAGCTCTGAACATCCAATCTGTAGTGACAGGTGAATGTGTGGACAGAGGACCACGCAGCTGCCTTTCATAACTCTAGGAAGTGGCCATAGCCCTGGTGGAGTGAGCCTTGATGAGAGCCAGAGGCCTCTTCATTACTGAGACATAAGCCTTGGCAATGCAAACCCTCACCCACCTAGCTAGAGTGGCCTTAGAGGCTTTCTGTCCCTGCTTGGCTGCTCCGAAAAGGACAATCTATCCAATTTCCAGAACTCAGCAATCCATCTTAGGTATGTCCAAATGGCCCGTTGTAAATCAAACTTGTGCAACTCCTTCTCCATTGGGTGAGAAGGCTGTGGACAGAAAGAGAGAAAACACAGGTTACTCACCTGTAACAGCAGTTCTAGAAGTAGTATATGTTGTTCATCCACACTTATTGGCAGGTTCCTTGCCATATTAAATCTTGCCGGAAGGTCTTCAAGCTGGCTTTTCCCACCCACCTGGGTGGTAAAACTCATGGCTCCACCCCATGACGCCAGATCTAGCCTGCTGGAAGCCAAGTTGCATGTCGAAGCCGGGGAGGTCGGGTGGGTTGTGTGGATGAACAACATATACCACTCCTAGAACTCCTATTACAGGTGAGTAACCTGTATTTCTAGGGACATGGATATGTTGTTCAATCCACACTTATTGGCAGACTCCGAGCAGTTCTCCGGGAGGAGGGAGGCAAGGCTCGCACCCCCTACTTGAGGAATAAGGACTGGAGAACCGAGGTCCCAAAACCAGCATCGCGGCGTGACTTAAGGTCGATGTGGTAGTGGGTGATGAAGGTGTGCTGACTTCAGGTAGCAGCCCTGCAGATTTCCTGGATAGGGGCGTCCCTGGAAGCAGCCACCCGAAGCAGCCGGTATGGCGAGTAGAATGAGCTCTTATCCTTTGGGAGGCTCCATGCCCGCCAACCTATAGCAGAGATCTATGCAGGAAGTGACCCACCTGCCTGCCGATCGCCTGGCTGCAGGTCTGCCGGTCGGCTTCGCGTGGAGTGACAAGCAGCTGGCGAACATCTCCCCGAACTTCAGCCGTCCGCTCCTTATAATAAGAGAACGCTCTTCTAGGGTACAGAGTATGGAACCTATATTCGGCCTCTAAGGTGTGATTGGGGTAGAACACCGGCAGAGTCAACACCTGGTTATGGTGAAACTCAGACACCACCTTCGGAAGGAATTTCGGGTGGGGGAGCGCAGGACAACCTTGTCCCTGTGGAAGACCAGATAAGCAGACTTGATGGAAAGTGCCTGGAGCTCTCCCATCCTTCTGGCTGATGTAATAGCCACCAAGAAGGCGGTCTTCCAAGACAGGTGAGAGATGTCACACCTGTGCATCAGTTCGAATGGCTTCCCCATGAGCTTAGCCAATACCAGCAGTAGATCCCATGAAGGTGGAAGTTCTCGCACCAGAGGGGATATGTGATCAAGGCCTTTAAAAAAGTGCCTGACCACCTTCTCCTGCACCACCAACTGCTTGCCGGACCGCGCCCAGTAAGCAGAGATGGCTGCCAGGTGCACCTTGAGTGTCGTCGACCGAAGCCCTAGCTGAGAAAAGGTCCACAGATAGTCCAGAATGCTAGCCAATGAACAGGAGGAAAGGTCCAACCCCCTTGCCCTGACACCAAATGGAGAATCTCTTCCATTTGAAGGCATAGCATTTTCTGGTTGACTCTTTACGGGATGCCTCAACAACTTTGAGGACCTCGTCGGAAAGACCCAAGGCCTGGAACTCTAGCCGCTCAGGAACCAGGCCACCAAGAGCAGAGACTGAAGGTCTGGATGGAGTACCTTCCCCTTGTTGACTGAGATCAGGTCCGGGTGGGCAGCAAGGCGCCTCGGGAGCCTGGAGCTGAGGCTGAGGAGATCTGGATACCAGAACTGGCGGGGCCAGTCTGGGGCTACCAGAATCACCTGCACATGGTCCCTCTTCACCTTGAGAAGCACCTTGTGGATCAAGGGGAATGGAGGGAAGGCATTGAAGAGGCCCAGGGTCCACTGCCTCGAGAAGGCATCCCCCTGCAGCAAGCCCTGCTAAGGGGGGCGGGCGTGAAACAGCCTCAGCTTCACATTCTCCCTAGAAGTGAACAGATCCACCTGAGGGGTGCCCCAGTGGGAGAACAGATCTTGTACTACCTCCGGCAGGAGAGACTACTCATGAAATGCAGTGCCTATCTGGCTAAGGGCATCGGCCAGACTGTTGGAGGCTCCTGCCACATGGATGGCTAAGAGATCCGCCTCCAGGCTGATCACGAGAGACCAAGTGCAGACAGCCTCCTTGCACAGGGGCAAGGAGTGCGTCCCGCCCTGTCGGTTGAGGTAGTACATGGTTGTGGTGTTGTCTGTCTGGACCTGGAACACTTGACCCCGTACAAACGGAGCGAAGGTGGTGAGGGCTAGTCAGACCACCCGAAGCTTCAGCAGGTTGATGTGGCATTGAGATTCCTGAGGGGACCAGAGGCCATGGGATCTGAGCTCCCCCAGATGGGCACCCCAACCCATCAGAGAGGCGTCAGTCGTGACCATCAGCACGAGGCAGACAAACGGGATACCCTCCTGCAGATGAGCTGGAATGAGCCACCATTGGAGGCCGTTTCACATCTCCTGGGTCACTGTCACTAGCTGGTCCAGAGGACCGGAGCGCTGTGACCACTGGCGGGCCAGCCCCCATTGCAGGGGACTCATATGCCAGCGGGCCTAACGGACCACACTGGTGCAGGCCGCCATGAGGCCCAGAAGGCACAGGAAGTCCCCAGCAGGGCGCAGTTGTCCAACCAGAAATGACTGGGCAAAGGAAGAAAGGACCTCGGCCCTGTCCACCAGGAGCCGTGCTCTGGCTCGAAGAGAGTCAAGCTTTGCCCCAATGAACTGAATCACCTGCAATGGCACAAGTTCCGACTTGGCCTCGTTGATGAGGAGGCCAATCTGAGAGCAGACCTGGAGGGCCAGATCCCTGGACCGCTCCACCTCCAACCTGGAGGGGGCTGCAATCAGCCAGTCATCCAGGTAAGGGTACATCCGGACCTCTTGGCGCCACAGGAATGCTGTCACCACTGCCATACATTTGGTGAAGACCCTGAGAGCTGGAGAGAGGCCGAAGGGCATGTCCCGGAACTCGTAAAGGGATCACTCTGCTCTGAAGCGGAGGAATCACTGGTGAGATGGACGGATTGGGACGTGAAAGAACATGTCCTGAAGGTCCAGAGAACAAAGCCACATGCCTCGTTCCAAGGATGGAATGATCTGAGCCAGAGCGACCATCCTGAAGGAGCGAGACCTTAGGAACTGTTCAGGTCATGTGGGACGAGAATGGGGCACCAGCCCTGTCCGTTTGGGACCAGGAAGTACCTGGACACAAACCTGGGTCTGGAGGGTGTCTGCCACCTCCTGATACGTCCTTCTGGAGCAACAAGGCAATGTTGGCTCGGCGGAGGCGAGAAAGAGAGCTACGGAACCTGTAGCCCCTGTGGGGCGATGGCTCGATAGGAGGAGAACTGCTCGAATTCCAGAGGGACAGGAATTCCTGCCTACCACTTCCAACACCCAGCGGTCTGTGGTGATAGTGGACCAGGCAGAAAGGAAGTGGTGGAGCTGTCCCCCCATGCAGGGAACCCGGGGAGGAGTGACAAGGTTGGGCGGGGCGACACCCCTCAACCTGTCACTGGGCAGGCTTGGAGGAAGAGCCAGCCGAGGAGCCACCTGGGCCTTTTCCTCCAGGCTTCCTGCTGGAGGAAGCAGCAGGCTTGGCTTTGGAGTGCCAAGCACGAGCCTGCTGGCCCTGATGATGGTGTTGCTGGGCCGGACGTGCCACAAGGGCTGAAGGACGAAAGGGCTTATGCTGCTGCTGGCGGCCTTTGTCCTTCTGGGCAGATGTGACTGAGTCCAAGGTGGCGTTGGACTTCTCGATCCATTGGAGATGACCCTCCACCCCGGGCCTGAACAAGTCAGTACCCAGGAAGGGGACGTCTGTCAGCTTGTGCTGGGTATCAGCCATAAAGGTGGAGATCCGCAGCCAAGCTCTGCAGCGCATGGCCACTGAAGCTGCTACTGACTGGGCACACGAATCAGCAATGTCCAATGAAGTTTGGAGCTGCTGTTTAGCTACCACCCTTCCCCGATCCTGCACCTGCTTGACCGTCATCTGAAGGTCAGCCGGGAGATGAGGAATCACTTCATCCAGGAAGCCAAAAGGGCATGTGAAAAGTGTGCCATCAGAACGGCCGAGCTAGCCTGACGAAAGCCTAGGAAGGAAGCGGTGTATACTTTCCACCCTGAGTAGTCCAATTTCTTGGACTCCTTATCGAGCAGTTTGTCTACATCCTGAGCATTCCCAGAAGGCCGGAAAACGGTATCGGTCACTAACCCCTCTGCAGAGGGGTGCTCCGAGAAACCGGAGAGTGAACCGGTAGGGGCTGCATACTTTCGAGCCATCCTGGCTGAAGGTGTGGGACAAGATGCTGGCCTCTGCCACAGCTCCAGGGCCAGGCCAACAATGGCTTCGGCCACTGGAAAGGCCTCCGTAGGGGAATACCCTCAGTACAGTATCTCCTTGAGGGGATACTTGGCCCATTTTGAAATGGGTTAGAGCTTCATCCCAGTGGACTCTGAGATGAGTCGAAGCGTTCCTAAAGACGAGGATGGGCTCTCGTCCACCGAGTGACCCCCCGCAGACTCCAGGTCAAGCGGCCTGGAGAAGAAGGAGTCGTCATCAGACTTCAAGGAGTCTGTGAACAGCTACCGAGCGCCTGAGCCACCCTCCACATGCCGAGGTCAATCAGGAGTGAGGGTGACCGACAACCTATGGTATGGGGCAAGCCCGGACCCGACCAAGAATCCTTGGTCGGGGCCCTAGTCTTCGGTTGTGGAGGCGGAGGTTCCACCACAATGGGTGGAGCAGCCGGTTTCAGCCAACAACCGGTGCCGGTTTTGGCTCCTCGACTATGAGGGGTTGTTTCGGCCACTCAGGTGACAGCCACTGAATCGCCGGAGAAGGCGATGGAGTCGGCTTATTCCTGGACAATAAGAGCTGCTGCCACATTAAATCCTTGTAGCGCTGAAGCAACTTGTGCCGGAGCCTATCCTCCGAAGAGGACGATGAGGATGAGCGGCGACGCCGCTTTCCATGGTGCCGAGACCGAGACCGCCAACATTGGCGGGACCGGCTGGACCTGGAAGAGGTCCGAGACCTTCGGGGATTCCAAGGGTGGGTCAGAGAGGGAACGGGGAAACCCGCTCCTCCCTCAGTTCGGGGACCTTAACCAGGGACTCTGGCACAGGAGGCACAGGCAAGTCCTCAGTTTCCACTGGGGGAACTGGTGAAGTAGGGTTGTTGGCATCACCAGTTGACAAACCGTTCAACAGGTCGACGGGTGTTTCGGTTAGCTGACCGGACAGGGACACCATGAAGCCAGCGGCCTTAGCCGCAACCTTGACCAAAGTCGAAAGTCGACCATCCAGTGAAGGGGATCTCTCCCGCTCCCACAAATGTCAACGGCGGGACTTACCATTGAGTCCTTCTTCTTGGACCACCTGAAATGCCCCAATGGTCCTTCTCCCTTGGTGGAGAGGGACTGGCAAAGCTCCTTAAAAGAAGCTGTATATGACGAGCCCAAGGAGAGCGGGATAAATGCCGTGACCGAGGAGGAAGAAGACGGGGCCAGAGCCGCCTCCTCCTCGAGGGCGATCATCTGCTCCAACTGTTCCGTGGAGCCCGCCGCCAGACACTGCCCAACGAGCCTCCTTCAACTTGACCGGCGGATACCGTTTTCAGGGCGCCCCAGAAGAAGTCAAGCAGCGCAGTCCTCCAAGACCGAAGCCGAAAAGGATTTGCACAAATCGCAAGCCTGCGAATCATGGCCGAGCACTAGGCAGTAGACGCACGTGGAGTGCGGGTCAGTCTGGGACATCTTCTGCCCACAGGAGCACTGACGAAATCTGGGAGTAGATTTGTCCATCATAGCCGTGAGGGAAAAAGAAGACCGAAGTCATGTAAATTTGAGAATTAGTTTCGGGTTAACCGAAGAGTGTGGATCCATGGAACCTGAGCTTCCAAGCGGTACAGAAGATCTGGCATCATGGGGCGGAGCCGAGAGTTTTACCACCCAGGTGGGTGGGAGGAGCCAGCTTGAAGACCTTCCGGCAAGATTTAAAGCGGCAAGGAACCTGCCAGTAAGTGTGGATTGAACAACATATCCACGTCCCTAGAAATGTATTTCCTGGTTCACACAGAAGGCACAAAAAGGCCATGGGAGCCTTCAGGATGAAGGAAGGAAGGAAGGAACTGTTCTGAGCACCACCTTGTCCTTATGCATGTCAAGGTATGGTTCTTTGTGGGACAAGGCCTAGAGCTCACTAATCCTCCTAGCTGAGTACATGGCAACCAAAAACACACCTTGTAAGACAGCACATCCAGTGATACAGATGACAGCTGTTCGAAAGGCTCCTTACAGAGAGCATTCAGCACCAAATTCATATCCCAAAGAGGAAACAGGGACCAGAACATAGGCTGACTCCTGCTGACAACCCTCAGAAACTGGATAACCTCTCTGTTAGTCCCTAAGAACATACCCAAGGAGGCAAGGAGGCACCAAAGGCTGACACCCGACCTCTCAGAGTGCTTAGGGCTAGACCTTTTTCCCTTTCCTTCCTGCAGTAAATCCAAAATCTGTGGATCGAGGTTTTTGGAAGGCCAGATATTTTTTTCCCTGGCCAAAGCTGAAAATGTGGTCCATACATGAGCATAAGCTGCTGAACTGGAAGTCTTTCTGGCAGCCATCAGTGTGTTTACTATCTTCTTAGAGAAACCTAGTTTTAGAAGTCTCTTCCTTTCAGGAGCCAGGTTGCAAGCTACATTGCTCCCAGGTTTGGATGCAAAATAGGTCCCTGAGACAGAAAGTCCCCCCACACTGGAAGGCGAAGAGGAGCTCATTGAGCTAGGTTCACTAAGTCCGAGAACCACAGTCGTCTGGGCCACTCCAGCCCTATTTGAAGGAAGTTTCCTCTTGAGCACCCTATTTTGCATATGACCTTGGGGAGGAGAGGCAGAGGTGGAAAGGCATATGCTCTACCGAAGCTCTACTTCTGTGTCAGGGCATCCACTGCTTCCGCCAGTGGACATCGGCAGGGGCTGGACAACTGTTGAGTTTCAGCACTGCAGCTGGAGGTAAACAGTTCGATCTGAGGATGACCAAACCTTTGACACAGAAGATCCACACCCCTGGATCAGCATTCTTGCAACTTAACCAACTGGCCTGAATGTTCAACTCCCCTGCCAAGTGGACTGCTGACAGAGAGAGAGAGAGAGAGAGAGAAGAGTCTCCTCTGCCCACAATAGGAGATCGGTGGTTCTTTTATCATCTCCCTGTTCTTAGTGCATCAGTGATGGTTTATGTAAGCCACCATAACAGCATTATCTGACCTTAAGCTCACGGCCTTTAAGTGCGGCAGACTTTGAAATCGAAGAAGAGCAAGGCGGACCACCCTCGTCTCCAGAACGTTTATGTGGAGGAGCTGTTCCTGCGCTAACCAAGTTCTTTGAATGGGAAAGTGGTTCAGGACTGCCCCTCAACCAGACAGGCTGACATCAGTTGCCAAGAATCAACTCTGGGGGTGGGGGGGGGCTCCAAGGACCCTTCACAGATTTTCCAAACTGACCCACCAACTCAGAGAGTGCTGCAGTTGTGGTGAGAGGGGGATCCTGGCCTAATAATCCTCAGAGATCAGATCCCAGGCAGACAGTAACTTCATCTGTAGGGGCCGCATGTGAAGGTGAATCCATGGAACTAGTTCTATCACTGCCATCATGAGGCCCAGAATTCGCAGCAAGTGGATAGCTGAAGCCGACGACTGAGTCCTCAGCCACTGAACCTCTCTGAAAAGGGTCACCTTTCTGGATGGTGACAGGAAGACCTTCCCTTGATTCATCCTGAATACAGCTCCCAGGTGTTCCAGGGTCTGAAAAGGTTCGAAAAAGCTTTTCTGATTCACTACCCAGCCATGAGACTCCAACATCTCCAGAGTCCTGGTCACCAATCTCCTTGACAAAGTCACAGACGCTGCTTGAATGAGCAGGTCATCCAGGTAGGGACAGACATGCTGTCCCTCCTGCTGGAATTGAGCCACCAGGACTATGAGCACCTTCAAGCAGAGCCTGGGGGTTGTTGCAAGCCCAAAAGGATGCGCCCTGTACTGGAAGTGCTGATCCATGACTTTGAACCTGAGAAAATTCTGATGAGACTGATGGATGGAAATGTGGAGATACGCATCCGTCTGATCTATGGAAGCCAGGCAATCCTCAGCTGGACAGTACAGATGGTAAAACTCAGAGATTCCATCTTGAAAGTTGTGAGGTGCACAAACTTTTTAGATTTTTCAGATCCAGAATGGGCTTGAACCCCCCCGACTTCTTGGGAACTACTAAATAGATAGAATAGATTCCCTGGCCTTGCTCACTTGGTGGAACCAGCACAATTGCCCAGATAAGAATGAGATGTGTTAGGGTCTCTTGACACCACTTTTCTCTTTACAGGGTCCTTCGGAACCAATGATGGCAGAAGACGCCCCTTTGAGGGGATTTTGGAAAAATCATTTGCATAACCTAAGGCCAGAATTTCCAAAAGCCAAGCATCTGAAGTTATCTGGGCCCATCTTGAGTAAAAATTGTGCAGTCTTCCACCAACGGAAGGGAGCAGAGATGGGCTCATGTGCCCTCATTGTGAAGCACACGTTTTTGCCCTGGACCTCTGGTATGTCGTCTGGCGAAGGCCCCTCTATTTCTGTAGCCCTTGTAACCAGAATAGGCTCCTTTATGTCTCTGATTACTGAAGTTCCAAAAGGGACAAAAACCTCCTCGAAACTGCCCCCATCAGATGCCTACTTGACCTTTTGGAGTTGATGTGGCCTTATGCTGTTGCTTTTACACTGGAAGTTGGCACTTCTGATCCAGGATATTCTTAAAAATGCCATCCAGGCCAGAACCAACCAACAAACCTCCCTCAAAAGGGAGACTGAACAGCCTAGTCTTGGAAGCCTGATCAACAACCCAATGCGTAAGCCATATACCTTGCATGGTCGACACAATAGGATAGGCGGAGCGGGCAGACAAGTGTAAGTTCTCCACCATGGTATCCCCTAAAAAAGTGGGGGCCATGACAACCAATTGCAGACTGCTCGCTCCCTCTGAATCTGGGGGAACAAAGCTGCCCAGGGTAGTAACCTATAAGTTTAAAGCTCTTGCAACAATAAAGGAGGTATAGGAGGTGTGCAGATTTGCGCCATTGGAGCCCTTCTACGTGTGGCATTCACAAATTTGTCACGTGAATCCAATAAGGCGAGTGACCCCTCAACAGGAATAGTGGTGTACTTGACAGAATTATGCAGTACCTTATCTGCCAGAGGAGGGGTTTCCTACCTGTGAAATTTTTCCTCCAAAAAAGGGCAATACTTGGCCTTATGTTTTTGGCAAATACTTTCTCTGGTCCACACCTGTCCATTCTTGTTCAGTAATTTGATAACAGTTAATAAAGCTCAGAAAACACTCTGGAGTGGAGAAGGACGCAGACAGTATAGGACTGACATCCACTGCCTCCATGGATTGCTCTTCCTTGAGCTGTAAGGACCTACATGCCTCAACTATAAGGTAGGAAAAGGACTTGGTTTCAAACAGGAGAAGAATAAGAATCCTCCTCCTCCTTGGCTCCATCCACTCTCCTTCTTCCTCCTCCTCAGAGGAGTCATCATGCTCATCAGAAAGTAACTTTATAAGTCAGGATTTACCCGAGATCCTCATCCTGACCCTCTAAATAGTCAGGGTCGGGGTCTGCCTGCACATCTGTATCTGCTGCCCTGTCCTGCTGCAACCAACCTGGACATGCCTGTGTGGGCCACCCCTGAGCTGAGGGGCCTGTTTTGGGGTTGGGGGTGTCTGCTGGGATGTCCTGTGGAACATCAGGGCCCAAAAGCTCTCCTAAGAGCAGTAAAAAGGATTTTCACAATTCTGCTTTGCCAATGACAACTGAAAGATCAGGTTCCCCCCTTCCCAGCTCAGAGGGCACACTGGGTGGGACTGTAAGAGACATATTAGCCTGAGAACACAATGGGGGCAATAGGAACCAATGGGAGAGAGTCTCATCACCTTTTGTAGTTCTTACATCTTTTAAACATTAGTGGTCTCCGATAAGCCATAGTGCCAAGAATAATACCCCTGTATATGCCTGGGCTCAATACAACAGTATTTTTCCCCCCCAAGAAAAAGAATTCACACCTACAGAGGTCGAACTGTGTAGAGTGTCGGTCCGCTGTAGATCTGACTGCAAAACTGAGCCGAAAGGAGGCAAATCAATGGGAAAGGCAGCTAGAAAACAGAGCGCGTGTTTACAAACTGTGGAGAAGCAGTGACGCGCATGCTCTCAGAGAATCGTGCGCTCGATGTCATGATAGGAGGGGGCACGCACACAGTACAGGCACGTGGATGGTGCACTGTACAGTGTGAAGTTAAAAAAATAAATGAAAACTGGGTGCGTGCCCAACGGAAGGCAAGCGGCGGGAAAACATGATGGCTCAAGAGAGCCAAGAAACACACCACCAGCCGATGGAGGCCCAAATCGCGGCAACACAATTCTGCACACGAAACAGGCCAATACACTCCTACAAAGAACCTCCGCCTGAAACAGAGATAAGGGCAGGTGGAGGAGCCACCGAAAGCCCAGAGGAGGAAAGGGATGGTGGGGCTGGAGGCGCCGACCCCCTGCGGGAGGAGGATGCCATTGCAGTCAAAGATTTAAGAGGTGACTGCAACTGGGGAGCTGATCAGGCCCATTCACAGTGTTTATCCCAGTGTTTGTGCTTTCCCGATTCCTCCCTGTGGGAGGAAGAAGAGGGCTCTAGAGGACTGTGCCAGCAAGGTCGAGTAGTTACTGGCCTGCAGCTCCTTTTCCATGGCAAGCAGCTTCTACTTGATAAGATGGCTCTCCAGCATTTTCAGTTGACGTCTCTGAGTGGCCTGGTTGAATTTCTGGCAGAACTAGCAGGCTTCAGTGTTGTGGCTGGGGCCCAGGCAGATCAGGCATGAAGAATGGATGTCCTTCTCAGGAATCTGTTTGCCACAGGCACACTTCATGGAGCAGTCAGAAGACTAAACTGGTGTAGAAGACAAACTCATCAGAAAAAACACTGAAAAATCTGATGTTAAACAGTAAAAGAACTGAAAATAAAAAAGCACGGTAAATGTGGGAAATGGCAGTCAACTGTAGAGGAGATGTTTACTGAGGTCAGACATGCATTGGTCGATAGCAGGAGAAGAACTTAGGTGGTGTGGGGGACCGTCCTCTTATATAGTTTGTACTGACATCAGATGACTGACTTTGGGGAAGGGGGTCACCTGTGGTAGACTGCTAGCTAGAAGTTTTCCATGTGGTCCTACTGCCTGCCAGTATTGTCCTACCAGTGTGGCCTGCTACAAAAGCCTTCCTCAAAGCAAGACCCAATGGTCCCTAAGGTGACACTGAACATCTCTCATTTGAGATCATGTCTAACAAGTAACTTAGTATTTTATGAGAGAGTTAGTGCCCTCCTCGAAAGAAAATCCTCTGTGGACATAATTTACCTAGATTTCTGTAAAGTATCGGATAAAGTACCACATTCCATCCTAACTGAGAAAATGCACTGCACGGGACTTAACAAAACTATTGTGAATTGGGTGGCGGCATGGCTGGGAAATCGAACTCAGAGTGTGCGAATAAGGGAATATTTGTCTGAAGCAGTACCAGTCACTAGTGGTGTGCCACAGGGATCTGTATTAGGACTGGCCCTGTTTACTATTTTCATTCTGACATGAAGAAGAAAATAACAAATTTTATCATCAAATTTGCTGATGGCACCAAAATAGCTGCAGAAGTGAATAATACCCATGATGTAGAATCCCTAAAAAAAGATTTAATAGTATTAGAAGACTGGGCAAGGTCTAATGGTACGTTGTTCAACACAGAAACATTTGTCATTATGAATTTAGGTGAATCTAACAGTTATAATACCTACTCCCTAAATGATAGGCCACTAAAATCAGTAGACACTGAAAAGGATCTAGCTGTTATCTCTAGTGGCCTTAAATTTAGCAAACAGTGCAATGAGGTGATTAAAAAAACCAACAAGATTATTGGATGCATAAAAAGGGCCTTCAATTCCAGGAATAGGACATGCATTTTGCCTCTGTACAGGGCTTATGTAAGGCCACACCTGGATTATTGCACACCACTCTGGAGCCCTTACCTCCGAAGGGACATCAAAAGGTTAGAGGATGTCCAGAGAAGAATCACTAGACTGATGGATGGGCTGCATAGCATGAATTACAGGTCAAGATTATCAGAATTAAATTTATACTCATTGGAGCCTATCAGAACTAGGGGAGACTTGCTACCAATGTACAACATATCTCATGATGAACAACTAATGAATGATTTGAGTTTAATAAAAAAAACATAGGGAATTCTGCTAGAGAAGTCATAGTCACCTACCAATGTTGTTGGGTAATAAGAGAAGATTCTTTTATACACAAAAAATAATACCCAAATGGAATTCACTCCCAAGAGATGTAGTTGAAGTAGAATCTTTTAACACCTTTAAAGTAAAATTAGGTAATTATTTACTCCCCAACACAGGAAAAAAACAGTCTACTTTTGCAGGAGATGTACCATAATGGGTAAATCAGCCTTCTGTGCATCTAACCTATTCCTAGCATAACTCCTTGTATTTGGAACCAGGCCCCTAGCACCACTACACTGGATGAGGCAATGTGCCCCAGTAAATGCAGAAAATCCCTTACAGGTCTTTGATGACCTGCCTTGAAGAATTGTTCAGTTGAAATCAGATTTGCTACCCTTGTTTGAGAGAGGAATGCCTTCCCTTGCAAGGTATCCAGTTCTGCACCTATAAAGTCCAGAACCTGAACTTCTGTCTGGGACTTCCAAAGATTTATAAGAAAGCCCAGGTCCTCCAAAGTGCCTTGCGTCAACAATAGGGAGGACTTTACTTCCTGCTTTGTTTTTCCTCAGACCAGCCTGTCATCCAGGTAGGAAAAAATCACCACCCCATGCCTTCTCCAATGTGGTGCTACCACAGCTAGGTACTCTGTAAACACTCTTGAAGGTGAGGCAAAGGGGAAGGGTGGAAAACTGGTACTGGCAGCTCCCTATCATGAACCTGAGATACTTTCTATGGCTGGGCTTGACTGGTATGTGAAAGTAGGCATTGTTCAGATCCAGTGACCCCAGTCAGTCTCCTCTTTACAGAGATGGAATTAGTGAGCTCAATGTTACCATCTTGAATTTTTCTGTAGGTGTTTGTTCAATTATTTTAGGTCTAAAATGGGACACCACTCCCAATTTTTCTTGTGGATCAGGAAGTACCTGGAATAAAGTCCCTTGCCCCACTGTGATGGAGGTAGTTTTTCTGCTGCATTTGCTTGCAACAGTTTAATCACCTCCAATTCCAACAGGATTATTTCTGTCAGGGTCTGAGGGTGGAAAACCTTTTGGCTTGGCAGCTGTTGGAATTTTCTGAACTGCAGGGAAAAATCTTGACTTACTACTTCCAGGACCCACTTGTCTGTGGTTATTTTTGTCCATTACTGGAAATCATGAGTAAGCCTTCCTCCCACTAGCAAGGGACGGGCAACCAGTGCAGACCTGTAGAAGTTTTGCTTTGCTTGGGTTTTGGGAGCTGGCACCGCAGCTGCATGCCTGGTGTTCCTTTGACCCCTGCCCATATAGTAGCACCTTTGTGGAGGGGTACTCATAGGAGACATAAGCACGTGGGAAATATCCGCTACCCCTTCCTCCCCTTCCATAAGGCCTGTAGGAAGTATGTTTGTTTGTTTGTAAAAATGCATTCCTTACAAATTCAGGAAAAGGATAACCCTTTGAGTGGTTAGACTCATTTTCAACAGGGTCCAGTACAAACCTTAAAAAAGTTTCAATTACATAAGATAGACAGTTATACACAATACATTAGAAATACGTATTATGGAAAATACTCCGTTACTCCCATACTATGTTTATCCTTAAATATCAACATATATAACAATTATAAAAGTACAAAGTCTAGACCTATTCATCCTACATTTAACAGTAATGTAGCGATAGCCATGTGATCAAAGTGACGAATCATTAATATTTAATAATGAGTAGTGAATAATGAATAATGAAGAGTGGGAAACAAAAAAGTGCATTACTTTTTGCTAGAAACACTATCAGTTAATTTGATAAACTTCTAATTTTAGCCATTTCTTAATCTTATACCAAGGGACAATTATCTTTGTTTGTAAATAGTCTGACAATCTGTTTCAGAGTTTAGGCCCACTCACTATTAGTGCAGAGTTTGCCTTTACCGTTCTACTTTTCAGAATTACTAGTTCCACATTTTGTGCTGATCTCAAACCTGCTCTAGGTATATATCTGGAACAAATTATCCAGATAAGAAGGAGACTTTTGGTTCAGTTTTTGATGAACTAAGTGCAATAAATGTAAGTTTGTATGCTCAGTCAGACTAGTCCATTTTAAGGCACTATACATAGTGTGCCGGTGAGCCAAACGAGGTGCATCTAGAGCAAACCTTGCAGATCTATTCAAGGCTACGTCTAACCTCTCCAGTACAGTTTTTGATGCACCGGCATACACCACGTCCCCATAGTCAAGTAACGGGATTATTGTAGAGTTTATTAAATGTGCCCTAACTTTGTTAGGTATACAACTTTTTAGTCTGCACAAAGCTCCTAATCTACCATGTAATCTTTTAATCAGATTTTCTATATGTATATCCCATTTTAATTTTGTATCTAACCATATTCCCAAGTATCTATATGAATTCACCTGTGTTAATGTGTGTTTAGTCAATGTTGTAATTTGAAGTAGACTTGCTTCAGTCACCTGCTTGTTTTAAAAAAACATATCTTGAGATTCTTTACTATTTAATATCAAGTTTCATGATTTATAATACTTCTGTAAAATGTCAAAATCACATTGAAGCATTTCCTGGATTTCGTGAGAAAAAGCACCTTCAGTATACAAAATTACATCATCTGCATACGAGTGGTGCTGCACTCGTTTTATTGAGGTACTAGCACCATTCGTGTACAGATTAAACAAAAGTGGGCCCAACACCAATCCCTGAGGTACTCCAGATTTAACAAATGCAGGCTGAGATGTAAACTTTCCTAAAGTAACCTGCTGGGTCCTACCAGTTAAATAGTCCTTAAACCAGTTCAGGGCCACCTGGTTGAGGCCAGTGTCCTTCAGTGTATCTAACAAAACTATATGACTAAGCTTATCAAATGCTTCGGACAGATCTATAAATATGGCCCCGACCAGGAGGCCCCTATCCAACGAGGACTGAATATCAAATGTTACCTTTATTAAAGCTGACGTTGTACTGTGACTAGAATGAAAACCTGACTGGTATTGATTATATATTTTGTTATCCTCCAAAATAGTCTGTAGTTGCTTCCCTACAAATTTTCCAAAAAGCTTAGATATTATTGGGAGTAAGGATATTTATTGGTCTATAATTTTTAATTTAATTTATTTTGTCAGATTTATATATCGGAATTACTTTCACCTTCTTCCAGGCACTTGGAAATGTTCCAGTAGTCAGCAACAAGTTGTAAATGTAAGAAATATATTGTGCTACTACAGGGGCCGCACATTTCAACAGAGACATAGAAATACCATCTAAACCTGGCGCTTTGTTTACATCTAATTTTAGCAATTCGTCTGTAACTTCCTTAGTACAAATCAAACCAAAAGTAAAATCCACTTTATTCAATACTTCCTGTTTGTTTTTAACTTCCTTTCTTAAATCCTGTTCACTTTTATCCCTTGTTGTTTCCTGTTCTAGATCATTCCCTGTCTTACCTCTCTCAACATTCTCCACTAAACTTCCAAAGTCTATAAAAAATCTGTTCTTGGCATCTGCCACCTGATCAGATATTGGAATGTTCTCTCCATTAATGTTGAAGAAGCCAAGGAAATCTTTTGGTTTTTCACCTTTTAACTTAGAATACAGTGTCCAGAAATTACAAGGATCCTTAGTATACTTTTCCTCAAACAAGTTGCTAAAATAGCAGTTTTGAGCTTTCTTAACCTCTTTTGAATAATGGTTTCTCAATTGACAGTATTTGTCCCATGCAATTTTAGTTTTTATTTTTTTGGCCTCTCTCCACAGTTTGTCACTGTTTTTCCTTATTATACCCAAAGGCCCATTACAGCATTCTGTACTTTTTTGTTTCTCTCTTCTTTTTAAGACTGGAGCATGCAAATCACAAGCTGCAATAAATTCTGAATATAAAAATTCCCAAGCACTTTCTACATCAGGAATAAGAAATAGGCGGTCCCATTTTCTACCCTCCAGATCAATCATAAATGCTAAGTAGTCAAAATGCTTCATTTGTCGTAGTTCTCTAACATCATGTCTTTCCATTTTTAACTTTTGCTTCCTGACACAGTACATGAGCTGGTGGTCACTTATTGGGTATATTTATCAGGATCTGTCATTAGAATTAAATCCAAAATTGATGACTGGTTTTCATTCTTAGGGTTTATTCTAGTTGGGGCCCTTAACAACTGAATCAACCCTACTCCCAAGGTCAGTTCCAACAACTTAACCTTTCAAGGGAGGACTAGACCAGTCAACATTTAAATCTTCCATCATCAATATTTCATGACTATCTCTATATGGGTACAAAAAGTCCTGAATCATATCAAAGTTTTCATCTCTCCCCTTAGGGGGAGAGTAACACCCTAAGGTCAGGACAGGTTTATTACCAAGTAACCTTAGTTCTAAAGCAATTTTTTCCATCCCTGGAGTAGGAACACCATTTAGCTCTACAGAGGACAGATCAAGTGACGTTTGCCCCTATGTCAACACGCCCCCTGTCTCCAGCTTTGATATCCCTGTATGTAAATTTCTGAGTCCTCTGTTCTATTATTTAACCATGTTGCAGTGATACCAACCACTTTTGGGTTGTTCTCAAGCATCCAGTTTTTAACTTCATTCATTTTAGAAGCTAGGCTTCGTACATTAAAATGTATAAAGGTATCCAATATACCATTTAAAATATCTTCTTCTTCTCTTACTTCTATGGATGGGCCTGGGTTTAACTGCATGTATCCAGCCAAAATTAAGCTTAACAAGATCAATCCCTTAGCTATTGTAACTTTCTTTATATTTGCCCTTATTCTAAATTTTATCATAAAATACCTTCCTTTAGGAGACAAAATTCTCAAGTGGTTTATGAGTTTGGCGGCATTAACTACTGCCTTCACTAAACTTGTACTTATTGTTTGTGACAACATTCCTGGTGCTATTCCCCAGTCATTATATGGGGGAGGGAATGGTGTTGTGTGTGCTGTGTCTCCACATGGTTTAAGGTTTGGCTGTATGTGTATATCCATTCCAATGTTAGCGACCGCAATGCACATCATACTCCAACGAAATAATAATACCATCCCAGCCAACCTCCCCAAACGGGGTCCCATTTTACTAACTTACGTGCACACTTTCTCTTCTCTACTGCAACAACAGTGACTCACTGCTTCTCTTCAATTTTTATACTTCTCTCTAGTGAACTGTTGATTTCCACAAATGAGTTTTCCACATTTATATTAGGGCATAACTCAAAATATTTAAGTAAGTAACACACCCCTCCCACTTAGCAGTTCATAAAAGTAGTTAGATCAGCTCCAATGTCTATTGTACAGCACACACACACACACACACACACACACACACACGCTTATCCAGTTTATAAAGGTAATCAGCTCACCACCAAGCCTCTTTTTCCAAAAAAAATGAAAACTTCTGGAGGCATTTTCTTTCTCAGTGTTGCTCTTATAGGTGTGAAAAAAATAGCAGTTCCCTGAAAGTGGGAACTCTGCCGAAAACGACCTTCTCCGGTTCCTGGGACCAGATGGGGAACCGAAGAAAATATGAAACTTACACAATAGATAACAAATGACACCCTAACTAAAGCAGAGTATTGAAAAGTTAACTAAAACTGTTAAACATTATAAAATAATAAAATAATAAACTGTAAACCAGCCAGAAGTGAACAGAAGACTTCAGGTAGACTGCTTTCTTCAGGCAGAGAATAAATCTGACCTTAGACTGCAGGAGTGAGCATGACCACATAGCAGAGCTTGACTTTCATTCTAAATTCCATACTTAGCACAACATTCTTAAAGCTCCAGAGTGTCTCACTGCAGGGGAATGATTGAATTTGTTAAGCTCAAAGGAAAAGTCCACCCAAAACTGCAAAAACACACGTTGTGCAGAGTGTTTTGATTTGTATGTTAAGTTGTTGTGTGTTCTTCCCTCTGTCTGCTAATAAGAGTTTTTCCTAAATTATCATGCTAGCTTTAGGGTAGTTTTACGACCCCTGGAGATCTCCATATAAAACAGCTTAATTGTATTCCTTTGTCCTACATTGCACCTTGTTTCATGTGATGGTGATGTAGCAGAGACTATAAATCCAGCAGAAAGCATTGCTTTACAATCAGTTCACAATAGTAGAGATGGCTATATTTTAAAATCTGTAGAATTCAGCTTGGTGACCACCCTCATCGTAAAGGTCTTACTGTCCTAAAAAACTTTGCTGCTGGTAACTTTTGTGCAGCTTGTAAAGCTTCCAAGATATTTAGTTTGTTTGGCACGTGTGTGCTGAATGTTGGGTCTCTCTCTTACATCACAGTCACATGAGACAAGATGCACTGTGGGAACAAGAAATACAGGTTACTCACCTGTAACAGGAGTTCTAGGAATGGTATATGTTGTTCATCCACACTCATAGGCAGTATCCTTGCCGCTTTAAATCTTGCCGGAAGGTCTTCAAGCTTCTCCTCCACCCACCGGGTGGTATAACTCTCGGCTCCGCCCCATGGCGCCAGATCTGCCCGCTGAAAGCCTCCATAGGCTGTGCCTTTTCGGGCCGGGAGGTTGGAGGGAGCCAGGATGAACAACACATACCATCTAGAACTCCCTGTTACAGTAGAGTAACCTGTATTTCTAGGGACATGGATATGTTGTTCATCCACACTCATTGGCAGACTCCTAGCAGTTCTCCGGGAGGAGGGAGGCAAGACGCACACCCCATATACTTACTTGGGAAGAGAGACTGGAGAACGAGGCCCCAAAACCAGCATCCGGCGTGACTCAAGGTCGATGTGGTAGTGGGTAATGAAGGTGTTTGCTGACTTCCAGGTAGCAGCCCTGCAGATTTCCTGGATAGGGACGTCCCTGGAAGCAGCCACCGTTGCAGCAGTATGGCGGGTAGAATGAGCTCTTATCCCTCTGGGAGGCTCCATGCCCGCTAACTTATAGCAGAGATCTATGCAGGAGGTTACCCACCTGCTTATCGTCCGCTTGGCTGCAGGTCTGCCAGATGCGGCTTCAGCGTGGGTGACAAACAGCTGGCGAACCTCTCCCAATTTCAGCAGCGCTCCTTATAATAAGCGAGCGCCCTTCTAGGATCCAGAGTATGGAGCCTATATTCGGCCTCCGAGGTGTGATTGGGGTAGAACACCGGCAGAGTCAACACCTGGTTAAGGTGAAACTCCGACACCACCTCGGAAGGAATTTCGGTGGGGCGAGGACAACCTTGTCCTGTGGAAGACCAGGTAAGGAGACTCGATGGAAAGCGCCTGGAGCTCTCCCATCCTTCTGGCTGACGTGAAAGCCACCAGAAGGCGGTCTTCACGACAGGTGAGAGAGCACACCTGTGCATAGGTTCGAATAGCTTGCCCCATGAGCTTTGCCAGTACCAGCAGTAGATCCACGGAGGTGGGGGTTCCCGCACTGGAGGGAAATGTGATCAAGGCCTTTGAAAAAGCGCCAGACCACCTTCTCCTGCGCCACCGACTGCTTCCCGCCCGCCGCCTGCTAAGCAGAGATGGCTGCCAGGTGCAACTTAGGTCGCCGACCCAAGCCCTTGACTAGAAAGGACCATAAATAGTCCAAGATGCTTGCCAAGGAACAGGAGGAAGGGTCCAAGCCCTTGCCCTGACACCAAATGGAAAACCTTTTCCATTTGAAGGCATAACATTTTCTGGTCGACTCCTACGGGACGCCTCAACTACATTGAGGACCTCGTCGAGAAGACCCAAAGCCTGGAACTCTAGCCGCTCAGGAACCAGGCCGTCAGGTGCAGGGATTGAAGGTCCGATGGAACACCTTCCCTGATTGACTGAGAGCAGGTCCGGGCGAGCTGGAAGCTGCCGTGAGTCCTGGAGCTGAGACTGAGGAGATCTGGTACCAGAACTGCGAGGCCAGTCTGGGGCTATCAGAATCACCTGCGCCTTGTCCCTCCTCGCCTTGAGAAGCACCTTGTGGATCAAGGGAAATGGGGAAAAGGCGTAAAAAGGCCGGGGTCCATTGCCTCGAGAGGCATCCCCTGCAGCGAGCCCTGCTGAGGCGGGCATGGAACAGACTCAGCCCGCGTTCTCCATGGAGGCAAACAGGTCCACCTGAGGTGTGCCCCAAAGGGAGAACAGATGCTGTACTACCTCCGGCAGGAGAGACCACTCGTGGGATGCAGCCCCTATCGGCTCAGGGCATCGGCCAGGGTGTTGGAGGCTCCTGCCACGTGAATGGCTAGGAGATCCGCCTCCAGGCTGCGCCACAGTGACCAAATGGAGAGCTTCCTTGCATAGAAGCATGGGCGCGTCCCGCCCTGGCGGTTTAGATAGTACATGGTCGTGGTATTGTCCGTCTGGACTCGGACCACTTGACCCCGGAGGAACGGAGCAAAAGCGGTGAGAGCTAGGCGGACCGCTCGGAGCTCCAGCAGGTTGATGTGGCATCGGGACTCCCGCGGGGACCAGAGGCCATGAGCCCGGTGTTCCCCCAGATGGGCACCCCAACCCATCAGAGAGGCATCGGTCGACAGAGAGACCGTCGGCTCGGGCGGACGAGCAGGATGCCCTCCTGCAAATGATCTGGAACGGTCCACCACTGGAGAGCATTCCACATCCCTGTGTCACCGACACAAGCTGGTCAAGGGATCGTAGCGTTGTGACCACTGGCTGGCCAGTCCCCACTGAAGGGGACGATGTTCCAGCGGCCCAACGGACCACGCTGGTACAGGCCGCCATGAGACCCAGGAGGCGCAGGAAGTCCCGGGCAGGGCGCAATTGCCCAACCAGAAATGATCGGGCAAAGGAGGAAAGAACCTCGGCCCTGTCCGCCGGGAGCCGCGCTCTGGCTCGAAGAGAGTCGAGCTGCGCCCCGATGAATAAAATCACCTGCTTCGGCTCGAGTTCCGACTTGGCCTCGTTGATAAGGAGGCCCAGTTGAGAGCAGACCTGGAGGCCAGATCTCTGGACCACTCCGCCTCCTTCCTGGAGGGAGCTGCTATCAGCCAGTCGTCCAGGTAAGGTACACCGGACCTCGGCGCCAGAGAATGCTGTCACCACTGCCATGCATTTGGTGAAGACCCTGGGAGCTGGAGACAAGCCGAAGGGCATGGCTTGGAACTCGAAGAGAGATCCTTCCGCTCGGAAGCGAAGGAATCTCTGGTGAGACGGACGGATAGGGACGTGAAAAAACGCGTCCTGCAAGTCCAGAGAGCAGAACCACACGCCGCGTTCCAAGGATGGTATTATCTGAGCCAGTGACCATCCTGAAGGTTCGAGACCTTAGGAACTTGTTTAGGTGTAGGTCGAGAATGGGCGCCAGCCCCCGTCCGTTCGGAACCAGGAAGTACCTGGACACAAACCCTGGGTCTGAAGGAGGGTCCACCACCTCTCTTACCACCTCCTTCTGGAGGAGAGAGTGATGTCGGCTCGGCGAGCCGCCAGTGAGCTGGGGATCCCGAAGCCCCGAGGCGGCGGCTCTGAAGGTGGTGCCTGCTCGAATTCCAGAGGCAGGCCTCTTCCACCACCTCAAGACCCACCTGTCCGTGGTAACAGCGGACCAGGCGGAACAGGAGTGCGGGCCGTCCCCGCGGGGACCCAGGGGTGAAGGTGGCGGGGATGGGGGCGACACCCCTCAGCCCGTCACTGGGCAGGCTTGGAGGAGGACCGGCCGAGGGACCTCCTGGGCCCTTCCTCCCTGCCTCCTGTTAGAGGAAGCGGGCTTGGGTTTGGGATGCCAAGGCCGAGCCTGCTGGCCCTGCGTGCTGGGCAGGCGCGCGGGGGCACAGAAGGGCCGAAAGGCCTTAGGCTGTGGTTTGCGGCCTTTGTCCTTCAGTGGAAGAGGCCGAGTCAAGGTGGCATTGGACTTCTCGATCCTCTGCAGGTGACCTTCCACCCCAGGGCGAAGAGGTCAGTCCCCAAAAGGGAACATCCGCCAACTTGTGCTGGGTATCCGAGTAAGGTGGATATCCTCAGCCAAGCCCTGCCGACGATAGCCACTGCGGCCGCCACCGATCTGGCACATGAGTCCCCACATCCAAAGCAGTCTGGAGCTGCTGTTTGGCACTGCCCTGCCCTGGTCCACCTGCTTAACCGTAGTCTGCAGATCGGCGGAAGATGAGGATGACCTCATCCAGGGAGCCCAACAGGGCATGAGAAAAATGTACCATGAGGAATGAACTGGCCTAACCGAAGGCCGAGAGGGAGCATGGCGAGACTTTTGCAGCCACATAGTCCAATTTCTTGGACTCCTTGTCAGGAGGTTTGTCCCATCCCTGGGCGTTGCCCGTGGCATGAGCGCTGTCGGTAACCAAACCCCTCAGCGAGGGGTGTTCAAAACCGGACAAGGAACGTCGGACCGCTGATACCCCTGGCCATCCTGGCGGCGCAGGGCAGGAAGCAGGCGCTGCCAAAGTTCCAGTGCTGGACCCACTATGGCCTCGGCCACGGAAAAGCCTCGTCGGAGAACCCTCGGTCCAGAATCTCCGTGAGGATACCTGGCCCGTTTGGAAGCGGGTTCGAGCTCCATCCGGTAGACTCCGAGATGAGCGAAGCAGTCCTAGGAAGGACGACGGGCTATCGTCCATTGGCTGACCTCCTGAAGACTCCAAGTCCAGTCGCTTGGAAGAAGGAGGAATCATCTTGGACTCGGAAGAGTCCTCGAAGAAACTGCCTCTGGCCTGAGCCACCCTTCACCTGCGAGGTCGGTGGAGATGGGGTAACTGACAGCCGATGGAGTAAACCCTTAGCCGACCGAGAATCATGGTCGGGACCCCAGATAGTGGCTGTGGAGGCGGAGGTTCCACAGCAATCGGTGGAGCAGCTGGTTTGGCGAACAACCGGCCTGGGTATAAGCTCCTCGGCAAGTCGAGGGGTTGTGTCGGCCGTTCGGTGACAGCCACTTAATGGCCGGGAAGGCGCGGAGTCGGCTTATTCGGCCAGGAGGAGCTGTTGCAACATAAGGTCCTCGTGCCGTCGGCGTAATTCTGCCCGAAGCCTCCCTCATCCGAGGAGGAGGGCCGAGACGGCGGCGACGCCCGCTTACTGCGGTGCGGGGCGAGACCGCCTATGGCGGTGGGAGCGGCTGGACCGCGAGGTCGAACCGGACCGAGAGTCCCGGAATTTCGGGGTCGGTGCAGGGAGGTGTCGGCGGAACCGGCTCCTTCGGCTCGGAAGGTCCATCCGAGGCTCCGACACCGGAGGCACAAGGCGACCCAGGATCCTCAACTCCTCCGGGGAACCGGGAGAGGGAATCTCGGCTGCTAAAAGCGACAGCCCGTCAATGGGTCGAGAAAATCTCGACTTCATCAGTGGAGTCTCGGTCAACTGACCTGAGGGGACACCGTGAGGCCAGTGGCGAGCAGCGATAACCAAGCCGGCCGGTCGACGCCCGAGAGAAGGACCTTTCCGCTCCCAAGAGCGTCGACGGAGGGACTTACCCTTGTCCTTCTTTTGGACCGAGAAAAGGTCCAGCAGGCATGAGCCCTTCTCCTTTAGTGGAGAGGGACAGACAAAGCTCCTTAAAAGGAAGCCGTGTAGGAAGAACCCAGAGGCGGGATAAATACCGCGGCCGAGAAGATCTGACCCGCGCGCCTCCTCTTCGAGCGACCATCCGCTCAGAGATCCGCCAACCGCGCCCGCGGACACCGCCAACCGGGCCTCCTTGGACTTCACGGAGAAAGCGCTTCGGGCAGCCCAGTTGCAATCGGGCAACACAGTCTTGAGGGGCGTGGGCGAGAAAGATGAGCACAGTCGCAAGCCTGCGGGTGGTGCTCAAGGCCTAAACAGTGAACACTGCGTGGAGTGTGGATCCGTCCGAGACATCTTCTGCCGCATGGGCATCTCCGAAAATCCGAGTCGATTTATCCATCGCCGCCGAGGGATCGAAGACTGAAGTCTTTTGCAAAATATTATTTTAAATCCGCCAAGCGGAGAAATAGGAACCAGTCACAAGCGCGGGCGTTAAGGGAGGGAACCTGAGCTTCCAAGCGGTAAGGAAGATCTGGCGTCATGGGCGGGCCGAGGTTATACCACCCGGGTGGGTGGGAGGAGCAAGCTTGAAGACCTTCCGGCAAGATTTAAAGCGGCAAGGATACTGCCTATGAGTGTGGATGAACAACATATCCATGTCCCTAGAAATACAATTACGCTGTCAGGGATGAAGATCCCCAGGGGTCGTAAAACTAGCATAAAGCTAGCATGCTAATTTAGGAAAAAATGAAAATTACGTACCTCCCGGAGGTTATCACCCAACGGGAGCTCTTTTTTTTTTGGTAGGCAGAGCCGATGCACCATCGGCACCACCCTCAAGGCCGGCGCATGTGTGGCGCTCACAGGTTAGCCGTGGGCGTGTCGACTCCGCCTGCCTGCCAGTTCTGAGTCACCGGAGGAGAGAGAGAGGGGTGGAGGGTGGGACAAGGAAGGCCAAGGTATAGAAAAAGGAAAATATATATGAACTAAAGGGAGAAATAATGACTGAGAGGACAGAAGAGGGAGAAGATGGAAACTAAGGGGATTGGGAGGGGCCTCAATCTCTGGAAAAAGAAGAGGGAGGTAGGGTGGGATAGAGAATTTAGCAGGAGGGGGGGAGTTAAACACATCCCAGACCCTGGTCCATCTCTAGATTACATAGGAACTGTAAGGAGTAGCCAAAGGCTTCTGCCAGAATTCAAGGCACAGAATGGCTGGCAAAAAACTCCAGATGAGCAGAGTCAACTATTCTGGAAGAAGGACAGGGTACAGAGAATTAACACCCTCTCAAGGAAAGATTGTTGGTGAAAAAAAAGGAAAAAATATATATTTTTTTTGTAATAAAAGACAGTCCAAGGACAAGGAGAAATAAGTTGGAGCGGGAACAAGGAGGAGGAGAATGGAGGCAACTGCTCCCACCCACAGGGTGGAGCTACACTACTGGAGAGAGGTGTCCCCCATGCTGACCACTCTTCCCAGAACATTATACCCCTGTGTGCCCCTGTTTTACCCCACTCCTGACAAGAAAGGGGGGAGGGGCGGGCACAGAGAGGGAGGGAGACCCAGAGACTGAGATCCCAGGGGGATGGAGGGTGGGATTGTGATGAATGGCGAAGATACACAGAAAGATCATAATTACGGTAGGTACGTAATTTTCATATCTTATCTGTGTCAATCTTCACCATTTATCACTGTTGTTAATGATGCCGAGCCCCCAAAGGGGTTTCTTTTACACCCTAAGGGACAAAGTCCCTAGCTCTCAATGGATGACACACTAGAGGAGAATCTTCAGGGGCCTGGAGGCCGAGAGAGGGGAGAGTGAGGCAGAGGCCCCCAGAGGGAAGGAAGTTACCTCAACAAGCGCCCGTCTCGCTATGGGAGAAAAGATAGGTCCTCTGGTGAGCAGAGTTAATCACCTCGCGGGCCAGGGTGACAGCGGGAAAGATGCAGCCATGCAAATCCGCCTAGTACAGATTGCTGTCTCGACCCTGGTAGCTACCTTGTTGGCATCATAGGATGCCCTCGCTTAGTGCCTTGCTAGCTCCAGGCCATGCGCAGAGTCGCAATGGCTGTCCTGGTGTAGCTCCGTATCAGGCAGCGAGGCTAGGTTGACCAGCCTGGACCACAAGAACCTGTCATAGGCTGCATAGTGGGCCTGATGTGCAGGAAGTAAATAACAACGTGCAGAGTAGAAAGTCCTCCTACCCCAGAGTCAAAATCAAGAATCTTGATCTGGGGGCGGTCACCGGTGAAGGCGTGACCCATCAGGAGTATCAACTCGTCAATCAGACTGCGGATGAGGCATGGAACCTGGAGACTCAGAGGGCGCCAATACCTCTGGCTGAGATCCCTAGGGCAGGAACTCCAGAGAGGGCCTCTGCCAGGAGCGCAATGACGCCTCCCAAAAGGGAGCAGGCCAGAGCGGCACCATAAGGGTGGCCTCACCAAAATCGCCTTGAAAGGCGTACACCGAGTGCTCTAGATTGCTAATAGTGGCAGGGGTGAGATGCAAGTCCTCCAACATCCTCACGAGGAAGCGCTGATACTCAGCGAGATCAGCGGCTGGAGGAATGTGGACAGAAGGTCCCCAGAAAAGGGGGATGAAGAGCTGGAGGGCACCGGCTGCTTAGGGGGAGGTTGAAAAACCTGATTGTCCATTGCCCTAACGTAAGCTGGGAACCGAGCAGCCACAGCCCTGAACTGCTCCCAGGAGAGAGGCCCGCTAGGACCAAGGATGCCTGAGAGTGCAGGAGAATGTGGTAGAGGAATGGGGACAGAGCCAAGAAGAGATGTCGGCTGACCTCCGCCTGGGCTAAGGAGCAGACCGGGAGCACCCGCGGAAGAAGGTGCCCTGGAAGATCCCACAGCCGGCAGCTGAACTACCATTTCGGTACTGCCTTGGCTGCGCCCAGAAGAATCCCCCCTGTGAGGTGACCGGGGCTGTATAGGTCCAGAAGGACGGTCTCCTACCTCAAAAAAAATGGGGCTCTCTCAAAGAAACAGAGGAGGAAGAGCGGAGATCCGTACTACGGCTTCCTCCAGAGCCCAGGTGGGCCCCTCAAAAAGGCCACTGTGCCAACCCCACGCCCCTCGACCCCTCAGAGTCCTAAAGAGCCCTCCTCCTCCTCCTCGAGAGGGCCAGCCTAGGTAACTGACAGGAGCTATCCAGGGCACAGTGCCCTCCCCTCCCGTAGGTGCTCCAATCTGCCCCAAAGTTGGGTGATCCAGGCACACCACAGGCAGGGGTACCACTGCTGAGGGGTCAGTGAACCCACCAAGACTGGGCTGCAGTGCAATGGTGGCTTGCACCACTGCCTGCTGGTCAGCACCCTTGACCCCAGTCTCGGTAGCCACCGACCCCACCTCAGAAGGGGGCTGACTCTGGCTTATCGAGGATACTACAGGGCTGCACACTCCAACAGCCAACCCCAAAGAGTCAGACTGTCTGTCTGACTCAGAGCTCAACTCCGCCTCCGAAGAGGTAGAGGCCGAGGCCCTGTGCCAGACCGTAGCAGGGTGACCACTGCCATATTTGCCAAGCGGGTGCAGAAACCAAAACCATATCCGAGCCAGTGCCAGTGCCCCTACAGTACCACAGCCGGAATCCACAGGGGCAAGGCTCCAGCCAAACAGGGCTCAGACTGGGACCAGTCACAGCACCATGTGGCCCCACCGGTGCGAGGCGGAGGCGCGCACAGGCAGCGCCATTGGCACACGGCGCAGCGTCAACCTGTTACGCTGCCACAGTAAGCGCGAAGTGAAAAGAAGACAGCCCGCAACAGGCGCCATCCTGCTCCACGGCACCAGATGGCGCTGAGGCAGAGCAGCACCGATGACAGCATCAACAGCCAATTCTGAAAGGCCCCCGGTGCGGTCAGAGGACATGGCGCCGTGCTCAACCTCAGTGCCGCAGGACGGTGCCGAGGAGACACAGACAAAGATGGCGCGTGAAACTACCACGGTGCCGCTAGCAGTATCAGCATTGTGAACAGTTCGGACAGTAGCCACGGCTGCCGACAAACCAGCACCACCGGCCAGTTCGTCGCATAGCCCAGGGTGTGTGAACAGCGCCAAAGACCTAACGGCACCAACCGACGCGCCGAGGATGGCGCCGACCCAGGCCTGCGAACCGGGTCCGACACCAGGGGAGCCTTCACCCCGAAGGCGATTGCCATGGCGGTGCCTCCGCCCACCCCCGAAAGAGAGGGACAGGTCTCCTGCACCGCGAAGGAGCCTTGGCAATGGCCAGGCTACACAGTAGCTGAGGCCTCCTCCTTGCCCTGGTCTATGAACCGCGAGGCCACCCAAAGGAAATGCCGAGCGCATGGCTTGGCCCGACGAGTGCGCACACCCGACTTCCGAAAAGTCGGGCGGAACTCGCCTCTCTTTCCACGCTGCTCGGCTGACCGGGCGCGTCCATGGAGGAACAGGCATCGCACTTAATCCCTGTCGTGGAAGCGGGCCAAGACATGAAAGGCAACGGTTGTGCTGGTCAGTGACGGAATATTTTCGGCCGCATGGGCACTGTCACATTGGGGACCGACCCGTCCTGGAAGTTTTCTTGCCCTCCGACCAAGACATGACCTACGGAGAAAAAAAAAAAAAAAAAAAGACTTGACGTTGCCAAGAAATAAAATATATGGAAAAATCTCACCAGCGACGTCGAGTAAGCAACTATTACCAGCAGGACACTGCACCAATGGACTACGGCACGGGAAAATGCGGTGAAACGACTGCATAGGCGATAGGCCTCAACCAGAGCTTGCTTCCCACAAGGTGACCTCTACGGTGGGAGATGAAGAACTGGCAGGCAGGCGGAGTCAACAGTGCCTAACGGCCAACCCGCGAGTGCCACGTAATGCATCAGCCTCGAAGGCGGCGCTGATTATGCGTCGGCTCCGCCTACAAAAAAAAAAAAGGGCTACCGCGGGGTCATGACCTCCGGCCATGTACCCAACAGTGATGAATGGTGAAGACTGACACAGATAAGATTTCCTAATTTCAGTCAGAGGGAAGGAAACACTAGAACTTCACATACAAATTAAAACACTCTGCACAACATGTACTTTTTCAAGTTTTGAGTGGACTTTCCTTTAAGTGAGGGACTCCTGGGAGTTTATAAGGATGTTTTCCTGCCTGCAGATATGACAGCAGAAATAGATGTGAAATGCACCTTCAGGTGGAAGGTGTCAAGTCATGAGCTTGTAAATACACCAAGTGACCCAAAACCACTGATATGTCTACAGTGTTTGCAGTAACACTGTGAGAATCACACCAAATACTGATTTTCCCCATTTTGAATTACAAGTTTTCCTACTTGCTGCCTTGCTAACAACTTTCAAAACTTCCAGGACATGGTCTGAGAGGTTCCAGTATGAATATTCCATCTCCTCAAAATCCATGCTCTAAAATGAAGGGATGTGAGGTCTGGGTGAGTCACCATGCTCTGAGACAATGTCAGCAGGTTCTCAGAAGCAGGTATACTGGTGTTCTCTGCTACACTGTCAGGATCAGTGAGTGTAAATAAGTAAGTAAAAAAATGTAATTGTTTAAAGCGTCCTTCCTAGGCTCAGGGCGCTTTTACAATATTCCATATAACTCAAATACAATACAATTTAAAATCAGTAAAACTAATAACAAACCAATATCGGTCATTTATCAAGTCCCTGAAAATGCCTGATTAAATAGGAATGTTTTCAGAGATTTTTTAAAACCTTCCACGGTCAGGCTAGCTCATATCTGGCGAGGTAGAGAATTCCACAGGGTAGGTGCCATAAAGGCAAAAGATCTTCCTCCAGATGTTTTTAAATATACCCTGGGAATCTCTAGCAATCCATCGTCAGAGGACTGGAGTGAGTGGGAGGGGCAGTAAGGCACCAGAAGTTCTTTCAGGTAGTTAGGCCCAAATTGTGTAGGGTCTTATAGGTCAGCATTGCGACCTTAAAGGTGATCCACCACTGTATAGGCAGCCAGTGCAGTTCACGCAGCACAGGTGTTATATGACTGGATCTAGAGATTCCAGTCAACAACCTGGCTGTTGCATTCTGCACAAGCTGCAAGTGGTGGATATCCACCCCCGGCAGCCCTAGATAGAGTGTGTTGCAGTAATCAAAACGACTGGTGACAAAGGCGTGGACCAGGGTAGGAAGATATTCGTGCGGGACCAAGTGTTTCACCCGGGCTATATTCCTTAGATGGAAAAAAGCAGATTTGACTACAGCCGACATCGTGCCCTCAGGGTCAGGCCCTCATCAAATACCACGCCCAGGTTACACACCTGGCCAGAGGCCATAAGCGAGGTCCCCTCAAGATATAAACCCAAGGGTTTCCCCACCCATACCCCTATTGTCCTAAAACTACGGTCCACCACCAATACTTCAGTTTTACCTGAATTCAACCGAAGCCAACTACAACTCATCCAATCCTGTATCTCCAGCAGGCAGTTATTAAACACTGTGATAGTATCAGACTCTTGTTCAGGCACAAAAGACAGGTAGAGCTGAGAGTCATCAGCATAACAATGAAAACTCAGCCTATACCATCTTATAATGTCCCCCAATGGAAGCATATACGCTGCAAATAACATGGAGGACAGCACCGAGCCCTGTGGAACCCCGCAGGGCAGCCAGTGAGGGGCCGAGGAATAAATCCCCGACACCACTCTCTGTGATCTTCCCTCAAGGAAAGATCGAAACCAGCTGTGGACTGCTCCCCCAGTTCACAGAAAAACCACAGACGGTCGAGCAGCATCCCATGATCCACGGTATCAAATGCTGCTGAGAGATCCAGGAGAACCAAGATGGAACGAGCTCTCTGATCTCTCGCCATCAGATCATTTAGTACCCACACGAGCCATCTCAGTGCTATGCCGGTTCCTAAAACCGGACTGGAGAGGGTCATAGATGTTGTGGCTGATCAAATGATCCTCCAGCTGCAGAGCGACCACCTTCTCAATAACTTTCCCTACAAAGGGTAAGTTAAAGACCGGTCTGTAGTTTGCTGGGCCGTCGGGATCAAGGGACGGCTTTTTCAAAAGGGGGCGTACTCCCGCCTCCTTAATATCCGGAAAGATCCCTCTCTCTCTAATGAAACCACCATTATCTCAGCCAGGACCGGGCCGATAACTTCTACACACCCTACTAGTAGGCAAGTAGGGCCCGGATCCAAACCACAATAGGTAGGTCGCAGAGTCTGAATGATCCTCACTATATCCATGACTGCTGGTTGGCTAAAGGTGAACCAAGTCAACTGGGCATTAGTACCACCCAATTGATCTGTGCAAGGCAAAATCGGAGGGTGCTGGCTGATCTCATCCCTGATGGTGGATACCTTGTCAGCAAAGAATTTCGCAAACTCCTCACACTGTATTTGTGACAATGTTCAACCGGCCTGTAGACAGACTGGACTGCACAGTCTGTTCATAGTCCAGAAGAGATGGGCTGGTCTATTCCTCACTGTAGCAATTTCCCTGGACAGGAACTCTGCCTTCTTATGGGAAATTGCTGATTGGTAGATCTTATAGTGATCTAGCAATCCAAGCCTATCCACCTCCAGGTGAGTTTTCCGCCAGCATCTTTCCAATCTTCATCCCTGCTTGTTCAGCTCACAGATCTCCCTGCTAAACCAGGGAGTCCCTGGGCACAGAGTAAGGGGACGAACACGAATTGGAGCAATGACATCCATGGCCCCTACCACAGCCCTATTATAGGCCAGGACCAGGGGCCCTGGGTCAGTGCTATCCACTGGAAGTCCCAAGAAGTCCAGCTCTGTCATTAAGCCTTCTAAGGTAACCCCTCTCAAAGGACAAAACTGCAAAAACTCCTTGGGGGCAGGCCTATTTCGGGGGTCTGCAAAGCTGAACCTCAGGGCGTGATGGTCAGACCAAACGTTTGACTCCACCTCCACATTGGAGATCTCCATCCCCAGATGGAACACCAAATCCAACATGTGCCCTCCCTCATGGGTTGCAGAGGTAATAGCTCGTGACAGGCCCAATGAATCCATCAATTGAAGGAGGTTATGTCCAAATGGCGAGAGTTCATCGTCGACCCAGGCATTGAAGTCCCCCAGAATTAATCATCTAGGAAACTCCAATACCATTTTGACGATGAAGTCCGCAACCTCCTTCAGGAACTCCCTCCCATCACCTGGTAGATGGTAGAGGAGAAGGGTCCTGTAGCCTGCACCTGCACCAACAATACACACAGAGGAGTTGGTGTCTTCAACTGGCACCTCCCTGAGATCCAGATCCTGTCTAAAAACAGACTGCAACCCCTCCCCCCTGCCTCTACAGTCCACACTCGGGCGGTGAATCACCGAGAACACAGCCAGAACTACAGATTCCAAGATAGGGCCCGCATTTTCATCCAGCCAGGTCTCGGTGATGCAAGCCAGGTCGACAGAGGAAACAAGATAAGTAACCACTGCGGTCTTACTCCTAATCAACCTGGCACTGCTTAACATCGCCCGAAAGGGATGGGAGTCCAAAGATGGCCCAACTTTCTGCCTGACAAAGTCAGAGCCCTTGGGTATGGGTACCAAGCAAGGAAAACCTCGCTCCTGTAACCATTTCGCCCCAGGGCATCTCCTGGCTCTCACTGTCCCTATCTGCCCACTCCTCTCCCATCCTCCCCAAGAGTTCCAGGATCCCCGTCTCCTTCCACTCCGTCTCAAGATGCTGAAAACTAGACATCTATTATAAACTTCCGAAGTAAGCGCAGGAAGTTCAAAAGGACGAAAATCCCTGAGTCTTGAGGGGGAGTACTTCCTGACCATCTCTCCAACACCCCAACACATATTTCAAGCACTCCAATGACCCAATAATCATTCACACCCCACACAATCAATACCCTTCCAGCCCCCTTAACTTAAAACATATAGTAAATTAACCCCCAGAGACTCTGTATTACTATAATAACTATGTTACTATAATGTCCACAAAAAAATAATTCCCTTCAAGTCTCTCTTTCGTGTCCTTAATTTTATTTCTCCAACCCTCCCCCCACAGTGCTTTCACCACTGCAGGAAAAGGAAGGGGCTTTTTATAAAACTTCCCACACCACCTCCCACGTGGTGGTAAGTCTCGAGAAACAGATGTTTCTGACCCGAAATACTGATCCCAGTCAGCAAGATTTCTCACTAAAATATCCAAGACTTTCTTCCATCAACTTTGTAATGGGGGGGGGGGGGCTCCCACCTATACCTCTTCCGTAAAATTTGTCCAAAATATCATGGCCCTCTCACTGCCACACTATTGATTTCAAAAGTATATTGAACAATGAAAGAAAAGGCACTCTCACTGGCTTTTCAGATAATTACATAAACTCCAATATCAGTATCAAATTATGAAAGAAGACTTCAATATCAAACTGCTCTAAGTCATTGATCTCTAGAGATCTTCCTCCTTCTTAAGAAAAAGGATCCTCCGAATTGGAATACATTTGCTCTGCCCCCCCACCCCCAAGGCAGAAGCCTGAACTTAAGGAACCTACCCCACTTAACCACCAGAGCCACCCGGCCTTAGACAGAGTGGCCCACGGTGATCACAAGGAACCAGAATGATGCCCACCCTTCAGTCGGCACCCCCAATCCCCACAGGGGAGGTCCCCAGAACTGACACCCATCTCAGGGCGGCCGATCAAGTCAACCAGTCCAGCGGCAATCCTTCTCCACTACCGGCCAACTCAACAGCACAGTACGCACTCACTGGTCAATACCAACTTGGGTGCAAGCCAAGGGTTTCTTCAACCACTCAAGAGTAACTGAATGTTAATCCAAAAGTCGGTCTCCCAATAATCCAATTCAGTCTCCTCACCAATAGTCCCGTTCCAACAACGGTCTTGTAGTAATCACAGAGAATATTAATAAAAGCTCCACCAGTCGATATGCTACTCCATTGCAGAAGGTCCAATATAGCAAACAAGACCAATCTTATAGGTAGCAAATCAGAAAAGATACAAATGCTTGACCGCGATCTTCCTACATTTTAACATTTGCTTTTTACATATAACCAACGCACACCATCTTGGGTCTTGAGTTTTACACTGACAAAAAGCATCAAATAAATAAAATAAAATGCTTAAAATGCGCTGCACTGCCTCTGCTAGCTATTCTGATGGCTGGCCCAGCATGGCCGCCATCTTGGAGTGCCAAGACTGCCTCACCCAGCCTGGTGCTATCATCACAGTTGTAGCAGCTTCCCTTCTCAATTTCAACAACTCTTTAAGAGAGGCTGGGATAGGCACTCAGGAAGAACTAGCCAGTACCCTCAAACTGTCCCTATTGAGGAGGTCTGCAACAGAACTGGGATAGCTTTTTGTCTTCCCATGAGGCAAACAGACCATCCTTCGTACTTCCCATCTTTGAAACACTGAGTTTAGAACTCTTAGTTCAGAGATCTCTTGCAGGTTACAAGTCCCATCCTGCTAAGTGAATCACCAAGCACACCCTCTTATTCTGCTATCTAGTGACGTTTGCATTTTTTTCATATAGGTTTTTATCCTCCCGATCACAATGGCGGAGGCTCCCTTCTGCTGACCTCATCCCTCCACTCCACCATCCTTAGTCTCCGTGGGACTTACCTTGTGGCTCAGGCCCCTACGGACTGCACCCTGTGGCAGAGTCAGGGTGGAGGGTCTGTCCACCCCCCTGATTCCTGAAATCCAGTCTATTGCTGCACGTCATCCTGGTGACAAGGCGGGTGGGGGTGCGGTGGGTGTGCATCATACACCCCTGTTGTGCCCTCCGTTTTTGCCTCCTGGCTTGCTGCCTTCCCTTCCTCAGCTGCGGCATCTTGGTAAAGCACATGCACGTGGAGGCACACAAGTCCTGAGACTGCGACTCCCTCCCCCTCCGTCTGACTAACATCAGTCTCCTGACACTCTTATGAGCGACCACCATGCCTCCACCTGGTGGTGGGCCAGTGCAGCCAACCTCCCCGATCCAGGAGAGGAGAGCTGCCTGGTGGCCATTCAATCCTCTCCCAGCACGCCCTCCCCAGCCAACCCCCAGCAGCTGGGTTCGTTCCTGAACCTGGGCTGCTGGCGTGACAGGAGGTAAGGCTCTCAGAGCCTCAGCTCTTCACACCACTGGGCCAGCTAAGAGGTTTGCATTTAAGCAGTAAGCCAGGTTTCAACTCAGTGCTCCAGATAATTTTTACATACGAACATACAAACATATGAAGAAGCCAGCAGAAGAAGGCCATTTGGTCTGCTCGTATTGCAGGGTCCACAGCTTGAGCTAATGTCCCTGCCCTCCCTCTCCACTCCTCTAATCCTCCCTACCCATGATCCCTACATTCCCCCTGTGCCTATCCCAGCCTCACTTAAAGCTGTCCACTGTCTTTAATGAGATGACCTCTTCCAGCAGTGCATTCCAAGTGTCCACCACCCGCTTTGTGAAGAAGTGCTTCCTGACCTCCCTCCTAAACCTTTCATTTCATTTCATTTTTTATTTTATACTGGAAGGTCTGTGAACACAAGTGCCTGTTTTTGCAGATGTCCAGTTTCAAAATAACAAAATACACAAAATATAAAACTATAACTACATACAGATTACAAGACAAATAACTGTACAAACACTTATATAAAAATCATTTAAAACATTTACAGACAGAATCTGCAGATAACTTGTTCAAGTAAACCTCCCGCCCTCCAGCTTAAGACTGTGCCCCCTCGTGTTATGGTTGCCACTCAGCTTAAAGAGACTCTCCTTATCAACACTTATTTATCCCTTTCAAGTACTTGAAGGTCCCAATCACGTCCTCTCTCTCTCTCTCTCTCTCCTATCTTCTGGGGAGTACATGTTCAGTGCCCTCAACCTCTCCTCGTATGCCTTGCCCTGCTGACCGGCTATCATCTTTGTAGCCCTCCTCTGGACCTTCTCCAGCAGGTTAATGTCTTTTTTGAGGTGTGGGCACCAGCACTGAACTCCATACTCTAGATGCGGCCTTACCAGCGACCTGTACAAGGGCAGTATAACCTCCTCTCTCCAACTACTGATCCCTCTAGATATGCATCCAAGCATCTTGTTTGCCTTTGCTGTTGCTTTCTTGCACTGCGTGGAGTGCTTCAGGTCAGTAGTGATCATCACTCCCAGGTCCTTCTCCTCCTCCTCTGATGCAGATACTCAGACTCCACCTAGGTAGTACTCCGTCCTGGGATTCTTTGCTTCAATATGCATAACTTTGCATTTCTTGGCATTGAAGTCAAGCTGCGAGATCCTGGATCACCTCCCCAGCTTTTCCAGATCTTCCTGTAGGTCCTGAATCCCCTCAGCTGTGTACACTCTCCCACAGAGCTTGGTGTCATCCGAGAATAGGCACATTTTGCCCTTAATGCCATCCCCAATGTCACTGATGAAGACACTGAACAACACTGGCCCCAGCACAGAGCCTTGTGGGACCCCACTGGTTATCTCTCTGGTGCCAGTTAACTCTACCCTTACAACCACCCTCTGGGTTCTGTTCCTCAGTCAGTTTTCCACCCATCTGCCATCTTTTCCACAACTCCAAGATCCACCAACTTCCTGATCAACCTTTTGTGGGACACAGAGTCAAAGGCCTTGCTGAAATCATGATACAGGATGTCTACCGCTTGGCCCCTGTCTACTGTCTTAGTGACACAGTCAAAGAAGTCAATCAGATTTGTTTGACACCTCCCCCATGAACCCATGCTGTCTCTCATCCTGGAAACCATGCTCCTCTACATATTCCACCAACCTTTCCTTTAGTATGGCTCCATGAGCTTGCCCACAATGGAGGTCAGACCGACTGGTCTCTAATTCCTTGGGTCATCCTTGGGACAGCTTTTGTGGAGGGGCACCACATGTGCTGTTCTCCAGTCCTGCAGTACCATGCCTGATTCTAGTGAACTATTAAACAGGTCTACCAGTGGCCCTGCCAGTTCCTTAGCCAGTTTCTTTAGTACCCTTGGATGTACTCTGTCCGGGCCTGATGATTTGTCAACCTTCAATGCCAGCAGACCATCCCTCACTCTATCCTCCTCTATCACTACATCTGTGTCCCCCGCTCCTCTTTTCCCTCCTGAAGGCACTGGTCTGTCCTTCTCCCTGGTGAAGACAGAGCAGAAGTATTGATTTAGTATCTCTGCTTTTCCCCCATTATCCTCCACCCACTCCGCCTCTTTCTTAAGCCTAACAATCCCTTCCTTATTGTCCCTTTCTCACTTATATAGTGAAAGAAAGCCTTCTCCCCCTTCTTAATTCCTTCAGCTATCTGCAGCTCCTTCTGTGCCTTTGCTCACCGGACTTCCTTACTTGCCTTACTAGTCAACGTTGGGTAATAAGTAGGTAGTAAGATTTGTAATTCCAATATCTTGAAATGAATAAATAGATAAATTTTCCCTATCCACCTCTCTCTTGGTCTTCCCGAATTTTCTATAGGCCAACCTCTTTTCCCTTACTGCTTTGGCAACCCCAGAACTTAGAAATTTTTGGCAGACAAGAGTAATTTACTCCCCATTTGTTAAATTAGGTGAGTAAAATGAATTTTTTGTGAGTAAAAGTGAGTCAAATCTTGAAGAAAAATGCTGCTTTAGAAGCAATATATAGGATAGTGTATGGTTGCCCATACACAACAACATTATTCTTATACCGAGTGGTTGCTATGACATCAGGGACCTCGACATCGAAGCTCAAGAGCTCCCTGTGATGGCATAGTAACCATGAGGTTTAAGAATAGCGTTGTTGTATATTTGGGCTACTACACACTATTCTATATAGTGTATGGTCCCAAAAAATACAAATCGCTTACTTTTTCCTCTGTGGGCAGCCAGTCTCTGTTGTCTGGGACCGCATCTCTTGGCTATCCACCCACCAGCCTGCTCGCACACCCGACTCATCAACTGCCCCCTGTCCTATGACTCAGCTGAGGGGGGCAGTTGCATTATGGCATAGCTACTAACACAGAATGAAAAGTAATTCTACGTTAGTAGCTACGTCAACACTAAAGCAGAACGACTTTTTGCAGTGTATGGCTTTCCATACGCAACCGCATTCACCACACACCATAATAGTGTTATGATGCGCTCTTTTGCTGGGTATGGATTATTTTCTGGTGTGATACAGATTATCTGTACTCATTAAAAATGTTTTGGAGAGTATTTCTTTTAAAAAATGTTGAGTAAAATAGGCAAGTACTCTACTTATCTGGAGCACTGTTCCTACTCTTCAAGTCTGTAGTTTTGATGACCTGATGCGTCCCTGTCTGTCTATGTAATACACAGTTGCCATGCACGCCTTTCTTTCTTGAGGGTTCCAAATTCTATTTATTGTTCTCCCCTCCAGATGTCATCCCCATCGTAGGAGGGATTCATCCATTGCCATAACCCTTGTAGGCAGGGACAAAAGGAAAAGAATGTCCTCTCTGAGGTTGTCGAATTCTTTCCACCACTCTAGTGCTTATATCAACCTGCTTCATACACCAAGTACTGTGCAGCTCCCAGGTCCACCCTCACCAGACTGGTCCGCCTTTTCCACTCCTGCTACCGCTTTGCCTTGGACTACCCTCCCTGTACCCACCACTGCTCTCTATGCTCTTCCCTCTCCCTCCCTTCCCTTAATACCAGGCACCTTGTCCACTGTGCCTCCTTCATATCTAAATTCTGGCTTGGCTGCCTCCCTCCCTACCTCTCCTCCCCCTCCTCCACCAACCTTCCTCAGAAATAAACAGTGAGCCAAGTATTTTCTCATATAGCATCCCCAAGCTCTGCTCATCTCTTTGACTATCCAATTAGCCTCTCCCTTCTTCCACAAGGTTCTTCTTTATGACTTCACTACCCCCCCCCCCCAACTGCACCTGACCCCGACCTCAGGTCCATCATCCCACCCTCCCTATTATGTTGCCCCCCCCACACCCCTTCTGGAGACATTCTGTCACCTTTAGGCAACTAGATTGTGAGGTATTAATCTGGTCCTAATATTGTTGCACATCTAAAATGTACTGCACCTTTTTTTTTGTGTTGCATCGTTCTACCTCACTGACTATTGTGGCTGTTTTGATTACTCTTGCACCTAACTGCATTTTTATTTACTCTTTCACCTTATTGTATTGCCTCCCCCTCCCACAGGATGCATCTGGAAATGAGCTGTTACTAATGCAGTATGTCTTTCCTGGTAAACCAAATAATGCTGATGCAACTGTATGGAATCCCAAGCCGGGATCTTTTTAGACATTTCCACATCTGACACTACATCTTGTCAGAGGCCCTACTGGGGAAAATAAAACAGGGAACTCACCAAATGGGAGAGCTTTGTTTACTGGACTATAAGACTCCACAATACTGGGAAGTGTATCTCTATGGTTTAAGTACTGTTAAGGAACTCTAGGGGGGATGACTCTTGATGAAGTTAAACGAAGGTGGGAAGAAAAGTCTGGAGCACCAGCTGCTGATACAGACTAGGAACAGATACTCCAGAGAAGCTTGAGAGTAACATCTTCCCCCATCCTGGCAGGAATACCGCTGGAAGATCCTGGTAAAGTTCTTCCATAAACCCACAGTAACCTCCTACTTCACCCCAAAAGGCACAAGTGACTGCTGGAGGGTTTGTGGAGGATGGGGAGACCACCACCACATTTTTTGGACCTGTCCCCATATACAGGCATACTGGCAAAGCATCCACACAGAACTGAGCCAGATATGGAGCCAGACAATCCCCCTAATGTACACACATTTCCTACTAGGTCTCCCAATCCCAGGGATGACACCCTCTGGACAGAGGGAATTAATCTACATCCTGTGTGTGCTTAAAGTCAAAGGGATTTCGCCCCACTAGCTTAGGGCAATAGTACCCATCATACAAGAATGGCAGGCCAAGGTAGTCCAGGTTAGCCAGATGGAATGAATTACAGCAGACCTTTGTCTCACTAGAGATAAGTATGATGAGAAATGGAAAAATGTATGGAATACCTAGCTTTGGTGTAAACAGGGGTGAAACCCCAGAACACTGCACCACGCCAGAGTGTCCAATGATAATAATAATCGAAACAGATTTGAATGTTAAATTAAGAACATCTACCTTGTCATGCAAATATGGCTGAAAACAAATACCAGAGCACAACCATGACAGAAGTAACCGCTTTTATTACTGTAACAGAGCATACATAGGCAAGACAAAAGTTCTAAGTTCTGTGTTGCTTTTACTGTTTTACAAAAGTTCATTAATATTACTCAGTGAGGCAAGTTATATCATGTGTACCTCTTAACAACTTAACTAGAGCCTGTATAACATTGTAAATGGTCATAAGATGTAGTCACATGCAACTCATAGTACATTTATTTAATTTTTTTGGCTGTTATTTTCTCCTTTCTGCCGTCTATCCTCAGGAGGGTGCCCTAGCCCCATCCCCCGGTGTCCACCAGCTAACGGTGACCCGAACTCCCAGGGCTTACCCAACCCTCACTGAGGTCTGGATACAGTGGGCCAGCATTGTGCCTAGCCGGGAGCACAGCGTGCGAGGTGAACTCTGCCATTGTGCCGCACCAGTGTTTTTCCTTTGTTCTCCCCAGGAGCCGCAGGCGTGCAATGACATCAGCAGAGGGGAGCGCGCACGTGTCCGTATGCGCTCCCTCCAGGCTTCTACCCTGACTCCTCCCCATACTGTAGTGCTGTGCCCTGTCCCCCCAACCTCTGCTGTGGAAAACGAGCGCCGACCACTGAGGACCCCCCTCCCCGGACAAGGAGAGCAGTCCAATGGATGCTCAATCCTTCTCCTCCCCTGCTGACCCCTGGCAGCCCATGCTCATTCCTGAACACGGGTCGCCGGTGTAGCATGAGATAAGGCGTCCAGCGCTTCAGCCCTCAGTGCCAGCGGGCCGGCCAACTCATAGTACATTTCTGTATTTTCTCTGACCATACTGTACTTCAATAAAATCAATCTACAAAAAAATAAGCCTTTTGAAATAAATAAATATTTTATGTGCAAACACAAGCTAGATGCCCCCCAGTGGAGCTAGATAATGAGTAGAACAATGAGAGAAGTCTAAAATCATATAACCAGCTTATACCCGTTCTGTCTTGCTCACAGACCAAAGGAATGTCCAGGGTGTGATGTAAGAGAGGCAAGGCAGATGATGTAGGTGAAAGAGCCAGCATGGCATGGGTAATTTTGTTCCAGCATTCGCTTATGAAAATTAGTCATATCTGGGGAACTAATGCCACAACACTGCTGTCAGTTCAGCTATATCTCAAGAAATTCCAGTTGGGAGTAAGCTTAAACTAAATAGCTAGAATCTAGTTTATAATGTTGGGTATTCTGTGTGCATTCTTCTTGTTTAAAAGCTTTTGCTTCCATTTCTGTAGTGTACTGTATTTCCAACAGACTTTTGTGCATGTAACCCTGTACCATGTGTAAATATTGTGGAGTATTACAATAAATATTATTTTTTATTTACATCATGTTCTCTGTGACTGTATTTTAAAGGTACAGATAACCTAATGTAATTGGCAAACCACTGATCCATTGCGCACCCACGCTGGATATGCATGCATAGAGTCATGCAGCGGGTGGACATGCGCAGAGCCAGGCTGCAATATTTTAACGGTAAATTTCAATGGTTGCAGTGCTCGTTTTTAGAAATGGATTCCTTTCTTACATTCAGCAGTAATCCCTTAGTTGAAAAGAGTATTCAACGTAATATGCTCCAGATATGTAAATTAGTCAGAGCACCACTCTACAGGCTGTTCTGAGACGTTGTATGGAGGCGCGTCCTCAGATCATGATCGTGCTGTGATAAAAGGCGGAAACAAGCGGGGGGGGGTAAAGAGTCAGGTATTTGAAGTAAGCGCAGCTTGTCATTTACCAGGATTTGGCTATACCCAACGATAGAGTGAGGAAGGGAGATTTCTACTATACTACTGTCATTACTTTTATTCGGTGAAAACATTTAGTGTAAAGCAGCAAATACAGTATCACTCTGTACTGGCAGTCTCTCCACAGTCCCCTTACACACCATATGACATCTTCACGCCAGACATCCTCAGTCAGTGCAGTGGGAAATACAAATAGAAGCCAGAACATAGGCTGCAGTATATAAGAGGGAAGTAATCTTACTTTTGTGGGTGTTTCAGCAGCACAGACCTAAAATCACCACACAGAATCTGTCAGTAAATCAAAAACAGCAGCACATTCAAATACATGAAGAACCTTTGCACGTGATCTTTAAGTGCCTCTCTGATGTGACAGCATGTCTGTGTGTGGGTTTTTTAAGCTCCTTTCAGAGCAGAGCATAACAGCCAAGCTGCACATGTAGTGTAGGGGGGCTAAAGAAGGATGAATGGCGTCACCCCAGCCTGACCTCCTCACACACAGCAGCCTCCAGTAGTGGTTTGGACTTGACCAACCCATCACCATATTCACTGAAGCCAGCACCGAGAATGACAATGGCCAGAGGAGGCTCCACAAACACAGCAAGAAACTGCAATGTGGTACCAATAAGCACTTAATAAAGAGCAGGTAGGTATTGTCAGAATTTATTAAAATGTGTGACTGATGCAATATTATAGAAGCAGGAAAGAGAACTGGGCACTCAACCACCATTATTCGCTGTCTTCTGCTGTTTATAAGAGACAATGTACTCAGGTAATATTCAAAAATGCTCCGCTTGTTCCATACAAAGTGCCATAACATGCCACAATGTGCAGACAAGCAAAAATCATTCCCCTAATAGGAACCAAATGTTTCATGCATTACTAGTGCTTTTTTAAAGATGGCTGTTAGGGGAATTATTTTTGCTGGTTTGCACATTGTAGCACATTATGGCATTTTGTGTGGAATAAACGGAGCATTTTTTGTATATTACCTGAGTGTGGTGTCACTTTCAAACACCAGTACACAGTGGTAGGTGAGTGCACAGTTCCCTTTTACTGTTTCAGCAATTACTGTACTGTGAGCACCACTGGTCCTCAGGTGCAATTCTGTTTCTGTACATAGTACTATAGAAAATATAACAGATGACACAGAGTTTAAATAAATGGTTGAAAGAAAAAAGAGCTGTCATTACTCTGAGTGTCTACAGATTATATATATATATATAGAGAGAGAGAGAGAGACAGACAGACAGACAGAGATAGACGAGAGAGAGAGAAAAATTTATATTTAAAAGGGATTTCTTTCTGTTCAGGTTGTTAATTTGTTTCATGAACCACACCACATACACACACACACACACACACTCTCTATATCACTGAAATTGGCTTTAGTCCCATTCTTAGCTCAGGGCCTGCATGCAGGCTGTGCAGGTCACTCAGGGGGTAGCTAGAAAAATAAGATTTGTATATCAGAACTCTCTTGGCCCACCATCAGTTTTATACATAGTCATGTTTGTTGCCCAGCTCCCTCGTACAACTCTCGTAGTACTTAAGACAGTGCATAAAATGCATAATTTGTGACCAGAAAAAGCAAACTGAGCTGTGACAGCGCATTAAGTTTGTGTAAGCATGCATTTATTTGATACCACGCAATGTTCAGAGTTAAAGAAAATCCTGCAGTTATTGTCCTTGTGAATAACCACAATGCTTAAGATCAAATTCCTACTTCAGCGGGCTGTAAAACAGAAACACCTACTGGTTCAGTACATGTTAGCAATAACCCACTCCACGGTGTGGGTTTACAGGCATTTAATGCACACCTGGGGTGCACTGTGAGGCACGATGCCAGAGGCCGAGTGTCTTCACAGCACCCCAGGCATGCATTAAAATGCCATAAACCCACACCATGGAGTGGGTCATTGCACTTTTATTTATTTATTTATTAGCTTTTGGTAACTGGGTAAGTGTGCTAGGCAACAGACCTGCCTATTTTCAGGCACGACCCGGGAGAGCACAGGACATTGGTTACAATATGCAGAAATGCACAGACATAATATAGGTGTACAGGAGCAAAACAAGATATACATTGGGTAGCACAGTAATAGTTACATAAGGGTACATTTTAGGCATAGATCATAATAAGGATGTAAAATAAAGCAATTAGGGTAACCATAAGACAGCTGAGGACAGTAAAGACATCAAGGTTCATAGCCACCTAGACAAGCATATTGCATGGGAGAACACTAGTGTAGTAAGTAGTGTAGTAGTTTTTTAAGCGAAAAATATGTTCCAGGGCTAGAGGGCATGGGATGAAGTTGGAGGGAGGACGATTCAGAGGAAACATGAGAAAGAATTTCTTCACAGAACGGGTGGTGGACAAGTGGAACACCCTGCCAGAGGAAGTGGTGGGGGCTGAAACAATCACGGGATTTAAGAATGCATGGGATAGACATAAAGGAATTCTGGAGGTCAGGGGTAAGGGGCAACAGACTTCTAGGAAAACAAACTGAACTTACAAGCTCAAATGGGCAGACTGGGTGGGCCATAGGCCCTTATCTGCCGACAGTGTCTATGTATCTATGTAGTACTCAGGGTCAGACCCGACAGCCTGCAGTGGGACAAAGCAAATTAAGAGCATTTGCATTGGTATTTAGTAACACAGGTTACTAAAAAAGAAACAGAAAGAGGGTCAAAAAGGAGTTTTTACCCTGTGGAAAGACTCAAAATGGTACTGTATCCAGCTGCCTCCCAAAGTAGAACCTCAGAAGAAAAGGATACTGTATGCCTGTTATGCACAGCGAAATGTCACAAATACACCACTGATGTGATATGTCACATTTGCTGTCTGTCACAATGCTTTGCACTGTGCCAACCAGGCATTCCTGAGCCTCCACCCCTCCACCACCACTCACACTGTGACTGCATGTGTATGTGTTCCTAATAAAAAGAAAAGACACAACAGTGCAAGAGAGAGAGAGAGACACACACACACACACACGCACATATTTGTTTGCTTCATGTATGTCTGTACAGTTTGCTGAAGCATGCGCTCATCAGGGGGAACTGTGCCCTGTCTGTGTCTCTCTCCCACCCACCTCACCCACCCCCGGGTGTCACTACACCTCGGTCTCTCTCGTCGCAGAAACACTGTGGAGAACAACTGTCAGGAAGGGGGACTACTGTTAGGCATCCTCACTTCCTCTCTGGCTCTTTCTGTCTTGCGGTTCTATCAGGCTCTGTCTCCACTCCACCTCTCACTCTTGCTGCATATATGCTACTGCTGTGCTGGGGGTGGGGGTGGGGGCGCTGGGAGCGGGAACAAAGGACTGCAAAAACAGGACACCTTCTGTATCTCTCTCTCCCCCCCCCCCCCAGCCAGGTCTGCTGGCTTTCTGTCTCAGTCTCCCTAGCTACAGCACTCCTTACCAACACAGTCAGGGTCACTGTCTCGGAGCAGGTACAAGTTAGTACAATTCCAGATGTGCTGCAGTGATTCGGGTGGGCGGATGGGAAGTATGACCATTTGCCTTGCAGAACAGGACCGCATAGACACAGAGACAGGACACTGGAAGATTTCAGAATGTAAGATCCCGCTCTCTCGGTCGATGTCACTGTGTCTCTGTCTCTCTCTCACAGTCTGCAATGTGTACTTCACCAGTGTCTACATTTGCAAGAAGTCTGAAGCGGCAGTATGCTCCACTGAAACACATAAGGCTTGCAGTAAAAACAGTAATTAGTGACAGAGGGATTAGCTCTGCTGAATGGCTCACTACACTGCTTCACGAGGGGATGGAAGGGTCAACATAAAGACTCACTCCAGCAATCGGCACGACATGGGCTCTCTCACTTTCCCAGACATTCAAATGGCTACCCTTCAGATTTCAGGATGGAACGAGTCCCAACACCAGTTCTACTGAGTTGTTCTATGAAACTGTACATTAAAAAGGGAATTTAAAGCATGGCCACACAGAACGACTCCACCAATTGGGTTGTATGTTTTCCACAACCTATGTTATAAATGGTAATAGGGATCCTAGAGGCCAGTTATAAATAGTAACATCCTCCTCTAGTAAAAAATATTAAAACCAGTTTCAAGTATGAATATTATATTTAGAAATACTTTGCTTATGGGAATGTGAATGACATGACTGGTGCAGAATTGTGTAATATGTGTGCACTTCAGTCAGCCTCACTGCCTGCCCGCCCTGAGCTGTTGCTCATGTCTCAGCCAACTGTATAAAATATATTCACACACAGAGTGAGAGACTGGGGACTCATATTGTAAGTACTGTAGTTTAACTCTGCAGCAGTTAGCCAATATTAAGTGATTTATGATTGTGACATCTGTCCTGTCGTTGCATTGCACACAAAAAGTAGCAGAGCATCTATTTATGATCATCCCACTGTACTCTGTGGTCCATAAATGATGAATTTTTTTTTTTTTTTTAGTACACTACAGGTTATGGAAATGGATAGGAAAGAATACAGAACCAGGGTTGCTGGGCTGGCATCATTAATATGGACATACCTGTAAAATGCAACATCTTCATACTATTTTAGAGAATGTTAAGTTATTAGTTTGTGGACCCCAAAAATGAGTTTTTGACCTATATTTTTAATACTTGTGGGTCCAACTGGACCCATGTTTTTGGACCGTACCACTGTCACAATATCCTGATGACTACAATTTAAAATAAATACCCAATACGCAGTGTGTACAGTCTAAAACATTCTACCCTGATTTTTAACATACTACAAAGCCTCTGGCTCCAGAAAGTCTCATGTGAAATCATCTTATGAGATGGGTGCATGATGTAAAGACACTGCTTCAGATTAGCATTACCTTATCTTGAATAACCTCCAATTTTATTTAGCATACACATAATTTATCACCTTATACAAAGAATGTTCTACACATTCTTTTGTACCTGTGCATCCATTTCACTGACTGAACTTATAAATTATGTCTCACTGCATTGCCCATAGTAGGTTTCTACTTCACCAAATAATTACTTTTGATGATGTTAACAATCTAAATGATGAAAATGTCTTACCTGGCAATGTTATTCTTTTCAGGAAGAAATCTAGTCCTACTGTTTGTTTGTACTGTTTCCCAAAAGCATCCTGTGCAAAACGCATAGCCAAAGATGTCTGGAAGAGAATCATATAAAGTAAATTAAAGGTAACCAAGTTTCTCAAATTATTCATAAGTACGTAGTACTACAATTGTACTGAAGTACTGTACTGTATATGGCAGATTTTCCTATTAAAGTCATCCCAGTTTTTTACAGTCTGCCTCAATACATTTAAAATGGCTGGACCCCCTTTTTCACTCCTTTTGTCATTTTGCTCTAGACTGCCCCCCTCGTACCCACCATTATTCCATAGACTCCTGCCTGTCCCTCCCCTTTCTCAATGCCTGATGCCTCTTTTATTGTGGCCTTCTTTATCTCTAAATTTTGGTTTGGCCACCTTCCACTTTACCTTTCCTCTTTTGTCCTCTGCCCCTGTATACTCCCTCAGGAACTCTGACTCTCGCTCTCTCTTCCCCTGGTCTCCTCTTCCTCGTGCTATTCACCCCGACATCCTCCCTCTATTCACTCAAATCCCTCCTTTGTGACTGTTCTTCTCCCTCTTGCAAATGCCCCCAACCCCATCTTAAAGCCCCCTTATGTACCAAATGCATCTCTATGGCCTGTCTGTTACTGCACCCTCCACTTCAACTTAGCTGTTATATATTACTGTCTTCTAGTGCTGATTCTGTGGATCTGTTCTTATCCTGAAGGATGTAATTGCACTTTTATCTATATTTACTGTTGTGTTCTTCTTTTTATTTATTATTTTTTATATGTACCTTATCGTATTTTTTGTTTTGAACTGTGCTCCCTTCACCCACCTCCGGGTGCATATGGAAACAAGATGTTAGCAGCTCAGTAAGTCTTTCCTTTCCTGGTAAACCTTTTTAAATAAATAAATATCAAACATTAGCTCATAAATACTTTTTAGATTGTTCGGTTTGTAAACGTTAATGGTGTAATACAGATTTTTCAATGGTATACTTTGTTGATTGCACATTGTTATAGGTATTTTGTATATTCTGCCTTTCAGACTGGTTTGTGTCTGAAAAAGGGCCTTGGCTCAGTACACATATCCAGTTACAGAGCTAGTGGAACCCAAAACAGACAGACAGGAACATGAAACAAATCTTAAGAAGTAGTCAGTTGTAACTTTTTATTTCTGAAGTATTTTTCTTGTTCCTTTTGCTCATTAGAAAGTTTTCTATGTGATAATGTGCTGGATGTGTGGAACAGCTCTCAGTCTGGCAGCTGGCGTATATACCTTTGATCCCCCCACTACATCAACAGCACTGTGATCTCACTGACTATGACATCCCAGGTGACTGACCTGGCATCTACTGAGTGGCAGTTCCTAAGCAGCAGTGATGTCACAGTCAGTGAGGTCACAATGCTGAGTATGTAATGGGGGGGAAACAGAAATGGAAATTACGTACTTACTGTAATTGTTGATCTTCTTGGACAGTCTCCATCACTCATTCACACTATTGGGATAGCGCTGTAGACGTTAGGACCAAGCAGGAGCCAACATTTTTCAGAAGAGTCGGTGCCGTGGCACTGCGAGACTAGCTCGCGCCTGTGTAGGCTATCTCGGCGTTGACAGTCCAACCGCCTCAGTACCTTTTTGACAGAGGTGGTGCAGCATAACCAATGAAAATAACTTATCCTGAGTTTCTGGGCCTGACAGGGCCCAGATGGCCCTTGCAAGAAGGGTCAAAGAACAATGTCTTCACAGCCTGAACCATAGGGCCATGAAGACCAGGAAAGAAAATGAGTGAACCCAGGGGATGGCGGGTGGGCGTGTGAATGAGTGATGGAGACTGTCCAAGAAGATCAACAATTATGGTAAGTTCGTAATTTCTATATCTTCCTGGACTGAGTATCCATCACTCATTCACACTATTGGGAGAGTACCGATCTAAAATCAACAACCCTGAGTAGGGTGGAGGAGATAGGGTTTACTCAGAGAGGACAGTCAAGGACTGTCCTGCTAATAAAAAGAGCTGTCTTGGAAAAAGCATCTAGAATATAATGCTTACAAGATAAGAAAAAATTACTCACCTTAGTAATGTTGATTCTTCTAATGGAGTCTTGCTATATTATGACAATTGCAGTATGACCGCAGGTTAGAACTGCTCCGGAGGTGAAATAGTTAACTTTCCATGCAGGCATGGAACTTAGAGCGTGAGCTCGGTTGAAAACTCTGTCTGTTGTGCTTCAAAGGTAAACTGTCAGATCTTTACGAGCTAAAACTCACCAAGGTTCTGTGTGGAAGCTGTAAACCTACACTAGCCAACTGGCTACTAACATAAACACTCATTTTTTGGTCTAAAACAAAGACTGAAGTCAGGAGACCCAAAAATGCAAAAACACAACACCAATTCACCCAAAAATGTAGGTGAAAACAACAAGGTGGGCATCAAAAAAGTGCCAACCCTGTACTGCCCACCCACATCCCAAAACAGAGGTTCTGAGAGGGGCAGGCAGGGAGGTCATAATATAGCAAGACTCCATTAGAAGAAACAACATTACTAAGGTGAGTAATTTTTTCTTCAAACAACATGAAGTCTTGCTATATTATGACAATTGCAGACTACACAGCAGTACCCCCATGGAGGAGGGACAGAACCACTTAGGAAATAGGTTTGAAGCACGGTTTTGTTAAACCGAGCATCACTCCTAGCCTGGATGTCCAAGGAGTAATGCTTGGTAAAAGCGTGAACTGTTTTCCAGGTAGCTGCTTGACATATTTCTAGAATAGGAATGTCTCTGGCAGCAGCCAGAGAAGCAGCTATACCTCTAGTAGAGTGAGCCCTCAGGCCTGAGGGGGGAACCTCCCAACTTCGTAGCAGAAATGGATACAAGAGACAATCCACCTGGCAATGGATCTTTTAGTGGCTGGCTTCCTTCCCAACTTCGCCATAGGTAAGGAACAGTTGGAGGGAGTCAAACCTATGACCCTTGGTATGCTCTATGTAGTAACTAAGGGCTCTCTTCACATCTAGGCTGTGCAGCCTCCTCTCCCCAGAGGAGGAGGAGGAGGAGTGGTCAGTGAAGTACACTGGAAGAGAAATAGATTGATTAAGGTGGAAATCTGAAACCACCTTAGGCAGGAACTTTCTGTTAGTCCGAAGGACCATCTTATCTCTGTGAAAAGAGATAAACTCCTGCTCCACTGAAAACGCTTGTAATTCACTTATGCGTCTGGCAGAGGTGATGGCTACCAGAAACACAGTTTTCCAAGTCAAGTACTTGAGCTCAGCTGAAGACAAGGGCTCGAAAGGGGGTTGCATAAGCTGAGCAATGCAAACATTAAGATCCCAGGCAGGGGCAGGATCTCTGAATGGAGGGTTGGTGTGCAACAACCCCTTAAAAACTTGGAAAATATGGGATGAGCTGAAAGAGAAGAGGATTTATCTGCCGAAATAAAAGCAGACACAGCTGCCAAGTGCACCTTGAGGGTAGCTGGTCTCAGCCCCAAAGAATTCAGGTGGACCATATAATCCAGGACTGTGGGTAGATCAGCAGAGACAAGGGAAATATGCTTTTCCGAGCACCATATGGAAAACCTTTTCCATTTGGAATTGTAAGTAGCCCTGGTGGAAGGCTTCCTTGAGGCCTTCAGTATATCCATTACACCTTGGGAAAGGTGTAAATCAGCAAACTCTAACTCTTCAAGAACCAAGCCTTGAGATCGAGAGATTTGAGATTCGGGTACCAGACCCTTCCCTGGGCATAGGTTAACAGATTGTGATTCTTGGGAAGGCACAGGGGAGGATGGATTGCTAAGGACAGCAGGAGTGGATACCAGGGCTGTCTGGCCCAATCCGGAGCTATCAGAATGACTTTGCAGGATTGGGATCTGATTTTGACTAGCACAGGAGAGGAAAGGGGGGAAAGGCATACAGAAACTTCCCCTCCCAATTCAGGGCTAAGGCATCCAGCGGGAGAGAGCCCAACACTGGGGGCCTGCAGCAAAAAAGAGGAAGTTGGTGATTGTCTAGGGCTGCAAAAAGATCTATCTGCGGGGTGCCCCATCTGGCAAATACTACTCCCAAGACCAGGGGATCCATTGACCATTCATGGTGGCCCTGGGAAATCCTGCTGAGAACATCTGCCAGGACATTGTCCTTGCCTGGGAAGTGAACTGCTGTAAGAGAGGTGTTCAGGGAGTAAGCCAGAGACCACAATCTCATCGCTTCGGTGCACAAGGCCGTAGACCGAGTGCCCCCTAGCTTGTTGATGTAACACATTGTAGTGGTGTTGTCTGTTCTGACCTGAATACTCTTGTTCTGAACAGATTTGGAAAAAACTTGAAGTGCTAGAAAAACTGTTCTGAGCTCCAACAGGTTGATGTGGAGCAGGGATTCCTGGGGAGACCACAGACCCTGGGTGGTGAGGTCGCCCATGTGAGCTCCCCAGCCCAAGAGGGACGCATCTGTAGTAAGGATTAGAGAATGAGACTGAGTAACAAAAGGAACCCCTTGTCTCAGGTTGGTCTGATCCTGCCACCACTGTAGGGCTTGGATCAGGGTTCGAGTTACTGGGATCAACTTGGTAAGAGGATCCTTTCTTTGAGACCAAAAGGCTCTCAAATGGAACTGGATGTCCTCATCTGAAATCTTGCTCCCTGCACAACCGCTGTGGAAGCAGCCATGTGCCCTAGGAGCTTCCAAAAATGCCTTGCTGGCCGAGAGACCTGCAGAATAAATGAGGAGGCCAGGGAGACCAGGGTCTTTGCCCTGTCTAGGGGAAGGAAAGCCCTGGCTTCCTGTGTGTTCAGCTCTGCGCCTATGAAGGCAAGAAGCTGGACAGGCTCCAGAACTGACTTTGAAAGATTCAGAAGGAAACCTAGAGAGGTAAGCAGTTGCTGCGTTACCTGGAGATGTAATTTGACCTGGTCTGGGGACTGGCCTACTATGAGCCAATCGTCTAGGTAAGGAAAGATGGCAATCTTTTGCCTTCTTAGGTAGGTAACTGCTACTGCCAGACATTTGGTAAATACCCTTGGGGCAGAAGTGAGGCCGAAGGGCATTGCTCTGAACTGGTAGTGGCCTGAGGGCAGCTCTCAAACTGAGGTACTTTCGATGGGAGCCTCTGATGGGAATATGGAAGTAGGCATCCTTGAGGTCCAGGGAAGCTAGCTGTCCCTGGCCTTAGAGAGGGTAGGATAATTCCAGAGTCACCATTTTGAACTTTGGCTTTAAAGGTGCTTGTTTAAATATCTGAGATCTAGGATGGGCCGCCATTCTCCTGTCTTTTTTGGGGTAAGGAAGTACCTGGAGTACAAACCTTTGCCCTGGTGTAGGGGAGGAACCCTTTCCACAGCTCTGAGAGCCAGGAGGGTAGAGACCTCTGCCTCTAAGGCAAGAGCCTCTGATGGAGTCGCAGGTGGAAAAGATCTGGTTCTCAGCTTCGGAAATTTTTTGAAACTGAGAACCAGGTCCTGGCTTACTACTTCCAGGACCCATTTGTCTCATGTTAAAGACTTCCAATCCTGGACAAAGTAAGCCAGCCTGCCCCCTATAGGTAGAGGAGAATCGGCCCTGGCAATCCCATCAGGGTGCCTGTTTGGCAGGGGCTTTGGGCTGAGGGTGGAAGCAGACCTGCTTGTACCCAGTCTGCCTCTTCTCTAAAGAACCCCTCTGAGCATAGGCGGAGGAGGAGGAGGCTTGGCTTGGTAAAAGGCCTATGAAAAGGCCTGCCCCTGCCTCTAGGAAGCTGCTTTTGAGGAGTGGCCTGCCTTTCCTTGGCCTGTGCACTCCTATAGGTGGTCCTATATTCATCCATTTTCTTCATGTAATTCTCTGTTTGCTCCCCAAACAGAGAATTTCCCACAACAGGAAAATCCATGGCCTTGGACTGGGTGTCCTGAGACAGGGTAGTACATCTGAGCCAAGCCATCCAGCGAAGTGCCACAGATGTAGCCATGACTCTTGATGAAACATCATTAGAGTCCACTGCAGCATGAAACTGCACATTGGATGCCTCAATACCATCCATAGCCACCTGTTCCAGCTCCCTGGCCAGCTGGTCAGGGACTTGTTTTGCTAGGGCCAGCACGGTATCCCATCTGGATTTCTGGTACCTAGCAGCATAAGCCATATAATTTGCTTGTCTGAGCCCCAAAGATGCTGCCATGTACTGTTTCTTTGCCATAGCATCAATTTTCCTGGAGTCCTTCTCAGGGGGGTGTGAAGCTAGGGGAATATTAGCCTTGTCACAGGACTGCAGCCTGCACTACCCCCACATGGCTGCATTGCTGAGTGAGGAAATCAGTGTCAGAGCCTGATAAGGTATACCCTTGTCCATCCTTTTATCCACAGGAGGTATAGTGTGAGGAGTTTTTAAAACTTTTACTGTCTGTTTCCGAAAAGATTTATGCAAAGGAATAGACAGTCTCCTAGACTCTGGAATATCCATCATTTCTACATAGTCTGGCTCCTCCTGGTCATCAACAGCTTCCTCAACAGGGAGCTGGAGAGTTTCAGCAACTTTTTTATAAAACATGAAATGAGAAGGGGACTCAGAAAGTCTTGGAGGAGAAACCCCTAGGTGTCTATCTGGAGAGATGTCCGGATCAATAGGCACATCCAGATCTTCAAAACCATATTCACTCTCCTCATATTCCTCTTCCCCCTCACCCGGTTCATAAAAATCCTCAAAATCATAATGTTGAACCGGTGGAACCGGCCGAACCGAAAGCTTACCAGAAGATGTCGGTTCGGTCGGAACCGGAGAGAGAGACTAGACAATTTTAATAGTTTTAGCTATTTCCTCAGCAGTTGGGGACAGAACTTTTGGCTCTAAACTAGCTGACTTTCTAGCCTTTTTTGTGGAACCGGCTCCTCAGAACCAGCTCTTCGTTTGCCCGAGGAAGTATCGCCCTGGTCAGAGGGCACTCCCTCCGGTTCGGTTGGTACTGAACCAGGCTGGCCATCCGGGTCAGCGGACTTTTTGGCCTCCCTTTCCCTGAGCCTACCAACTCTCTTATCTATGGTGGCAGCAGGGAAATTGTGACAGATCTGGCAGTCTGAATTGAGGTGGTCAAACCCCAGACAATAGACACATGTGGTGTGTGGGTCAGCCTTAGCAAAGCTTTCCCACAAAACACAGTGTTGAAACCCAGTGGGTCCGTTTTTTTGGGTTTCTCAGACATAATGCCAGCCTAACCAACTTGCCCGTTTATGGCAATCCACCAAGCAAGACACCCTTATCGGTTCCCAACCGTGTCACGGGTCGTGGAAAAAAACGTAATGAAATCCGTTTTTTTTAGAACCGATAAGAACCGGGAACCGCACTCTAAAAAAGGGCTAGTAGATTTAAATACAACCTGATTGGTTCAAACCGAACCGATAACAAATTACAAGTTCCACACAGAAAAACTAATGTAAAACCTATCTATTACTTACATTACCACAGACAGAGCTTGAACCGACCGGTTGCGGTTTAATTTCAGCAAAAACCGAAAAATAATACTTTTAAACCAACAAAATGAACTGAGCAGAAGGAGAAATCTCCGGAGCGACTGTTCAGTGAGGCGGAGTAAAGAATCTGACAGTTTACCTTTGAAGCACAACAGACAGAGTTTTCAACCGAGCTCGCACTCTAAGTTCCATGCCTGCATGGAAAGTTAACTATTTCACCTCCGGAGCAGTTCTAACCTGCGGTCATACTGCAATTGTCATAATGTAGCAAGACTTCATGTTGTTTGAAGTGCTTGAGTTGTAACTCACCACTTTGCAGACGACTGCAATGGACACAAAATGAAACTCTGCCAGGTAGCCACAACCACTCTAGGAGAGTGGCAAGAACCTGGCCTCACAATTTGGTATAGGACCAAAATTATTAGTGTCAAAGACATGTACTAATTTAATGTAAAAGGACCTCAGGAACTGAAAGAGCCTGAGGTAAAGTCTACTAGTTCAGGGTAGACCAAAAAGCTCAGATGGAACTCCCACTACCAAGTATGGCTGATCTGCAAACAACAGGTCCAGGAGCACTTGAACCCCTTACTTGGTGAGCAAAAGAAGGTCTAGGTGGGGTTAGCCCATCAAGGAGAATGGTTTCCACTTAGTCACTGAAATCTTCCTGATGGAAGGCCAAGCACGACTTAGAAGCCTCTTGTGGTGGTCTAGTACAACCAGATCCTACCCGCTGCATACTGCAAAAAGGAATCATCCTACCCCTGTGCGTACAACTGTAGCAGCAATCTCTGAACTCAGGGAAGACAGGAAAAGTGTACAGGAGAATGCGTCAATTGCAGGAAAAACCATTCCAACAGAAAAAAACAGGGGTTGGATTTCTAAGGCAAATAGAGGCAGATGTGCGTCGAGGAGGGACACAGCAGGACCAAGTTAGGGCTAACCCATTCGTTGAAAGTGACGGAATAGTGGCAGTAGTGACTCAATGCAGTGAAACACTACTCACTCCAGCCTCCCTGAAGGGAATAGGAAGGACTCTAGTTTGCTTTATTGAAAAACAAGCATCACAGCTCTGTCACGCACTCAGAGAGGATAACTTTGGGTGCAACTGGCATGGAACCAGTGTGCAGGAACCAAAGGTGTGAATATCTGAGAAGCCATCTCAGAAAAAAGACCTGCTTGACCTACGGTCAAGAAAGGAGCATGTCATCTGTTAAGTTGAAGCAAACAAGGAAGTAGGAACCTAAGTTCCAACTCACTGAAGAGTCACTTCTGTTGCTGCGAGGCTCTGCTCAAGAGAAGAAAGCCTGATAAAAATTGGGGGACCAGCGGACTGGGCAGTCGCCTAGGTCTAGGAAATATCTCAGAATAAGAGAAATCTCTCTTGAAGAAAAGAGATGACCCATACCTCCACTGGATCAGACTCCCACTAGGGGTAGAAGTCGTCAGGTACTCTTTACCGTAGTTTAGAGATGACCGCCTCAGGGGCTGAGGCGGAACGTGACCAGATCCAAAAGTGTGATATTGGGTCAATCCGGCTAGGTCCTGTGCTGTGATAATTTTAACATTTTAATTTTTTTTTTTATTTTTCCATTAGTCCGAGCCTGACAAGGTTTCAGGCTGCTATCTTGCAAGGACTGCTTGATACAAAAATGACGACGATGTCACCCCTCTGAGGGACAGTAGGAACCTGAGCGTCCATAACTGAAATCGTGACCGGACTAATAATCACAGCTGAAGACATGTTAACCACCTGTGCCAAAGAAGCCACAGAAGGGGCAGTATCAGAAGGGGGCTATACACCCCTATCAAAGGAGCGGAAGAGTCTGTGCGGTTCCCGACCATTGAATTAGAATGTTCCACAAAGTGTAATAGTCTTGACAACTGAGAGTCTAGACGCAGAGGTGTATGGTCCATCGACGCAGTCTGAGTACTATGGTGGACCTCCATCACTGAGGAATTACTGAAAAGATCTTCCATCACGGACTCGGATGACAGAGAGGGCATGCTCTTCAGTATATAAAATGAGTCATCCACTGTATCACTGACCAGAAGGACAGGGAGAGACTCATCTAGGTGCATTTCTACCCCAGAAGGACCCCTAAGGGAGGTCTAAGTCAGAGCCACGAGAGACTCTGCCACCAGGAAGGATGTTGAGGAGCTCGGCACCACACAGGGAGCTAAAAAAGTGCTGAGCAGAGTGAGAGATTCTGCTAGCAGAACAGTACAGAAGAGTTCCATCAGCGGATCACCGCTGGATGTCACAAGATCCCATGCCGACTGCCACTCACTAAGACGTGTGGAAAAATAATCCGCAGAACAGGACTTCATTCTGTGGAAAACATCTTGCCACAAGTTCCACAGAAGAAGAGGTCTGCAGAAAGAAATCCATCACTAGTTCTGCTGGACAGCACCAACTGGCACCCCTGCAGCACCAGCATCACTCGTGGCACAGGCGGGCACCAAGCAGTGCCTATGCCAACCTGGGCAACACCCAAGGGCACCCGCAGTGGTACTCGCAGTTACCCCCGGCACCCATGGCAGCAATGACATCCGAGGACACCCATGATAATCGTGGCACCCATGGTGCCCATGGCAGCCCGGGCAACCGAGGGCACCCGTTGCACCCATTGACTCATGTCAACCATGATACTCATGGTGCCCATGGCGCTACCCATGGGTCCCCGGTGCTTGGTGCCACGAGTCACCCATGGCACCGACAACAGCACCCCCGGTGACACACAGAGTGACAGCACCAGCCCGGTGCCAACCCTGGCGCTGACTCCGCTGCCACCCCAAACACCAGCGGTGCTAATTTACAGCACCAATGTTAAACCAGCGGCCATGGAGTCGGACTCATGTACCACCCATGGCGGCCGGGCATGCGCCAGGACAAACACCACTGTGGGAATGCCAATGGAGAATCCTGAGAAGAAGGGGAGAAGGAAAAAGGTGGTGCCCGTGCCGGCCCCTGCATGGAAAGAGAGAGGGGGGTAAGCACGAGGGGTTGACACGATGGCAAAGGCACCAAGAGGGCACCACACTCATCCTGATCCAATTAACCCAGCCCCGGTCCAGCGGTTCCAAGTCCCAGGGGCCCCAAAATCAGGAACAGCAGCCAGGAAAACTGGACAGAAGTCGAACCCCCTGCTTCACAGGAGCGGCCCAGAGGTGAAACTGCTCCCCGGAGCTCCAACGAGGACAAAGATGGAGTCCGGAGTCGAAGAATGCGGCCGTTAGGAGCGGGGCCAAGGGGAGCCCACCAAAGTGGGTTCAGGCCTATCGCCCCTTCCGACTAACAATCCTCGTGCAGACGTACCAGAGGGCAACCTCAAGTGGCACAGATTTTTATTCCCCCAATGAGGAAGAAGAGCTCGAGGTTAAGTGGAGCTGGATCCCCAGAACTGCTAATTTGTTCTTCGGTGGACTGTTCTGCCCCCCCCCCCCACCGAGCACAGAACTGTCTGTAGTCGGACCCCCCCCCCTTCTATCAAGGGCATTGGACCAGACACAGTCCCTCTGCCATAACAACTTTCAAACAAAGTCTTCCTACCGTCACCACTACCGTCTAAGGATGACTCCGTTGATGGCAAGCGAGAATTTCTTTTTCTTCTTCTTCTTCATAATCTTCTTTTCTTGTTCGTAAAATAAGAAATGAATACTAATAAAATGTTAAATTAAACACTAAAAGCTGCTGTTATATAGACGAAAACTTTGACTCCGGCAGACAAGCGACGTCAACACCCAAGCGCACTCGAGGGCAGGAGAAAAGGAACTGAGGTGGTTGGAGGGTCGACGCTGAGATAGTCTACACAGGCGCGAGCGAGTCTCACGGTGCCATGCATGCATGGTCCTGTCTCGGCGCCGACCTTTCTGAAAAATTTTGGCTCCCATTTGGTCCTAGCACCTCTGGAGCTATCCCAATAGTGTGAATGAGTGATGGAGACTTATTCCAGGAAGATCTAGACATGTCAGCTGCCAGGCTGAGTGCTCTCCCACCCATCACACCTACTAAAATCACTTACTAACATCAGATGAACAATCTTCTAATTAACCAAAGGGAAAAGACAAAGTACCTCAGATATAAAAGGTAATGGTTCACTGCTTTTAAAAACTAATTATTTTTGTATTTATTTATTTATTTAAATGTTTCACCAGGAAGGGCACATTGAACAACAAGTTGCTTGTTTCACAGTGCATCCTGTGGGGAGGGTAATGGGAAAACAACAAGATTTACAATACGTACATCGATCAGCATTAAATAGTTGGTACATAAAACATGAAGAACAACAGATTCAACAGTGCAAATATACAACTTACAAAATATACATCGAGTAGTTTTAATCGCAGGTACAATTATACATTGTAATAAGAAGGGATAATAGTTCAAAATAAAGCAAGCCTGTACACAGATTTGCTATACACTAGCTCTTCAAAGAGCTAGTGTACTGCTTAAAACTAACATTAGTTGCCAACTACTACATTTTATAACTGAGGCACTTTTTCTATTGGAAGCAAACCACAACACAGCTCAGGAGAAAGAACTGCTGGAGGCGCACCGAACAAACTCAAAAGGTAAACACATAGAAACGTGGGCTCAACAGCTGCAAGAACACTCCACTACACGAACTCGTGTATGAGGAAAAAGATTTATTCCAAAACATAAAAATGTAGTAGTAGCACCCCCTCAGAAAAATGTCAACATTCCATGCCACCCTGGCGCTTTTTCAGGGCCTTGTAATAAATCTTTTCCCTCATACACGAGTTTGTGTGGTGGAGTGTTCTAGAAGCCATTGAGCCCGCATTTCTATGTGTTTACCTCTGCACTTGTTCTAGTCCCTTTGGTAAATTAGAAGATGTGTTATCGGATGTTAGTAGCTGTAATGTGGAACAGCACTGTGCCTGACAGCTGACATGTCCAGCTCCGTTTCTTCCATTACATCATCAGCACAGTGACCTCACTGACTGTGACATCGCAGCTGCTCAGGAAGAGACATTCAGTAGCTACTAGGACAGTCACCCATGATGCCACTGTCTGTGAAGGCACAGTGCTAATGATGAAATAGAAGGAATGGAACTAGCTATGTCAGCGGCCAGGCAGAATGCTATTCCACATCCAGCAAGATTCTCTCACATAGAAAAATTACTAATGAGCAAAAACAAGAAAAAAAAAAATATCTCAGAGGTAAAAAGTTACAACTGCCTACAGTAGTCCCTCACTATAACGAACGTAATGGGAGCCATAAAGTGGGCTCATTATAATGTAACTCCCTGGTCATTACAACTAGGGACGCCGGAAAAGGCAGACTATGTCACAGTAGTGCAATAAGTTCCATTCACAGGACCATCTATGAGGGGTATGCTGCTGGTTCAATGTGTTGGTGTACTTGGTTCTACAGACTTTATTTTTTATTTTAAGATGCCACTGGTTATTTTGTGAAGTTTGTGTTTTACACACTGTGCAGTATTCACTACCCAATCCAGCCCTACTGCTCACTTGCTTGTTTCCAGAGCCCCGACTGCTGTTTTGAAACAGGCTACGGAGTCAGTGTTTTCTACACTCAACTGCACTTTCACAAATTATTTATAAATATACAGGGAAAATGTAAAGTTTCATTTCATTTTAATTTTTTATACTGGAAGGCATGTGAGCAGTACTGCCTGTTTTCACAAGCGTCCAGTTGGAGAGGATACATTAGATCCATACATCAAATCAGGGGGAAAACAGCGTACAGGTACAAAATCAAGCTGGAAGTGAATACGCAACATGAGATTTAGCAGAGGGAAAGGAGATAGGAGAGGGATGGAGGATGAGGGGAGTCAGAGACAAGAGCAGTTAGACTTTTGGAGGAGGTAGTGCTTGATGTTGTGTTTGAAGGCTCTGGTTGAGGTACAGTGGGTGTGGGAAGATGGGATACTGTTGAAGAGTCTGGCCCCTCTGGAAGTGAGGGAGTGAAGTCCATGTGAGGTTTGAAAAAAATGGAACAAAGAAGGACAGATGAGGGGTGGATCTGGTGGTATGGGTACTGGTCAACTTCTGGTAGCAGGAAGTGATGCTGTGAGGAAGCAGGCCGTGAAGTACTTTGTAGATGAAAGTCAGGATTTCTGAGTTAATTCTATTTTCAAGGGAGAGCCAGTTGGTGGCCTGATGTAGCTGGCAGTGATGAGTGCTTTTGGGGAGTCCAGTGAATAAAGTAATTTACCTGCAGTAGCAGAAGTGGGAGCAGGGTTTGAGCAGCATTCTAGAATGGAAATACAGTATGACATCACAACTGCAGTCATGGTAAAGGGCGCAAAAAGACATGGCATGGCACGGCACGGTGGTGGAATTGTCAACATACACAATGGTAAAGCAGGAAAGTGGGTAAGTGCCACAGGGAAATGCAAGTAATAGCAGTAGCAGGAGTAGGAATGGTGTTCTAGCAGCATTCAAGATCAAACACAGGAAGGAAGTGCAGTACACCATGATCAAGATTGTTGGTGTTTTGACAAGTCACATCTCTGCTACAGTGCTCGTGGCTCTTAGTGCAGTAGTTTTGTTTTGTTTTTTCCCCCGGCTGGCTCCACTATTGGACTGCTATCACCACCACCTCAGCCCATTCCCCGGGACTTACCTGCTGCCTTCCCCAGAGTGCACCCTGGACTGCCCCACAAGGGCGGGGCCACAGGGAACCCCCTCCGTTATTCCCCAAATGGTGCCACATGGTGATTCAGTGGCAAAGTGCCTCAGCCAGCTGTGTGAGGCTCATAGGGGAGGGGACGAATGTCCTCCATGCCCAAACCTGATAATTTTTCCCTTAGTTTGTCAGGAGGTGTGGCATGCAATGACTTAGAGGCACATACATGTTGATATCTGGTACACCTCCCAGAAGCCTGCAAGCTTTGGCTGTGACACCCCCAGTTTCCTCCAGGGGTCAGTCAAGCACCAAGTGCTACCTCCCCCTCCGGAGGAGGAGAGCAGTCCATCGGACACTCAATCCACCTCCCCCCGGCTGGCCCTCCGACTCCCCAGCCTTGCATCCAAACCTAGGTTGTCAGTGTCGCAGAGGGAAATCCTACTGCTGTGGAAGCAGGCCAGCTTAGTGCAGTAGTTTGGTAGTTCTCAAATTATTGGCAGGCAGTCTGTGTGGGAGTTTTGGGAGGATTTATGTTTACTAAGAAAAACTGGTGAACCATGTCAGGAGCCACGAGGTGTGCTCGTAACAACCAGAACTTTGGTATAGACTGGTTTGGTATAGTGAGGGAGCACCATACTTCTTATCATGTGTAATATTTTCATGTCTGCTGTTTTTGGTTCTACTAGCTCTTTAACAAATAAAAAAATGATTTTCATCAGAAAGCGCCAATCATATCACAGGCTGGTCTAAAAAACTATAAGAAGTACCAGTCTCCACATTTTTTACCAGGTATAAAAGCATATCTCTCAACCTTTGGTCCCTGAAATCTGGGACATGGATACTTAAATGGGGGTTGAGGAACAGTGACCCTCAAAAATGTATGACACATCATCAAAATTGTAAGCTACAAGCTCAGAGCATTGTGAAAGCTTTTGATTCTGCATAACTGTACACTTATCAGTAATTTATGTTTTTGAAATCTGAATTTACAGCAACATCTCTCTTAATTCTGAGAGGTAAAATGAGGGACAGCTCTCCTAATGTGGGACAGCTGAAAAGTATGTATGTATAAGAGAAAATGTGGTACCTACCTTGGATCAAGAACTAGTGCCTTAGAATGCAAGGACCATGGGACTCATTAGGCGGTGGGTATTAGGAGCAGGAGATCGGAATCTTTATTCATTAGCCCTGAATTAAAGATTCCCAAATCCTAAAGCTGACCCCCATCATAGCTGTTTTTTTTTCTTCACTGGGCAGGTAGGGTGGGGGTTTCAGTCAAGCCTCTAATCTTTTCAGACCATAGAAACCCTGGCATGGACAAATTCGTAAAGGAATGAACTGCTCTATTGTCATGACAAAAGTTTGGAAGAGCCTAAAAGAAATAATTACTCATCATAGTAATGATGTTCCTTCTAAGGAATGCAACAATAAGTCATTCAAAACTGCATCATCACCATCCACAGGTGTTGCCCTGGCGATAGAACTGAATGCTAATAGAATTTAGAATTATGTTCAAACTCTGCACTGTGATCACTCTCCCTATGCTGTTCTAATGGATATGGTACAAGATCCCGATACATAAAATGCCGACACCCAAAATCCTGACGGTACAACACTGCCAAAAGCACAATTCCTGATACTGTTCCACTGGAAGGGGGGAGCTCTGCCCCCTGCACCTCCTTTTTCATATATAACTCCTTGGGGTCGCCATACTGTGGGAAATGTAGCTGTCAAGAGGTCCACCATACCATCAGGATTTTGGTGTCGGGATTCTGGGTGTCAGGATTTTGCATGCCAGGATCTTGTACAGATACTGTTCTAAATCAGATTTGTGTCTAGAAAGCAGGTAGAGCTGTGACTACCAATAAATACACTATGAAAAACACAGAAACATAGAAGTTGACGGTAGCAGGAGACCACTAGGTACATCTAGTCTGCATATTTGTTTTAGACCTATTTTGACACTCCAGTGGCCCTTTGTAGTAAGGGCTCCCTTGTGTCTATCCCATGCATTCTTGAAACCCTCCACAGTGTTGACCCCTACAACCTCTTGAGGCAAGCTAAAAATTAAAAAAATAAAACAATGGTAAATTCAATTAGAAATAGTAGACTATTTTTAATAATGAATTAATCACCAATTTACAAACACTCGAAAACACTAAGACCAAATGGTTTAAACAATAAATGCACAAACATAAAAGAAATAATCAGAATGATTCTTGTGAGAAATCTTTTGTCAGATTCTAGAAGGGGAGGCAGACTCACGGATTGTATGACTTATTGTTAGATCCCTTAGAAGAAACAGCAATACTATGGTGACTAATTGCTTCCTCCAACAACTGGAATCCAACACTAATGTCATACAAAACTGCATGCTCACTAGCAGTACCTGCAATTCTGGAAGGTTTCCACTCTCTATTCAATCCCCCTACCCAGTTTGCCCCTCCTAGTCCTCCTGGTAAATGGCTCACTGGTTTCCGATCCCTCCTCTGTTGCCATTTACTTTAACAAATTCTTCACAACCTGTGCTCTACTCTGTCACTCACCTCTGAAATCCATGATTCCACTCTCACCCCAGTCTTCAGAAGGCTTCCCCTTCCCTCCTGTCTCCCCCCCAGGAAGTCTTCATTGCCATAATGTCACTCAACCCATCTAAATCTAGCCCTGCTGGCTTGAACTCCAAACTCCTTCACATCTCTGCTCCAGCCACTGCCCTCCCACTCTCTCACCTTCTGAACCTCTCCTTTTCCCTCAGTTCTGTCCCTCAGGCCAGGAAAGTCACCAATACTCTGCCCCTACACACAGGGAGCAACTCCAGCAGGTAACTACTGGCTGACATCACTCCTCCCCTCTCTTGCTAAGCTTCAAGAATCCACAGTCTACACTAGGCTTGCAGATCTCCTTTCCTCCTCAAACTTCCTCTTGTCATTCTAGTCTGGCCTCAGGAAGAACCACTCCATCATCTCATCCATGTTACCTATAACTTAGTATATTGTCTCTGGGATGGACCAAGGACACATCACTGCAGCCATCTCCACTGATCTAGCCAAAGGTTAAGACTCTGTGTCACACCCACTCCTACTGGATAAGCTGAACACTGCTGGCTTGTCAGCACCCACTGTGGGCTGGTTCTGCTCATACATTACAAACCCTCAGTCACTTCAGGTGGGCGGTGTCCAGTCCCCTCCATTCATGCATTAGTCCCACATGATTCCATCCTGGATCTGGTCATCTTCTCTATTTTCCTAAATGACCTCCCCTTGGCCTGTGTCTCTTCTCGCATCCACATGTACACAGATGACATGGTCATCCACACTTCCGGCACAACAACCCCAACTGTTGAGGTCCCATTCCAGCATGACTTCCACAATGTGCTGCACTGGTTCCAAGCCAATCAACTCAGGGTTAATACTAAGAAGCTTTGTCCATGACCTTTGACTCCAGCCAGAAACTGGCAAAGCTTTTGCCTTCCCCTGTCTTCTCTAATTTGGATGGCACCCCCCTCAAGTGTGTCCCCGCCTTCAAATATCTGAAGGTTTGGCACAACAGTAAGCTTGACTTTTCTGTCCATATTGACTCCATCCATGCCAAACAAACATCGCCCCAAACTTGGCACCTTACATCATAATAAGGACTACTCCCCCCACACACACACACACACACACACACACCCGGTTCACCAGGAGCTCATAACCAGAATTGTTCTCCTGGTTTTTGACTATGGATATGTGGTCTATGGTTCTGCTCCCTCTTCTTCCCTTGCCAGACTGAACACCCTCTGCAATGCCTTCTGTCACATCAACACCACCTCTCCATTCTCACTCATCACTGTTCTCTCTGTTACTCCCTTTCCATTCTCCCACTACACTTACGTTGCCAGTCTCAGTGTACCTTCTTCATTGCTAAATACTGGTTTGACTCCCTTCCCCTCCTATCTCTCCTCACTTCTCTTCCCTGCCCTCCTCTTACACTCGTCATTCCAGGGATTCCTGTACCTTCACTATTCTCCATCCTCATTCATGTGCTAGGCAGGCTGCCTTCTCGTATTGTCTGCCCTCCCTCTAGAATCTACTCCCCTCTTCTCTTCAGCTCACCCCCTCACTCCTTGCATTAAGATGCTTGCTAAGGTATACTCCTATTCCCCTCAGTATGTGTCATTCCCTCTCTTGAAACTCCTGCCTCCCCTCTCCCAGGCTCTCCTGTCCCTCCTCCTCAGCCTATTTCTCCCTAACAAGGCCACCTGAGCTTCTGGCGCCCAGGCTGCTCTCCAATTTATGAATTCTGATTTCTCATGCACCTTTGCACACCTTTTTTACTACAGCCATTTAATAAACCCATTTACTGTTCTTTTCTCTAGTTAGACATTTGCTGTTGCTAGGTCAAGTGGGGGCCTCCCACTTATTTTCACTTTGCCTCATCTGCCTATGTATTTCATATATGCAGTCTGGATGTCCTGTAATCGCTCTTCATGTCTGTATCCCCTTCCTCCCCTCCCCCTGTTCACACATGCAAATGAGCCTTGACTCAGCGTGCCTTTCCTGGTTACCAAATAATAAATAAATAAATAAGTACATAAAAGTTCTGCAAGACATCAGTCCCAAACCTGACATCCATTCTGGACTGGCTACCCAGACAATAATGCTTAGCAAAGGTGTGGACTGTAGCCCAGGTACAGTATCTGCTTTACTATTGCTTGGGGGGGGGGGGGGAGCATGCCCCTTATAGCCGCCCCAGAAGTAGAAGTATATCTGTTAGAGTGACTCCTTATGCCTCTGGGAGGTTTATTACCGGGTTTTACCAAAGCAAAACAGGTTACAGGAGACTATCTAATGAGAAACAGTATTTCTGACTGATGACTTACCCTTATCAACCTTTTCGTAAGTGACAACTGTGTGCTGTAAGTTCTGGGGTCTCTGGTACTGTCCGGATAATGGCTCAGTGCTCCTTTTTTATTTAATATACTTTGAGTTACACAGCAAAAAAGCACACAAAAGTATAGTTCAACTCTCTGAACAGGAAAAAAAACAAACAATCACCATAAATAAAGCCCAGAATCAACCTGACAAATCACCCAAAAATAAACCCCCACCCCACCCCATTAAGTGCTGAATAAAACAAAGCATCAAAATATATGAGAACAAAATAAGAACAGACCCTTAGGTAAAGACTATTCTGATATTCCATGAGTAGAAACTCAATAGAGGATAGGGTAAAATAAATAGCCATAGATTATGTAGGTAATAATACCCGACAGGGTGGGCGTTATTGGGATATATCGGACCGCCCAGGGGCATAATGAGGCCAGACGCCGCAGGCGGAGGGCCTTATAGCCCCTGGAAGGTCCATTGTATCCCATAACGCCCACCCTGGAGGGTATTATTACACTTAGATAATGGGTTAGAGATGGTATTTTTGGGAAGAATATATAAGAAAAAAAAATTATATATAAAAAATAAGTAAAATCGAAGTAGAAGTAATATTTGATGTAAAATAGTTCTTATAGTGTGAAGTGCTGGAATCACCACAGGAGGTCGCTGCTGTGTATTTTTTTAATGCTGTTTCGAATTAGCTTGCCCTCCTGCTTCGTGTCTCTCTCTCTCTCTCTCTCTCTCACACACATCCTGATTGAAGAACGTCCGAGAAAGACAGAAGTGTATACTGCTGATTTGTTGTGACGGGTACTTTAGTTTAAATGTGATTTGGTTTAGAAGTGTGGCAGAAGTATGTAGATGGGTTTAAAAGTGAGGAGATGTTTTAGAGAGAACGGGACAGTGAAGGGAAACGGAACATGGAAGAGTGGGAGGTTTACATTACGAGAGGTGAAGCAAGCTGGGAATGTAATTATTTCAACATGAATGTTTTGGGGTTTTTTTTTTCCGGTGGTGATGAAGAAGAGAGTGAATTTTGGAGGCAGTATCGGGCTGTCGGTGGCATTTTAGTTTAGGAGTATGGTGGGGTTCGATTGCGACTGCCATCTCAGTAAGTGGGTAATAAAATGACGAGTGGCAAGTTTCGGTTCTGAATGATTGAGCTGGCACTTTTTCTGAGCGAGCGTAGTTAAGAAATAACGGCCCGGGTGGTAGGGTGTTTGAACCAATCACAAAGCAAGTTTTACTTTCAGCATTATCTAAAAGGTAAATAACCATGTATAAAACAATCCCCACCTCCCCCAAAATGTATTATGTTTATTCGTAACATCAGCAATATGTAATTCCATATTTAAGACATTTTGGATCTCAGCATGCTACTCTTTCCAAGATGGGATCTTATCATACATCCAGTGATGAAGGAGTACTACCATGGCGGCTGCTGAAATCAAAGCAATATAACACTTTCTAGACCCTAAAGTCATACCTTTGTAATGTCCAATTAAACAAATTTCAGGAGTGAAAGCATCAAACATATCAAAAGAAGAATCTAAGCGCATTCTGATTTTGGCCCAGAAAGGTGCAGCCTTTTCACTTGACCATACTATATGCAACAAAGACCCTTCTGATTTATGACATCTGTAACAGAGAGGAGGGTCCAGCTTGCCCAATGTATAAAGTCTGTGAGGGGTAAAATAAAGACTGTGCAGAATTTTAGATTGTATGAACCTATAATGATCTTGTTTGACATATGTATCCACCCATACCCTTTGCCAGTCTGTAGCAGTCTGTTCCAGATGTAATACTTTTTTTTTTTTTTTTTTAACCAGGAGAGACAAACTAAACTGAAAGCTTGTTTACAGGTGCGACCTGGAAGCACAAGAAAGTTAAGTGACTTGCTCAGGGTCACACAGTATGCAAGTGGAGGCTGCGGGATTCAAACCCCGGTCTCCAGGTTTGCAGCTCAGAGCCTTAAACTACTGCGCTATACTACCTCCACTTCTTTCCAATAAAAGCATATTCCCAATAACTTATGGGAATCTAAAGTTTGAAGGGTAGAATATAATGTGGATACCATCTGAGGAGAGTCGGGCATCTGGCTCAATTACACCAAGATACTGCTACTAGAGTCCGCCCTGGGAGAGGACCTAAATGAGATGAAAAACATGCACCAATTATAAATATTTTAAATGCTGCCTGGGAAATTAACCATGTTCAGCCTGCAAAGCTGAGTAATCAAATGGACGTCCCATGGAGGAGATCGTACTTACAGTAGCAGTAACCCAAAAGGGCAAAACAATTTTCCAGTATGGGGCGACCAGCAAGTTAAAAAATTTGGATTGAGAAAAAAGTTGTTGAGTGAGGCTACGTACTGGCAAAAAAACAGAAATATTTACTCAGTTGAGTATGTACCTGCAGGAACCAATATATCAAAGTATGTTTAAGGCAGCTCAGGAGAGAGGTTGAAGAGATAAAGAAAAGGGCAGATAGCTGAATGTGTACTTCCTTACATAAAGCCCTTTCTAAACCAAGCCACTGCGGTAAGTAATGGTCTACTGACTCCCAAGATGGTATTTGTTTCCAATGCAAATATTTATTACCCTGAAGAGCTAAATAATAAGAAACTGGGGCGTCATAAGCCACCTTGCTGCTTAGGGTTAGACAGCTTAAGACAGGCCCTGCTAACCAATTTACCCTGCCATAAAAAATGATTGATAATTGTTGTAGTTGAAGAAACCAAGATTTCCATAGTATTATATTTAGCATCCCTAAATAAAATTCAGGGTAGCAGATTCATATTAATCACATTTATGCATCACCATAAAGTAAGGAGTAAAGAAGTCCACCTTTGTAAATCTTGTTTGATGGTACGAATAAGTGGGTCAAAATTTATTCTAAGGTCAGTTAAATGTTGAGGTAACATAATCCCCAGGTACAACAATGCCTTAAATTCCCACTGAAGTCCTAAATCAGCCACCTTCTGTTTAGTAACTTATGTGTTAAGGAGCATGACACACGTCTTTCTGATATTAGGGCAGCAGGAATAGAGGTCCCCGGATGTGTTAAAAACAACAAAATGTCGTCAGCATAAATAGAGAGCTTTTATTCCTCACGACTTAGTCTCATGTTCTGTATGTGAGGATTCAATTTAATCCGTAATATTAAGGGCTCCAAATATAAATTAAATAGTGGCGACATTGGACATCCTTGCCTTGTACCTGTAAATATGGAAATCAGGGCTCGAAATAATCGGCTGTCTGCCTGTCTCGGACAGCCCATTTTTAAATGGGACAGCTATTTCTTTCACTGTGCCTGTCCCTGGGACAGGCAGATGGTTTCATACATTAAACTCTGGTGGGCACTAGGACCCAGGAAGCAGGTTATGAATCAGGTCAGGCCCGGGGTAGGGAATGGGGTGAACGTCACACACGACATGGATCGCGATGTCATGTGGTGGGCTGGCAATAGGGCTGAGCGCTAATTCACGCTACTGTTTTGATATTTAGCGCCTGCTTCTTTAAGAGGCAGAAAGTTAAGGGCACTTCTAGTAGCTCTCCGTAGCGTAGCTCTCTGTGTTGTACAGTGTCAGAAGGAGTGGCGTGTCTAAGCTCTGCAGAGTGAGTGAAGAGCACACAAGGCTGAAATTGGATGCAGACGAGTCAGGAAGCAGCAAAGGGAAGGGGCGTGACATATGCCAAATGTGTTGCTGGGCAGCCGAAATTCAATGCCGAGGAGTCGGCTGAAAACAGAAGGGGCGTGACACCTTCCTTGAGAGCTGAAACTCCGTCTTGCTGAAGAGCTGAATCTCGCTTTGCAGAGCGAATGCACGTGGAGAAAGGTAGGGACTGGGGAATATTATTAAACAGACAGGAGCACATGAAAGAAGACGTGGGGAAGTATTCAAACAGGGATGAGCACTCAGCAGTGTGGGAATGGAGGGGGAAGACAGCTATGAACAGTCTGAATCAAGCAGCACACAAAAAGAAAGGGAAGGGAGCATTCCAGTCTGTTATGCCCTTACTACAGTTTCAGTTTTGCTGGAATAGGTAGAGTGTGCACAATTTGTATAATAGGCTATGAAAGTAATTGTTTTTACATTCTAAGAAAGGAAATCATAATGTGGAAGTTACAGATACTGTGTATAAATGTTAACACTGCAGGAAGGGTATGTTCAACTACCACAACCCCCCCACCCCAAACCCCATAAAGTACAGCAGTGGATGCAGGTCAAGAAGTTGGCAGACACCCCTTCCCTATGGCAGCCAGGTTACTGGGGAAAATGAAATCATGATAAAAAGTACAACTCTGTCAGTGAGCTCAAACACAGAGTTCTTTCTTTTAATTTTTTATTTTACAATTTACCCAGGATACCCAGGCTGAGATGCTGCATCTCATTTCTGTGGGGTCCTGCTTCTAACCATTCCTGAGAGGTTAGATGACTTTTTCCTGAAGTAGCACAGTCAGTATTAGGCTTTAGTGGTATTTGAAACTGTGGTTTCTGTATTCTCAAGCCAGTGCTCTAATCACTATATCCCACTGCCTCAAAAGATACCCAACAGCCTCCTAAAAGACTGCATTGCCTCCATTCATATATTTAAAAGTCAACTCCTGGTTTTGCCAAAGTAGCTCCTGGTCGGCCAGAAAGTGCCGATACCCAGGAGCTATTTCTAACTCCTGATCACTAAATCCTTATTTCGACCCCTGTGTGGTCGCGGAAGTTAGACTCTAGCCCAGTCTTGTGATGGACTGGATGGCAGAGTTGCAGTAGGTTGGCTGGCGCCAGTGGGCTCAATGGTCAGTCAGTCTTCTATCTGCCAAGGTAAGGAAACGCAACTGAAAGGGTCTGGCAGTGGTAAATGTGCATGCGCAGCTAACTTCTCTCTCGCCCACGCTGCCGCGTTCCTCGTTTCATTTTGAGGCATCTGAAGAGCAGCAGTGTGAGACGAGCATCGATGTTCGGTTACAAAAAAAAAAAAACACAAACTAAACAGCAATTTTAAGTAAGAAAGAAAAAGTAGGCAGGACTGCAGGCAGACAGTCAGTGTCCAAGCAAGTGGGGGGAGGGACTGGAGAGAGCCTGTGCCATGTTGTACAGGAGAAAAGGATTTACTTGCTGTTGCAGACAATTGTAGGACTGTGGCAGAGGGACAGACATTTTAAAATTAAGTAGAATAAGAAAAAGGAAGGCAGGACAGCAGTGTCCCAGCAAGAGAGGGGAAAGGAATGACTACAGCCTGTGTGCTACTGAAAACAGCCATGTTCAGGGCTCTGGGGGACAAAAAAGTGTGGACAGGTGAAACTTTTGTGGGACAGGCAAGATTTGCATCCCACCTGTCCCATGGACAGGCATCTCAAAAAAATTATTTCGAGCCCTGATGGAAATGGTTTGGAAAGAGCCCCATTATAGAACAGTCAAGCTGTAGGATTAGTGTAAAGAAGCTGAACTGACTGTATAGTCATTTGGAATATTACAGGCTCAAAGGGTTGTGAAAAGAAAAGGCCAAGCTACCCGATCAAACGTTTTCTTGACATCCATGGAGACTAGAGCCAGTGGTACTCTGGCGTCCCCAGAGGCCAGGATTAAATGAAACAGTTAATGAGTATGATCACTACAGAGACAACCTCTCATAAAACCTACTTGTTGTGGTCCAGTGAAGCCAGATCAAGCTTTGTCCAATCTAGGGGCTAAAATGTTGGCTAAAATTGGAAGATCATTCATTCATTCATGGGATTTTACCAAGTTGGCAGCTGTTAGCCATAATGACTTAAGTCACTAATTAGTAAAACCCACCATTTCCACGGTCATCATGACTTTATCCAGTGCTTTCTTAAACTGGTCCACATTTGGACTGCAAATCACTTTGTCCAGCAAACCATTCCATTCTGCCACCACTGTCTGATTAAACCAGTGTCATCTTGCATTCCCTTTATAATTCTCTCCCTTAAGCTTCAAATCATGACCCCTGGCATCTTTACTACTTTCCTTTCTTAGTAACCCCAAGCACTCCCATACTGTAGGTCTGTATTTTTAAAAGCTTTATAGACCAGGCTGACGTCCCGCTCAGCCTTCTGTACTGCAAAGAGTACCTATCCAAATCTCACAGCCTCTACTCATAACTCATACACTTTACACTTTGGACCATCTTAGTTGCCCTTTTCTGTAGTCCCTCTAGTCTCTTAACATATAATTTACTACAGGAAGCCCAAAACCGCACACAGTACTCAACATACAGCTTTACCAGGGCACTATACGATGGCAGCACCACCTCCCTGTCTCATCGTCTGATGTTTCTTCTTATACACCCCAATAATCTATTACCTTTGTTTATCACTTCCTTACACTGCCCACCAAACTTCAACCTATTATTGATATATATCCCCAAGTCCTTCTGCTCTTCAGTAACCTTCAGTTCCACTCCATTTAGATGGTACTGAGCCTTGATGTTTTTTGCCCCAAAGTGCATCATCCTATACTTGTCAGCAATGAAGGAAAGTTTCTTGTTACCTGCCCATGTTGCTAATCTGTCTCTATTTGGAAATGCTCGGCCTCTTCCCTGGAATTAACTAGCACACTTATTTTCAGGTCATCCGCAAATTTACTTAACCATGCATTACTACTACAGTTCAGAGATGCTACAAACAGGTTTAATAAATAATGGCTCCAGAACTGACCCCTGCAGGTGTCCCCTCACAGCTACCCTTTGCTTCCTGTTATCAAGCCAGGAGCCAACCCATCTTTACAGATTATGATCTGTACCTGTTTTGGCTAGTGTATTCATTAACTCAGTGTGCGACACCAAGTCAAATGCTTTTGAGAAGTCCATATAGACCACATCCACAGAGACCCCTTGATCAATAGCCTGACTGTCTCAAATAAATTCATTAAACCCGTGAGGCAAGATCTGTTCTTTATATTTTTATTTTGCCTTTGGTAACCGGGTACGGTCCACTAGGCACAAGTGCCTGTTTTCAGGGGCGACCTGGGAGCACTGGGCGGTTAAGTGACTTGCTCAGAGTCACACAGTATGCAAGTAGAGGTAGTGAGAATCAAACTCAGGTCTAGTCTGCTGGATGTACCAAGCTCATTCACACCTCATTCCTCTAACCTCTAGGCTATACTGCCAGCCCTCTCCAGTTCTCTCTGAATCGATATTGTAATACAGTGGCTATCAACCTTTTTTGGTCCAGGGAACCCCTGGCAAACTATCAGCAATGTCGGGGACCCCCTACCAGAAATGTGTATATATAGTTATGCATTTAGTACTGCGTTAGTGCTAAGTTAGCACTAGCGTTTGCTCCAGCCTTTATACAGCAGTCTTAATTAAACTCAATAATAATAACTGAATAATAATAGCAGAAAAACAAAATTATAAAACATTGTTTTATTTAAATAAAATATAAAAAACATATCATAATTGGCAAAGTGGACAACTACATGAGTACACTTAAAATGTCCATACAAACAGTAGCAACATATTGAGCAACTGAGCAATAAAAGAAAATAAATTATCAATGGGGGGGGGGTGTAACTGAGCATCACAGTACATTATTAAACCACTGAACAACCAGACATACTGAGCTACTTAATAACCTGAATTATACTGCACAAAAGTAGCAGCATACTGAGCAACAGAGCAAATGAGAAAAAAAGCAATTAACACTCAATGGGGTGGGTCCTAATTGAGCAACACAACACACTATTCTGCCACTAAATAACATGATATACTGAGCAAAAACTATAGAACTGAACTGAGCAACTTAGTAGAAACTTTGCACCCTTGCATTTAGAATCACAAAATCAGCAGTAAAATACATGCTTACCAAGCCGAGTAATTTCGTAATTATGAGAGTCCGTGAGTCCGTGATTCTAGAGCAGACAAGAACAATAGATGGCTAAATGGTAAAGCAATGTAGAAGCAAACGGTACTTATGCGGCAAATAAATTAAATGCATTTCACATGCGGGCAACTAAGCCTGAGGAGAGCCAGAGGAGTGCAGAGACGGGCGGCAAGGAGCTGTGATCAGCAGCGAGGAAAGGAGCGAATGCATACACAGATACACAAAGCTTCAAATAAGGACATGACAAGAGATTCCACTTAAAACAACTGGGTAGCAATTACATATTTCAAACAATTAATGGCTCTAATTAAACCTTACACTCACGGACTAATTAAGAACATAATAGTGCAGATCAGAAGCAATCACAGCAGTTCTTTCCTTATGCCCTTTGGGGTAACCCTTGCCTCAGTGTTTACACACAGAGGTTCTTTGTCTTTTAAATAGTTTTTTATTTTAATGGGTTCACCACAATATATCCCAGGCACACTGCCTTAGGGGAAGCTGGTCCATTCCACTGGGGTGTCAAACAGACGAGGCATACTGATGAGTCCTGGTAGGATGAAACACTTGGCTATGTCTTCTGTTAGCACCCTTTGCAAACTGTGTGAGAGGCCTTTCGGCACCATGCAATTCTGCTTAAAGTTGGACCAGCACAACATTCTGTGGTGATCTGCATATGCAGCCCATGATGCTTTGCATTGTGGGGGCATGTGTGATTTTGTATTTTCTTGAAACTTGGCTTCCCAGCCAAATGCCCTTTGGGGTAATCCTTGCCTCAGTGTTTACACACAGAGGTTCTTTGTCTTTTAACTAGTTCTTTCCTTACTCATCACATTCAATGAGGCAATTAATTTGATCTCACATCAGAGCAAGTGATTTAAGGACAAGTCACAAATTTCAGTATAGGAACTTAAATTTTTCATTAATACTGATTAGTACTGCATAATGGCTTACTCGCTGTTGCGAATGAGTGTTTGACTGTATTTGACTGGGGATTTCACCACCGCTTACTCACGGTTGTGATTTGGGTAATTTTACCATGCTACCATTTGAACGCACAGCTTCGTGGACCCCTCCTGGTGGGCGCTCACGGACCCCCAGTTGACAGCCACTACTGTAATATATCCACTTGGCCAGTGTCTACCAAAAATGTTTCAATACTATTCTTAATTATGGATTCAAGCATTTTCCCCAAGTATTGAAGTTATATTGACTGGTCTATAGTTTTCTCTCTTACCCCAATCTCCCTTTTTATATATCGGAGTAACGAAGGCTAGTCGCCAATCCTCCAACACATATCCTTGATTCAGGGAACTCTGGAAAATATCAGTAGCCGGGGCAGCAATAACCTTTTGCTATCTCTCTCAGAAACCTTGGATGTAACCCATCTGGTCCATGTGACTTGTCTGGATCAAGACCTCTTACTCTAGCAGCAATATATTGGACCATAATATAAATTTTACTTCCATTCTCACTTGGATCTTGTACATGGAGCTCTACTTCTCTAGTTTGGTTCATACTAATAAAATAGTATTTCAACTCTTCAGCCATTTCTTCACAATCCGTGGTACTGGATCCACCCACCATTAGTAGCCAAACCTGAACCTTATCCTTTTATGATATATGAAGATGGCCAAATAATAGTATTCTATCCTATATAAAAAAATCCTGGTAATACAACAGTACCCAAAGTGATAATACCATCGTTGACAACTGATAATACTATCATTCAGAACTCGTAATAGTATCGTTCGAGCTCTGAACGATAGTATTGTCACCAAACTCAAACAGCGCAACCTCCAAACACTTAAATGCCATAGGCCTGTTCCAGACATCACCACGGCAACCTCTTAGCATGCATGGTGACATTTAGAAAACCGTGCCTCCTGATTTGACATGCTTTCTCTGAGGGCAGGCAAAACAGTTGGAAAAACATGGTGGCCGTCTCTCGCTTACCGAAAGAAAACCGTCCCTTCGCTCCAGTACCACTGCTTTGCAACATAATTATCTGGCTAATCCTACGGAAAACATCAAATGAAGGTAGGGCAGAAAACCAAACAAAACTTGCTCAAGAGAGACACCAAGCGAGTGAGCAAACAGGCGTGACAGAACGGGACGGGGGGTGGAGACGGAGACAGTCAGTGTCTGAGTTTTCACTGTGAGGGAGCCTGCCCTCACAGTACCACACAAGTAAAACTTGCATCCATATATTATAAAATATAAAAAACAGGTGAGTGTCCATTACTCGGGAGAAATACCATCTTGAGGTTCTGGGTACAAGGGAACCTCTCGAGCTGCGCTCGAGAGGTTCCTTTGTCCCCAGAACCTCTCAATGGTATTACTCCCTTGTAATAGACACTCACCTATATATTATTCTATTTTTAGTCCTCCAATATAACTAAAAAAAATATTTTTTATTGTCAGCAGTTCTAGTCACTAAATTTAGTTTGAAGTCCCTCTTTGCATTATTTATTAATTTCTTACATTCCCTCATCTTATTTTTGGGTTGCCTTTTTTTTGCCATATTGTATGCTCTTTTCTTAAGATTGATAGATCTTTTAATTTTCTTGGAGACCCAAACAGGTATTCGTCCTGTATTATTATATTTCTTGGCAGTTTGTGTAGATATAAATTCACACAGGTGATCATTTTATTTTATCCCATTTTTTCTGCAATGAGTTTCCCTCAAAATCTCCCTCCCAGTTCCATCCTTGTATGTGTTGTCTGTCATTATCAGTATTTATTAGCAAGACAGGCCAATAGTTCTTAGGAAGCAACTCATCCTTCCCAGGTTTTAAAAGAAGGGTGACATCAGGGTTGTATAAATCAATTACCTGAAAACACTGTAGCACAGAGGTAAGAGAACACTTCAACTAAAATTGGGGTAAGTTTGTCAATTAAAGCTCAATAAAAATTCACGGAGAACCTGTTGGGGCCGGGTGCCTGGTCTATCACAAGTTGGGAAATAGTCCATTGTACCTCCTCATCCATAATACGGCTTTAAAGTGAGGCACTTTGTTCCTGTGAAAAAAGAGGGAGAGGTATATGCTGCAAATACTCTGTGATGCAACTACGAAAGGTCAGAGAAATATAACCACTCATAATAATTCCGGACGACCTCTACAATTTATTGAGGGTAGACAATGATGTCTTGAGCCCCTTCAGGCCTGAGACCTTGCACCATCCTTGATGCTTCATCCTGCCAAAGCTTTTAGCTAACAATTTCCCAGCCTTTTCACCGTGGTCAAGGTAATGTACTTTGGCTTTAAAAATCACAAGCTCAGCCTTCTCATTTAAGACAGTGGTGTGCTTAGAGCGAAGAAAGTTGAGAATCAGCCAAATTGGCTCTGGTGTGGCTGAGGAAAGGGTGGCCTCAATTACCCTAATCTGAGAAAGTAAATCAGTGGTCTTCAGGTTTCTTGGTGGACAAACGGATGCATTCACGTCTAATAGCCACTTTCACCACACCCCAAAACAAATCCAATTTTTCTACTAACCCCTTATTTTTATCAAAGAAGTGCTGAATATATTTCCACAGGGCATCAACCAGCTCAGCATCTCGCAGTAATTGATTATTAAAGCACCATACTAAATCTTGTTCCACTTCATCACCAAGATTATGGGAAAGCCAAACCAGGGTATGATCTGAAAGAACTATTTCTCTAATCTCACAAGCCAACACCCCTCGGATATTTTCTTAGGAAATTAGGAAAAAGACCAATCTGGAAAAAGAACCGTGCAATGGAGAATGAAAAGTATAGTTACGAGCTGTGGGGTATAAAATACGCCAAGGATCTATCAAGCCTAAATAGTCCATAAATTCACAAAGACCCTGTGGAGCAGGGGACAGACACTTCCTACCACCACTAGACCTATCTAGATCAGACTGATAAATGATATTCCAATCCGACGCCCCCACACCCCTGAGTAATATGGGTAGATGAGTAAAAGGAGCAAGCAGGGAGACTAATCCTATACAAAAATGTTGATTGTCCATGTTTGGGCCATAGATAAGGCCCAAAATAACCTTGTGTAGGCCTAATCTCCCACGTATAAAAATATATCAACCTTCTTCATCCCTTTTTAATGATCAGCTGGAAGGCAACCCACCTCGCAATGAGAATACAAACTCCTCTTTTACCAGTACTATGCCCCAAGCCATAGACCTGACTCAGGAGCAGAAATAAGGTTTTGACAATGGGGAGCCAAGAATAGCTCCTGGTCATCGGCATTTTTTCCGTCAACCAGGAACTACTCAGGCCAACTAGGAGCTATTCGCCCAAAAATGAAGAAAAATGTAGTCATATAGAAAATAATATTTATGCCTTTTTTTTGTTTGTTTTGCTTTGGCAGGGATAAAGAGCCAAGACTAGCACTAGGCAGAGCAAGAGTAGTACTAGGAAGAGAGAAGAGAAAGCAGAAGACCAGATTCGGGCCAGAAAGTCAGGCAAAGAGCAGAATTATGTAGAAATCAAGCAAGCAAAGAACAACAGTTGCCCAGAAATGCTGCTTGGAAGATTTTAAACTTCACAATGACAGACTCTCATTAAATAAAGAATATTCTAACTGTGGTGTGATATATTTTGAGTGTATATATTGTAATTTTACACATCTTGTTTAATGCAAGTCATGGTGGGTGGGGGAGTTGGGGAGTCCAATAGTTTAAAAACAGCAAGCATCACAAACAGCTAAAATTCCCCACAGGTTATTAGTCTTCATCAGAATTTTGTTCCAAAGGATGATGGAGGTCCTCCTCATACTCACTTTCACTAGATGACGTGATGTAAACTTCCTCTACTACTACTTCTTTGCTTTTGCCTGCTGTTTCGGACCTGTGAGGTTTTGCTCCCAACCTACATTTTGTTTTTACAAACCACTGTTTTACTGATGGTGTACTGCAAAAATGTTGTGCTTCTGGGCCCTCCATGGAGACTAAAAGTAAGTCACCTATGGTGCTGGTCTTCAGGTTAGCCCTCCAGTCTGAAAAAATCCTTTTCATAGCTGAAAATGTCCTTTCTAGTATGGCATTTGATATTGGATACACAAGTACTATAGCTATGACATGAAGAATGTTGCTGAAGTATTGAGATTTTCTCTAGAAGATTACATGCCATACCTCAAGGAATGAGAGCTGCTTGTGATACTTAGTAATATTCAGTTTCAACAGTTTCCATTCTGTCATTGCAGTATACACATCGCATCTATCCTGCAGCAAGACAGGAGAGAAGTGGTTAATAAGAAACTGGATCTCCTCATTTCCAAATTCCAAAAGCTCATGATCATTGTCAGGCCAGTCTGCAGAGTCAATAACAGTGTCATTCTTTAACAATGGGTCTTCTCCGAAACCCAAGAAGCGCTGGGTGAGACAGTCCATTACACTGTTTACAATCACTTCATGTTCCTTTGCGAGGGCTGAAACAGCATCCCTTATTTCCCCTGGAGCTCAATTTCTTTAAACACTGCTGTCCCGTCCTCATTAATAACCACTTCTCTCCTGAACTTGACCAGTGTGGTTCCATCCTGTGCCGTGAGATTTTCTATTTCTGAGAGTACTGTACTGACAGTATCCATTATGATGGGAAGGGATACATGTGTATCCTGGAATGCACGGGAGACAGTTGAAAGACCTGTGAGTATGTCAAAATAGAAGTGTGAGAAGATTAGAAATTTTACATTGCATATTTGTTTTCTAAATCCCTTAACTTTCGCCTCGTCTGCTGCTGGAATATCCGTCTGGTGTCAGACGCAAGCTCGTCCCAGTGACCCAGTATGCTGCTATAATTATGAAGCACAGCATGGAGAGAGTCTTTTTTTATGTGAGTGCCATTGTGTTCCTTGTGATTTTTTAAACATGATGCAGGTGGTCTGATTAGCTTCCGCCACTCTTTTTAACTCTCTATAACGTTTTGGGGAGTTCTCATAAAAATAGAATATTGATATTAATATGCTGTCAATGGTCTATGAAAAATAGGTGTTCTTAAAAGCATCTTTAGCTGCTAATTCAAGCCTGTGAGAAACACAGTGAATGGCAAAAAGCCATGGGCACTCTTCTTTCAACAATGCCATCAAACCCTTATTACGTCCAAAGTTAACAGATGCACCATCTGCTCCTACACCAATGCAGGATAACTGTTTCAGGTCGACCATGTCCTGTCCCAGCAACTGTAAGTATGCGGAAGTCATTGCAGACGTCAGACCACTTGCATCAAGAGAAGCAACATCAATCAATCCCATAAACTTCTTAGTAGGTTGCCCAGTTTCAAGTATTTTGGAATACACAATCTCCTTCTCCGTGGTGGTCCTGTCAGTAGTCCCAACCATAAAGACAGAATGATATCTGTATGGTGTTGTTTCTCCTGTGAAGTGACTCACAATTGGATGCCTTACGTGATCGGCAACAGCTGCAATGAATGTGGCACATGCTTTCTCACTGGCATAAGCTTCGCCATGTTCTACACCATGTCTCTTTTCCAGTGATATTAGTCCCTTGAATTTCAGGAAGGGGTCTCCCTCTTTAGCGATGTAGTAGGCAATATCAAAAAGTTTATCTAATTTGTATAGAGAATTTTTTATTCATTTTTAAGATACATTTTCAATTTCACCGCCTAAGGGCACACTATCAGCTAAAACAGCAGCCACTGCTTGTTTATGGCCTTCTGATACAGCATGCCTTTCACAGTTAGTTTTTTTGACATTATTAGTTCCACTGATATACGAATCCACATCGCTCATTTTATCGGCTCTAGTTGCCCACTTTCTGAATACATCTGGTTTCTCTCAACAAAACTTACACCAAATTTTAGTGGCAATGCCGTCTTTCGTATCAAACAGTAACCATGACAAATCTGGATTGTCCTTTTGGCACTGCCACGAGCGCACTGTGGATACGTGACAAGAATGGGCCTGTTTTTTCTTTACATTAGTTATGGTAGCAGCTGGAGTAAAAGTTGTACTATCTGGTAGTGTTATAGACGTCAAAGAAGAGGGGGTGGTAATTGTTCTGTTGCATCAGGTCCAGGCAGCTTGCATTTCTGATCGCACTAAACCCAAAACTTAGAAGTGACATGATGACCACCACAGGAAGGAGACAGACTAAGCCTAGATGTAATTGTAATTAAGAAATGTTATTTCAGTACATGCAGCGGAATGGGATGAACAGATATTTGTCTCAGATCATAGTTTCAGTAAAATAAAATGAAGAAAATTACTTTACTGTCTGTCTCACTTTTTTTTTTTTAATACAACAAATAGCCGCACTGAGCAGGGATATCTCACCAGGCAGAGGAACCTTAGTGCTCACAAGGTAGTACTATCAGTGTCAAGAGATGTCAAATGTTTGACGGGTTTTTTTTTTATGTGTGAAATACGATAACACGCAGCAGGGTTTGAGTTCCCAAAGGCTAAGGCCCCCTAAAACAAGCGGGTAAAGAAAACCACAAGGCTAAGGAACTAGAGATGCATTTTTTTTTTTATCAAGGTACAAGCAGACCGGCCGAAACAACCTTGTAATGTAGTCGTGCAAATGCTCGCAGGGTCCTGGGACCACTAGTCAAGGCTAGATATTTTTTTAATCAAGGTACAGAAGTTAAGCAGACCACACAAGGCTAACTACAACCTTGTAATGTAGTCATGCAAATGTTCACAGGGTCCTGGGACCACTAGTCAAGATATTTTTTTTTTAATCAAGGTACAGCATTTAAGCAGACCACAAGGCTAACTAAACAACCTTGTAATGCAGTCATGCACATGCTCACAGGGTCCTGGGACCACTAGTCAAGATATTTTTTTTAATCAAGGTACAGCAGTTAAGTAGACAGACCACAAGGCTAACTAAACAACCTTGTAATGATAGTCGTGCAAATGCTCACAGGGTCCTGGGACCATTAGTCAAGGCTAGATATTTTTTTGAATCAAGGTACAGCAGTTAAGCAGACCACAAGACTAACTAAACAACCTTGCAATGGTAGTCATGCAAATGCTCACAAGGTCCTGGGACCACTTAGACAAGGAATATTTTTTTTTTTTTAAATAAGCCTGGTCAAGTTATCAAGATATTAGAGCAAATTAGGTTACTGCACCATTTCAAGGTGCTCAACCGAAAGGGTCCTATCACGTCAAGCTACTTTATTTTTTAATCCAAGTACAGAGATAATTTCCCCTAGTTTAAAAAAATGTTTGTGATCAATGGAGCAGGGACAAATTTGTGAGGTAAGTCAGCTTTAAAATGTAAATGGCCAACCAATTACCAAATACCTGTGGGATCACAAGCACTAACTGAAAAGTATGTATTTCCTCAGCTAAGCCACAGCCAGGTTCAATTGGCAAGAATTAAATTTCTGCAGCAACAGTGGCTTAGTGTGTTAGAAATATTTATAAAAGTTCTGATTTACAAATTATTTTATCACTGACTTGTCTGCACAAAGTTTTAGGCTCTTATAAACTTCAAAGTCAATTCCCCTTCCCCTGAACAGCAAACTTCAGATGTTTTGCTTCCAGAATAAAAAAATAAAAAGTAAAATTCTGAGGGCTTTCTATAGTAGTTAAATCAAAGCTTTAAAGATGTCTGCTCACTCCCCCTCCTCCACAGTAGAGTAATTTTCTACAGCGTTTGTTTCCACAAAAAGTACAAAAATTCAAAATCTCCTAAGGGCTAGTTAGATCTGGCACCACTGTGTGCTTTGCTTTAGAAATACAGCAGAACTATTTCACACTCGATTTCTGTCTGAGGTAATTTAGTACTAAGAGTCAGTATACATCTTGTCTCTCTGATCGTTCTCTATCAAATGCCACGAGGCAAGCTTCCTCTAACAGTATAACCATGCATGTCCTGCTCTCCAAAGTACATTGATTGGATGAGAGATCATGCGTACATGCACACCAATGATCTGCCACATATCTCTAGCAAGTGAAAATCGGCAACCAACTGGCCATGCAGAATCGGATGGCATGTGATTAGGGCATTATGCCCTCTTGAGCATACAACCACCACTGAAGTTGTTCTGGATAATACATAATGCTCGCCCTGCCCCCTTTCAGGAACACTCAGCACACATGATAATCAGAGGAGAAAGTCAGGTGACAATCCTAAATCCTGCACCAGCTCACAGCATGAAAGCGCTCATAACGTTTGCAGTTTTGAACTAGTGCTAAGATGTATGCTGAAACTGACTGCAAAGGCAACAGGCTATCATCCTCAGATCATCAGAAGAGGAATGAGTTGTTTTTTTTTTTTCATAACTGCATAAATGAAGAGACAGCTTGTGGCTCAATTCTCCTTGTTTTCAATTACAAGCCTGCCCTGATCTGCCTGGGATCACAGCCGAAGATTCATTTATGCAGAACACTGTGAAAACTGTTGTTGCCCTGCCGATGATCTGACTAAGGCTGATGGATCACATACCGTGCAGTCAGCGTGCACGATCTAAAAATAAATTCCAAGAGACACTTTTTGCATGGTTAGGGGTCTAGGAGTTAGCACTTTCCTAGTGAGTGCGTTTTACAGTTCAGTTCATCATACAGCTCCTGCTTCTTGGTGGGCGGATCATCCCCCCTACCCCCGAACATACGCAATCCTACTGACACGGAGATTAAATAATTTGTATCTCTGTTGTGTAGGGGCAGTACTCCTCCAGATGGTTTTACACAGTCCTCACCTGACAAGTACACTACATAGTCAATCTGTGTACAGAGACGTGGGACAAGGTTTTGCAAGCTGCCTTAACTTACTTGTTCGGTCTTAGCTGTTTATGCTCCCAATACAGGCTGCTCAGCTACTCTGTTCCGAGACGCCCTGCGCCTTTGCTCCACCCCAAGGTTTCAATTACCGGCATTCCCCACCAGATCAGCCAACTTGAAAACACGCCCCTGCTCACTCTCTTGACGGATCGGTTGCTTCAGAACATCACGGCAGAACATGCCTCCACTTCTCTTGCTGATTCCAAATGACAGCATTGACCATGCCCCTGCTTCCTGAGTGACAGTGCTGTTTTACACAACTCCACCATTCCCAGCTCGCTGTTTAAGAGCTGTTTGCCACTCCACCCACTCAGCGCCGTAGGCAGCGCCCCTGCATTGCATGTCTACATAGAAGCAGGTGCTATGTGAAGCAAAATGAGTGCTAATTAGTGCTCGGCACCCTCTTATTTCCAACCCTGTGGACTGACCCACTCTCCCTTAAAAAAAGGCAAGATGGCCTTTAAGATGGGTTTCCAGTAGATAAGCTATGTCAGTTCCCATCTGTTTCAGATGTTTAAGAATGACAAACTATTTCCAGATATCCTGAGTGCCTTTAACATTCCAAGTGAAAATATTATATGTGCGTCCTATTCTGCTACCTTGTACTTGAGAAAACTCACACAACAGAATCTGTTCTAAATATAAGCAATGCATCCAGCCTTCTTTCCCCTCCACCAACACCAGAACAACAAAAAACAAAACATAACCCCCCCCAAAAAAAACAGATACCCCAACATAGATTTCCTAACCCAGAAGAAAAAATTACTCACCTTAGTAATGTTGTTTCTTCTAATGAAGTCTTGCTGTATTCTGACATATGCAGTTAGGTCCTGCCTTTAAACTGCCCCGGAGAACAAAGAGTTAAACTTTCCATGGCCAGCATGGAATGTTCACCTCGAGCTCGGTTGAAGCCCCTGTCTGCTGTTGTTTAAACTCCAACCATCAGATCTTTATGAGCAATACTCACTAGAAGTTCTGTGTGGAAACTGTAAAACTCACACTAGCCAACTGGCAACTACATTTATATAAAAGGGTTTTTTGGTTTCAAAGCAGACTCAAGTCAGGAAACCCAAAAAACAAAACACATCCCAAAACACAACACTCACCCAAAATAAGGGAGGGTGAAAAAAGGGACAAAGGGACACCCCTAGGGTGCCAACACTGCTCCTGCCCACCCATATCCCAAAATCCAGGATCTGAGAGGGGAAGGCGGGGGGGGGGGCAGAATACAGCAAGACTCCATTAGAAGAAACAACATTAATAAGGTAAGTAATTTTTTCTTCAAACAACATGAAGTCTTGCTGTATTCTGACATATGCAGACTACTAAGCAGTACCTCCATGGAGGAAGGACAGAACCTACCTTGGAAACAGGCTCTGAAGTACTGCAGTGCCAAACCGAGCATCACTCCTAGCCTGGATATCCAGAGAGTAATGCTTGGTGAATGTATGGACTGTTTTCCAGGTGGCTGCTTGACAAATTTCTAAGATAGGAATATCCCTGGCAGCAGCCAGGGAAGCAGCTGTACCTCTAGTAGAGTGAGCCCTCAGGCCTGAGGGTGGAGTTTTACCCAGTTTTTCATAGCAGAATTGTATACAAGAAACAATCCACCTGGCAATAGATCTCTTAGTGGCAGGTTTGCCCTTACCAACCTCTCCATATGTGAGGAACAATTGGAGGGACTCAAACCTGTGACCCTTGGTGCGCTCTATGTAGTAGCTGATGGCCCTTTTAACATCCAAGCTGTGCAGCCTCCTCTCTCCAGAGGAGGAATGGTCAGTGAAGAAAACAGAGAGAAAGACAGACTGGTTAAGGTGGAAATCTGAAACCACCTTAGGTAAAAACTTCCTGTTAGTTCTTAGGACCACTTTATCTCTATGGAAAGAGATGAAATCAGGCTCCACTGACAGGGCTTGCAATTCACTGATACGCCTGGCAGAGGTAATGGCTACCAAAAATGCAGTTTTTCAAGTCAAGTACTTAAGCTCTGCAGAGGACAAAGGCTCAAGATGTGGTTGCATAAGCTGAGCAATGCAAACATTAAGGTCCCAAGCAGGAGCAGGGTCCCAAAAGGGGGGACTGGTGTGCAGCAATCCCTTGAAGAACTTACAAAACACAGGATGGGCTGACAGAGGAGAGGGCTTGCCTACTGACAGAAAGGCTGAAACAGCTGCCAAATGCACTTTAAGTGTAGCTATCCTAAGGCCTATGCCACTGAGATGGACCATATAGTCCAGAACTGTAGGCAACCCAGCAGATTCTGGAGAAATATTCTTCTTAGAACACCAAATAGTGAACCTTTTCCATTTGGAATTGTAAGTCTTTCTGGTGGAAGGCTTTCAAGAAGCCTTAAGGATATCCAGAACCCCTTGGGAAAGATGCAGATCAGCAAACTCTAACTCTTCAAGAGCCATACCTTGAGACTGAGAGACCTGAGGTTCGGGTACCAAATCCTACTCTGAGAGGATGTCAATAGGTTATAATACCTGGGAAGAAACAGGGGAAGGTGGACTGCTAAGGACAGCAACAGGGGGTACCAGGGCTGTCTGGCCCAGTCTGGAGCAATCAGAATCACTTTGCATGGTCGTGACCTTATCTTGACTAATACTTTGAACAGGAAAGGGAAGGGAGGGAAAGCATACAGAAATTTCCCTTCCCAATTCAAGATCAGAGCATCCAGGGTGACTGAGCCCAAGACTGGGGGTCTTCAACAAAAGAGAGGAAGTTGGTGATTGTCTGGGGCTGCAAAAAGATCTATCTGTGGAGTGCCCCATCTCGAGAAAATCACTTTCAACACTAGGGGATCTAGGGTCCATTCGTGATGGCCCTGGGATATCCTGCTGAGAGCATATGCTAGGACATTGTCCTTCCCTGGGAGGTGAACTGCTATCTGAGAGGTTTGCTGGGAATAGGCCAGGGACCACAATTTCATTGCTTCTGTGCACAAGGCCGTAGACCGAGTGCCTCCTTGCTTGTTGATGTACCACATGGTGGTGGTCTTGTCTGTTCTGATCTGGACCACCTTGTTCTGTACAGATTTGGAAAAGGCTTGCAGTGCCAGAAACACTGCTCGGAGTTCCAAGAGACCGATATGAAGCAGAGATTCCTGAGGTGACCACAGCCCTTGGGTGGTAAGATCCCCCAGGTGGGCCCCCCAGCCCAGCAGGGAAGCATCTGTGGTGAGTATCACTGAATGAGACTGAGTGAGAAAAGGAACTCCTTGTCTCAAATTGTCCTGATCCTGCCACCATTGTAAAGCCTGGATCAGGGTTCGAGTCACTGGGACTAGTTTGGTAAAGGAGTCCTTTCTTTGGGACCAGAAGGCTTTTAAGTGGAACTGAATGTCTCTCATCTGAAATCTTGCTCCCTGGACCACTGTTGTGGAAGCTGCCATGTGGCCCAGAAGCTGAAGGAAATGCCTTGCTGGTTGAGACACCTGTAGGGTGAATGAAGAGGCCAGTTCCATAAGGGTCCTTGCCCTGTTCAGGGGAAGGAAGACTCTTGCCCTTACTATATCCAGCTCCGCCCCTATGAAGGTGAGGAGCTGTACTGGCTCGAGAACGGACTTTGGAGGGTTGAGGAGGAATCATAAGGAAGTGAGCACTTGCTGAGTTATTTGCAAATGTGACTTGACTTGGTCTGGAGACTGATCCACTATGAGCCAGTCATCCAAGTATGGAAAGATGGAGATCTTTTTTCTCCTTAGGAATGCAACCACTACTGCCAGGCACTTTGTGAAAACCCTTGGGGCTGATGTTAGGCCAAAGGGCACTGCTCTGAATTGATAATGGCCTGAGGGCAACTCGAACCTGAGATACTTTCTGTGGGAGCAACTGATGGGAATGTGAAAATAGGCATCTTTGAGGTCCAGGGAGGCTAGCCAGTCCCCTGGCCTTAGAGAGGTAAGGATTATTCCCAGAGTCACCATTTTCAACTTTGGTTTTAAAAGATGTTTGTTCAGATATCTTAGGTCCAGGATGGGCCGCCATTCTCCTGTCTTTTTTGGGGTTAGGAAGTACCTGGAGTACAATCCTTTGCCATTGTGTAGGGTGGGAACCCTCTCTACGGCTCTGAAAGCCAGAAGGGAAGAAACCTCTGCCTCTAAGGCAAGGGTCTCTGAACACATTTGCAGGTGGAAAGGATCTGGTTCTCATCTTGGGAAATTTTTTGAAGCCGAAAACCAGTCCCTGGTTTACTACTTCCAGGACCCACTTGTCTGATGTCAGAGACTTCCAGTCCTGGACAAAGTAAGACAGCCTGCCCCCTACAGGAACTGGAGAATCGGCCCGGGCAGACCCATCCTGTGATAGTCTAGTACATCTGAGCCAAGCCATCCTCCGAAGAGCCACAGATGTAGCCATGACTCTTGATGAAACATCACTGGAGTCCACAGCAGCAGCATGAAATTACACCTTGGATGCCTCAATCCCACCTGCAGCCACCTGCTCCAGCTCCTTGGCAAGCTGGTCAGGGGCCTGTTTAGCCAGAGCCAGCACAGTGTCCCATCTGGACTTCTGGTATCTAGCTTTGTAGGCCATATAGTTAGCCTGCCTGAGTCCCAAAGATGCTGCCATGTACTGTTTCTTTGCCATGGCATCAATCCTCCTGGAGTCCTTATCTGAGGGGTGTGATGCCAAGGGGATATTTGCCTTATCACAGACAGCAGCCTGCACTACCCCAACATGGCTGCATTGCTGAGAAAGGAACTCCATATCTGAGCCTGAAAGAGTGTACCTCTTGTCCATTCGTCTGTCCACAGGAGGTATGGAGTTAGGAGTCTTAAGAATTTTATTTGTCTATTTCCCAAAAGATTTGTGGAGGGGAATAGACCGTCTCCTGGACTCTGGGATGTCCATCATTTCAACAAAATCAGGCTCCTCCTGATCCTCTACTGCTTCTTCCATAGGAAGCTGGAGGTTTCAGCCACTTTTTTGTAAAACATAAAGTAGGAAGGGGACTCAGAAAGCCTAGGAGGAGAAACACCTGAAGGTCTGTCTGGGGAGATGTCCGGGTCAATAGGCACATCCAGACATTCATAATCACCATCATCTTCCTCATACTCTCCCTCCTCCTCATCCGGTTCATAAAATTCTTCTAAGGTGTAATCCGGAACCGGAGGAACCGACCCAACCAAACCCCTGCTAGATGGAGCCGGTTCAGCCGGAACCGAAGTCAGCGATTACACTATTCTTATCGCCTTGGCTATTTCATCAGCAGTCGGGAGTATGAATTTCTGGATCCGAACTGGACTATTTATCTTTTCTTTTTCTTTTAACCGGAACCGACTCCTCAGAATCGGCTGTCCTTTTGCCCAAAGAAGTATTACCCTGGTCAGAGGTCACTCCTTCTGGTTTGGTCGGAACCGAACCAGGCTGGCCATCCGGGTCAGCGGACTTCTCGGCCTCCCTTTCCCTCAGTCTACCTAATCTCTTTTCCAGGGTAGCTTTGGGAAAATTCTTACAAATTTGGCAGTCTGAATCGAGGTGGTCAAACCCCAGACAATAAACACAGGCGGTGTGGGGATCAGCCTTAGCAAAGACTTCCCCACACACACTGCAGTGTTGAAACCCAGTGGGCCCGTTTTTTTTCTGGGGTTTCTCAGACATGGCCAATCCTATCCAAAACTTACCCTTTTTTCGGCAATCCGCCAGACAAGACTCCTCTATCGGTTCCTGACCGTGTTATGGGTCTTGGAAAAAAACATAATAAAAATCTGTTTTTTTTAGAACCGATACGGACCAGTTACCACACTCTAAGTAAATTCACAAACTTTTTTTACCTGAACTGATCGGTTCAACTGAACCGATCCGCAATTTACAAGTTCCACACAGAAACTAAATGCAAAAACTTATCTAGTACTCATGGTACCACAGACAGGAGACTTAAACAGACAGATTCGGTAGCAGCAATTCAGTAGAACCGAGTGAAAAATGACACTTTAACTGACTTTTTTGAACCGAGCAAAGGAGAAATCTCCGGAGCGACTGTTCAGAGAGGCAGAGTAAAGAATCTGACAGTTGGAGTTTAAACAACAGCAGACAGGGGCTTCAACCAAGCTCGCGGTGAACATTCCATGCTGGCCATGGAAAGTTTAACTCTTTGTTCTCCGGGGCAGTTGAAAGGCAGGACGTAACTGCATATGTCAGAATACAGCAAGACTTCATGTTGTTTGAAAACTGTTTTCCCATACTACTCGGCCTGTGACAGATCACCACCAGAACTCCACATAAAAAACTCCACGCCAACCAGCCCAAAAAAAAAAAAGACTTCAAAATACAAAAATTCCATAAAAGACAAAAAGGAGAAGATAATAGCCAAGACCCCATCAGAAACAGGCTATAATCCAAAGCCCATTAAAGACCATAAAAGGCCACCTCTTCAATCAGATGAGAGCCATACGTAAAAGAAAAACAGGGGTACAGTGTAACCTACAGAATATGCTAAACCCACATGGAGCATAATGCAATAGTAACACAAAGGGAAACTAGGAATATACCCCACTACATAACCATGATAGTGGACAAATTAACAAAGCCCATCTAGTGATTCGCAACTGCGGCTTTAGGGCCTATTAATGGTAGCCTTGTACTCCAAGACTATCTTCCCTCTATATGATATAAAAAATATTATAGAGTCCTTGAAAGGTAAGCCAATAAAGCTAAACATGGAAGCCATGTCTCTCCAGATCCCCTCGGTATACCACCAAAAAAACAATAATGCAATAAATCACAATGAATGTCCAGAATGTACGAATGGAGATAATAACCAATACAGTTAATACCAGTTCCAAATATAGTCCAACACCAGTAGCTCGGTGAAAAAGAAACCTCGGTGTTGCACCGCAGTTCAGTCTAGTACAAGTCCACAATTGGTGGGCTGTGCAATGTCCACAATGTATGGACTATGATATCAAACAGAAAGCAAAGCTTAGCAAGTGAACCAGAAATTAGAGGTATGTCCCCGATAACAAAAAATATAGGAAAACCCAGTACTCTTACATACAAGGTACAAGAAGTCCTCACTGAGACCAGTAATCTAAGTAGAAGTGCAAAGAACAAGACAACATAAAGAGATGGATACCAACACCAAATAAATCTTATGGTCTCACACGTATACATAATAGTATAGCGGTGCATATAATAATGGATGAGACACCAGCCTTCATTTTCAAAGTCTCGTCTATGTGTAATGTGAATAATAGCCACCAACTGTAGATGAATGAGGAAGTACCGGGGGAAGTGGAAGTCTACCAGCCCAGACAGTACCTCGGGTAATCAAGGGATCCAGACAGAATAAGAAAAAACTCCACTCCATATCTTGAGGGGGTGCATTCAAGTATAAGCAAGGTAGTGCACACATAACTTGTGTCCAAACAGCTGAAGAATTGTCATAATGACCATTAATCCTGGCTCTAAATAAGAAAAAATGAAAAAGGAAAAACCTCTTTGAGAATAGGAGCCATAGGAATTCTAGTCCAAATATTAGTCTATCACTAGGAGACAAATGGGCACCCAATGACAAATGGAGCTCTCAGACAAAGTCATTTAAAAAGAGCAGGAAAAAAGTAGGTAGCTCACTCCTGGTTTAGAGCTCAACACAGGGCAGGACGGGGGTAAATGGTAAAATAGATAAGAGCAATAAGAAGAGGGATGGGGGAAAAAAGTATGAAGCCAACATTAAATGGAGGGCAATGACTACCAATGCCCGTAGTCTGGGAAACAAGCTTTCTGAGCTAGTAGCTTTGATGGAAGATGAACAATTGGATATTGTGGCAGTCACAGAAACATGGTACACTGAGAACCATGACTGGGATGTCAACATACCAGGGTACACAATCTACAGAAGGGACAGGGAAGGCAAAGAGGAGGTGGAGTAGCTCTATACATAAGGGAAGGGATCAAAGCTACAGAACTAAAAAGTAAGGGAGAGGACAAGAGGCACTTTGGGTTACCTTGGAGATGGGGAATGGCATCACAATCTCACAGGGGTTGTATACAGACCCCGTCTCAAGGGAGGAAATGGACAAGAGAATGATAGAGGACATTCTCAAAATGGCTGAAAAAGGGAGATACTGTTGATGGGGACCTGAATATGCCAGATGTTAACTGGAGGACATGTACTGCAGCCACATCCAAAGCAGGTCATTCTCGATGCCCTGCAGGCAGACCTTAGACAGCTAGTGCTGGAACCCACTTGGGAGGAGCAATACTAGACCTGGTACTCTCAAATGAGAGAGGATCACAAATTTAGAAGTCGGTAGACATCTGGGAACAAGCTGACTACTGCACAGTGCATCACAATGAGCACAACCATGGAGATAAGCCATACAAAACAAGGATACTGGACTTTAGCAGAGCTGACTTTGGCAAAATGGTGAACACCTGAAGAATGCACTAGCAACAGCCAAATAGGAGGGTGGAAGAACAATGGAGAAAATCAAAACTGCCATCATAGAGGCAACAAGTCTTTGTGTAAAACAAATAAAGAAAACAAAGCAGAGGAAAAAAACACTATGGTTCTCAACAGAGGTGGCAGGGAAGGTTAAGGAGAAAAAGGCTGCATTCAAAAAGTATAAGGTTCACAGAAGGAGCACGACAGAGAACTGTATCAATTAAAGCAGAAAGAAGTATGAAAAGCAGTCAGAATAGCAAAGGCACAAACCGAGGAAAAAATAGCCAACTCGGTCAAAAAGGGGGTTAAAACCTTTTATAGGTACATTAGGGAGCATAGAAAGGTTAAGGGAGGGATAGTGAAGATTAATAAAGGAGAGGGGAGGTCGGCAGAGGGAGACAGTGAAAAGGCAGAGATACTGAATGAATACTTTTGCTCAGTATTCACCAAAGAAGATGAGGAGCAGTTACCTAAACCAGACAATAGAAGCACTCTGGGTAGGGGTGTTGACACCAGTCCATTCACAGAAGAAAGAGTACTGAAAGAACTCCTAAAACTCAAGGTGGACAAAGCAATGGGGCCTGACGGGATTCACCCCAGAATCCTAAAAGAACTAAGGGGGGACCTAGTGACACCACTGACCACACTTTTTAACAAATCATGGCAGGATGGGTGGTACCTGAGGACTGGAGGAGGGCAGATGTGATTCCCCTTTACAAAAGTGGAAGCAAGGCAGAAGCAGGAAACTACAGACCTGTAAGTTTGACCTCAGTGGTAGGGAAAATGATGGAATCACTTCTGAAAGAAAGAATTGTTGAGTACCTAGAGGCCAGCGGGGCACAGGACCCAAAGCAGCATGGATTTACAGCAGGAAGGTCATGTCAGACTAATCTAATTGATTTTTTTGACTGGGTGACCAAATTAATAGACCAGGGAGGGGCTGTGGATATGGCCTACCTAGACTTTAGCAAGGCATTTGACACAGTCCCACACAAAAGATTAATAATCAAGTTAGCCAGCCTGGGAGTGGGTCCCAGGGTAGTAGCCTGGGTAGTGAACTGGCTGCACAACGCAACACAGAAGGTAATAGTGAATGGAACACATTCCGAAGAAAGTGGAGGTTACTAGTGGAGTACCTCAAGGCTCAGTACTGGGTCCAATCCTCTTTAACATCTTTATAAGTGACATTGCAGAGGGTCTGGAGGGAAAGATATGCCTCTTTGCAGATGACACAAAGATCTGTAACAGAGTTGATACACAAGAGGGGTTAGAAAAGATGAGAAGGGACTTGGCAAGGTTGGAGGAATGGTCAGACATGGCAACTTAGATTCAATGCAAAGAAGTGCAAGTAATGCACCTGGAAACAAAACCCAGGAGAAGAGTACACATTAGCAGGGGAGGTACTAACAACAGCAAAATGGAAAGGGACCTGGGGGTAGTCATATCAGATGACCTAAAGGTGGGTAAGCAATGTGAAAAGGCAATAAGGAGTGCTGGGGGGATACTGGGATGCATAGGGAGGGGCATCACAAGTAGAAAAAGGAAGTGGTTATCCCTCTGTACAGACAGTTGGTGAGACCCCATCTGGAATACTGTGTGCAGTTTTGGAGACCTCATCTACGCAAGGACATAGACAGGATGGAAGCAGTCCAGAGGAGGGCAACTAAAATGGTGCAGGGTCTACATCAGAAACCATATGAGGAGAGACTGAGAGAGCTTAATATGTATACCCTTGATGAAAGGAGGGACAGGGGGACATGATTGAAACGTTCAAGTACCTCAAGGGAATCAACAAAGTCCAGGAGGGTAGCATCTTTCAGAAAAAGAGATGTGTAAGAACAAGGGGGCACAGTTTAAAGATAGAGGGGGGACGGCTCAGGGGTAATGTGAGGAAATTCTTTTTCACAGAGAGAGTGGTGGATACATGGAACAGCCTTCCTGAGGAGGTTGTTGGGTCTAAACATGGGGAATTCAAACATGCATGGGACAGACACAAAGCAATTATAGTGGGGGGTTGCAGGAAACAGGCTGTTGGTTAACTAGAATCTGCAGCTTATCCAGTAGATAGGGAAATGGGCAGACTGGGTGGGCCAAGTGGTCCTTATCTGCTGTCAAAGTCTATGTTTCTAAGTGTTTTATGTTCCCCGTTGATAATAATCTGTAGTTTTGCCTGGTACAAGATTGTAAATATAATGTTGACAGCCAAAAACGTAGCAGTTCAAAGACAACAGGGTACTCTCTTTTGACAAATAGGTAAGGGGATAGCCTGATAGATGAAGACATGCTTTGTCCTCCCATGTCACTTGTTGCATGCCACTGACTTTATTAAGAATATACTGTTTATCCAGATAATTCATTAGTCGGAAGACAAGGGTCCGAGGCTTGTTTCCCTCTGATGGCATTGGACTGAGGCTTCTGTTAGGGGAAGAGCCTGTTAATTTCTCGCAGAGGCACTGGGTGAAAAGAATAATATCTTTACCTTACCTCTGCTCCGGAAGGCCAAGAATGACCAAGATATTATGCCAGCTATGCCCTTCCTGATCATCAGGCCGGTCTTCCAACTTGGACATTTTTTATTTATTTATTTATTTATTTATTTTTTTACAAAGGAGAATCGGGTCACAGACAAGCTTCTTGCGCCAGTCTTCCACCGAACTCACCAGCGCCTACATATCTCCCACATGGTGAGTGAGTTCTGTAAGGACCAGATGAACTTCCTTCCTATCCTCAGAGACAGCTAAGAGGGTATCACAAAATGGAGTCAATTCTTCAGAGAATCATAGAAGCTTGATGGCAGAAAAGGACCATACTAGCCGGCCCGGTGGCATGGAGGGCTGGGGCAGCTATGCCTTACCTCCTGCCATGCTAGCGACCCATGTTCACAGTGCAAGGGGGTCGGCCAGGGAGGGAGAAGATTGAGCATCAGGAGGACAGCTCTCCTCTACTGGGGAGGGGCGGGACTGGAGATCGGCGCATGCCTGGCCCCTAGCGGAAGCTGTAGACTGGCACACCATTTCCACAGATGGGTGACGGAGACAAAGCAGACGCCCGGCGTGCTACATGCGGAAGCACGCGCAGCTCATCCACTGGCATCATTGCACGCTTGTCCCGCACTCGGGGCGGAGAAGAAAATCAGAGGACGAAAAACACCATGGACCAGCAGGATGATTCTGACCCTCCGCAGGCACCGCGCCTGGCTAACCTCAAGCATGGGGTGAGTACCAGTGGAAGCCAGGGTGACGGGGCTGGGAGGGCTGGAGGAAGGGGGCTGGTCCGGGAGGAGATAAAGAAGAAAAAAAAGATCACCTAGTCTGCCCTTTTCCCCTACACCCCCTCCCTGCCAGCCCCCACCCTCCCCCATACTCAGCCCCACACGCTTGTCCCATGCTCTCTTAAATTCTTCTACCAATTTAGCCCCCACCACTCTGTTTGGTAGTCTGTTCCAGGACTTCACCACCCTCTCTGTGAAGAAACGCCCTCTCACATTGCCCCTGCATCTTTTTCCTTGCAGTCTGAGGCTGTGCCCTCTAGTACTGACCCCCTCCTTCCTCTTAAGTAAACCCTCTTCTCCCACTTTACTGAGCCCCTTTACATATTTAAAAGTTTCAATCATGTCTCCCCTTTCCCTCCTTGTCTCCGGTATGTAAAGATCCAGCTCCTTACACCTCTGCTTGTATGAGTTTCCCTGCATATCCTGCACCATCTTGGTTGCTCTTCTCTGAACCCTCTCCAACGCATCTCTATTCTTGCGGAGATGTGGCCTCCAGAACTGAACCCCATACTCCAAGTGCAGCCTCACCATGGCTTTGTAAAGAGCCATTATTACCTCCCTTCTTCTGCTATTAATGCCCCTGCCTGTGCATGCCAACATTCCACTGGCCTTTCCCGCCACCCTGCTACACTAGATTCCTATCGTGAGGTTCAATCAATCAAACGTTATTTAACCAGGCGTAAACACCATTGAGCAAGCTCATTTTCAAAGTGGTCCTGGACAACAATAAACATATACCGTCACAGATAAAATGGGCAAAAAACAAGGCACTGTACATGTGAAGGATAATATAGGCCTATACATACAGAACTAACATAGGTAGCATCAGTTATAAATCATGACAGAAAGATGGAGAAGGGAAGAGGGGAGAGTATGTGAGGAAGGAGAGAGGGTAGAATGGTGAGGGCTGGGAGAAGTGTAGATGAGCTAATAAGTACTGGTTACCTCCTATTGGTAAGGTGGGCTAAAAAATGCTAGTAACCCCCTAAGGGGGCTGTGAGTTGGGAAAGGCTCAGTAACAAAGAATTCATGGAAGATACTCGAACTACAGCACACAGTGATCTAAAACAGCTGCAGGTTTCCTTCAGGTACTTAGCTATTACTGCTTTGAATGTGAATGGTCCTGGAAGGGATGAGAGCTTTAGAGGTTCAAGGAGACTATGATCCAAGATCCCTCTCCTGTTCAGTTACCTTGATTTCCTCTCCGTCTAGGGTGTACCCTGCTCTTCTGCTCCTACTCCCCAAGTGCACTACAACGCACTTCTTGGCTTTAAATTTCAGCTGCCATGTCCCAGACCATTTTTCAAGCATCTTTAAGTCCTCCCTCATGTCCTTCATCCCCCTGGGGTGTCCACCCTACTGCATATTTTCATATCATCAGCAAATAAGCACACCCTCCCTCTCAAACCCTCCACAATATCACTGATGTAGATGCTGAAGAGAAGCGGACCCAAAACTGACCCCTGTGGCACTCCATCCTTCACCCTCGCCATCCCAGAGTGCACCCCGTTTAACACCACTCTCTGAGTTCTTCCTGCCAGCAAGGCCTCCACCCAGCTTGTTATTTTCCCACCCAACCCCAGGCTTTCCATCTTGCTCACCAGCCTCCTATGGGGGACGGTGCCGAAGGCCTTACTGAAGTCCAGATAGGCCACGTCCACTGCCCCGTCAATCACCTGAGTCACCAAATCAAAGAACTGAATTAGGTTTGTCTGGCAAGACTTCCCCTTCTTGAAGCCATGCTGTCTGCTATCCTGCAAACCACTCTCCTCCAGGTAATACACCACCCTCTCCTTGATTAATGCCTCCATTACCTTCCCCACCACGGACGTGAAGCTAACAGGTTGGTAGTTCCCCTTCATCTCCTTACTACCTCCCTTGAGTAAAAGCACTACGTCAGCCTTCTTCCAGTCCCCCAGCACTCTCCCCTTATCCAGGGGCAAGTTGAAGAGCCTTGTCAAGGGTGTGGCCAACTCCTCCTTCAATTCTCTCATCACCCTGGGGTGTAACCAGTCAGGCTCCATTGTCTTGTCCACTCTCAATCTATCTAGCTCTGCCCTAACCTTATCCTCAGTGAATGGGCTCAGATCCACCCATTTACCCTCCTTCCCCTTCGACTTTAGCTCAGGTTCCCTATCATCCTGCTACTCTGTGAATACCAAGCAAAAGTACTTATTTAATAACTCTGATTTTTCATAGTCCCTTTCCAGTTTTATTCCTCCTGCCCCCCCTCAGCCTAGTAATTGCCTACCTTGCCCTTCTCCTCTCTGTCACATATCTGAAAAAGGTTTTATCCCCCATTTTGGCCTTTTTTGCTATTTTCTCCTCAGTATCTGATTTTGCACTTCTGATCTTCTTCCCTACCAGACTGCTCTTTTCCCTATACTCTTCTTTATCTTTCTCGTCGAGTGTCCTCTTAAATTTTCTGAAAGCCATCCTCCTTTCCCCAATTGCCCCCACAACCTCCTTCGTAAACCAAAGTGGTCTCTTCACCCTCTTGCTCTTCCTAACCTTTTTTGCACACATTTCCACGGCTTGCAGTACCCTTCCCTTGATGACCTCTCATAGCTCCTCCATTGCCCTTACATTCTCCGTACCCTCCATTGTCTCTGTTACTACCTTCTTCATCTTGTCAAAGTCTGTGCATCTGAAGTCCATGACTGTAGTACTGGTTTTACTTGTCTCCTTCCCTGCCCCTGAACCTTACCGTGCTGTGGTCACTGTTGCCCAAGGCTTCTCCCACCTGCACCTCTCCACACTCTCCCCATTTGTCAGGACCACATCCAGCAGGCTGCTGCCCATCAGCTTCCTGACTAGCTGCTGAAGGAATACTCCCTGCAGTGCAGCTAGTTTCTCCCTGCTCCTTGACAATGCATCCGGGATTTCCCAGTCTACATCTGGGAGGTTTAGGTCCCCTACCAGTAGTAGTTCTTTAAGGGCCAGCCTTGTGATTGCCTGAATTAACTGCTGATTGCCCTCCTCCCCTTGCATAAGTGGCCTGTATACCAATCCCAGTCGCAAGGATTCTCTCGTCCTCCAGCCTAGCACTACCCACAGTACCTCAGTCTTCCTGTCCTCCTCTTGTTCTTCAGTTACACTTATGCTTTCCCTGATGTATAAAGTGACTGCCCTCCCCCACTTCTTACCATTCCTAGCCTTTCTGAACAGTCTGTAACCTGGGACAGTCGTTTCCCAGGTGTGCAGCTCTGTATACCAGGTCTTGCTTATAGCTACTATATCTAGTCCTTCACCCCCCATGATGGCCTCCAAGTCCACCATCTTATTTACTAAGCTCCTGGCATTGGCTGCTAAGCCCTTCCACCAGGTTCCCCCTCCATCCCCCTGCCCCCAATCACTATTCTCCCTCATGCCCAGTATTTTAGCACTAGACTGGGGAATATGTTAAAAATGTTCCACCACACAAAGATCAGTAGTGGTAACCATAGCAAGGGCAGTTTCCCAGTCATGTTTAGATTCTTAGGCCCACAGTAGGAGGTTTGTGATGCACCATCTGTCGCTCGATCATTGATTCCAGCGATACTGTAGTATAAATAAGAGAGTGGCACCAAAAATATCAATTATTATCAAAAAAGTACTTCGCTGCATGGCAAAAAAAAAAACACTTTTAAATAAGAACAGGAGCAGCCAGAGTGGAGCGGAAGTGTTGGTGTTAACTCTGGTAGATCAGCCGAGGGTTGAGGCGCTGGATATCACACCTCACGCCACACCAGTGACCCGGTTCAGGAATGGACCTGGGTAGCGGGGATCTGGGGTGGGAGAGGATTAAGCGTCTGGAGGATGGCTCTCCTCTTAAGGAGTGGGTAATGGGCATTGCGCTGCTCATCAGTGGCCCCTGGTGGAGATCGGAGGCACTGTAGTTAGCGACGCCGTAGAAGGGGTGGAGCGGCGGCAGGCATTAGCACGCAAGGTGTGGAGACACCATTGCATGACTTCGCTCCAGGGACAAGACAAGAAATACCCCTGCTTCCCAGATAGACAATGGTGCCCTTCAGAGCCCCCGTCACATGCTCAATGTTGGGCTAAAACCTCCGTCTCTCTTGATCCCTCCATCATGCTTTAGTCTATCAATGGGCTCCCGGGCTGATAGATCGGGTAGGAAGAGGGAGTGTCTGTCCCCAATTTCCCAGAGAGGAGAGCTTCAGATGGGGTGGTAGAGTGGTGGTGGTGGTGGCGGTGAGTGAGGGACGCTTGAGAGAGTTCAGGGTAAGTGGGCATTAAAAATAGTTCACAAAATCTGGTACATCACGTGACTCCAGTGTGCTCGATATCCTTTTTACAGCATGGCAGTGCAGCTTCTTCTCACCTGTACTGGAATAGTTAGAGAAAAGCACAGGTAGGGTAACAGATTGGTTCAAATGGAATTCTGACACCACTTTAGGAAGGAATTTTATATTTGTTCTTAGAAATACCTTATCCCAGTGTGAGATAATGTAGATGATATCTGTACAGATCTGCAGCTAACTTACTCTCCTGGCAGATTTAGATCAATGAGGACAAAACTGTTTTTCATGTGGCATACTTGATGTCTGCTGTAGTCACTGGCTTGAAAGAAGACTCCACCAGCTGGGCAAGGCATACATTCAAATCCCATAGAGGTATAGGTTCCCTGACAGGGGGATGCAGGGTATTTAAATCTTCAAAAATCCTTTTGAAAATTGGGCTATGAAGCCACAGATTTTTCCTTCCCAGCTTAAATGTAAGCTGATACAACTGCCAAACGCACTTCCAGGGTAGATGGTCTGAGACTAACAGACTGCAGGTGTACAAAATAATCCAGTAATACAGGCAAATCTGCCTGTAATGTTGAAGTTTTCTGAGAGTCACACCAGAATGAAAATATTCCTCATTTAGAGGAATATGATTTCCTCGTAGCTGGTTTTCTAGATATCTTCAGGACCTCTGGTACTTGTTTGAGGGTCACGCTAGAAACCTCTAGCTCTTCAAGAACCAAGTCTTCAGGTGCAGTTTTCCGAAATCTGGGTAGGTCACATTGCCCTGTGGCAGGATCAGGAAACTGTGTCTCAGAGACAGTGAGATAGGCTTCTTACATGACAGGGTAAGCAGCAGTGAATACCAAACAAGTCTAGCCCAGTTGGAACTATCAGTATCGCAATGAGAAGAAAGAGAGGAGGCATGGAGGAACCGCCCTTCCCAGGAAAGGGACATTGTATCTGCTGGCAATGTCCCACTGGAGGGAGGTCTACAACAGGACTTGGGTGTTTTCATCCTTCCATGAAGCGAAGAATTCTATATCTGCAATGCACATGGCCATCTCTTGAAAACTGTTGTTAGCACTTGCTGATTCAGTGATCATTCGTAATTGCCTTGGTCTATCCTGCTCAGTGAATCTGTCAGGATATTGTCTTTGCCAGGCAGGAAGGCAGGTGCACTACAGATACAGGGATTCAGGAGTGAACACTCGGGATCCTGATCCCACCTGTCTGAAGCCCCCTCTTGCACCTCTGGGCAGGGACCCCTCCAACTGCTCTTGCTGCCACCAGGCCCCCCAGCTCTAAGTCCCCCCAAGGCAGGACCGCCAAATTGCTCCTCCTGGCACTCTATCTTTAAATCCAGTCTGGCAGCGTGAGGCAGTGGAGAGCACAGGTGTGAGAGGTAGGACCAGACATTGGGTGTGGTGTACTGATCCCCCTCGACCCTTCGTCATCTATCAGGAGGCAGAGGGATTTTCTCTTTTTTCTGTTACGCCCTTACCCCCACCCCCTTATGCGGAGTCCCAATGTGCCAAGACACCAGGGAATGTCCTGTCGTAGCTCCGCAGCCCTCTACATGAGTCCTAAGCGTGTCAGTACCTCTGGTCTCCACCGGAGGTCACTGCTGTGCCGCACATGACCCTCCGGCGTGGCACGAGGTGTGGCGTCCAGTGCCTCAACCCTCAGCGCCACAGAGCCGGCTACAAAAGCAGTCCTGATTAAATGCATTCACACAAACAGTAACAGAACTGAGAGCACCTGGATAAAACTTGTAAGAACACCCTTATCCCTGGAAAAAAGTTTCACTTGACCAAAAGTTGTCAGAGTTGAATGTAAAACGTAATGATGTGGCCATGGAATACAGGATTGAAGTTTCTACAGTCTCTGGGATTTAGGAGGGAGCAGCTTATGTCACAGTGGGAGTCTGGGGACAATGTTTCTCGGAAGCGTAAAGAACTGGGAAACGTGAGTCAGTAGAAATTTGCACTCTTTAGATGGTTCAATGCAAGCCATGTAGTAGATGCCCCCATCAGAAGTCCCATCATCCTACAAGAAGCACAGCCTTTGAAGAAGGATTTATGGTAATACAAAACATGTCAGACTGGACGAAGTTGTTGTGAATAAATTATGTAGCAACAGATTTTTTGTTTCTGACTGCTTTTTGTGTCCCTTTAATGGAGTTTGTGCGTGCTAGAAACCTGTTGTTACAATAGATTTTGTGTTTCTGTGCACCACTACCCAGTGCGCACTCATTCTGTAGAAAAGCTTACTGATACGCTGGGCTGCTTTTCAATATGAGAGTTATATTCAGCAGCTTGTTTTACAGGGAACAACACAAAAAAAATCTGATTCAGTCAGACTTTGAGGCTTTCTGATATAAGTTTTGCTATTTTTTTTTTTCATTTTGTACTGTACTCATACTGATCAAGACTGAGGCGGACTCAGCTTTTTACAGTATTTAGCTTTTTATTACAACTATATTGTGTTATTCAATAAAAAGATGAATTACAAGTCAGAGTGTTGAGTGTTTGCAGTATGCTGGTTGCACTCACATTGAAAATTCAGTTAAATGCACAGTACGCGCAAGTGCACAAATTGTTCTTTGTGGAGGGGTTGTGGAATAACAGATGGACCAGACACCAAACTTCAGGTTCAACACACAATCTTTGTGTGATGTTTATTCAGAATATAGGCTTCAACAATAGCATATTCCTTTTTCAGTACATCAGTTTACAGCAGCAGACTATGAATGTCCTTTCTCTGCACTTAGCAAGCACCTACTGACACTGATCTCTGATCTAACCAGTTGAGATTCAATCTCCACCCCTATGTGGGCCTTGCTTGCTTAGGTGGTGGGGCTCAAATAAAAAAAAAAATAAAACATGCTAAAAACAAAGAACCTCAGTGCAGAAACACTGAACATGGGTTACCCTAAAGGGCATTGGCAACAAATCAAGTTTCAAAGAAATATGACATCACACATACTTCCATAATGCAAAGCATCATGGGATATATGCAAATTGCCAAGAAATTTCAGACTTGTTCAGTTTACAGCAATTTACATGCATTTTAAATAGCACAACTAATTTAATTTCTACAATAGTCACCTAGTACTTTTTGCCATTATTAAAAACACCTAGTGCCATGGTATTTTCAACATTTACAGATTTCATAAACATAAGGTATATACATTAAGGTACTTTATGACATAGTGCTATTACATACTAAATTTAACAACGATTAACACAACCTGTTTTACATACACTTGGAGGTCACCTCAATAAATTCCCTGTACGAGGACCTGAGAAGGAAAAAGGAAAACTAAAGAGGACACTATAGCATAGTCAAGAAGGGGGAGGGGATGCCCATAGGTGGCCAACCTTATGGACTAGAAATTGTAAAGGACAGATTAGGCTACGAAATATTAGAAATGTTGCAACAGATTTAAGAAAAGGTCGGTCCTCCAGAGTGGCAGGAGCTCCATGTCACACATCCCCCACCTTAAGAGGGAAGCAGGTATTTCAGACTGCTTACCACCTTCCTGTCCCAGGAAGAGATGGAACTTCCACCGATCCATCCATCTTCAGAAGCTCTGTCTCAGGGCCCCTATTAACGATAAACATTCAATCATAAATATAGTGGAGGCTGGCCCGGCGGTGCTGAGGGCTGAGGCGCTGGATGCCTTACCTCATGGCACACCAGTGACCTGGGTTTGGGAATGGACTCAGGCCACCGGGTGTTGGCCGGAGGAAGAAGGATCGAGTGCCCAACGGCTTGCTCTCCTTCTCTGGGGAGGGATGGGGAAATAGTCTAGCCGCATACCGTCATCTCCTGGGGATCTCGGGAGGTGCTGGCACGGCTGTAGACAACATAGGGGGTTGATGCTGGCAGAGGACACGACCGGACGCATGTCTCAGCATGCTTCGGGCTCGTTGGTCCTCACTGCACGCCGATGTCAAGGGGACTGAACAATGGAAAAACTCACTGCCCAGTTCTGGGTGACGATTCCCCGGCTCGGCACTCCAGAAGGGAATCAGGGGGCAGACCTCGTAGTGCACGCATGCCTCACTGAGGACCTAAGAAGGAGGGAACATGGGGGGGTCACTTCCTTCGGCCTGCCCGGAGGGCAATCCAGATGCCCTGATGTATATAGGGAGGATGTGTGTGGCACTCTAGAGGTAGACTTCCTGATACTGTATGGATGTTATGAAGCCACTGGGGATTTCTGATTTAGGAAACTGTGGCAATAGGTAGGGGCACAAAGACAGAGTTAAAAAAAATAAATAAATAAACATAGTGGGGATCATCATTCTTTACCCTGATGCATTAACACATTTCTCAACAGAGACCAACGGTACCTTCCCATCTCCTTTCCAGGAAAGTCTGTGCGATTTCTTAACCAAAAATCTGAACAGCTGTAAAGTCCAGTACCATAGAAAGACTTTCTCTGGGGTGAGTAATTACCTGCTCCAACCCCACCAGACATGTCAGTTTTAAGCAGGGGCCCAGTCCTAGGTTCAACCCCTCTACATAAATCCCCTATGTCTCTTGATTCATCTCACTTGCAACAGATACAGACGCCTGAGGGTAAACACTCTTTTGGTGTTACCCCAGCACAGGTTCCAATTCATTTTCCACCCACCTCCTCCTTTGCAGGTTTTTCATCAAAAAAATAAAACACATGTACCACCTCCTTGATTTTAACATATTGTAACATTTTGCCAATATTACCATCTTTAGCCTGTAGTATACCACATTCAATTGTCAGTGTCAGTGGCTCAGTAGGTAGCACACTCGCCTCTGAGGACGGGAGATCAGAGGGCTGTGGGTTCAGTTCCCACATCTGGCACTTGGGTTAATATCCCAGTACTGACACTGTAGTGCAGCATGAGAGGGGTGCTGCACTTCTGAGGTGCCGTCTTTCGGATGAGACGTTAAACAGAGGTCCCATCTGCCTGGATTGGTGATAGTTCAGTCGGATGTTAAAGATCCCATGGCACTTATCGAAAAGAGTAGGGGAATTTCCCCGGTGTCCTGGCCAAATTTCACTCATTTCACTAAAAAAAAGTACCACCAACAGCTTAATATGGTTCAAGGTCAGCTGGCATTTATCTGTATCCCCCTCCCCCGGGGCTGCCTGAAAATAGGCAGGATTTGTCTAGTGCACTTACCCGGTCAACAAAAACTAAATAAATAAATACTGTTAATAGATTTAGCTGCATTAACACAAAAAAAGTCCCTTCAGCCTCATAGGCTTCTGCTTGCTTGCTTAGAGTCTTCAACTCCAGCACAATATCACTAGACACAGTCTTCCTGGGGTCTCACATTCAAGTTCCATACTTGCATCTCCGACTGCCAACAGGTAACATCCTGGGAACACAGGAAACAAAGGAATATCCTGCTCAGTCAGGGGGTCCTTCACCAGCTAAGCCCATGAAAAAATGAATTTGCTTGTGAAAAGCCCAGGCCTCAAAAGAAGCTGAGATGTCCAAGGACCTTTTGTCCTGAAAGTCTACCATGAGTTAATTTAATTACAGCTGAAACAGATTAGCATTTAAGTAAATTGCTATACTTAGTTTAACTTGATTACAGCCATCTAAGGGGGGAGGGAAGTTGGATCTATTTCTAAAATTCAGGCTGGTTCAAAGTGGCTTGCCTAAGCCCTTTGCTCTCCTACTCAGAAATGAACATTTTTTTTTTGTAATAAAATATGAAAACCTGATTGGTTGTGTAGCCATGGAGATGGAATGCTAGCCAACCACAGGGCAAGTCAGTATCCACTGGACTGGACCTGTCCTTTGAGAAACCCCATAAAACAGGGGTGCAAGACTATCAGAGCCTTTTGTCTTAGTGAAGGAACTGTTTGCACCTGGGACCTTGTCCTGCTGAGAGAGCAGATACATTTTCCCTTTCAAGAAATTCTCCCGGACCACAAGAACCAAGATTTCAGCTACCATTTCTAAGGATACTGTGCACTTCAAATTCAGCAGCCAAGGACTTATGAGGCAGAACTTGAAACTTAAAATTTTAAAGTGTAGGTTTTTATTGTATATCTCCATTTTCTTTTCCATATTCTGTAACCATTGTCTAAAATTTTCTCCTTGAAGTTATTTACTGTATTTAATAATTAATTAGTAAAGCTTTAGGCTTACATTAATATCACTCTGCCACTGTCTTTTGTGCATGTTGTTTTGGGAAAAGGGCAATTCAAACAATACTACACCTGTGTGACTGCTTAAGGGCCAAACACTACCAAAGGAAAGTACCACAAGGAACTCTGGACAAAAGGAGGGTAGGAATACGAAAGGTCTCAAGAAGGAGTCTGTGGGGGTTGAACCGGTCTCTGCATTTCTGGAAAAAAGACACATATAGGGTGTATATGGCAATCCCCAAATGCCTACACATGCCTGTGGCTTTTCTGGTGCACGGCTCAGTGGCAAAGAGGGTTCTATCACAAGAACACAGACTCAAGATTGTATTTGCAACCCCTCGCTCAGAGAGAGGCAGCCTTGGGATCTTCTGGCATATGTTCAATTGTGAAACAGCAAGCATACTAAAAAGGACAGAGGAGGGGTATCCCTGACCCTGATCACAAGGGGATTCACTGTAGCCCAGGGAAACCCTGCCCAAATGAAGTGGGCTTGTGACAGACATAGCATACCTAGATTTCAGAAAGGCTTTCAGCACCGTTCCACACAGGAGACTCATAAGACAACTAGGCAGCTTATTGGGTCCAAAGGTGGTAAACTGAGTAAGAAAGTGGCTAAGAGATAGGTGACAGAGGGTGGTGGTAAACAGAGTTCACCCCAGAGAAGGGAGGGTGAAGAGCTGGGTGCTTCAGGGCACAGTACTGTGATCGGTCTTCTTTTTTGTAAGTGACACTTCAGATGGGCTAAAGGGAAGGTCTGCCTACTGGCAGACGACACCAAAACCAGCAATACGAGGGACACTCTGCTGGGGGGGGTGGAAAGAATGTGCAGAGCTCTACGAAAACTCGAGGAGTGGTCAAGGGTGTGGCACCAGAGAAAAACAAAAGTGCACTTGAGACACAAATGGAGAAAGATGTGTAACTCTGCTTTACATCTTTAATAAATGTTGAGCAAAGATAACAAAATTAATACATTAAAGGATGCTGAACAAAACCCCTGCGCTTCGACCTACTGGTCTTTGTCAGGAGGCAGTGGAAAGGATGAGTAAAAACCTGAGAAAACTGGAGGAGTGGTCAAGGGTATGGCAGCAGGGTTTCAATGCGAAAAAGTGCAAAATCATACATTTAGGGTACAGAAACCCAAAGGCGAAGTATAAACCGGGAGGGGACGTAGTGACGATCATCAAACAGGAAAGAGACTTGGGGTAATCATATCTGATGATCTAAAGGTAGCAAGACAGTAGGTAGCAAGACAGTGTGACAAGGCAGTTGGGTGGGCCAACAGGATTCTGGGGTGCACAGGCCGAGGTATCACCAGTAGAAGGAGGGACATGGTGTTGCCTCTGTACAGGTCACTGGTGAGAACCCACCTAGACTATTGTGTCCAATTCTGGAGACCACGTCTCCGAAAGGAAATAGACAGAGTAGAAGCTATCCAGAAGAGGGCAACTAAAATTGTGCAGGGTCTGCATCAGAAGGCCCTATGAGGAGAAACTAAAGGACCCCTGACTAAACCCTGGAAGAGAGAACAGAGAGGGGGGGAAGACTTTTAAATACCTCATAAGAGTAAATAAAGGTACAGGAGGAGAGTATTTTTCAGATTAAAAGATGCACAAGAACATGGGGACATGCAATGCAGCTGGAGGGGAGGGTAAATTCAGGAGAGATGTGAGGAAGTACTTCTTCACAAAAAGAGTGGTAGATGCCTAGAATGGTCTTCCTACAGAGGTGGTGAGGGCCAAAAACAGTGGTGGGGTTCAAGAATGCATTGGATAGATATAAGGGAATCTAGGTGGAAAGAAAGGGGGGAGAGATGGAGATCAAGTAGGGTCTGTGGTGACACTATAGGAAGGGAAAAAAGGGCAGACTGGGTAGGTCAAGAGGTCCTTATCTGCTGTCAAAGGTTCTATGTTATAGCAGCGATCGCCGTTTGGGCAAATGTACGTCACCGAAAATGAATTACAGTGATGTACACTCACGGCGAACTGCAAGGTGGCGACAGAAATGACAGGTATGCGGGGGACTGTGCCCCCCCACCACCCCCGCAGGGGACTTCGCCCACTGCACCCCCATACTGAAGGATTTCAACTCCAGGGGGGGCACATGTCCGGGGGGGGGGTGAATATTTAAAAAAATAAGCTGTCTACTGGCACAAAAAAAAAAAAGTGTAGCTAATGTGGGAGAGCCGCAGCCACGAAGGTTTGTGCCTGGCAGTAGGCAGGGCCCAGAAAATCTAAATAGACAAAAAAAATGCAACTCTCCAGATCCAAACCCTACACACCCCAACCGACCACCCTCCCCACCACACTAGCCGACCAGTTCGGCAGCTGCCTAGCACACTCCCTCCCACATATCTCACCCCCCACATATGAACATAAATGCGACGCCCACCTCGCTCACCCAGGTATCCAGTCGCTACCCTGCCAGGTAGCCCTGAACACAGGTGTCATGATTAAACTGGCCTCTTTGAAAGCACTCAATTAAGGTCGCTGTGTTCACTGGATACCGCTGTCAGATTCTATGTTTCCATGATTCTATGTTTCTCACTTAGCAGTCACAATATGTGCTGCACTCTGTACTGCTGAGGGCTCCCCCAACTAGCAGGGCTGCAACTGCATCATAGTAGCACTGACTGGTATCCTGCAGTCCCCACTAGCAGGGGAACGTAAAAGACTAGCATCCACCAAACAGTGAAAGCGATAACAGGAAAGCTCCAACTTGCTAAACCCTATCAGAGAAAAGGAATGGCATATCTCGGGCACTTCCCTTGGGGAAGACTGACTCCAACTGAACTCTCTCCAAGCCAAGTACAAGAAATTGCTAAGAGAGAAGATGGAATATGCAATTTTTAGAGCCAAAACAAATTACATAGATCAGGGTGAAAAGGCCAGATGGCTCCCAGCTATGAGGCAAGTCAGACATCAAGAAACTTCAAGACTAGTCAAGAGCATTCACACAGCAGCATCTGGTCCCTTAATCACTAACCATTGCTAGATCGCCCAAGCCTTTGGGAATTACTATAAAGCCTTGTATACTGTACGCCCACCTGCAGCACTAACAAACATCCAGCGTTTTCTGACCCATGCCCACCTTCAAAAACTCTTCCCCAGACCAAAAATCCATTCCAAACGCAGATATTGTGAGCCAGGAGGTTCACCAAAGTGATTCAAGAACTGATGCCAAACAAGGCCCCACAGTCCCAACGGATTCTCCCCCAACCCCTACAGGGCTTTAGCCCCCAGTCTGACAGCTGATCTAACTCAACTGTTTAAAGAAGCCCACGTCCAGCAGTTACTAGACCCTCAACTTCAAAACAGTCCACATCACCTTGATCCCCAAGTTTGATAAGGACTCAGAGTGTCTGGCTAGCCACAGACCCATATCTTTCCTTAACATATATTAAGATCCTAGCCAAAGTACTTGCTGCCAGAATTAGCAGTCTGGTACCCACTTATAGGGGCAAACCATGTGGGCTTCATGCAAGGTAGACCCTCCTGAGATCACCTGAGAAAAGTTACCCACATACTATCTGTGTCAGGAGTAGTTACCCCTATCCTCAAAGGTGATGATCCAACCTCTGCAGGGAACTATCGCCCCATCTCCATTCCCTCCCCCATCTAAGATACTGGAGTGGATTGTCTCGGACCAGTTCACCAAACATCTCTCTTAAGTACAATCTTCTCTGTCAAGAACAACACGGCTTCTGCAAAGCTCACAGCACCACCTCAGCTCTGACTTAATTCTCCTCAGCCATTCACTCTGCCATTGACAAGGGCCACCTGGCTGGTGCTGTCTTCATGGACCTGTCGAAGGCCTTCGACACAGTAAATCACTCCCTCCTACTAGATGTCCTCCCCCTCTCAGCCCTGTCCCAGGATGCCTCCAACTGGTCTGCCTACTACCTAACTGACAGATCTCAGCAAGTTAGGTCTGGCTGCACCCTCTCCTCCAGACTCCCTGTTAAATCCAGTGTCCCCCAGGGCTCCATCCTTGGACCCCTTCTCTTTACCCTACTTCTGAATACTCTCCCCAGTGCCTGCTCAGGCCAAGTTCTACTTTACGCTGATGATGCTGTTCTTTTAACCTTCCATCCCAACCCTCTCACCCTCCAGGCATCCCTCCAACAAGCCTTCTCAGATGCTGAATCCTGGTTTGCTGAACACCGCTTAGTATTAAACTACAAAAAGACTAAAGGCATGTTATTCTTCCATCACCAGAACAAGCACAATGGTTATCCCCTGTGCATCTTCAATTCCCAGCTACAACCCCTAGACCAGGTTTCTACCTTTAAATATTTTGGTATTACCTTGGACACCTCTCTTAACTACCATGAACACATCCATCTACTCTCCACTGCTGTCAACTCCAGAACTGGCCTCCTCTACAGACACAAGCACTGTCTCACCCCTGACACCCTGCACCTAGCAGTCTCCTCATCAATACTATCTCTTATTGACTATGGCATCCTACTCTACGGTGCAGCCGACAGTTCCTCTCTATACTGAATTAGAGTTGCTCTGAACAAAGTCTGCTGACTTGTCCTTGGCTGTGACTGCAACACACCCTTTACAGTCTCTCTAACTGGCTTAATTTCGACAACAGGCTCTGGTACCAAACCTACCTACTTGCTAAAAAAATCTCCAATGGTCTATCTCCACCGGGTCTCTCCTCTCTGTTAATACCTGCCACTACCCTCAAACCAGCAGACTTTCCTCCAAGGTCCCTTTTCAGACTCTGTGGGGTCATACCTCCCTCTTCCAGAGATCCTTCAAATACAGAGCCCCTCTGTGGTTGAACGCCCTACCCACTAACATTGCCACTGAAAATAAACTGGGACATTTCAAATCTCTCCTCAAGTCACACCTTGTATCCTCCAGTTCCTGCGACTGCTACTAGCCTATCTACCCCTAGTCCCTCCTGGTATCCTCCAATGCCTGGACTGTTGCTTTTCTGCACCGCCCCGCCTCTCCGCTTGACAATGGAGTCTCCTCCTGTCCGTTGTGTTCCCCTCCTCTCCACCAGACAAAGGATCCTTCTCCTGCCTCAAACATCTCCCTTAGATAGCTTTTACTTTAAACTGACAATATGTTTAAAATGTATTCTGTCTACATTGCAAGCTATTGTGCTCTGTACTCCCTGAGTATTATATTCCTGCACAACTGTTTAGTTCTAGCTTGATTTCCGTACCAACCGTTGATGTATCTGTTGCTCTGATCACTACTGCTGTACATTACTGTTTCATCATGTCTGTGTAGTAGTAGTAGGAGTAGTAGTAGACCAGGGAGGGGCTGTGGATATGGCCTACCTAGATTTTAGCAAGGCTTCTGACACAGTCTCACACAAAAGATTAATATACAAGTTAGCCAGCCTTGGAGTGGGTCCCAAGGTGGTAGCCTGGATAAAAAAGTGGCTGGACAACAGGGCACAAAGGGTAATAGTAAACGGAGTCCACCGTGAAGAAAGGAGGGTAACTAGCGGGGTACCGCAGGGTTCGGTACTGGGACCAGTCCTCTTTAATGTCTTTATAGGTGACATTGGAGAGCACCTGGAAGAAAAAGTATGTCTCTTTGCAGATGACACAAAGATCTGCAACAGGGTTGATACACAAGTTGGGGTGGAAAGGATGAAAAGGGACTTGGAAAGATTGGAGGAATGGTCAAATATATGGCAGCTCAGATTCAATGCAAAGAAGTGCAAGGTAATGCATCTGGGAAACAAAAACCCAGGGGAAGAGTACACAATGGGGGGTGAGATAATAATAACAAAAATCGAAAAAGACCTAGGAGTAATTATATCAGATGACCTAAAGGTGGCCAAGCAATGTGAGAAGGCAGTAAAGAGGGCTGGGGGCATACTGGGATGCATAGGGAAAGGCATCCACAGTAGAAAGCAGGACGTTGTTATCCCTCTGTACAGACAGTTGGTGAGACCCCCATCTAGAGTACTGCATGCAATACTGGAGACCCCATCTCCTCAAAGACATAGAAAGCGTGGAGGCTGTTCAGAGGAGGGCAATCAAAATGGTGCAGGGTCTGCACCAGATGATATACGAGAAGAGACTAAAGCAGCTCAATATGTATACCCTTGAGAAAAGGAGGGAGAGGGGGGACATGATAGAAACTTTCAAGTATCTCAAGGGAATTAACAAAGTACAAGAGGGTAGTATCTTTCAGAAAAAGAGATGTGCAAGAACAAGGGGGCACAATTTGAAGATAGAGGGGGGACGGCTCAGAGGTGTTAGAAAGTACTTTTTCACAGAGAGGGTTGTGGCTGCATGGAACAGCCTTCCTGAGGAGGCTGTGAAATCAGGAACAGTGGGAGAATTCAAGAATGCATGGGACAGACATAAGGCAATTCTAGTGGAGGGTAGGAAGAAGTAAGCTGTTTATTAACTAGAATCTGCATCTTATCCATCAGGTAGGGAAATGGGCAGACTGGGTGGGCCAAGCAGTCCTTATCTGCTGTCAAATTCTATGTTTCTATGTATGTTTCTATATTTGTTCTGTGACGTGGAACCTTTGTAAAAGGGTCCCTTACTGAAAGGTATGTCTGACTCTTCTCAATAAATACATATAAAATTATTACCCAAACTGCTCCACTCTGTTGGTTTTCCTCCTTAAAAAGAAGACTCATTAAATTCATATGGAACAATACAATTCCAAGATGAGTACACCCTAAGATCCCCTCTTGCAAAATGCAGAGGGGACTCCAGCTCCCTGACTACAAGCTCTATTGTCTCACAGCTAGAGCACAACAGTTTTTATGGTGGAGGATTACAGATGTTGATCAGCTCAAGCCTATCTATTTCCCTCAGTGGCAAATCATAGAAAAAGATCTGTGCCTAAAGGCCAGATTAAACATCCACACCCTGACCAGCACATCCTACCAAAAACTCCCTACCGCTCTCAAGAACACCCCAACAGGCAATTCGGTGAGAGTGTGTTAATTACACCATCAGTATTAAGAACAAAGCCTACTTTTGACTCTGCACAACCAATAAGGGGTAACCCCAACTTCAAAATACAAAACAAGACCACACCAGACTCCTTTTTGGCCAATTGTCCTCTGCTCTTTCTCCACCAAATACTGCATGATAACAATTTCATCAAATCTGAAGCCCTCAAGAATGCACATAGCCTCAAAGACACAGATATTTTTTCAATATTACAATTCCAACACATGGTAGCCTGCTCTGTAAGCCCAACACCATGGTGTTTCGGCAAGCTGGAAGTATGGAACGTACTTGTTTCATTGGCTGAACTACAGCATGCCACCTCCCAACTGTACAAAAATCTGTGCCAAATAACTTCTTCCCAACTCTGACCTTTGTACCTTAACAGGCAGAATTTCCTGAACTAGCTGCTCAAGAAAACAGGACTAAACTATGGAAAGACCTCTACAAATATCTGAAGCTGGATGGCTTATGATTAATGCAGTATAAAATCATTAACAATATGTACTATACCCCACGGCATGAACCATTTAAACTCTGACCAGTACACTAGATGCCATGCCCACAGGCACCCTCAAGCACATAATGTGGGATTACCCAAAAGCAGCTCCTTTGTGGATGGATATGCAAGCTAAGCTGGACCTTCTCTTGGGCCTGGACACTGCCTTTTCTCCCCAAGTATACCTGGTAGGCATTGGCTTCCGACATACATTAAAACCTCGACAATACCACATTATGTTAACAGCAAGTACAGCTACTGCAAAGACGGTCATTTCTAGATAACTGCACACCTACCTATAAGGAATGGCATAAAGCAATGCTAGAAGCATTAGCCACTGAGAAAATGGTTGCCAGTCTATGTAACAGGTTGCTGGTGCTTAAACAATGGGAATTGCTCTATACCCTACTTCTACTGTAGAATTAATTACTTGCTGTATCGTATTTCTGCCTTCTTTTTCTATGTAATATGTCTTATTTTTATCTGCACTTTGTTTGCTGCTGTTCACAGATGTCTTTGCTAAACATGCCTCCAATGCCTATTGTATACCTTGTCCTGTAGGTCCCCTGAATGTTGACAGAGTCTGCAGGGTTATTAATGGATGATTCGCTGTTAACACTGTTGTCTCTCATGTTACTGTTGTTGCTAAGTTATTAAATGTCAATAAAATTTATTAATTAAAAAAAAGCTGGTTTACATCCCACAGTCGGCAGCCGAGCAGAGAAAATAAGAGGGCATAATGCAAGGTTGTGCAGGATGAAGGGTCTGACCCTTCACAGGCTCCACAGCTGCGATACAGCCCTCTCCCTGCAGAACCAAATACATTTCTGGCAGTGTGGGAGGGTCCTTCTGGCCCTGCCATGGGAATCAAAGCATGGAGGAAGTAGCGGGGATGGTGGTTACATCCCTGGAAAGATGGGTGACAGGGCTAGAGGATGACCTGCACATAAAGAAAATAAAAATAAACTACTTAAAAAAATAAATAAATAAATAAAATACATATATCTTACCGCCCCATGAGACAACAGTTGTACACAGGAAAAGAGACCCTGTGGTTCTACGCACTGATTTGCTGAAACCACATGGTCTGTAACATCAATAAAAAGAAATTCTGCAAGTAGACTACCTTCTTCAGTTCTTCCCGACAGTATCATGACATTATACCCCTTCACTTAATGTATACACCTGTAACTGCTGCTATATTAACAAAAGACTCTCCCCTACACGTAAAAAACTCCCAGGAACAATTATTTATCAATAAACTGAGGTGGACATACAACAGAATGTTTGAGTTACTGTGTTCTTACTGTTTATGACTATGTTTTTAAAAATTATAAGTTAGAATTTTATACTTATTTCCAGTTGCATATTGCAATATGAAAAGGGACCGGAAAGCAGATGTGCTTTATTAGAAACATAGAAATATATACAATGAGCGCAGAAAAAGACCAAAAGGTCCATCCAATCTGCCCAAGTTCCCTACTTAATCCTAGAGCCTACTGTTCCTCCAGGGTCCTAGCCTTCCCCACTCACCCTCCATTCTACTACCTGACTCTGATGCCCTGAGCAACCACTATATCCTTCACTCTGTCCTAGCCATGATTAAAACCATTAAAGGCTTTTGCATCCACTACCCTGGCTAGCAGCCTGTTCCACTGCTCCACCACCCTTTCTGTAAATTAGTATTTCCTGACGTCCCTCCTGAACCTCCCTCTTGTTAGCTTCCACTCATGACCATGTGACTATGAGCTGGTATTCAAGGTAAATAGTTTCCTGCAGTTCACCCTGTTAATTCCTTTTATGAATTAGAAGATCTCTATCATGTCTCCACTCTCCCCAGTTCTAAGTACATGTTCAGTGCCTTGAGATGCAACTCCTAGGTCACTTGACTGGTCCTGAATCATTTTTGTTACCCTGTGCAGCACTGTCTTGAGCCTATCCCTATCCTTCCTAAGGTGAGGACTCCAGAACTGGGTGCAGTACACAAGGTGTGGCCTCACCAAGGATCTATATAGAGGAAGTATTACCTCCTTTTTCTGCTATCAGTACAACCAAGCATCCTATTTTCTTTGCTATAGGCCTTGTTGCACTGACTCAACTGCTTTAGGGAGCCACTGACGATAACTCAAATGTCTCATTCCTCAGCCATGGTATTGAGTCTCACCCCTCCAATCCAGTACGCCATTCTGGGGTTCTTGTTCTGTAGGTGTATCACCTTGCACTTTCTGGTGTTGAATTTCAACGGACAAACCCTTTACCGCCCCTCCAACTTTTGCAAGTCTCTCTGCATTCCCTTTATTCACTCATCACTATCCACCCTCTAACAGTGCTTAGTGTCATCTGCGAAGAGACATAACTTGCCCTAGATCCACAGAACAGATCCCTGTGGAATCCCACTCATGGCCTCCATCTCTTCTGATTTAACCCCATTAATCACTACCCTCTGCTACTGTAACTCCCATTTAGCCAGTCATCTACCCAGTTTACTACGGCCTTAGTTGCACCCAGATCGCCCATCTTCTTCTGTGTCTGTGGGGTACCAAGTCGAAAACCTTGAAGTCGACGTACAGCAAATCCACAGCATGGCCCTTATCCAATTCCTTCATCACCCAATCAAAGAAAAATATCAGGTCAGTCTGATAAGATCTCCCTCCCACATATCCATGTTGCTTACTATCCTGGAGTCCACTGCTCTCCATCAGTTTTCCTAAAACAGAGCTAAGACTGACAGTTCTGTAGTTCCTTGCTTGTTCTTTGTCCCCCTATGGGGCAGCAATGTCTGCCACCCTCCAGTCCTTTGGAACAACCTCTGTCCTTAGAGACCTGATGAACAGACCTACCAGGATCAGCCAGTTCCACTTCCAATTCCCTAAGCATCCTTGGAGGCATCACGTCTGGTCCTCAGGCCTTAACAGTCTTTAGGGCTGCCAGCCCTTTCAGGGCCTTTTTTTTTTTTTTTTTTTAATACTGGGTTCTTATACTGGTTATAGAATGGAAGAAGGCACAATTCCCCACAGATACCGTTCCCCACATTAACGGTCCATCTTAATTTATCTATTTCTTTTTTGAAGCAGTTTACGGACTTACTTAAAATAATTCCAAGTCCTTCCCGTTCTATTTATAAAGGGAAAAATACCTACTATTTCTCTTTACTGCATTTACTTTTATCTGTAATCTACAGTATGTGCCCTTAAATACAGTGGTTTATTCTGGATTGTTATGTCCATTTCTTTGACCAGTTCTGGGTCACTCATTATTTTAAACATTGTTATGAGGTCCCCCCTTATTCTCCTTTGTTCCAAAGAGAACAGACTTTAATGCTTTAACCTATCCTGATAGCTATACTTTCTTAAGGACCCGATCATTTTAGTATATATCTTATTTGTACTTTTTCTGCCCTATTTATCTCGCCTAGAGCATAGGGATTCCATAACGGAGAGCCATAGTCCATATATGGTCTGACATATGTTCTACATAAGGGTAAAAGGCATCTTTTGGATGCATTTATAGAGCTCATTTTTATAGTTCTAATCACATAATTTGTTTTTTTCTATGGTCCTTATAGCTGAGATCTTTATCTACCACCATTCCACAATCCCTTTCATTTGTAGTTGTTCTTAACTGTAATCCATTAAGTTCATAATTATAATTATTGTCATTTTTCCTTAAGTGCATTATAGTGCACTTTTCTGCATCAAATGGCATTCTATTCTCCTTTGACCATTGTTCGATTTTATATAGGCCATTTCTTAAATTCCTGATATATTCTAGGGTGTCTGTTGGCCCTTCCAGTTTGATATCATCAGCGAATTTGACTACCATATCACTTACATTGTGATGGAAGTCAGTAATGTAAAGTTCAAATAAAACTGGCCTTAAAACAGAGCCTTGTGGCACTCTGCTTGTTACATCTGCAGGATCAGAGTATGTACCCAGTATTCTTACTCGTTTCTTTTAGCCAGTTTTGTATCCATTTAATTAGCCTACTGTCCAATTACTATTTTTTACATTTTATTTAGTAAATTACTGTGTGGCACCTTGTCGCACGCTTTTTGAAAATCCAAGAAAAACACATCAATTGGTATATTTTCTTGTAGGCTTTTATTCACTTGTTCACAAAAACAAAGCTGATTTGTTAAATGTGCTCTGTTTTATTTAAAGCCATGCTGTTTTGGATCAATATACTGTATTATAGTCAGGTTTACCTCTAATTTTGCGTTCAAAAAGCTTTCTGCTATTTTACATAAGATTGACGTTAAACTCGCTGGCCTATGATTGGATCTTAGAGATCTATCGCCCTTTTTAAACAGTGGGACAACAGAGGCCTGCCTCCAATCCACAGGGACTTCCCCCATAATAAGGCATGCATTATATAAATATGCTAAAGGATTGGAAATTTTTCTTCTTACTTTTCTCAATAACCTTGGATGTAACTGGTCTGGGCCAGCAGATTTATGTGGTTCCAGTTTGTTCAGAAGCTCTTCAACTTCATTTGCACTTATTTTGAGTACTAGCTCGGGATAGATGTGATGTACATTATGTATTTTATCGTGTTCTTTTTTATCAAATACCAAGCAAAAATATTCACTAAATGTTTCAGCCATATCCTTTGGTTCTTTAAATTCCCTACCATTCTTTATTAAAGGTCCTACCTGGTTCCTAGTTTTATTCTATTTATATAGACATAAAAACTCTTTCCATTATCACTTCTATATGAAATATTAAAATCAACTTTGTTCCTTTCATTCCGTATTATAGTCTTAAGTTTTTTTTAACACTGTTTTATATAAGTTTATGGTTTCTGTTGTTCCATATTTTTTCATTTTATCGTAAGCTCTTTTATTTCCACATAACTTACTTATTCTGTTGGTGCACCATGCTGGTCTTTTTCCTCTACTGTTATACAGCTTTTTTTTTGTTGTTTTTTTTTTTTTTTTTTTAAACTTAGTATGTATTTTTCCTTTAGATTTTTCAACTTGCTCTTTATTAGTTCCCAAATTTGATCTAGAGCTTTCTCCTAGAAACATCCTATTCCCACTCTGATAATTCTCTTCTAATGTTAATAAAGTTAGCTTCATTGCAGTTTTTTGCAGTAGTGACAGCCTTTATGGACATTGTCTTTTTAAGACAAATTCTATAGTATTGTGATTACTACTGCCCACATTTTCTCCGATACTGATCTTTGCTATTAACCCCCCCTCTACTAGTTATTAACAAATCCAGTGCATTCTCTCCTTTTGTTGGATTATATATTAGCTGCTGTAGACCTGCCATACTTAATGTTTCCAAAAATCTATTCGCAGAAGCTATTTTAGATGATTAAACCAATCAATTTTTTTTTTTAATTTATTTTTTCATGCTCACACCCCCTTCATCACCACAGCTCACCTTCAGGGGACTATCTTGGCTGGGGGAGGGCAAGAATCCCGGGCGTAGTCCTCAGTCCCCATCCTGCCTCAGTTTACCCCTTGGGCGGAGATGAGGGGTGGGGGGGAATGACCCCCCCCCACTTGCACCACATGGCTGACCTGCAACTGACCTGGGTTTCAGGACCCTTTTATTAATAAGTGCTAATAAGTGCTGGCCACCTCATCACCGGGACCCCCCTTAATGGCCACTTCTTTGCCACTCTCTAGCAAGGGCCCACTGTCCTCCCTAGTAAAAACTGAGCAAAAGTAATTGAGAAGGACAGCAGCCTTTTCCCATCCACTTCAATCACCCTATCCCCCTCAGTTAGCCTCACAATTTCCCCTCATTTCTTCTTTTTTCACTAATATACCTGAAGAACTCTCTTTCTCCACTCTTGACCACCTTCGCAATATGCAGCTGTGTCTGCTATTGCCTCCCAATTTTTCAGCAAATATTCTTCCCATCCGTCCTCCCCGTCTTTCTTTAAATTTGTAGAATTACTTTTCCCTTGGCCCTTGCCACTTCCCTGACCCTTGCTGAGAACCACAGTGATCTCCTGAACCCGTTCTTTTTGGTTATCATTTTCATGCATACCTCAGATGCTCCAAAAATGTCCACCTTGTTCATTTACAAGGTTTTTGATGGCAACATAAATAGAAAACTAGTAGTTTAAGCAGCCTATAGCTCACCATATTATTCTTGCATTGCTTCAGCACTGCTATTTTAATTTGAAATTAAAACGTTTAGGGAAAAACAAACACAGAAACATAGAAGTTGCCAGTAGATAAGGACCACTTGGCCCATCTAGTCTGCCCATTTTTCCCTGCCTACAATATACCCATAGATCCTACTTGATCTCCAGTCCATCCACCCCCACTTCCCTTTCCCTAAGATCCCTTATGCCTTTCCCATGCATTCTTGAACCCCACCACTGTTTTCACCCCTGCCATCTCCACTGGAAGGCTGTTCCAGAAATCCTCACAGGATTGGCCCTGAATCATTTTTGTTACTCTGCACTGCACTGTCTCCAGTCTGTCCTCATCCTTCCTGAGGTGAGGACTCTAGAACTGGGCACAGCACTCAAGGTGAGGCTCCATCAGGGATCTAAACAGGGGAAGTATTACTGCTTTTTATGAACTGAACCTGGGCCCAACATGTCTCCTAGTGGGAAGTGGGAAGTCCATTGGTCCAGTGTTCGCAGAGATTGTCCGGTGCTCACTGTCAGAGAGGCAATTCCGTGATGCCTTGAAGAATGCATTGGTGAAGCCCATTCTGAAGAAACCATCTCGCAACCCTGACATCACAGCGAATTACCGACCTGTCTCCAATCTTCCATTCTTGGGGAAGGTTGTGGAGAAACTGAAGGCATCGCAGCTCGAAGCCCACCTGATGACCTTCGACATCTACAAGTCACTCCAGTCTGGATTTAGGAGAAAGCATACACTGAAATGACGTTAGTTAGGGTGCAGAATTATGCCCTCAGGGCGAGAGACAGAGAAGAGCAGTCAGTTCTTGTTCTGCTAGATCTCTCATCAGTTTCTGACACCATAGACCACAGGGTGCTTCCTGATCACCTTAGGGAGCTGTGTGGACTCGCTGGCAAAGTCATCAGCTGGTTTGAGTCCTAGCAAACACGAAGGAAGCAAGGGGTAGTGATGGGGAATTTCTCCTCCTGCCTGAAGCTCCTGACTTGTGGAGTCTCTCAGGGCTCGATGTTTCCACCCATGTTGTTTGTGGTGTATACGCTGCCCCTGAGTGATATCATTAGGCGTTACAGTCTGGGTTTTCACTGCTATGCAGATGATACCCAGCTATATATGTCCTTTGCCCCTGGAACATCGGATGCTGTGGACATGCTAAATAAATGCTTATCTGAGATCCAGGACTGGATGTCCTCTAACTGACTGCAGCTCAACCCAGACAAGACAGAGGTGCTGGTGATCATGTCGGTTCGGCGGCGGGATGTGGCCGCCATTGCAGCAGGAACAGGGTTGTTCCTGGGTACCGTCCCATTGGTGGCGGTCAATAAGGTGTGAAATCTGGGCGTCATTCTCAACGACGGATTGACACTTGAGCCTCAGGTGTCTTTTGTAGTTCTAAATGGTTTCTACTATTTGAGGAATGTCACCCGGATTAAACCTTTAATTTCGCCTAATGACCTGCCCTCACTGGTACATATCTCTGTAACATCCTGACTTGACTACTAGAATGCTCTTTACTTCGAGGTCAGTGGGGGTAACCTCTGCCGACTGCAGTTAGTGCAGAACACTACAGCCAGGCTGTTAACAGACCTTCCTAGGTCTGTACATATAGCCCCAGTTTTGCGTGAACTGCACTGACTGCTGGTTAAGTGGAGGATTGCCTTCAAGGTGGGCTTGCTCATCTTCAAGACCCTATATGGGTCGGGTCCTGGCTACTTGTCAGTCCTTCTGACACATGTCCGCCCAGTGCACTCACTTTGCTCTTCAATGGAGGGCTTCCTCACTGTTCCCTGGGCATAGCTTAACACCTTCAGCAACCACACTTTTAAGGTCACCGGGCCACACGATATTCAATATTTATTAGTGGCATGTTGTGAACTGACTCTGACTTAATTATTGTTGTGTTTTGTTCTGAATTTTATACTTCTATGTAAAGTGCTCAGAGCCTCTGAGATTGGGTGCTGAATAAATAAAGTTTACTTACTTTCTTCTTCTGCTATCAATACCCATCCAGATACATCCCAGCATCCTATTAACCTTGCCGTAAGCCTTGCTGCACTGACTTGATTGCTTTAATGAGTTGCTGATGAGGACTCCAAGGTCCCATTCCTAAGCCATATTGCTAAGTCTCACCCATCCCATCCAGTACTCAGTCTTGAGGTTCTTGTTCCCTATGTGCATCACCTTGCACTTTTTGGCATTGAATTTCAACTACTAAACCTTTGACCTCCCCTCTAGCGTTTGTAAGTCTCTGCATTTCCCTTATTCTCTCATCACTATCTACCCTCCCACAGAGCTTTGTGTCTGTTAAGATACACAACCTGCCGCAGATACTCTATCCAATGTCACTGATGAACATGTTGAAGAGGACCGGACACAGGATTGATCTTTGCACAACCCCACTCATAATCTTCCTCTCTTCTGATTTAACCTCATTAACCACAACCCTCTGCTGCTCCCCTTTAGCCAGTTATCCACCCAGTTAGCAATGATTTTTACCACACCCAGGTCCTTCATCTTCTTCAGTAGTCATCTGTGAGGTACCAAGTCAAAAGCCTTGCTGAAGTTAAAGTACAGCAAATCCACAATGTGGCCCTTATCTAACTCCTTCGTCACCCAGTCAAAGAAAACTATCAGGTTAGTCTGAAAAGACCTCCCTGCTACAAAACCATGCAGCATACTATCCTGGAGCCTGCTGCTCTCCAAGTAGCACAAAAGGTCCTCATTGGCCAGTGACTATCAGGACGCAGAGACCATAGGAGCCGCCACAACAACATCTGGCTCCTTGGCACTCCTGAGGGGGAAGAAAAGTCGAACAGGACCTCCTTCATACAGCAGGAGCTACCACAAATCCTAAACTACAGTACTCATGGAAAGTGCCCCTTGAAATCAAAAGGGCACACTGAACACTGGCACCTTCTCCAAAAGCAGGACAGTGACCCAAATCTATCTAAGTAAAGTTACTTCATTTTCCGGTGAAGGAAAAAATACTCAGCCTGGCCAGAGTACATAGTCCACTGTTATGGGAAGGCCACAGAATACCTGTCTTCAGTGACTACTCAGCAGAACTGGCTACTGGAAGGAAAGAATTCACAACTCCCCAGAAAGCCTTCCAGGACATGGGCATCTCCTATTAACTACGATATCCAGCAAAGCTGAAAAATAACACAGAACGGGGTGTCCAACACTTCTGAGACCCCAGATGAAGCATTCTGATATCTGCATAAGCACTGGCCAGAGAGGGTAATGTTATGGGGGGCCAGGGCACTGAACCCTGGCACCAGAGCGCTGACATTACCCGCCGCAGTGGCCGGCGCCCACAGAAGCCCCCATCAGCAACAGCGAAGTCATTATCAAATCACCAGGCAGGACATGGACTGGCAGGTTATACGCTCCATAAGAAACAGGGAAAGAGGAAGAAGAAAGTACTTTAATGCCCCTGCAGATTGCCCCAATGCAAGTAAAGAATCTGGATCCTCTTTACATGGCTCTAAGACATTAGGAGAGCCTGCTCCACAACAGCAAGGACTGGATAAAAAGGAGAAGCCCTAAGAAACAAGTTCAGTCGAACAGATTATCCCCACTGCAAGTCACTGATGCACCACCAGAGGACCCACAGACTTGGCCTGACATTGTGTCTACTACAAAGGGCAAAATATGCAAGCTGCAAGGAATCCCCAGCAAACAGAACAGGCTACTGCCCCCTATGATCCTACTGCTAGTACCTGAACTGTCGACTGATATCACATTTTAGTCCACACAACTGAACAGTCCAATATTTACACCACTGAGAAGTCCTCGTAACCTGAGAGCCGACTCCATAAAAGCTGTTAATGTTATTTTTTTTTTATTTTTTTTGTTTTTCCACAGGTTGGGTGTTATGACTTTAATGAACACTATAATGCTAGATTACAGTTGGTATAGGTGGCCTACTTAGAGGAGTGGGGGAGCGGGAAGAAAATTAGTTGACTAGGGTTTATTTGAAGGCTGGGTGAATGTGTTATTTTCTTTTCCTCATCATGCAGCCAACAGCCTGCGGTGAAAACAGATAAAATGAATGGCTTAATGTGATGAGGTGACCACAGTCCCTCTTGTAGAGTATCCCAGCCTCCTAAACCAGTGTACAGCGGGGTATCTGTCATGCAGCTGACATCATATGGAAACCAGGGCTAGATGAATCATGCTTCCTCACTCCTCCACCATGCCAGGCTAAAGTCTCCTTGTAATGGATGTACAGGCTAAAGTCTCCGTGTAATAGATGTACAGCATTAACTACCATTGTGGTATTGGGCTCAAGGCATGATGAGACAGAGAGGAACAGAGTGTTGATGTTGGGCTTGGCTGCAATAAGGAGGTTTTGATGCCACTACAAAATGGTGGCCCTCAGTGACTTCGTTCTGATTCCCTCAGCACTCTGTCACTTAGCGGCAGAGAATGGCACCGCTGCAACAGGCGGGAAACCTCTGCATGTGGTGACTGCACCTCACTGGCTGAGAAGGAAACACCCTCACCCTGCCTGCTGTTGGGTGGCCTCCATGGAGCAGTGCAATTGACGTACCCAATCCTTTCACAGCCGCCCAACCACTAACTCCGAACTCACTGCCTCAAGCCACTATCTGAAGGCTTTCTCCACAAAGAGCTCCCCAACCCCAGCCGACATACCCCAATTTTGACTACTCATCACAATAGGCAATAAATAACTTGGCATCACTGAGAACCCAGCCAAGGACAATGTTCTGCTGCGTCCCACTAGTTTCTTGGCTCAGCCCCCACCTGAACCACTGAACACGTGAAGTGCACATGATGAAATGATAACTGGCTACCCCAAAATATGCAAATTGCATGCTTCCCATGTTTGGGGAGGGGTGTTCGCTACATCACATTTCAGGGCTGCTGCAACCACTTTTCAATACTGGTCGCTGTCCATTTAACATTGGTGAGATATTATGACCCGATCTGGTCACCCACCCCATGCAGCAGCAAGACACATGCTCCACGCTGATGCAACAGTGCTGATGTCAAGCCTCAGCTACTTACCCAGTTCTATAGCCTGACCATCCCCCTAGATAGGAGGCTATCCCTCTGGTTGCAAGTACCACAGACAGACAAGATGAGAATAGAAACTTGACAAGTCAGGTTTCAGAAGAGTTTGATCACCCAGGTGTGATAGCTGTAATCCCACCCCCCAAAATTAGCACAGCCAGTCTGCGTGGACCCCCTAGCTGACCAAAAGGCTGGGACCCAACCACCTCACATATGGACCAATAACAGCGGTTCACAGCTGGATCACAAGGCTTTTTCACTGTCACCCACCACTTGCCACATGGGGGCAAAGTGGTAGTATCCCACCTGGACAACCAGGTCTAGCGGACTGCATACGGCTATGTACTATGTTACTGCTCTGCAACCAGAAGGGACTCAGATCTTGAGTGGGTGGGTTCAGCATGCTTCTTCTCAGCTAATGAGGATCCCCAAGGCCTCATCACAAATCTGTAGACAAAATTATAAACCTCTGTATATAGTTTTTTTTTTGTTCTTGTTGTTAATCACCGCTTGTTCCTGAGGTCTTTTGTAGCCTTTACACAGTACATTAGTAATTATTAGACCTAATTAAATACATCTGTGTACCAACAACCCGTCTCTACAGGGTGCAACACAAACCCTGTGTCTCAGTTAGGGAGGGGAAAAAGAGAGATATGGACTTTCCTTCAAAATTACTACCTACTTCTTTACTCTTGTACAAAAAAAACTAGGGCTAGTAAAATCTATCTCATTCACTAGTTGGAACATGAAAGGCATCAACTCACACATTAAGCAGATGAAAATACTAGAGCACCTAAAAAGACCAGGGAAAGGTATAGGTTTTCTCAAAGAGAGACACTCATCTCTCTATCTCTGAAGCAGCTAAACTCAGATTGGGGTGGGGAGCACAAGTATTCAGTAGCATCTACAACTCAAACAGTAGAGGGGTGTCTATTCTAGTTCATAAGGATATGGATTTTAAAGCCACGGTAACGCACACTGACCCTGAAGGCAGATACGTTCTAGTAACAGGACAGCTGCGGAGCACAGATATCACACTCTGCTGCATCTATGGTCTGAACCAATCCAATGCAGTTTTTTCACTGTAGTGGCCCAAAAACTAGCAAAAGTGGATAAGGGGCAGTTTTTGATATGGGGGATATGAATATGGTGTTAGATGACTTTTCGGACAGAAGCAAATCACACACTGCCAGACCCCCGGCATCAACAGCTCTCCAAAATCTCACTTCTGAAATAGGTATTGCAGACATCTGGAGAGTAATCCATGCAGGGGGAGGGGCTACTCTTTTTTTTTTAAACCTACCACATGGTTCCTTCTCATGTCTGGATATACTGTATGGCTTCTGCCGCAGCATTAGGTACTGGATGTGGTGGATACTTGCGTCAAAGCGACACTGATTTCTGGTCATAGTCTGGAAATTTTATCTTGTTTACCCCCAAGCCAGGCATCCCCTACATGCAGGAAGTGGAGGTTCAATACATCTTTCCTGAAGGACCCCACCCTTTTGCACCAGGTGTCGGATGACACAGTCAACATCCTAACCCACAACAAGCCCTAAGACACCTCCATGGCACTTAGATGGGATGCGGTTAAGGCCCACATTAGAGGCAAGTGCATAGCCCATGCCTCCAGACTGAAAAAAAGCCAGAGACAAGAACCTCAAGGAACAAGAGGCTAACCTATAAGAACTGAAGGTCAAGTATAGGGCCAGCAAGGGTACAGACCAGGAGCCTCTAGCACTAATAGTGGGAGCACTGTTTAAAATCACCAGAAAGTGAAATTTGTACTTTTCTGATTGTGTCAGACCTTTTGGGAATCAAGTGAAAAGTCAAGCAGATTGCTGTCTTAGCTAAAAAAATAGACAGGAGAAGTCTGGGATTCATAACATTATCACTGCAGATAGGACTCTCCCGAGAAGGCAGGAAGACATCGACAAAGCCTTCCTGCGCTTCCACCAGAGCCTCTACACCTCAGAAGCCAACCCCTCAGGGGAACAAATGGACTTCTTCCTCGGTAAACTTTCCTCCCACACCTCAACCCTGACCACCAGGAAATACTGGACCTTTCACAGCTGTGGAATTAGCCTCTGCAACGATAAGCATGCTGACTGGAAGAGCACCTGGGGGTGACAGACTACCAGCAGAATCTTATGCATGATTCAGGTCTGTCCTACTAGTGCCACTGACTGAAGCATTACAAGAGGCATGAAAAGTGTGCACACTTCTGCCCTCTGTATGCACCGTACAAATCCCTCTCCTCCCAAAACCAAGGGAAAGACACCCAAAAATGTGGTAGCTACTGACCATTCTGAATGATCCCAGTAGACTGCAAGATATTTGTAAAAACATTGGCAGAGAGAATGAACAGTGTACTGCACAACCTAGTCAAGAACAACCAAGTGGGTTTCACGTCAGGGTGCAAGGGGTCAGACATCAGATGCCTCCTAAACCTGATCTTGAAAGCCTCTCACCTTCATCCACCTGCAATCCTCCTGTCACTAGACACAAGACGGCATTCAATGGGGTGGCATGGGGCTTTCTCTTTTGGGTAATGTGCCATTGTGACTTTGGCTCTGGAACTGTCAACTGGATCTCCACCTTGTACAGTAGAGCTTCAGCCTCAGTGGTAACTAATGGTCTCCTATTTCCCACCTTTCCCCTGACCAGTGGCACACGGCAAGGCTGCCCACTCTCTCCAATCCTTTTCATCCTAACCCTGGAACTTCTACTGCAGGTGGTAGGCCAACATTCCAATATCAAATGAGTTTAGCTCAGGAAGGAGCACAAAACAATGGCCTTCACAGACAATACAATTCTGACACTAACTAACCTGCAGGAGTCCATCTCCTCTCTCAATATCCTCAAAAAAGGAATACAGGGCTTTATCAGACTACATGATTAATGTGACAAAGTCCATCCTCCTCCTCTCACATGACTCAGCTACTCGGATACCAGGATAGCGCTGGAATCTGGCGACGGCCCAAGGACATATCAAATATTTGGGCATAAATTTCACATGGAACCTCCACAATATGGGTAAATGCAACCTAGCCCCACTGAGGGAAACTCTATAGAGAGGTCTGGCTAGATGGACGCTCTTGCACCTCTTGAATTGGAGAGAGCACATGCCTTCAAAGTGATGGCCTCCTCCAAAATTCAGAATGTGTTGGATACCTTCCCCATATACCTCATAGAAACATAGACTTTGCCAGCAGATAGATGGCAGTTTGGCCTCAATCCTAAACTTCTACAGGATCAACATAAACATATGTTATCTTTCTTTTGGAAAGCAGGAAATGGTTACCTTAGTTACAAGAAACTGACTCAAGAATTCTATAGCAGAGGCATGTATCTCCTGGACTTTACCCATAGGAATGCAGCTCAGGCCTTATACCACATAATTACCTCCTTTACAACAATTAAGGCCCTGACATTGCAAACTGGATACAATGTAAGGAAACTCTCCTGGGAAAGCACCTTACCCAAGCAATATGCTTTGACAGCATTCCCAAGAATCTCAAGAGCGCATCCCACTATTGCACATTCCTACCTGGGATGACACAAAGGCGGCTAAGCTCACAGGGTGGAGGCCTGTGAAGTCACCTCTCCTCCTTATATGGAAAACAGCAGAATACTGATTGAGGGAAAGACTGTTCACTGGAAGGATTGGCAAGTGAGAAGCATCTCCTCCTTAAAATATCTTATAAATGCATCCACTGGGACCTTAGTGTCCTTCCAACAGCTGAGAGACTAATTTGACTATTCCCAGTATCATCACTGGCGGTACCTTCAACTCAGGCATGCCCTGCAGGCCATTTAGGCCTCAAATGTAAGGCACAAAAGCCATCAGTCTTAGACTGCCTTCTCCTGCACTTAGACCCCACAAGCCAAACATCTGCTCACAACTATAAAGGCCTACTTAATTGTAGTCCAGACCCTTCCACCAAAGTCCAGCAACAATGGGCAAAGGAGCTGCAGTGTACAGTCTCTGCACAGGATTGGGCCCAATGTTGGAAGTCCCCTACCAATGGAGTTAAAGGATCCAAAAAAAATGATTACCCAACAAAAAAATCCTCCAGAGATGGTACAGGACGCCAGTGCAATTACACAAGTGGGGCCTCACTGAGTCAGACAAATGCTGGATGAATGGGAACCAAGCAGGGCACATTATTCATATTCTCTGGACCTGCCACAAGCTCAGGCAGTACCAGGACTCAGTCCAGGCCATCTGTAGAGGGCTTAAATCCCTAGGCCTCATGCTCACACTCAAACTTGTGATGGTAGGGGTGGACACTGACAAGAACTGGCACCCCAATCAGACACCAGGCAAATATCAAATGAAATGGCTAACAGGAGCTCTAATAACTGCTAATAGGATCATTCTCAGGCACTAGAGAGAAGACCCCCAACAACTGGAAAATTAATAACAGTAGTGGGTAAAACTGCCAGCTTTAAGAGAGTCCACTTCTTGGTGAGAAGGAATCTTGAGGCCTATACACAAATATGAGGAGGTTACCTACAGTCAAACCACTGCAACATTCCAGAGGGGCACTACAGGTATCTCCCTCCTTACTTGTGAACTCAGGATAAGGGTATGCCCACAGTGACACCATAGACCCAGCAACCCTAGTAATTGCACAGACTTAATGCAGACAGTAATCACAATCTCCCCAAGACCGGCTTTAGTGAGGGAGGATACATCATACAGGACCCCCCTTTTTCTTTCTCTGTCCCTTTTTAGTCGTCCAAATTATTTCCCTCAACCATCACCAGGTAAAGGTAATTAATGTAGCGATAGTCAAGCTTTAATCTTCAGTAAATTCCCTTCAGGAATTCTGGCCCGAATGTATTAACTAGTACACAAATAATATTCCCTTATGGTGTCTACATTTACTTATATGTCTATGGGGGATTCCCTCGGCTAGCATTAGATGTTTGAAAGTACCTGTTGAATTTTGTAACAACCTTGCCTGAACATGATTGTACTGTGTGTTCAGGTATTAATGTAAAACTTGGAAATTCAATAAAAACTTTGACTACAAAAAAAGGTGCCATGGGATCTTTAATATTCATCTCAACAACCACCAGAACAGGTAGACAGGACCTTGGTTTAACACCTCATCTGAAAGACAGCACCTCAGGAGTGCGGCTCCCTCCTCATGCTGCACTACAGTGTCAGTACTGGGATTTTGCTGTGGGGCTAGAACCCACAGCCTTCTGCTCTTCTGCCATCAGAGGCTAGTGGAAAACCTGCTGAGTCGCTGACATTCAGTTCAGTTCAGTTTATTTGTTATACTGGAAATGCATGTAAACAAAGATTGTCCGTTTTCATAAACGTCCAGTTCTGGGACAACAATAACAAGCAAAGAAGGTATCATGTACAATACAGAGAAACGGTAAACAAAGAACAATGTTACATTACAAAATATACAAGGAGAAGACAGAATAAGGGTAATGTAACTGAAAAGTGCCAAAGATTCTGAAAAGTACTAACAGGCGGTAACAATAAATTTTCACAAGACCAGGGAGGCCAACTATATGTTGGTGGGAGCTCAAGCAACGTGGGAAAGAGGGGAGATGTAGAAGAAGAACTGGGGGGGGATGGTCAGGGACAGGGACAGCAGAAAGTGGAGGTGAGAGAAAGGTGTTTTCTTAGGTTGTACTTGAAGGCAGAAGTGGAGGGAAACTGGATGAGGTCAGAAGGGAGAGAGCTGTAGATTTTAGGATCTGTGAAAGAGAGGGTCTTTTGGCCATGGGAGGTGCGGCAGAAAGGGACAGAGGAGGACTGCCTCGTGGTCCTGGGGTGGATTGTCTTCGGGAAGAGGGAGCTGATGCTGTCAGGGAACAGACTTAGGGAAAGTCTGTGGAAAAAGGGGACAATTTTGTTGTGATATTGGTTCTCAAAGGAGGGACAGCTACAGAGTCCATACAAGTCACAGAGGTGGGGGAGTCTGGGGAGACTGGAGACAAAGCGGATAATGATGATAGTTGCTGTGGAGCCTACTGACATTTTTCTGGGATAGGCATGAAAAATAGACTAAGGCACCATAGATAGGGGGAGCAGGAACCCACAGGTAAGGAAGGACTAGGATTCCCTGTTAAGGAGCAGTTTCAAGCTGTAGAGCATGCCAAGTCTTTGGTGAGCCTTCTTGATATGGGAAACTGGTTATACACACACACACAAAGTTAAAAACACAATAACTAAAAAAGCTTATAAAATAAATTCCACATGATAGTACCTCTAGGTTTTGACTTTGAAAGTAATTCAAGAGCAGATGACTGCAATCACAATCAGCAATCGGTACCAAGAAAATCCGGCAAGATACGAAAAAGGATCAGTGAAAGGATTGGTGTACTTTTTCTCCCAAAAAAGATGCTTTTTCAAGCAAACAATCTACTGATGCCTTTAAAGGATTACTTCTGAGTGAAGTTAGGTGCATCATGTCCTTACTACAGCTAGAATGATCTGATGGTTCAAGTGCTGAGGTTGCCTAATCAGTGCTGGGATTGGTTTAAGCTATCAAAATGTTCTGCGCAAGCTAAAACCATTAATGTTGTTAGAATCCATATGGCGAGTACTGGCAGCGTTTTACATAGTAACCTGTTCAGGTTATACAGCAAAGTTAAGTTCAGTCAATGTGGCACTTCTTTTTTATGTTGTTTATAACTTTAGGATATACAATGAAATACTAAAACTTATTAGACTGAGTTTCAGTATCCTAAAACCACATGCCCAACACACGGTTTCCTGACAGGGAAATTCTGCCCTCAGCGGAGTTTATTGTATGTTTTGAGGGGCTTCAGCCCCCACATCACCCATAAATTTTATAACAAACTCCACCGTGGCCAAAATTAATTTATTTGAATTTTGGTATCTGGGTGAGCCCACTGAGACCATGCAGTCTCTTTTTCAGGGGCGACCCGGGAGACAATATAATACACAGCATTGCAATGCAATATGATACGATATTCTACGATACCAAACTTCATATACAGATAAATTACACAATTACATACAGAGAGACTTATAAAATTTACAGAGCAATATACAATTTTACAAAAGTTCATGTAGCAGATTCTACTGGGATTTATTCAGCAGGCTATAGAAAATAGTAACACTGGTGTGAACATAATAGAGCAAGAGAAATCCTAGTAGGAAAGAATGCACCTGAGACAGTTAAATTTGAGTAAGTTGGGTACAGAGCAGGCAGAGAATTAGTGAAAACAAATGCAGGTTGGAGGTTTCAGCAGCTATGTGGCTAGTGATTCTTTGAATAGTGATAGGGAGGGGCAAGAGTGTAGATGTAAGCAATAATACCCGACAGGGTGGAGAGTATGAAAAACTTACTCACCTGTAGTAATCTTGTTTCTTCCAAAGGGATCCACTGATATTATTACTCTTACTCTTGCAGTGCTCCCTTAAGCCAGCACTGCCTCAGAGAGAATAGAATGCTATGCTAATCATGGAATGTTTAGCTTGTGCATCTATTTTAAAACTGCCCAGTGTCAACTATCTACATTCTACCTCAGATTTCTTAGAAGCTTGCAAAGAGGCCATAACAACATGTGAATCACTATTTAAATAATTGTAGAAAAATAATGCCCAACTGGGCAAATAATAACATTAACCAAAGAACTAGTATAAATAAATGTCCCCTTTTTTTCTGAAATCAGATATACCTTTAGGAAAAAACCTACAAGACAAGACATTACTAGAATGTGCCAGCAGGTGGTATGCCACTCCAAATATTCATCTTATCTGCTATGGACAGGATTTTTCTTGTTACTGATTCTGAAAGGTGAGGCAAGGAAGGGGAGTAATAATATTAGTGGATCCCTTTGGAAGAAGCAAGATTACTACAGGCAAGCAATTTTTTCTTTTACCCCCGGAATCCACTAATATTATTACTCTTGCAGACTAAGCAGAAGTACCTCAAGGAGGTGGGCCAGAATCTATTTAGGAAAAAGACTCTGCAAAACTGCTGTGCCACATCTGGCATCATTCCTGGACTGGGTGTCCAGGCTATAACGCTTAGTGAAGGTGTGGACTGACCTCCAGGTAGCTGCTTTACAAAGTACCTCTCAGGCAGCTGCAACAGTGGCAGCTGTGCCCCTTGTAGAGTGGGCCCTAAGACCAGAGGGAGGAACCTTGCCTGCCTTTGAGTAGCAAAACTGAATACACTGGACTATGCATCGATAGATGGTCCTCTTTGAAGCAGGAGTATCTTTACCTACTTCATAACAGGTGAGGAACAGTTTTCTGTCCTGCCTATGATCTTTGGAATGAGTCATGCAATAACCCAGTGCTATTTTTACATCCAAGCTATGCAATCTACACTCACCTGAGCTAGAGTGCTCAGTAAAGAAAATTGGCAATGTTATAGACTGGTTCAAATGGAAGTCAGAAACCACCTTGGGGAGGAACTTCCTATTAGTTCTCAACACTACCTTGTCCCTGTGGAAAGAAACATAGTCCTTTTCCACACAGAGAGTCTGTAGCTCGCTTATACTTCTGGCAAAAGTGATTGCTACCACAAAAACTACCTTCCAGGTAAGAAATTTAAGCTCTGCAGATGCCATAGGCTCAAAGGGCAGAAGCATAAGCTGGGCAATGCAAATATTAAGGTCCCATGCTGGCATTGGTTCCCTGGGAGGGGGAAACAAATGAGTGAGCCCTTTAAAAATCTTTTGAATATAGAGTTTGATGCCAGAGAGGTATCTTTTCTAGCTGAAAGGTATACTGAAACTGAAGCCAGGTGCACCTTCAGAGTTTAGTGTTGCAACCCCAGGGAGTGCAGGTGAGACAAATAATCAAGAAGGGTTGGGATCCCCGCCTGGGCTGGGACTATACCCTTGTCACTGCACCAAATGGAAAATCTTTTCCATTTTGAGGCATAGGTTTTCTTGGTGGAAGGTTTCCTGTAACCCTTAAGGACTTCTAAAACTGCTTCAGAGAACTGGCAATCTGCATATTCTAATTCCTCAACAGCCAGGTCTTGAGCATGAGAGACTCAAGATTGGGGTACACTACTCTCCCCTGAAAGGACATCAGTAGACTGTACCTCTGTGGGAGGTGAATCGGTTTGCTCAGAGACATTGAGAGCAGCAGGGAGTACCAAGGCTGTCTTGCCCAATCCATGGATACCAGAATCATCAAAGCTGGTTGTGACTTGAGCTAGACGAGCATTCTGAGTATCACAGGAAAAGGAGGAAAGGCATAGAGGTACCTGCCTGTCCAATCTAGAATTAGGGCATCCATTGGAACTGTTTCCTTCACTGGGGCCCTGCAGCAATAAAGAGGTATGTGGTGATTTTGGTGGGAGCAAAAAGGTATACTTCTGGGGTCCCTCACCTCCTGAATAGAGCAGTCACCACTTGCTTGTTCAATGCCCATTCACGATGGGCCTGGTTTATCCTGCTCAAGGCATCTGCCAAGGTGTTGTCCTTGCCTGGCAGATGAATTGAATGTAGAGAATCATTTAGAGAGTAAGCAAGGCTCCATATTTTCACTGCCTCTGTACACAGAGGAGTGGACCTTGTCCCTCGTTTGTTGATGTAATACAGTACATTGTTGTGGTATTGTCTCTTCTGACTTGTACCACCTTTCCCTGTATGAGATAAGAGCAACCCTGAACGGCCAGATAAACAGCTCTTAACTCCAGCAGGTTTATGAGCAGGAGTGAGTCTGCACTCTCCCAAGTACCGTGGATGGTGTGCTCCCCTAAGTGAGAACCCCAACCAAGCAGGGAAGCATCAGTTAAGAGAACCAGGGAGGGAGGCTCCTGTAGAAAACAAACCCCTTCCCTTAAATTTTCTGGTTCCTTCCACCATTGGAGTGCCTGTAGTAACGTTTGTGTGACTGGTACTGGCTTTGAGAGGGGGTCCCGCTTTTGGCACCAATGTGCTCTGAGGTGGAACTGAATATCTCTCATCTGAAACCTGGCACCTATGACTGTGCTTGCTGCTGCAGCCATGTGCCCTAACAGTTGAAGAAACTGTTTTACTTGGCCAGCCCAGTGCAAATGAGCCTGCCAGAAGCAGAATGCTTTTTGCCCTTTCCTGAGGAAGAAAAACTCTTCCCACTACTGTATTCAGTTCTACACCTATGAACTGCAGAACCTGCAAAGTGGTCAGGACTGACTTTTTGGTACTGAGAAGGAAACCCAGGGAAAGCAGCATATCCTGGGTTACCTGAAGGTGGTCTGACACCTGTTGGTGGGATTTCCCTATGATCAGCCAATCGTCCAGATAAGGAAAAATTTCGACACACAGTCTTCTGAGGTGTGCCGCTACTACTGCTATGCACTTGGTAAAGACCCTTGGTGCAGAGGTAAGGCCGAAAGGAAGTGTTGAGAACTGGTAGTGGCCTAAGGGGAGTCTGAATCAGTGATACTTTCTGTGTGACTCCCTTATGGAAATATGTGTCATTAGATCCAAGGAGGCTAGCCAGCCCCCTTTTTGCAGAGTTGGCAAAATCATGTCCATTGTGACCATTTTGAACCTGGGCTTTACCAGGTATCTGTTTAGCAGTCTGAGGTCTAGTATAGACTGCCACTCTCCATTCTTTTTTGTTGTTAGGAAATATCTGGTATAAAACCCTTGCCCTCTTTGGTTGTGGGGGACAGACTCCACTGCTTTCGCCAGCAGTAGGGTCTGTACCTCCTGCTCCAGTAGTTTCCTTTCTGAAAAGGGAGCTGGTGCAAAATGTTTTAACCTTGGAGGAGGAAGGGACCTGAAGCAAAGGGAGAGACCCTGACTCACTATTTCCAGGACCCACTTGTCTATGGGTATTTTTAACCATTCCTGAAAATAGTGGTCGAGTCTGCCCCTACAGGATGTGGAGAGGCAGCCTGAATGGAAAAGTCAGGGGTTCTGTTTTGCTTGCTGCTGAGGCTGAGCAGATTGGGATCCTCTCTGAGAACCCCTTCTACCTCTAGCTCTGTAAAATTCAGTCTGCTGTGGTTGGTACTGCTGCTGGGAAACAGCCTGTACCTGAATGAAAGGCCTCCTAAAAGAGGACTTGCCCTTGCCTACCCTAGAATAAGATGAAGTTGAAGTAGAGGGCCTGCCTCTGGTCGGGTTCCTCCTAAAAGTAGCTTTATATTCATCTTCTTTTTTCATATATGCCTCAGTCAGGGCACCAAAAAGAGAGTGGCCTTTGACAGGAAAGTCCATTGCCTTAGTTTGGGTGTCCTGGGTGAGGTTGGTAGCCCTCAGCCAGGCAAATCTTCTTACAGCAATGGCACCAGCCATCCACCTTGCAGCTGTATCACTGGTGTCAGCTGCCATCTGAAGCTGGTATTTGGAAGCCTCCAAGCCCAATTTTGCTGTGTCTAGCAGCTCTGACACTGTTAAAGAAGGGGTTAGCCTCAGCATTGTCCACTACTGACTGCCAGACATCTTTTTGATAAAGGGCTCCATAAGCCTGGTAGCTGGCTTGATGAATTGCCAGGGATTCCGAAAGGTATCCCTTTTTTTTGCCATGCTGTCCGGCTTTCTCTAATCCTTCTCGGGGGGGTGAGAGGATAAGGGAGTTCTGGCTTTCTCCCAGGCAGCTTGCTGTACAATACCCTGGCGGTCTGGGTGACTAAAAAGAAACTCAGCACCAGATCTTTCTAACTGATGCTTCTTGTCACACTTTTTGTCTGTGGGTGTGACTGTATTGGGAGCCTTTAGGATTTCTAAAACATCCTTCTTAATGAATCTGTAGATAGGCAGAAGGAGACTTTTTTGAAGGTGTCAGCCCCATAAGCTCCATGTATTGTGCCTCCTCTTCATCCTGGATCTTTTCAGCTGTTTGCAGATCCAGGGTCTCTACCATTTTCTTAACAAAAGAAAAATGGGAAGAGAAATCCTCTGAGGGTCTGGGAGAGGAGCCGAAATCCTGTTCTGGTGATACCTCAGGTTCTATTCCCTCTTCATCTTGGTCATCCTTCTCATATGCCACTGTGGCAGTAGGCAAAGGAGGGATAATAACAGTTGCCATTTTAGCAGTAGTAATCACAGGCTGCTGAGGGGGTAATAAACCCTTCAGCACCTGGAGTAAGGCAAAAGCCTGTGTCAACTCAACAGGAAAAGGAGCATTAATAGGCACCTGAGGGGCTCCTTGAGGCATTTCAGCCGGGGTGTCAGTGTGCTTGGTTTTCTTTGATTTTTTTGGCAGGCACCGGGGAGTCAGCTGGTTGATTGCCTCTCTTGCCAGAGCTCTCACCCATATCAGGGGTGGATTTAGAGGCTCTGGAAGGAACTGCCACAGTCATAGAGGGGGTGGACTGGTGAGAGCCCATGGACCCCTCCTCTAGTTTTCTTTTAAGCCTCTCCTTGCGTTTTTCCACTGCCTTAAAAGGGAAAGACTTACAAATATCACAGCCTTCACTGAAGTGCTGTTGCCCAAGGCAGATCAAGCAAAGATCACGCTTTTTGCCTTGGCAAACACCTCTGCACACTTCAAGCAATTCTTGAACCCAGGGGGTCCTGTTTTCTTTTTAGGCTTGTCTGACATTATAGAAAACAGGAACCAGTAACCAACCAAAAAATAGACTAAATTTAAATATTTATGGCTGGTTTCAACAGAATAACAAATCGGTTCAGGAACTGATAAAGTGAAAAAAACTATCAGTTCTGATCACATACGGAACCGAGAAACCTCTGAGGAAAGCCAATAAACCTCAGTTCAAAAGCGGTTAAAATTAAATAAAATTAAAGAATAAATTAACCAGAACCCTCTAAAAAGGTTCCGATTAAATAAAAAAAAAAAAAAGATAGTTTGCCCCTCAGTTCAAAGGAACCGCGAGGAACCAATAAACAAGTTTCAATTGAAAACTAATGAGGTATAAAACACTAAAGAAACATTACACTAGGCAGTAATAAAAAATAAAACAAAAATGCTTAATTTTTTTTTGCTCTATGCACTACAGGAATCTGTCTTGATTGAGAGAGATCTCTGAGGCATCTGAACTTTGCAGCAGAGAGAAGAAATCTGAGATAGAATGTAGGCAGTTGACACTGGGCAGTTTGAAAATAGATGCATAAGCTAAACATTCCATGATTAGCATAGCATTCTATTCTCTGTGGGGCAGTGTTGGCTTAAGGGAGCACTGCAAGAGTAAGAGTAATAATATTAATGGATTCCTGGGATTAGAATGGGGAATACTGGACCGTCCAGGGGGCGTAATGAGGCCCGACACCACAGACAGAGGATCTTATAGCCCCTGGAAGGCCTGGTATTCCTCAATATTGCCTACCCCGTCGGGTCTTATTGCGCTTAGAAAATGGCACTGTAAAAAAAAAAATAATAATTCAATAAAAAACTGTTAATAAGGAATTGGTTTTAAATAAGTTTTGTAATCAAATAGTTCCTCCGCCTGGATTATAATTAGTTTTTTCCCTTTAAAGTATAGAATTTTGTCCTACTGGAGACCCTGTAGTTTAAAAAGAAGGTGGCTGTATGCAGTTACGTCCTCCAAATGTACTCTGTTTATGCTTGTGGTTTTGGAATTTCCCCACCCAGTTATCATGCAGCACCAAGATTTGCTTTAAAAAAAAAAAAAACTGCCAGCTGTTGCCATAATAGTCGGCACAAGAAGAGAGCGAGAGAAAATGTGAATGAGGTTGTTACTTCCAGAAGAAAATGGGGTCTGTCTCACTGATGTGTGTTGTTGAAGCGGCATCCAGAAGTTTATGCAGAGTGTAAAAACAGCTTTCAAGTACCTCTGATGCCTTGAAAAGTTCAGAGAAAAAGTGAGTGCAGAATGACCACAAGCAGCAATCTACATGAACCTGTAAAACATCACAACAAGCTTAAGTTATTTCAGTGGAGTTCTAGCCCCATGCATGAGACGGAGTACATAGCTTTGGTGGATATCGAGCCGTCATTGAAAATTGTGCAGGTGAGACTGGGAAAGTTCTGAAGAGCAAGAAATCCATTTTATTTTCTTTCAAACAGGGTGCAGTTACTCCTGTTAAGGCAAGTGGGGTGTCGTGAAGTAGTGGTGAGCACACAACATGCCACCGCTAGTGCTTGAATGTCGAAAGAGATTTTTCTTCTTTTTTTAAAAACAGAGTTATAGGGAACTATAAATTTACTGTGTGGCACTTTAGTCCCAAATTGCCATTTTGCTTAATTTTACTGACAGCAATATTATACTTTGCCGAGACTAATCAGTAGTTCACGGCTCGCTTACCAAGCAAGAAAAAAAAATGTTGGCTAGCGTTTTGAAAATTTGGGGTGCCCAATGATACCCCAAGTAATGGGGCACCCCAAAATGGTACTTGTTTTTTAGCAGGCTCTACCAGAAAATACCCAACTGCTAATTTTAGTCTCCTAGTCAATCAGAATGCTAGGATTTTTTAAGCCATTTTTTAAGGGGCAGTAGTGCATTCCAGGCCGTGGTGGTAGAGTAGGCGAAAGATCGCCTACCAGAGATATGATGTAGTTTCAGGGTTGCTAGAACAGGTAATGTGGAAGACCTGAGTGGATAAACAGCTTCTTTGTGATAGACAATATCCTTTAGACATGGTGGATTTAAAAGTTTCACTAGCTTACAGTCGAAGCATAATGTGAGGTACTGTAGCCTTGAGTCATAATCTGGCCACTGAAGGGTAGTCATGATGTCGCAGTGGTGTTTTCTAGGATTGGTCCCTAAGGCAAAGCACCCAATTCTATAATAGAGTTGTCGGAGCCGGGCAATGGATGAGGGTTGGGCAGACCGAAGTAGAGGTGTGCCATAATAGAGTATAGGGAGGAGGGATGTGGAAGCAATTTTGTGACAGGAGGTAGTGGATAAAAAGGGGCGGAGACAGTATAACAGACCTAGTTTCTAGTTGATAGTTTTAGTTATCAAGGAGAAGTGGTTCTCTAATGAGAAGCCTAAGTCTAGGTTCAGTCCTAAGTATTTAAAGGTTTGGACTACTTCTATGGAATCCCTGGATAGTGAACAAATATTGAGAGGATATTGTGAACATATTTTTCCCTGTCGGGAAACCGTGTGTCAGCCCTGTGGCATCAGGATTGTGAACGTCAGGCAAGTGGGTTTCAGCAAAATAAAATACTCCCATATTTTATTTACTCATCCTCAGAAAGGGGATTGACTCTCTAGTTGGCAGCATTTTTACACGTCCTTCTGAGAGCTAGCCCGAGACAATTAGTAACCGAGTGTCACTGTGGAAATAGTTTCTGCATATGAACACTGGCAGGGCTTTACACAGTGATTACAGCACCAGCTCGGGCTCAAGCGTAGCAAATTTTTTTTTTTTTTTTTTTTTTTTAAATACTGATTTTTTCTCCCTGGCCAGTAACACATTATTGCAGGGATATACCCTTCTAAGAGAGATAAACCCTGATCAGGCCGATGCTGTCATCATTCAGATGGTTACCAAGTTTTTTGCTTCCTCAGTTTTTCTTTCTACCTCCCGTAGCAGAAAGTTGCTGGAGTCAGCCTTGAACAACCACACCTTCACTCTGCAGCAGGAGCAATCTCCCTGGCCCAGCTGCAGGCTTCAATGTGATGGCAGAGTCCACCATCAGCCCTCCCCAACGAAGACGCACTGCCGAGTGTCAGCTGTCTTAGCCATGGCCTCCCTCCCGATGCAACTTCCCAGTCTCGGTTCTAAACCCACATCATCAGCACAACAGTGCAACACACTGATGCTAAATCAACAACTATTTTATTTATTATATTTTGATGTGTTAGTGTAACCACCATGCCACTTTTGGTAAGTTGGACACCCCCCATAAAACAGGACTAGTACCCACATATGGCATACCATTTACTTTTATCAGAAATTCTAAGATTGGTACCACCCTTGGCGTTAGGATGTTTACCAGGCTCATTATCTAGAGGAAGAGGAGTGGGGGTACAAGAACTAAAAAATGAACCTTTGTAACTACAACCAGGTCCAGGGTAGAGGATGCTAGGCATATGCTAGACCTAACTGCTCAGGGTGCCCCAGTAATTCCACACAGAAGCAAGGATTTGAATGTCCAGAGCAGCAGTTGGGATTTTGCAGTATGGCTTTATTCAACAGATGTTGCTAAAGCATCAATGGACCCCCAAGGGCCAGTGAAGGTAAACAGGTTCAGTTTCCAGAATTCTCCTTGATAGGCAGTATTGTTCTCCAGAGAAACAACAATTCCTTTCTCTTCCCTGTGGTGTATGCACGTGGACTGTGCCACGCACCCAAACACATTTCCATTTTCCCCAGAGTGTATACTTGTGGAACTGGGCCACAAACCTGAACCCGCAGCAGTGGCCTTTGCTCAGGTAAAACTGGCGCTCTTCTATGAATCAGTTAGCCCTGCCTTATAAGCTTCCAGATGGCGTTCCTCCCACCCTTTGCCCCAACCAGCAGTCTCTGCCATTCCTTCATGGTTACGCCACAGAAATCTCCAGTCCCCACTGAAATGCTAAAGACTTCGAACTTTACTTTACTTCACTCACTTGGCTGAACACTGTACTCTACTTCACTCACTTGGGTGAACAAGGTGCACTGACAGGTGTGATCTAGCCTTACCTATGGGCACACACACACCAGAACAAACCCCTCAATGGAGAACTTGTCTCCCAGAACACTACTCACAGGACAGTTGCTCCTTCCTCCAGACATGGAAACAACTGCAAAGCACCGCTTCCCTTGATAGCTAGTCAGAACAGTGTCTCACAAACTCCTTTTCAAAGGCAGCTGTACATACACACACACACACACACACACACACACACACACACACACACACGGACCTTCAGGGGATTGCTCCTTGGATCCACTGAACTAGCAGTTCCTTCCACTTCTCCAGGAGTCCAAAATCAGGAAATCCTGCTGAAGAAAGGTCTCTACCACTTCACTGAAAGCTAATCATTACTCTAAACTAGGGTGAGAAATCCAGGGCCTTAGATTCAGAGCCCACTGGCAGAGCTCCTGACACTCTCCCTTCCACTACCGATCTCCCTTGAACATTCTAAAGCTCCCCAGTGCAGTTGTACACAGAAAGAGTTATGCTGCTGCGAGAGTTCCAAATGACAATCATTCTTCCCTCAGGCTAGCTGAGTAAACAATGATGTCATTGTGTAAGCAGACCCTAAGTAAGCTGCTTACCAGCTGCCTTTTCTACCTGCCTAACACTATCATCGATAGGATTCTAGTAACCCAAGGGGACTGGGTGGTTACATTAGCAATTACTTTCAACATTTATAATAAAACATTTGTTCATAGGTTCAAAGGTTCATAGGTTAGTACGAGCTAAAGAGGCAAAAATGCCCTTGCAGAGCTCGCCACCAAGTGCTGGTGATATTATGATTTACTCATATATAAGATACTTTCCTTTCACCCATATAAATATCCAATTTTACTTTAAATAGATCCATACTATCGCTCATCACTATTTCCTTTGGCAGTGCATTCCACTCAGAAACAACTCTTTGGTTAAACCAATGACCTCTTTTATAAGTTTTAAAATCTTCTTCTTTTAACTTTAAATTATGTGTCCTAGTAATAACACTAGTAGTGTTTTTAATAAACCCTAGAGTTTCAAAAAGCAAAGATCATGGAAAGCTTTGTATGGTAAACACAGGTCGCCTCTTAGCTGTCTGTATTCCACTGAAAAGAGATTCATGACTTTTAATCTTTCTTTGTATTCCAAATGTTTCATATTATTTATTTGTTTTGTAACCTTTCTTTGTATTCCTTCCACCAGTTTTTTTTAATAGTTGCGGGTGCACAAAATTGTGAGCAACAGTCCTATTGTGACCTAACCAGACCTGTTCTGGTGTTGCTGTAGATATTAATTTAAGCATCAAGACACCCACAAAAGTAATAAAATGAGCATTTTAAGCCCCCCTCCCCTGCTGCTCCATAAAGAGCTATGGTGTTTGAAATGTCACAAAACTGGGTGGAATACCCAGGTAAACTTGCGCCCACTCAATAGGGACACAGACACCGCTTTTGTATTCGCCAAGTTTCTGCAGGATTTTAAAAACATGAGAAATTATTAAAATATTTCCCGAAAGCAGCCCCAGACTCCTGCTGCTGCTGCTAACAAAGGTATTTGGGATGGGAGCGGGGCTACAGAATTAAATTTGCAGATCACCTTTAACATTATCAATATATAAGTTGTCAGCAAGGCTCAGTTTGCAGCACATCTGCCTCTGGGCAACAATGTTGTGGGTTCTTTCTTGTCAGACACTGTGATTTGGTGCATACCAAAAATGCTGTCACCTGACTGCAGTACTTCAGGGATCCTGTACTGCTGGGGTGTACTGTCCTTCGGATGAGATGTTAAACTTGAGCTCCTGTCCATTTTCTTCTGGTGGTTGATCAGCTGGACATTAGCATGATCCCAAGTTACTTCTTGAAAAGAGTAAGGAGAATTTCCTTATTCACTACAATTCCAGCAACAGCTCGAGCTGGTCCAGCTTTGGTGGGTTTGCATCTGCATCCCCTTCCCCGTCAAAACAAGGCCAAAAACAGTCAGTACTGCCTAGCTTTCATTTCCCGGTCAACAAAAACATAATAAATAAAACCACTGTTTGGGTCAGAGCTACAGCAAAAGACTTATAAGCAGTGCCAGACTGCCAATTTACGATTGCACTATATTTAGTACTCAATTATTTAAATACAAAACACACACACACACACACACACACACACACCACCCACACTGAACACACACACACACACACACAGACCTTGTGTGCAAGATAAAAATATCAACCGCTCTTCTCAACTTTTTCATTATTGTTTTCTTCATCCTTTAAGCCAGCCCTATTAACCACAAATGCTGATTTCTTTCATCATCTGCTATACTTGCAATATCTGTCTGGTGGTGCTCATGCGTACTCACACTTCAATCTTCCTCGCACCCCATGTTAGGATAACAATTCCACTGAAGCTTCAGTTTCAAAATTTAAAGTGTCAGTAACAGAATCAAATTCCGCTCTTTATAAGAGTTGCACCAAGCCATGCCTTGCAGACCTTACGCAGCACTAACAAACCCTGCCTCTGGCTCCCTCCCGCAGCACTGGATTCCACAAAGAGACAGAGCTCTCCTCCAGCACAATCTGAACCACTAGCAAATGCGTTCTAATTAAGTTAGACAGATATATGTTTATTTATATAGCACCTTTCCCCTGGCTCAAAGTGCTTTACAATTTGAAATACAAATAGTTACAAAAATACAACTCAAAACCGCAATAACAATTATTAAATCAATATTAAGTTTACTCAGTTAACGTTCTCCTGCCACTTACTGGGTCCTACTCATGTCCAACCAGCCAACTCATCACTAGGCATACTCCAAGGAACAACAATGCTCAAGGTGGCTGAGCCAGCATTTCTTTCAAACAGACAGAAATGTCCCTTCCTGCATGGGTCTTGTTAGAATGTACTAAACAAATAAATTACTTCTGCAATTTCAGCTCAAGCAAGAAGTTCTAGGGCTGACTAAACCCATGGTTCCAACTAGTGTCCTAATGAATGACACAGAGGATAATGTATGGTCTTTGGTTAATAATCATGCTGTAAATACTTCAAGAGGTTGCCATGACATCATTGTAAACCTCGAGCGCACAGCTCAAGAGGTTTTCAAACGTCATGGCAACCTCAAGAAGTGTTTTTAAGGCCGGCCCGGTGGTGCTAAGGGTTGAGGCGCTGGACACCACACCTCGCGTCACACCAGCGACCCGGGTTCAGGAAAGAGCCTGGGCCGTCGGTAGCTGGCAGGGGAGAGAGAGAGAATTGAGCATCCGGAGGACTGCTCTCCTTTCTCTCTGTAGGGATCCGAGGTTGCTCGGTGTCCTGGCGACCCCCAGTGGAGATCGGGGGTAACGTAGGTACGCCAGCCAGAAGAAGGGGTGGGAGTGTAGCAGACGTCAGCAGGGAAGCCGTGCGCGGATGTCACTGCATGCCGCATTCCCGAAGGGGGACCAGAAAAAGTAGAAAAATCCCCCATCTTACTTGGGGAGATGAAGGGGATGCCAGGGACACAGACCACATCCCAACAGCCCGCCCGTCGTCTGGAGGACTCCAAGGCCAACCTGACATACACCAGGTAGGATCTCCCTAATTTCAGACAGGCCATCGTGGAAGGATGCGTCCGCCCCTGGGGTGGGTGATCCAGGGGGTCAGATCTGCCTGTGTGGTCAGGGGAGTCTCTCCACTAACGAGCGTTCAGGCAAGGGAGTAGAGGATGGGGTCGAATGCATACCCCGGAAGGATACCCAGGCAGGAAAGAGTATAAACAGAGAGAAAAAAAAAAAAGAAGTGTTTTTAGTGCGGTTGTTAACCAAAGACCATACATTATATTTTATAGCGTATGGGCTACCAAGACAGCATAATCATAGACTGAATTACTTTACAGAACATCGACTGTTGTGAGCATTCCATTTGGTTAAACCATTGATGTGACATACTCAGGAAGGGTTAACAACAGCTGGCCCGGTGGCATTGAGGGGTGAGGCGCTGGACGCCACACCTCGCACCACGCCGGTGACCCAGGTTTGGGAGTGAGCCCGGGTCATCAGCGGTTGGCAGGGGAGGGCAGGATTGAGCGTCCAGAGGACTGCTCTCCTGTCCTGGGAGGGAGGATGATCCGATCCCATGCTCTGGTGGCTCCTAGCAGTGGCTGGGGGGACACAGCAGCACACAATCCAGCAACCAAGGGGACTGGCTGTGGTGGTGATCCTGCAGGCACGCACGCAAGCAAGCGTGTGCACCTGCGCTGGATGCATTGCACATCCGAGCCTAAGGGGAGGGATGAAAAAGCTTGAAAACCCCTGGCTCTCGAGGAGGCGACGGCGGCCCGAGTGGCTTCAGCCCACATCCCAAACACCGGACTTTCCTGGCTGGTTCCCCCTGGCCCCATCCCACTCCTGGCCTGACTATCTAGATTTCAAACGAGGACACCCGGTAAGTGGTAGGTGGCCCCACAATGGGGGTATAGACCTGGGGGGGGGGGCTGTCTGTGGTCAGCAAGCGAGGGTGGAGTATCCAGCCAGGGGGTTTTGGGTGAGGAGACAGATGCTGAAAGCCGAGTGAGTTCGCCTGAGAGATGCCCCGAGAGCTAGGTGATAAAACAGAATTGTACAAAAAAAAAAAAAAGATTAACAACAGAGTGATGGCATAACAAGCTGCTTGATTTTGGTGAATAATAAGGGCTCCTCACACATTACATATTAGCAATAAACTACTTTTTTTTTTTTTCTTGTGTAAAATCAAGTTTAAAATGCTAGTTTTACTGAAATCTCTTTTTTTTGTTAGAGACCAATTTCATAGCACAATAAGGCACTCCAGAGTATGGGATCCTATTCATGAACCATACTTCCAGCTGGTTGAAAGCACCTGGTGCAAGTGCCTCATGTCTTACAACACTTGCCTATTCATGGATGACACAAAAATCTGCAACAAGGTGGATACACTGGAAGGGGGTAGAAAAAAAATGAGGAATGATTTGCAGAGGCTAGAAGAATGGTCAAGCAGCTTGGTTTCAATGTTAAAAATGCAAAATCATGCACTTGGGGCACAGAAACCTGGGGACTATGTACCAATTAGCAGAGGAGGTACTGGCAAACACCAAACAGGAAAGAGACCTGGGAGTAGTCATGTATGATGACCTGAAGGTAGCCAAGCAGATTGAAAAGATGGTGGGAAAGGCTAGTAAAATGCTGGAATGTATAGGGAGGGGTAACACTGATAGGAAGAAGATGTACAGGTCACGGGTAAGCCACACCTCAAGTACTGTGTATGGTTCTGGAAGCTCCACCTCCAGAAAGACAAAGAGGGTGGAGGAGGTAGAAGCAGGCAACCAAAATGGTGTAGGTACTGCAGCATAAGCCATACAAGGGAAGACTGACAGAACTGAATGTGTACTCGCTGGAGGAAAGAAGGGAAAGGGGGGATACGATAGAAACATTCAAGTACATAAAAGCTATTAATAAGGTACAGGAAGGTAGCATTTGCCACAGAAAAGACAAACTGGGGACAAGGGTCACACTATGAAGCTGGGGCGCAGCTCAGACGGGATGTGAGGAAATACTTCTTCGTAGAGAAGGTGGTGGAAGCCTGGAACAGCCACCCAGCAGAGGTGGTAGGTGCCAAAACAGTTGCAGGATTCAAGCAAGCATGGGACAGATACAAGGGGACCTTGGAAGTAACACAAGGGGTGGGGATGAACAGAGATCGGAAAGGGACTGTGGTGGCACAGTAGGCAGGGAAAATGGGCAAACTAGATGGGCCAGAGGGTCTTTATCTGCCAACAACTTCTATGTTTCTATGTTTAATGCACCTGGGTGTGTGGTTCATGAATAGGAAACCACATCTTATCCGGTCTTGTTGTTTTATATACAGTATGTCTATATATCACACTATGGATGACTAAACAGTGAGAATATAAACTAACTTTTATTTCCTATTTTCAGTGTGTATTTAACCCCTTTGATGTAGTGCAGCCTACACACTGATGCAGCACCATGTGTGTTTATTTGTTTTTATTCTTATGTACCTGTGGTCAGAGTGGCAGGCACTTGCAACTGATTTCCAAACAATGTGTTGTCAGCCATCACATTCTCTACTTTCAAACTCAAATTAAGGATCATTATATGATGAAATTTACAGAACTTAAACTATCAGCACCATTCATTAAATATTGTTATATAAGCAGTGTATGCCTAGTGTTTTATATGAAAATCTACCATTTCATAGAAACAGAAGTTGTTCGCATTGAAGGACCACTTGGCCTACCTAGTCTGCCCTAAATTCCCTACCTATTAGTGCCACTGGAGACCCAACTTTGACTCCGGCTTACACCCACCTCTTGTTTCTAAGATTCCCTTGTGTCTATCCCATGCATTATTAAATCCTGTGACTGTTTAAGACCCCACCGCTTCTGCTGGGAGGCTGTTCCATGCATCCACCACCCTCCCTGTGAAGAAGTACTTCCTCACATTTCCTCTGAGACCTCCCCAGCTTCATATTGTGACCCTTTGTCCACGAGCATCTTTTTCTTTGAAAAATGCTCCCTTCCTGTACCTTGTTTATTCCTGTGAGTTATCTGAATGTCTCTATCATATTCCCCTGTTCCCTCTTGTCTTCTAGGGAATACATTTTTAAATCCTTCAGCCTTTTTTCGTAGGGCTTCTGATGCAGGTCCTGCATCGTTTTGGTTGTCTTCCTTTGCACCGCCTCCACCCCATCTATGTCCTTTCAGAGATGGGGTCTCCAGAACTGTACACAGTACTCGAGGTGTTTTTACCAGCAATCCATACAGGGGTATTATTACCTCCCTCCTTCTGCTGGTGATTGCTCCGAGCATTCCGCTAGCCTTTCCCACTGCCTTGTCACACTGTTTAGCTACCTTCTGGTCTTCAGAAATGATAATTCCCAGATCTCTTTCCTGTTTTGTGACTTCTAATACATCCCCCAAATTTAGTATGTTGCCCAGGGTTTTTGTACCCTAAGTGCAAGATTTCACACTTTTTTGCATTGAATTCTAGCTGCCAAATTCATGACCACTCTTCTAACTTCTTTAGATCCTCCATCATTCTTTCAGCCCCTCCTGGCGTGTCTGCTCTGTTGCAGATTGTTGGATCATCCACGAATAGGTATACCTTCCCTTCCAGTCCTTCTGCAATGTCGCTAATCAAGACATTGAAGAAGACCAAGCCTAATACTGACCCCCTGCGGCACCACACTAGTCATGTTGCTCTCCTCAGAGTGCACCCCATTTACCACCACTCTCTGGCTCCTACCAATAAGTCATCTCTCCACCCATTTTATGGTATACTCCTAGGCTACTCAGTTTGTTTACCAGCCTTCTATGTGAAACAGCACTGAAGGCCTTGCTGAACTCCAGATAGGCCACATCAACTGCCATTTCACCTACCACCATACCATGATGTTAAGCCATCTGTTGTGCGGTCTGCTTCAGCCACACTGCTAGATGCTGAGACTAGCTGTTCCCTGTGGCAATCAGCATGTCTCCAGTCTGGTGATATTATTTGGGATGCTATTCTCTTATCTCTTTCATCTATAAAAAAGCCAGAAAGACTGTCACATTGCTGAGGTCTGTAAAGATCCTTTTTTTTTCTTTCTCTGTGCCTGTTGCAAGAAACTGAAAGACAATCAGCATTTGACTGAGGTTTTGTCATGTTCAATGCCAGTAATGCACAAACAATAGTTTAAACTGATCATTTTAGCCTGTGTGGAAGTCAGGGAGAATAGCATATTGCCGTAAAGTTTGCAGACTAACTTTCTGTGGTAGTGAAAGGCATGAGTTCTATTGTTATGTTAACGACTGCTGTGCTCATTCACACCTGACATTCAACAGAGGTGATTTCTCAGGATGGCACTATAACAATTATCCCGGCCATCACCCTGTAAATGGCCAGGGTGGGAGAACCAATGCTGTTCTGAAACCTTACTAATGCCTCATTCACACGGCGAGAATTTACATCAGTGCTGTGTTAACTGTTGTGGCCATTCTTCCTGAAATGCTGTGCAGCAGCATTTAGATGGCATGGCTCTGGAGCGCTGTAGATGTTCCCTGAGAAGTTCCGGCATTTCACGGAGGGTTCCGGCGGGAAGAGGGCAGTTGAGTCACTGGTGACGCAATAGAAATGGCGATGCAGTGCCAGGATTAAGGATTGGTTTTCACACCAGAGTACAGCTAAAGGTTATTTTTGACAGTTTAAACACAGCTGAACTCAGGGGAGTGGCTCTTTTTGAAAACTGAGGGCTAAAAATTGCAGAAAACACAGTCTCAGGAATCAAGCCATGACACTGGGCATGCACATATGTATAAGTGCATGCCCAGTGTCATGGCTCGACTCTAAGACTGTTTTCTGCAATTTTTAGCCCTCAGTTTTCAAAAAGAGCCACTTCACTGAGTTCAGCTGTGTTTAAACTATCAAAAGCTACTTTTAGCTGAACTTGAGTCTGAAACATTTGTGGCCATATGACTGCAGCCAGCGCATGCAACCGAAACAACCACAAGTGCAGGCTGGGTAAAGCCTGCCACGACGTTATGGGTGGTGTGGGCTGTTCAGGCAGCCTTGCAAAATAGCACAAAACGCCCGCACCACTACACAATCCCAAGAAAAGAGGGACTGCGGTCACAATAAAACACAACTCGAAACGGCAAAACTGTGGTGTTCAGACGTGCACAGCAGCAATGATTTTGCTGCTGTGCACACCAACAGCACAGCAGAACTGGCAGTGTGAACAGAGCTCAAGAGTTTCTGCACTAGCCAGCCCAGTGTTTTCTCCCTGGCAGGTTTTTAGTTGACCTAAATTCAGGCACCGCTATTTTTTACTTCACATTAAAATGACCTTTGTACCAGGGCTAACAACATCCATCCCAAGTAAGAATTAACACGGATAAGGCCCCTATTAAAACTTATTGTAAACCAGACACTGACCAACAGCAATGAAGTCACCAACATTACAATATTAGTAGCAATACAACTGCTTAACAGGCACAGTAGGGTAGCAAGCACCTCAAATGAAATCAGCAGCCTGGAGGCATGCTGACTTAGCATCTAACAACCTTGGAGAAATGGGCCAAGCCAAAAAGGTGCTGAAGCAGTAGGAATCTGTCAGCTTTTGTTACAAAACCTGGAACACACATAGTTTTTATAGCAATGTTTACTGAGTGGTGCTGCCTGTTTTGAAAACCACTGCACATGATCTTTAAGTACCCGGAAGAAAAAAGCGGTGGCAGGGTATTACCACTGAGTTGGTGGGAGAAGAACTGAATTAGTTAATGTCTTCCTTCTTTTCTAACTTTGTCCACCTCTATAGTCATACATCAGTCCCTCCTGTGAATTGGGCAAAGTCTTTAGCCCTGTGTCTCTGTCGCTAGCTGTGTAAAATAATTTGCAATGCACACTACTGTTGGAATCACCAACCTATACTGTGAAGATGTGAGGCCAGACATTCAAAACATTACTGCATGCAATTTGATTCAGTAAATTAAAAAAAAAAAACTTTTGGCATCAGTGTCTGTCAGGAGCCTCCAGGAATGGCATCATTAGAATTTATGAATACTGTATCATCTGGTCATGTCCATACAAATTCCTAAAAGGCATTTTTCTGCTAGAATAAGCATTTCAAAATTTGCAGAAGCAGCCAAATTGCATATGTAAACATTCTGAATATTTAATTCCTGATATGTGCCAGTGAGAAAAATATTTCAGGTCAAAATCAATAGAACGATTTTTGTTGTTTAGGATTTACTTTACTGCTCAGAAAATGTGCCACAACAGCAGCAGAGACCATAACCTCAGTTTAGCTTTATGACAGGTACAGCACAGGCAATGGCATGCATAGTTCTGCACACTGCTTCAACAATATGCCTCAACCCTACTATGGAGGGAACTCCACCCATGCTCATTCTTCTGTGCAAGTCTGCAACCAACTGCCACCAAGAGCAATAATTAGTAGGACCAACTGTTTGGTTTCTATTTATTTACCCAGGCTAGCCCAAGAGATGCAACATCTCCTTTCCACTGAGGTACTCCTTCTACCAGTTTCTACAAATGGTTGGACTGGCAAGAGTAAGTGACTTGGCCAAGGTCACACCATGAGTATTTGATTTGGGTGGGGAGTGAACCTCTGATCTGACCTCCTGGTTCCCAAGATGGGAGTACAGTACCTCATAAATTGAGATGCTGACACAGAACCTTTGTAAAAGAACCTCTGGTTCAAAGGTATTTGTAATCCTAGTATTAAATAAATAAAAAAAATTGTAACATTAGTTTCTGTGATAAGGACAACTATCCATTAGGAACTAGACTGTAGGAACTGGACTGAGACCAGCATAACTGACTCAACAAAGACCAGTAACCATCAAATGGGAATAGTTTATGGCCACTTACAACCTGAGCTACACTGAAGCAAGAGGCCAGAGATTCTGTAACCAATGTTAACCCATAACATTTCAACTATATCGCTTCTAAAGCAATGGAAGAACGTAACATTTTTTATAGTGCAATTAGCAGATATCAATCAAAATACAGAGTGAGCACTGTGTGAAACAGGTTGCTATGACGTATAACATGCCAAGAGGACCTGGAAAAAAATAGTTGGGCTCAGAATTTATTCAGCGGTACACTCTGACCCTGAGAACGTTTTGCTTTTTAAGTTCTACAAAGAATCTCTTTCCCTGTACGATGCATTATAGTCTTAGCTGAGTACATCGCTCACTGCACTAAGCACTAAATCCTTGATGTTGCTGATATAATGAAATCTTAAATGCCTCTCACCTTCCCAGACGCTCCGTCTCCTAAGATGACAATTTTCATCTGCCGATCCAGATTTTCCTCTTCGGAATCGGACATGGTATCTGTTTTTAACTTGCAGTTGCAGTTAACGAATATACCACCAAATTTCTGTTTCCAGCTGGAGAACCGGATTTACAGGGTCAGCGCTAAGCAACCAGACGCCATCTTCAGTCTCAGTCACTTTTCCTAAGGCTAAACCACTTTAAAGCAGGGTGAGTTAGGAACAGAACATGGGCAAACACAGAGCTTAAAAATGGTTATGACATCAGACACGCCAGTAGATGAATACGAAACAATTTGGTAAGTAAAACTTGTGTGAAATCCTTTTGTTTCAGACTGAACAAAGGTCACATTTTTTCGGCGCTAATGGCTCGATCCACGTGTGACGCTTCCGTAACTAAGGCAAATGAGGTCGAAGGGCAGAGAAGTATTGGTGGGGTTTCTGAACTGTTCCGAAATTTCGGACTGTTTAGACACAGTGTTGGTTGATATTTACTGTGACCTACAGTACTCGGCCCCAAGAGATGCAGGGTGAGCTACAGCCTTCCCCTCAGCTTTCAAGTGTGTCTGATTTATACCTGATCAACATCAGGGGTAATGGGGTTCTCAGCAAATTCTCGAGGTGCGGGTTTGATGATACACTAGTACCTAGGAAGCAGGCGGAAAACTACAGGTAAAGTAGATTAACTTGCCTTCTCCCTAATTTGTGCAACCTCTCAACTGTCCCTTATTACCAGGGATGATAATGTGCCTCATTTTACCAGTCAAAAAATTGCTCTGTTCCACATGGAAAAGATGCTGCCCATATAGAATAATTTTCTATACATTCCGACTTTAAAGCAAATATTCATAATATTCCGAGGCACTAGGGCCGGGATATTCAGACTGCACCAGGCAGTGACATAAGCCTGGGCGCAGCACAACTGTGATGCGCTGGGACCAGGTCCAGGTGATACTCAACCTTGAATATGGCATGAAAACATGGCAAAGTGGCACTGTGCCGGCACAAGTCACAGGGAGCATGGGATGCGCCAGTGCAGTTGCGCTAGGCGCATCACCCGCAATATTCAGCAGGGGGCATACAAATGAGGCCAAAATATATACAAGGTGCAAATGGGGCCATTTGCATGTTATTATGGCCCCACTTGCATGCCTGGCGCAGGGCACTCTGCACGGTGTAACCCCCCTGCAAATGGGGGTTCCCAAAAGACTTCCAGGAGCTTGCTTGAATGCTCCAAGCCTGAATGGTGTTTGGCATTTAAGCCATTTATCAGTGAGTGTTTTAGAGCCTCTGGTACTGTCTCTTTAAGAGCTGTCTGCTTGCAGACATAATTAGTTTGTATGGGGACTGTGTGCTTCTCTGAGTACCACTCGAGCTGCTGCCAATTCACTTCATTTTTGCAGTCACTAGGAGTGCAAAGGGAACCTATCTGAAAGATGTAACTGTTTGCCAGAAATTATTTAGAGTAATAATGAAATTACAGTTTGTCTAACCTGCTTTCTTTGCAGTCAGAACTGTGTCTGCTAGTTCCCCATTCTAGTTTTGAACTGCTGAACTGGACCAATCAATGTGGGGTAAGCTAGCTCTGGAATGGTGCCTTGGACGAATCAGAACTTGGACTCATAATCTGAGCCAGCCACAAGAGGATTGTATGGGCAGTGACTCTGGGAGATGTAGTTTAGACTTCAGTGCCTTTTTGGACCAACAGCAGCAGTCTATTGTGAGTGACAGCCAATCCAGTCAAGAACTGGGAGGAACTCAAAGGAAATGCCCGGTTTTGTCGGTTGGAGTTTGAGTTGAGCTTTGGCAGTGAAGAAGGAAGGAGCCCTGTGCTTTTTCAGTGTGCAGTTTTAGTCAAAAAACGTGTGTAAGGCCCAGAGTTCCGGTCTGCAGCTTGTTAGGACTGAATCTGTCCCTGTGAAAAGAATCAAAGGATCTCTGAAGAGTAGAAACCAGGCTCACCCTGTAGAAGACTGGAAGAATTGCTGAAAATTGCACTGGTCTGTCAGGAACTGAATCTGCTGTGTGTTCTCCCGGTATTGTGCAGTAATTGCGATCGGGATACAGATGCAGCCTGCCTGGTATAGTGCTTTCTTTTATATAAATGTGTGAAGAGGTTTGTGTACCTCAAGTGAGCCCTGCTGACATTGAAGGACCCTATCTTATTTGGAGGTCGTGAGTACTAATTCAGGGTCGCTCCTGTTGAATTGCCACATTAAATCCAAATGGAATTACTGTACTGCTGACTGTTTAATTCTCCTTTTCTGTGTGAAAGGGCCCCTACCAGCTGCCACGGGTTTGGACTAGCCACTAGGGCTTGGGTACCCAGGGACAGTAACTGATAGGGATAGGCCTGTGCACAGAGCCATAGGTAGATTATTAGAGTGATAAGCTCAATTAACCTGATTTCCCTGTCCTTGTTATATATCCCCTAAATAAATCAGAGCTGCTTGTTTCAGCAAAGTTATACTGCCTGAGGTATTTGTCTATGTTAAAGACTGTACTGTGATTGTTGCACTGTATCTCATTTCACAGGAGGTCCCAGTGCCGGAACCAGACCTGGGGTAAGTGTATACTGTGAAGGTAATTTGATATATTGTGTGGGCCACTAGTGGGAAGAAAGGGGGTTGGCAGTGTCCCAGAGGGCTGTGACCAAGTTAGTTTAACTATTGCAACCCTGACCTCTGGGTGGAGGCACCCGCCATTGGATCCAGGCCCCTCAACCTGTTAGTGGCAAATCAGGCAGGTAGTAGCCCCGGATGCGCCATCTAGGGTTACATCTTGGAGGCACCGCTGGGATTGTGTGTCCTCTAGTGGCCATATTTACGTAACCACTGTTAAGAAAAAATGGGTATCCCCAACCCACAAAAATACCAAAAGTCAGCGTCCTCAAGACTGAAAGAGTGTATTTTCATCCAAGTGAAGTATTTGGGGCCGCTGGACTCTGATTGTGAGACTGCTTTTCATGAGATCATATATCAACTTACCCATGCTCCAGTGCTGGCCTATGCCGATCCAAGAAAACCTTACGTCCTGCACACTGATGCTAGCTTGCAAGGGTTGGGGGCTGTGTTGTACCAAGAGCACGAGAATGGCCTGAGACCAGTGGCCTTTGCCAGTAGAAGCCTGACCCCATCCGAAAAGAACTATCCTGTACATAAGTTAGAGTTCCTAGCTTTGAAGTGGGCTATTGTTGACCAATTCCATGAGTACTTGTATGGGGCTAAATACTAGTAAAACTGACAATAATCCTTTGACCTATGTGCAGACCTCAGCTAAGTTGGATGCCACTGGCCATAGGTGGCTTTCTGCATTATCTACATATGACTATGCTCTCGAAAACCGAGCAGGTCTGAACCACATAGATGCTGATGCTCTCTCCCGGAGGGCTGTTCCCCAGAATGATTGGGTCCGATTGGCAGAACCTGACATTCGGGCACTCTGCCGGAAGTTTGACAGGGAGGAACAAATGTCCACGACGCAGTGGACTGCATGGTGGATTGCTTGGGAGCTCTGAGAATTGCATACCTGCTGCTTATTGCCACTTTTCTGCAATAGACATTGGTGCACTGCCTCAGCTGGACAATGATAGTATTCAAGGGCTCAATCCCGCGATCCCATGATCAAAGCAGCTTTAGAAGCCCTCTATGCAGGAAAGATGTGTCCAAATTACGCCACTGATTTGAGAACTGCACTGTTATACAAAGAAGGTCCTAAGTTGAAACTGATCAATAAACTGTTATACAGAGAAACAGTAGACAGAGGGGACAAGTAGACAAACAACAACTAGTGCTGCCCACTGCCTTCGAGACTCAGTACTGAGGTCCTTGCACAACCACATGGGGCACCTTGGTATAGACAGAACACTTGACTTGATGAGATCCAGATTCTATTGGCCTAAGATGGGGGCTGATGTGGAGCAACACATTCAACTTGTAGTCGCTGCTTACAGAGGAAAGCTTTGCCCCAGAGGCTGCCCCTTGTTAACATCACCACCAGTGCACCCATGGAGCTGGTCTGTATTGATTTTCTGAGTTTGGAGTCAGATCAAAGAAATATCAGTAATGTGCTGGTGGTCACTGACCATTTCACGAGATATGCCCAAGCTTTCCCACCAAAGACCAGAAAGCATCCACTGTGGCCAAAGTACTTGTAGAAAACTTTTTGTTCACTATGGGCTCCACAAAGAATCCATTCTGATCAAGGGAGAGACTTTGAGAGTCGTCTGATCAAAGAGATGCTTTCTCTGTGGGGAGGCGAAAGTCCAGAACCACTCCTTACCACCCCAGGGGACCCACAGCCTGAACGCTTCAACCGCACTTTGCTAGATATGCTAGGCACCCTGCACCCAAAGGACAAGCCTAGATGGAGCAACAAATTAGCACCCTGGTACATGCTTATAACTGCACCAAAAGTGATGCCACTGGATTCTCCCCACCGCCTGATGTTTGGAAGAGAAGCTCGACTACCAGTAGATGTGTGTTTTGGGGTCTCTCCTGATGGGGTTCAAGCTGACAACTATTTACAGTATGTGCAAAGTTAAAGGCCCAGCTAACTCATGCGTACTCAACTGGCTCAAACCATGGCTGCCAAAAGAAATCTGGCCAACAAAGAAAGGTATGATAAAAGGTGAAAGCACAGGAACTCCAGGAGGGAGATCGGGTATTGCTAAGAAATCTGGGACTGCATGGCAAGCACAAGATTGCTGACAGATGGCACCATCTCCCTCACATTGTAGTGGGCAAACTAGATGATCTGCCAGTGTACAAAGTAAGGCCTGAGAATAATTCAAAAGATGTAAAACAATGCATAGAAATCATTTACTGCCCATTGACAAATCCTGATTGAGTCTGAGCCCCAGAAGATGCCCCTCTGGACCAGTGACTAGAGCTGCTGCTAAGAAAAGATCAAGAAAGTCTGCACCTACAGAAGCAAAGTTAAAGTGTTCCCTCCACAAGTCCCAGTTGAGCATGACTGTCAGTCCATATCAGAAGAAAGTGAGAGTGACTTTGAATACTATCCTTCTTACTTAACTGAGTCAATTGTTTCGGGCAATCCCTAGTCAATACTGGAGACAAAGCTGGGCCTTCTGGACTGTCTAAGCCCCAGCTTCATCCCTGGAGCCAATGCTCCCAGAAAGTGAAGTGCAAAGCATCAGATCAGATGAAATGGAATCATTGTGCATGGTTGAACTGTTTGAGCTTTCAGGGAGGAAAATGATAGATTGGGGCAGACTGGTGATACACCAACAAGAAGAGTATTTTGAGTGCCCTGACAGTCCACTGCCAGTGTCCGAAAGCTCTCCATGCGAGCCAAATGTTGTGGACTCAGAAACTGTAACTCCTGGAGCTGAAAGTGCCCCAAGTTCTAGCCTCTCTACCCCCATGGAGACTCCCTGACAAGTGAGGACAATGCTGAAAATGAGGCTCAGAGTGCAGAGACTATAACAGTTCCCCTAGAAAGACTGGTCGACTGTAAAGCCTGTGGTGCACCTCAGTTATGATTCACTTGGGAGGCCTGTGGACTTGCCTCTCAATGTTGTCCATAAAGGAGTGTATGTGTCCCGAGCTCATTGCCCAAACTGAGCATCAGTGCTAACTCCAAGTTACTTGTGTTGCTCCTTCTATATGGTGCCCTGCCCCATCCAGCCCCAAGGTAACTGATAGGAAGGGCCCTCTTCAGGTTTCATGTACAAGAGATAATAACTTGAGTTATGGTACAATGTGTATGTAATACTGTGTAAAGAGTGACGATCTGCAATGTTTCAGAAATGTGTTCTTGGTAAAATGATATATTGACTGATGATTACATGTGCGAGCCTAATGCAAATGTATATGGTTGCAGTTGAAACTTATGGGTACTTGCTTGACGCCGGACGCCAAGCTTTCCCAGGCTAGGAAGGGTGTAACCCCTGCAAATGGGGGTTCCCAAAAGACTTCCAGGAGCTTGCTTGAATGCTCCAAGCCTGAATGGTGTTTGGCATTTAAGCCATTTATCAGTGAGTGTTTTAGAGCCTCTGGTACTGTCTCTTTAAGAGCTGTCTGCTTGCAGACATAATTAGTTTGTATGGGGGGACTGTGTGCTTCTCTGAGTACCACTCGAGCTGCTGCCAATTCACTTCATTTTTGCAGTCACTAGGAGTGCAAAGGGAACCTATCTGAAAGATGTAACTGTTTGCCAGAAATTATTTAGAGTAATAATGAAATTACAGTTTGTCTAACCTGCTTTCTTTGCAGTCAGAACTGTGTCTGCTAGTTCCCATTCTAGTTTTGAACTGCTGAACTGGACCAATCAATGTGGGTAAGCTAGCTCTGGAATGGTGCCTTGACTTAATCAGAACTTGACTCATAATCTGAGCCAGCCACAAGAGGATTGTATGGGCAGTGACTTGGGAGATGTAGTTTAGACTTCAGTGCCTTTTGGACCAACAGCAGCAGTCTATTGTGAGTGACAGCCAATCCAGTCAAGAACTGGGAGGAACTCAAAGGAAATGCCCGGTTTTGTCGGTTGGAGTTTGAGTTGAGCTTTGGCAGTGAAGAAGGAAGGAGCCCTGTGCTTTTTCAGTGTGCAGTTTTAGTCAAAAACGTGTGTAAGGCCCAGAGTTCCGTCTGCAGCTTGTTAGACTGAATCCGTCCTGTGAAAAGAATCAAAGGATCTCTGAAGAGTAGAAACCAGGCTCACCTGTAGAAGACTGGAAGAATTGCTGAAAATTGCACTCGGTCTGTCAGGAACTGAATCTGCTGTGTTTTCCCGGTATTGTGCAGTAATTGCGATCGGATACAGATGCAGCCTGCCTGGTATAGTGCTTTCTTATATAAATGTGTGAAGAGGTTTGTGTACCTCAAGTGAGCCCTGCTGACATTGAAGGACCCTATCTTATTTGGAGGTCGTGGAGTACTAATTCAGGGTCGCCTCCTGTTGAATTGCCACATTAAATCCAAATGGAATTACTGTACTGCTGACTGTTTAATTCTCCTTTCTCTGTGTGAAAGGGCCCCTACCAGCTGCCACGGTTTGACTAGCCACTAGGGCTTGGGTACCCAGGGACAGTAACTGATAGGGATAGGCCTGTGCACAGAGCCATAGGTAGATTATTAGAGTGATAAGCTAATTAACCTGATTTCCCCTGTCCTTGTTATATCCCCTAAATAAATCAGAGCTGCTTGTTTCAGCAAAGTTATACTGCCTGAGGTATTTGTCTATGTTAAAGTACTGTACTGTGATTGTTGCACTGTATCTCATTTCACAGGAGGTCCCAGTGCCGGAACCAGACCTGGGGTAAGTGTATACTGTGAAGGTAATTTGATATATTGTGGGCCACTAGTGGGAAGAAAGGGGTTGCAGTGTCCCCAGAGGGCTGTGACCAAGTTAGTTTAACTATTGCAAACCCTGACCTCTGGGTGGAGGCACCCGCCATTGGATCCAGGCCCCTCAACCTGTTAGTGGCAAATCAGGCAGGGGTAGTAGCCCCTGGGATAGCGCCATCTAGGGGTTACAACAGCATGACGTGTGCAGTGGGGATCCTGGAGCATCCCCCGCCCCATAGCCACGATCACATATCTGTACAGCACTCGAACCCTGGTAGTCTAGTGGCCCCCCTTCCCGGGTCCCCGATAAAAGTAAGAAAGACCATCCCTGGTGGTCTAGTGGTCCCCCCTCCCACCTGATTCCCCTGAGAACTATGAATATGACCATCCCTGGTGGTCTAATGAACCCCCCTGGCCCGGTTCCGCGATCGCGGTAAATGTAAAGTACAACGTGCCCTGGCAGTCTAGTGGTACCCCACCACCCTTGTCCCCGATCGTCGGTATCTGTAGTTTAAGTAAATCCCTGGTAGTCTAATTGGACCCCCCACCCCTCAAACCCACAAGAACCCCTGCCCACCCGCTCCCCTCCCATCATCGGCCAGGGAGGCAATCCGCCCACATACCGCTTGTGTTGCCCTCGATGATCAGGTACATGGGCTGTAAGCCCATTGTTCCTTAGTGGACCAATGGGCTTGCAGGGCATTTTTAGACAGTCTCAAATACGTGAATGAAGTCATTCACATTTTGGACTGTCTAGTACAGAGTTTCCTGCAAGCCCATTGGTCCACACTGGGACCAATGGGCTTACAGCCCATACTGCACCTGTCATTCGGCAGGCATGTTGCTGCCGCTCGCCGATGACGGTGGGGGGGAGCGGGGTGGGTAGGGAGTTCTGTGGGTGGGAGGGGTGGGGTGCCACTGATCACCAGGGATTTATTATGTGGAGATGTACCGAGATCGCGGCAACAGGCAGGGGGAGGTTCCACTACACTACCAGGGATTTACTTAAACTACAGATACCGGCGATCGGGGACATGGGTGGAAGGGGGGTGCCACTAGACCACCAGGGTTGTGTGGGTGCTTCGTGACAGTGTCCTGTGTGGCAGGTGGCCACCCACGACTGATGGCTGCTGTGTTGCGCCATGCATTACAGCAGCCTACCTGTGGGTGGCTGGGATTTTTTTATTTTTTTTATTTTATCTTTTGCCCCCTGGCAGGACCCTGTCATTCCATCGGCCCTGGTAACAACCCCCCAGAGACCTCCACCACCATCTATGGTTGCCAAGGATCCTCAGTCACCCCCCGGCTTACCCCCCGGAGGGTGGGGCCGCGGCCACCTTCTACGGTGACCGTGGAACTAATGTCTGATCGGGGACCCGCAGCAATGATGATGTAGTGAGGTCCTCCGGGGAGGGCTTCATGTGCACTGTGGTCCTGCCCGCCTCCATTTTTCCACCATTTTTATTACAGAGGCGGGGATGTGCAATGACGCCAGCGTCTGCCCCTCCTCCCAGAACTGTAGTCGTCGGACGCCTGAGATCTCCCGGCCTCCGCCAGGAGTCCTCAGTGCGCTGATCGCTTCCCCCACCTTCCCCCCGGAGAAGGAGAGCAGTCCATGGGACGCTCCATCCTTCTCCCCCCAGCCAGCCCTCCAACGATCCGGGTCCATTCCCACACCCGGTCACCAGTGTCGCAAGCGGAAATCCCACTGCTGTGTTAGCGAGTCGCCGGGTGGCCGGATTTGTTCCTACTCTGCACGGCTCAACTTTGAGTTTCTCTGCGGCAGTGCAGGGTTGCACCAGCATATGCACCACACATCCCAGGCTGAATATTGGGATGTGCCGATATGCATGGGCACGCCCTCTGCATCTGCGCCCGCATGAATTCATTCACATATCTGGACTGAGTAGTGCGGTATGGGCTGCCCGCCCATTGGCTCACGCTGTGAACCAATGGGCGTGCCCTACGAGCTGTCGGTCGGCGGGCGGCAGGTGGGTGGGGTGCTGATGGGGGGAGCGGGCGTGGCCAGTGGGCGGGTGGGGTGGGGGTACACCACATCACCAAGGTAGTAGGGGTATTTGATGAGTTACAGATGCCCGCGATCGGTCCACTGGACCACCAGGGATATTGGACTTTGGGGGGGGTTCTATTACTGATGCCCGCGATCGGGCTGAGTGCGGTCCACTGGACCACCAGAGATATTGGACTTGGGGGGCTTAATCCTCAGGACAAATGCCTGCGATCGGGCACATAGAAGTCCACTGGACCACCAGGGATATAGGACAGGTTTTTTTTTTTTACACGAATGCCCACCATCGGGCTGCAGGGGGCGTCGTTCCCCGACGGCTGCTGCTGCCTGGCAGGGCGCCAGCGTAAGTCCTCGGGGATCGGCGCGCACCTCATGCCAAAATGGCGGCAAATGGGGGCCATGATGAGATGCAATTGCCCTGTGTGCCTTTGCATAAATTATGGCCCCATTTGCATGTCCCTTTGAATATCGCAGGTGCTGTGCATGGCGCACGCACGCGCTTAGCGCGATTCCATGCTCCACTCTGGCGCTTGGCGGCGCCACCGTGCCATGCACAGTGGTGGTTACCAGGGTGCGATATTCAAAGTTGCTGCGCCGTAGCGCAGCTCTGTTGAATATCGCCCAGGCCACACCCCGGCGCAACAAAGTTGAGCTGCGCCCAGGCTTGCGCCACAGCCTGCCGCAGTTTGACTATCCAGGCCCTGGTGCCAACCGCTTAACCGCTCTCTCTTCAATACACATTATATGTACTGACAGTGTAAATATCTGTTACAAAAAAAAAAATTACTAACTTGTCCTGTGGTGGAACTGTCACGATCCCACTGCCAGTCCCAACCACATGCCTCTGATGTCCTGCCATCGTAAAACCAAAAAGCTGTTGCCTCAATCCTTTTTCATGAATTTGACTTTTCCCCAGTCATCTTGCTGGTTTCCTGATAGGCTTTTTTGGGGGTTGGGGGGGGAGAAGCACAGATGTTAACACTGCTCGCCTGTGTGTGTGTGTGTGTGTGTGTGTGTGTGTGTGTGTGTGTAAGTGCTCCCTGTCGCTTCTCCACATCCCCTCATGTTGTGATGCCATGATGTAGTTGGTCATGGTTCAGTTTAAGTTAAAAAAAAAAAAAGGCACAGTTGTACAGTCCATGGATTCTCTCATGTCTCACACAAATACAGGGAGGATTGGGGGTAGTGCTGGCAATTGATGAAAGTAAAGGACAAATCTTGAACAGTACATGTAACATGACATCACTGTAATGACATAATTGTATAGTAGGTGGAAGGACTATTTCACCATAAATTATTATAAGAAACTCTGTTTGAACTACAAAAAAAAACTATCTTTTCTGACTGGTAAAAGAAAGAAAAAATTGTTGCCCATTTTGTAAGTGCAGTAAGACACTCCTGGGGTGTGCATGCAACTGATTTTACCGCACTTCCAAGGGCTGAAGGCGCGCCTCACTACGCCCCTCAACATGCAGTAAAATCTGTTCCATGCACACGCCATTTTGTCTTATTGTTTACTTATAAAATGGGGAGAATAAATCCTGCTTTCTGATTGGTTATTATCATGCACAGTTAATAACAAGCACCTAAAAGCGGGACTGCGTCAGTAAGAAAAAACAGGAAATCAGTGAGCATTTGGAACTCTTGTTTTTGAAATGCTGCCATTTGCTTTCCTCGATAACGTGTCTTATGCCTGACTGCCAGCCAATCCGGAAAACTTCTGGTGCCGCCCACTCTCTCTTCAATACACATTTTTTTTTACTTTATTTTATTTGCTCAGATAATCACCTTTGAGCAAGATAGCTCATTTACAAAGGTTCCACATCAACAACAACAGTAATACAGCAATGATGTAACAAATTAGACAATTGGTTAAATACATACTGCAGTCTAACTATGGTCCATAAGATATACAGGTTTACATAGCAAATGCCAAAGACTACATTTCTTTTTAACTGAGGCATATTATTTTTTGTTGGTATTTTCAGTAACTGAGAACAATGTATGCTCACAGATACTATTCAGATAATATCTTCTGCTCTTTTAATACATTAGTTTCAAATTATATGACTTCACCACACACTTAACAGATGTCTTCCACTCACTTATATCAGGGATGTTGAACATCAATGGTTATACCTTGTCTCAAACATTCATTTGGCATCCATTTAAAAAGTAAATCATATAACTGCATCTGGCAACGTGTGAGTTTATATGAAACCTTAAAAGTTTAAATTTATAACAACCTTACAACAACAGTAAGGAGAAAGATAAACTGTGCAATCTGTGGTGTTTTCATAGTATATTTATAAGATAATTATGTGCTAGTTACTGTAAATAAATATGTTGTGCTGCAACCTCATTCAGTGTGTGAGCATCTTCATTTCCTTGATATGCCAGGGTTTTAAATAATTGATTATCATTTTTTTTCTTGGGACAATGCTAACTGTACAGAAAGTATTCATATAGGTTTTCTAGAAGTGTTATGTTTGTTAAACACAGTGAGGCAAGTGCTATGCATTTTCACAATGTTTTAGCACTTTTATGAGCAAAACGCTAATCAATTTTTGGAGTTAAATAAATCCTTTTATGCAATGTTTATTAGCCCCTCCCCGAAGATTATGGCTTCTGTTGGTGATAGGGAAGACAGAAACTGACTCCAGGTTCTGTAGAACATCTCTTCTCTGCCTCTTAATGCATAGGTGAGCCTCTCCATGGCCAGTATTGTCATATGAGACCCATGTATTGAAAAGAACCTGCCTAGCCAGGACTAACATCACCCGGACCCATCTTGGATATGGGACCCAGTTGCCATTTCCCTTCCTCACCACCCCCATAAGGAGGGATAGCGGCGGCATGTCTATCTCCCTACCCCACATGAGTTTGATCTCTTAGCCCACCTGTTTCCAATATTGTTCGATTATTACACATTCCCAGAAGTATTGAAAATACGTTCCTCTTTCCGTTGTGCATCTTCTGCATTTTGGGGAGATCTCTGGATGGAACTTATGTACAATTTCCGGTGGGTAGTACAACCGATGTAAGAATTCGTACTGTGCCTCTTTGGCCCTGTTGCAAATCAGGAGACCCATATGAGATACCACCAACTGTTCCCATGCATCATCTGTTATAGGTGTTCCCAGGTCCTCCTCCCATCTCGCCCTCACTTTTTCTGTACCTCCCCCAAAGTTATCTCTAATTTAGCTGCTGTTCCAATTAGCCCTTTTTCATTATATTTGTCCCCCAGGATTTCTTTCTCTATACCGGGTATTGTACTACCTCTTAAAGATCCATCCAGCAGTTTGGCCTCATAGTGTCTCACTTGGAAATATCAGAATAGGTGGCAGTTTGGTAGCGTCAGGCTTTCATTGCTTTTGTCAAAAGAATAAATTCCAGTCTCTCCACACAAATCCCCTATGCACCAAACCCCCTTAGTCTCCCATTCCACTAAACCTGGGTCTTCAAGACCAGGAAGAAATGCAGGGTCCCCAGCTATGGGCACCAAAAGTGTATTATTTCTTAATGTCCCCCACCCCTTCTTTTAATGTACTGCCAAGCTTCCAGCACTGCTACCACCATTGGGTTAGGGTTAGCTGTGGGCCCATATGCCTTGTCTCCTCCTGGTGCCAAGTATGCTGTTGGTCTGCCTGGGCTTTTCCCCTGTTCTATGTCCAGCCATATAGCTGTTTCCCCTCTGTTCACCCAGTTGTATATGTATCGGTACTGGGTTGCTAGATAATAACCCTTTAAATCTGGGAAGCCCATCCTTCCCCTTACCTTAGATGCTTTGAATCTATGAAATGCCATCCTGGATTTCTTACCTCTCCATGTGAACCTGCTAAACCCACTTTCAAGCTGTTTGATAACTCTTACGGTGGGGCTGAATGGCACCATCTGCATAATGTATAAAATTCTTAGGAAAATATTCATTTTAATACAGTTAATTCTCCCTAGCCAGGAAAAGGATAGTCCTGTCCATCTACCATGATCTAATAATATAGCCTTAATGAGAGATGAATAATTTAGATTATGTAATGCAGCAATGTTTCTGCTTACTTTAATTCTGAGGTATGTGAGATATTGATCCACCTTCTAAGTCCCCAGGTGTTACCCTGTTTTGTCCCATTTTGTCCATTTAGAAACTTGATTTCGGATTTTTGGAGGTTTAATTTGTAACCGGAGAAGTCTGCAAAGGCCTGCACTGTTTCTAGTAGGGCTGGTTACTGATTTCTCTGGCTTTGTAAAATAAAAGAGAAGGTCATTAGCTTATAGGGTGATTTTATGCTGCTTCCCACCTGGGCCTACCACCCCCTTGATCTCTTGACTCTCTCTTATTTTAGCCGCTAAGGGTTCTATTGCCATGGCAAACAATAGTGGGGAAAGGGGGCAGCCCTGCCTCGTACCTTTAAATAGTCTAAATTCCTTAGTGGGTGTTCTGTTTATCAGCACTCTAGCTGTTGGTTCCTGGTAGAGCATTTTGACCAAGTTAATGTATTCCTCTCCCACCCTAAATCTATGTAGAACCCAAAAAAGGTATAGCCATTATATCCTATCGAATGCTTTCTCTGCGTCCATGGAAGCACACAACTGAGGCATGTTTTAACAAGTTTTCTCAGAGATTAGTCCATACAAGTAACATACACAAGACTTTTTATATGTATTCACAGTGTAAATGTAAATTATAAAAAATATATATATATATATATGTATACACACGATGGGCAAGAAAATACTGGTTCCTGATTGGCTGGCTGAAACGATTTACAATGTGTAAGTTGTACCGTCACCCAAAAGGAACAAGTGCCAGCCACCATTCAACCACATCACAATCCCCCGAATCACTCCGACCACCGAAAACAGAAACAGAAAACCATGCCCAAAAATGACTAACTTGTCCCATGGCGGAACTGTCATGATCCCGCTGCCTGTCCCAACTCATGTCTCACACAAGCACATAGATACAGGGAGGATCGGGGGTAGTGCTGGCAACTGACAAAAGTAAAGGACACATTTTGAACAGTACATGTAACATGATATCATTGTAATGACATCAGTGTTTAGCAGTTGGAAGGACTATTCTACCATAAATTCTTATAAGAAACTCTGTTTTAACTACAAATAAACGTAATTTTTCTGCCTGCTTAAAAAAAAAAAAATGTACATTTTATAAGTGCAATAACACACTCCGGGGGTGTGCATGGAACAAATTTTAGCACACTTCCAAGGGCTGAAGGCACTTGACCTGCGGTCTCATGTCTCACTACGCCCCAGGACATGTGGTTAAATCTGTTCCATCCACACCGCATCATGTCTTATTGCTTACATAATACAATCTCATGGTTGAACAAGCTCATAAAGGCCAGGCTTGTTCAACCCCTGAATTGTATTATTTCCTCATATACCACACATTACCATCATTTATTATTTAGGTATATGCCTACATTATATTACATTAAACCCGGTGGGACAATACTAATAACACAATTAACACATTATTAGGAAGCTAGCCAAATGAAATAACAAACTACAAAAGAAACTGGAAAAAGAGACACACAAAACCCTTTCAAACCCCCAAATCGCTCAAACTCTTACCTGCACTCACTGTACACCATTCCCTCCTTGCTGCAAGTGGCCTTTTGATGCCATAACGTTACACAGAAACATAGAAGTTGACAGCAGATAAGGACCGCAAGGCCCATCCAGTGTGCCCATTTCTTTTTCTACCTTATAATGTGCCATCGGCCTTTGCTCTGTCAATGGTCTATCTAGTCATACTCATCTGTATTGCTCCCTTATGCCTCTCCCATGCCTGATTGAAGCCCTGCACTGTATTCATATCCACCACTTCCTAAGGTAGGCCGTTCCATGCATCCACCACCCTTTCTGTGAAAAAGAACTTCCTCACATTACCCCTTAATCAGCCTCCCTCTAATCTCATGCTGTGTCCTCTTGTCCTGCTATTTTTCTTATACTGAAATATGTTAGACTCTTTCACCGTGTTAATGCCCTTAAGGTGTTTGAATGTTTTGATCACATCACCTCTCTCCCTCCTTTGCTCTAGGGTATACATATTGAGCTCTGTTAATCTGTCCTCATATGTTTTCTGATGCAGTCCCTGCACCATTTTGGTTGCCCTTCTCTGTACTGCCTCAGTTTGGTTAATGTCCTTATGAAGGTGTGGCCTCCAGTACTGCACGCAGTACTCCAGATGGAGCCTAACCAGTGTCTTGTAAAGAGGAATTATTACCTCCCTCTTCCCACTTGTGATACCTCTAATACACCTAACATCCCCCTAGCTTTACCTACTGCTTTAGTGGTCTGCTTGGATGATTTCAGGTCATCGGTGATGATGATCCCAAGTCTCTTTCTTCCCTTATGACTGCCAGCTACTCCCCTCCCAGCCTGTAAGTGGCTTCAGGGTTTCTCTTCCCTATGTGCATGATCTTGCACTTCTTTGCATTAAACCCCAGTTGCCACTCTTCCAACCATTTTGCTAGTTTATTCTGCCCACCCCATCTGGATCATCTACTCTGTTGCAGATCTTGGTGTCATCTGCAAACAGACAAACCTTACCCTCCAGTCCATCTGCAATGTCACTGATGAAGATATTAAAGAGGACTGGCCCAAGGACTGATCCCTGAGGTACCCCACTTGTGACTTGCATCTCTTCTGACTGTATACCATTTACCACCACTCTCTGTTTTCTGCTCGCCAACCAGTTTGCCACCCAGTTGACCAACTTCTGAGCCACCCCGAGCCTACCCTGCTTATCAATCAATCATCTATGTGGAACAGTATCGAAAGCTTTGCTGAAGTCAAGGTAGGCGACATCAACTGCTCCCTCTTGGTCTACCACTCTGGTTACCCAGTCAAAGAAATCTATGAGATTAGTTTGACAGGACCTTCCTTTTGTAAACCCATGCTGTCTTGGATCCTGTGCTCCTATGGATTCCAGGTGTTGCACTATCATTTCCTTATGGAGTGCCTCCATAAACTTGCCCACTACTGAGGGAAGACTGACTGGTCTGTAGTTCCCTGCCTCCTCCCTGCTACTGCTGTTGTGGAACAGGATCACATGAGCCCTTCTCCAGTCTTCTGGGACCTCTCCTGTGCTCAGAGACTCACTAAACAGTTCTTATAATGGCTCTGCTAGTTCTACCCTTAGCTCCTTTAGAACCCTGGGATGTATGCCATCGGGTCCCATTGCCTTGTCCACCCTGAGCTTATCAAGCCCTTGTAGGACCCTTTCTTTTGTGAAAGGACTAGTGCTAACCTCCCTCCCCCCTGTGTCCATGGTGCTGAGCTGTGGGCCCTGCCCTACCTTCTCTTCAGTAAATACTGAGCAGAAGGATCTATTTAGGATAGATGCTTTTACATGGTCCTCCTCCTCACATGCCCCTTTATCTCCTTTGATCTTAGCAATACCACCTCTGGACTTTCTTCTTTCACTAATGTATCTATAGAAAGTTTTGTCACCTTCTTTTGTTGTTCGTGTTAGTGTTCCCTCTGTTTGGGCCTTTGCCTGCCTTACTGCCGTCCCTGCTTCCCTTAGGGAAGTTTGGTATGCCTCCCTATCTTCATCCCGCTGTGTTCCCTTATATTTCCTGAAGGCCAGCCTTTTGGCTCTGACCTTTTCTGCTACTGTTTTTGAGAACCAAAGTGATTTCCTTCTTCTTTTGCACTTCTTTTTCTTTCTACGTTACTGCAATTGCGATCTCCACAAAAATAACCTTCCTAATATATTCAACAAGCAATGTGTAAGGGAGGCACACTTGGAAGTACACCCATCTTGGGGGCTAATTAGGGCAATAAAGCCACTTTCCCTTTGGGCTCTTGGCCTTATAGCCCTAATTAGCCCCCTTAATGGTTATACATACTTGTATACCACCCTTATCTGTTATTCATTCTGTATGAAATGGGCACAGTATGCCCCTGTAGTTAGGTTTGAATAGGCTGTTTAATGTTCATCCCCAGTTTTGCACCTTAGTAACTTTGACGTCATTTGATGAAATAACCCAAAATTTGGAATGTGCAGTCAGGTTGTCAGAGACTCAAAACATGAAAAGTTTCATGAAAATGTCTTATTCGGTTTTCGAGGTACTGAACGTCAAAAAATGGAAAAACAACTGTTTGTTTTTCCTATACTTAAAACATTGAAATCATCTGGTTCTGGAGCTTTTTCTTATATGGCGCCCACCTTTTGGAATTCTCTACCCCGCCAGTTAAGGGAGTGCTCCTCCGTGGAGGAATTTAAGACAGGATTAAAAACCCATGTTTGGCAAGAGGCATTTCTGGAAAATTGAATTGTATTCTGATTAAGTCTCTTTATCTATGTTAAGATTTCGGATTTTAAAGTCTGTTTTAAAGTGTTTTAAATTGTAAGGCACCTTGAAAATGGAAAGACGCGGTATAAATAAAAGTATTATTATTGCATATTTTTTGCTCTCAACTACAGCCTACGTGGTGTGGAATTTTTTTCATGAATTTTTTAGGGTTGTTGGGGCCCATATCAAGGGTGTGCCTTTGGAAAAATTTGTGAAAAAAATGATAAGGTTCCAGGGTTATAAAGATTTTATAGTTAACCAAGAAATGCAAATATTAAAGAAAAAGATCATGAGTGCTAATTTTCATGATTTATCTGTTGTGCTGAAAAAGAATACCCATCACGTAGAAAAATTACTGATCATGCTGGCTGCCATCTTGTTTTTTTCTTTTAAACTCAAAAGCATTGAAAACAGATAAAAATGATACATTTTCCAAAAAAACAGGAAAAAAACACCTAAACATAGCTAAACCGGACGTTTTTAGCTAGATTCTGGTGTTTGTTTTTGGAAAAAAAAAAAAAAAAAAGCCAGACATACCTTTTCTGGGTACCCCAAAATCCAGGTGCCCAGCTTAGCGAGAGGAGCCATTCATCCACGTTCTTTGTATGACAGCAGTGGTACTTCTCTGACACCTGCAGCCACTGATGGAAGCATGCTGCCAGCTGCAGTGCCAGCAGTGAGCTGTTGATCCCTCGATCACGTTTTTTCATCTCATTCATCTGTCTGTGTTTCTGTCTGTCTATCTATCTATCTTATTTGTTAAGTGGACCAGGGTGCCCACTACTGGTACCACTTATTTTTCTCCCCTCCCCTCCAGGTTACCTGCCCTTCCCAATTAACCTGTTTACATGCAGGGTTAGAATTGATAACAGAGTAATCAGTTACTTTGTAATGGATTCTAACCTTGCATGTAAACAGTGCGTTTGATGTAGTTGGGATCGATCTCAGGATCGATCCAAGTACACTGAACTAGTGCATCAACTACCTTGACTTCGATTTTCAAAAGCCATGTAGATACAAGCAGAGCTGGAATCAACCCAACATGCTTGCTCAGTGAACTTGTACCCCATTTACATGCCGGGTAAAATCAATTACATAGTAATCAATTATGATGTAATTGAATATTACCCAGCATGTAAACTCCTTCTCTTCTGGGTGCATCGATTGCTGCCCTTCATGTAAACGTAAACAGTGTTGGTGATCATTTACTTGGTACTGAAGACAAGATGATAGATCACCAACTGATCCACCTGAAGGGGATGCAGGCTTGTACAGGGGAGATGGTCTGCATCCATTTGGGGGGGGGCAGGATCCTCAATGAAAAGTTTAAATGTTTCATTGCTAAACATTTAAACTAGCCAAGGGGGGTGGTGGGAGTCAGCGAGGAAAATCTAACTGCCCCCCCCCACACACACACACACACAGGTTAAAGAAGGGAGGACTCTAGAGCTGGGGAACCACCAAAAGGACCTGAAATTGGGAGTAAGTACAGGGGAGGCATTGGGGGACGGCATAGGTGCAGGAAGGAAGCTGTTAGGGGTGAAGGCATCAGAACATGGAAGACAGTGTGTACAAATGCCCATAGCCTGGGAAACAAGATCCCAGACTTAGTGGCCCTGATGGTGGAGAAGGACCTGGACATTGTCACAGTCACTGAAAACATGGTACACAGAAAACCATGACTGTGATATAACCATACCAGGGTACACAGTCTTCAGGAAAGACAGGGTGGGAAGAAAGGGAGGAGGAGTAGCTATCTACATTAGAGGTGGGATCAAAGCAACGGAGATTCAGGGAATGCAGAAAGGGGAGGAGGCATTGTGGATCACCCTGGAGGCTGAGAATGGCACTGCCTTCTGCTCTGGAGTTATCTACAGACCTCCAGCGCAGGGGGAGGAACAAATTAGGGTATTAGTAGAATCCATCCACAGGATGGCAGGGAAGGGGAAAGTGTTGCTAGTAGGGGACTTAAATATGCCAGATGTAAACTGGAACACCTGTGCTGCAGCCACAACCAGGAGCAGAAACATCCTGGGTGCCCTGCAGGGACTGGACTCAGACAACTAGTGATCGAGCCCACCCGGGAGGGAGTGATACTGGACCTGTTTTTTACCAATGGGGACAGAATTACAGATTTATCGATGGGCAGCCGTCTAGGGACCATTGATCACCATACAGTGTGGTGCAAGGTGAAAAAGGTGGAAGAGTCAAACCACACAAAAGCTAGGGTCCTGGATTTTAAGAGGGCTGACTTTTCAAAATTGGGGGCGTGCCTCAAGAAAGCCCTGGCAAAGGAGTGGGGTGTAGAGAAACAGTGGGGGAACTTTAATAGAGCCATACAAGAGGCGACAAGCCTTTGTGTGAAACAAGGAATCAAGGCAAAAAGAAAGAAAAAAACACTATGGTTTTTCTAAGGAAGTGGCAGGGAAGGTTAGAGGAAAAAAGATTGCCATTCAGGATGTACAAGGAAACACAGAGGCAGACAGAGAGGGAACTATAGCAGGCAAAACAAAGTGAGGTGGGGAAAGCAGTCAGGAGCGCAAAGGCACAAACAGAGGAGCAAATAGCCAGAAAGTAAAACAGGAACACAACATTTTTCAGGTATATTAGTGAAAGGAAAAAGGCCAGGGTAAGGGAGTGTAAGGCTAAGTAAAGGAGGAGGGTAGTGTACGGAGGGGGACCTAGCAAAAGCAGAAATCCTAAACAAATTCTTCTGCTCAGTATTCATAAAAGATGGAGAAGGGCAGGACCATAGTGAGATGGAAGGAACACACATGTAAGAGAACTGGACACCAGCCCATTCATGGAGGAGAGAGTCCTAAAGGAACTCACAAAACTTGGAGGCAGTATAGCGCAGTGGTTTAAGGCTCTGAGCTGCAAATATGGAGACCTGGGTTTGAATCCCACAGCCCCCTCTTGCATACTGTGTGACCCTGAGCAAGTCACTTAATTTCCTTGAGCTCCCTGTAAACAAGCTTTCAGCTTAGTGTGTCTCTCCTGGTTAAAAAAAAAAACAAAAAAAACTGAAAGTGGACACGGCAATGGGGCCGGACGGGATACGCCTCAGAATATTAAAAGAACTGAGAGAGGTGCTGGTAGCACCACTGACAGCCCTATTCAACAAATCACTGGAAGAGGGAGTAGTTCCGGAGGACTGGAGGAGAACAATCATAATACCCCTCCACCAAAGTGGGAGCAAAGAGGAGGCTGGAAATTACAGGCCGGTCAGTTTAATCTCAGTGTTAGGGGAAAATAATGTAATCAATGTTAAAGGAAAGGTTTGCAGCATATCTTGAATCCAGTGGGACATAAGACCAGAGACAACATGGTTTCACAACAGGAAGGTCTTGTCAAACAAATCTTATAGAATTCTTTGACTGGGTGACCAGGATAGTTGATCAGGGAGAGGCGGTAGATATGGCCTACCTAGATTTTAGCAAGGCCTTTGACACCGTGCCACACAGGAGGCTAGTAAACAAGTTGGGCAGCCTAGGGGTGGGACCCAAGGTGGTAAACTGAGTCAGAAATTGGCTGCGCCCAGGCTGCCCCATTATGGGTTGAGATAGAGCAGTCCATAATGAGAGGTATTCCCTTGGTGGTTGTTTTCAGTGACTCAGTCCCGATCCCTTCAGAAGGTACTATGGCCATGCTTTATACTCAATGGGTCTGGTGTAAATTTTGTAAAGTTTTGCAGTGGGATATTGATTTTCTAGGTCCTTTTGAGCCTTTATGGCATAACCTTCACAGTACGATCGGTGATCATCAGTTATTTGGCATACCTGGGCCTCAAAAGGAATTAGAATTCTAACTAATTTAATAGATCCCAAAACGGGGATGTTTAAATCATTTCGGCAATTGCAGGCAGAATTTAATCTACCTTCCAGATATTTTTGGAGATTTCTCCAAGTTAGACATGCTACTTCTAGGTGGTTTACAACAGATCACATTCTTAAACACACGGATTTGATTACTCATTTTCTGAAATGTTTTTTTTTTGCTCCCCAAAGGCCGTACCAGCTCTATTTATAAATTACTCTTAGAGAGCTATCTCCTCAGTTGGAAAGCACAGAGAGTAAAATGGGAAGGGGAGCTACAGGAGAGGCTGGATGAGCGTACAAGGGGTATTTGTTGGGCTGCAGCCCACAAGGAGGTAAAAGATCCCAAATTAAAATTAATTCAGAAAAAAATTCTGAGTAGATGGTACAGGACCCCAGAAAGATTAAAGCCTATAGGAGTGGTGACCTCAGGGTTATGTTGGCGTTGTAATACAGAGTTGGAGTCTTTATATCATATTTTATGGGCCTGTCCCCAGCTTTCGGGCTGGTGGTTTTCTATCATTGCGTATTTGGAGCAAGCTTTAGATTTGTCTTCTTACCTACTCTCTCAGGTTTTGGATTCTAGGGGATGTTTCTATGTTGCTAAAGAAGGTTATTAAATATAAATCTTTTCTGTATACCATAGCTTTGGAAACAAAAAAGTTAATTCTGTTAAAATGGGCCTCATCCACCATTCCTACAATGTCCTAGTGGATACAAACTGTTATTAAGACAGTTTTTTATGTTAGAGTTTTGTATTGGAGAAGTGGAGTCCTGCATAAATTTCAAGAGTCATGGTTGTCTTTATTACTTTACATTGGGGGTGGTGGACGAGATAAGTTGAATTTGGAATAGGATGATATTTTTTTAATGTAATTTTCTTTTTATATATACTAAGCATGAATGCTCAGGCGACTTCTGCTTTGTAAATTTTTTTCTTGTTGATTTGTCTTTATTAAAATGGATATATTTACTCTCTTACAATTTGGTATTTCCATGGTTCCAACGTCTTCAGTATTTATACTGTATGTTTATGTTGAATAATCAATAAAATATTCTTATACAAAAAAAAAAGAAATTGGCTGAGCACTAGGACACAGAGGGTAGTGGTAAACGGAGTTCAATCTGAGGAGAGGGAGGTAACCAGCGGGGGTGCCACAGGGATCAGTGCTGGGGCCGGTCCTCTTTAATGACTTCATAAGCGACATTGCGGTGGGGGGCTGGAAGGGAAGGTATGCCTCTTTGCTGATGACACTAAGATCTGCAATAGGGTTGACACTCTGGGGGGGGTGGAAAAATGAGAAGAGTCCTAGGCAAGCTAGAGGAGTGGTCAAGAGTGTGGCAGTTTAGAGTCAGTGCAAAGAAGTGCAAAAGCATACACTTGTGGCACAGAAATCCAGGGGAGAAATACACAGTGAAAGGGGAGGAAATGATGACAACCAAGATGGACAGGGACCTGGGGGTAATCATAACAGATGACCTAAAGGTAGTCAAGTGATGTGAGAAGGCTATGAGCAGAGCTGGAGGGATGCTGGGGTGCATAGGGAGAGGTATCACCAATAGAAAATAAGAGGTGGTGATGCCACTGTTCAGACAATTGGTGAGACCACATCTGGAGTACTGTGTCCAGTTCTGGAGGCCACGTCTCCAAAAGGACAACATAGATGGAGTGGAAACCGTCCAGAAAAGGGCAACAAAAATTATGCAAGGACTGCACCAGAAACCATATGAAGAGAGACTGAAAGAACTCAATATGTTGGCAGTATAGCCTAGAGGTTAGAGTAATGAGCTGTGAATGAGTTTGGTACATCCAGCAGACCCGGGTTTGATTCCCACAACCTCCACTTGCATACTGTGTGACTCTGAACAAGTCACTTAACCGTCCCAGTGCTCCTGGGTTGCCCCTGACAACAGGGACTTGTGTCTAGCGGGCCTTACCCAGTTACCAAAAGAATAAAAAAAAAAAAAATGTATTCACTGGAGGAAAGAAGGGAGAGGGAGATATGATAGAGAATTTAAGTACCTCAGTGGGATAAACAAGGTACAAGAGCACATGTTTCAGAAAAAAAGATGTGCAAAGAGAAGGGGTTACAATATGAGGCTGGGGGAGACTCGGGGGCAACGTGAAGAAGTATTTTTTCACAAAAAGGGTGGTAAATGCATGGAACAGCCTTCCAGTGGAGGTTGTGGGGGCAAAAACGGAAGGAGAATTCAAGAATGCATGGGACAGACGGAAGGCAACCCTAGAGATAGAGGGGGGGCGGCTCAGAGGTAATTTAAGGAAGTATTTTTTCACAGAGAGGGTTGTGGATGCATGGAATGGCCTTCCGGAGGAGGTTGTGGAGTCAAAATCAGTGGTGGAATTCAAGCATGCATGGGATAGTCATAAGGCAATTCTGGGGGGGTGGGGGTAGAAAGAAGTAGGCTGCTGGTTAACTAGGATCTGCAGCTTATCCAGTAGGTAGGGAAATGGGCAGACTGGGTGGGCCAAGCGGTCCTTATCTGCCGTCAAATTCTATGTTTCTATGTTTCTATAGGAAAGAGAGGGTAAGCTGCAGATCAATTAGGATCTGGAGTATTTACAATAGGTAGGGAACTGGGCAGACTGGGTGGGCCATGCGGTTCTTATGTGCCATCAAAATCTACATTTCTGTGTTTTATCTAAACCTAGTAAATAGTTTTCTACATATATATATATATTTTTAATATATATATATATATATATATATAAATATAAATATATATATAGCAGACTGGTGTGCCCACCCCCAGTACCACTTTTCTTGACCCCCTCCAGGTCACCTGCCCCCCCATTCCCAGTATATACATGGGGGCCCGAACACTAGCTCAACACTGGGGTGCCCAATGTCCCCAGTGTCAGAATGGCCCCCTGAAATAAAGAAAACCATCCCTCAATGTTTTTTTTTAACCTGTTAAAAAAACACTCCCTTGCAGTTCTCACCCTCCACACACTCCCCCAACCACCACACCCGACATCCCACTCAGCACCCACCACCCCACACACCCTTACTTTCCTGATCATGTCCCACAATGTTGATCCACTCTCCAATCAAAAACACGTCTTGCTTCTATAACCAGCAACAGCAATACAAGAAAATCAGCTAAGTGTAGTGTAATGTATTTCAATGGGATTATGAACTTTGATTCAGAACTGCCATTTTTACATATTTTGACCCCAAATTTTTGACATGACCTTTTTGGGACCCCATCTCATGAACAGTGGTGGTGGAATTATTTCACCATAGCCTTGCAAACTCGCCTTTTGGGCAGGATTTGAAAATTTTCACTACTGTTGTGCATGAGATCGGGTCGTAAAAAGGTTATATTGAAAATTTGGGGCCAAAATATGTAAAAATGACAAAGTTATGAGCATAATGTTGAAAATTTTATATGCTCGCTCTTAACTTTGGTAACTGTAAATACTGTATTTTGACCATATATTTTCAACATAGCCATTTCTTCACACCACCTCATGAATGTGTGACAGCTGTCATTTTTCAAATCCTGGTCAAAATATGTTTTCACACCTATGGCACAGAATTACATTTTGGTGGCTCGGAATGACGTTTCAGTGGGAATTTGAAAATTTTCACCTACAGGGTTCAAGAGGTGAAATGATAAAGAAGGCTGTGCAGAAAATGTAATGTACAAATATGGTAAAATGCTTAGCTTATGAATGAACGTTGCAGTATTTCATGTTCGCTCATAACTTCACTAATTTTCAATATTTTGATTCCAAAACTTTTAACATTGTCATTTTTCCATACCACCTCATAAATGTGATATGTGTCATTTTATAGTCCTGGATGAGATGTGTTTTCATACTTCTGGTGCGAAATGAAATTCCGGCCAGTATTCTATAAATTCTGCATCTCATGTTTATAAGGGAGTCAAAAAAATGACTATCTTGAAAATTTGGGGTCAAAATAAAAAAGTATAGTTATTAAGAAACTTTGTATGTAGTGCTAGTTTTGACCCCAGCTGGTATGCTTTGTAATCCCATGCCAGTGAGCTGAGTTCAGCGGTAAGTTCAGTGACCCAGCTGAATGGGGTGAGGGTGGGGGGAAGGCCCTGTTATGTGACACCCCCCAACCAAAGAATGAAAGCTGCAGGGTTGCCTGCATGAGCCCAGGTACTGTATAGTGAAGACAGCTGTCCTCTTGGCATAGGGCCTTACATCTCTGCACCCATAGGTGGCAGAGGGCCCTGTGCATTGGCTGACAGGTGGACTCTTTGCCTGTGTGTCTATATCTGTGGCTACATGGAAGCGCAGGGACCAGAAGGTACTGCACTTCTGCAGCCCAGTAGTGACTGTGAATTCTTGACATCTGTCACTGCACTTCTGTAGGCAGACAGAGCCTTCCCTTAGTGCAGGACCCAAAGGGCCCTGGACATCTGCATCTGTTTGGGACCTGCGGGAATGCAATTATGATTCCACTATCTCAAGAAGAAAGGAAATTCTTTGCAAAAAACTTTATTACTGCACCAGTTAGAGTAACTTAATGCTACAGAAGCAGGGAAATGTGGCATCAGGGTTTCCAACCCAAACTCCCACCCCCACCCACCAAGCAGCAGAAGGAAAAAACATTAGGGTTTGGGGTCTCCGGAGTCTTGGCAAATCAGTGGTGGGGTCTTCCTTGGGGTTGTCAGCCCTAATGCCCACCCCGTTCCCTGAGCAAACAACATCCCACATGATCTCCTCTCTTCACATAGGGCCCTACTTGAAAAAAGGTACAACAAATTGTGTTGGCAACATGTGACGAGACATACTTCTCTGCCTTTGAAGAGTGTATCACTTTGAGGCACTGGCTTGGAGCTGTACCTTGTGCTTTGGACTGAATGCTACAGGCTGGGGAGCAGGGGTATGCATTAGTATTGACAACCCCAGGGAAGACCCCACCACTGATTTGCCAAGACTCCGGAGACCCAAATCTCTAATGTTTTTTCCTTTTGCTGCTTAGGGGGTGAGAGTGGGGAGTTAGGGTTGGAAACCCTAATGCCTCATTTCCTTACATTTTTTTTATAACTATGTTTTTATTAAAGATTTCAAATAACATATTACAGAACAGATTTGTAAAACTGATCATAATGCATGAGGTACAATAAGAAAGAAGTAAACCCTCCAAACAATTCAATTATACCAAGCCAATACCTAAAGTGAGAAAAGAGTTCAAAAGAAAACAAAATCCTGAGCACTATACACTACAGCATAATAAGGGGAAGCCTAAATACTGAGCAGTTCTACTGTTTCATAATCAAACACTAAAACAAGTTCATATTCTCAGCTGGTCAACATAATTATCCAAGGCAGTCCTAAAAAATATCCAGCTAAATAACCCCCTTACCGAGATTACTAACATTTAAGGAATAAAATTTTCTCTATACTGAGAAATATAAAACACACACCTCCTCCAGAAAACTTCAAAGGAGTCCAATAAATAATTCACTGGAGCTGTTAATTTTTCCATATAATAAATCTGAGATACCAAATCTTGCTAGGAAGTTAAAGTGAGAATCTTACTCGAGAGCCCGTTCTTAGTTGTAGCTTTTTTTTGCAGTGAGAAGCTTGCATGTGGAAGGGGAATGGCAGGGGATCATAATCGTAGCTCGCCAAGGAACTGAGGTTCCCTGTCAGTTGAACTCCTAAGTATTTTGGGGAAGGTAAATCCAACCTAAAAGGGAAAAGAGGTCCTGGTATGCGGGGTGGGAGAATAGTTCAATTGAAGTGCCTCCGTCTTAGAGACATTTTAATTTATAGCCTGCTAAAAGGCATTATAGCGCAGTGGTTTAAGGCTCTGAGCTGCAAATCTGGAAACCTGGATTTGAATCCCACAGCCCCCACTTGCATACTGTGTGACCCTGAGCAAGTCACTTAACTTCCCTGTGCTCCCAGGTTGCACCTGTAAACAAGCTTTCAGCTTGGTGTGTCTCACCTGGTTAAACAAGTGGAAAAAAACAAACAAAAAAAAACATCCAAATCAGGAAAGGGTATCCCATAAGGGAGGTAAAGAAGAGTCAGGGGAGGACAAATGAATTAACAAATCATCTGCATAAAGGGCTACCTTCTGGGGTCTCCCCACCAAGGTAATGCCCGAGATGTGCTCATTTTGCCGAATAGCTTGAACTAGCGGTTCTAGGTAAATCACAAATAAAAGAGGGGACAAAGGGCATCCCTAGCGAGTTCCCCTAAAAAGTGGAAAAGTATCACAGACCTGCCCATTAACTTTAAAGTAAACCGTGGGATTATCATAAAGGTGCTGAATCAAGGTCCAAACCTCTCCAGGGTGGTCTCAAGGAAAGCCCATGCCACCTGGTCGAAGGCCTTCTCCGCATCTAGACTTAATAAAAGAAAAGGAACCCTCAACCAAGGTGCATGGTATAGACTATGAAGAGTATGCTTAATATTGTCCTGAGTGTGCCTAGCAGTAATAAAGCTTGTTTGGTCCTTGTCAATCGAAAGGGGAAGTATATTTCCAGTCTTTTGGCCAGGACACTGGTAAATGTTATATAATCTATACTTAAAATAGAGATAGGATGATAAGAGGAACAAATGGTAATGTGCTTTCCCAGCTTGGTTGTAGTTGAAATGGTGGCTAACCTTCAAGTACAAGGTATGGGTTTACCTTCCTGTACCCCGCTACATGTATCTAAAAGGGAAGGGAAAAGAAAGTCCCGAAAACATTTATGAAATTATCCCATGTAGCCATCTGGGCCAGGACGCTTAGCAGAATTTAAATGCTTGATAACAGAATGTAACTCCTCCCTCGCAATTGGGGCCAACAACCGAGTAACCTGTGCCGGTAGGTAAATTCAAGCCATTGAAAAAAGTTACAATATCTTCTGAATAGGCCTGAGACTCAGATGAATACATGGTCTGATAGTAAGACCGAAAGGCTTTTAAAAGTTTTGGGGGTGCTTAACAAAATGTTCAGTGGCAGGGTCATGTACCTGACTAACAGCAAAGTTGGTGATTTTTTGTCGTAATCTGTAGGCCAGAATATGGGCCACCCAGGAACCACCCTCATAATATTTCAGTTTTTAAATTTGAAGTGCATATTCAGTCTTAATATCCAGATTTTCCTGAATTCTACATTTTGTAGCCTGAAGAAGAGGAACTGCTGTATTATCCCCCCTGGCATGTTGGGCCTGACGTTCCCGTAACTGTTCATGGAGTTTCTCCAGCCGTTCAGCCTGCAATTTTTTAAACTAAACAGAAAAGTTGATGATTTCTTCCCGAAGGACGATTTTTAAAGTGTCCCATAAAACATTCCAGGAAATCTCCTCTTGATCATTATCTACAAAGATCTGAGAGATTTTTTCTTTAACCATCTCTTGAAAAGATGGGAGGTATAACAAACAGTTATTTAAATGCCAAAAAAACCCAGTTACGGATGAACCCCCATTCCAACTATAACACCACTGGAGCGTGATCCGATAAAATGATGGGAAGAAGTTGACAATCTTTTATACAATATTGAAATTCTTTGGGAACATAGCATAAATCAATCCTTGTATACAAATTATGCGGGGCGGGGAAGTGAGTCTCACCTCTGTCCTGCGAATGAGACACCTGCCAGGCATCAACCCAGCCCATTTCTTTGATAAAAGAATAATGTATCCTCTGTGGGGCTGACCTATGAGGAGGGTTAGGATTAGTCATATCCTTTCCAACAAAAAACATATTAAAATCTCCACCCAAAATTAAAACTCCCTGCTGAAATTCAGTAATCTTCCTGAATAAGGAATGAATAGATTTGGAGGTCACCCTTAGAGGGAGATACACACTTTCTAATGTGAGCATGCGGCCTAAATACTGGCAACAGTAGTGCCAGACAACCTTCCAGGTCAACATAATTATCTTCAACATGTATTTAAGTAGATTTAGGAACCAAAATAACACTACCCTGTCTCTTGCCCATTCTCTAAGAGGAGGCCACCACATGAGCAAAATGAAATTTAAGCAATTTTCAGTGTTCCTCTTTAGGGAGATGTGTTTCCTGCAGCAAAATAAAAGTAGGGGAGAGCCTTCTGATGGAAGAAAGAACATTTGAATGCTTAACAGGTTTATTCAATCCATTCACATTATGAGAGTATATTTTCAGGTTAGCCATGTTATGCAGTAACAAGAAAAAAGAAAAAAAAAACAGTTCACAAGGTAGCCAACCCCTCCCAGAAGGGAGGGATGAGAGATCAGAAAAAAACAATATATCTCCATGAACCAAGTACCAAAACATATATAATATTCATCCTCCAGAGGCAGTACCCCCCCAAAGGATTCTAATCCCCCTTATAAAATGCTCTGCTTACAGACTGTGTATAAACAGAAAAGAATAATACAGAGATAAAAAACATCAACCATGTAACTATAACATTCCTAAGAGGCAACTATAACCAACATGCAATTGTGAAGAAGTGAAAACCCACAATGGGCTTCCAAGGTTGGGAGCCAAATCCAATGGTAGGCTCCTAGGTAGCGCCAAGAAGCAAGAAGGCACTGCGAGGGAGGAAAAGATGGTAAACCAATTCCGCAAGTTCCAAAGGAACCAGTTATGCATAGCGTGCTAAGTGGACCCTCAAAATCTCAAGCCTCCAACCCCACCGCCTATTCTGACAATAAGACCGAATGGCAATAAGTGGGCATAGATAAGAATACCCTTGACAAAACACTAATAAAATCCCCTTCCCACAAACAAGTCATGATATCTTGAATTAAATCCCCCCCCCCACCAACATCTGGATCAAAAAGCAAAAAAAAAATCCCTGCTTTCCCAAATTACATAGATAAAAAAACTCAAGGCACAGTTCATAAGCACCCGTAGCAGCAGCAAACTAACAGGACACAGGATAGGTTTTAAATCAGGTCCCCATTTAATGAAGGTAATACATTACATAGAAACATAGACTTTGATGGCAGATAAGGACCGCTTGGCCCACCTAGTCTGCCCATTTCCCTACCTAGAGGATAAGCTGCAGATCCTATTTAACCAACAGCCTATTTCTTCTTATCCCCCACAAAAATTGCCTTATGCTTGTCCCATGCATTCTTGAATTCTCCCACAGTTTTAGACCCCACAACCTCCTCAGGAAGGCTGTTCCATGCGTCCACCACCCTCTCTGTGAAAAAATACTTCCTCACATTGCCCCTGAGCTGTCCCCCTCTATCTTCAGATTGTGTCCCCTTGTTCTTGCACATCTCTTTTTCTGAAAGATGCTACCCTCTTGGACTTCGTTGATTCCACTGAGGTACTTAAACGTTTCTATCATGTCCTCCTCTCCCTCCTTTCCTCAAGGGTATACATATTAAGCTCCTTTAGTCTCTCCTTGTATGGCTTCTCTTGCAGACCCTGCACCATTTTAGTTGCCCTCCTCTGAACTGCCTCCATCCTGTCTATGTCCTTGTGGAGGTGGGGTCTCCAGAACTGGATGCAGTACTCCAGATGGGGTCTCACCAACTGTCTGTACAGGGGGATAATAACTTCCTGTTTTCTGCTGGTGATACCTCTCCCTATATATCCCAGTATCCCGCAGCCCTCCCTACCGCCTTCTCACATTGCTTGCCAACCTTAAGGTCATCTGTTATGATTACCCCCAGGTCCCTTTCCATTTTTATTGTTGTTACTACCTCCCCACTGTGTAATCTTCCCTTGGGTTTTTGTTTCCCAGGTGCATTACTTTGCACTTCTTTGCATTGAATCCAAGCTGCCATACTTGACCATTCCTCCAACCTTGCCAAGTCCCTTCTCATACTTTCCATGCCTCCTTGTGTATCAACCCTGTTGCAGATCTTTGTATCATCTGCAAAGAGGCATACTTTTCCTTCCAGTCCCTCTGCAATGTCACTTATAAAGACATTAAAAAAGGACAGGACCCAGTACTGAACCCTGACGTACCCCACTAGTAACCCCCCTTTCTTCAGAGTGGACTCCATTTACAATTACCTTTTGTGTCGTGTTGTTCAGACAATGTTTTACCCAGGCTACCACCCTGGGACCCACTCCCAGGCTGGTTAATTTGACTAGTCTTTTTGTGTGGGACTGTGTCAAATGCCTTGCTAAAGACTAGGTAGGCCATGTCCACAGCCCCTCCCTGGTCTACTACTTTGGTCACCCAGTCAAAGAAATCAATTAGATTCATCTGACATGACCTTCCCGCTGTGAACCCATACTGCCTTGGGTCCTGTGCCCCACTGGCCTCTAGGTACTCAACAGTTCTTTCCTTCAGAAGTGATTCCATCACTTTCCCTACCACAGAGGTCAAACTGACAGGTCTGTAGTTTCCTGCCTTTGTCTTGGTCCCACTTTTGTGAAGGAGAATCACATCCGCCTTCTTCCAGTCCTCGGGCACCACACCATCCTCCCATGATTTGTTAAAAAGGGTAGTCAGTGGTGTCACTAGTTCTCTGCTTAATTTTTAGAATTCTGGGTGAATTCCATCTGGCCCCATTGCTTTGTCCACCTTCAGTTTTAGGAGTTCTTTCAGAACACTTTCTTCTGTGAAAGGACTGGGATCGACCCCCAGAGTGCTTCTGTTAATTGGATTTGGCACCTCCCCACTTCCTCTTTTGTGAATACTGAACAGAAGTACTCATTCAGTATCCTGCTTTCACTGTCACTCTCTGCCCACCACCATCCATTCTGTTCAGCCTCACTATCCCTCCCTTTGTCTTTCTGACTCCTTGATATACCTATAAAAGGTTTTATCCCCCTTCTTAACTGAGTTAGCTATCCTTTTCTCAGTTTGTGCCTTTGCTATTCTGACTACCCTCCCTGCTTCCTTCTGCCTTAATTGGTACAGTTCTCTGTCCTGCTCCATCTGTGTTTTCTTATACTTCCTAAATGCTATCTTTTCTCCCTAACCTTCACCGCTTCCTCTTTTGAGAACCATAGTGGCTTTTCTTTCATTTTGATTTGTTTATTTGCTTCACACAAGGCTTGTTGCCTCTGTGATGGCAGTTTGATATTTCCCATTGTTGCTCCACCCTCCTTCTAGCCTGTTTGCTAGTGCTTTTCTAAGGCACCTCCCGTCTTGCCAAAGTCAGCCCTCCTGAAGTCCAGAACCCTCACTTTTGTATGGCTTGACTCTGTAGCTGAGTTTATCATGAACCACACTGTTTGGTGGTCACTTGTTCCCAAATGGCTACCACTTCTAGGTCTGAGATCCTCTCACTGTCCCCATTTGAGAGTACGAGGTCTAAGATTGCTCCCTCACGAGTAGGTTCCAAAACTAGCTGTCTGAGGCATGCCACCTGAAGGGCATCAAGAATGGCCCTGCTTTTGGATGTGGCTGCTGCAAAGGTACTCCAGTTAACATCTGGCATATTAAGGTCCCCCATTAACAGTATCTCCCCTTTCTCTGCCATCCTAAGTATGCCTTCTATCATATCTTTGTCCATTCCCTCCCCCTGACATGGGGGTCTATATACAACCCCTGTGCGGATTGTGGTGCCATTTCCAGTCTCTAAGGTGACCCACAGTGCCTCCTCTCCTCCCTGTTTACTCTTTTGTTCGGTTGCTTTTATCCCTTCCCTTACAAAGAGAGCTACTTCCCCCCTCTTCTGCCCTCCCTGTAGGTTGTGTACCCTGGTATGTTAACATCCCAGACATGGTTCTCTGTGTACCATGTTTCTGTGACTGCTACAATATCCAGGCATCCTTCTTCCATCAAGGCCACCAGTTCAGGGAGCTTGTTGCCCAGACTACGGGCATTGGTACTCATTACTCTCCATTTCTTGATAGCCTTACCTCTTTTTGCCCCATCCTTGTCCTTATTGCATTTGTCACTTTCTCCATTTACCCCTGCTTCTCCTATCGACATCTCTATGTTGGTGTCCACCTCACTAATACCCTGATATTTTGGGGGCTGGATTCCTTCTCTTCCAGTGCCTCCCCCTGGCTAGTTTAAATGCTTGTCAATGAAGTATTTAAACCTATCATCTAGGATCCTGGTCCCCTCCTGGACAGATGCAGACCATCATGCCAGTATAGGCCTGCATCCCTCCAGGTCGACCCCCAGTCCCCAATGAAGCCAAATCTCTGAGCTCTGCACCAGTTTTTCAACCACTTATTGCATCCCATGGTGTGGAGCACCCTAGCCTCACCCATGCCATAGACAGGCAGCACCTCCGAGAAGGTTACAGTGTGTGCTATTTGTCTAAGGCCCTTCCCCATCTCTACAAACGCTTCTTGCACTGCTCTGATCCCTTTCTTAGCCAGGTCATTTGTCCCTAGGTGGAGAATGACATCCAGCTCCCCCCCAGTGCAGCTGCTCCTGCGATCCTGAAGATTCGCTCCCTGTCCCTCAAAGCCATGGCACCAGGCAGGCACCTTACCTCCCTCTCCCCTTCCTTCCCCAGTTCTACCTTCCTAACAATGGAGTCCCCCACCAGGAGTCATTTCCTTCCCCTTTGGGGTCCCATGCTACCCTCCTGTGGGTCTCTTTTGTGGAGGTTCCCAGCATCCTCCTTGGTCTCCACTGTGGGTGCCTCCATAGAGGAACCACACTTTTCCAGAACGGCATAGAAATTGTGGAGAGGTACAACTGGAGGGATACGCCTCTGTTCCAGCACCCTCAGCCTCCCTGAGCCCACTGTGGTCCAACCACTCCTCTTTTTTGGCAACCTCTGAGGCAATGGCAGTGACCCTGGTGTTTCCTGGGTGGGAGAGGAGGTCCAACAAATCCTGGCCAACTCAGCCTGGAGATGAGCAACCTCCTCCCTCAGCCCAGAGAGGTGCCTGCAGATGGGACAACACTGCATCCTCCAGAACATCTCGCGGAAGACTGCTGCTCCACAGCCACTGCACTGCACCGCACCACTCCCAACATGTCTTTTTTCTGGCCTCCAACTGTTATTTGGAATACTTATCTTTCCTCTGTTTAATTCTTTTTTTCTTTTTTCTTCTCTTCTCTCCCTACTTACTTACTGTCTCTGCACCCTTTTAGCTCCTGATCTTCCTGTTCTGAGACAAGAAGTTCCTATATTTCTCAGTAGTCTCCTTACTTGCTGAGAGTCAGACCTCCAGCAGCTAGGGGGGGACGGAGAGTTACTCTTGCCCTTCTAGGATGGTGAGTCTTTTGTGGCTTTCTGATCACTCACTTCCTGCTCCCAAACAGGAAGTTCCTGTTGTCAGTTAAATCCTGTGCCTATAAAAGTAGAACTGTTTTAGGATGGGGGGGGGAGGGAAGGAGGGCAATATAGCCCCAGTAGAGAAGTTTTAGTTATACCAGTAGCTCCTTCCTCCTGGTTTTCTGTCTGCTTTGTGGCAGAAGCTATCTAGGGCAGTGTTTATATCTGGTCTTAACCTGGCTCCTTCTAGCTAAGCCATTCCCCCTACTTTGCAAATCTTTCTACACTTAGTTAATGTCACAGATAACAATTCCCTTCTGACACCTGTGACAAGCACCTAGATAAGTACACAGATAACACAGATGACAAATAACAATTTACTTCAACTACCTCTTGACAAACACACTAACTCCTTTTTTTTATACCCTAAATTGAAGGTCCCAGTACAAGAGATCTAGTTCTTAGCCCCAGTAGAGAAGTTTTAGTTATACCAGTAGCTCCTTCCTCCTGGTTTTCTGTCTGCTTTGTGGCAGAAGCTATCTAGAAGCTATTAATACGCACACAATGGTGAGTAAACGAAATTGCGTCAGGGCCGCTCAGATAGCTGCTAACATTTCATTTGGCTACTGCCAAGCATCATCAGAGCAATCTATCACACCTAAAAAGTGCCCGACATATATAGTGCAATCGTAGATCACATGATACGTTTAATCCAGTAAGGTGCCTGTATATGTTAGGAGCAGTAACTTAATACCGTTAACACCAATTAATTCCATCAACACAAACATACCATGTTAAAAGTTAATTAAACTAATAATCATAAAAGTGTCATTAGACAGTTTTCCATCAGAAATCATTTTCAACAAAATGTCCATTAAATACTTATTTACAAGGTAGTCCTTTCTTAGATGTATCTGTTATTAAAAACATACTCTTGGATTGGCACTTAATTTCACTGCAGTCCCCACTCAAACATGCTATGTGCTCAAGTCCAGGCACAGTCTTAGTTAAAATGTGCATATCAACAACCACTGGTATGGAAATGCATTTTAGTAATAGGGGTATATCAGCATCTGAATTTTTAGAGGAATGCTGCCAAGTCAATACTTTCATTCATACCCTCAGTTCTTGCCCCCCAGGTTACATATCCCGAGACTCTTTCTCTGACCAATGAGTTTCTCAGTATCACCACCCAGGCCCCACAGTAACTACTTCTGAGCCTGTAAACAAGAATTATGGCTTATGCCTGGAGCACCTTTTACATGTCTTACAATGGCATAAGTGTCTTCATCACCCGTGGCTAGTGCGTGTACATGTTCTCCCTTGCTTGTATTTTGCATTATTGTCAATCCTTTGTACTGTTTGTAACCCTATGCCCATTGCTTGTATTTTACATTATTGTCAATCCTTTGCACTGTTTGTAACCCTATCCTCCTTGCTTGTATTTTATATTATTGTCAATCCGTTGCACTGTTTGTAACCCTATCCTCCTTGCTTGTATTTTACATTATTGTCAATCCTTTGCACTGTTTGTAAACCATGCTCTTGTAATCTCCCGGGTCTCACCTGAAAATAGGCATTCCTTTGTCTAGACAGCCTACCTGGTAAACAAAAGCTTATAAATAAATAAACCCTCTGCTTTAGTTGGCGTGTAGTGCACCTGATGTAGAATGATCCATAACTGCAATTGAGTATATAAACTACGCTCTGAGTATTGCAGTTTATGAAATTACGCATTTCCACATTTTTTCCTGTCCTAGGATGTGGAAAGGATTTACATGCGTGTATATATTTACATTACATACAGTGCCCACACCCTCTGCTTTAGTTGGCGTGTAGTGCACCTGATGTAGAATGATCCATAACTGCAATTGAGTATATAAACTACGCTCTGAGTATTGCAGTTTATGAAATTACGCATTTCCACATTTTTACCTGTCCTAGGATGCGGAAAGGATTTACATGCGTGTATATATTTACATTACATACAGTGCCCACACTTGTGTGTGCCAGTGGGATGAACCACCTGGCTCAGGTCCAGGTAAAATGCTGGTTACTATCATATCCTTAAGTGTTCTGCAACGTCGAAAAACCGCTTTGGAGCAACACCTACCTTTTTTAAGTGGTAAGACTGATACATTCCACACTTAAAGTGTTTGTGCCACAACACTGTGTGTTCGAGGGCCTAATTCACTCCTTCTACTCTGAATTTGGAGGGCAGTCATCATGTCTCTGAGACCAGGGTCTTGTCTCTGTTCTCTCCACAGATCAAACTGTTTTAAATGTGGCAAGGCTGTCTGGTTCAAGGTAGTGTCCGTGACTCAGCAGGTTGCATGCTCGCCTCTGAGGCCGGAAGATCAGAAGGCTGTGGGTTCTATCCCCACACAAGGCACTTGGGTTAAATCCCAATACTGACATTGTAGTGCAGCATGAGGGGGGGTGCTGCACTCCTGAGATGCCATCTTTTGGATGAGTCATTAAACCAAAGTCCCATCTGACTGTTGTGGTTGTAGTTCAGGTGGATGTTAAAGAACCCAGGGACTAAAGGATGGCTCACATGGTGCCCCTGCAGAGGAATGGACCCAAGGACCAACTGGGCAACTACAGACTGGTAAGCTTCACTTCCATAATGGGGAAGTTGATGGAGACCATTCTAAAGGAGAGGCTGATAACCTTTCTCGATAGTAATGGTCTGCAGGATGAGAGACAGCATGGGTTTGTCTTGTGAAGATCGTGCCAAACTAACCTGATCGACTTCTTCAACTGGGTCACTAGGACGGTTGACGAAGACTTCAACAAGGTTTTCAACTTGGTGCCCCACGGGAGGTTAATGAGCAATCTGAGGGACATGGGGATGGGGAGAAACTGATGGGGTGGGTTGAGAGCTGGTTGCAGGGCAGACAATAGAGGGTAGTTGTAAAGGGAGACTTCCAAGTCAAGGCCAGTAACAAGTGGGGTACTGCATGCTGGGCCCTGTTTTGTTCAGTGTCTTCACTGGAGACATTGCAGAGGGGGTTAAGTGTAAGATCAGCCTGTTCGCAGATGGCACTAAGATTTGTGCAGAAATGGACAAAGGGGAGGCAGGCACTCAGGGAGGATCTAGCTAAACCCGAACACTGGTCTAGGGAGTTGCAGTTGGGGGTTTAACACTAAGAAGTGCAAGATCATGCACCTCAGAGCAAGAAATCCCAGGACCAGCTACTGGCTGGGGGGAGTGCAGGTAACAGTTTCAGAGGAGGAAAGGGACCTTGGGGTAATAGTCACAGGGGGCATGGTGGTATCAGCACAGTTTAGGAGAGCAGCAACAAGGGCAACTAGGATGCTGGGGTGCATTGCCAGAGGGATCACCTCTAGAAAGGAGGAGATCATTCTGCCCTTGTATAGATAACTGGTGAGGCCACACTTGGAGTACTGTGTGCAGTACTGCTGCCTATACCCCAAAAAAGATGTGAGATTACTAGAGGGGGTGCAGTGCAGGGCTACAAAAATGATCATGGGACTGGGGAAGTTGCTGTATGAGGAAAGACAGAGGGAGCTCAACATGTATTCACTGGAAGAGGGACGAGAAAGAGGGGACATGATAGAGACCTCAAAGTACCTGAAAGGCATAAACAAAGTCAGAGAGGGAGGAGTATTCTGCTTAAAGGGGGGGAAGGGTCACTAGGGGGCACAGTCTGAAGTTGGAAGGAGAAAGGTTCAGAAGGGAGACGAGGAGGCATTACTTTGTAGAGAGAATGGTGGTGAGATGGCATGCACTGCCAGAGGAGTTAATTGAACTGAGGGCAGTGGATAACTTTAAGCGGGTTAGGATAGAGTCAAGGGCAGAATTAGTATAGACAAGAACATAAAGGAGGGAAAGACCAGGACAGTGAAGGAAGGGAGGGTTTGGGTGGGGCTGGGGCAGCTGTAGTAATATGAAACCAAGAGCTGTACAATCGGGCAGACTTGATAGACCTGTGGGCCTTTTTCTGGTAGCTGTTTCGTACATTCATATCCCATGACATTTCTCGAAAAGAGTAGGGGAATTTTCCCAGTGTCCTGGCCAAATTTCCCCCATTCACTAAAAATACCACCAACAGCTTAATCTGGTTCAATGTCTGTTGGTATCCATCTGTATCCCCTTCCCCCGCGACGAGGCTGAAAATAGGCAGCATTGTCAAGTCCTCTTTTCCCAGTCAACAAAAATAAATAAATTACTGTAGGTAGGTGGCAAACGATCACTCGGGACTCCCAAGCTGTCCACAAGACAGTGTGCATTTACAGGTGAGGGTTTCTCATCAGTCTTAAAATTGTTACAGAGAGCTTTTACTGTGATCCTAATCCTTTCTCAATTATCTTGGACAACTAGGTGCTGAGATAAAGCATCAGTGTCCACATGGTTCATTCTGGGGTAGTACACTACACAGTGGTTGTATTTCACCAGACTTATTTATTTTATTTATTTATTTTATTTTGTTAACTGGGTAGGCCCACTAGGTCCAAGAGGTCCCTTTTTCAGGGGTGACCCGGAATTAATTACATAAAATCTGTTGGATATAGGACATTTCGGTGAGACAAGACAGTTTTAGGAACAAACATAGCAGTTCAAGCTGTCTTATGTTTTAGAGGAACATACCTAGACAATTTTATAATCACATACAACTAGACAGGTGGTGGCTTCCAACAATGACAAAGTGTTAATACAAGTTACTATGGTTACAGGTAACAGACATCAAACCACACTGACCATTTATACACTATTCAGCTTATGTAGTCGTGCATTTTCTTGCTGGGGCTTTTACATCTAGGACGGGGAGATAACCATTGATATCCAGTGGTGTCCAGCTTAGCCTTGGTCATTGCATTTGTTAATGAACTGTTACTTGCTACTGTTATTTGTCCCCCATACAAATATTTATGGCACTGTTCCACAACTTCCCACTTGCATGCTAAAAATTCTAGTTTATGGGTAGTTCCATTCAGCTGACATCCTGCTGAGCAAGGCAACAGGTCTCAAGCCTTCTGGATATGTTTGGTAAAGGGCAGATGCCCTTCCATTGAGGCTAGCATCCATGTACAGTTTTGCTGGATCTGCATATACTAACACTGGTGAGTTAAGTAAGGCAAAAAATGATTTCACAGAATTCTCTTTCACAGGAGGCGTTCCACTGGGGTGCAAAAGGCTCATGGACTTTGAAAAAGGCTTTGTGTTCTGTCTCCTCCTCCTTCAGATTCCATGATTGATCTGGCTTGCATCACAGAGACCTGGCTTGGTGATAATGCACGTCCTGTGTTAGAAGCAGCCTCCCAGCTGGATTCTTCGAGGTTCACTGCTTAAGGAAAGATCTCTTGGGATGGGGGCATCTGTTTTAGATATGAATTGCACTTGGAGATACCTCATCGTTTCAATGTATGGTCATGCTTGGAGGGTCCAGATGGAGGTTGTAGGGTCCTCCTTATGTTTATTTATTTATTTATTTAAGCATTTTTACCAGGAAAGGCATACTGAGCAGTTTACTGCTCGATTTCAGATGACCAGCCTCCAGGGCTTGAGGGGAGTTTCCAACAGGAAATCGTGGACTTCATTGCCGATAAGTTGCTTAGATGGTTGATTCTCGGTGATTTCAGTGCCTGGATTGATGATGAACTCACACACTTTGGACAAGATTTCTCTGGGTGGTGGAGAACCTACCTCTTGCACAAGTGGTTATTTCTGCAACTCATCAACACAGTCTTGCTTTGGACATGGTATTTTCCCTGGAGATTGAGATTTAGGGCCTCAAGATTGATCTGGTCAGTTGGCTGGATTACTGCAGTATCCGGTTCTTTTTTTTAGTGCCTTCTTGTAGTCCACTCCCAGTGATGATGGTCCAGTACTGCTGTTTGAAAGGGCTTTGGCCAGAAGGACTACAGGCAGTACTGACATCGCGGGTGTGATGGTGGAATGTGCCACAGGTTCGGAGGAGGCCATGACAGCCAATAACAGGGCTGTTGCGGTGGCCTTTGACCAGGTGGCCCTTACATGTGTACGTCCCCTTGTCTCACACTGTAGATGGTTGTAGTATGATGGTACGCTTGGGGAAATAAAGATAAGGGGATGGAGGTTGGAGCGGCGTTGGAGGAAATCCAGATCCCGGTAGGACAGACTGACTTTGAATATTTACTATGATGAATACCAAAGGGCAGTCAATCAGAAGAAGGCAGCCTCTTCCCAAGGATCAATCTTCACCGTCGATTCCCACTTATTGGGCTGGGCCTGGAAGCACTAGGACCCTACGGGAGCAAAATTATTTGCAGGGAGGGAGCCAGCCATGGCTACAGAGCATGGCGCCCGCACACCCACACCTGGTAATTGTGTAACAATTGCTGGCTCACTCAGTTACCTCAGTTCTGTTCTTCGTGCCATCAGGTGCACACAGTGGGAGCAACAGCCCCTGACTTCTACTCATTGCCCCCTTTTTTTTGTAAGTGTGTCACTGCCATTTTCTCTTTCTTCCTGGTGCTGTTTGTGCTTTGTTTATTTTCAGTGATGTGTCTGAAATCTGAAAAGAAGAGGGCTAAATCATCAAAGGAAGTCTAGCAGTCTTCCATTATGCATCAGTGCCCTGGTGAGGGTCTGTATCAGCATCAGTTCTGTGTGGCCTGCCTTGGCCCAGAGCATGATATGGATGTGTGTGTGTCACCTGATGCTTGATGAACCGCTGCACCTTAGAGAACCGCACGCTGAGGTGGGATCATCCGATTTCCACCTTCAGAGGCAGGCGTTGCTTATGTGCGGCCAAGCCTAGGTAATTGGGCCTTTCCCCTGGACCTCTTCCTGGGATGTCTGGTCCCACAGAAGCACAAGGTCCTCCTTGACCTCACTGTGCTGTGGCATTGGAGGCCCTGGTGGTTAGTTCTGTGTGACAGCTAGCTCCTGGACATCCGACTGAGTACCCTCCACAATCTCTCTGCCTGAGCAGCAGACGTCCCCAGTGGCAAGGCCACTTCTGTGCGCTCACTGTACTCCAGTGGACACCTCGGTGTCATCTTCTGGTGCTGCCCTGCTGTTGTCCCTGTTCAGTGACAGTAAATCAGGTGGCACCAGAGATGACGCCAGACCCCTACTGACACCGTTCGTGGTGTCAGAAGAGGGACTGACACCGGGGCTGTTCATCATACTGTTGGCAAGAGGGAAGCTGTTACTATCCCCAGTGTCGACAGTGATGCCGAGGAATGTGATGACACTGGCTGTGGTAATGGACATGATGATGGCCATGGTGTTGGTACTGGTCCCGGCTTTGGGCAAGACGCTGGTGATGGGGTCATTCCTAACCTTTGTGTCATTTGCATCACTGCAGTGAGGGATGACTCTAGTGCCAACACTGAGCCTGTTACCGAGGACAGTGACATCCGTGGTGACATGGATGAACCCATCTGAGGTTGTCATCGACCCTGAGCCCCAGGACTGGTTCTGAGTTGGATGATGGTCCAGAGGCAGAGTTCTCCCTGGAGCTGCTGGCCATCACTGTCATCGAAGAGGACCAGAGCCAGCCTATGAGGATTGTATGGATCAGCTGTCCTCACTTGGGTGGGGTCCCCCACTGGGCACCGATAGGATCACTCCTCTGATGTTGGAGGACCCCTTTTGGGTGACTCTGCCAGGTCCTTTCTTTGGGCAAGACCCCCTGCTCAGTTCCACATCCCAGGTCAAGACCATCCTTATGGAGAGGTTGCCTGAATTCGTAAGCTCTGAGGGGCCACTAATGTGTGAACAACACAAGGAATTTGTTGGTGCCTTCAATATTTTTCATAGTGAGTCTGATGGGGCCGGCCCTAAGTCCTTCTCTCCAGCACCAGCTGTCCCTATAGTCAGTGCCTCATCTCCATCAGCATTCTTCTCTGATGGCAATGAATCATCAGTGCACATGCATTTGTCTGCTGAGTACACACTGTAACTGAGATTCTTGGTGGAGATGCTGCAGAGGCTCGACTTGCATGCATACACAAGTCATAATTGGCAGCCCTGCCATTGGGATTCCTTACAGTTCCCAATTTCATCTCAGCTATTGGTCCTCCATGGCCTAGAAACTTCAATGAGGCATCCAGGGCAGTATGGAAGGGTCCCTTCTAATGTCCAGCCATCCCCAGGGACCTCCTCATTGATATTGCACATCCACAGGGTCTGTAGGTGAGGTACCTCCCTCCACTTCAGAACTTGAGGTAGTGTAGACCCCGTCAATGCCTCATGTGTGATCAAGCTCCAGAAGCAGACTCTGCTCAGACAGATGCCCTTGGCAGGAAGGTTTTTACCTCAGCACGGGCTCTCAACTGCATCTCTGCACACCAGGCACATGTGGTGACCTTCAGCTGTTGCCTGTGATTGCAGTTAAGTCATCTTTTAGCTACCATGCCTCAGAGTGAGTGAGTCAAGCAGGCCACTAGTCAAGGGCATCGAATGATGCCAGTGAGGTAGCTTCCAGGCTAGCAGGAACTGTAGTCTGCATCAGGCGAACGGTATAGCTTTGCCTCTGTTGTAGAGCAGCTTTGGGCCAGCTTAAGATGCTTAACTTGCATTACCAGGGGCCTTATTTCTTCTGCCCCAGGGTCAAGCAGGAACTGTCAGGGAAACTTCCTGCTTCTGTGCTACAGGAGCTCCCACCTGGCCCTCACCATTCTCAGGTCTCACCCTTCTTGGGGTGTATTCCTGTTACTTACTACATGCAGTCTGTGCCTCTGTGCACTATCCAGTCTACTCCACTTGCCAGTTGCACTGTCTCTAGGAGGTGTTCTGCAGTTGATTGGATCAAGTACACTAGCTCTTACATGGAGTAAATCTCAGTAGTTGCAGGAGAAACAGGTCATTCCACTCATATCTTCTTCTGACTGTGTCAGACTGCCTTGGTTCGTATACCCCTTTTTTCCTTCCCTTACGCAAGCTGGGGTGGTTGGCTCACTACCATAAGGGATAGCTGAAGCAATTAACACATGTCGTCTCCTTCAGACTGTACATTCCTTCAACTCACATGCACCTGGAATCTCTTTTTTTCTTCCTTGGTAGGGATGAAAAGGGGTATATTAACTAACTGTCTGGTCAATCCTCTGTCTGGTAGCATGGTTGCTTTTCTAGGAGTCTATGTGTCTATTTCTGTTTGGCACACTATGCCATCTCAGTTACATGGGGGTACCAGTTTTGTGCATCGCCCTCTTGCCTTCTGTCAGAGCCACATGCTTCAGGACTGCTACCTTTAAGACCACTATCCACTTCCTTTCTGATTAGTGCTTAGAGGCTCTGGCTCCATACCCTACTACCACCTTGTGCCACATAATATACCTTGTTTTTCTCTCTAAAGGTTGGTAGTCAGGTTTTTTGTTGTTTATTTATATTCCTATGTTCTTTCCCTATTTTTGTGGAGTAGGAAACTTCTTAGCCCTCTCTCTCTCTCTGTTCCCCCACTTGTTTCTCTCTGGTTGAATAAAACTAAGGGGGCCGGCAACAGTTATTGGCTGGCATGTGACAACACGTGGAGGTGCGCAGATGCTGTGCTCTGTATCAGTGGCCAGCTCCCTCCCTGCAAAATATTTTGTTCCTGCAGGGTCTTAGTGCTTCCGGCCTCAGACCCTTAAGTGGTAATCAGTGGTGAAAGTATTGTGGAACATCAGCAATTATGGTAAGTATGTAATTTTCTTTTTTTTCCTGAAGCACTGCTGGGAGAAACTGACCAACTTGGCTCTTTCAAATTGTAGATGGGCTTCTACATCTAGCCTGTATTGAGTCTGAAACAGTGTTTTCATCTGCTAAATGCAAGGTGTTTGCTAGAGTTTTCTCAGAGAGGGTGTCCTCTATTCAGAATAAAAACAGAAGAAATGGCACACTCAGGCTGAAGTAAATTTGCAAAAACATTTATTTCCACGCACAGCAACACACTGTAACTGCCTATTGTTCCAGTGCTTCAAGGTGTGCTGCCTGTTCATCAGGAGGGCATGGCATAGTCATGAATTTAAGTCAGCCTGAGTGCACCAGTTTTTCTGTTTTCGTTTTGCCTCGTGGCCAGCCTTACTGGTAGCACCTTTGCTCTGCTTAGAGCGTGCCACAAGTGCGTGTGTCCTCTGTTCGGGGTGGGATCTCCCTGAGGGGGCCGTGACAGCTCAGCAGTATTCAGCTTACACACCACAGATGTGCTCAGCTGTTATGGGGAGAGTTTGGACCACAATTCAAGAAGTGTGATCTTGGAGCTGTGACCAACATTTTGCGAACTGTATTGAGGCCCAACAGAGCTACTGGTAAGCTGCTTTGGGCATCTGGGCCCAATGTTCACTGGAATTATTTGGTGCTCCTTGTCGGAGTGGGTCTTCCAGGCTGCATTGAAAGATGTACTGGTGAGACCTCTTTGGAAAAAGCCATCTCTGGACCCAGATATACTGACGAATTACTGACAGATCTGTAATCTGCCTTTTTTGGGCAAGGTTATTTAGAAGATGGTGGCACTGCAGCTTGAGGCACACCTCACAGCCTTTAATATCTATGAGCCTTTCCAGTCTGGTTTTTAGTCCAAGCATAGCACTGAGACTGCACTGGTCATCGTACACCATGTCCTTCCCAGGGTGAGGGATAGAGGTGAATGGTCAGTTCTCATTCTATTTGTACCTCAAGGTCAGGACACAGAGGGTTGTGTTGAGAAATTTTTCTTCACTCCAAGTATCACTGCCTTATGGTGTTCCACTGGGCTCCGTCATTTCACCTTTGTTGTTTGCAGTGTGCATGTTGCCCCTGGAAAAGATCATTAAACAGTATGGGCTGAGGTTTCACTGCTGTGTGAATGATACCCAGCTATACTTGTTGTTTGCACCTGGGAAGTGGTGTGAGGTGGACATGCCTAATGATTGGTTGGCCAACATCCAGGATTGGATGTCATCTCACTGGTTGGGACTCAACCTGGGCAAGGCTGATGTACTGGTTGTCGATCCGGCTCTTGGGAGAGAGTGGTAGCTGCCAGGAGGGAGACAGGGCTTTGGCTTGGCTCTTCTTGGCTTATGGCTGGCACAAAGGTGAAGCATTTGGGGTCATTCTTGGTGAGGGGCTGACATTGGCAGCTCAGGTGCTGGCAGTAGTACAGAGTGGCTTTTACCATCTGAGGAACATCAGCGAGATTAGATCCCTTAGCCCCCCATGGACCTGGCAATGCATGTACATGTGTTAGTGACATCTTGTCTCGACTGCTGTAATGCTGTGTACTTTGTTGGCACGCTGTATGGCTAAGGTGTTGACTGGTTCTTCGAGGACATGTCATATCTCCCTGGTGCTGTGTGAACTGCACTGGCTACCGGTTAAGTGACATATCTCCTTTGACGTTGGTTTACCAATTTATAAGGCCCCACATTTGTTGGGTCCTGGTCACTTGTCAGATCTCTTGCATCTTCATCATCCCTCATGCTCTTTCCATTCCACTAAGGTGGGTCTCATAGCAATATCAAGGGCCAGGCTTGAAAACATTGGGAGACCGAGCCTTTGAAGTAGCTAGCATGGTTTTCTGGAATTCACTTCTGAAGGCCCTTAGAGAGGCTCCTCCAGTGGAAGTCTTTGAGAGAGGTCTGAAGACCCATCTGTTTATTCAGCCCTTTGGGACATCTGTTTATTCAGGCCTTTGGGGAGTAATCTAATTCCCATGCTTTCTGTCATCCCATCTAATAATCTTTACTGTTTTTAACTGTTAAATAAATATGAAGATATTAAAATCAAGAAAATTATATACCTTTGCACTTTTTGTAAGGTGCCCTGGACCTCTGGGGAAGGCCACTCTATAAATAAAATTGCTACTACTACTACTTACTAATACTACTTTTCAGTCTTTGTTCATGGGTGGGTACTTCTGTGTCAGTTTCAGTAAAGGTCATACCATGCTGGTATAGTTCATGATAAAACACCTAAAGTACTGTGTCTGCAAAACCCAAGGAACCTTTGTAAATCTTTCAGATTTCATGGGCGAGGCCAAGTTGTCAAGGCCTCCACTTTGCTTAGTTCAGTTTGAATTCCACTTACTGACACAATGTGTCCTACATAGTTTTCGGAGCTCAAGAAAATTAATAATTGTTTGTATAAAGTTTGTCTAAATATTTTAAGAGAGTCGAGGACCTTTAACAGTTGAGACTCGTATTCCTGTAAGGTTTTTCCAAACACAACACAATCAATTGTTGAAGTAGGCTAAACACTCCAATAATTTCATGTTTCCGACCACTCTTTCCATGGAGGGTCTGAAAGGTGGCAAGTGTACCCAAGATACTTTGGGCATGTGGGCAGACTCATAGAACCTAAGCTGGCAGGTGAATGTAGACTTTTTCCTGGTCATTATGGCCCAATAGAGATTTGACAATACCCACTTTGTAATTTCAATACAGAAAACCAATTACTTCTACTAAGACAGTCCAATGCATCCTGGATTCTGGCCATTGTATATTGGTCAGATATTGTCTGTCTCTTTAGCATTCAGTAATCCACACATGTATACTGTCCCATTTGTTTTACAAGCTGCCATGATAGGTGATGTGTAAGGGCTTCTGGATTTTTGAATGATCCCAGCAGCAAGCAACTCTTGCAGAATTCTTCGTACATTGTGAGTGTCTTCGGGTACCAGACGACAGGACCTTTTTCTAAATTGACAGTGGTTATGCAGGCAATGTGATATTTCTCCCCCACACACCCAGCATTCCAGTCGCTCAGGGGAAAACACATTATCCTTTATGCCTGTTTCCAACTCAGTTCTTTATGCCGGTTTCCAACTCACTTAGGCTCTGTACTTGGGCATAAGCGAGTCCCCAGAATTCAAGGCGGTAGAGTCGATTCCAGACTGGTCTCTCTCCACAGCAGGTATGGACTGAACTGTGGTGTCTGCCCAGTATATTCTGACTAGAGTCCTTCTCTTCCTTATGGTAATGCTCCATTCTGTCATGTATATAACTTGCAGAGTGATCTGGTGCACAGTGCATGTTTGCACACAGATACCACAATTGGCATTACCAGCAGTCCATCGAGCAAGCCATGCTTCTGTGGTGCATTGATCATCATAGTCTGGTTGGTAACATCCTTCCTTAGTCTTACTACACTGCTGATGGCACAGTCAACATTTGGTGGCAAGATGACCTGTTCTGTCTTTTTTTTTTTTAAGTTGTGAGGGGAGATGCTGAATTTTAAATTACATTTTTCTTGTTAACATGGACTTTGAGAGTAGGCCTCCGTTTTTTTGTTTGTATTTTTTGTTTGTTTTTTCAATTGTTTAACCAGGAGTAGCACACTAAGGTGAAAGCTTGTTTACAGGTGCGACCTGGGAGCACAGGGAAGTTAAGTGTCTTGCTCAGGGTCACACAGTATGCAAGTTGGGGCTGTGGGATTCAAACCCAGGTCTCCAAATTTGCAGCTCAGAGCCTTAAAGCACTGCACTATACTGCTTCATTTTGAATGTATGAACTGCTGCCAGCTAACACCTTGTCTCCACAGCCTGCTGTTTGCTGCTTTCCTGCACCCCTGTTATAGGCCATGCTCAGTGACCACCTTTGGGAGAAGATCAAGGATCCAGGTATGTGCCGGCTTTTCCTTTTCTCTGCATGTATATCTGCTAAGTGGTGCCTCCTCCCTTGAACTTTCCATCAGGCCCTTAGACATTGGGGGGGGGGCTACAATGTGGGGGCTCGTCCAGGATCCAGTTTTAGGATGCAGAACTGTACCTGAGCTTGTGAGGGCTGCTGCAGTGTCTGGTAGTGGACTGAGGCCTGGTTTTTTGGTTGCACTGCTATTGGATCCTGCCATCTTGCACCTTGTCCTTTGCTGGTGCCAGAGTGGGAGACCTTCTGTATAGTCAGTTCTATGCTAATGGACTTGTGGGTGATGCGGATTGGCTGGTGATGGGTGAATTGCTTGTGGGTGAGAGAACAGTTGCCGCCATTTTGAGGAGTCGTGTGAGAAGCAGCAGCATTGGGATTTTGGTAGAGATGGCGGAAGCTCCTCAAGATTCGGATTCTACAGCGACTGACTTGGCTTTCTTGGTTGTGGAGCAATGCGGGGAGGGCAGCCCTGCTGGAGAAGTGTGTGATCTGCAGTTACCAGGGGGTAGGAGTGGCTAGACTGCCTGTGTGCACACCTTACTCCCGAGGGATACCACCCATGGCAAAGGTATACACTGTGCCTTTTTATTTGCCTCCTTGGCCTTGGTCAACATCAGTGTCTCCAGGAACTACCACCGTCTTTACTGTGGGCAGTTTGGAGAATTGGGATGACCTGAGATCTGTCACTGCCACATCTCCTCAGAGCCATCTGTGCCTGAGTCCTGGCCTGAAGATACCCCAGTGGAGAGTGGGCATAGATGTCTGCCCAGCCCTTTTCCTCCAAAGGCATCTGAGCCTCCCCATGGCAGAGGGAGAGGCCATGGGAGAACCAAAAAAACAGCTGGTTCCTCTAGGCCCAAGGAGCCAGTGCCTGTTTCGGCAGCCACCACGGCCTTCAGTTCTTCAGGCTGTAATATTCCTGCCATTGGGAAAGAGTCACTGGAGGCCGAGGTGGAAAAAGCCAGCTCCAGTGGTTCTGACAATGTCTAACCCCCATTGTTGCCCCCTGGTAAGAGGCCATTGCCTTTGGCTTTCAAGGACCAGGATATGGAGCATGCCATCCCACAGCCCTACTGCTGCCCACGTTTATCACTGCCCAATAGCACCCTGAGGCTACCTCAGCTTTGCGTCCTTCTGAGACAAAAGATGGATGGATTGCTCCTGAATGACCCTGTGAATAGGAAGTACTAGTCTGGAGTGTGGTTGGAGGAAGGTGTGGCCCCGCAGACCAGTGTGCGCAGTATTCCAGAGTGGTCTCAGGTGGAGAGATGAGTCAGGAGAAGGATTCATGCTGAGTACCCTCAGGAGGACTACGCTTATCTGTCAGAACGGATATGGGACATCATTAAGGAGAAAAGATCTGACTTGGTGTTTCGGGAGCTGTGGACAAAATCCAACTTAGAAACCAACAGTCGGGACCCTCTGCTGCAGCCACCATCACCAAGGCTCGGTCTTTATGTAATTCAACTGCATGGACTGGACTAACATTGTTTAAACACTTTGCATTGATTCAGGATGTAATGGGATGTTCGGCGCACCAAGGGCTTGTGGTATTAAGGGCTGTTTGAAAATTGAGCCCTTTGTTACTGAATAAAAGCTTTTCATATCCCTTCTATAGAGATTGAGTGCTGAAATCAAGCAAAGATTTCTATACTATGTATGATTTATGACTAATTTTCTTTACAGCATACAGAGAACAGCTCCTGCACCTTTTCCCAACACTGTCAAACTGCTTGTTGTGCACGGTGTCACACAGTGGACTTCCTGCTGCAGTATACCATTGGACCAACCTTTTTGTATGGTACCTGTAAATCTGTTATGTGTGCAGCTCTCTAGCATAGACTTTGTAAACACAATTACTTAGTAATTAATTTGTCTCAGTTTGCTGTTTAAGGAATGGTGTGCAGTAAACTGTGTTTATGTATTTTATTGTGGTTGCATCCTGAGATGGCAAATTTAAACTTGGACATGCGTTGCAATCAAAAAGCTGTTTACTTCAGTACACAGTTATTATTTAAACACATTTCTGACGTTCAAACAGTACAAGACATTTCTAAAAAATCTCATTCAGACTTTGGTTGGTTCGTGCACGTTATATCTTTTCACAATCTTCACTACGTAGGTATGAGGCCCTGTAACTCCTGTTAGGAGGCAATTTAAGGTAGTATTCTCTCAAGAATATCTGTAACTAACACAAGTACACAATTCCTTGGTACTAATAATCTCCTGCTAGCATTTAAACAACATTGCAGTTTCTCTCTATGCATTTAATGTGAAACCAGGATTCCTATCAGACACATATTAGGCAAGCACCTTTGAAAGTCAGTAAAGTTATACTCAGCTAGATGTATCTCAGATAGACCCCTTGTGTCTGGAGATTTGAAGTATCTTGGGTGGCTGTATGAAGAATGTCTTTTTCTAGCCTTTTGAATACTTTTCTCCTCAAGGCTTGTAAATAAAATTACAAAGTTAGTACAATTTTAATGTTTCTTACTTCTGGCAAAAGCCAAAAGTCTTTGGAGTGCAGCAGAATAATATTTCTTAGAGTCAGCAGTGGTAGCATAGATGTGAGATCTCTTCCAGCGATGAAACACAGATTCAGATGAAGTGAGTAGGTAATTACAACATATTGGTCTTTGGAGACATCTTATATAGGCAAAATACTTCCTTGTAAATAACCTGAGATTGTGAAATGGTATGGCCATATTTGGACCAGGGCTTATCTGGGTTGGAAGTCTATAACATACGTGCCGGAGTATTTTTATACTATTAGACACTCTGTCAGCAACTTGTCTATTGTCCTCTTGAAGTTGTCCACGAGGTGACAGTTAATAGACTTATAACCACAAGACCTTACACTGCACATGTTCAAAAATTAGGTGATGGAGGTTATGTTATTTGTGGTTTATGGTGCTGTGGCTCGTTCCCTGTTAAGAGAAACCAGTTCCTTGCTTAACTGTCTGGATTTTAGATCTGTTGCAACATCTTATTGTATGATCCAGTGACAGAGTAAGTGCTAAGTTTTTATTTAAAAACAATTCTGGAGCTGTCAACTCTTTGCCCAATGTATGAATCTAATGAATTAGTTCATTTGGCATTTTAAAAGTTCTTGAAGTTAGCAAGCTTAAAGCAAATTGTTTAACGTTAGATTGTTCCATGATTTCTTGGTGCTGAGGTGAGTCCACATACCTGGATTAAGCACTTGCAGGCCTGCTTGCTTAGAGACTTAAAAGGGACTGTTTTTGTGTCAAGTTCTTTTAATGTACATTAATGGCAGCTGAGATTAAGGTGAATATTCTTTTTACACTTTGGCAGAATCTGGCTGCTCACTTCCACTATTGTGCCTACATACCCCCCCCCCCTTTTTTTTTTCAGGGCAGCACCACCATAGCGTTGGTGCATTACAAAAGGATGTAGCACTTAAGGACCTGTCAAAGTGTAATAATGTGATCTTATGAGAATCATGGTTCCATAATTTTTAACTTTATAAAGCTGTTATTCTCTAAATCAGCATCTTATGATGATATTTAAAAAATATATATCTCAAACAACTATTTTAGATAAACCAAAGTATACATTTACTAAGTAAATATCTAGAAATACTAAGATATATTTCTATTAAGCTATACCTAATCAATATCATCCTTTCAGTATATAGGAAAATTACTACTAATTATACAGTATTAAAATCATTACTGCAAGTAACTGTCACAACTCCTATGCTATAATACGGCCTGTAGGGTGCATGCAAGCGTTGCCCGCCATGTTTTACTTTAACTAAACATACTAAACTGAGCTCTTTAATGTTTAAGCCTTGCTTTTGTTGTTTCTTAATCTATGCCATAGCAATTCCTTTAATTGAGCATTTCACTCATTTCCTATTTTTTTAAAGGTGGGTCATACGGATCATAGGGTTATGGTGTTTCTCTAAGGGGTTCCATATGGTATATTCTTCCTCTTTATTTATTAGGACTAAGACTGGAGAGTTGGGTTGGCTGTTAATAGACCTAGGTGGAGGACGAGGTCTTTTTTTGATTCCCAAAGCATGGTCATATAAACCCTGAATTCTCATGTGATTAGCATGGAGTTGCTTGCAGGTGGAATATAATGTCCACAGGAAAGCAAGAACCAAGGTGATATTTAAGACACAAAGGAATGTGATAATGAGAGGCCACTGTACTGGTATGCAAATTTGTTCCTTATCAAGGGGACTGAACTGTTTATCAGAGATAACCAGGTCGGTCTCGGAGACAGTGATCTCAGTTTCATGAAGATCCTTGGCATCTAAAAGATGCTCAAGGTCATCAGCTAAAGAAAACTCATGACCTCAGAATGCAGAAATGGGAGTAATTTCCATTTCCTGGGAAACTGTATCAAGGGGATACAAGGTGTTATGTCCAAAACGGATATGTGCACCTGCAGGAACAGAGATGAGTACTACATTGCTGGGTAAATCAAGCTGAGTAGTAGTACCATGTCTGTTATAAGTAACAGTGACTTCTGTAAAATTGGTGCTAACTAGCCATTGAGCTCCTGCGATTTCAGCATGTATTTTCTTAGCTTTACCTGCATGGGTCAAAGTAACCTTACGCTTTTATGGGGCATTAGTATTGCTAAGGCCACAAAGAACCTCAGTGATATCTTTTAGGAAAGGTTTATTGGGACACAGCCAATGTTGTTCTTTAGTAGTTTAACACATCTGTAAGTTTGGGACTAAATATAAATCTGGATTAAGTTCATGGTATACTACTCTAGGTGGAGTGTTAATTTTTGCATAAGTATCTCCTTGCCAGGTACCCACATTAAGAATGGTCTTCATTCTATAGACATTCTATTGTTCTACTAGGGGAACATTTAATATAAAGGCAATGGCCATCTCCTCTAAATCGACATGAACAGGAATAGTGCTTCCAAGACTGTAAGCGATACTCACATGCAGTGGCACTATTTTTTCTGATGTGGCTACACTCAGAATTTCTGTCATTAATTCTGGGGAAACTAAATAGTGCAGCCTTCCTGAGGAGGTTGTTGGGTCTAAAACAGTGGGGGAATTCAAATATGCATGGGACAGACACAAGGCAATTATAGTGGGGGGTTGCAGGAAGTAGGCTGTTGGTTAACTAGAATCTGCAGCTTATCCAGTAGGTAGGGAAATGAGCAGACTGGGTGGGCCAAGTGGTCCTTATCTGCCGTCAAAGTCTATGTTTCTATGAATTCTTCCTGTCATTAAATCTCATACGCCACTATTTACTTCTCTCAGCAATTCTTGTGCGATTGATCTAATTTGCTCAATAGTGGTGAAATCTTCACCCACAGTTTGAGCTAGGTTATGGAATTCGTTTGTGCATGGTATTATTGAGAGTTGGTATGGAGGTTAACCATAACTACAGTGTCTCCTACAGTTCTTCTTATGGCTGATAGAAGCTTTTGCTGGGTAGTGAGTTGTGCCTTAATGTTACCCATATATTTTCGAAGTTCCTCTACTGTACTCTTTATTTTAGAAATCTTAACTGAATTCATGGTGTTCATGCCTAGTCCAAAAGCAGTTCCTAATGCCCTTAAACCACAAAAGAATAGGGAGGCAGCTCTCTCTACTCTAGTTGGTATGTTTGGTGGGGGGGGGGGTGTCTCAGGAAATACAGTAACAGTTTTTAACTGAGATAAAATTATTTTTTATGTATCTCTTTTAATATAAAGCATATACTCTTGAAACCATTTTGGGGCCTTTTTGGTTAACCAAAAATGCTTTTACATGCCTTAACATTTACTTTAATTACAATGTATGGACTGGACTAAAGTTGTCCCCCCCCATGCAAGGTTGGAGTGGAGTGGGGATCTGGTGCTGGTGGGTAGCCATTGGAATAGGCACTCCTAGGGGTGTAAGGAGTGGCATTAGGGTTTGGTACATGGTGCCTGTTTCGAGCCTTGGGAGTGTATCTACAAATTTCCTCTCTTAATTGCCAGATTTGTTTTTTTAGCTGGTCAGTAGCATAGCTGTTACTATCTCTGGCTTGGCTAGGCCATGGTTAATCATTCCAGGCATCCAGGTGCTGTCTGGAAGCCTCTAACCCCCTTTTGTTTGGGTTGTGGGGGCTGCGTGATATAGGGTTTCAACTGTCCCTCCCTGATTTGGGAATTTGTTAGTATGCCTAGGAAGACTGGAAGTGGCCTCCGGTCTGTTTTGGGGAAATTCTTTTTCTTCCATTTGGTGGGAGGCCTGCTCACTTGAAATGGCAAAAAGCTTATTTTGAGGTTCCATGGTAGGTTTCTTACCTGCAGCTGGGTTAACAGTTATAAACATTCTTTGGGCTTACTCTATAATATCATTCGTGGGGGTATCTGGTTTTACCCAGTTGTGGGGGTATCTGGTTCTACCCATGGCTGGACTAATGTCCTAACAGAGGGGTGAAGGCCTTTTACAAAGGCCTCTTTTAGGTGAGGAAACAGGTCTGGGTCTTCTTCCTCTCCTCCTGAGAATAACATTCTACTCAGGATTTTATAAAAATCCTTTGGGGCTTGGTCCTTTTGGCATGTCACTTTGAAAGCTGCTATGGGACTTCAGTAAGTGGTGTACTCTTTAATCAGGGCTGGGCACATTTGATGAGAACTGGTTTTGATTTCAGGTTTTTGTTTAACCGTCCAGGCTCGAACTTCTGATACAACAGAAAACCTTAAGACCCATATCTGATCTTCAGGGTTATTGATCCCAAAGTATTCCAATTGTAATTTCAAATAAAAAATGTGATTGTCTACCTCACCATTGGTCTTGGGATCAAAGCTCGTACCTATGGCCTTTTTAACTCAAATTAATTGCTTTGGGTCTGGTCGGTATAGAGTTGTGGGGCCAGATGTGATAGGACCAGGTGGGGGTTGGCTTTTCCCTGCAGGGGTACTGTTTTGGTTATTAGAGGCTTGAGGACCATTTGAAGGTTGTGCTCCACTCCCCCCCAATTTTAAGTCTTGAATTTCTTTGACTAAATCCTGGACCTGGAAATGGTGCAAAACTTTAAGTATCTTGGTTTAATGCTGGACTGCACTCAATCTTACATACAACACATCCATCAAGTTGCCCAGGCAGCTAGTACCAAGCTGAGCCTGCTTTACCGCAACAAGCATTGCTTAACCTCTGAAGCCCTAAATGTAGCTGTTGCAAGCTCTGTGTTGACCATTATAGACTACAGCCTAGTAGTTTATGAGGCCGCAACTCCCACGGCTCTGTAACGAATCAGTACCATGCTAAACAAGGCCTATAGACTTGTGCTGGGTGCAGACAGGTTGTCCCACACTTGCTCGCTGTATGCACAAACTGGATGGCTTAATTTGGATAATAGAGTGAAATATCAAACCTGCCTTTTAGCCAAGAAATCCACCCTTGGCCTAACACTTCCTGGGGTGCAAAACCTCCTTACTTCAACCAACCCTTCTAGACATACTAGGAGCATGAATACCTGGTCACTTAAAATCCCTTTTTGCCAGACAGTGCAAGGCCAACAGTCCTTTCCATACTGATCCCCTTTCTGGCTAAACTCAATCGGTGAAGATATCCACAAGGAAACTAAGCTTGGACCATTTAAAATTAAACTTTAGGCACTCCTGTCAACTGCTAGTGAGTTTGACTGCATAACCTAGTATAAGGCCAGCCCCATCTCCAGACAATAGCCTAAGACTTTCAGCTTTTTTCTCTCTCCCTCCTCCCCCTCCTGTCCCTTCATCCATCGCCTCCTTTACTTACTACCCCCTTCCCTGACCACTGTTGGACCTCTGTGACTTTCACCCCATTCTCACCCTCCTTAACTTCCCTTCCATTCCCCCTTTTCCCTCTCATGTTTTTCTCTTTTTCTTTCTTTTCCCTCTACCTCTCTTGTATCCTCCTCCCTCCCTCTCCCTCTCCTGCCTTGTATCTCCTCTTACTCCCCTAGTATCTCCTTTGACCACTCCTCACCTGTCTCACCCTCTTCTCCCATGTCATACCTCCCTACCTCCTGCCCCTCCCTTCTCTGCCTTCCTTTCTGTCATCATCTTTACTTCAACCAGTGCCCCCTACCTTGACTCTCTAATCCACCTCCCCTCTATAGCACTTCCCTTGCTCACATCAGAGCTTTTGCATCGTATTTTACTTTGACCAGTCCCCTCTTCCTTAACTCTCTTATCCGTCTGCCCTCGTGGTTCTCTTACTCACTTCAGGGCCCTCTCCCCTTCTGGCTCATCGACAACAGACCTCTTGTACTCCAGCAGTACTGGCTATTCCCCCCCCCCAAGAATATTTGATAACTGTCTGTAGTTACTAATTTTCCTGCTTTGTTAAACATTGAGACTATTTTTACTGAATCATGTAATTACTCTGTATTGGATCAATCTGCTATGATTATTATTATTCACTATTTTTACATTCACCTGTATTACTTATTGTGTACTTGCCTCATACTTGTTGTGTTTTGTCTTTTGACGTGGAACCTCTATAAATGAGCCCCTGGCTCAAAGGTCTATCTGATTTTCTCAATAAAATTAAAAAATTAAAAATAAATTGACCTCAAGGTCCTCTGCCACTGGCTTTAGGGGGGTATCTGGGACAAGAGGTGGCAAGGGCTCAGCTGGTTGTAGGGACCCCAGGTGTTGACCAGTACTAACATACTAACATACTAAAATGCCAGCAGAATAGGCCTAACGGTCTTTTATGTCTGCTCGTTTGGTCAGCCCCCACCCTGGGTGCTGACCTTGCTGCCCCCCTTGCCTTCTCTGGCTTCTCCCTTCCCAGTTCCAGATATTCTTGCTGCATTGGATTTTGCTTCCAGAACCCTTCCCCTGTACCTGTCCCCCCCTCTTGAACCCCTCCACCGTCTCTGCCTCCACCAGCCCCCTAGGCAGCGCATTCCATGGCTCCACCACCCTCTCAGTGAAGTAGCACCTCCTCCTTTCTCCCCTGAATCTTCCCCCCTCCAGCTTCCACCCATGCCCTCTAGTGGCCCCCTCCTCCTTCCTTCGAAGCACCCTGACTGTTCCTCCCCTATTTACCCTCTTCATGTGCCTGAAGACCTCTGTCATTCCCCCGGTCCCTTCTCTCTTCTAATGTGTACATATTTAGCTCTTCGAGCCTCTCCTCATAGGTCCTGTCACCCCAAGCCCCAAATCATTTTGGTTGCCTCCTCTGGACCCTCTCCAGGAGTTTAATGTCCCTCTTTAAGTGTCGCTCCAAAACTGCACGCAGTACCTGAAGTGCGGCCTCACCAAGCAGTTATACAGAGGAGTATTCACTCCTCCTTCTGGAGGTGATCCCCCAGCGATGCATCCCAGCATCCTGTTGGCCTTGGCTGCTGCCCTCCTACAAGTCTCCAGGTTATTCATCTTGACATCCACCACCACCACCAGGTCCCTCTCAGCCATGAGACTTGTAGCATTCCCCAGAATTGTACACTTGGCCGGGTTTCTGGCCCCCAGGTGGAATACCTTGCATTTCCCTGTATTGAACCTCAGCTTCCACTTTCTAGACCATCTTTCCAGAGCCTCCAGGTCCCCCTGTAGGGCCACCCTCCCTTCCTCCCTATCCACCACCACCCCCAGTTTTGAGTCATCCGCAAAGAGACTCATCTCACTCCTGATTCCTGTCCTTATGTCAGAGACGTAGGCGTTGAACAGGAGGGGCCCAAGGACTGATCCCTGTGGGATCCCACTAATGACCCTCCTTGGGGATGAGACTATCCCGCCAACTACGACCCTCAGTAGCATCAAGGGACTCAGTAAATGCTCCATGCAGCCGCTCTGTCTCCTGATGAGCTACACCTGCCTGTTCTTCTGCTCTCTGGGCTGTGTCTTGAGCTGCTTTCATTTGGATCACTGCCTCTGCTAATTTCTCCTGACACTCAGATTTTTCTGCTCTTACCCCAACCACTTCAGCTTTTAAAGCCCTTATTTGCTGCTGCAGGTCCCTGACTTCGCTAGGCCCAGGGATAATTTGCTGTTTTAAATTCCCAACTTCTTCTGTCAACCTCTAATTAATTGCTTTTAAATTGTTTCTGTCTGCGTCACTTACTTTAAGAAAACCCAAATACTTGGCCTTCTCTGACTGTAATTCCAGTTCCAAGGCCTGAATTTTGGTGGTCTGGTCTTGCCTGCATTGGTCAAGTCAAAAGCTAAGCTCCCCAAGGGAATGTAGCCTGCTTTGGGCTTCCTGATGGCAGATTTTATGTTAGAGATATAAAATATATCCTATTAGGGTAGGTTTCACTTGTTTTTTCATTAATCTAGTTTTGACTTCAGCCAAAAATGAGCTTAAATGATCATCAAGCTCCGATCATTGCAGTTCTTTAGAGGACATGCTCTCTAAGGGAATTTTCTGATCAAAAATTACTTAATGAAAAAAGCTTTTATTTATCTCTGAACCTCAGAAAGGATATCCCCTGGATATTCAAAGTAAATCTCTAGCTCTGGTAAAGTTATCTTTAATCTACTCTTTCTGAAGACTACCCATGGGGTGAGTATTGAAGGAGTGTCCTCTTGATCCCCTGGGAAAAATCGTGATTCGAATATATCTCACCTTTCACTTTTTACATAAAGCAGGGTTAATGCAAAATAAATGCTTGTTCCTTTAAATTTCTTTTGCTCTTGATGTGCTCTTGATGAGGCTTGCCGTTTTATAAATGACTTCCTCCCTTTCTCCAGAGTGACTAAGCTATATGTGAAAAAAAGAGGAAGTGATTCTATTGCCTCAGCTTGCAATTTTTAAATGGAGAAAGGAAATATATATTTCTCTGTTTAACAAAAAACATTTATTTTTGACACAATCCTAAGAATATTTTAATTACAGTTCATAACCAAATAGTCTGTCATAGCTAAAATTAGCATAAATATCAGGCCCGCATCAGAGGGATGCCATTCTATAAACACAGTTATGTAGTATTTAATTTGTCTCAGTTTGCTGTTTAAGGAAAGGTGTGCAGTAAATTGTGTAATTTGTCATGGTTATATCCTGAGATGACAGATTTAAACTTGGACATGTGTTGCAATCAAAAAGCTGTTTATTTCAATACACAGTTAACATTTAAACACATTTCTGATGTTCAAACAATACAAGACATTTCTAGAAAATCTCATTCAGACTTTGATCGGTTCATGCACTTTATCTCTTTACACAATCTTTACTACGTAGGTATGAGGCCCTGTAACTCCTACGAAGAGCTAATCGAGCTCCTCCCCACCTTCCAGATCTGCATCTTGCCCTTTTCAACTGCGTACGCTCAACTATAAAGAAGTTGAAGACTCACTACTTAACCTGGATATCAGAAAAAGTGCAGGGGACGATGGTCTAGAACCCTTCTTCCTAAGACTAGGATATGCCCACCTCACTGCCCCCATTCTTCATGTCCTCAATCTCTCCATTAATTCTGCTGTAGTTCCGTCTTGTTGGAAATCGGCCCATATCCTCCCCCATTCAAATCAGGGGACCCATGCAACCTGAATAAGTATAGGCCTATCTCCATCTTACCTATCTTTTCTAAAGTCTTCAAAAAACTGATCTATAACCAACTAAAAACTCATATTGAAACTTTCACACTCCTTAACCCAGCATAATCCGGTTTCCGGGCGAACCACAGCACAATCTCTGCTCTGGCTAAAGTAACTAACGACTGGATTTCTGCTGTGGATGCTAAGAAGATTACTGGAGCAGTCTTCTTAGATCTTAGTAAAGCATTTGACACTGTTGATCACAACCTCTTAGTCACTTGCCTTGCTAACTTAGGTGCCACTTCCTCCACTACCCAGTGGCTTACCAGTTACCTAACTGGGAGAACTCAGAAAGTCAAAGCTGATGGTCTGTTCTCTGCCTCCCTGCTGATTGCCAGAGGAGTCCCCCAAGGCTCCATACAGGCCCTATCTTGTTTTCGCTGTACATTAATGACCTTGATTTGAACATAACTAGCTCCAATCTGCACTTCTTTGTGGACGACGCTGTATGTATACCTCTGGCTCAGCTTTACCCGAAGTTAAGGGAGTGCTTTAAGCTGACTTTGCCCAGCTCGAAAAGGATCTAATAAAGGCCAAGCTTCTTCTGAATGCTAAGAAAACCAAAGCGATAGTCTTCTCTCGCAGTACCCCCTCTGGCTCCTTCCCTACTGAAAGACTTTATTGTTACTTCTCTTAGTGAACCATTGGAAGTCGTTTCCAAATTTAAATATCTGGGTATCTGGATAGACAATAAGCTCTCCTTTAATGACCACGTAGAGGACTTATCTAGGTGGCTCAAAGCCAGGCTCGTATTCTTTTTCAGGAATAGGTAACTTCCCCCCTTGAGACTCAAAACAGGCTCGTTCAGGCTACATTCCTTCCCTTACTTGACTACAGTGATATCATTTACACTTACACCACTCTCTCAAATCTAAACAAACTCGACTTCCTCTACCACCGCGCGCTACGGTTCATTACCAGCTCCCTGTACCATTCACACCATTGTGATCTGTATGCAGCTGTTGGCTGGACATCTCTCGCCACCAGACGCCTACTCCACGCTGGTCTCTGGACCCCCAAGTTGCTTCTGCATAAACTGCTGAGTTATCTGTCTTCTCTTATCTGCATCTCATATAGTGCTTACTGTCTCAGGAAATCTGACTTAATTCTGCTGGACGTACCTAAGACTCTATACTTTATTTGGCAGCAGCTACTATCCATCAGCTTCCCACTATAAGGAACCAACTCCAATCCATGCTGAAATTAACTAGCAGTGTCTCAGTTAACTTCTATAAAGTGCTAAGTGCATCTAAAATAAAAGACATTTGCAACTGTCGTTAAACCCCTCCCTACCTTTACGTGTGCCTTATACTCTTATGATTAAGCCCCTCCCCACCCTTATGGGTGCCTCATACTTTTTGTCCACATTTGCACTAGATATAGTCTTAACTGTAATCTCGTAGCTTTCAATTTGCACTACTCGACTATAATTACAAGAAATCCATACCTGCTCCTCTACCCTCTCCCACTTTTGGCTTCCCACTTATATATTATTCCCCATACTCTTCCCTACCATCCCCCTCTCCCTTCACCCTGTCTAACTAATTTATCCTATCTTTCCTGTCATTACGCAATATACCAAGAATACTTATTGCAATTCCCAGTGTGATGTCTGTATACCCTACCTTGTATCACTTGCATATTACCTTGTACTGCTTATACATCATGTACCAAATGTCCTTCATTGTTCATTGCCTCCTGATGCTATATCTTTTTATGTAAAATCTAACTGGAACTATGTGTGCACTTTGAATATTATAATCAGTGTTGCCCTTTCAAGGGATGTCTTACTATGTAATGTCCTTTATCTGTGCAGTTGCCCCAGGACCTCCTTGTGAATGAGCTTGCTCAATGGAGTTTTCCTGCAATAAACTTGAACTTGAACCCCTATCAGGAGGCAATTTAAGGTAGTATTCGCTCAAGAATAGCCTTAACTAACACAAGTGCACAATTCTTTGATATTAATAATCTTTTGCTAGCATTTAAACAACATTGTGGTTTCTCTCTATGCATTTAATATGGAACCAGGATTCCTATCAGACACAGATTAGGCGAGCACCTTTGAAAGTCAGTAAAGTTATACTCAGCCAAATATCTCAGATAGTCTCTTGTCTTCCTTTCATCTGGAGATTTGAAGTATCTTGGGTGGCTGTATGAAGAAGGTCTTTTCCTGGCTTTTTGAATTATTTTCTCCTGGAGGCTTGCAAATAAAATAACAAAGTTAATACAGTTTCAATGTTTCTTACTTTTGTCAAAAGCCAAAAGTCTTTGGAGTTCAGCAGAATAATATTTCTTAGAGTCAGTAGCAATAGCATAGATATGAGATCTCTTCCAGCGATGAAACACAGAATCAAATGAAGTGAGTAGGTAATTACGATGTGTTGGTCTTTGGAGACATCTTATATAGACAAAATACTTCCTTACAGATAACTTGAGAATGTGAAATGATAGGGCCATGTTTGGACCAGGGCTTCTCTGGGTCGGAAATCTATAGCATATGTGCTGGAGTATTTTTATCTTATTAGACACTCTGTCAGCAACTTGTCCATTGTCCTCTTGAACTTGACAACGAGGTGACAATTAATAGACTTATAACCACAAGCCCTTACACTGCTCATGTTCAAAAATGAGGTGATGGAGGTTATGTCATTTGTGGGTTATGGTGCTGCAGCTCGTTCCCTGTTAAGAAGAACCAGTTCCTTGCTTAACTGCCTGGATTTTAGATCTGTTGCAACTTCTTATTGTACGATCCAGTGACATAGTAAGTACTAAGTTTGTATTTAGAAATACTACTGGAGCTGTCAGCTCTTTGCACAATGTCCGAATATAATGAATTTGTTCATTTGGCATTTTCAGAGTTCTTGAATTTAGCAAGCTTAAAGCATATTGTTTAATGTAGATTGTTCCATGATTTCTTGGTGCTGAGGTGAGTCCACATACTTGGATTAAGCACTTGCAGGCCTGCTTGCTTAGATACTTAAAAGGGACTGTTTTTATGACAAGTTCTTTTAATGTACATTAATGGCAGCTGAGATTAAGGTGAATATTCTTTTTACACTTTGGCAGAATCTGACGGCTCATGGCCGCTATTGTGCCTACAACTTCATGAAGATAAATGCCCTTTGTCGGTAACGATTCACCATCATTAGACTGTGTAAATTTCCTCTGGGGTGAAGACAGTGTGAGATTATATTTTATGTTTTTTTCTGTATTATACTGTATCTGAATATATACCACACCAGTGGTGAATAAATTGGGTAAATAAATCATGTTATTTTGGATAAATATTTATTTTCACTTAGAACGCCATTTATTTCACTTAGAACACCATTATATAACTTAGAACATGTTATTTCCACTTGGAATCTGGAAATGGAACACAGAGAACAATGGGCCAGATAGGAAACTTACAATGGAAATAAAGGCAATTTTAAGCTAAAACAAGGAACAATACCAGTGAAAACACTACAAATGGTGTGGTATATATCAAACACATAATGGATTGCAGTAGAACGACACATTTATCTCCACACGAGTGGTAAGACCTTTATAACTAACTCGTGACTTCACCACTCATGAGTTATGGGTCTTACCACTCACTAGTGGAGATAAATGTGTTATTCCACTGCAGTCCATTATGAATTCGCTATTTTTTTTGTCATCCCTTTGTTGTTTTGTACCCCCTTTCCCTGGGTCACACCTGGAAACGAGCTTCTGCTCAGTGTGCCTTTCCCAGTCAACAAATTTTAAATAAATAAATAATTATGCATCTTTTTTTTTACTTTACCATGAGGATTATGCAAAGCATAGTGAGCAGACTTCACTTATCCCAAACACTAATCATTTTAATACACATAGGCTGGAACACTTAAACGTGGAATGGATGAAGGGTGAGTTTGTGTTAGAAATTATTGTAGTCTGTTTTTATTTATTTGTAATAACTGGCTTGAGTTTTTTCCCATAGAAGGAGCAGGTTATAATTCGCCGTTATAACCCTCGGGTTATAACGGCAAACACGCACCACCTGCTCCTTCTCCTGCCTCACGCTGCAGCCCAGCGCACTCCCCGAGTTGTCAAAAGTACCACAGAGCAGTTGAGGCAACACCAACGTGAGTTTTAAACTCACAGAATTCAAGTGGCATTATTTTTGAGTCACAGTAGTATCCCCAAAATAAAAATAAAAAGTTACCAGCATGTCAACCAGGTTTCAGCTTGAATGTTCTCTCTCTCTCTCTCTCATCTCCATAGGAACATAAAGGATCCCGGACGTCTACCTAATTATCATACTTCCATGGAAACCACAATCAAAAACAAGAAAACTTGGAAAATACAAAAACAGAAATAGTTAAGAGACTTTATGTGCACAAAAGGGCACAGTTCTAAAGTAGACTTACAAAACAGTTTAAAAGTTAAACCGTTTGAATCTTAGAATTTTTCACTTTTATTTATTTATTTATTTATTTATTTATTTATTTAGTTAGTTAGTTAGTTAAACATCAGTTTAGAAACCTTTGAGCCAGAGGCTCATTTACAAAGGTACCTCGTCACAAAGAACTTTGCCGTCTTCCTGTTTCCTTCAAAAACAGTAATGTATATTTAAATTGTTTATTTTAAGGCTCTTTACAAGTTTACTTGCCTGAAAGTACCTGATTTATAAAAGTCATAAAAACTTTACCAAATGGGATACAGAAAAAGGTTAAAAACGTTTCAATGCTGAGTTAAATAAAAACGTTCTTTCCAACATACTGCAACACATTATTCTTCTCTCCTCGTGGCGAAAAAACACAAGCCAGCAGTTGCACATAAAATGCATGGGGGTGAGTACATAAATGAGAACCTTACACACCTCTGGTGTGGGATGCTCATATAACCCGGGCGGTTTATGTAGCATCCCACACCTCAAATGCACTTAATTTCTCATTATGCCCTCACCCCCATGCATTATTGTATATAGTACGATGTTGTTGACCGGGAAAGGAGGACTAGGCAATTCTGCCTGTTTTCTGCCTCGTCCCAGTGGGGGGAGGGATACAGTTGAAGACCAGCTGACACCAAACCAGATTTACACCTCTAGATGCCCTACAGTTGTTCTTTTATTGGCTGTCCAGTATTATGATATGTTTTTGCCCTTTTTGGTTACATTAAATAATCTAATTTGTTGCCTTTCTAACTACCCTGAATCCCTCTCTCCTCAGCAGTTGCTGCTCTGTATTTTCATGCTGCCTGAATATTCTATGACATCAGAAACACCCATCCCAGGTCATTCAGATGAATAGCATGGAATGAGAGTTTCTGATGTCATAGAATGTCTTAGAAATATGAAAATCGTGAGCAGTAGCTGGTAAGGAGAGTGGAACTCTATGTAGATCTGAGGGCACCTCAAAACTAGATTATTTGTTTCATCAAACAAAATCATCAAAGCATATCAGAATACATAACTGGCATGTAAAGGAAGATGAAAGGGCAGTTAGCTATGAAAAAATCATTTCCTATCTCCTTTAAGCTGTTGGTGGTCTTTTTAGTGAATGGAGGAAATTTTGCCAGGACACCAGGGAAATTCAAACAGCTGCACCTGTGTAGTGTCTGCTTTTGGGTCTCATCTTTTGCAGTTATTTTGTCAGCTTTGCTTCAGCACTACCCATTCTGAGTGTAATAAACACCAAAATTACACAAAGTGTTTCAAGGACTTTTTTGCAAATCACTGCTGGTTTCAACCTTAGAGTGCAGCCGTTTTTGTTTCTGTTTGTCTGCTACTGAGACCATCAATCCCCCTGGCGTAGCCTGGGTCCTGCACTGGCACACCTATACACATTTGTTTCATTTTTCAGTAGGAAAATTCCCCAACTGTTTTCAAGAAGTGCCGTGGGATCTTATCTGTATTAATCTTCACCATTCATCACTGGTGGGTTTATGCCGGAGGCACCAGGACCCGGCAGGAGCCTCTAAAAATGGTTTTGGAAAACCTGGGGACGGAGCCAACACCAGAAGCAACACTGCCCATGAGGCCGACGTACTGCATGGCGTTCGCAGGTTGGCCAATAACCGGTGCTGACTCCTCCCATACCTCAGTTTAGCTTCTCAGGTGTAAATTGAGTGCACATCAACCTCGTGTGGAGCCAAATAATTTCTACTTTGCCATCATGGCCTACTTCTTCGAAGTCTCGAGTTCTGCTGCCACTGCTTACTCTGCGCCATTTCTGATTCCAGAACACTGGTAAGATCTACCCTTTTTTCTTTCTTTGGCACAGAGACTTTTCTTGTGGTTTGTTTTATTTTCAGATGACGGTCATGCCAGGTTGGGGACAAGAAAGACAAGGACAAGAAGTCTTCTAAAGTGGGCCGGCCACCCATGCTTCGATGTCCCTGTGGCTGGAGTATGACCGTGACAGACCGGCACAACCGATGTCTGACCTGCCTGGGTCCAAACCACGACATGGACCATTGCGACACCTGCTTCTCGATGGACCACCATGTGTTAGAGTACCGCGCATTTAAGGCCAGCCATGCTTCGCTGACCTTTGGGGGGCAGCGTCGCATGTGGGATGCCAGGTTCAGGTCTCTTGACCCTTCCTCCAGGTCCCCTCCCAGTACAACAGGTATCGCAGAGGAGGGGACCTCTACCACTTCGAGCCTTGCTAGGGTGGAGCTTCCTTCCATAGTGCCGGAGGGACAGTCAGGCTCCTCCAGGGGCCTGGCTGGGGACACCATTCTGGCTGTCACCTCCTTAAAGGTGCAGGCTCCCCCAGTGTCATGGCCTACACCTGATAGGCCCTGCCTGGTGGGTTCCTTGACACCACCTGTCAGCGCCGCTGCTGATCCCACTGCCATTTGTGGCTCCAGTAAGCAGGGCGGCACCTCGGTCGGTGCCGGGCCTCCTTGCGGTGCTGAGGGAGGGAGGGGGCTTGGGGCTGGCCAGTCCGGTGATCTCCCTGATCTCCTCTTCGGAGGAGGATGATCAGGACGCAGACCCAGACTGGCTACCCAACTCTCCAGGGTCTCGAGGCTCTCCTTCACCCGCACTAAGGCAACCTCCAGTCTTCCTGTCTTTCTTTGAGAGAAGTGATCACTTTCCGTGCGGGCCCCTGCACCGACCCGGACGCTGGGAGCCCTCCAGAGTCACTTGTTGCACTGAGGGGAACCTCATATCGAGAGCGGCATTGTTCCTGTAGAGATTGACTTCTCTAGCATCGAGTCCGGAGATGGCACTGATTCTGGCACCGCTCTACCCTCCACTGCTGGAGAGGGGACTGTCACATCTGCCGCTCCTCCAGTGAATGTGGCAGATGTGGTAGCTCCTTTTAGATTCGTGGTGAGGACCAGGTCTGCTCTCGGAGGTTGGTGGGGTGAGAGGCCGGGGTGATGTGCGGTGGCCTACCCCTGGAGCCCTGCTGAGTTTGGGGAGGAGCCGCAGTGCTGAACCTTTCTTCTCTCCTTCCTCCCCTTCAGGTGGGATCCCTGTGGGTGGGGCTGTGAGCCACCTTTATGAACCTACGCAGCTCTGGTTGCCCCACACGGGGGTGTTCCCCTACTAAGCTCAGTCCCGACCACTTCAGTATGGTTGAGCGACTGTTGATGGAGGAGACCAGGGGATCCCTCCCTGGGGTGGGATCACCTGTCAGGTCTTGCAGCCCTAGCAGAGGGCCTGCTCACCCAGTGAGCATGCTTTCCCCCCTCCCTCTGCCTCCTCCACCGTCTTTTTCGGGCCATGTGGGTCCTTCGGGGCCTGTGACCTGGGAGCAAATCAGGACCATGGCTGCCGCCTTTCCCAGGTACGTTAGGGCCATGGATGAACAGATCTTCCACCTGTCCTCCCAGGAGCAGCTGGACTCTGGATCCTCGGACTCATCGGCCTCTTCATCTTCCTCCCCTGAGGAAGAGGATCCTTCTGTCCTGCTTTCCTCTGATGCTGATCAAACCTCATATCAGCGTTTGCTGTCGAGGTTGATCAATGAGCTCCATATCTTCCCTGTGGCAAGATGCAATCCTGAGCGGGCAACGCATGCCTTCTTGGTTGAATACAGTGCAAACCACCTGGTGGTGCCTGCCTGCCCAGTCCCCTTCCAGGAAGCATTGTACTGTAGCTGGTAGCATCTCTCAACCCCTTCTCCAGCCCTGAGAGACTGCTGGCGCAGGTATTGCACACCCAAGGGGTCTCCAGGAGACTTACCTCATCCTATTTCTGGAGTGAAGCTCCTGGACACCCCTACCAGGCATAGAAAACCAAGGTATGACCAACCTCCAGGACTGAACCTGCGGGGTTTGACCGTTGGGGGAGGAGAGCTTTCTCCTCAGTGCACCTCATGCTGTCTGTTGCATCACATCAGGCCCATCATGCTGCCTACAACAGGCATGTATGGTTGATGCTGAGCCAGTTGCTAGCATCAATGCCTGATTTGGAGGCAGCCAGGCAAGCCATCACCCTCTCTGTGCGTGGCCAGGAATTTGCAAGGCACCAAGCAAGGGCATCGTACGATAGCAATGAGGTGGCATCCAGACTGGCGGTGACAGCGATCTGCATCCAGCGGATGGCGTGGCTTTGCCTTTCCCGGTTGTCACCCTTGGCCTAGCATAAGGTGATTGCCTCCACTTTGCAGTGGACCCACCTTTTCTCCCGAAGGGTGAGGCGGGAGCTTCAGGGGTGACTTACTTCTCCCAGGCGAAGGGACCTCCCACCTCACCCTGACTAGTCATGGGCCTCGTCTGACCAGTAAGGAGTCCCCTCTCCTTGTGTATCACCCACAAGGGGCTGAGGGAAACCCTTTCCCTCAGAGAGGTGCCATGTCCCCTTCATGGGGCTAGCTACTCACCCACCAGTGATGAATAGTGAAGATTAACACAGATATGAAAATTAGGTACCTACCGTAATTGTTGATCTTTCTGTATATCATCACCATTCATCACTGCTTCCCGCCCAGCTTCTGGGCAGAGCCACCTCCCTGCTTGTCTTTCCCCCCAGGTGAGGCCAATTGTGGGCACAGTTCCACTGACACCTCCGGGGTCCCCAATCCTTCTTTGAAGTGCCGAGGCCCCCACCTCTGGGGGGAGGACAAGCAGGACATCTTGTCCTCTATTTTATTTTTATTCATTTATTTATGACTTTGTTAACTGGGTAGGTACACTGATCCCAGGGACCGTTTTCAGGCATGACCTGGGCCATGTAAGGTGGCACAGAGTAGAAACATCAGAATAACAAAAACATAACAAGAGCAGGTAATACATAGTGAAAGGTTACAGTTGTTACATTTGGCAATACATGGTGGTGGAGCCCTCTCCCACCTGTACTTTTTCCGCATTCCACTCTGCTCCTGGAACATCCTCAGGTCCCCCACTTCGGGGAGAGGGGAAGGGTCCCAAAGACCATTCATCTTCTCATTTTCCACGATCCATGTATAGGGATTCTCCTAGTGCCTTTCCTGCCTAGTGCAGGACTCCTATTTCCATGGACACTGGAGTGTCTGCTGTCTATGTCCCTGCGTTTCAGATTTCTATCACTGGGACCTTTAAAAAAAAAGGGGGGGGAGTCAGAGAAGGGCTAATCTGCTGCTGTGTGGCACCTTCCTCACTCCTTATTGCAAAATATTGCTCCTCTCTCTCTTGCAACCCGGTGTGTGGGGAAGGGGCCTTCTTAGGGAGAATAGACACATCCCCTCTACCTCTACTCTTCTATTAACCTCTCTCCCCCTTCTTACCACCTATTTTTGTCCTTCTCTTACAAGAAAATGGTTACTTTTCATAAAGAGACAACAGGTAGTAAGTTCTTTCATGGAGGAGATGAGGGTGCACCTTTGAGTGCCTCAGATCGTAGCTGAAAGGTATGTAGTTGTTGAGAAGGGTGCTTTGCTTCCTGTTCACCTCTGGCTTCCTTTCTCCGTCTGTGTTTCTCTCCTGCTGAGAATGGCTCTTGCCCCCTCCCTGCACACGACTTCTCTTTTTGCTTTTCTGTTTTTCTTTCCTTTCTTCTTTCTCATTCTTTCTTCTCTTGCCTAGTGGTTGGCCTTATTCCTTTTTCAGTTAATTTCCTTTCCTTTGTCTATCTCTTGGGCTCCCTTGCTCCTCCCTCCACCCTTCCTGCTCTGTCTCTAATTCTCACTCTCTGATGAGCATAACGGAGGTATGGAAGGAGTCAGCATCAGTTACTGGCCAACCCGAGAGTGTCACATAGTACGTCGGCCTTGTGGGTGGTGCCGTTCCCAGCATTGGCTCCTCTCCCGGGTTTTCCAAAACCTTTTTTAGAGGCTCCCTTGGGTCCTGCTGCCTCCAGCATAGACCCACTAGTGATGACTGATAAAGATATACAGAAAGATCAACAATTACGATAGGTACATAATTTTCATATCTCTAATGTCCACCTTAACAACCACAGAACAGGCAGACAGGACCTCGGTTTAATATCTCATCTGAAAGACAGCACCTCAGGAGTGCAGCACCTCTCTCATGCTGCACTGCAGTGTCAGCATTTGTATTTAAGTCAAGTTCCTGGTTACTTCCTAGCAACAAATTTTACAGGTTGTTCTCACCTGACTGAATAAAGTATGAGAACAGGAAAAGAAGGAAGTGGGAAACTACATGGGGTGAAAAACAGATACTTCCTTGAGCTGTTAGGAAATTTGGGACATTAACAAGCAGGACGATGCATTCTGGAAGCTTGGTTTTTATATGGTACATGGAATCAATAGTACATTACAGGGCATTTGTTGTCTAGAGTTAATGCATGTCCGGGTGCATAGTGAGGTGCATAGTGAGCCATGAGGCATTGCTACCGAATGGCTTCAGCAACTGGACATGCATTAACCCCAGAAAACCAGCACCCTGAAATGTCTTATGTTTATGAAATGGGTCAACTGATGAAAAAAATTACACAGATGCATGCTTTTGATCATATGGCCACATCTGAACTGAAATGCCTAACCTGGAAAACTTTATTCCTGGTTGCTAGTTCTTTAGCTAGGAGAGTCAGTGAACTGCACACACTAAGCCTTGCTCCTTCTTACTTGATTTTCCACAAGGAGAAGGTAGTTTTGAGAAAGAATAGTTACCTACCATAACAATAGATCTTTAAGAGAATCTCCTTCATTGAGCCTCATCTTGGAACTGTAAGCCATCAATGTCAAGACCACCTGGACATTTTTTGCTGGCTGGGGCCACCCCCACTGATATGCCTCATCAGCGCCTGTGTTATGTGGGCATCTATACCAGGTTCCCCCTGAGGAAGGCTTGATCGCTGAAGCGCTGGGGTCTGTACGGTGTAGCTCTGGCTTGCCTTTGAAATAAATCACTGCAGTTGCACCTTGACTTGATGTATTGATGGCATTATTTCTTTTGGACTACTGTCTTCCTGGCAAAGTTGTATTTGTTGGGCTGGCCGCCCACTGACTAGCACCAACCTCCTCTGGAGCTGCACAGCAGATTTAGGGACTTGTGGTTACATGGGCATCCCCAGCTGCCTCAGTTCCCCACCAGTGACAAGCCTGGAGGATCATCGGACCGACAGGGACTGAAATGACCAGGACCAAACCAGGCATACAGGAGAGGATATGGAAACCTGAGTATAGATTCCATATGAGACAACATAGGAGAATCAGTCTGTGAGAGCAAGCAGTATTGTCACCCAAAAAGGGAGGAGGGAGAGCTGTGGCTCAAGGGAAGATATTCTGTCGAAGATCTGCTGTTATGATAAGTTACTATTCTGTCTTGTTTAAGGAACTCTTCCTCTTTTGAACCACATTGTGGAAGAATTCCTATGCAGTACCAAGCACAGAGACCTAATGATCCTGAGTAAAAAGGCCTTGCAGAATATTGAGGCCAACGCCAACCACTCTGCGAGAGAAGATGTCCTGACTGTGGTGTTTAGTAAATGTATGAAAGGGACACCAAGTGGCAGCAGTATATGTGTCAGCAGCCGACACATTTTGAAAACAACAAGCCACTGAGGTAGCCCCCCCCCACCCCCGGTAGAATGAATTCAAATGAGACCAGGATGCTGCTTACTGTGCTTCTGGTAACAGAGTGTAATGCAACTGGTCAGCCATTTCGACATGCCCTGTTTATACATCCCATGGGCAAAAGTTGCATACAGTTGTGAGGGTTTCCTACAGTCTGTGGTATGATCCAAGTACCAGTGCAGCGTCTTGCAGACATTCAGCATATGTAACCGACATTCCCCACTATCTGTGGGAGATGCAAAATAAACAGGAAGGTCAATAGTATGATTTAGTGTTCCATCAGACACTACCTTGAGAAGGAAACAAGGATTATTATATAGTGTAACCCTTTCCTTGTGAAAAATAATAAAGTGAGGGTCTGCAGCTAGAGCCTACAACTCTGAAATGTGTCTTGCAGATGTCATAGCCACTAGAACAGTGCCTTTCTAGAGAGGAAGTACAGCTCACAAGTAGTAGCAGGCTGAAAGGGAGGTGTAGTCAGGGTCTGTAGAACAAAATTAAAGTCCTGCACCAGAACCAGATTATATACCAGGGAGGTGCAGGACTAGAATACCTCTTAGCAATCTACAGGAAACCTCCATCTGGCCCATCCCGTCTGCCCATTTCCCTACCTATTGGATAATCTGCAGATGCTAGTTAACCAACAGCCTACTTTCGGTGGCCCAGATGGAGGTGGAACCAAATTTTTTGAGCCAGTAAGGGGCCACCAAAATAAAGGAGACTGGTTCAGCCCACAGCTTGACCAGAACCCTCTGTATCAGAGGGAATGAAAGAAAAGCATATAGAAGCCTCCCTTTCCAGGAGAGGGTCAATGCGTCTGCCCCAGAGCGAGCAGAAATGTGGCAGTTTTGCATCATATGGAGACATAAACAGGTTTATGTCTGGTTAACTCCATTTTTCAAAAAGTAATCCGTGATGGAGTCTGAGAGTTTCTATTCACAGCAAAGTACATGGGAGCGACTAAGACTGTCCCCCAGTGCATTCAGGATGCTGGGCAGGACACCACTGACACAAATATGTCACGTTCCACCACCCAGTGGCAGTTTGATGTCACCTCTCTGCAAAGAGGATCCAAGTGCACTCCACCCTGTTGGTTGATGTAGTACAGCACCAAAATATTGTCTGTGTGGATCAGCAGTTGGTTACACAGAAAAAGGGCAGTGAAGGCCTGTTGGCCATGCAGAACAGCCCTGCTCTCCAGGGTATTGTGCAGAACTGTAACTAGAGGGGTCCATTGGCCCTGAGTTCTGAAGGGGAACAGATGGGTACCTCAAACCTGAGACATCCTTGGTCATCACTTGGGGGAGCGGTGGAACAGAGACCCCATCTCTTGGTTGGAGCAGTCCAACCACCAGAGCAGGGAACAGTGGAGGGGAGGAGTTACCTGTGTGAGACAGTTCAACTTATCTGAATACTGTGCCCACTGCACCCTGAGGAACCATTAAGGTATCCTGATGTGGAGGTGTGCCAGTGGGACAGAAAGTATGGCAACTGCTTTCAGGCCAATTGACCTTAGAAAGCATCTGGCTGAGACATAGTCGCTGGATGAGACCAGCTGTGCCACAGTCGGAGGGCAGAAATGCCCAACCCGGTCCCTTGTCCAGGACAGCCCCTAGGCAATGGAGCCTCTGGCTGGGGCTAAGGACTGTCTTCAGCTCATTGACCAGTATGCCCAATTGGTTGAATAACTGTCAGGTCCAAAACAGTGTTTATAATGTGGCCTTCCAACATGGGGCATTCAGTAGCCAGTCATCTATGTAAAGGAAGCCACAGAGGCCATCTCTGCAGAGGGCAGCTGCTGTCATTGCAGAAACTTTGGTAAATGCACATGGTACAAAGAATAAACAAAAGAACAAGACATGAAATTGGTAGTGCGAGCCCCAGAGCATGAAACAGATCTGTGTGACTTGTGGATCTTACCATGAGGTATTATTTGCTTTTGTTAACCGGGTGAGCACACTAGACAGCTAAATGCCTATTTTCAGGTATGCATCCATCATGTCCAGAGCAACCATCCAATCCTCTTTTGGTAATGGGGGAAGAGCGACTGCAAAGAGACTATTCAAAACTATTTGCACTCAATGAATAGATTCAGTCCTGGAAGGTCTATTATGGGTCTTAGGTCCCCAGTCTATTTTGGAACCAGAAAGTACTGGGAATAATAGCCTTTGTTCTATTCTGAAACTGGGACGAGTTCCACAGCCCTCTTGCAGAGGAGAGTTTGAGTTTTCTCCAGCTGGAGGGTAAGATGTCCCAGAGGATATCTGTTTGGCAAAGGGGAGGTCATTGGAGGAACAGTAAGGAGGCCAGAAGAAGGGAAGGGGAGTCAGAATGCACTTGGGTGGCAGGGGTGCCAGTAATGGTCTGACCTTTTGTAAGTCTGGCATTGGTACTGGGAGGCAGATTTGCAGCCTGGGAAGTGGAAGGTTGAAGTCTCTGGGAACTGCTTCCTTGATCTCTGGAACAGCCATGACCTGGATAGGCATAGGGCCTATGAAAAGAACCTCTGCCCCGCCACGGGGTTTCTGGTTCCAAGTATGTAGGGACTGTAATGTCATTTTTGAGGACTGTAAGTCCCTCAAGGAATTTTCCACATCATTGCCAAATAATTGCTTTCCTCTAAAGGGAGCATTTAGTGCAGATTCTTGTACATAAGAAGCAAAGCCAGCCACCCGCAGCCAAGAGTGATGGCAGAGGTAAATCCCGAGGCAACAACCCTGGCAGCAATGTCTGAAGCATCATAACTAGACATGAGCAGGTGCATTTCAGCCTCCTGTCCATTAGCAATAGTTTGCTGGGCCAGTATTTTGTTCTGACCTTCTGGCAGTTTCCCAGCCAGGAGGGCCATACTCTTCTGCAGGAAGTTCTGATACTTTATCATGCAGGCTTGATAATTTGTAGTCCTTAGGCCTAGGGAAGCAGAAGCAAAAGTCCTCTTCCCTATCACATCTAGCTTCCTTGACTCCTTGTCTGGAGGAAGAGAACTCGTGCTTTGGAGCCTTTGCTGTATCATGAGCAGCCATGATTACTAATGAATCTGTTTCAGGCTGAGATGAGTAATAGAGTTTTACAGTTGGGGCAGGATATTGTTTGTCATCCTTTCTTGGGACTGTCAGTGATTGAGATGGCTTATGCCAAGTAACCAGGGTAGCTTTCTTCTATGCTGAATGCGTAGCAGGGATGATTGTAAATGTGAGTGCAGTTGCATCTCAGGACTGCTTCCAGGATACTAGAAACAGGGCTTGCAACCCCTTTCTTAATGACTGTAGACAAAAGATTCAGCACTCCAGGTTACCAAATAGATGACAGACTCTGTAAACTGCAATAAGCAAGCTTTAATCACAGCATTCAAAGCATCACAATTCTCCTGGCTGGAGGTTCAGATGCCCAGTGCTTGGGCCCAACAATTAGGCCTTGCACTCCCTCTGAGCAGGAAAAAGTGTAGAACTTGAGCCTAATACATCAGTTGCTTCTTTTTCTTCATCCATGGACGCCTCCTGCTGTTCAGCATGTCTTGATTTTATTCCAGTTCATTGTCAGTGTCAGCCATCATCGGTAGAGGGTCAATGAGATGAGGAGATAATGGAGGAGGAGGAACTGTTAATGGGAATCCCATTGCCTGACACCGTTTAGGGCCTGGCACTATGGTGGGGACTAAGAAATGCAGCATCAATGGTAAAATCGATGACAGCACAGCCGAGGATGGCGGCAGTGGCAGTAATCGCTGAAAGAGTTCTGACATCATTTGACAAAGGAACTGTGTGTCAGCTGGCCTAGAAGCGGGCATTGATGGTGGAACCATCGACGGGACTGTACCCAACGGCAGTATCCCCCCAGCAGGGGATACGAGCCAGCGCCCTACCCCACCCTTGGTGTCCAAAAGACAGTCGTGGGGCAGTAGGACCCATGGCAGTGGCCTGGGACCTGTCTTTATCAGCTGACTTTCCTCATGGAACAGCGGGTCAACAGCAAACCAGGAACAGTTGAGGTTGACAGCGGTAAAGCTGCCTTCGACACAACCTGTTTCTCCATTTCTTTTAGCTTTGAGTGAACCTCTAAAGCCTTCTTGTGATGTCTCCTGTTTGCCTGATTAAAGCCATAGCAAACTGAGCAGGCTTTAGCATCATGGTCTTTGCCAAGGCAGCGAATACACAGGACGTGGTCATCCTTATCAATTTTAATGTCACGTAGTGGCAATAGCAGAACAATGTTTCCTTGTCTGTCGGCGGCAGCATAAAAGAAAAGTTTAAAATAACAAACTTGAGATAAAAGTGACAGCTAAACTCTTCTAAGGTTGACAGTGTCCTTCAGCAGTGGATCAACGAGTGGGTGACGGCAAGAGAAAGAACAGAGGCATGCTGGGGGCACCCATGTTGTATTGGCACCAAAGTGCATCAGGCATGGGCAGCCCACCCAGCAAAACATTTTCAGGTGGTCCTGACACTGATGGCTTACAGTTCCATGATGTGGCTCAATGAAGGGAGATTTCCTTGAAGAAGGAACTCTTCATTACATATGACAAGATGTCAAAGGGATACCCAGCTTCGAAGCAGTTCATACTGAGGCGAATAGTATCCACAATCAATTTCTGTTATAATTAGGGAGGAAAAGTACCACCAGATGTTATTAAAAGCACACTGTACTAGGGATACAGCAGCGTCAGTGGTGGCTTGGAGAAATATGCCAGTGGCAAAAATTTCTAAAGCTGCTATCTGGTCCACAGATTACACATTCGTATCTCATTATTTCCTGAACATGCAGGCAAGATAGTATGCTAGGTTTGGGATTGCTGTACTTCAAAACCTGTTTCCAAAGTAATACTAAAACCTAGTTGATCCAGTTACTGCTTAGAGTCTGCAACAATCTTGACTGAACAGTTCTAATTCATGTTGTTTGCAGAAGTTACTCACTGTAGTAACACCTCACTGTAATAACATCTTTTCTTATAATGGACAAGAACTTTTTGTCAAAATACCCTTCAAACTCCAGGAATCCCTCATTATGCTTAACTAATGCAGTTAGCCTTGTAGGTGAAGCTGTCCTGAAGAGAGTGGAATGTATGTAAATGATGGAACTTGGAACATTTTCAAACCTCCTCCTTGTGGTGGCTCTGCATTCCACTGTACAACAACAGATTTATTTATCTGCCTGTTAGAGCAAGTCGCCCCAAAGAGCTTTCTTCAGATTCACTTTTACACATTTATTTTCACTTTTGGTGCTTGTTTTTCTTATTCTTTTATGTCTCTATTTTATTTTATGTGGCTAACTTAGTCATTAGCATTTAATTTATTTCTCTGGGAGTTTTTCTTGGGTCCCTCAGCAGTCCCAGGAACTGGAGAATCTTCCCTTAGTACTAGTGTTTTTTCTGCTTTAACTGCAAATTTCTTTTATATATCTTATCTCCTTACTTTGCCATTTTTTCCCTTATCTTCAGAGTTGAGTAGTTTGAGTTCTTTTTTTTTTTTTTTAATCTAAGCGGAACGGCCATTGCCGCTGTTGCTGTGGGGAAAGGCTAGTGTCCTTGGAGCTAGGAAGTAAAAAAAAAAAAACAAAACATATGAGCTCCTTTTCCTGCGTGGCTCACTCAGTGGACCACAACTTACTCTTCCTTTTGGGACCGTGATTTTTCTCAGGGTCTGTCAGTATCACATCAGTCAGAACAAGGGGAAAAAAAAAAGAAATGGGAAATGTAAATCATGAGTGCAATCTCACGGCTAGCAGATTGCAGCTAGTTGTGTTTTGATTTCTGGGTCCAAATCACCTTCTTGCCTTGAATAAATAAACATTTGGAAGTAATTTGGCTCCTGAGTAGAGTCCTTTCCCCTCACATCAACATAGGAAAGGTTCCATAGACATTGCTTTTCCTAGGTTCCCAAAACTCTAACCCTATATTGCCAAGAATAAAGAATATATTAAAAAAGTCACTGTCCCTCTTCTTGAAGAAGGAAATGAGCCATCAGTGGAAAGAACGACAGTGCCGTCTGTGTGTGTGTGGGGGGGGGGCATTACTAAAATTTGGCTGTTCCTTATGGGTTCCTTTATGGTCCTGGTTCCTCTGAACCAGGGAACTGAATTTTGTTCTGCCTGTCTGTCATAGAGCACTCAGGTGAGGACACTTTCCCTCATATAAACATAAGGAACGGTCCTTTGAAGACACTTGTTCCTGACTAACGGACTCCTGAGCTGGCCTAGCATAATAGATTGTCAAACAGGTTCCAGACTCAGTTCCTGTTCCTAAAAATAAATAAATGAAAAGAGAAGACCAAAATGTCGCTGCCACTACTCCTTAAGAAGGAAAGGAGCTGTCAGTGGACAAAGCATGAAAATATGGATGCCCGACAATAGCTTGGTAATTCTAGTACATTGATGTCCCTAATGGATATGCTAGTTCTCCCTACAGATTCTGCCCCACTAGTAAGGGGGACTGGTTTTACCTATGATAAATACAGAAGTAGGGGAACTTGTTTGGAACTCTACGGTTCTTCAGGGTCCGGAGGATTTTCTTACTCCCACTTGCACCTTGCTGAGGCAGGTGCACCTCAGGAGACCTGGCATTAGATTTTGGCAGGCATACCAGAATTGGCTCAGGATGTTGCCAAATTCAAGTCCCATAGGGCAGTGGATCTGAGTGACAATGCTTCCACAGTCGTGGCCCACGCCATATCTTTAAGCAGATTGCCCTGGCTCAGAACTGCTAGCCTGCCCCAGGAAACCCAGGCAAAGGCTATGGATTCCCCATGAGAGAACAACTAGGAAAAAGACCTCCACTTCCTACAGGTCTCAGGGAGGGTGAGATAGGGATAGGGACTTTTATCCTTGGGCATTCATGCCTCACGATTCTCCCCGATGATAGGCTTTTTTTAGGGTCAGGGCAGAAGACTTTCCAAACGTGCTGCTTTTACCCCAGCACCTAAGGCTCAGCCTGGGCAGAACCCCCAAAGAGCTGTCTAGGTTGCCCATCTGTCGTCAGTGGGAGGAAGGCTGGCTAATTTTTTCTCTGGTTTGGGAAATCATGGCCACAGTAAAATGGTTCCTGGAAGTAGTGCCCAGGAACTCACTCTGCAGTTCAGAAGATGTCCCGGGCTGCAGGTTCACAGAAACTACAGATCCCCGACCCACACACACACACCCCAACAGAAAGAATTGAGTTGGAGGGCAAGAAGTTGCTGCAGGCAACCGCAGCAGGAGTCCCTCTTTCCCAGTAAGGGGAAGAAGGGGTTTTACTCAAGTTATTTTCTCACTTACGAGAAATATGGAGAGTGGCGACCCATTCTGGGTCTGGCAGTCTAGACACTAGACTAACAGCCATGAATGAGCTTGGCACGTCTAACTTACAGACCTGGGTTTGATTCGCACATTCTCCACTTGCATACTATGTGACTCTGAGCAAGTCATTTAACCGCCCCGATGATCCAGGGTTGCCCTTGGAAACAGGCACCCATGCCTGGTGGGCCTTACCCAGTTACCAAAGAATAAAAATAAATAAATAAAAATTTTAACCTTTGGTTCCTGAACCAGAAAATGTGGGTTCTTTGGGCCCGAAAGATGTGTATTCCCACATCCCATTCAGGCCCATTCACTAGAAATACTTTAGGTTCAGGCTGCCTTCTGGTCACTACCAGTTCACAGTCCTTCCCTTCGGCCTCCCTCCTGCTCCCATGGCAATCATGTTCAGAATCCCAAACAGAGCTATTACAGGTCCTGGAGTTCACAGGAGCACAGTTGGATGCCCGCTAGGGCACCGCAGCCTTACCTCAAGGAAAAATGGAAAGCCCTTTCTGTTTGGCAAGCCACTTCACCCTGGGCCAGCCCAGGTCAGCAGGATGAGTCCTTCAGCTTCTAGGTCATTTGGCCTCCACCACAGCTGTCATGCCAGGGACCAGACTTCAATGAGAGGCATTCAGTATCACTTAAGGGCTATTGGTCCCAGTTCAAAGAAAGGGACAACCTCAGGGAAGGAATGCCCTTTTTATTAGTAGTTTGCAGCAGTCATCCTGTCAATGGATGCCTCTCTTCTAGGCTGGGTATTCCACCTGGATGACCAAACAGTAAGTGGAGTGTGGTCCCCTCGGTGGGCCAGAGGTCATATAAACCCCCTGGAACTAATGACAGTCTCACTTTTACACTCCAGTTGCTTGGTCCCAGATAATGGTCAGACAGCCCAAATTGGGACAGACAACACCACCACTACCTTGTATTACATCAACAGTCAGAGAGGCACAAGCTCATTAAAACTGCACATATAGAAGCTATGAAGCTCTGGAATCTGCATTACGCACTGGATGTGCAACTATCAGTAATTTATCTTCCAGATAGGGATAATGTTCTGACTGTAATCAAGAAGTTGCTGGTTATAATCCTCGGGATGGGGCACACCAGAAATGGATCTGTTCACCTCTAAAGAAAATTTATGGCTCCCTCTCTTTTGTTGCATAACTCCGGCAGTGGGCACAATCCCCATGGACGCACTGGTTTTGGACTGGTGGGGGAGGTTCCTGTATGCCTTCCCTCCATTTCCTCTACTTCTGCGAGTTCTCCTGGAATTAAGGAGCCAGCCAGCAACTATGATACCAGTAGCCCCAGTCTGGGCCAGGTAGCCATGGTACTCCCTGCTCTTGTCCCTCTCCACTAAACAGTCCATTCATCTTCCTCCGGGACTTAGTTTACTGACCATGTCTCAGGGTAGAGTAGCCTTTCCTATCATCAAGTCACTGCACCACAAGGCTTAGTTCTTGAGGACCTAGAATACTCTGATTTTCAGTTTTCTGAGGAGGCTCTCAAGATCCTCAGAGGTTCCAGGAAGCCTGGCACCAGAAGGACATATGCTTCTAAATGGAAAAGGTTTTCTCTGTGGTTTTCTCCTAAGCAGCTAAACCCCACAGGCAGATTTTCCCATACTTTTAGACTTTTAGACTTAAGGAGCTTAATATGTACAGCCTCGAGGAAAGGAGGGAGAGGGGGGACATGATAGAAACTTTCAAGTACCTCAAGGGAATCAACAAAGTCCTAGAGGGTAGCATCTTTCAAAAAAAGAGGTGTGCAAGAACAAGGGGGCACAATTTGAAGATGGAGGGGGCGGCTCAGAGGTAATTTAAGGAAGTATTTTTTATAGAGAGGGTTGTGGATGCATGGGACGGCCTTCCGAAGGAGGTTGTGGAGTCAAAAACGGTGGTGGAATTCAAGCATACATGGGACAGTCTCAAGGCAATTCTAGGGGGTGGGGGTAGGAAGAAGTAGGCTGCTGGTTAACTAGGATCTGCAACTTATCCATTAGGTAGGGAAATGGGCAGACTGGGTGGGCCAAGCGGGCCTTATCTGCCGTCAAATTCTGTTTCTATGTTTATTTGGTACACTTACAGTCATTAGACCTCAGTCCTTTAACCCTTAAGGGACACTTGGCAGCTATTTCTGCGTCATGTGTCAGCAGGCAATGAGAAAACGGTGGCTTCACATCCCATTTTCAAGAAATTCTTTAATGGTCCACTGCATCTGTGCCCTTCTGTTGGGGAGCCAGTCCCTCGCCAGGGTCTTCACCTGTGCATAGTCAGGTTCAGGGAACTCCCCCCTTTGAGTCTGTGACCACTGCAAACTTGAAGCACGTCACCTGGAAGTCGGTCTACCTAGTGGACATAACTTCTGCCAAGAGGGGGTGGGAGCTGCAAGCTTTCTGCGCTGACCCTAACTACATCATATTCCACAGGGACAGGGCAATCCTTAAGAGTGACAGGAAATTCCTTCCCAGGGTAGTGTCAGGGTTTTATTTAAACCAGCCCATCACTGTTCCAGTGTTTTTCACAGCACAGTCCAGTCCTGGTGAACAGAGACTGCACAGTCTGGATGTTTAGAGATCATTTAGCCACTATCAGGATTGTACTAGAGACCTCAGATCTTCCCATTCACAGCTGTCCCTCACATATGGTGAAGTGGGGAAGGGCAGACCACCTTCCCAGAGGACCATTGCTCAATGGATACTCTCCTGCAGCTATTCGGCTATTCAAAAGCTAACAAGTTGCCACCCCAGGGCCTCAGGGCACACTCCACACATGTGGTACTGCTGTCTCTGTGGAAGCTGCAAGGAATATTCCCTTGCTGGGAATTTATAAAGCAGCTTCCTGGAAAATTGTACAGACCTTTACAAAGCACAATCCCCTAGATATGCAATCCAGAATAGAAGATAGGGTTGGCACTACGGTCTCGCAGAACTTTTTACTTGGGTAGATTCTGTACCAAGCCTGCCAAGGTACGGCTTTGTAGCCTACATTAGTTAAACATAATGAGAGATTCCTGGGGTGCAAAGAAAAAATTACTTACTATAGTAATATTGTTTCTTGCAAGGGATCCCTCATTATTAAATTTTCCACCCTGCCTCCCCTTCCAGAACTGGGAAAAGGTTCTACAAGAATCAGGGTTTGTTTGATTCTTACTACCTTGAGCATCGCTTGTTGGTTTTCCACAATCAGTGCTTATCTTATTCTGCCATACTTTGGACTGGGAGGCCAATCTTTCTGTGTTTTTTGGTAAGTTCTGTATTTAGGTATAGCATAGGTTAGATGGTCGGGTTCATGGATATTGCCCAATGGGCCTTTGAAATAAATTTACTGTTGTGCAGCGAATGCAGCGCCACCATGAGGAGGAGGTTCGAAAATGTTCCAGGTTCCATCATTTGCATTCATTGCACTCTCTCTGGGGCAGCTTCACTTACCAGGCTAACTGCATTAGTTAAGCATAATTAGGGATACCTTGGAAGAAACACTACTACTATGGTAAGTAATTTTTTCTTCCCTGCCTCACCCTTCTAGGATATGATAGAGTAACTAAGTTCTTCAGAAGCATTTTATTAGTTACAGTGCTTGAACTTTTCAGGCTTGTTCTGGTTTTCTTGTCTTATTTAAAAAAAAATTCTGATTACATTTTTGATGTTTGTAATTGAAATCTTTTTTTCCAAATTAGATCTCAAGTCTCTCAGCCTCATCAGCACAAAGATCTGCCACGGAATGCTGGGAGGCACAAAATTATCACACTGCTAGAATATCTTTAAAACAAGCATTTATCAGTGCTAAATGTTTGCATGCTGTTGTACTGGGTCCTGCCAGTACACATTTTTACTATATATTTACCTAAGATAGACCAGATGAGATCTAATATGTCATTTGCACAGGTGCCCTGATTTTACATATTTTTATACTGTATTTACTCAGGATAGTAGAAGTGAGATGCGATATCTGGTTTTTAGTGTGGTCCTACTTTTATAATGTATTTTTCCAGGACAGATCACCTTAGATGCAACATCTCCTTTTCAGTGGGGTTCTGCTGTGGGGTCCTGTTTTTACAGAGTGTTGCAATATATTTACCCAGGACAACCCAGCTGAGAAGCAGTGTCTCATTTTCAGTGGGGTCCTGCTTTGGCACATTTTAATACTAGATTTACCCAGGATGGCACAGCTGAGTTGCTGTCAGGGTTTCGATGAGATCCTGCTTTTCCCAGTTTTTACACTGTATTTACCCAGGATAGCATAACCGAGGTGCAATGTCTCATTTTCGATGGGGCCTGATTTTTACCCATTTTTATAATATGTTTACCCAGGATAGCCCAGCAGAAAGACAAGTTACATTTTCACTGGGGTCCAGCTTTTACATTGTATTTTTCCCAGGATGGAGCAGCATAGAGGCTGGGGGCTCTGCTGTACTGGGGTCCTGCATTTATGCATCTTTACTATGTATTTACCCACAATAGACCAGATAAGATGCAATATCTCATTTCCAGTGGTATCCTGGTATTACATATTTTAGACTGTATTTACCCAGGATAGGCCAGCTGACAGGCAATTTCTAATTTTCAGTGTGCTCCCACATTTTGGCCCAAAAATTTTCAACATAGTCTTTGAAGGATTTGACATTATGAACAAGACAGGTGACATTTTTTAAATCCCATCCAGAAGGAGATTTTCAGTGTTTTAGAGGGGATTGTTTCAGAGGGGATTTGAAAATTGACACCTGTCATGTTCAAGAGGTGGGATAACACAAGGGATATGTTGAACATTAGCCGGCCAAAATCAGCAAAAATAAAGTGATGAGTGAATATTGGAACAATTTAACATTTCTTCATAACTGACTTGTTTTTTCATATTTTGACCCAGAATGTTCAGCGTAGTGTTTTTTGACCCCATGTTATGATCAAGACAGGCAGAGTTATTTTAAATCCTGTCCAAAAGTTAGTTTCACAGAAAAGACTGTGAAAACATGTTTCAAAGGGGGTTTGAAGAATAACACCTGTCATTTTCATCAGGTGGGGTAAAAGAAGGGCTGTATGCACATTGCGTCCGAAATCTGCAAAAATCGCAATACTATGATTAAATGTTGAAAAGTTTCCTCAAAACTGTGTGTGTTTTTTTTTTTCACATTTTGACCCCAGATTTTCATTATAACTTTAAACTTGGGGGGAGGGGGGGCAGTTCGAGACTGCAATGTGGACCCACCAATCAGGGGAGGCTGGAAGGCCTCCCCCCTAGACAGGCAGGAGGGGGGCTCTATCAAGGAGCGGAAGCAGGGATGAGGAGAGGAGGGACAGGGGACACGGTGGAAAGTGGTATCCTTGACTGCAAGGAGCTTATTAGCAAACAAGGTAGCAGAATTCCAGGCGATGATGGCAGAAGGGGAGGTAGATTTTGTGGCCATCACAGAAACTTGGGCCACCCAATACCATGACTGGGATCTCGTGATACCTGGATTCAGGGTATACCACAAAGACAAGGAGGGTGGGGGGGGGAGCTATTTATGTGAGAGATGAGATACTATGTACCAGGGAGGAGGGGGAAGAGGGGAAGTCAGAAATGGGTACCGCTTCAAAACCCCAAGGGTAAGAAGATAAGGATGGGGATGGTGTACAGGCCACCCTCACAGAATGAGGAAAATGACAGGGAGTTGGGGGAGCAAATCAGGAAGGTCAGTGGCAAAGGGAGTACGGTCATAGTGGGTGACTTCAATATACCTGGGATTGACTTCCAAACCATGACTACCATGAATGCCAGGGAACAGGTACTGCTGAAGGCTGTCCAGGACAGCTACCTAGTGCAGGGGGTGACAGAGCCCACCAGGGAGGGTAACATATTGGATGTTGTGTTAGCAAATGGGGATCAAGTCCAGAACGTAATCATACAGGACCCTCTAGCAGGAAGTCATTACCACACAGTGTGGTTCTTCCTTCACATGGGTAAGGAGTCAGCCAGGACCAGGACAAGAGTGGTAGATTTCAGGAAGGCATATATTGCCAGGATTGGCAACATCCTAGAGGGGCATCTTGCTGAAATTTGCCCAGCGATGGGTGCTGAACAGAAATGGTCCGTCATAAAGAGGGGACTGACGGGCCATGAACACGTGTGCCAAGACATGGAGTAAGCAGCCCAGGCCTAAAAAACCTAGCTGGCTCAACAGGGAAGTGGCAAGGAAGGTGAGGGAAAAGAGAGAGTCCTTCAGTGGGTACAAGAAATGTGGGCGAGGGGAGGACAAGGAGTACTCAAAGAAATCTAGGGAAGTGAGTAGAGCACTCAAGGCAACTAAAGCGTCAAGGGAGCTAAGATTGGTTCAGGGATTCAGTGAGGGAGGATAAGGATTTTTTCAAGTACATAAGAAAGAAGAGGAGCTGTAGGGATGAGATTGTCAGAATCAGGAGGGGGGTTGGGCAGAAAAAGGGGAAGACCAGGTGGAGGCACTCAATGAGTTGTTCTGCTCAGTGTTCACTAAAGAAAAAAGTGGACTGATACCACAAGGGAAAGGAGGGATGGGCAGGGGGCAAAATTAATGGATAGAGTCATCCAGGAAGATGGGGTTCTAAAAGGCCTTAAAGCCTTGCAGGTGGACAAGGCACTGGGACCTGATGGAGTATATCCAAGAGTCCTGAAGGAACTGGCAGAGGTATTGGCAGGCCCACTGGCAGACCTGTTTAACACCTCTTTGGAGACAGGGAGCATGCTCATGGATTGGAGGATGGCTCACATGGTACCCTGCCACAAGAGTGGTCCAAGGGATGAACTGGGCAATTATCAACCTGAAAGCTTGACTTCCATCATGGGGACGCTAATGGAGACCATTCTAAAGGAGATGTTGATAACCTTCCTGGATAGTAATGGATTCCAGGATCTCAGAAAGATCATGTCAGACTAACCTAATTGACTTCTTTGATTGGGTCACAAGGGTGGTTGATGGGAGCCATGCCGAGGATGTCCTGTATGTGGACTTCAGCAAGGCCTTTGACTCAGTGCCACACGGAAGGTTATTGGGCAAGCTGAGGAACCTGGGGGCAGGGGAGAAACTAGTGGGGTGGGTTAGGAGCTGGTTGCAGAATAGATAGTAGAGGGTAGTTGAAAGGGGTGAGACCACCATGCCAAGACCCCTGACTAGTGGGGTAGCACAGGGTTCAGTGCTAGTCCCCATTTTATTCAACATCTTTATCGGGCACATTGCAGAAGGGATCAAGCGTAAGATCAGCTTGTTTGCAGATGACACAAAGATATGTGCAGCTGTGGACAGTGAAGAAGGAAGTCAGGAACTTAGGGAAGATCTAGCAAAACTCGAGCACTAATCAAGTGTGTGGCAGTTGGGGTTTAATGCTAAGAAGTGCAAGGTCATGCACCTTGGAGCCAGAAACCCCAGGACCAGGTATTGGCTGAGGGGAGTGCAGATTAGCCGTTTCGGAGGAAGAGAAGGACTTTGGGGTAATAGTCACAAGGGACATGAGGGTATCGGCACAGTGCCGGGTGGGTGGCAGCAAGGGCCAATCAGATGCTTGGGTGCATTGCCAGGGGTATCACCTCAAAAAGAGAAGAGGTCATCCTGCCTTTGTAAAGATCACTGGTGAGGCTGCACTTGGAGTACTGTGTGCAGTACAGGTGCCCTTACATAAAATAGGACGTAAGATTGCTGGAGGTGGTGCAGTGTAGGGTGACAAAGATGATCCTAGGTCTAACTAGGGGATAAACCCTATGAGGAAAGATTGAGTGAGCTCAACATGTATTCCCTGGAAGACAGAGGGTAGAGGGGGACATGATAGAAACCTTTAAATACTTAAAAGGCATACACAGGGTCACAAGAGGGAGGATTGTTCCCCTTAAAGGCAGGAAGGGTCATGAGGGGGCACAGTCTGAAGCTGGAAGGGGGTAGATTCCAGAGGGAGATGAGGAGGCACTTCTTCACAGAGAGGGTGGTGGCTGGGTGGAATGCACTGCAGGAGTAGTTGATCGCACTGAAGACAGTGGACAGTTTTAAAAGGGGATGGGATAGAGTCAAGGGGATGGGGAAGTATTGATAAGCACAAAGGGGAGATAGTCGGGGGAGGGGATTATGGAAGGGGAATGGGGGGCAGCTGCAGGAGAGGTAAACTCTGAGCTGCACACTCAGGCAGACTTGATAGACCTATGGTCCTTTTTCTGATGGCGATTTTGTGCTCATATGTTTGTATGTGACACTGTCTTTTTATGACCCCACCTTATGATCACAGCAGGCAGAATTTTTTAAATCACATTTGAAAGGTGACTTTACAAGGCAAATGCGAAAACAGGTTTTGGAACAGATTTGAAAAATGACACCTGTCATGTTTATGAGGTGCAGTAATGAGGGCTGTGTTGAAAACTGGGGGCCAAAATTTGCACGCATTGCAATGTTATGCGTAAACATTGAAAAAATTCAATGTTTCTTCATAACTTCATTGTTTTATGATATTTTAATCCCAAATTTTCAACATATTCTTTTTATGATCCCTCCTAGGGAACATGACAGAGGTCGTTTATAAATTACTGGCCACAGTGTTGTTTTGTGCCACAGGTGCGAAAACCCATTTTGGCCAGGATATGAAAAACGACACCTGTCGCATTTATGGGCTGGTGTGAAAAAATGACTGTGCTGAAAATTCGGGGTCAAGATATTGAAAATTGCCAAAGTTATGAGCAAGTGTTGAAAAATCTCAATGTACCTTCAATTACCTTTGTTGTTTTTTAATATTTTGATCCCACATTTTCAAATAGTCTTCTTATGACCCCACTTCATGAACCTAGTAAGTAAAAAAGTTCAAATCCCACGTGAAACATGATTTTATGGAGTGACTGTGAAATTATCTTTCAGGCTGGATTTGAAAAAATTCACATACCTTGTTCCGGAAGTGGTGGTCCCAAAAAGGCCATGTTGAACATTTGGGGGGAAAACATTTTAAAAATGACTAAGTTTTGAGGACCATTTAAAAACACATTGAAAAACATTGATGTTCTTACCGGAGTTCCTCAGTTCCTAATCTGGCATTGAAGAGTGAAGACGTGTCTCCAGTCCTGAGATGATCACAGCATTGTACCCCTGGTAGGTAAGTGGGATGAGGGGGTACGGAGTGGGTTGGTCGGGTGGAGACAGTAGTGGGGCCAGTAGCAACAGACATTGATGGACTGTTTTCTTTTTTACAGGATGTAAAAAATTCATTAAAAAAGGCCACAATGAATGGTTTTCTATTTATTTTATGTACCAACTCTGAGAACTGGGCACCCTGGTGTCAGTTTTATATTTACAGGGGCACAGGAAGCGACAGAGGGGTGGGAGAGATACTCAGCAGAGGCTAGGATCTGTTAGAAAGAGGCATGTGGTATGGGAAACAATGAGGAGGTGGGAGCAGGGCAGGACAAACTGGGTAGCCAGGTGGCCAGTGGCCACTAAGAAAATTGGTTTGGTTACCAGATTCTGAAAGTTACCAGCCAACTGGCTACCTGTTCACAAAGTGATATTTGAGCCCTTAAAAATGAAAACCTTCATTTGGCTACCAGATTTTGAAAGCTAATGGCCCAACTGACCACCATCTCACAAACTGATTGTCCCACCCTTGGTGGGAGGTATACTGGTTTGCCTATAGCAGGGCAACATCCGCCTCGCTGACATCCCCGACAGTGACAGCCACAATGCCGAGTGTCGGCATTGCACTGTCGGGAGATGTCTCAGTGTTTTTATTGAGGAGCTGCAACTCAACACCCCCTGTCTCTAGGGATACAACCCAAGTCGGCTGTCTCGGGAGAGAGGGCGAAACACCAGGCGAGGCAGTCCTGCTGCCAGCAAAGACCATCACAGCGGCCTGAGGTATTTGCTCTGTTCCTGTCACTGTGATTGTCTTCATGCTAGCGATTTCGCTGTACTGTCGGCATACCAGTATACGTGGCAGAGGGTGCGATTGTTTTTAGGTTCGGGGAAGAAGCTGACCAGCAGGCTGATCATGATGCTGCTCAGCTGGCTGCTGGGCGGAGTCATGCAGATGATAGGATAGAGCTGTCTGGATTTGAGCGGCTCTTTCAACTACACAAAGTTTCTGCCCAGCAAGTCAAGAACTGTGTCATGATTAGCCTGGCTGACCACTTACTTGTCACTGTCGAGCCCACTGCAGCCTGATGTGATTTAGCCAGAAGCAGCAAGGAATATGAGAGAGAGAAAAAAAAAATAGACCCAGAGTACCAGTGCAGAAAATCAGAGAACAGAGATGAGAGGAGAGCTGAGAGCATACATAACTGAGAATCCACAGGCCCTAAGGCCTCGCTATCAGAAGGGTGTGACTTGAGAAGTGGTGGGCTCCCCTCAAGGAAGTCACCCAGGTTTGTGAGAGCCCAGGAAATGGAAAAAAAATGGCACTAACCACCTCTAAATGCAAAAATTATTAAATAGAGTAAATAACTCCTATTAAGCATGCCCTTTGACAGAGGGAGTGAGCAGGTTCACTGAAGGGTTCCATCTGTTTCAAGCATGAGCTCTTCCTCTGAGAGCAGTCCCCAGGTTTTGTAGAATGGAGGATGGCAGCCTAGGCCATACATACGGAACGATGGGAGAGGCGAGCAAGCAGAAATTCTCCATTGTTTTTGGCCATTGAGATTCCTCTGACTGAAAGGGGCCACCCATGTGTTCTGAGTGTGACTTAGCAAAGTGTGTGTCTTTTCCCAGGGATGTCTCAAGAAAGTTCACCACACAGTGAGCTGCAGCTGAGGGTAGGTGTCATTGAAGCTTGGGGAGGTTTACCCAATAATTACAGCCTTGTAGGAGAAGGTTACGTCAGCTCCCATATCACCAATTGGGCAGTGGCTAAGAAAATTTAGCACTAGGACACTTTTTTTATCTGGGTGCTGGTTTATGTGGTATAAATAAATAAATGTATGCTTGACTCTACTCCTCAGAGTAGAAAATGGTCTTTGTTTCAGTACTCAAATGGAAATTGTCATTGCAGTACATGGCAGCTTTAAGGGACCCTTCTAGGCTGTTGTGCCTGGACACAATTAAGAACCCTGACCCTGTCCAGTTCCTCACCTTATGTAGATGGGGCCTGCAGTACCCAGTGTATGAGGGCTGGCTATAAAATAGTACCCAAAGAGTGACTGGGGTGTTGGTTAGGCCCCAGTCAAATAATGCATTTTGACATTTATTTGAGTAAAATCCATTGAGAAATGGCTGAGTAATAGCTAAAAGGAAAAAAAGCTGTTTGTTTATTTTTGCAGCCTTGAGAGTGAAACCAGATTGAAACCCACATGTGAGGAGCTGTTTGGGAGAATTTGTCTGATGTCCCACTGAACGGTGTTGAGCGATTGAAGGAAGAGCCCTATTGAGCCTGCCACATCATGTGCACTGCAGAGGGCCAGCACTCCATCGTGTATAGAGCGTGCCTGCAGAGAAGGGAAGAGGAGCAGTGCGTTGAGGATTGTCCTGGGATGACTACCAACACCACGGGAGTCAGCCTTACAGTAATGCAGTAGCAAATACATTCATGTTTTTGGTTAATTTTTTTTTTTTGATAGACCTGAAGTCATAGAAATGTGCCTATATTAAAGGTGATGTGACAATGCAGTTTACATATACAGTAGCAGTGTTCCATTTGGAGTTTGCACATACGTGTCACTATTGCTATGTATATAACTTGATGTTTTATTCTTTTTGTGACAGTAGTTGATATTAAATATATTGTCATTCTGTTTTACGAAATATTTTCCCCTTCATATTGTCCTGGGTCTGTAAGACGAGAAATATGTTTATGCTGTTCAGACCAATACACGGGAATTCAAAATGAATGAGTTCTGATATTTTTTTGCATAGGTACATATTTATAATTGCAGGCCTTGCAAACGCATATCTTCAAACAACATGAAGTCTTGCTATATTATAGACATTAGCAGTTTGTTCCAGCTCTAGAACTGCCCCGGAGTGAAATGGTTAAAACCATTCCAAAATAGAATTTTGGCACGAGAGCAGCTCTATCTGTGTCATTTCAAACTTGAACTGTCAGATTCTTTACTCCGCCTCAGTGAACAGTCGCTCCGGAGATTTCTCCTTCTGCTCGGTTCATTTCTCGGTTTAAAAAGTGTTTTCTCGGTTGGATTTAACCGAGAATAGTTTTATTTTAACTGCAAAACTGTTCGGTTCAAGCTCTATCTGTGGTAACCGTAAGTAAATGAAGGTTTTGTCTGTGTGGAACTTGTAAGATATCGGTTTAGTTTTGAACCAATCAGTGGGTTTAAAACTCATTTAAAACTAAAAGTTACTATTTTAGAGTGTGGTTCCCGGTTCTTATCGGTTCTAAAAAAAACGGATTTATTACGTTTTTTTCCAATACCCTTGACACGGTTAGGAACCGATAAGGGTGTCTTGCCTGGCACTGCCGTTAAAAGGGCAAGTTTTTGGTTAGGCTGGCATTATGTCTGAGAAACCCAAAAGAAAAACCGGGCCCACTGGGTTTCAACACTGTGATGTTTGTGGGGAAGTCTTTGCCAAGGCTGACCCACACCACATGTGTTTATTGTCTGGGTTTGACCACCTCCAGTCAGACTGCCAGGTATGTAAGAATTTCCTGCAGCCACCCTGGAAAAAAGATTGGGCAGGCTCAGGGAGCGAGAGGCCAAAAGTCCACTGACCCGGATGGCCAGCCGGTTCGGTGCCAACCGAACCAGCGGAGTCCCTCTGACCAGGGCCAGACTTCCTCGGGCAAAGAAAAGCTGGTTCTGAGGAACCAATTCCAGTAAAGAAAACAAGAAAATCAGCAGGTCTGGGTCCAAAATTCCTTCTCCAACTGCTGCAGAGATAAAAAAGCCATACAGATTGTCCAGTCACTGTCTCAGGGTCCGTCCGAACCACCACTATCTGGTAAAAGGTCGGTTCGTCTGGTCCCAGTGGTTCAGGATTATGATATTGAGGAATTTTATGAACCAGAGGAGGGGAGGAGGATTATGAACAGTATGAATGTGGCTGGGAAGGTCTGGGTGTGCCCATTGAACCGGACATCTCCCAGACAGACCTTTAGAATCTCCCCTATGCTGTCTGATCCATCTCACTTTATGTTTTATAAAAGTTGCTGAAACCCTCCAGCTTCCTTTAGAAGAGGCTGTGGATGAGCAAGAGGAGCCTGATTTTGTAGAAATGATGGATATTCAGAGTCTAGGAGATTGTCTATTCCTTTACATAAGTCTTTTAGGAAACAAACAATTAAAATTTTAAAAGCTCCTAATTCTGTGCCTCCTGTAGATAAAAGATGGACAGAAGGTATACATTGTCAGGCCCTGATACAGAATTCCTTTCTCAGCAATGCAGTCATGTTGGGGTAGTTCAGGCTGCTGCCTGTGATAAACTAATATTCCTTGGCTTCACATCCTCCTGACAAGGATTCAGGAAGATTGATGCCATGGCAAAAACAGTATATGGCAGCCTCTCTGGGACTCAGGCAAAGCAAATTATATGGCTTATGTAGCTAGGTATCAGAAATCTAGATGGGATACTGTTATGCAATTGGCCAAGCAGGCCCATGGCCAGCTGGCTAGTGAACTAGAACAGGTGGCTGCTGATGGCATTGAAGCCTCTAAGGTTCAGTTTCATGCTGCTGTGGATGTTAATGATGTTTCCTCTAGGGTCATGGCCACATCTGTAGCTTTTCATAGGTTGGCCTGGCTTAGGTGTACTAGTTTGTCACAGGATACCCAGACTAAGGCTATGGATTTTCCTGTGGTGGGAAATTCTCTGTTTGGAGAGCAGACAGAGAATTACATGAAGAAGATGGATGAATATAGGACTACTTACAAGAGTGCCCAGGCTAAGGAGGCGACAAGCCACTCCTCAAAGGCATGCCCCAGGGTAGCGGTAGGCCTTTCACAGGCCTTCTACCAGACTCAGGCCTCCCTGCCTATGCTCAGAGGGGCTTCTTCAGAGGCAGGGGCAGATGAGGGGTGGGCGGACCTGCTCCCACCCCCAGCCTAAAGCTCCTGCAAAACAGGCACCCTGATGGGGTGCCCAGGGTCATTCTCCTGTACCAATGGGGGCAGGCTGGCTTACTTCAGTCAGAATTGGGCTTCTTTAACCTCAGACAAGTGGGTTCTGGAAGTAGTAAGCCAGGGTCTGGTTCTCAGCTTCAAAAAGTTTCCCAAGTTGAGAAGCAGACTTTTCTACCTGCAAGTGCTTCAGAGACCCTCGCTCTGGAAACAGAGGTCTCATCCCTGTTAGCTGTCAGAGCAGTGAAAGGGTTCCCCTGCATCAGGGCAGGGGTCTGTATTCAGATACTTCCTACCCTAAAAAGACAGGAGAATGGCAGCCCATTTTAGATCTCAGATATCTGAACAAGCATCTTTTGAAACCAAAGTTCAAAATGGTAACTCTGGCAATGATTTTACCTTCCCTAAGGCCAGGGGACTGGCTAGCCTCCCTGGACCTCAAGGATGCCTATTTCCATGTCCTAATCAGAAGATCCCATCGAAAGTACCTCAGATTCGAACTGCCCTCAGGTCATTACCAGTTCAGAGCAATGCCCTTTGGCCTTACCTCTGCTCCAAAGGTATTCACAAAGTGTCTAGCAGTGGCAGTGGCCCACTTAAGGAGGCAGAGGATTGCTGTTTTTCCCTATCTAGACGACTGACTCATTGTAGGCCAGTCCCCAGAACAGGTAAAATCTCACCTGCAGGTCACCCAGCAGCTTCTCACCTCCCTGGGTTTTCTGCTAAACCTACCAAAGTCGGTTCTGGAACCAGTCCAGGTACTCACCTTTATAGGGGCAGAATTGGACACAAAGCTAGCCAGAGCCTTTCTTCCCCAGAAAGGTAAGGAATTTAGTGGCTCTGGCCTCTTCCTTCACTCTGCAGGTCTCTCGACCAGCAAGACACTTTCTGCAGCTCCTGGGGCACATGGCTGCATCCACAGCTGTTGTGCAGGGAGCCAGATTTCAGATGAGAGACATTCAGTTTCACTTGAGAACCTTTTGGTCTCAGAGAAGAGACCCCTTTCCAAGTTGGTCCCAGTGACTTAGACCTTGATCCTAGCTCTCCAGTGGTGGCAGGATCAGAGCAATTAAGAGCGGGGTCCCTTATTTCCCTTCTCACGACTTGACTCTCACTACAGATGCTTCCCTTCTGGGTTGGGGAGCCCATGGGCGACCTTTCCACTCAGGGGTTTGGTCCCCAGGAATCTCTGCTCCACATCAATTTGCTGGAACTCAGAGCTGTCTTTTAGCTCTTCAAGCTTTTTCTGCATCTGTCCACGACAAGGTGATACAAGTCAGAACAGACAATACCACAACAATGTGGTACATCAACAAACAGGAGGCACTCGGTCTTGGCCTTGTGCACCGAGGCAATGAAGTTGTGGTCTCTGGCCTATTCCCTGAACACTTCCCTCATAGCAGTTCATCTTCCAGGAAAGGACAATGTCTAGCGGATGCCCTCAGCAGGATTTCCCAGGGCCATCACGAATGGTCCCTGGATCCTCAAGTGCTGGGGATAGTTTTTGCCAGGTGGGGCATCCTCAGATAGATCTTTTGCAGCCCCAGACAATCACAAACTTCCTCTGTTCTGTTGCAGGCCTCCAGTGCTGGGCTCAGTTCCCTGGATGCCCTTCTTCTGGATTGGGAGGAAGTTCCTCTATGCTTCCCCTTTCCTCTCCTATTCAAAGTACTAGTCAAAATCAGATCTCAGCCTTGCAGGGTGATTCTGATTGCCCCGGATTGGGCCAGGCAGCCCTGGTACCCACTCCTTCTGTCTCTGACAGTCCATCTTCCCTGTGCCTCCCAGGAATCACAATCCGCTGACTTGTGCCCAGGGAAGGGTTTGGTATCCGGACCTCAACTCCCTCAACCTCAAGGCCTGGCTCTTGAGGAGTTAGAGTTTGCTGATTTACACCTCTCTCAGGGTGTTCTTGAGATCCTAAAGGCTTCCAGAAAGCCTTCCACTAGGGCTACTTATAGTTCTAAATGGAAAAGGTTTTCCATTTGGTGTGCTGGGAAAAATATTTCCCCAGAATCTGCTGAATTGCCCATTTTGTTAGATTACATGGTACATCGTAATTCCTTGGGTCTCAGACCAGCTACCCTGAGAGTTCATTTGGCAGCTGTGTCTGCTTTTGTGTCAACAGGAAAGTCATCCCTCTTTCCTCTCATCCTGTGTTTTCCAAGTTTTTTAAGGGATTACTCCATACTAATCCTCCCTTTCGGGAACCGGCCCCTGCTTGGGACCTTAATGTTTGCATTGCCCAGTTAATGCAACCCCCTTTTGAACCTCTGTCTTCTGCAGCGCTTAAGTACCTAACTTGGAAAACTGTTTTTCTAGTGGCTATCACTTCTGCCAGATGCATAAGTGAATTGCAAGCCTTGTCAGTGGAGACTGACTTTATTTCTTTCCACAGGGATAAGGTAGTCCTTAGGACTAATAGGAAGTTTTTGCCTAAGGTGGTTTCAGATTTCCATCTTAATCAATCTATCTCCCTTCCAGTATTTTTCACTGATCACTCCTCTTCGGTGAGAGAAGGTCACACAGCCTGGATGTTAGAGAGCTCTTAGTTATTATATAAGCGTACAAAGGTCACAGGTTGAATCCTCCAACTTTTCCTTACCTATGGTGAAGTTGGGAAAGGCAACCTGCCACTAAGAGATCAATAGCCAGGTGGATTGTCTCTTGTATCCAATTTTGTTATCAGAAAGTGGGCAGAGGCCCCGGTTTGAGGCTCATTCTACCAGGGGTACAGCTCGTCTCTAGCTGCTGCCAGAGATATCCCTTTATTAGAGATTTGCCAGGCTGCTACTTGGAAAACGGTACACACTTTTACCAAGCATTACTCCTGGATGTCCAGGCAGGAGAGATGCTCTTTGGCACAGCTGTTCTTCAGAGCCTATTCCCTAAGTAGGTTCTGCCCTCCTCCATGGAGGTACTGTTGTGTATTCTGCTAATGTCTATAATATAGCAAGACTTCATGTTATTTGAAGAAAAATTACTCACCTTAGTAATGTTGTTTCTTCTAATGGAGTCTTCTATATTATAGACCTCCCCAACCTGCCCTCTCAGAACCTCTACTTGGTGGGGTACGGGCAACTTAGTGTGGGCACTACTTATGTCCTGTTAGCATTTTGTCCCCTTTGGGACTTTGGGGTGTATGTGTGCATGCGGTGTGTGTTTTATTATACTTATGTTCCATTTTCATATTATTAGAATGGTGTTAGTATTTCTGATCCCCTGACTTGAGTCTTGGGTGTTGGGACCATTAATGGTTGTTATTATTTAGGTAGCCATTTGGCTAGTGTAGGTTACAGCTTCCACACAGACCTTAGTGAGTTTGGCTCGTAAAGATCTGACAGTTCAAGTTTGAAATGACACAGATAGAGCTGCTCTCGTGCCAAAATTCTATTTTGGAATGGTTTTAACCATTTCACTCCGGGGCAGTTCTAGAGCTGGAACAAACTGCTAATGTCTATAATATAGCAAGACTCCATTAGAAGAAACAACATTACTAAGGTGAGTAATTTTTTCATATTGTCAATAGAAAAATCTATACTCTAGTTATACTATATGTACTATGCTATGCTATACTATACCATACCATACTATACATAGAGAATAATGCATAGGGAGAAGTGCATAACAAGGATTTTATACATACCTGAGGTGTAGGAAGGCTTAATAAACCCGAAGGGTGATGCCTAGGTGTTTATCAAAGCATGCCACACCGAAAGTGGCCATATTCGAGGAAGGAACTCCTTCCCATGTTGTTCTATGTAATTGCTGGGGACTGTTTTTTTTTTTTCTTCCCAGTTGCAATAATATAGAAATATAACAAATAAAAAACAAAAATCTGTGACTTTTATTTATTTGCAAATTTCACAGGCAGCTCTGGAAATACTGTTTTACATGCAACACAAAACAATTGAATAAGGTTTGCACTTTAGAAAGTCAGTTTATTCTGAATTTTTAAAACAACAGTTTTAATAATGGATCTGCATACCCAAACAGCAACAGACGAACAACAAAATTGTTTAAAATGAAAGCAAGAATGAAATTGGTTCATTAGAAACTATGGTATTTAGTCTGAAAAAAGTTCAAAAAATGGTATTTAGCTACAGTATCTTCAAGTTAGTTCAGTTCTGGTCAGAAGTTGCCATGAAGATATTTAAATTAACTGAACTGTTCAAAAGTTGTCATGGTTCCTGTGGAAAAGAAAGACCTGAAAACATGCCGCCATGTCTCAGTTTTTCTGTTCTGGTCTTGGATAGATGGTCACTGATAGACTGATCATGGAGAGGAGTTTATTCAGAAAGTATGCAGACAGAGTATTTTGAAAACTGGTTTAGTTTAATCTTCTTCACGGATATCTCGGTCATCAGGTCACACCGTAGAAACTTCATCGTCAGTGAAGCAGGATCCACATTGAAGATTTTCAGCAGTACATCTGAGGCGTCCCACGCCGACGTCATCTGCCAATGTCACCAACCCTGTAAAGGTGAGAGTGGCCTCGCTCCCTCCTCAGTTCTTTCCTGCCATAGACTTATTCACATGGGTCTCCGTGGAAGCATCTGATGCAGTTTTATGCCTTTTTCCCTATGGCTAGTCAACCTAATACTTTAGAATCTCTTTTTTAAAAGAGATTGCTCTATTTTGTTTATGTCGAGTTAATCCTTCGACTTCTCTCTTCTGTCACTGCCGCTCTGGAAAGAAGATTGCCTCCACAGATGAACACTGTCTCTGCTGTCTTAGGCCTGACCACAAAGTCTCCAACTGTGATCTCTGCCAGAAGTTTAATCAAACAACCTTCAGGTGACACAAGAAGGCTCTTAAAATTTTCTAATGGGATAACAGGTAGCCAGTTCCAGGCAGGGGTCCGCCAGGGTCCCAGCCTCCCAGTCACTGGCAGGGTTATCCAGCTCCCAAGTCTCCAAGGCCTGAGAGAAGTCCTTGGGGAAAAGTCTTAAAAAGACTGACTGGGACCACTTCTCCCAGCAGCAGTCCCATTCCCTGACAGCCTCTCCTCCATCTCGGGGTTCTTTGTTGGCTGCGCCAATGCATAAATCTGCTGTCCATGTCTCTGTGTCTGCCAGACCAATACCAACAGCACCTCTGTCCGACATGCAGGGCAATCGGTCATTGACCTCTGGGTCATCGGCCCCTTCAGCATTGATGACGGCCCTCCCGTCGAGACCTGATCCTACCCCAAGCCCTCAGCCTTCAGACTCTTCAGGGTTCCATGGCCCTTCTAGCGGGTCGTCACTCCCTGCGCCATTGAGCCCCCCCTCTCTTGACGCAGTGTTCGACGTTTATTGACCTCAATGGGATTTTGACTAAATTTACCTCGGTGATTGTTCACCAGCTAGGCGCATACAGGCCCACATCGTCTGTGCCATCAACGACAGCTTTGTCATCTACCCCTCCTTGGCAGCCATGGGCCGTTCCCCTCAGATCATCGAAGGTGCCTCAAACGTCAGACCATGACCTGGAAAGAGGTCAATGTTGAGGAGGAGTACCATCCTGATCTTATCCTTCCTGATGAGGAAGAGGAGGAGGAAGAACTCCCTCACCTCAGACAGATCCACAACTTCCTCAGTCAGTGAGGATTCTGTCAAACACACCCCTAGGTCTCCTCCAGAGGACTCCACCTTCTTCAATGCGATAAAGCAGTTGTCCTCAGCTATTGGATTCCATACCGAGGAGGAGGATATCACCAGAAAAGATCTGGTGGATTTCCTGGAGATCCCAGAGTCTCCCCCTAAGATCATTCCTCCCATTCTGCCTGCTTTGAGGAATGCTATTACTGCAGCCTGGCAGAGACCTGACATGGTGCCAGCTATGCCCCGCAGGGCAGATAAACTTTACTATTGCCTCTCAGGGGGTTCCAGATTATGCTGCCCAGCTTAAAACAGATTCAGTGATTATAAAGGCAGCTAATGACAGGTCTAACGTGCCCAGGCACCTTAGCTACCTCTTCCTAGACAGAGTCACAAAGAATTTTATCTTTGGGGCAACAGGGTTTATGCCACCTCCACCCTTGGGCTAACAATTACCAATTACCTGTCCCACATGGTAAAGTACCAGGATACCGACTGGAAGAAGGGCAAAGCCGATGCCCAGGCCTTCCCAGATGGTATGCAGAAGCAGGAGGTGCCCCAATGCTTGCATACCGCTGAAAATGTTAGCAAGCACCTCCTGCGGGCCCTCTACAATATCTCGGACACTATTGCCAAGGCTGCTGCCACCAGCATTTGGCTTCGTAGGCACTGCTGGCTAAGGGTCTCTGGCTTTGCTGCTGATGTTCAGCAGAAGGTGTTTATTGCCCTTTTCAATGGTTCTAAGCTTTTTGGGCCAGATGTCCAGGACATCATTATTGACTTGCAGGCATCTGGCAGGGCTGTCAAATCTGTCCACTCACTCTATCACACACTGCCTAAGGGTAGACTGTGCCCTACTTTTCGTAAGATGTCCAATAGGCCAGCAGCAGCCTCTCAGCCCTAGGCAAACGCAGAGCCTTTGTTGCCTTGCCTGCTCCCTCCAGTGCTGGAGCTGCAGAAAAGCATCCCAGAGGTGATGGACCAGCCCCAGTGGCTGGATCCACTTCTGCTTGACTCCTTGCCAGATCTCCCTCTTCTGGTCCCCGACCAAGAGGTGGTGGTTGGAGGTCAGTTCTCCCTCCATCTCAATCAATGGAGATCCATAACATCGGATTCCTGGATTCTTCAAATCATAGAATGGGGTCACACTCTGGAACTCTCTGAGCAACCCCCAGAGACTCCTCCTCTACCCTCCAATAACCCCCCAGACCATCTGATTGTTCTCTGGGAGGAGGTACACTCCCTTCTGTATAAACAGGCCATCGAGCTGGTGCCCAGGCAACAGAGAAACAAGGGGTTTTATTCCAGGTTCCTTCATGTCCCAAAAAAGACCGGAGATCTGAGGCCCATCTTAGACCTAAAGGACCTCAATCTGTATGTCCAGTATAAAAGTTCTGAATGGTAACTTTGCCAGGCCTGATGCCCCTTCTCAAGAAAGGCAACTGGCTGAGTTCTCAGAACAAGCAGGATGCTTATCTGCACATCTCAGTGTTTCCTCCCTACAGGAGATTCTTCCAGTTTCTTTTCCAGGGTGAGCATTACCAGTTCAAAGTGCTACTCTTTGGCTTGTCTTCTGCGCCGCAGGTCTTTACCAAGTGCTTAGCAGCTGTAGCTGTGGCCCTCAGGAGGGAGTGAATGTATGTTTTCCCTTATCTGGATAATTGTCTTCTAATGGCCCCATCCAGGGAACAGCTCCTGGGGACTTAGGAGAGAACTCTTCAATTGTTCCTCCACCTGGGCATTACCATCAACCTGCCCAAGTTGGTCCTGGCCCTGTCCCAAAGGCTGCAATACATGGGGGTGGCTCTAGATTCAACACAGGGGAAGGCCTTCCTTCCTCAAAACAGGGTGGAGTGCCTTATTGCCTAGGCTCAGGAGGTGGCCCATAGCCGTTACATTCCTGCCAGGGTGTACCTGAGGTTGTTGGGATTGTTGACGGCTGCCATTCCCACTGTTCCACTGGCCAGGCTCCATATGCATAACCTCAAGTGGACTCTTCGAGTATAGTGGGACCAGCAAATGGATGAATTCGATCAGTTGGTGCTGGTCTCCTCCCCAGTCCATAAAGTGCTCCAGTGGTAGATGAACCCCCTGAACCTGTTGCAAGGAGTTCCATTCCAGCTCTCCTCTCCACAACAAATCCTCACCACGGATGCCTCTGATTTGGGCAGGGGGCTCGTCTGGGTCCCTTTCAAACTCAGGGCTCTTGGTCTCAGATCATAACCTCCCTGCATTTCAATGTCCTGGAGATGCAGACAGTTCTGTATGCCATGCAGGCCTATCAGAACCATCTTTTTCCAGATCACTTACTGATTCAGTCAGACAACTTCAGTGTATTGTACTATATCAACCAGCGGGGGGGGGGACACATTCGTACCCCCTATGCAGGAAGGCAATGAGAGTGTGGTATTGGGCACTAGACCATGGCCTGACCCTCTCAGCAGTCCACGTCCTAGGATTGCTAAACATTGTGGTGGACAGCCTCAGCTGGACTCAATCCAGCATGCATGAGTGGGAGCTTCTGTTATCTGTCACAGAAGATCTGTTCGACAGATGGGGTTGTCCAGAGTTGGACCTTTTTGCATCCCCACTCAGTGCAAAACTGCCCAATTTTTGCTCGGTCGATCCAGGGCCTGAAATTTTCTGGAGAGATGCTCCTGGAGTGGGAGGTTTCTTTACACCATCCCTCCATTTCCTCTGATTCAGAGGGTGCTCATCAAGCTGCTGATGGAGGGGGCCTGCATGATCCTGGTAGCCCCATTTTGGCCTCACCAGATGTTTTCCTCTACTGCAGCAGCTGGCTCCAGTCCTTCTCCCCCTCTGCATATCTGCTCACCCAGGATCAAGGGACCCTGGTCCATCCCAACCTCAAGTCCCTTCATCTGTACGCTTTGCTCCTGAGGACATAGCCATCACCAGGTTTGGGGTCTCTAGTAGAGTGGTAAATGTCCTAGTGGCCATCTGCAAGCCTTCCACCCATGCCACTTATGCTATGAAGTGGAAGTAATTTGCTATATGGGCTGCCAAGCATAATCTGGATCCTTTCACCTGTCCGGTGAACCAGATCCTGGATTACTTGATCTCTCTGTCCATCTTGGGTCTCCAGTACCCCTCCCTCAAGGTACACCTTTTGGCTATTTTGGCTTTTCATGAGCCTGTGGGTGACTGTACCATGGTTCCACCAAGCCGGTTCAACAGAAAATCTGTTGACCGGCTTTAGCGGCACTCCCTGGATTTTATTATAATCACCTCCATGACGGAGGTGTTTCGGGGAGAGGACGCAAGACCCGGAGAAGCTGTGCCAGTGTCCCATGCAACCATTACAGCAACCAGCAGTGACTGTCATTTTGTCAATGTAAACAACTGGTTGTTGTAATATTTTTGCCGAGGTTACATGCTATGCTGTACCATAGCTCAGCTGGATGTCTCCCATACCTTTTTGAGGGGGTTTCTGCACCTGAAATCCCCAATCCGTTCTGTCCCGGCATGGGATCTGAATTTTGTTTTGGAGAAGTTGACTCTGTCTCCTTTTGAGCCAGTCACAACTTGCAATCTACGCTTTCTTTCCCAGAAACCGTTATTTTTAGTTGCTATTACTTCTGCTCAAAGAATTTCAGAGCTTCAGGCCCTCTGGTGCAAGGAGCCTTATTTAATTTTTCGCAAAGACATGGTATCTTTGCACATGATTCCTAAGTTTCTCCCTAAGGTAGTGTCTGAGTTTACACTAACTCAATCTTTCCACCTTCCTGTTTATTTTCCTGAGCGTGCCAATTCGGGGGAAGCACTGCTCTACACTTTAGATGTGCTCAGAACCTTGTTGAAGCAGTTGTTTCTTTCACCCCAGGTAGAGGACATTCAGGTTACTAAACAATGTTTATCTAAATGGTTGGCTAATTGCATTGTGTTGTGCTACAACACATACGGCAAAGAATTGCCAGGAGCTTTCAAATCTCATTCCACAAGAGGCATGGCTACCTCTGTGGCTTGTTTCTGAGGGGTCTCAAGTTGCAGGCATCTGCGCAGCTGCCACCTGAAGTACCGTCCATACTTTTACCAAGCACTACAGTCTGGACATTGCCACTAGAGTCCTTTCAGGATTTGGCAGGGCTGTGCTGCAGGGTCTCCTGTCATAAGCTTAAGAATGTCCTTCCTTCCAGACTCTCTGTTTGTACCTGTAACTGCTTGGGACTCATTCCTACAGTGTGACCTGATGACTGAGATACCCCCGAGGAAGATAGAACAGCTACATAAGAACTTACTTAACAGTAGATCTTCGAGGGGATCTCAGTCATCAGGTCTTTTTTCCTTCCACCATCCCCCTTCTGGTGGCTCTTTCCTGGAACTGGCTATATGGTGTATTCAGCCTTTCTTTTGGGCCTGGGCACCTCTCTCTTTCTCCTCGGTCCCCCATGGCTCGGACTATGTTCCCTTTGTCTCAAGGGGAAAGAACTGAGGAGGGAGCAAGGCCAGTCATGCCTTTATAGGGTTGGTGACATCGACAGACGACGTCGGCATGGGCGGCCCCAGTTGTACTGCTGAAAATCTTCCATGTAGATCCTGCATCACCAACGGTGAAGTTCCTATGGTGTGCTGTGATGACTGAGATCCCCTCAAAGATCTACTGTTATGGTAAATTCTTACATAACTTCTTTTTGATTAGTAATCAGTAGCAGTTTTGGAGCCTGGTAGCACAAGCTGTAGAGCGGTGAAGCTGGTGTGTGTTCGCCATTATAACCTGTGGGATATAATAGAAATTATAACCAGTTTCTCCTTGGTAAGAAAAAAAAAGACCCTGTTATTACTATTCTATTGTTGTTTCAGAGGCCTACCTCTCAACCTCCACCTCCCCCATTTTTCTTCAAAATACTCTCACACGCTGACATAGCTAAACTCCTAAAGAGCCTCCCAAACCATGGTTCCCCTGGAGCAGATGGATTATCCCATTTTCCTTAGTCTTATCTCCCTTGCCATCATTGCCCCCTAACGTTCATTTTCAGCCTCGTCCTGACCACTTCCTCTATGCCCGATACATGGAAAACCATGAAGGTCATTCCCATTCATAAAGCCACAATCCACAGACAACTATCGCCCGATCTCTATCCTTCCTCACCTAAGCAAGCTACTGGAAAAAGCCAGCCACCACCAACTTGCTGACTACATAGGTAAATATGACCTACTATGTAGCCAACAACATGGCTTCCGCAAGAATCATTCCACCACCACTGCCCTCGCACTCCTAACTGACAACAACCTCACAAACATGGACCATGAAAATGTAACTGGCACAGTCTTCATTGACCTCTCCAAAGCCTTCAACCTGGTCAATCACTCTCTCCTCCTCTCCAAATTGCATCACCTTGGCTGCTTTCTGGAGGTTACCACCTGGTTCGGAAGCTACCTTACAGGGTGCTCCCAGTTTGTGTGTATTGGCCCGGCATGCTCACCCACCCTGCCTATTTCTACTGGGGTCCCCTTAGGCTCTATCCTGGGACCCCTCCTTTTATCCTTATTCATTAACTCCCTCCCAGTGGATAGTCTCAACTGTCACTCAATCCTTTACGCCGACAACCTCGTGCTCTGTTCCAGCGGAAAGTCTCCTACCCTCATCTCTGCAGCCCTCTCACAAAACTACACCACAGCCCACAACTGCTTCTCTGACAGCCTCCTTCTGATCAATGCCAAAAAAACAAAAACAATGTTGTTCAGATCTAACCCACCCCTAATCATCACGTCCCCTGATGGCCATGTCCTAGATGATGTCAAACATTTCAAATATCTAGGAGTTGTGCTTGATCCCTCCCTTTCCTTTACAGAGCATATAAACTCCCTGGTTCTAAGATTTCACCAAAAACTAGGGTCTGTCTACAGATACCGGCAATACCTCACCCCTGAGGCCTGCCATGCCATCATCCAGGAAAACCTGCCACCTATTTTGGACTACTGCTCTCCCATCAACTCCAGGACCTCCGCATCTTCCATGGCAAAACTGTCAGCAGCATACAACAGTGCCTGCCACTTCTCCCAGCTGGCCCCTTTCTCCACACACCACTGTACACTCAATACTACACTAGGGTGACTCCCACTACAAGCCCGCTTTGACCTTGCACTGTACAGTTTTATTGATTCTACCATCCATACTGGCCAGAAATCCCCTCTTGCTCCCCTTCTCCTGTCCAAACCTCACACTGCTCCATACGCTCCTCCAGTATTCCTTCCCTGAAAATCCCCAGGGTAGCCACAAACATGGGTGCTAGAGCCCTGTCTGTAGCAGCCCCCACACTATGGAACAAGCTGCCCACAGAACTGCATTACATAAACACTCACCACCAGTTCACGACCCACCTCAAAGACTGGCTCCTGTTGGCATCCACCTGCCACTTCTTTAAGGACTAGCCCCCCCCCCAATAGGTTCCAGGGGTAGGGCCAAATAGGTTCTCTCATTTACTGAAACTTACCTTGCTCTGTTATTTTTTTTTTTTCTTCTTTTTCCCCGCAGGACCACCGAAGCCATCCACCCTGGTCACGGCCCCCGGAGACCTCCGCCGTCGCCCATTGCTGCTGAGGACCCTTGTCACCCCGCTTACCCCGGGAGGGCCACGGCCACCTCGGCCCCGGAACTGTATCTAGTCGGGTCCTGCAGGGGCGGCGGCTATGTGAGGCTCTCCGGGAGGGTTCATCAATCGGCGGTCCTGCCTCCATCTTTTTCCTCCGTTTTTTCCCTAGAGGAGCAGGGACGTGCAATGACGCCAGCGCCCGCCGCCCGCCTCCATCCCCCATGCTCGAGGGGCCGGCTGCGCTGGAACCCCGGTTTCCACCAGGGGTCTCCACGCGCCGAGGCTTACCCGCGCCTCCCGGAGTAGGAGAGCCGCCCATCGGACGCTCGATCCTACTCCCTCCGGCCGGCCCTCCAACGACCCGGATCCGCTCCTGAACCCGGGTCGCAGGCGTTGCAAGCGGAAATCCCACCGCTGCGCCAATGGGCCGGCAACTTGCTCTGTTATTTGTTGTCCCTCAGCTACTGCCACCATGTACTGCCAAATGTAACAACTGTAGCATTTCACTGTGTATTACCTGCTCTTGTTATTCTGATGTTTCTACTCTGTGCCGCCCTACGTGGCCCAGGTCGTGCCTGAAAAACGGTCCCTGGGATCAGTGCACCTTCTCGGTTAACAAAGTCATAAATAAATAAAAATGTTGTTGAATGTAATGATATACTTGATGATTTATGATATTCTCTTTTCATAAATTGTATATAGTTAACATAATGTTTGCCGTCTTGTGAGTGGCATAAGGGTTGAAATCCCCCTATTTCCTTACTTTTATGGCATTAGGTAGTACCCTAATGGATGCATTATTTTATTTTATTTATTTTTTTTTACTTTCTGTTTTTGTCCACATTTTTGCCTCGCCAGCTGCCGGGACCTCCTTCCACCTGTCCAAGCCCTCCACCCACTACGTGATGTCCCAGATGATCCAGCCCAACACCATCCTTTGTCAACAGCCTTTCTGGGTACTCCAACTATAATCCATGGCTTATCCTCCATGGGTGGGACCCCTCCCTGATCCTCCTTAAATGGGGAGGAACATACTTCACTTGACAGTCAGGGCCTGTGGGGTGGAACCAGTGAGGTGTGGGAGGAATCAAGGAGACCCTGCTGTGACATGGGGGGGCGGGGCAGATTCATCTGCCTGGAGCTGCAGGGGATTTTATTCCCTTTTCCTCCCCTCATCCCAGCATGTGGTCCTGAGAGGTGTCCTTGGCAAGATGCCTATCGGGCTGTTGGAAGGGCAGGTCAGCCCCACACCACCTTCGGTGCTCCCCTGCTAGGCCCACTCTGGGCATGTGGAGCCTCTGCATCAACTGCCAGACGAGTGGGTACGTGCCGATGTAAGGCCACCACAAAGGGACCACTTGTTCCTTCCCGCACGACACCCCCCCCCGGGTCACCAGGGGGCAGTCATGCAATGGAAGGAGGTACCCTCCTTCCCTGAGGTGGGAGGCATCTAATGGATGCCAGAGTCCTGCCTCGTTGGCTGGCACCAGGCATTCCAGACTCGGGGCGTGAACCCGGGTCATCTGGATGGCAAGTGATAACTCTACCGCTGTGCTATCCAGCCGGCTAGTGGATACATTATTATAGGTTTTTTTTCAGTGATTATCCATACTTTTTAATAAAGCACAACCCTTTTTGTTTTTGTAATGCCACATTATATATTTTACATGTTTATCGGAATGATGACCACCATGTTGGATGGTCTGTTGCATGAGCTCTGATGACCTCCAAGTTAGTTTATTTGAAAATGCTGCAGTGTGCAGTGATGTGAGCGAGTTTTATTGAGCATCTCAATTTGAGCGCCTCAATAAAACCGCTCGTAGTATGAGCGACTGTCAAAAAACACCAATGAGTACTTCTCAACGAATGTAGCAGTGAGCTGCACTCGCTCAAACAGGATATCTGGATTTGTTTGACCAAGCCCTGCTGAGCTGGCCATTTGGCATAGTGGCTTGAGCCACCACCCCTGGAGCTGGTGGACCCAGGTTCTCATCTGGGTCTGGCTGTAAAAACATTTTTTTTGTGTGTTTCTTCTTTTCACCTGTGTCCACGCACCCCCTGGAGTTGATTATAACAAGTTTGTGTGGGGGGGGGGGGCATAGCCCCCTGCATAGAAACAGTTTTTTCATTTGCTGTCATTAGGAAAGTAATCAACTGTCACTCTTTGCGAACATCGGTGTTATATTGATCACCCTTTTTATTTTGGGCGGTTATGCGTTTGCTCTTTGTGGTTGGCGCAGTTTAAGATGCGCCATTATCACATAAAACCAATGCTACACAGTGCTATTCTCAGGCTTTTAGTGCAGGTTTAGGTAGGAGCATCTGTTAGCATAGATAGGGTTTCAAAGTGAGGCAAGCAAGGTTTAGTAAGGTTTTATTTTGAGATTAGGAGCCAGTGTGGTGCTAGTAACTCTGGTGTTCTGGCCTTTTGGTAGCCTGAGTACCAGACAATTAAACTAAACCACTGATGGTATAAACTACATCGGTGGGTTCTTTCAGAATTTCAGGTTGACGTTCTTGATCTCTAGGATGTCTGGGATGTGTTGGACTGTGCTTCCTTTCACTTTCCTGAAGCTGGGAAGTGCATTTCAGCTTGAGATTGGAGTTTGAGTCTGAATTAGGTGGGTGATCGTGTCTGGAGCCCAGACCAGTTACTGAAAGTGCAGAGCTGGAGGGGGCCTGATTTGGACTATCTACCAAAGAATCTTTGGACTGTGAATAGCAAGCTGAGGGGCACGACTGACTGTGTGGATTAACATGGCCAGGTTATATTCTGGCCCATTTTCCCACTGTCCCTTAATGTGGTGGTGTACTGGAGGATCTGGGTGGTGGTACCTGATTGCAGGTTGGCCTACAGAGTTCAAGACCGCTTCTGCCTGTTCTGTATCAGTGTGAGTGTCCTTGGATAGATGTGGCATGGCATCAAAAGAGCACTGTGAGAGAGCATAAAGAAATACATGCCCCCTCTGAACTTCCTTCTGTGACATATGGTTGACTAGCTGGCCACTAATTCACTGAGTAAACCAGTTAATCAGTCATTTATGTCCTGGGATATTATTGTGGCATTGGATATTGTTTTACCCTCTTAGTGGCAGTGTGTTTGGGGGGGGGGGGCTTACATATTATCAGTTTCGTTTTGCAGGATACTGGACATTTAAAACTGTTTTGTCATTTAAAAAAAAATGAAGTTCTTATTAGACTAGTAGCACCCTCTAGTGGTTGTTTTTGTGTTCCTTTTGTTTTAAATATTTTTGCCTTTTTTATTGTTGTTAACTTTTATTTGCTGTTTATATTGTATGTATGGGGATGGGTGTATTATTAGGACAGTTGTATTTATAGGGTGAGTGTGGTGTGAATGGGATGTTTGATGTAATGTATTAAGGTTTTTAGTAGTTTTGAATTAGTGTTATACAAAATGGGTTTGGTCATTGGACCCTGGTGCTCTCCCATTCCCTGGGACAGCTCTGTCCTTTTTATCCCCAGCTCCTTCTGTGGTGGTCTTGGATCATTGTTGGGAGCTGGGGATTTTGAGAAGGCAGGGCATTGGTTGAAGGCATGACCCAGAGGTAGGAGTCATGCAGAGACAAGCTGAGAGCATCAGGCTGAGTAGGCTCCATGGGTTTAGGAGAACCATGGGGCAGGGGCCTCCCTGCCTTGTCCTGATCCACAGGGAGCCCAGTAGAAATAGGGGTCAGATAGTAGAAAGGCTGGCTGCTCCAGTACCTCCCCTTTGTGGCATGTTGTGCGATGGCGGAACCCTGAGGAATAAGGTGGCTGTGGTGCTGGATTTCATCACTGATTTCACAGGGGATCTTTTATGTTTCACCGAGACCTGGCTGAGGATTACTCTGAGCCAGTCCTAGTGGTAGTGATCCAGGCCAGGTTATCGGTAGTGCACCACCCAAGGTGGGAGCATAGGGGTGGTAGGCTGGCCATCTGCTTGAAATCCTGATTGAAACAAAAAGGGTACCCATTGAAGGGGATGATGTCATTTGAATGTGTAGCAGCAAAGGATGATGTGGGTATGAGGATTCTCCTAGTGCAGCATCCTCCAGGTTGGGAACAAGAGTTTCTATAGGAGTTTGCAGATTTCATCATTGACCTATGACTGAACGCCCCCAGCTTGAGTTTGTTGGGAGATTTCAGTGTATGGGTTGATGATGGAACCTCACAATTTTTTCAGCAATTCCTCTGGTGGATAGATTGCCTGGGCCTCACACAGGTTGTTTCCACCACTACCCCTGAACACAGTCACACCTTGGACCACATACTGTCTCACTGGCTGAACATCTTGGATGTCTGGGTGGATCCAGTAGGGTGGTCTGATCACCACACTGTTTTCTTTCTGGCTGGGGCCCCTCAGAAACCATCCCCCCTCCCCACCAAGATGATTCAGTATGATCCAAAGTGCTGGAAAAGCTCTTGGCAGTGTTGGACATCTCGGGTATTGAAGCAGCATATGACGGAGGCACAGAGGCAGCTGTTGATGCCTGTGATATGGCCATTAAGGTAGTGCTCAACTCCATCACACCAATTTGTGTCCACCCACTGACTTCCTGCCGCAGCTCACCATGGTGTAATGATGAGCTGAGGCAGTTGAAGACAACTGGCAGAAGTTGGAGCATTTCTGGAAGATTACAGGCCCGACAGATAACAGGATGGCTCTGAGATCACATTATAAGAACTATCAGAGGGCATTAACCTTGAATAAGGCAGAGTTCCTGTGAGGAGGAAATAGATCTGCTCAACTCTTCTTCATTGTAGATAGGTTAATTCACCCCCCCAACCATCTGCATTTCTGAGGAGTTTTAGCCCAAGAAAAATATGAGGAGTTTGTGTCCTTCTTCTTGGACAGTGTCCTTCATTCGAGACGGGATTTGTGCAAGTGGCTTGGGAGGTGCTAGCAATGGTAGAGAGGAAAGGAATGGAGGCACTCCAAGGGTCTAGATTGAGTTTCAGCCAGTAGTTGTAGAGGTGGTACTTGAGGTGATTGTGTTGCTGTACCCCACCTGCTGTACTTTGGACCCGAGGCTTGTGCGGCTGTTGGTGGACTGCTGTGCAGTCCTGAGTCTGATGTTTGCCAGGGCTCTCTGGTGTTCTCTATTGGATAGTTGTTTCCTCGTGACTCTTAAAAAAGCTGTGGTGGGGCGTGGTTAACTGGGCAACTTTGGTGTACGTCCTTTAAGACAGAGCTACTTGGGCATCATCTCTATTTGCGGGAAAAAAACATTTCTGCTGTAATAAGTTAAATACATTGATGGCTAGCAAAAGTGTTCCGGGAATGCATAATTCAAAACCAGGCAAGCAAAGCTCCAATTCGATTCCAGGGAGCAACCAACAGCTTTTCCCTTGGACCAAGAGGCACCACCGGGCCTGCAGCACACCAACGCAAAAAGCGGGGGTAAAATGACTTAGAAAAATCCTTAGCTGGCATGCCTACAATGCTAGTCAACCTGCAGAATTAAATGAAGGCAGGTTTCGAGAATGTTACAGTGCAAATTATGCATTTGTAATAACTGGGGGGGTGTCTTTTCTCATAGGAGAAGTTGGTTATAATTCGCCATTATAACCCGTGGGTTATAACAGCAAACATGCACCAACTTCTCCTCAGCCTGACTCACGCTCAGTACCTCGCAATGCTTCTCATCCCTGCTTCCGCTCAGTACCTTTCGAGTGCTCTCAGAATTATTTCTCGCTGCCAACAAAAGCAGTCATACCAGCGGGCACACCAGTGAACAGCAGCAAAATATTTAGCCACCACTAACCTTTTCACAGCAATTACAGGCAGTTTTCTTGCTCGCTTTCTCTTACCATCTCCACACACTGTGAACCCTGACCTCAACCGAATTTGCATATTGCCGTGACATCAATGACCTGGACTCCGTAAAAATTGTTTCACATATACTGTAAACTACAAACATAAGCAGCTATTTAACATTTTTTTCTGCAAATTAAAAGAGTTTCATAGTATGAGTTTTAGTATTTCCTTCAGATTTCACTAACTCTTGTTTTCAGTGTAGGAAGGAAGCAGTTGCCATTCAGACTGGAACTAAAACAACCTCTTTTTTGCCAGTCTTTAAAAAAATAGTAAATTGGGTGTAAACGCACATTTTACAACAATGTGCCTCACTTTATTCACTTATTTTAGTGCTACATGCTGTCATAAAAAAAAGAGTTTTTTTTAAACACAGTATCTTATTTAGGGAAATCTGGTTGGAGAAAAAAACATCCCCCAGCAATTACATAAAACAACACATGGGGAGAAGTGCAAAACTCTAATTTAATGCACACCCTCAGTGTGGGATGCTTATATGGCATCCCCCCCAATATATTATTGTATATATAATCTGCTGTTTTGGGGCTGTCGGAAACTACAGAAGTGCATACCACAAGGTTGACAGAAGCAGAGACAAGAATTAGCACTGCCGAAGATACTCTTGAAGAAATTAAGAAAAAATGAGTCAACCTGAAAAAAAACATTCAGACAGATGACTTAGAAAATCAATCCAGAAGATCCAATCTCTGGGTCATTGGCCTGTCGGAGGGTATAGAGGAAAACAGTCCTATGACAGAGGTGCATGGCTAGCTGGCCAAACAGCTGCAGATTGAAGAAACATCGAGGACTTTTGAAGCTGAAAGGGCCCACCAGGTGGGCCCAAACCAAGGCCAGGTGAGAGAGCAATGCATTTTTTATTAAATATCTGAGATATACTGACTAGGAAAAGATGCTCGATGTGGCCAAGTCCAAAGGTCCCATTGTTTTAGAAAACAGACAGAAAGTGCTTGTAGTACAGGACTACAGTCAGGACCTTCAGTACCGCCACCTGCAATTTACAGAAGTAAATAATTCACTCTGCCAACGTGGCTGGGAATTTGCCCACTTACTTCCTAACAGACTTCAGATCTCCTGCCTGGGGCGACTGCCGAGATTTTTCAGTAGCCCACAGGCAGCCAAAGCTTTGTTGAAGAAGAACTCATGGCAGTGGAGGGCAAGCTAAATGTTCACATCATAAACCCTGCATAGATTCTGCTACTTGAAGTAAGTGTGTTTTTATGATTAAAACCCTGACAGTGCCCCCCCAATCCAGTCTTCTGGGGATCTGCACAATGCCGTATGTGCCCTTTGCTTGATTTCAGTACCCCAATGTGCACGACTGCTCCATAAATCTACCTGCCTGTATTAAGTTAGAAGTGAGGCACTCTTGGTGCTGAGATGACATAAATCGGAGCAATTTTGGATTAACAGCACTTGAGGGAGGTTGTGGCTGCAGAAGGTCGAGGAGACGCAAGCACACTAAAACGTACAACTGTCAGTTTTGACAATCGCTCTGGCTTGAAATTGATTATACCATGGACCTCGGACACCGACCAATGAGAACGGCAGGCTGGCACCTTACCTCCATTGTAAATCCTGTGATAATCACTGCAAAAGGTGCCAGCCAGCCGCATCTGACACTCACACCAAAATCACTCCAACCCCCAGATATGAAATCGCGATAAACTCGCGGACCGCGGCAGTTTTCAAATGTAGCCAGCTCACACTCAACAGCTGCATTTTCCAGAGAAGAAAAAAAAAACACTGCTTTAATACTGGCTGTGTTACGCTCTCTCTCGCACACACACACACACACAAACACAGCACTTACGCTTCCTGTCTCGGTTTCCCGAGAAACTGTCTAAGGCTTTCAGTTGATTTCTTCCTCTGTTTATGTGAGATCCTTAGCACCCATGTACATTTTCTCAGTCTCACGATCATGACACTAGCGAGAGCGAGAGAGAAAGAGACAGAACTCTGTTTTAAAAAAAGAACACTGCTTTAGCGGTTGCTCGCTCTCACGCTTTCTCCTGTTTCCCGGTTTAACTTTTGTATCTCTTTCCCCCCCACTTCCTTCCTTCATTTGCGCTGTTCACGATCTCCATCCTCTCCGTATCCTGGGCAGCTGACCACCTGTGCCACTATACCCCTTTTCCACAGATAAAACCCCATGCTTGGAGCAAGAGACACTTTGCAGTAAAACTAAAAACACCACAAGTAAGACTGTCAGTGAATAAAAATCTGACAAATGGAACGGGCAACTCTTTTTTTTTTCGTCTATTCATTTGCCTCACTTGCTGAAATTCACAGCCCACTTCTCAGTGACAAAAACTAAACCACGCAGTTTGATAAAAAAAAAAAAACACTGCTGTCACGCTTCCTTTCCCTCTCTTGCTCCTGTCTGTATTTCAAAAGGAAAAAAAAAAACGCTTCTCAGACTCGTAATATCATGATCTATTTTAACAATTTACTACTGCTTAACAACTTAAAACCCTCAATTCATGTCACTGAAAACCTCACTATCTGTTATTATCACTCACTTCACAAAGCTTAAATAAAGAATTGCATTAAAAACTAAGGACTATTTTTTTTCATGGAAGGATATCTCTTAATAAAATCATTTTTTCCACAGGAAAAAAGAAAATTAAACAATTTAAACTTTCATCCATGACAAGATATGATGGTATAATCACAATAAACCACTTTCGGTGTGGGTTATCAGGGAATTCCCGACTGCTTGTGGATTTACCCACTCGTACCATTGGTAGCAAACCCTCCAGCCATGGTAAATCCCCTGATAACCCACACCCCCTCATGGCTTATTGCTTAATTAACCCAATTTGTTAGTACAACTGCCATTTTGATATTCACAATCCTGCCCTTCGAGCCCATCAAACTACTCTCCGTGGCTGTGAGGAATGTGTGGGCCTAGAGTGCAGTGAAGTGCTGAAGCAATACTGGTGGAATGACTCTCTGTAATAAATGATGGGCTAATATGGACTAAACACCCCTTAAAATCGAAAAAAGGGGCTTGAGTGGTTGACTGAAGTACGTGCTGGAAAGCTTTACCTGGTTGGAAGGTAATGGAGCCCTTCAAGCATGCGGGACACTCTAGTCTTCTGGCTGATGCAGCAGCCAGCATGGCAGAGTGCAGATCTCTAGGTAAGGGGGTTCCCTTTGATGCGCTTTACATACGAAGAATGTCAGCAGATACAGGCCTGATGGTCTGTCTAGTCTGCTGTAGTGTGCGGCTAGCAGTCTGTTACACTACAGCTGCTCCCACCTCTCCTAACTGCATATCCAATTTCATGCCTGTGTTAGCTGTTAGCCCTCCCCCCGTGCCTCATTGGTCACCTTCCCCCTGACTTCATCCTATCCCCTATTAAAACTGCCCACCATCTTCAAGGATACCACCTCCTCAGGCAGTGCACTCCACCCTGTCACCACTCTCTCTGTGAAATAGTGCTTTCTCATTTCCCTTCTGAATCTACCACCCTCCAACTTTAGATTGTGCCCATCCCTCTCCCTAATCTTAAAATTCCCTCTGTGCCATCTTTATTTATTCCTTTCATATATTTGAATGTTTCTATCATGTCTCCTATATCCCTCGGTTCCTCCAGGGAGGACATGTTGAGATCCCTCAGTTTCTCCTCGTAGGGATTGTCCTCCATACAGAGGATCATCCTGGTTGCTCTGCGTTGGACCTCCTCCAGCAATTTAACATCTTTCTTTAAGCAGGGGCACCAGAACTGCACTCAGTACTCCAGATGTGGCCTCACCAATGACCTGTACGGTGGCAAGATGATCTCCCCTCTCCTGGACATGATTCTTCTGGCAGTACACCCCAACATCTTATTAGCCTTGGCTGCCGCTTTTCTGCACTGCGCTGAATGATTCATTTGCCATTTTGTTATCACCCCAAGATCTTTTTCCTCTGTAGGAGATAACTGTACCCCCTCCAGTCGGTAAGGATGCCTTGTGTTTCTTGCTTCCAAGTGCATGACTTTGCACTTCTTTGCATTGAACCCCAGCTGCCATGTTTCTGACCAGTGCTCAAGTCTAGCCCGATCATCCTGTAGCCCCTGCCAACCCTCTGTGTCATCCACCACTGCACCTAACTTTGTGTCAACATTCCTCTCCCTTTTGGAATATATGGCCCTTGGAAATGAGTAAAGACTCAGCAATGTGCTGGGGATTCTCGTCTTTCTCCCTCCACAGCATTGTGGGGTGCCAGTACCATCTGTGGGGGGGAATCAGTCTATCTGACATGTCCCTTTTTGGGGCAGCAGTAGCTGTTGGCTCACGATGCTTTGGTCCTGTGCTGTAAAATACTAATTGCAGCATGCGGCCCTAATATTTACTGCTATATCTCATCGTTTTGCCCCGAAGAAACATAGTCCCTTCTGACAGCTGTATGGTGGTTGATTTGATACTCTGATACAAAATTGGATGACTTCCAAAGTCCACCTCGACTGTGCCTTGGGGCACATATATCAGCGGGGGAGGCCAGCTACAAAGCTTTGGAGCCAAGATCGAAAGAACTCATGCTCTGAAGAGCTCCTATACAGCAACAAGTTACTAAATAAATGGGCAGTGAGTGTTTGTGGGACCCAGGCTTCCCTCCCCCCCACAGATGTAAGAATGTAAAAATGTAAATCAATCCTTTAAAGCAAGTTAGTTGGAAGGTGGAGTGGGGGAGGTGTGGGGACCCAAGGGGGTGGTCTAGGTCTGCAGAGCTTGGGACATTTAACTGCTAGAGACTGGGTACATGGGTGGGAGATAACCTGCATCAGTTAGAGGGAAGGATGCAGCACTGGGTCCACACAACTAACAGCAGGTGGTTTCTTTTTACCAACCTGTAATGGGGTGTAGCAGATGTAGACAAGTACCCTCCCTGGCATTCCAGTTGTGGAGGGGAGACTAGTGATCAGGGGACTGCTCACAGCAGAAAACTATGCACTTGCATGAGAGAGAGTCCCGTTTCGGGGATCTCTTTCATCTAGATTATCATTACTATAAACATCCTGCAAAATCATTTAAGTTTAGTTAGTTATTTATTTAAACATTTGGTAACCAGGAAAGGCACACTGAGACAGGGCTCCTTTCCAGGTGCAGCCTGGGGTGCAGGATACAAAAGAACAATATTTTTCATAAAACATGAACACAATGTAATACATCCAGAAGTTACATAATTTGCAAGTGCAGTATAGAATAGAATACAATACAATTAGGTGGTACCGAAATATGATTAGCATAAAGAAGATGAGAGAAGGAGTGGAGAATATCAAATGCAGGGAAACAAATTAGGAAGAAATTAGGGGCAGTGGCATGGAGCAACCGGAGCTTGCCGGAGCAGGTGCTTGAGAGCTGGGAGTGAGGTGGCTTGCTGGCTATTAGAAGAAAGTTGGTTCCAGAGTGGGGTAGACAGAAGGAGAAAGCTGGTTGTCCTGCAGTAGAGTGAGTGAAGGGCAGGAAGAAAGACCGAAATGACCTGGAGCGGAGAGGATAGGGGGAGGGCCTGGCTGGGGCTAGGAGGGAGGAAAGGTAGGAGGGGAGTTGACCAAACCAGTATCTGGTGATATAAGCTAAGGAGTGTGTCCTGCAATGGTGGTGGGGTTGGATAGCCAGTGATGAGTAGAGAGAGCAGGGATAAGTGCAGAAAGGTGTGTTTGTGGCACAAAGGCATTTAGCAGGGTGTCAAGTCTGGCAAGGGTAGAGGCGGGTGCAGTGTTGTAAACAATGTCCCCATAGTCAAGTACAGGGAGGATGGATTTAGTTACCAGCTCTCGTCTCACAGAAGGGGAGAATCAATCCTTATTTCAGTAGATTACACCTAGTTTAGGGTGGAGCTTAGAGTGCAGGGTGTCTATATGGACTGAGTAGTCTAGCTTGTTGTTCAGCCACACCCCAAGGTATTTGAAAGTAGAGACAACTTCAAAGGGAGAAACATCGGGGGTGGAGAGAATGGGGAAAAGAGAGAGCTGATAGTTTTTGTCTAGACCCCAAGGTCATGGAGACTGTTTTTTCAGTGTTTACCCTCAAGTTGTTGGCCTGGAACCATTTTAGGACACAGTAGAAATCGCTTTAGAGAGGGGCCTCTACAGCAGGGGTTGAGGGACCAGTTGTATAGATGATCGTGTCATCCGAATACATGTGAATTTGTGCATGAGAACAGGGTGAGGGGAGGTCATTGATAAACAGGGAGAACAGCACCGGGCAAAGGATGGAGCCTTAGGTAACCCCAGCAAGGATTGGGAGGGGAGAGGACAGGGCAGAGCCCACCTGAACTGACTGGGTCTTGTTTGAGAGGTAGTAACTGAACCAGTTCATAACTGAAGCCACAAAGCCAACTGAGTAGAGCTTATTGAGCAGGAGCAGGTGGGACACTATGTCGAAAGCTTTTGCCAGTTCAGTGAAGATTGCAGCAATAATGTGACCCATATCCATTCCTGTGAGAATGGCATTGGTGACTTGCAGTAAGGAGGATGTGGTGGAGTGGTTCTTCCTAAAGCCGGCTTGATGAGGGGAGAGGGTATTGGTGACTGTAAGGAAATCAGTGACCCTAGAGTAGATTAGGGATTCCTGAAGCTTTGCAATAGATGGAAGGAGGGAGGGAGGGAGATAGGGTGGTAATTCCCTGGACCCTGGAGGGGTTTCCACCCTTATGGAGGGGTAGGACCTTAGCCATTTTCCTAGCCAAGGGGACTTTTTCCTAAGGAGAGGGAGAGATTTAAAAGGTGAGTAAGGGGGAGGACAATGGCAGGGGAAGAGATATATAGGATCTTAGAGTCAATGCCATCAGGGCTACTTTTTGCTGGATTTAGTGATAAGGCATTGTAAACGTCATGGTGGGAGAAAGGGGGGAAATGGTGATCATTGAGAGAGCACGGGGGGATCGTAGTGGGTCACAAAAGGGGTGTCGGGAAGTGCACATGAGGTGAAGTACTTATGAATGGTATCAACCACCAGTACGGGGATCTGAGACAAGGGAACCTTCTGTCAAGAGGGCTGGGGTGGTTGAAGGGGAGGGGAAGAGAAACGAGGGAGTGGATGATTTTCCAGAAATCTGAGAGAGAACTTTGGGTAAACATATAAACATAAACTTTGATGGCAGATAAGGACCACTTGGCCCACCTAGTCTGCCCATTTCCCTACTTATTGGATAAACTGCAGAGCCTAGTTAACCAACAGCCTACTTCTTTCTACCCCCCACCAGAATTGCCTTATGTCTATCACATGCATTCTTGAATTCCCTCACTGTTTTTGACCCCATGACCTCCTCAGGAAGGCCATTCCATGCGTCCACCACCCTCTCTCTGAAAAAATACTTCCTCACATTGCCCCTGAGCCATCCTCCCTCTATCTTCAGATTGTGTCCACTTGTTCTTGCACATCTGTTTTTCTGAAAGATGCTACCCTCTTGGACTTTGTTGATTCCCTTGATGTACTTGAAGGTTTCTATCATGCTCCCCTCTCCCTCATTTCCTCAAGGATATGCATATTAAGCTCCTTTAGTCTTTCTTCATATGGCTTCTGTTGCAGACCTTGTACCATTTTAGTGGCCCTTCTCTGGACTGCCTCCATCCTGTCTATGTTCTTACAGAGATGGCGTCTCCAGAACTGCACGCTGTACTCCAGATGGGGTCTCACCAACTGTCTGTACAGAGGGATAACAACTTCCTGTTTTCTACTGGTGATGCCTCTCCCTATACATCCCAGTATCCGCCCCAGCCATCCTAACTGCCTTCTCACATTGCTTGCTTACCGTAAGGTCATCTGATATGACTACCCCAGCTTCCTTTCCATTTTTTGTTGTTGTTAATACCTCCCCGCCACATTATGTATTCTTCCTCTGGGTTTTTGTTTCCCAGGTGCATTACTTTGCACTTCTTCGCATTGTATGTAAACTGCCATACTTTTGACCATTCCTCCAACCTTGCCAAGTCCCTTCTCATCCCCCCCCTTGTGTATCAACCCTGTTGCAGATCTTTGTGTCATCTGCAAAGAGGCATACTTTTCCTTCCATTCCCTCTGCAATGTCACTTATAAAGACATTAAAAAGGACCGAACCCAGTACTGAACCCTGCGGTACCCCACAAGTAACCCCCCTTTCTTCGGAGTGGACTCTGTTTACTATTCCTCTCTGCATCCTGTTGTCAAGCCAATTTTTTACCCAGGCTACCACTCCCACGCTGGCTAATTTGTTTATTAATCTTTTTGTGTGTGACTGTGTCAAATGTCTTGCTAAAGTCTAGGTAGGCCATGTCCACAGCCTCTCCCTGGTCTACCAGTTTGGTCACCCAGTCAAAGAAATCTATTAGATTCATCTGACATGACCTTCCTGCTGTGAATCCATGCTGCCTTGGGTCATGTGCCCCTCTGGCCTCTAGGTACTCAACAATTATTTCTGTATAGACTGAATAGAGGTAGACTGAAGTTTTTTTTAAAAATCTGCTTTGGCTGTACGGACTTTCTTAGTGCATTTATTTCTTAAGGATCTATTCACCCTGGAGTCAGTCTGTGACCAAGTGGATTCGAAGGTGGCCCATGCTCGATCTCGCAGTTTACAATAGGCAATTAGGGTGCCATTGACCCATGGGTGGTGGAAATGCTTCACTCGTGCCTTTTTCAGGGGTGCATGAAAGTTCCAAAGCCTTTTAAAAATGCAGGTAAATGAACTGACGGCTGTATTAATGTTGGTGGAGAATATGTAGGACCAGTCAGTGGTGAACAGGTCTTTTAGGAAGGTGTGAGTGTCCAATGCATTGAGGGAATGGTGCCATATATATTTTTGGACCAAATGGGGAGGCGCACCTTCCTGATGCAATAAGTCATGCAATGATTGCTAAAAATATGTGGGAGGATACCTGAGGCAATAATACGGTACAGGTGGGAGGAGACCACCCAGTCCAATAAAGTGTGGTTTGTTGAGTTAGGGTTTAGCCAAGTAGGTTCCTTTATGAGCTGGGTGAGGTTAAGTAGTTCAGTACTGTGTAAAGCAGGCTTGTAGATTGGAGAAAGCCAGTTTAGATTAAAGTCTCCAAGCAGGATCAGCTGACCAGAGGTTATGTGTGAGGTGTTTGAAGACGTATATGTTACCAGGAAGGCTGGAGGGAGTTTTGGGGAAGCATATAAGGTCCCAATAAATAGTGGGAGAGAGCCTGGGAAATTTAGCTAGAAAAACGATTAACTCATGGGAACAGCGGAAGGACTCGCACATGGAGATGGAGATGGAGCAGGAGAAGGATTGGCGAATATAGAGGGCTACCCCACCTCCCTGTTTACCCCTGTCTTGACGGTGAAGGGTGTAGTCTGAGATAGGTGGGAATCTGGCGCTTTGGAAGACAGCCAAGTTTCTGAAATGCAGAGTATGTCTGGGGATCACTGTGCAGTCCACACTTTCAGGTTGTCTAACTTTGAAAAAAGGCTCCTGGCACTTACTGTAAATGGAAAATTTTTAGGCCTTTGGATAGCACGGGGTGGGGGGTAGGTGGACCAGGATTGGATTCTGTGTCACCTGCAATGAGTAGGAGGAACATCAATAGGGGAAGAAAGGAGTGGTTTTTACACCCTTTATGAAGTTTTGTGAGCAAAGGGCGGTGTGGAAGAATGGTGGGCAACAAATGTGAATGCAAGCTCATGTTTAACAAAGGGAGCTTAAGACCCTAGGTGTATTAATGGGTTTGGGGGAAGCTTCGAGGAGGAAGGTGGGGAGAGAAATGGAGGGAGAGGATAATAGAGAGGAACCTGTAGAGGGTTATGGAGGAGGAGGGAGATGGGTGATAGAACAGGTAGAAAGGAGAGCAGACCAAGGCAGAGAGGAACCAGGGGTGACATGATGCTCTAGGGAAAGAACAGGAGGTGCAAAAGGCAAAACTGAGGCACTGTAATTAAGGGGTAAATGATAAACGTTTCGCTACCAACAGTACACTTGGGCAAATTCTAGTTCTTTGTCTGAAATTATGGTTTGATAGAGGCAAGAGACGGAGTAGGCATATTCCTGGGTCAAATGCTGTACTCAGAATATAAGAACAGATAAACTAAGATTTGGATTCATGTGGATTTAGCTACCAACTGGGAAATACCATGCGTGACGCACCTATTGGGGGCAACTTGGGGCATACAAAGTGGCTGTGCAGCAGGGGTGCAAAAGTTGACTGACTGTTTTTCTGGTGCCTACTGTGATGCTATAAAAGGAGGACCACCTTAGGGTGGGTGGTAGGGTCGGATGGGCAGTTTGTGTGGCACCGCTGCTGCCTCACAAACTGCATGCGGCTGGACCATGCGTCTTCAATTGACTGCAAGATGGCACTTAAACAGATGGCTCCTACCTGCAGAAATATGCTGGAGAAGATGCTGGGTGAGGGCTCCGATGAACTGCCCTCACTGCCCAGTTAGGAAGGGGTGATGCCTGTGGCTGGGGAGGAAAAGAAACAAATGGTGAATGAGCTGGACATGGAACCCAAATGCTAAATGGGGCAGGCTGAGATGGAGGAGAGAGAGAGAGTGAAACAGAAGGAGGGGGATTGCCACTAACAAGCATCTGAAGAGAGAAAGGGAGGGAGCAAGAGGAAGAACACAGGAGGAAATATAGTGATGAAGCCAACAATATACAGCACACAAAAAGCATAAACACAGCAGCACCTCAGGATAGGTGTAGACAGTACTCCATTTACAGATTACAGCCTTCTGTCTACATGCATAAAACCTTGTATATAACAGTGCCCAGGAGCTGCTAAACCTATTGAATTAATGATCTACAAACGCTGGGTACTAAGATTGAGTATCCAACAATATACTCATCATAAACCGAGGGAGTGGGGTGTGAGTGAACATGGATCAAGCTTCATGTTCTATGTTGCCTGCTGATCTTTGGGATAGAGTACACTAATGAGTGGGTAAATAATGACATGGGTGAAAATCAGAGGGGTGGGGGAGATAGGAATTGGAAGGTGGAAGGGGTGGTAGAATAAGGAGTATAACTGGAATGTGGATGTTGAAAAGTTTCTTAACTGTTTATTCCTATTTTGTTGTTCATTGGCTCAATAGAGTGTTAAATATCCAGTGATATACCAGTGCATTAATCTGTATAACGAAGGGTTATTTGGGTCAAAAAGAGGGAAAGATATTATGGTGTCCCCCATGAAAGTGATATCGTGGAACGTGAATGGGTTAAAGAATGTGGTTAAATGGAAAAGGGTGCCGAACAGTTGGGGAGATGGCAAAGCTGTAGGATGCTTGGGGCAGGGCAAGGGTGTTGGCAACTTTCAACTCTCAGGCCAGGGGAGCTACTGTTTGGCAGCCATGGGGATTTCAGGCAGGTCACCAGCTCTTATGCTGACTAGGGTAGGAGATGAGCGTTGGCACAGCTCCAGATAAATACAGGGGAGATGATTGCGGTGGGTAGTGTGTACGGGCCAAAAGTAGAGGACCCAGGTTTCTACCATAAATTGCATTTAAATATAGCTGTGTACCAAGGGGAATGGATTCAAGGGGGAGGACTTTAATTGTGTGTCTGACACAGTTTTAGATCAAACCCCTCTCCAGTAATGCTATCAAAAAATGCCCAGGCAATTAGTGAAATCAAAGACAGTTACTCTTTGATGGACATTTGGCGCCACCTCAGTCCTTCTGGAAGAGAGTATAGTTCTTTTTCATATTCTCAGCATTCTTACACTTGCATAGACAGGCTACTGTTGTCAGTGTTGTCCTCCCTGAATGCAAAACATGCCACCTATGAAGCTATACTGATCTCGGACCATGCCCTGGTAACAGCCCAGATAGATTGGGGGTGCAGAACAGATATATGTAAGGCAATGGAAGCTAGATCCTAAGCTCCTACTTGACAGTTAGGTGGGGTGTGCAGAACAGATATATGTAAGGCAATGGAAGCTAGATCCTAAGCTCCTACTTGTCAGTTGGGGGGGTGTGCAGAACAGATATATGTAAGGCAATGGAAGCTAGATCCTAAGCTCCTACTTGACAGTTATTACAATGATTTCTTGCATATATCCATCTCTGAATATTTAAGAAACAATAAAAAAGGGAATACCTCACATGCAGTAATGTAGGAGGCCTTAGAGGCTTATATTAGGGGTCAAACTATTTCATTTGCAACCCACAAGAGAAAGTCAGCGAAAGCCAATTCAATCTTTCTGGAGAGGAAAATTCAGGAACTGAAAAATGTACACATGACAAAGCCTAGCACTGGATTATACAATAGACTTAAACTGAATAAAGTAAAGTACTTTATGGTACATGCTTTCATGGCCAGAATTGACTACTGTAATGGTTTATATCTGGGCTATCTAGAGTTTTAATACACCACCTTCAGCTTGTGCAGAATGCCACTGCCACATTGGTCTCTGGGGCATCATATAGAAACCATATTTCTTCTGTGCTGCGGCAGTTGTACTGGTTTCTGATAGGGTGGCACAACACCTTCAAGATTGCTTTGTTATATACAAAGCCCTACATGGTTCAAGCCTTGCCTGTCTTAAAGACCTCTTGGTCTGATATACTCCCAGCTGCTCTCTCCACTCCACAAAGGAATTATTGCTGGCCATCTTGAGATCTCACTTAAAGCATTCTGGTGATACAGCTTTCTTGATGGTGACCCTAGCAATACGGAACTCCTCAACTTTGCATATGAGCAGTTCCCCCTTATGGAGGCATTTTAAAGGGGGCCTGAAAAGCTATCTGTTCAACCTGGCATGTAGTCTGGATTTCTGAGCTGTGTTATTTGTACCATGCTGTATTTTAAATATGTAATATTGTTATATTAGTTTATTTGTTCATTAATTGATATGCAGTATTTATGTGAAAGGCCCTGAATCTTCAGGATAGGGTGCTCAACAAATAAAATTGCCTTGTCTTGCCTATCTGCTACCATATATGCAGTTGATAGCATTTTTGATATTTAAGTAAGAGATGTGTAATTTGTCCACTAATGTGTTCACTGTGCTTTTCACTACTTAATAAACCACAGATTAAAAATCAAATATACTGTGCTCAAGAGAAGTCACATTCGGAACTAGGTATACACAATTAAACAGAACAGAACTTGCACAAAATAAATCGGGCACTCACCACCCAAAAGACGGATGCTTTTAGGCTTTAAATGGCTTTTGCTATTGCAGATTTATTAAGTAACCACACAAACTCAAAAATCCAGTATGTACTATGCATTGCAACATTTGTTATCCTATCACTAAATATTTTGTTCCTTTTTTATTATTATAGGAATATATCTAAGCAGAAAGTTTAAGATAACATAATATGAACACAAGTGCCAATATTTTTAACTAACAAAAGATGGTGCGTAAGCAATAAGACATGACAGGGTGTGGGTTTATTTCTGTAATCTGCACACCTAGGAGCATTGTGACCGCCTGGAAGTGTGGCTTATGAAAATAAACCCATACCCTGAAGTGTCATAGTGTGTTCTTATAAAATGGATAATACTAAAACTAGTATTTTGAGTACAATAATAAATTAAAATTACTTGTTAAATGTTAATTGTAAAACAAGTGAAAAATGTCATCCTTATTACAGTATCCATGATTAGGCCACCATAGGAAGCTGTTGTCTTACTGTGGTTGGCCTTGTAAGTTTGAGAACATGCCCCCCCCCCCTCACATTTTTAGTTGTGGCCTGCAGTGTGGCACACTTGTGCTTTTAAAATAAATTTGATCTCCTTATTATTTAAAGTAATGTTCTGTTTAGTTCCTTCTCTTCTGAGGGAGTAAGACCATGTTACTGCAACTGCCGATCTGGCAGTATTGATCGTGCCTGTCTAGGCAAGGGAAAATGTGAAACCGCTGGTAAGTCAGGTAGCTTTCAAGTTTCTGAAACATCTGTTTGTTGTTCAGTCAGGTAGCAGCAGCAGATTTAGCAGGGTGATGGAAAGGTTCCTGTTTGTGCCAGCAGTGTTGTATTTCTGATGGAGCTGCAGGCTGCGACAGCTTGGGAAAATTTTGAAAAGAAGTTAGTCTGCAGAGGAAGAATAAACAAAACAAACAAAAAAGGTGCAAACTATTTATACTGACCACAACGTGTATTTTTTTATTTGAAGGATCATAGTGGTGTGTGTGTGTGTGTGTGTGTGTGGTGTAAGGGGGTACTGGGCAGTGGTTGGTACAGTTGTCATTTTCCTTGTCAGGCTTGCTGGTGAATACAAAAGTGATCACGATTGCAAAAAAGCGGGATCATGGAGCACATGTTTTTCAAAGGGCTTTATGTGGTTTGGCCATAGAAATTTGTTAGGGTGCAGCTTCAAGTGAGTCCACCTGTACTGTGTAAGCACAGTAGTTTTCATTGATGGTACTTTCATTTAGTTTAGTGTGGTGTGTCTTGAAAGTGACTGTTGCATTTTTTATGTTGCTTGCACGCATGTGCAAGAAATATAGTGCCATCGTCCAAGTTTTCGGAGTTGTGGCACCCGTCTTCCAATTCAGTCAGTGTGTTTGCGGGCGTGGCCCCAGTTCCCCAGTCACTGCTGCATCTGTCTATGACAGCAGTTGAAAATGCAGTGGTCATACAGTTGAAAGGGAGAGCTCCACTTCAGTGAGCAGAGCTCCCCCCTCCACACACACACACACACACACACATATGCACGCACACTGCGTACTCATGCGCCTTCCCCCTCCCCATGCACACACACTCTATGGCTGAGGGGGGTGCCCAATCCCCCATTGGCTCCACCCCCCCAAAGCATCCAGGTGCCATGCTGGGAGCCCACCCCAGTGTGGCAAAATGTGTTATGGCCAATGGGGTGCCCAACTCTGCCTGCTCCAGCCCCCAAACAGCTTTTCCAGCTGCCACACTGGGAGCCCACCCCAGCGTGGCAAATGTCCTCATCGTCTTATTAAAAACTGTAAATACAAAAACTGTCCTCAGCTCTCCCTGCCCCCTACAACCCATGCCCACCCACTGTGCACCCTGCCCCCACACCCTTCACCCCATACTTACCTCCGGACCTTGGCGCGTATAATCTTCGTGGACCGAACACATCTGCACTCTTCAAAGCTGACCGCGAACTGAGGAAATGCCGGTAAGCTGTATAATGGGATGGATAGGGTTTTTTCAACTTTGCTGCATATCTCAGGCATTTTTTGGAAATTTGACACCAAATTTTCCACATGAGGTTTTTGGGACTCCTCCTCATGAATTCTGTCACTGTCATGGCGTTAATCGGGCCCGAAGGATGATTTTGCGGTCACTGCGCGAAATCACCTTTTGGGACTGATTAACAAAATGACAGTGCCAGTGTTCATAAGGTGGGCTCTCAAAACGCCTATATTGCAAATTTGGTGAAAAAATTCCTAAAAATGACTGTTTTACGAGTGTGCGTTGTGCAGTTCTTACGCATGCTCGTAAGTTTGCAAATGTTTAATATTTGCACACCAGATTTTCAACATTGTCATTTTACCACACCTCCTTATGAGCAGTACAGCTGTCATTTTTCACATCATGCCCAAAATGTGTTTCCGCGCATGTAGCACACAATGGCGCAGTCGGTGTGTGCAATCAATGTTTGGGACAGATTAAGAAAATCACAGTGACACTGTTCATGAGCAGAGGTCTTAAAATGGCTGTGTTGAAAACTGGGTGAAAAAATTCCCCAAAATGACTGTTTTATTAGCATTTGTTGCGCTGATCCTACGCACGCTCATAAGTTCACGAATTTTCAATATTTTCACTCCAGATTTTCAACATTGCCATTTTACCATACCTCCTTATAAGCAGTACAGCTGTCATTTTTCACATCTTGCCCAAAACATGTTTCCGCCCATGTAGCACACAATGGCTCAGTCGGTGTGCGAAATAATTGCATGGGACACATTAAGAAAATCACAGTGACACTGTTCATGAGCAGAGGTCTTAAAATGGCTAGTTTGAAAATTTGGTGAAAAAATTCCTAAAAATGACTGTTTTATGAGCGTGCGTTGCGCAGTTCCTACGCACGCTTGTAAGTTCACAAATGTTTAATATTTGCACTCCAGATTTTCAACATTGCCATTTTACCACACCTCCTTATGAGCAGTACAGCTGTCATTTTTCACATGTCGCCCAAAATGTGTTTCCATGCATGTAGCTTAATAACATGCATTCGGTAGAAATCAATGTTTGGAACAGATTAAGAAAATCACAGTGACACTGTTCATGAGCAGAGGTCTTAAATGGCTATGTTGAAAATTTGGTGAAAAATTCCTTCAGACATTCTGCAATGTTACTAATGAAGACATTGAACAGGACTGGCCCCAGGACCAATCCCTGCAGCACCCCACTGGTGACCCCCTCTCCCTAGACTGCACACCATTTACCACCACTCTCTGCCTCCTGTCTGCTAGCCAGTTTCTAACCCAGTTTACCACCCTTTCCCCCATGCCCAGCCTACCCAGCTAGTTTATCAGCCTCCATATGGGATGTGTCAGAGGCTTTGCTGAAATCAAGGTAAGAGTTGTCCACTGCCCCACCCTGATTCACTTCCTTTGTCACCCAGTCAAAGAAATCAACCAGATTTGTCTGACATGATGTCCCCACTGTGAATCCATGTTGTCTTTGGTCCTGGGCTCCGATGGCTTCTAGATGCCCCACTATCCTTTCTTTAAGCAATGTCTCCATGATCTTCCCCACTACTGAGGTGAGGCTGAACGGCCTATTGTTCCCTGCCTCCTCCCTGCTGTCAGACTTGTGTAGAGGGACCACATGTGCCCTCCTCCAATTCACTTGTGTTGAATGACTCAGTGAACATGGCTGCCAGAGGTGCTGCTATCTCCCTTCGCAGTTCTCTTAATATCCTTGGGTGTATGCCATCTAGTTCCATCGCTTTGTCCACCTTCAATTTAGTGAGCTCCTGCAGGACTCTTTTGCCTTTGAATGGACTATTGTCCACCTCTTCACCCCCTTGGCAACTGCTGTACTGCTGTGCCCCTTGCCCCTAACACTCTTCTGTGAATACTGAACGGAAACACACAGTGGATGTCTTGGGAGGAAGGCATGGAACTATCACTTCCAAATACCTAAACAGCACATACAAGCAAGCAACATTCGGCATTGACAAATGCTTGTTTTTTATAACTACCAGTTCGACAGGTCTGTTCGTTCCTGTCCAAGGACATTGAAATGTACCAGTGGGTCAGTTTGCTCCTATCAGTGGCAGTGTGGTTTAAAAGTTGAAGCTGCCCGTCAGGTCTAATTGCTTTTGTCTGATGAGGAGAAGCTAACATTTTTTTATACCACCTATTAAGTGTCTGTCTGAACTGGGCAACAAATGCAATACAGCACCAGTGATCATAACAATCCTGCAAAAGAAATGGAAAATAATTAGAAAAGTTGTGGTAGGAAATGAGGTTTTCAAAATTGATACTACCATGAAAGTATCTCTCAGGTGGGGTGTATGGCTGGGAACTATGGAAAATGTGCCAATTTCATTTTTTTAAAAGTAAGTGTGATTTTTTTAAACTATACAAAGATGGCTGACAGAAAGTTAAAAACAATTTCTCAGAGGCATTAATATTGATTGCACTGCCTCCTGTTTGCCAGAAGAATTGCAAAGCCATGGGTTTCTCTACCTGTTTTATACATGATCTTTTAAGAATTCAAAAAACACTTTTTTCAACTATTTCTACAACATTTGATGTATTGCATACTGAATCTGAACCTAGTTATCTATAAAAACATGGAATAAAAACATATTTTGTACAATATAATAGCGTACACTGTGAAAATGTTACATTCAGGTAAGACACAGGACAGTCAGCTGTTGTTAAAAATATTATTTATTGTAAAAAGTTCAATAAGCCAACTAAAACAATAAGCACATTTCCTGGACCTGTGGAAAAAACAATAACACATAATTTTATTACTCAAATACTATGGAAAATTCCTACTTGACTCCACAAATATGGTGATCCACCAAGAAAAGACATGTCTGGCATTGGTAGTAGCTACACTACTTGAACTACAAGTATATGTCAAAAAGACACTACTAATTACTGAAATATGATGATCTGTTTCTTCCCATTGTGTATATTTATGTTACTCATTTTAACAATATCAATATGTGGAGATATATATATATATATATAGTATTGTTTCATACATACATAATTCAGATGTCTGAAATATATATGTACACAGTTTTGAACTCCAGCTTATGAATTTAGTTTTATACACATTAATACTTCTATTACATAGAAACATAGAAGTTGTCAGCAGATAAGGACCTCTTGGCCCACCTAGTCTGCCCAGTTTTCCCTGCCTACTGTGCCACTGCAGACCCTACTCGATCTCCTGTCATCTCCTCCCCTTGCCTTACTACCAAGGTCCTCTTGTATCTGTCCCATGCATGCTTGAATCCCATTACTGTTTTTGCACCCACCAACTTCACTGGAAGGCTGTTCCAGGTATCCAACACCCTCTCCGTGAAGAAGTATTTCCTCACATTTCCTCTGAGCCCCCCCAACTTCATAGCTTGACTCCTTGTCCTTGAGCTTCTTTTTCTATGGAAAATGCTAACTTCCTGTACCTTATTAATACCTGTTAGGTATTTGAATGTTTCTTTCATATCCTTCCTTTTCCTCCTCTCCTACAGAGACTACATATTCAGTTCTTTGAGTCTCTCCTCATAGGGCTTTTGATGCAGGTCCTGCGTCACTTTGGTGGCCCTCTTTTGTACCTCCTCCACCTTATCAATGTCTTTCTGGAAGTGGGGTCTTACCAGTGATCTGTACAGAGGTAATATTACCTCCTTCCTTCTGGTGATACCTCTCCCTATGCACCCTAGCAGCCTACTAGCCTTCCCCACTGCCTTATCACACTGCTTGACTACATTCAGGTCATCAGAAATTATTACCCCCAGGTCCCTTTCCCGTTTGGTGGTTGCCAGTACCTCCCCTCCCAACTGGTATGTAGTCCCCGGGTTTCTGTGCTCCAAGTGCATGATTTTGCACTTTTTTGCATTGAAACCCAGCTGCCAAACCCTTGACCATTCTTACAACTTTTTCAAATCATCCCTCATTTTTTCCAGCATGCCCCCCCCCCCCGGGTGTGTCTACTCAGTTGCAGATGTTTGTGTCTTCCGTGAACAGGCATATTTTCCCTTCTAGCCCTTCTGCAGTGTCACTAATAAAGCCATTGAAGAGGACTGGGCCAAGTACTGACCCTTAAGGAACCCCACTGGTAACCTTGCCTTCTCCAGAGTTGACACCATTTAGCACCACCCTCTGATTCCTGTAGCTTAACCAACTTCTTACCCAGTTTATAACTTCTTGAACCACTCCCAGACAGGCCAGCTTGTTCACAAGTCTTCTATGTGGAACGGTCTCGAAGGCCTTACGGAAATTCAGTTAGGCTACATCTACCGCTTCACTGTTCTGTTCTAGATAGCACAAAGAAAAACTCTCCCTGTGTCCAGTAGCCCGCGACGGCCTGAAGGCACGAGCCCTCAGGTGCAAGACTGAATGGCTGCGCCACTCAGAGAGGAAACAGCACTTAGAAGTTGTGTTTATTCTCTGGTTTGGAGAATGCCTGAAGTAGTTTGAGTGAAGGTAATTGGGTAGGTTAGATTTGATTTATTATTCTAAACCTCTTGAATACTGCAACGGTCTTTCTCCAAACCACAGAATATTGTATATTAGTATATAGACAGTTCTACATTAAGTTAGATCAGATGTAGTTTGGGCTCAGATTTATGGTGCTGTGAGTTTTATCATATCTAAAATTTTGTTTAATCAAGTGTTAAAGTTGTGCATTTTTAAAACAGGTAGCAAATTTGATTTTATAATGACCAGCTGTTTTACTACATGTTTTGCCTGTATGTTGTTGTTGAGTTGGGTGGGGGGAGGTTTAGAATTAACTAAAACTGCTACAAGAGAAAACTTCAGTTTCAACCATAGGAAAATCAGATATAAGTCTACACTAAGCCAGAAACAATTGCACTTACAGAATTGGAATGAGATAGTGTTATCTGGGTTAATGAGCAGAAGCTTAGAATCACAGTTTACAAAATGGATACTTATTATTAGAAAATTGGACTTTTTTAGGTGCTAATAGGATACATGCTACTACCTTCACCTACAGAAAAAGGAAGAACATGTTTTTTTATATATCAATTATATAAGTTTTGCACATTATGCCTAGTAAAAAGTTTAGCTATATGTGGAGATATACATTCAAATCCAGGACCTACTTTAGATAATACATGCACAAAAGATAGGTTGGATTCCATTTCAGAGGATGACTGCACAAAGAACCTGTTGGGTGATAAGGGTTTACGCATGGTACATATTAATATTCGATGTATATTTAAAAAATGTACACACTTACAGGAATGGGTAATTATGTACAAACTTGATATTATTGTTATAACGGAATCTTGGCTTAGTCATAAAACAACAGAACAAGAAATTACCTTGGAGGGCTACAATTTGTGGAGGAGAGATAGGTCTTGGGGGGGTAATTATGTATGCACTAGATCATTTAGACTTAAACAAAGTCGAAACCCATGTTAATTGGAACGAGGTAGAAGTGCTGGCCTTAGAGCTAAAACTTTAACATATGAAACCAATATCAATAGCGGAAGCTTACTGTCCACCAAAGAAAGGTCAATGTATATTTGATTGTTTAAAGAATTTTTTGTTAAAATATAAAAGCAGTCATGAAATGTATATACTAGGAGATTTAAATATGGACTGGAGAAAAAATGGAATTTGGACATGATATTGGTGAGTTAAGCGATGCATTAGCTTTGACTCAGTTGATAACAGAGACAACTAGGTTAAACATTAAAAATCCTGAGGCCTCATCGGTGTTGGACCTAGTATTCACCTCCCATCCAAATAGGATTCAATCAAGTGGGGTACTGCCTGACTCTCTGTCAGATCAACAGATGGTGTTCTGTATAAGAGATCTACAGAAAGGTAAGGAGCCTGAAAGGAAGTATGCAAAAACTAAACATTTTAGATCCTACAAAGATTTCGATTACATCCAATTCATGTTGAATGTGGAAAATCATGGGTGGTACCATGTGGACTTGGTTCTAACACCCAATGAGGCCTGGGCTCTTTTCCATGAGGATTTCATGATGCTGCGTAATAAGCATGATCCTAGTAAAAAGAGAAGGATAAAAATACAAAACTCACCATGGTATAATTCAGAACTACAGAAAACAAAAATAATTAGGGATAAAGCATGGAATATTGCAAAAATTACAAACTTAGATGAAGACTGGGCCTATTATAGGACTTGCAGACATTTATATAAAGAGAATTTGAATGGTCAGAGAGGAGTACTTTAATAGAGAACTGTCAGGAACTATAGTAAGTTATCAACGGGAGTTTGGGAAGAAAATTAGAAAACTATAAAGTAATCAAAAACCTAAAATATCAGAAAATGTCCAACCTAACAATCACAAAACAGCCATTGGGACCCTTAGTTGTAGAAGAATTTAAGTACTTCACATCTATAGGAACACAGCAAGTAACTTTAACTGATGGCATAAACTGTCATGGTATCGTGAATAAGAGCTTAAATAAAAATTCAAATGAGGATAAGGAATTTTATTTCGGTTAATTAGTGACCAGGAAGTAAGAGATGCATTACTCAAATTAGACACCAAAAAAGCTTGTGAACCTGATGAAATTCCATCAGTACTCGTAAAATATGCAGCTCTCATTATAGCCCATCCATTGACAAAAATCTATAATTTGTCCCTTACATGTTCAGACTTCCTGGTTCAATGGAAAACAGCGAGAGTGATATCAATTTACAAAAATGGTCCAAAAACGATAATTGAAAATTACTGCCCCATATCTCTTCTACCTGTTATAGCAAAAGTTTTTGAAAGATTGCTGAACAATCAACTTAAACATTTTTTGGAGGACAGGAAAATATTAAATAAATTCTAGTCAGGCTTTAGGCCTTTACATAGTACTTCTACAGCCCTGGTGAGCATTGTGAGGGACATTTCAAGGGGATCGGACAGGGGGATGTCAGTGGGGCAGTCTTTATAGACTTGTCCAAAGTTTTTGACAGCTTGAACCATGGCATCCTCCTGTCCAATCTCAAAACTATTGGAGTGTCTGAACTGGCACTGAATTGATTTCAGCAATACTTAGTACAGAGAAAGCAAATGGCCAGAGGAGAATGGACATCTAGTTTAAGAACCATTAAGTCTGGTGTTCTGCAGGGCTCAGTATTGTGCCCTGTTTTGTATGATGTCCGTATGAACAATATATCAGTGGCAGATCCTAGGGTTAAAATACATTTATATGCAGATGACACTGTGATACAGTATATGTAAAAGGAGTTTCAGTAGAGCATATTCAACCTACACTCCAGCAGGCTTTTGATGATATACAGGACTACCTACTGAAGTCTAGTTTGATTTTGAATCCTAAAAAATCACAGGTTATGATTTTTTCTATCCAGAACACTAGCTTTTAAAACCAAAAGCAAACCCGACTGCACATACATCCGTCAGTTGACCAAATGAATCAAAAGAGGCACGGCTTACCGTATCTTCATATTTTATTCTAGTCACACACTGTTTCAAAAAGCAGCAAACATTAAAGTGCGGCGGCGACTACTCGATAGATACTTAAAATTCTTTCACCATCTTAGTGTAAACATATTCCTGACCGGGTCAGCCGAGCAGAAACCAGCCCACATGCGTAATGACACACAGGAATCAGCTGACGTTCCGGCTAACGCCTTCCTCAGAGAATCTTTTGATTCATTTGGTCAACTGACGGGTGTATGTGCAGTCGGGTTTGCTTTTGGTTTCAAAAGCTAGTGTTCTGGATTGATTTTTCTCTGATTCCTTCTTGCACCAGGTCGAAATATTCACAGATAGTGAATTTGAGCTCCTCAGTTGTTTGGTTGTTTCAATGATTTTTTCTAGACATCAAAAGATCCTTAAATCTAATTTACATATTAGTACCTTTGAAAACACTTATTTAGATCAGGTGCACTGTTACAAATATTTGGGAGTTCTTTTTGACTCAGCTCTGAAATGGAATCTACACATAGAGTTAATAAAAAAAAGGTAGGGAAATGCTCAGGATGTTCATACAGAAACAAGTTCTCCTTGAACGAAGTAACAAGGAGGCATTTGGTCAATTCACTGATCATGCCCTTAATAGACTACGCAAGCAATAATACCCAACAGGGTGGGTGGTATTGGGCAATACTGGACCACCCAGGGGTGTAATGAGGCTTGACGCCACAGGCGGAGGGCCTTATTTATAGCCCCTGGAAGGTCCGGTATTGCCCATACCGCCCACCCTGGTGGGTATTATTGTGCTTAGAAAATGGGCTACCTGTGTCATTTGTATGTGGGATTTAAAAAAATTTAAAAAGAAATTTAAAAATTTAGTAAGATTAAGTTAAAGTTGTCCTGCTGTAAAGTAGTCCCTACTTTTCTGTGCTGTTCCACGTCTTGTTGCTATCCCCCGACAGAGCTATTCTAATCTTCTCCCCCCCACACCGCACACACACACACACACACTGCTCCAATACATCTGCGACAAGATATGGAGTTTCTTTTGCAAAAATGCAGTTTTCTGTCTGTCTTGCCACGGTTTTTTTTTCACTCCTTTCTCAGAAGTTGCGATCTTGCATGACCCTGTTGCACAAAAGAAGGAGGGTAGAGCGAGAAGCTTGATGTGCAGGGCAGCATAGAGTACTGTTTTTTTTTCAGTTTAAAGACCGCAAGTTTTACTGTGCTGTTTCAGCTCCCCCCCATTAGTGTGTCCCCTTGTTTCTGCACCACATGGATGCACTTTTTTTTTTTCGATGTCCTGCTAGAGAAAGTGGAAAGTCATTAGCGGAGCACCCAACCACATAAAGGTATGAACCGCATGTTAAAATCTGGCAGATTTGTAAGCTTTTTGGGTGAGAGCAGTTGGGTACATGGAGGCAATTCAGACAATACCAGAAAAAAAAACATCTAAAGTAGCAACTGTATGCAAAGCAGGTCAGTCAAGCAGCATTTATCTCTTTAGCTGCTGTGGATGTGGAATCTCGCGCTGTGCATTTTAAAATGTTAGTGACAACTGGCGGATCCGTGAAGCTGATAGCTCTGACGGCTTCAGTTGTATTATCCCACATTTCCTTTTCGTATTTGGAAAAGTCTTTATTTTAAATTGTTAAAGCAAGGGTGACTGGGGGGTGGGGGTGGGGTTCTCTCACACTGGGTGGATGCTGCCTCGCTCGGTCATCCAGTTACAGAGACAGAAAGCATAATTTTCAGGAGCGAGCAGGCAGCCAGCTGGAGGAGGAAGGAAGGAGAGCCCAGTTGGTCTAATAGCCTGAGAATCATGGGGCACTGGAAAAGAGGTACAGCAATAAAATAAACAAAATGTTTTTGGAAATGAGCCCAGCTAAGGAGTGCCATATCAGGCAGCTGGTATTGGGAGCTAGTATTTCTCGTTAACTGAGAGTAAAAAATGGCGGTGATTTCAGATTAAACTTGGTGTTTTGGGCCAATGAGGAAGCAGGGTGGGTACAGGGATATCCAAGTGGGTGATGGGGCATTGGGGTTGGGACTTTTTATTTCCTGGGCATCTGTTGAAAGTTAATGTACCCCCCTGGCAAGGGTACCAGACAATCAGATGCCTGGAAATAAAAAGCCAATTTTCTAAGGTGACTTAGTTTATGCAGGGGCCACACAGAACAACTTATATAGACTATATATAGTTTATCACAGGTTAGCAAGATACATTTTGAACGTCCCAAAAAGAACACATAGAATAGAGCTCTATAGAAATCTCCAGTGGCTTAACCTTAAAGAAAGACAATCATTACACGTACTTCAGTTCATGACAAAATGTGTATTAGGGAAGGCCCCAGATTATATATTAAGCAATCTGATCACTAGGCCTGTGAAAAAAGGTTTGAGAGCAGCATCAGGCTTGGAATTTAGTTTACCAAATTTTAAAACACTTGCAGGTAGAGCACATTTTTTTATAGGGGGCCAATGCTTTGGAACTCTTTACCACATGACTTCTGTTTAAAACAAGGTGTAATCAGAATGGGAGAAATAAAAAGTTGGTTCATTAAAGAGGCAGTGGAATGTACTGTATTGGAACTGCAGTAATATGATTTCAAGAATAATCAGCAAAAGGGGTTTAGGGAGTGATAGTGTGAATGTGGTATGAGTTAGGATGTAATAGCAATACTGTACTTAAAATTGTGTAAGCTGACTGTGTATATGTAGTATGAATGTATTATTGAATTTGTACTGTTTTTTCTATATAAACTTGTATTTTATTTTTAATTTTTTGCAAATGTGTACAAAAGGACCTGACTGAAAATGAACTTGTCTCAGCTGAGCTATCCAATTCATTCATCTTTGTATGTAATGAATAAAATGTTACTACTACTACTACTACCGCTCTTCCCTGATCCACTACCCTGGACACCCAGTCGAAGAAGTCAATCAGCTTTGTCTGGCAAGACCTCCCCCTATGAAACCATGTTGCCTTGGATCCTATAATCCATTGGTTATTAGGTATTCCACTATCCTTTCCTTCAGTAGTGTTTCCATTACTTTGCCCACTACTGAAGTCAGACTGACAGGTCTGTAATTTCCTGCCTCCTCCCTGTTCCCACTTTTGTGAAGTGGGACCACATCTGGCCTCCTGCAGTCCCTCACAACCTCCCCTTTTTCAAATGATAAGTTGAACAGAGTTGTCAGAGGTGCAGTCAGCACCTCTTTGAGCTTCCTCAGTATCCTGGGGTGCACCCCATCAGGTTCTATTCTCTTGTCTGCTTTGAATTCTGCTAGTACCTTGAGGACTTTGTCCTCTGTAAAAGGACTGGTGTCCACCTCCCTGCCATTTATGCCCTTACCCTTTATCTTTGGTCTGTCACCTACCCCTTCTTCTCTTAATACCGAACAAAAGTATTAGTTCAATATACCTGCCTTCTTTTGGTCCTCCACCTCACAAAACCCATCTTCCCATTTTATCCTTACTATTCCCCCTTTGGTCTTCCTCTTCTCGCTTATATATCTAAAGAAAGTTTTATCCCCTTCTTTTACTGATTGGGCAATATTCTCCTCTATTTGTGCCTTTGTGCATCTAACTGGCTTTTCTGCCTCTTTTTGTTTCTCTTGGTAGTTTTCCCTATCCTCCTCCTCCTTTTGTGTCTTTTTCTACTTTCTAAATGCTAGTTTTTGTTTTTGTTTGCTCTTACATTTTCTGCTATGTCTTTAGAGAACCATAGTGGTCTCTTTTTTCTCTTGCCCTTGTTAACCTGCCTGACACAGAAAGTTGCTGCTTTTTCAATGCCCCCCCCCCCTTTATTTTTGCCTGTAGTTCCTTGATTCGCTCCAGATCCTCTATTCCTGCCAGGGCATCCCTGAGGCATTTTTCTATTTTCCTGAAATCAGCCCTCTGGAAGTCCAGGACCCTCATCTTAGTGTGGCTTGGTTCTGGCCCAATCTTTATATTAAACCACATTGTACAGTGATTGCTGGACCCCAGGTTGTCACCCACCATGATGTCAGCAACACTCTTCCCATTTGTCTGTACCAGATCCAGTATCACCTCCCCACGATTGGGCTTCTTAACTAGTTGCCTGAAGAACGTCCCTTGCAGGGAGTCCAGGATGTCCCTACTTCTGAATGTTGCTGCAGCTGGTAGGCTCCAATCCATGGCTGGTAGATTGACGTCCCCCACCAGCAACACTTCCCCATTGCATGCCATCCTTTGGATGGCTTCCATCATGTCTTCATCCACCTCTTCCCACTGTGCCAGAGGTCTGTAGATTACTCCTATTTGAATAGTGTCCCCCTTACATGTTTCCAGGGTGACACACAGTACCTAAGCTCCTCCGTTCTCTCCCTGTATTTCCATGGCTTTTATTTTGTCCCAAACATAAAGAGCCAATCCTCCACCTTTTTTACCTACCCTGTGTTTTTTGAAGAGTATATCCTGGTATGAAAAAAAATGTGCAGTAAACTAGCCTCACAAAAGTTCATCATTAAAGTCTATTTATTTAACTAGTTTGTTCATCAGATCCTCACAGTGGCGAACATTTCACCCAACTGGGCTTCATCAGGGAAGAGGATCTCGGTTATTATTAGATAACATCCTTCCTTGTCATCCAGGAAAATTCATTCCTGCAACGAAGTTCCTTCAGCAATTTTCTTTATTTTACTCTTACTCGGCCCGATTCTAGAAGGGTGGTGCAAGTCGCTGCCAAACACAACTTGCGCCACCTGCAACTGTGCCATTGACCCTGCACCTGATTCTAGAAGGGACAAGGTCACTGCAGCGAAGTCCTGTGACTTGCAACATGCGGCCAGGTACACCGAACAGAGGGTGCACCTGGTGAGCATGTCGTAAGCCGCAATGCAGATTGCAAGTGCCCCACATGCCCAGCCAGCCAAAATAGGTGCCCACAGGGCTGCCCACATCTACTGCCGCCCAGGTGTACAAGTAGAGCCTTGCAGGGCTACCCACACCAACTGCCCCCAAATCCCTGTGTATTTGCTGCCTGCCTGCAAGCCACCCCACACCATCTGCCACCCAGAATCCCTGTGTATATCAATGCCCCTTGTCCCACACTCCCAGCCTACTGAATCCCCTGATGTAACACACCCTGCAGGCGGTGCTGTCATCCCCACCCATGCCCTCCCCTGTAAGGCTAGCCGCAAAGCGCAAATACCCTGCCCTGGTAGTCTAGTGGCTCCCCACCCAGCACCCCCACATCCCCAGCCAGCGACTGGCACAGCCCACCTCTCACCACCACGCCAGCCACCAACTGAGTTCAGTATGAGTGCATACTGAAAAGACACACTCAGACTGAAATACTGCCGGCATAACTGCTGTCCGGCACAGGCAGCCTACGACATGTCACAGTCCACTTTGTACAGTTGCGCAAGTTGCAACTGCTGGCGTGAGTTGCTACTTGTGCCATTCTACTTGGCGCAAGTGCTGTTACGCCAGGCGCAACTTTTCTAGAATTGGGGCCACTGTTTTTAGCATTATCTTTTTACATAGTATGTGCTTTATTTCAAATGTAGTTCAAAGTATGTGCTTGGCAGTGGCCATCATGAATGGCCTCTAGGTCTGCAATCTTGTTACCTAGACATCAAGTGTTTGCACACATGACTTTCCAGATTGTGCTGCCACACCCACCTTGTTTCCCATTTCACATGACTCTCCAGATTGTGCTGCCACACCCCCCATGTTTCCCATTTGCCCCCTTTGTTCCTCCACTATTTCATTATCACTCTTGCCTTCTATTCCCCAGATTCCTTTATTATATGGTTCTTTTGGGGGTTTCATCCCCTCATGATTCCCCTTGCTGACCTCGTTTACTTGTGGTGGGGACGGTTTATGTCTCCTTTCATCTTTCTGCCTCCCCCCTTGGCAAGTTTAAATGATGGCCAATTCACCGTTTACCAAGGACCATGATTCCCCTGCTGGACAGATGCTGGCCATCACCACTGTACATGTCTTATCCCTCCAGGTGGGGACCCAGTCCCCAGTGAAGCTGAAACCCTCCTCCTTCACCATTTCTTCATCCATTTATTGAAGTTTTTGGTGCAAAGAATCCTGCCCTCCCTCCTTTTGTAGACAGGTAGTACTTCTGAGAAGGTCACAGATAGTGCCTCCTGCCTAGACCCCTCCCCAGTTCCCTGATCTGCTCTTAAACTATTGCTGACTTATCCTTAGCCAGGTCATTAGTCCCCAGATAGACAATGACATCTAGCTATCCCTCCCTTTCTGCTGCCCCAGTGATCCTTTGGATTTTATTTCCATCCCTGCGAGCCATGGCACTGGGAAGGCACCAAGCCTCCCTCTCCTCAACCTTACCTGCCCTCAACTCTGTCCCCCCCTGACTATGGCGTCCCCCACCAGGATTCACTTCCTGCACCTCTGGGGTCCTCTGCCACCCACCTTTGGGTCTCCACTATGGAGGACCCCCACATCCGCCCTGGTCACTACTTCAGGTGCCTTTGTGAGACATTCCCACTCTACGAGTGCTGCATAGGGGTTTTGCAGTGGAACCCAGTGTGGGATGTGCCTACCCTCCACCACCCTAACCCTCCTCAAGCCCACTGTTGTCCAGCTGCTCCTCCTTTTGGGCAACCTCTGAGATAGTGGCAGTGGACTGTTTGGTCGCTGGGTGCTGGAGAAGGTCCTCCAAACCCAAGCCAACTTGGCCTTGAGTCTGGCAACCTCCTCCCTCCTCTCTCAGCCCAGTGAGGTGCACGTAAATAGGGGAGGGCAGCAATGCAGCCTCCAGAAAGTCCCCCTGAAGACTGCCACCCTACAGCCACTGCACTGCACCACTCCAATCATTCTATCTTACCAGTTTTCTCTGTTATTGTACCACTTTAAATTCCCTTTATTACCCAACCCTATATAGGGAGTTTCAGTGACTCCTAGGGATGTGCCATCTGCCTAAGACCCAAACAAAATAAAAAGGAACACTATACCAGTTGTATTTACAAAACATGCTATGTAGCTCGGTATCTATCTTCACTAAGAAGGAGATCAAAAACAAACTGTACTATCTCTATATTTTCCATGTTTTTACATAGTAAACAGTTTTGCTTATGATGTTGTGCCATTTTGGTGTTGGTCTGCCAATAGAATTCTTACCTTCTCTTCAGGTCTGCCATGCCCATCTCTTGCTGTACCGGTGGACAGCATCTTGCTGAACCCATATCAATAACTGAGACAGAAACATAAAATAAACGTAGAAAAACTGTATTTGCCACAGGAAACTTCTGCACACCATGAGGCTATGCCTCAGATTGAGGGGTTTCCAGAGCCCCTGTTATGCCAAGCAGTGTAAAAGTTTGTATCAACAGTGAGTGTTTTGAGTGCTCTTTAAGGGACGACAGCTAAACATTAAGCTTCATGCTTATCTGTATTTCAAATCAGCCCTGGGGTCATGAAAGTGCATACCACAAGCAAGCAGTAACATACCAGCATACATATGAAAACAGCTGAGAAATATTGAGCATTCCGTGACACAACCTCACCATAGGAGTACTCCACTGCTGCAGAGGGGGAAGGGTAGAAAGAATCTGAACTGCAGTGGTGACCAGTCAGAGTAGTACCAGGGAAGGGGGAACACCACAGCTACTTGAAGCTTGCTCAGAGTGGCAAGTGCCACAATGCAGGGAAGGAGAAGGGAAGAAGGTAGCAGATGGAGATTACCCAGCACTAAGATATGCAAACTTTCAATAAGCTGTTATAGAACATGAAAACAAAACACTGAATTGTCATTTTGAAGAATACATTCCCATAGAGAAAAACTTTAATGCAGTTTATGCTGTAACATTTAGCAAAACAAATGTATGCATAGAAACAGGTACATTAGGACAATGGCTACAGAAGAACAATTTATCACAGATAGTGAGGAATACAATGGACAATAGAACAGTTAGTCCCAAGAAACACCGAGTCGAGTTGCACAAAAGTTCAAGACTTGTGTTGGCTTTTCCTGTCAGTTGGAGTGGTATTATGAGTTGCTTGATCTAGTTCTTGATAGGATGAGGTAAGGTCTGCAAAAACAACCCAAGAATTCTGCAAACTGTTTAAATCGCCATAACTACATAACTCCAGGATCCATTGACAAATTCTTGTGAAGAGTCTTCTTGATCTGGTACACAGGAGTATGCACAAGAGAATCCTGAGAAGTCCGAGAAGTTCCAGAATGTTCATCAGAGTGAAGGTCAAGAGAGAATGAATCTGGCTGGAGAGAGTTAAGTGTGAAGATCTGAATGAATTAGTTGCAGGTCACCAGGAGGAATTTCTGACTTTGAAAGGATCGCAGGCTCAAGTGCAGCTTCATGAGTGAGAGAACTGGGATCATCCAGGAGGAACTTACACAGATACCCTTGCTTCAGATGATTTATGTGAACTTTGTTCAGCACAACCTGTCCATCAGACTTGCGTTGCAAATGGACATGAACTGGAGAAAGCTTTTCCACAATGTAGAATGGACCAGTCCAAGGATGGAGCAGTTTCTGAGTGGCACCTAGAACTAAGACAGGTCAATTCAAGAAGACAGTGTCCCCACTGAAAACAAAGACTCATGTGACATGACTGTTGACATTTCCTGCATAATAGATTGTGTCTGTCCCAGTGTGGCTATTGCAACACATCTAGCAAGTTCAAGCTGTTTCAGTACAAGGATAATGTTCAAAGAAGCTGATATTGGAACCTCTAGCAGAGAGAGTGTTGTCAATTCATAGGTCAAGAAGCATAGCAAACCAAGAGAAATCATAACATTTGCAATTAGTATTTTATTATCAATAACAAAATAACATTGTTCAGGAGAGCTCTTAAACAGGCAGTTCAAACAAAACAAAGTCCTTCATCTGAAGGTATTTCTAAATCTACATTTTCATCTCACTCTCTCTTTATGCTCTTTATGTATAATGCTTTTTCCTGGCAATTAACTTTTGCATCTTGAGTTCATTAAGATACATCTCCTGTTTTCACACAGTGTGCCAAACTTTGTCAATTTCTTTCCTTTGACCAGTACATCCAGGCCTCCATATTCAAAAGGGGGCTGATGCGTGGTGCATCTAGATGTGCCACCCAAAAAGCTGCTCCGGTGCAACCAAATAGTATATTCAAACAAGATGCATGATCCCAATGGATTGCACATCCTGTCTGAATATTGCAACTGTTCAGGGTGGTGCAAATGGGGGATGGCTGACAATGCACCTGGGGCATTCTAGGGATGGACTGAATACTGCCAATGGGGAATGCACCACTGCATCCCATGTGCCCTGCACCCCCAAAGGTTATATTCAGCCAGGAAATGCAACTAAACACATTAGGCACGCATGGAGCAAATGGCCCTCATGCATGCTCATTATGAGCTCATTTGCATGCCTGTGCATGGCAGGATGCACCAGACTGGCCTGCCCCCTGCCTGATTCCTGTCACTGGAACTAAAGTGTAATCCCCCAGTTTTCCATTGTGAAGGGTCCCCCCTCCTTGCCTGATTCCCAGCACTATAATTACAGTAGTAATCCCCCGGTTAACCATAGTGTAGGGTCCTCCCTCCCCATTATTCATAGTGTAGTATCCCCCCACCCCAGTACCCCATTCCCATTTGCAACAGAAACCCATCCCGAATCCATCCCATAATGTATGGTCCCCCCACCCCAATCCCAATCCAGAATCCCATTGATTAACTCCCATGCTTTTACTGTTTCCATGGTATAGCAGCCCCCACCCCGTAGACATGACCCCTCCTGACCCCCACCACCACCTGAGCTGGCAACTGGCACAACCCTCCGCACCCTGCCATGGCCAGCCACCAACTGATAGTGTCCTGAGATTGTACTGTGCAGAGCATGTGCTCATCGCAACCAATGAGCCCATGCTCTGTTCAGTACTATCCCAGGACCCAATCAGTCAGCAGCCGGCTGTGGTAGGGTTCGGAGGGCCATGCCAGTCAGCGGGTAAGGATGGGGGGAGTGCGGGGAGGGAATATGCCTACCGGGGTGGAAGTTCACTACACTATGGAAAAGTGTTCAGTTATGGGCTATACACCACAAGGGGATCCTGGTTCGAATAAGAAATATATATTGAACTGGGTTCCTGGACTGACAGTGCATGTCCCTTCCATTGTGATTGGAGTTCGGGGATTAGGGATGGGGCGTGGGAGTCCCTATACTATGGAATAAGGGGGCAGTACACAGCATTCATGTGCATTGCAGAACAGGGTGGGGGGCTACACTACAGCAAGGGGGTATTATATGTCTTGCAGCTCCATGGACTGTATGGCTTGTTTACAACTACAGCGGCCATGGAGTCCCAAGTATCATACAGAATGGCACACACCTTGTAAATATCTATCCTATGGTAACCGTACACCCTTACAGGGCATTGCCCACCCCCTGCCTCTTGTCCCCCCACCACTCACCCAGTCTTCCCTGCACCCTTCTGTGCATCTTCCATTTACGCCCTCTGGTTAGACTATACCGGTGAGTCTGGAAGGAACAGGGGGATTTCACAACTGGCCATTGGGAATGGAGCTAGGGGTGGGGGGTTCACTATGCTGTGGCAATGGGAGTGGACACCGTCGCTCCTACAATCACGGGTTGGGGCAGGGGGTTCCACTGGACTAACAGGGCAGGCAGGGTGTCTAGCCGATTTAGGCTAGCTTTTCCCTGCCTATCTGTGTGCCAGGCATTACTGGCACATACAGGTTGCATTCCCTATGAATATGCCCATGCTCGGCACATTCATGGGACTGTCCCCTCTGCATGCATGGCATACCATTTATATGGGCCATGGCCCATTCTCATTTGGGCCGCCCATATTCCCCCCTCTCAATATTGCACCTTGACGCTTTTGGTGGGATGTGCGGCACATCTCCGGTTTACACCGAGATGTACCATGCAACTCTTTTGAATATGGGGACCCCAGTCTTTAAAAGGTGCAGCTAATTAAGATATTCTGGCCAGAGCTGGTTTTCCTGCTGACAGCTCTGCAAACAAGCTTGGGGTATGGTAGAATGCTGTTGAGCATGGAAATCCATGCTCCCAACAGCATTGTTGTGCTTGCCTCAGTGCGTCACTATCTTGTTGTGCTGCACCAAGTACGTCACCAGTGAAGCACAACAAGATCGAATGCATTCGTGCGTGCGCAATTGAGTGGCCCATGGTGATGCGGAAGTCAGCGCGCTGCTACACATCCCGAAGTAAGCCTTATTTTAAGAGGTAGACTTGTTTGGGAGATCACGGAGCACTGATTATGCTTGCCCATACACTATAAAATATTGTGTATGAGCACGCATACACAAATTGGCACCGTTGTACCTCTTGAGCTGCGCTCTCGAGGTAAATTGTTGCCAAGGATACCTCTCAATCAAGAATACCCTTGTTGTGCTTCACTCCCCATAGACAATCCTTTATAGTGTATGGGGAGTCAATTAGATGGGAAGAACATTTTTTTACCGAAAAAAAATAAGGCAGCACGCAACAAATACACTTGCTCCATTAAACATAGGCAGCTCATGAATAAACTATTATCAACTGGCTCTAGATTGTGGTAGACAACGGCTTATCTGAGTAAAGAAAGTGTCCATTTTATTTTCTCTCGGGTCGCTGGGTCCACACCATGCTGCAGATTCATCCAGTTCGTTATAACCGTCATCGGGTATACTACTTCCTCAAACAAAAACAGAAACTGTGTCGGCACTACATATTGAGGAGGGCGAGAGAAATAAAAAAATGCTCTTTCCGATATTGATTCGGACGGGTGGACTGATGCCATTGTGCTTTCTGTACTGTTTACTTTTGGGGGCTTTCAGTTTCACGACCGAGATGTGTGATTTACCATTACTATAATTAGCGGTAAATTCACAGTTAATTTAATGTCAACTGTGTCTCATGGTGGAAGCAGCTCAAGGAGGCATTCAATTTTGTTGTGCTGCACTACTGACATACTGAGTGCAGCACAACAAGATCGTAACATAGTCAATGCAGCAGAACAAGGATATTCCAAGCATAGATTTCTATGCACAATAACATTCCCCTATACACTATTAAGACATTCTGGCCAGAGCTGGATTCCTGCTGACAGCTCTGCAAACAATCTTAGGGAAGGTCAAAAGGTTTCTCAAGGTCAGCCTCCTGTGTTCCAGCTTGCTATCTTGGGTGGTTTTCACACGATCTTAAAGTTTTCATTAAGCAGAAAAATGAGGCCTGGAAAGCCTGTGAGCAATCTCCTACCACATCCTTGTTGCAGGCATAAAAATTTTCAAGGAATTTGGCTTGTAATAAAATAAAAATAGGCAAAAACTGAGTATTATCGACCTAGGATAGAGGCAGCTTCCTTTGACTCAAAGAGTTTTTGGGACACTGTAAATTCCTTGTTGTCCCCTAGGGAAACAGCAACAATTTCTTTTCTTAGTTCTTCGAATGGTATGGTAATCGATCCTTTTCTGATGGCTAATTTGTTTAATGATAAATTTACAGATACTTCTGGGGTTTTGCTTCTGGTGTTTCCGGTTCTGAGTGTAGTATAGGTATAGGTGACACAATATGTGATTCTTCAATTGTTTCTGATTTATCTGGTAGTTTGCCCAAGTTTTGCTTTAGTAGTATAACTCCATCTGAGGTGTTGAAACTTCTAAGTCAATTGCCCAATAAGTTTGGTGACTGTGGGGGTGGGTTAGATGTGAGGTTTATAAAAATGGTAGCACCTTTTATTGCTGACCCTCTTTGCTCATTATTTAATTTGTGTTTAACAACGGTTTTTTTTTCCTACTGCATGGAGGGTTGCAAGAGTGTTGCCCATCCCCAAAAAGGCCAATGCTGTCTCTGCAGAGGACTTCCATCCTATTTCAATACTAAATCCATTAAGTAAGATTTTAGAAAAGCTGGTGGTAAAACAACTCACTGATTTTTTGGAACCTAGTGGTGTCCTATGCACTGGACAGCATGGATTTAGGAAGGGCAGGGGAACAGGCATAGCTCTGGTCAGGTTCACGAACTCCATCCTCCAAGGTTGTGACAAAGGTCTTTTAACAAGTGTGGTGTTTGTTTACCTGACCCAGGCTTTTGATTTAATAAATCACAATTTGCTCTGTCAAAAGTTATTGGGCTTGGGTATTTCTAACATAACAGTGACTTTTTTAAAGAGTTTTTTGGAAGGGAGATCACAGCGAGTCTCTATAGAATCGGTCTTGTCTGACATGCAATTTACTTTCTGTGGTGTTCCACAGGGGGTCTATACTCAGACCCCTGTTGTTTTCCTTATTTATAAACTAAGTCCCCTCTATTTTTGCCAAGAGTTGCTGTCTTCTTTGTGCCGATGACTTAATTTTATACAATCAGGGTTAGACAATTAAACATGTTAATGAAGGGTTACATGGGGATTTTGATACACTTGTTTCATAGTTATTGACTAATCAAATGGTCTTGAATGTAAAAAAGACCAAGGCCCAGATATTCAGAAATGCCCCAAAGGCCGGTGCAAGTCCAGTGTAGCACAAATCCGATGTGCCGTGGTGCAACAGGATCCATATTCAGAGCTTGTGCTGGCCACACTGCCCCAGCGCAACCCAGCTGAATATGGCACAGTTGCACCATGGCACAACTATGTCTGCACCATGGTAAAACCAGAGGTGTGCCATGACACAAACTCAGTTGCGCCATGATGCAGAAAGATATGCCCCAGCACAACTGTGGGAGCAAAGCAGCAGAGCAACAGAGGGGGGCATGGCGCAGTGAAGTGACCAAGGAACAGAGCCTGGGAAGCACAGTGACAGGCCACAGGAGGCCACCACCAGTAGGGCGCATGCAGGCACCTAGACCTCCACAGCAGTACACAGCAACGGCACAGATAGTAGGCAGCAGGAGGTGCTAGTGGCCAAAGGAGGGCCACCAAGGGGGCCCACCCCGCAGGCCGTGCCCCCCCGCACACCCAGACAAGAACAGGCCACATCCAGGACCACGCAGCCAAGCTCACACACACACCACACAGGCACACAGGCGACCCACACGGTAGGCACAGAATATGCCAGGAGGCACGTAGTGTGGCAAACCACATGGGACAGGTTTCACATCACCAAGCAGTGCCCCAACACAGCGTGTGGCAAATACTTGACCAAAGACCATGGCTATGTGCCATCGCCATGCACACACCCGCCACACAGCCCCGACAGCTGCCCCATGGGCACCCCAAGACACAGCCACCAACTGAGGGGATGGACACCATCACAGTGGGACACACCACAGCACACAGCAGAGCACAACGCGTGCCCTGACACAGGCATACCACATGGACAGGCACTGGGCCACTGCAGCATGGCTCCTCACGCCACCTGCAAAGCAGATACAGACACAGGCAGGTATGTCAAAAGATAGATATATTAAAGAACTGAACTATGTACAAAACAAGGGCTTGGGAAATGGTAGGAAAGTGAGGGAAGGGGACAGGGAACAGGGACTGTACAGTGGGAAGGGGGACTGTAGGGGGAGGTACAGCTGGGGAAATGGGAATGCAGGGTCCCAACTACTGGCAGCCACATCCTGCTGCCCCTTGCCGTCTTCGCCACCTTCAGTCAACAAGCAACATCCTCTGCACCTGCAGCACCACCTCCATGGTGATTGAGGTGATTAAAATGAGTTGCTGGAGCAGCCGGCAGTAAACGGGCATCTTACGCCTCCGCCGGACACCTATGACAACGGACAGGACAGGTGATCAGTGCAATGTCCCAAGGAACCATGCCCACACAGAGCTCACAATGGGCAGCGGGATCACATACCCCGGAGGGCCCATACCGGCCACCTGCAGGAGAGTGGGCCAATGCCTGCCAGCAACGTGCCACACCATGACAGTGCACAGAGATGGACCCCACCGCTTAATGGCACCCCAACTGCGCAATGACAGTCACATGGCACAGTGCACCGGCAGCACCACAGCAACATCAGTGGCAGCCGGGTGCACACCAACCCCACCAACAGCTGGCACACATGTCCAATGGATGCGCCACAATGGCAGGCACCATGCACAGTGCGACATACATAGCTGCCGCAGCACATGGCATAGGCGGCCATGCCCCTGCCACCCCTATGTACAGTGCGAAGGACTATGACAGTGCCTACCTGCCCTCTCTGGCCCTGCTGGTGCCAGAGCTGCTTCTACGCTGCCTCCTTTGCCCGCTGCAGCCCGCAGTCCTGCCGCTGCCACCACTGCTGCCACCCACCTGTAATTTTCAGGTCCTGGGAATGGAACATAGACAAGTACACATCAGTAAACATCCACAGCAGCTGTCCACCACCTCCCCCTTGTGCACAGGGTGAGCCCCTGCCCAACATGTCCCACACAGCTGCATTGCAACGCAAGTGGTGGCTGGCAATGCCACCCTGTGATGCACATGATATCAATGCACTGCTCTGCAGGGCATGCCAAGCAGCTTCCCAACACCACAGTACAGCAGCAGGGCACACATGCAATATGGGCCTACTCACCTGGCTGTGGCACAGCCCCACACCTGACTCGTGCCTCCAACCTCCTCAGGCACCCTGGATCCCTCCTGATGAGGTCACCATATAGGTGGCAGCACTGCTCCCCCCTTCCTGGCCACACCAGTATGCCACTGCAATGTGGCAGCAATCCCCTGCCACACTGCCACCCTGGGTTGCTGCAGGGGTGCCTGGCCAAAGAGTTGGGGTGCGTGGGGCTGGACGCAGGTGACCAGGTTCACCAGCTCCACCTCCATACAGTTTGCTGCACCATGCTGCATGTAGTAGCCGGTGAACAGAATGGCAGCAGTAAGTGCATGTGGCCACAGCATGCACCAGATGTGCGATCCCAGGGAACATGCGCTGTGTCCACCCATCATGCAGTCTCAGAGATGTGTGGCATGGGCATGGCTAGGCAGAGTCATGGGTGTGGGGGTCATCCAGGGGAAGAGGTCACAGCAGGGGTCGGGGTCACTCACCTCCGCACAGTGCACACTTACGCAATAGCGGGCCTGGCGCACCATGAGCCATGGCCCCCATCGCACAGTCAGTGCACAGTGCAAGATTGACAACATGATACTGTTCAGCATGTGCACTGCGGGCCTGCACACCGCTCATGCGTGTGCATTGCACCGTGACTTGCACCAGAGCAAAATCGAGATATTCAGATGCCACATGCAAAAGAGCTCATCAGCCAATGCGTGGCAAACTGGGGGAATTAGCATGCCATTACTGTTGCGTCAAAGCTCATTTGCATGCGATATGCTATGTAAGCACCACGGAACAGCACAGGCCATGGACCAGTATTGCATCCTTTTGGGGTAAATTGCACATGCTGCTGCAGCTCACTGGGAGCAGCCAGCACAGCAAGGAGGACAGAACAGGGTGATGCTGCCACTGACACGCTGTGCTGTCCATGTCCACAGGAAGTGACATGTTGGAACATGAGGAGGGTGAGAAGCATGGGTCTGCTCACAAGCACAGGCCCAATTTCAGAAAGGCAGAGACAGAGGCCCTGTTTAACACCTACGTTGTCAGGGAGCCCCTGTTGAGTGGTGCCACAGGCACATCACAGACCAGAGCTGGGGCCTGGGTGGAGGTGGTGGCATGTGTCAAACAGCAGGGCAGCCACCCGCATTCAGCACAGTAGTGCAGGAAGAAGGTGGGCATGGACAAGAGGTGCATCAAGGAGAGGGTGGTGGCCATCTGTGCCTCCCAGAATGCCACTGGAGGGGGGCCTGCAGCTGCACCACTGCTCAAGGCGCAGGAGGAGATGGTAACAGCCACCATGCACTGCAGCACAGTGGAGGGTGTGCCTCGCAGAGGATTCCAGATGTGTGGCAGCCCATCACTGCATGGTAAGTATGTCAGCCACACACAGCTGGGGGCATGGAGGGTGTGTACATGGCCATGCTGGCGTGCATGCAGTTGGCATGCCTGTCATGTGCAAGTGTATGCACCCATGCGCATGCCATGCTGCAAGACACAGGCAGTGGCAGTGTGTGGGGGGGCACATGTGGGCAGTACATCACTAACGCCTCTCTTTCTCTTGCAGCACGAGCATGCCCTCCATGCAGATGGGGGCAACAGCAGTGGCAGCAGCTGTGGCCACTGGATCAGCCCTGAAGGACCAGCCTTCCACCTCCATGGGCATCCAGAGGCCTGGCAGGCAGCAGCTCACCACCACCACTGTGCAGGTGGATGTTCTGGACCTGGGGTCAGATGAGGCCCTGAATGTGTTCCTGCAGGATGCCAGCCTTGGGGTCCTGTGTGCAGAGATAATGATCGGGGCGGGGTTCGACACCGATGATGATGTAATGCTGTTCCTGGACAGCATGGCCACCATTGTGGGGGAGACATCCCTGCTGGCCACTGACACAGGCAGCATGCCTAGCGCCCTGCCAGCAGCAGAACAGCTGCCCACTGCCACTGCAGGTGCAGTGCTGTGTGCTACCCAGGCTGTGCCCTGAGGTGGAGGTGGTGCAGCTGCCCAAGTGCTGGGTGGCATGCAGCAGCCAGATGGGTACAGGTGCCACCAGGCAGCCAGACACAGGGTCTGCCACTGGTGTGCCTGCTATACCCAATCCCCCTGCAGAGCCCGCTGTGCAGCATCCACCAGAGAGGGGGCTGTGCAGTGTGGCTGGTCACCTCATGGGGACCAGCACCCAGCCTGGGAGCCCCAGGATGCTGACCCACTGGCTGAGCACACCCGTTTGCTGTGGGAGTCCATTCAGCAACAGCTGCAGCTTGCCACTGGAGTGCACGCAATGTGCACGGAGGTGCTCCAGTTAGCCGAGCAGCAGGAGAGGGGCACTGCGCAGATCCTGGCGGGGATGCAGCACATGCAGGAGGCCATAACTACATCCCTGGATCGCATTGCGACTGCGATCTCGGATGGCTTTGTGTTGCTGGCTGCCACAGGGCATGGCTGGGCACAGATGACCCCCCGCAGTGTGTTATCCATCCCGCGTACCCGGCATAGGGCAACCCCTACACAGTCAGTGCCGGGCTCAGATGTCAGCATCCCAGGCATGCCCGGGGCTGGGCTGTTTGGGCACCTTGACACCCTCGTGCAGACATGGTCGCGGTTCCACTCCTGGGCGGCTGTTGCACACCCCCCATTGCTGATGCGCAGCCTGTGGCTGCTGATTAGCCCAGGCGCGGCCTCCCCTGTGGCTGTAGTGGCCATGGGTATGCACAGCAGTCCTGATGTGCAGTCCACCCCACCTGCGGTCTGCAGCTACTGCCCAGTGCGCACATGGGTGGTGTGTGTGTGCCTGTCGCAGGTGTGGCACCTGTGTGTTGCACCACACGCTGCAGGTGTGTGTGTGCTTGCCCAGCCACTGGGCCGGTGGCATGGGCATGATGACAGCAGTCCTGCACCGGTTACGCCTGTGCACCAGTGCGATGCATCTGATCCACGCTATATACCCACGCCTGTATTTGTGGATGCATGTGGGTGTGTCGGGGGGGCTGTGAGGGGTGTTATGTGTGGGTGTGTGGCTCTGTCACCCTTACCCCTGCTTCCCACCTCAGTGAGAGTGTGCCCATTGCCATGCACACTCCTGCATCTGTGCTGTACCTGTTTGTGTGGCCTATGCATGTGTATCGCACCACCTACCTGTGTGCACTATAGTGCTCCCGTGCTATGGTGTCCCTGTGCTGTCTTTCCTGCTGGATCAGCTGGGGATCCCTCCACCCAGAGGGTGGCTGTCCACCTCCCTCCAGCCCATTGCCTCCATCACCCTCACTACTGTCATCCTTATCAGCCTTAACAACTATCCCACAGTCAATGGCCATGTTGTGCAGTATGCAGCAGGCCAGGAATAGGCCACAGGCTTTCGAGGGGCTGTACCGTAGGGCACCACCTGACCTGTCTAGGCAACAGAACCATGCTTTCAGCATGCCAAAGACTCACTCGATGATGTTGCGCATGCTGGCATGTGCCTCATTGTAGCATTTCTCTGCTGGGGACGACGGGTGCTGGTGGGGGGTAAGCAGCTAGGGCCTCGGTGTATAGGCACTATCCCCTGTGTGGATATTGATGTGGCTAGCCCTCTGCTATGCTCTGCTACACCTCTTGCCTGTCCCTGGGGCCCACGCCAACATGCACACCCTGCCCTCCCCCATCCCAAGGTCTGCTCGGCCCATCGCCCCTTGCCCGTGCCATACTCACCCACTAGGTGGCTGTGGGGATATTGCCATGTTCAAACCTGTGGCACAGCACAGAGCTGTGCTAGATAAATGCATCATGTGCACTCCCAGGGTGTGTGGTACAGACATTGGTTATGCGCCCCATGGCATCGCACACCACCTGGAAGTTGACACTCGGGCTCCCCTTCCTATTGATGTATGCCACACCCTTGGGACCAGGTGGCATGCGGATGCCCACATGGGTGCTATCAATGGCCCCAATCACACCAGTCATACATGCTACCCTGTGGAAGTCCTGCATGGCTGTTGTATGTTCTGCCTGTGTGCTGGGGAAATGGATGTATTCCGATGCACATGGCAGCAGAGCATTGAGGAACTGTGTGAGGAGGCGGGATGTGGCCAACTGGGTTAGGCCTGTGGTGTCCCCTATTGGTCTCTGGAAGGTGCCTGTGGCGAGCAGGCACATAACGGCTGTCACCTTCATCTCCACAGACATGGCGTGGCTCTGTCTGGTGCGTGCCTGCATCTCCTCACTGCACAGCTTGCAGAGCTGCCTCAGAATGGCCCTGTTCAGGTGGTACCGGCCCACGATCTCCTTGTCACTGTACTGCTCGAAGGTGATGTGGGCGTGGTACCACCTGTGTCAGGTATACCACCAACAGGCCCTTCCACAACCACATCACTGTTCCTGCTGCCTCCTCAAACCCCTCATTATGGCCTCCATCATGAAGGGCGCACTATCCATGGCCCTTGCTGTCCTATATCCCCCTGGGTGGTTGGCTGCTGTGGGCTGTGTGCCACCCTGGTGCACTGCCTGGCAGTGTGTCTACCTGTCTGTCACATTCTCTCTGCCCCTGTCTCCCTCTCCACTGCCACCTCTGTCCCTCTCCCTTTGTGTCTGCCTTAGTCTGTCTGTCTGTCTCTCACTCTGTCTCTGTCTGTCTTTCTGTCTTTCTTTCTCTCTCTCTCTCTGTCTGTCACTCCCACTCGCCTAGCGCAAGCGCTTTCTATGTGCTTGTGCCCTGTATTTGTAGGAACAAGTCTGCTTGGTACATCTCTGATTTGCTCCGCACTTGTGCCATGGTTTCATGGTTGAATATTGCGCTGTGCTGGATATTCATGGGCACGTCCCCTGCACCTGCATTCATTATAGTTGTGCATTGGTGCAAAGAGATTTGCGCTGGGCACTGGTTCCCACTGAATATCACTCCTTGGCGCAAGTCCACACTTGTGCCATGCGCAGCTGCTTTGAATATCCGGGCCCAAGTGTATGGTTTTTGGAAGTGCTCCCCAGTTGAAGGAGATCCCCTGTTTGCAAATTCATGATAGAGCCTGTGACCTACTTGAACAGATAAATGAGTTCAAATATTTGGGAGTTCTTTTAGATTCTTGCTTGGGTTTTTTTCCCTCAGGTTAATGCAGTAAGTAAGGCCATTAATTGTAAGTTGGGGTTGTTATACAAATTTAAGGCCTCTCTATCATTTGAGTCTCGAAAAACCATTGCCATGGGTACTTTATTGCCACACCTTTACTATGTCTCCCTATTGCATTATAACTTGGGAGTATGGAAGGGTAGGGTTATGAGTGTGGCTTACAATAATATTTGTTGTTTTGTTCCTGGTGTCACATCATTGTGTTTTGTATTCTCTGGGTTGGTTATCTCCCAAGTTAAAGTTTACTTATGCTTTTTGTAATTTGATTCATCAGGCTATTTTCACAAAGAATTTTTCTCCATTATCAGATCTACTTGAATGTAAAGATTCTCAAGTTAATTTGCGCTCTAATTCAGGAATGGTTTTGAAAGCAAATGTTAACAGGAACAACTATGACTATCGTTCTATATTTTCTGCTGCTCATTTGTGGAATGATTTACCTTCTTCTCTCAGATCTATTAGTTCCTTGACTGGGTTCAAGGCTAAATTTAAACGTTATTTATTATCTGTTGATGTATGTAATTGTTTGAATTAATTATACATCAATTGTCTGTTACAGTCTTTGTTGTTAATTGTCCGGATCAGACCTGAAAAAGGGCTTTCCCCAGTGTCTTTACCTGGTTAACAAATTTAAAATAAAATGAATAAAAATAAATATGTTCTAACAAACCCCAAACAGTCTTTTGCAATTCTTTTTCAACACTATAACTACATACATTTGCAAACCAAAGGATCTCAGTTTCACTTAAATATTCACATATATTTTTTAACCACAGATAAGCAAGGGAAGAAAGAATAGAAACAACAAGTAAAGGCAGGGAGATAGCAGGCTGGGGTTTGGGACCTTCAGAGTGGCTAGTTCCTTAGTAGGCACAGAAAAAATTTGACTGCACAATCAGACAGGCAAGAGATAAACAAGTGACAGACTAAGAGGACAGACTACAGCCTTGCTTTTATCTCTATCTGCATAATAAATGGGGCAGGGTCTTACCCAACCTTGATATTACTTGGTTTGAATAGACAAAGTAATCAAGATGCCCATTATTTGTTTCCCACTCCCAGTGGAGTTATTTTCTGATTTAAGTCTGTAGCAAATACTTATCTAATTGTTGTTTTAAAAGATTCAAAAGTAGGTGCATGCACCAGATAACCTGGGAGTGAATTAACATACCCCATCTTTAAGAGGGAACCTGTTTTTTTATGGGTTTTTTTTTCAGTGCTTGTATTTTAATTTACAATGGCTATATCACATTTGTTTCCATTCTGTTTCCCTTTATCATAAAAATGCCCAATTTATGCAACAGCAGAGCACAGCCAAGGTAGAAAGACAGCCTGAGCTGAGCACTGAAGTCTAATATTTAGGACTATTAAAGTTACCCCATCTTGCACAGTATGTGCTTTATTCTTGTGCATAAAAAAGGCCAAGACACAAGGCAGAGAAATGTATGGACATATTTAAATTCAAATATTGGCCTAAAAGACATTTATTTGTAGTAAGTCAGATGAGTTATGCCTAGCTGGGGAGAATAATCAATATAAATTCTGAATCACTGTTATTAAAACTATTCATACAGCAGTTCACATAACCTCTGTAATACATCCTGCTTGCTTGTTTGTGGTGTTAGTTGCTAGATCTGGGCTTGAGTGTTAAGTTCCAAATACAGAAGACATCCAACCTTTACAGTTTTTGTGTGAATAATTCCAGCTCCAACAAAGTTAGCAGTATTGGGGTCTATATCCTTCATACGGGCACCAGATCCAATAATCTTTTTCTTCATCACCTCTGAATCCATTGAGTGTTTAGCCTTAAATGTTTTCTACACTTCTTGCTGAGGGCTATTGAGTTGTTTCCAGCACTAGATGAAATCTTGAGATGCTTTTTCAGTGGGCTCAAAAAACGTGTTGAGTGTGATGGGCAGCTTCACAGAGATGTTTTTAAGGGCACCCCCACACCTGATCTGAATCATAAGACTAGGAGCAGACACATAATCTCCCACACACTTAATGTTTACTGTTTGCTGTAGTTGAGCTCTGTCTTCTACTGTGAGATCTGTTGGTTTGGTTTGAATATTTAGCTGCGACTTCAGGAGGCCAATTCCAGGATGAATGTCGCAACTCGCAGGCATATGCGAGTTGCGACATTCGCCACTATGCCGGGGACACTGCACTGTATTCTAAGAGCGGCTGGGTCCCGGCACTTGTGTCATGTGACTTGTGACATGTGTAGGCTATCACCACTGCCATTACGTAATGGCCCTGCATGTCGCAAGTCATAGCCCACTGCAGACTGCCCCCCCCGGTGCCCCCCCACCCTGGAACACCATGGCACTCACCAGGGGCATGAGTGGCTGGACAGGTGGCACAGGAGTCCAGGAGGCACAGTGGAAAACAGACCCATTGGGGTCCCTGAAATTCAGGGGTGGGGGCATGGTCGTGTCTGTGGGGGCACGGGGAGCACAGCGGGACCTTTGTCGCGGGGCTGCAGAGTGAGCATCCATTGGATGGCACCAACAGATGCCCCTTAGAGCATCTCCGAAGTGCTCTAAGATAGCTCCACCAATGCAGCTCCTGGAATTGTGCATGTGGGTTCTGGTAGCCGCCCTTCTGGAATAGGGCACAGTTGCTGTCATAACCCCACCCTTGCACCATGTCATTGTGGGCTGCAATGTAGTGGGTGGCATATCCCACAGTTGGCGTAGCCCTCAGCTGATATGGCAGAAGGTGCCTTTTGGAATAGGGACTGGCATAACGCATGTCGCAAGTTGCAAGTTATGCCATGGGGTTTGACATAACTTGGCTTGCACTGGAGTATGCCATCCTGGAAACGGGCCCCAGGTCATCAGGACACATTATTGAGGGAACAAAATTTAGGAACGGAGTTGAAGTCTTGTTACCATACAATATGTATATACAGCCCAAGTCTTGTCTAAATTCAGACATCAGTCCTATTTCTAACAGCTGATTTCAAAGAAGACACTATTATGTTTGCTTACAAATCTGAAGTGAAACTTGCCTCTGCTAGTGTGTGCCAGTTGACCTACAGTAGTAGCCACAGGCATTGCCAGCTATTTCCCGAAATTTCTGTGATATTTCTAGAGAAATATCCTTCTTTCTGCATTACCACAGTAGGAGCAGCAGAGAAAAACTCTTTAGAAATTTTGTGAAATATCTGGAAATTGCTGGCAATGTCTGTGGCTACTGTATAGGCAGGAATGGTGAACTAGTGAAATCATAGTTCTTTCTCCCTTAAGTGGCACATTTCTAATTGATTTAACAGGTGAGGGTCTAGAATTACATCCATGAACTGCGGGAATGTAGTGGGTGCACCAAATAAACCAAACACCATAGTGGTGAACTCATAGAATCCAACTGGAGTGGAAAATGTAGTTTTATCTCTGGATTCTTTTGCCAAGGGAATTTGCCACTAAGTTTGGTGAGATTGAGATGAGTTTGGTGAGATCAAGGGTATTAATGTACTTGGCACTTCCCAGTCTGTCCACCAAATCATCTGTCCTGGGCATAGGACAGCAGTCTAATATGGGCACTTGATTAAGTTTCCTAAAATCAAGGCAGATTTTTACACCCCCCCCTTCTTTTTTATTTACAATCACCGTTGATGATGACCAAGAATTATTGATTCTTCTATGATACACAGCTCTTTCATTTTTTTGTATTTCCTTAACCACATCTGCTCTTAACTGCTCTGGTAATCTGTATGTCTTTTGTCTGTTAGGGTGAGCATTCTCAGTCACTATTTCATGTTCTACCTCTTTTGCTCAGCTAGGCACTATGGTAAAAGTACTTCTCAATGTTTTTACCAAGGTACAACTTTCTGCAGTTTGTTCTGTGGGTAAGGAAACATTCACCTTTACAGCATCAGAAGTTATAGTTTGTTGCAGTCTGTCATAAGCTACATCAGTACCTTCTTTAGCAGTATTTGGTAAGACTAACAATGCAACCTTTGGTGTTTTTTCAACCCATTTCTTGAGGAAGCTAGCATGGTATATCTTGGTAGGATTTTTCCTGGGGTCTCAATCTCATAGTTAACTGTGCTAATATGTCTCAGCACTTTAGAAGGCCCTTGCCACTTCATTAGCAGTTTGTTTTCTGTAGCGGGTAACAGTAATCTTTTCACCTGCCTCAAATACTTTTTCTTTTGCCCCGTGGTCATAATACACCTTCTGCTGTTTGGGGCTTCCTCCTGATTACTATGTGCAGTTTCAACATATTTTGCCAGTTTCTTTCTCAGTGCACTCATATAGGATATAATAGATTATTTCTGGGCAGGGTTATCTGCCCATGTTTCCCTTATTACATCTAGTGGCTCTCTAGGTTCTCTACCAGACAACATTTAAAGGGGTGAAAAACCTGTTGATGCTTGTGGCACTGCTCTGTAAGCAAAAAGCATGTAAGGTAAATAGTGGTCCCAGTCTTTCCCTTCACCTTTCACAAACCTTTTTAACATGCATTTTAGTTTGATTAAAATGTTCAACAAGACTGTCTGTCTGAGGGTGATAAGGGGAGGTTCTTATGGCAGTAATACCTAATAGTCCGTACAGCTCCCTCAGTAATGCAGCATCAAAATGACTACCCTGATCAGTAATAATCTCTTTAGATATGCCCACCCTGCTAAAAATTTTGGTAAGGTCTGCTGCCACTTTTGGGGCTGTGACAGTATGCATTGAAATTGCCTTTGAATATCGAGCAGCAGAGTCACATACTACCCAAATGAATTAATTACCCATTTTACTTTTGTCTAAGGGGCCAAACATATCCATTGCAATTCTCTCAAAAGGCACATCTGTCAAGGGTAGGGGCACCTTGTCTTTAGGAGTCACTGAGGCTACTTTCTGACATTCAGCACAAGAACTGCAATAGGTAGTAACATCCTCATGAATCCCAGGCCAGTAAAATCTGTACAACAGTCTCGCAAGGGTGCAGTCCCTAGTGACCAGCCATAAGATTATCATGTGCTATTTGTAACAACTCAGTTCTATACTTATTTGGTATGAACAAATGTTCTGCCTCTTCCTGCTCTGAGGATTAACCCAAACTCTGTACCGTAGCCCATTACATTTTTTAAACATTGGTACACCCTGTTTTTGTTTAACTGCCAGCTGCTTAATATAACCTTGGAGAGAAACATTGTTAGTTTGTGCAGAAACAAAATCACAATCAGTTATCAGTTTAGTTTCATCATTTTCATATATCCTCCCCTTATGTCTATCAGTCTTTTGTTGCCACTGTTTTTTTCAGGCGCCTTCATTCTTTCTTTCCTGGACTTCTGGATATTGGACCTGGGCTCAAACAAATCTGAATCAAAGTCACCAAAAGGAAAAGCGTCCCCAACATCTGAGATTTACTTTGTGCTTTTGTTATCACAGCTGCTAACACAGTAGGATTTACTCCCTCTGTGATTAACCTCATAAATCCTGGAAAGTAGTTTCCAGTAATCACAGGTACAGGTAACTTAGGTACTACCCCAACTTTCATTTGGTTTGGCACCCCATTAATGTTCAGAGTCACTTCAGTGGTGTGATAGTATCAAGTGTCCTTGTGGCTGCAGATTACCCTGATACCTGGTCCTTCTGTGCAGTCTTTTCTCAGAACATCAGCCTGCACTGGGGTTTATCAGCTTCCTGAATCTACAAGTCCCTTCACAGTGTTAGCCTCCATCTTGACATCTGTTAAATACTTGCCCCAATTTGCTAAGGCCACATTTGCTCCAGTGTTGCTGTCCTTATTTTTATAGCAGTTTCTTGCAATATGGCCTGGCTTATTACAACTATAGCAAATAACATTTTTGGCTGCCAATTTGTTACCACCATCAGAGTTCTTATCTGAATTGGAGCTAAACTGGGAAAAAGAGGGTCTTTCCATTCCTTGGCTTTTACTTTGCTGCCGTGCTGTCTCTCTGGCCATCTGATAGTCCTCAGCCAAAGAAACAGACTTTTCCCCAGTTTCTGGTCAGTGTACTTTTACCCAAAGCTGCACATCTGTGGGAAGGATGTTGATAAATTGCTCCATTGCAAGTATGTTGATCTGTGAGACTGGTTTGCCCCCTTAGAGCCATTTAACAAGGAGTTCTCTGAGTGCTTCTCAGGGATTGCCAACTGAGTTGTATGTCAGTAACTGGAATCTCTGTCTATAGGTTTCTCCTGTGATGTAATACCTTTTAATGGTTTCTGTTTTTAGGGATGCAGTGGGTGGAGCCCTGCAGTCCTTTCACTTTCAGAAAAAGGACTCAACTTTCCCTGCATTTTTCCATCCAAACAACCTGTTAGAGTTCCATTACAGTCGCCTCTGTGTCTGTGAAGCAGTCCCCTGCTTGTTAGTATTAGCAGACCCACTGCACTTCTCTTTTCCCCTTTAAAGGGACACTATTAGCATTTAAGAGTAATTTTGAGCTGCCCAAAATGAAGGTTTCTGGTGGAAGGTTTACTAATGTAAAATACATTACTAGTACCATACTTGCATGTAACAGCTCCATACTGTTTATTTTTGTAAATAATTTAGTTTAGCCGGCTTGTCTGCAATTTCGACCCCGTGCATCCACCATCTAGACTGGCGCGGAGCTGAGGGGGAACTCATTCATGAATGAGTAACTTATTTTTAATCTGATATGTGTAAAGAATCTTACCAGCTAGGGCTATGATTTTTATTTTAGTCAGCCTGTCTGCAATTTTGGCTCAGCGCATCCAAAATCTAGACTGGCACATAGCTGAGTGAGAACTAGTTCATGAATGAGTTAGTCTGATATGCGTAAAGCATCTTACAAGCTAGGGCTATGAACACTGTCATATTCCAAAAGAGTCCCATTCCCAAATGAGGGCTATAAACTGTTTTATTTTGAAGCCTAAACCCGATGCCATGATTTCCAAACATGTGCATACTATGCATGTCCAGAAATCACAGCTTCAAGTTTTGCCTTCAAAATAAAACAGTTTACAGCCCTTGTTTGGGAATGGGACTCTTTTGGAATCTGTCAGTGTTCATAGCCATAGCTGGTAAGATGCTTTACATATATCAGACTAACTTGTTCAATCAATCAATCAATCACTTTATTTAACCAGGCATAAACACCATTGAGCAAGCTCATTTTCAAGGTGGTCCTGGGCATTAATACAATACAGTACACTTCATAAGATTACAATTACGGTGAACAGCGGTGCAAAAAAAAAAAAACATTATGAAGGTGCCGGGTGCCGGTCAATATGGGCCTATACATACCAGTCAACATAATTAACATGCAAAGGTACATAATGATAAGCTTTACTGGAATGAGAAGAGATAACAATCCCATATACTGTAGTCTCCGCTAAGTAAGAGCTCATACCTAAGTGATAAAAAATAAGGAGGTGTTAAGGAATAGGGTAGAAACTGGGGTGAAAGAGTAGGCAGCCAAGAGGGAGCCCAGAATAGGTAAAAGGTAGAGAATAGGCAGGGCCATCTCGGATTAAGGGAACTAGGCTGGTAGGTCCTAGGTTTCTGTTGTTAGGAATGTGGGGTGGATGAGATACTTAGGCGTAGGATTTGAGAGTGGCACCCGAGGCTTAGGGGTCATCGGCGTCTGAAACAGTTGCATGATTCCTTCAGATAATCCTTTAATAGAGCTTTGAATGTGAAAATGCTTGGAAGTGAGGATAATTTTAATGAGTCTTGCATAGTGTTCCAAAGTGATGGAAGTGAGAAGTTGATTGCTGCTGAGCCAAGGGTAGTTTTCACTCTAGGAATCTGGAAGCAGATTATGGAGAAGCATCTCAGGCCGTAGGAACCTTTAGCCTGTTTGAAGAGGTTCGAGATGTATGCAGGGAGGTTATCAGATAATGCTCTAAAAAACCAGAGGAGAGCATTCCTTTTTCTTCTAGTTGAGAGTGAGGTCCATCCTGAAACCTGGTATAGACGACAGTGATGTGTACCATGGGGTAGATTTAGGATAAATCTTAAAGCCCGGTGGTAAAGGGTGTCCAGTTTGTTTAGCATCGTTGATGGGCAATGACTGTAAAGGAAGCCAGCATAGTCCAGTATAGGTAGGAATGTAGTTTGTACTAGTCTCATTCTGGCTTCTAACATAAGTAGGTGTTTAATGCAATAGAATAAACCTAATCGCTGTCTTAATTTCTTTGAGGTTTCATTTAAGTGGCACAGAAAGTTGAGCTTGTTATCCATCCAGAATCCTAGGTATTTAAAGGTATCAACTACTTCAAGGGGGTTCATCTAAGAGTGTTCGGATCTGTGTGACATCTGGAAGTAGACTTTAGTGAAAGAATTGTTGCTTTAGTCTTTTTGGCATTGAGGAGGAGCTTATGAGTGAGAAGGTTGTATTGGAGGGTGACAAAGTCTTTCTGTAAGTACTCATGGGCCAAATCCAAGGATGAATTTGTGGTATAGAGTACAGTATCATCTGCAAATAAGTGCACATTTGCTGTGCCCAGCTGCGAGTCCAGATTATTGATGTATATTGCAAAGAGGATAGGGCCCAGGATGGAGCCTTGTGGGACTCCTTGTAACAAGGATTTTTGTGGGGACAGATCTCCTATGGCTTTGACTTGTTGTAACCTATTGGTTAGGTAGCTGGTGAACCATTTAATGGCAGAACTATCAAGTCCGATGTTACTCAGTGCAGTAAGCATGATGGTATGATCCACAGTATCGAACGCCTTACTTAGTTCCAGGAAGAGGGCAAATATATGCTTCTTAGAGTCCAAAGCCATTTGCCAGTCTGTAGTTACCTTGGCAAGAGCCGATACTGTACTGTGTTTGGCTCTGAAGCTGGACTGAGCCGGGTTTAGCAACTTTTGTGGAACCAAATGTTCTCTAAGTTGGATGTTGGCAATTTTTTCAAGTAATTTAGAGAGGACAGATAGTATGGAAATAGGCCGGTAATTGTTCAGATCACTCAGATCCCCAGTCTTGAATAATGGTAGGATGTGGGCAGTTTTCCACGAGACAGGTAGCTCACCTTGAATCAGAGAGGTATTGAATAAGTGTGTAATGGGGGCGGTCAGATAGGTATGGCCAAGTTTTAGGAAGTAAGGTTCAATATTATCTGCACCTGCACTCATTTTTGTATCCAGAGAAAGGAGGAGGTCCTCCACTTGCTTGAACGTAATTGTGAGGAAGCTGAAGGGGGTGGGATGTGGTTGGTAATGGTTGTGGTTATCAGTGAAGCCAACAGTGTAGTCTCTTGCTGGGCTAAGTTTGCTGATAGGTGAGGTGTCAAAGGCAAGCCCTGCAGCGGCAAAGTGATCATTAAACTTCTGTAGTATATCAACTTTGTCCGTATAGGTGGTACCATCAGACACAATTTTGTTTGGAAGGGGTGTTGCAGTGGACTGACCTTCAACTTCTTTGAGGATGTTCCAAAATTTGGCAGAGTTGTTTTATTGTCTTCTAGTTCTTTTTGAAAGTACCTAGCTTTTTCTGACCTAATTAGCTTGGTACAAGCATTCCTAGTGGTACAGAATTCTAACCAATCTTCCTCCAGGTGGGATTTCCTCGCTTTTTTCCACCAGTAGTCCCTATCCCTAAGTGCTTTCTTCAGGATGGGAGAGAACCATCTAGGAGTTTTATTTTTTGATTTGATCAGTCTTAGTGGGTTGTGTTTGTCTCTTAGCCCCAGTAAGAGGCTGTGAAAGATGTTAAATGCCTCGTTAAAGGTGGGGACTAGATAGAAATCCTGCCAATGAATGTTCATGAACTTGTTTGTCCCTCGGCTATGTGCCAGTCTAGATTTTGGATATGATGTGCCGAAATTGCAGACAGGCTGACTAAAATAAAATCTTTATAAAAAAAGAGTACTCTTATCTTCCCCACCTGAACCTCCCTTTCGGTGCCCACCCTCCGCCCCCAGAAACATAACAGTGACACTGGCGGTGCCCAATCCCAATCCATAAGGCAGTGGCCAAGGTCTGGAAGTACAAGGTGTAGCTGATCCCGATAGCTCCAGACTGGCCACAGCAGTCCTGGTACTTGAGTCTGCTCCGCTTCAGCAGTAGGCCTCGTGGCGGTTGCCTCTTTGCCTGATTCTGCTGACCAGACAACAGGGGAAGGACCTGCACCCAGATATTAAGTCCCTGCACCTCACAGCTTGGTTTCTGAGTGGCTAGATTTCCAGGCTTTGAGTCTTTCAGAGACTGTGCTGCACGTTGTGGAGGCCTCCCAAAAAGAGTGAACGTGCCAGTGCTACAGTATGCTTTTAAATTAAATAGTGGAGTTTGATCCCCTTGCCTACCATATGGCTAGTATCTTTGATCTATCTGATCCCTATCCCAGCTAGGGCTGTGAGCAATGACCTTAAAGTTGAACCTGTCAGTCATCTCTGCATATGGGGTGCAGACAGGTACATTAACGGTGTCCCAGGAGAAGGTGATTGGGCATATTTTTAAAGTTCTAGACCACCTCCCCCCTCTGGTGCATGAACCAACTCCACCTTGGGACACATCACTGGTACAGGTTGTGCTCATTGTCAAGTCTTTTGAGCCAAAGTACAGGTGTGAGATGTCACACCTGTTATGGAAGATGGCCTTCTTGGTGGCTATCACATCACCCAGAAGGATTAGTGAGCTCCAGACACTTTCTATGTAGTCTATATATCTGGAATTCTGCAGAGACAAGGTGGTCCTTTGCCTCCACTAAGAGTTCTGAAGATTGTATCAGAGTTCCACCATAACCAGCTGATGAACTTTCTGGTTTATTTCACAAACCCATCTTTGGAGCCTGACTGCATGCTCCATACTCTGGACCTGCAGCGGGTGCTCTCCTATTATGTAGAGTGCACAGCTGGAGTTCAAAGTGAGGCTCAGTAACTGTTTATTGTATATGCTGAAGCTTCGGCTGGAACACCAGCAGCTACACGGATAATTGCCAGGTGGATTAGATGTAACACTAACAGGACTGCTCCCAATTGTTGGGGTTGGCAAGCTGCAAGAATACTGAGTGTTATCTGACGTTCACACAGTACAAACTTGTTCTTGTTATTTTGCCTTCAGCACTGCTAACAGCAGGATTCAAATTAATTTTAAGCACAGTATAAACTTGTTATTGCTATTTTGCCTTCAACACTGTTAACTGCAGAATCTGAACTAATTTTAAGTTACTGTGAGTTTCAGGTGGAGAGTGGTGGCAATATTAGGGTTGACCTTTAGCTTATCTGTGTGCACTTAGTTTAAAAAGTGTTCCACAGAGCAAAGAACTGTCAGCAACAGCGAGGAGTGGTGACACTAACAGACAGTTGAATGCTGTAAGATTTTTTTTATTACATTTTGCTTCAGTTGTACTGTGCAGAGCTTATCAATGTGCAACAAATGCTTGAGTGACTAATAACTTTTTGCTAAGAAACACACATTGAACATCTTGAGAGGGCTGATCAACTGTTCTGACTATAAGACTTTCATGCTACTGCCACTGATGTCAGTTCTTAAATGACATCAGTGGGAGCAGCCCTTGGTGGAGATTGTAACAAAAAAAACAAGCATTTGTCAATGCCGAATGTTTGCTTGCTGGCATTAGCAGTGGAAGTGCAGGAGTTAGACAGATGCAGTATAGGAATGGCAGTGAAGTATTGAACTGATGCCAACTCCTCCCCCACCCTGAAGAGATGGACAGGCATTGGGGTGTGCCTTTGGGTCGTTGCCCTTGATGGTCACGGCATTTTACCTCACCTTACCCTGCCAACACTGACAAGTGTCGAGGTGTGCCTTGGAGTCTTTGAGCTTTATGCTCACCTCATTCCATAAGGAAACACGCTGAAATGAGTGCAGTATAGGAAAATGGGGTGAACTCTTGGGCCAGGGGGTCCAAGGCGCACCTCAGTGCCTGTCACTGTCTGCAGGGTGGGGGTGGAGGTGGAATGGCATGAGCATTACTGTCGACAATCCCAAATCACACCCCTGATGCCTGTCATTCCCTACAGGGTAGGGTGTTATGGTAAAAAACCCTAACGCCTTGGGTTTTTCTTGTATTTTACTCCAATTTTTCAACATGGGCTGTTTGTGACCTCTCCGCATGAACAGTGACACTATCAGTTTGTTAGCCAAAAGGTGATTTTGCACAGCGATTGCGCCATTGCGCCATTTGGCACCACAGGTGCAAAATCACATTTCGAACAGGATGTGAGAAATGACAGCTGTACTGTTCATGAGGAGGTGTAAAAAATGGTAATGTTGAAAACTTGGAGTGAAAAATTAAAAAAACTGGTGAAGTCATGAACGTGCGTAGAAACTGCGCAACGCACACCCGTAATGCGATTAGTTTGGGGATTTTTTACAGCACATTTTCAGAACAGGAATTTTGGGAGCTCCGCTCATGAACAGTGCTACTGTGATTTTCTTAATCTGTCCCGAACACTGATTTCCCACAGTGACTGTGCTATTCTGTGCCAGAAGTGCGGAAAACATTTTGGCCAGGGTATGGAAAATGACAGCTGTACTGTTCATAAGGTGTGGAAAAATGCTAATGTTGAAAATCTGGACTGAAGATATTACAAATTTGTGAACTTATGAGGGTGCGTGGAAACTGCGCAATGCACGCTCGTAACACAGTCATTTTATAGACTTTTGTCACCTGATTTTCAACATAGCCATTTTAAGACCTCTGCTCATGAACAGTGTCACTGTAATTTTCTTAATCTGTCCCAAACATTGATTTCGCACACTGACCGCGCCATTGTATAGTACATGTGCATAGAACACATTTTGGGTGAGATGTGAAAAATAGCAGCTATACTGTTCATAAGGAGGTGTGGTAAAATGGCAGTGTTAAAAATCTGGAGTGAAAATAGTAAAAATTCTCGAAGTTATGAGCGTGCGTAGGAACTGCGCAATGCACGCTCATAACACAGTCATTTTTGGGAATTTTTTCACCAAATTTGCAACATAGGCTTTTTGAGAGCCCACCTCATGAACAGTGACACTGTTGTTTCATTAATCAGTCCTGAAAGGTGATTCTGCGCAGTGACCTCGAAATCACCTTTCAGGACTGAATTAATAAATGGCAGTCAGTGAATTCATGAGATGGAGTCCCAAGAACCCCATGTTGAAAATTTGGCACAAACATTTGAAAAAATGACTGAGATATGCACCAAAGTTGAAAAAAACTTTTTTTTTTTGGAGGCTGTCATGGTGCAGTCAGACCTGGACATTGTGGCCATCACTGAAACCTGGTATAATGATAACCACGACTGGGAGATGGCCATACCTGGCTACAACATATTCAGAAGAGACAGAGCAGGCAGAAAGGGAGGAGGAGTGGCACTGTATGTGAAAAATGACATAAGGGCCACAGAGATCCAGGAGGAACAAAATGGGGGAGAGATACTGTGGTTTAGCTGGAAAGGAAAATGGGGACAGCCATCCGCACAGGTGTGGTCTATAGACCACCAGCCCAGGAGGAAGAAACAGATAGGGAGTTGATGCTAGCCATCCAAAGGATGGCAGACAAGGGTGAGGTAGTACTGGTTGGAGACTTCAATATTCCAGATGTGGACTGGAGCATCCCAGCAGCAGCATCAACTAGGAGCAGATTTATCCTGGACTCCCTTCAGGGTGCCTTCCTCAAGCAACTGGTCGTGGAACCAACTCGGCAGAAGGCAATACTAGACCTTGTGCTCACAAACAGGGACAGTGTGATGGGGGTAACAGTGGGGGAGCACCTGGGAAACAGTGACCACCAGTCATTGTGGTTTGAAATCACACAAAGAGCAGAACCAAACCACACAAAAACACGTATCCTGGATTTTAGGTGGGCAGACTTTGGGAAAATGGGGAGATACTTGAAAGAGGCATTAAGGGGAATGCGACAGGAATCAGGGGTTGAGGAACAGTGGGCAGTATTTAAAATGGGGATTACAAGAACAACAGAATTATGTATTAAGCAGGTTAGCAAGAGGAAAAGGAAGAGGAGACCAATATGGTTTTCAAAGAGGTAGCAAAGAAAGTTAAAGCCAAAAGATTGCATTCAGGCAATACAAAAGACACAGGCAGAAGGGGATAGGGAGAAGTACCAGGAGAAGCAAAGGGAGGCAGGGAGGTCAGTAAGGAAGCCAAAGCTCAGACAGAAGAACACATTGCAAAATCAGTGGGTAGCGGGACAAACCTTTTACAGGTACATAAGTGAAAAAGAAAGACAAAGGAGGATAGTAGTGAGACTGAAGGGGGGAGGATGGGGGCACGTGGAGGATGACAATAGTAAAGCTGACATACTGAACAGGTATTTCTGCTCAGTCTTTACTGAGGAAGAGGAGGGTAATGGGTCCGAAGGAGTACAAGGTGAGAATGGTGCAGAATGGACACAAGTCCCTTTACACGAGAAAGGGTCCTGAAGGAACTGGAGTAATAAGATGAAAGCAATGGGGCCAGATGGGTGCACCCAGGTCCTTAAAGAACTAGAGAGGTGGTGGCTGAACCTCTGGCTATCCTGTTTAGCCGATCACTGGAAACAGGGAGGTACCCAAAGACTGGAGGACAGCAGACGTAGTCCCCTATACAAAAGTGGGAACAAGAGGAAGCAGGGAACTACAGACCAGTCAGCCTCACCTCGGTAGTGGGAAGATCATGAAAGCACTACTGAAGGAGAGATTGGTGGAACATATGGTTGTCAATGGACTACAGGACCAAGGCAGCATGGTTTCACCAGGGGAGGTCATGTCAGACCAACTCACTGAATTTTTGACTGGGTGACTAGGGAGGTGGATCAGGGAGGGCAGTGGACATGGCCCATCTGGACTTCAGCAAGGCCTTTGACACTGTGCCACATAGAAGACTATTACACAAACTGGGGAATATGGGTGTGAGCAGGACAGTAGTGTGGTGGGTAGGTAACTGGCTGGGTGGCAGGACACAGAGGGTGGTGGTAAATGGCTGTCACTCCACAGAGGGAAGAGTGACCAGTGGGGTACCACAGGGATCAGTGCTGGGACCGGTTCTATTCAACATCTTCATCAGTGACATGGCGCAGGACCTAGAAGGCAGAATTTCACTGTTCACTGATGACACAAAGCTCTGTAACAGAGTAGACACACCAGAGGGTGTAGACAGAATGAGAAGCGACCTGCAGAAACTTGAAGAATGGTCAGGGTTTGGCAGTTGAAATTCAATGCAAAGAAGTGCAAGATAATGCATATGGGCACAAAACCCTGGCACAATATATCAGTTGGGGGTGAGGATATAGCATGCACCAAGCAGGAAAGGGATCTTGGGGTTATCATCTCTGATGACCTCAAGGTAGGGAAACAGTGTGACAAGGCAGCAGGTAAAGCAAATAGGATGCTGGGATGTATAGGCAGGGCATTACCAGCAGGAAAAGGGAGGTCATAATTCCATTATACAAGACACTAGTGAGAGGCCCCACCTGGAGTACAGTGTACAGTTCTGGAGACCATACCTACGTAAGGACATAGGGTAGAGAAGGTTCAGAGAAGGGCAACAAAGATGGTGCATGCATTGCATCACAAGTCCTATGAAGACAGGTTGAAGGAACTGAACATGTACCCCTGGAGGAGAGGAGGAGAGAGGGATATGATAGAGACATACAAGTATCTTACAGGGAGGAACAGGGTGCAGGAAAACACTATTTTAAGTGAAAAGATGTTCCAGGACTAGAGGGCATGGGATGAAGTTGGAGGGAGGACAATTCAGAGGAAACATGAGAAAGAATTTCTTCACAGAACGGGTGGTGGACAAATGGAACACCCTGCCAGAGGAAGTGGTGGGGGCTGAAACAATCACGGGATTTAAGAATGCATGGGATAGACATAAAGGAATTCTGGAGGTCAGGGGTAAGGTGCAACAGACTTCTAGGAAAACAAACTGAACTTACAAGCTCAAATGGGCAGACTGAGTGGGCCATAGACCCTTATCTGCTGACACTGTCTATGTATCTATGTATCTATGTATGCCATCATACAGCTTACCGGCTTTTCTTAAGTTCACGGTCAGCTTTGAAGAGTGCAGATGTGTTCCCGCTCCACTGAAGATCATTGCGCCGGCCTCTGGAGGTAAATATGGGGTGAGGGGTGTGTGTGTGGGGAAGGGGTACGCAGAGGGTGGGCGCAGGTTGCAGGAGTGGGGCAAGAGAGTCAACGAGGGCCATTTTCTTTTGGTACAGTTTTTTTTTTTTATTGTAGATGGATGATGTGGGACTTTTGCCATGCTGGGGTGGACTCCCAACATGGCACCCAGAAGTTTTGATGGGCCAGTGGAGCCAACAGGGGACTAGGCACCCCCGTTGGCCATACAGTGTGGGGGGGACACATGAGGACGCTGGGCTTCTGCCACGCTGGAGTGGGCTCCCAGTGTGGCACCTGGAAGTTTGTTGTTTTGGGGGGAGGAGGGCACTAGAGCTCCCCGTCGAACATACTGGGTGCTTGGGGAGGAGTGTGCATGAGCCGAGGGGGATTGGGTGCCCCCTTGGCACACAACAAAGGGGGGGCGCGTGCATACAACCACTGCTACAATCAGCGGTGGTGATGTGGAGGCAGTTTGCATACTGCTGATGGCAGGGCAATATGCAAATTGCCTACACGTTACCACCGCTGATTGTAGTGGTCATTTGCTTTCAACTGTACACCATTGCTATCTGATCTGCTGTCATAGACAGCTGGGACATTCATTGTTACGGTGTGGCTGTGCCTGCAAAAATGCTGAGCGCATTGGAAGCAGGTGTGCCACACCTACAAAAACTTGTATGGTGGCACTAAAAAATGGTGAAAATGTCAGTGACTGAGATGTCACAAACATGAGTGTAATGCACACACTTTCAAACTACAGTTCATACTATGGAATGTGAGGAACTTAAAGGTGTGTGCCCATATATGTTCCTATAGCAACTTAAAAGAAATACCTTAAGAACCCACCAGAATGTATGTATTTGTCCAGTCTTTTTTAAACTCCACCTTAGCTCTACATACTACTGTACCACATCCACTGGAAGGGAATTCCATGCATTCATTACTCTTAATGTGTAAAAGTATTTTCTTTTGTCACAGCTAGGAGGACAGGTTCTTGCATGATATCCTACACAAAGAGAACATCGCCCCATATGCGTCGTGTTTTTATGGACATTAGATCTAATGAGTGCAGTCGCTCTTTGTGATAGGGAAGCCCTATCTGATGAATTTAAAACAGTCATTATTTTTTTTTTTTTACGTGCTATTTTACCCCTTCTCTAAGCCTGTTGCAGCAGCACCTCTTTCTCTACTTCTTTCCCTAAATATTTATTTATACTGTCAGGCTGGCCATCTGCAGTACATACCCTTTTGATCTTCCTTAAATCTATTTCCTATTTTTCTATTTCTTTTCTTCCCCTCCTCGCCCATGTTTATGGTCCAGCAGGTAGCTGTATAAAGTAATAAAATACAGCATGGTGTAAATACAGATTGACAGTATAGTTTGTCTACGAAGCAGTCTGTTGATTAAAGAAAGAAAGATGCTGCACTGTTGAACTGCCCGTTACAGTGTAACTGAATGTCATATGCCATTGTTTGTTTTTTTTGTTTGTTTTATTCTCTCTTCTGAGTTGGTGGGGAATGAAGATAAAAGGGGCAGCTAGCTACAGAGATACTGTAGCTGTCCCTAAGCTGAAGAGCTGACCGCTCGGTCAGATGAAAAGCCAGTTCTTTTACGCTGTTACCATAAAATGTGATGTCATTTGAATAGGGAGGCTTGTGCCAATTTAGAGGCTTACATTGATTTTAAGGAAAATGAAGAGAGATGCTGTAATAATCTAGGTGTGTAAACATGCTATACCCTATTTTCTAAAGAAATATCATGATCTCATGTCACATGAGTCAGCCTGTCTGTGTTTGTTTAAGATGAGTCAGCCTACCTGTGTTTACTTAGAATAGTCAGCCTGCCTGTGTTTACTTAGAGAATTGTGAGTCAGACGGTCACATGGCGCTGACATCATTAGTAGGCAGGTATAAATGTCTACCTCCTGAGATGCAAAACAGATAGTCAGTCAGTGCAGACCTGATTGTTGTGGAGGAAGCAGCTCATAGTACATGCAAGTTCTCTTGTGCTAGGAATCTATCTGGCTGGAACTAAGCCTGGAAGTTGTGCACTGAGGGAATTGTGCACTGTTTTGAACTGAAAGACTAACCATCTATTTCCTTTCTGTACATTTTCTATTTTCTTTTCTTTTCTTTTTGGAAAATAAATACTGCAAAGTGCTTTCTACACCTTTTACCTGTGGTTGTTGCATCTGTTTACCCACTAACCTTCACATCTGGTGTCAGAAGTAGGATACTGGTGCATCTGGTGCATCTCGGCTGGAAGAGAGACATGACTAGGGGATATCACCCAGATATCCAAGCAGATGTCACAGGAACAGCAGGTGCAGAAAGGTAAATGTGTGGAATACAAGTCACCTATCTTGACCAGAGCAATGGCAGAGAAGACGGGTGAAAAACCTCTTCCAGTATTGGACCTAGGGTCTGGGAGAAAAACCAAACCTGAAATCGAGGACAGCATACCAGAGGCCGAAGAGGACATTGCATTTGCACAACCAGAAGAGGTCAGTGAGCTCCTAAAGTGGCTGTGCATTAAACAGATGGAAATGGAGAGACAGAGGGACGAGGCTCAGAGGAGACAGGATGCAAAGTGGGTGGACACTTTGCGAGCTATTCAAGCCATAGGCACCGGCATGCTGATCGTAATGCCCTAAAGGACATTAAGCTGACAAAGCTTACCGAGACTGATGATATAGAGGCATACATTACAACTTTTGAACATATTGCCATGGCATGTGCATGGCCAAGAGACCAATGGGTAATAAGGTTGATACCTTATTTCACTGGGAGGGCCCAGTTGGTCTACAGCCATCTGAGTGGATGAGACACTGAAAACTATATATGATATTAATGTAGAGACATACCGACAAATATTTCAGTCCCTGAAATTGCAATCAATGGACACTCCAAGGGAGGTATATGCCAGACTAAAAGAAATGTGTCACAAATGGCTACAGCCTAGCATCAAGACAGTAGACCAGACTGTGGAACTAGTAATCAATGAATAGTTTATTCAAATCCTTCCCCAAGAGGTGCAGATCTGGGTTAAAGAACATAAGCCAGATTCAACGGAAAGAACACTTACCCTCGCAGAGGACTACATGGCTGCTCGGTCTTCCAAGTCTAGAGGGTACCAAGCCACCAACCCCACCACAGCTGGTCTGGCAAGAACCCCTCCTTTTTATAGACCTACTAACCAATACCCTGCTAGATCAGAATGGAGGTCTGATAGAAGGGGCAAAGTATACTCAGCAGATGTAATATTCCATTGTTGTAAGGGGAATGGACATATCACTAGGAATTGTCCTAACTAAAAGTGGGAACCAGCGCATTTGGCACTGACCAACATGAAATATACTGCAGCCATAGACATTGGTATCAAGCAGATGATGGGGCTTGTTGATTCTGGGAGTTGCCAAACCTTGGTCCTAGCAGATGTAGTGAATGGTACCAATCCAGAAGGTCCTGACATGGCTGTTATTGGTGTGCATGTGGATGTCCATAAATATCCTACTACTTCTTTACAAATAACAGTGGAGCAAGAGACACTTGAAATGACTGCAGGCCTTGTACCCAAACTCCTCGTGCCAATCATAATTGGGCAGGATCATCCAGGATTAGAAAGACTGCTTAAAACCCCACATGCCAAGGAACCTCTTGTGGCTGTAACTACTTGGGCCCAGGTGCAAGGAGAACAACTCCCATTGTGTTTCCTTTTGATGAGGAATTGTATGGGGAACCAGGCAAGCGAAGAACAAAGATGGAGAAAAGGAAACTGAAGAAACAGTGGGTTGACTTACATGTAGACATACCACCAGACTTTGTGACTGTTTTAAAAGGGTGTGATCTGCAAAATGAGCAAAAATTGGACACCACATTAACCCTTTTATTTTCACATGTGGGACAGGGTGTAAAACAAGGTACACCCTAATATGTGCTTAAGAGTGGCCTATTATACAAGGAATATACCAACCCCAAGACAGAAGATGTGGTAGATCAACTGGCAGTGTCCCAGAAATATAGGGAGCAATTGACTTACCTGGCCCATGCTATCCCTATGGCAGGTCTTGAGGGTAGGGACCGAACCTTGAATCGTCTGGTAAATAGGTTTCATTGGCCCACTATGAATGATCATGTGGCTGAATCCTGCCATACCTGTCCTGCGAAAGGGTGGCCCAAGGAGGGAAAAGAGGTTGAGTCCCCTTGCAGTCCATACCTGTTGTTGCTACCCCCTTTGAAAGAGTAGCAATTGACATTGTGGGCCCACTTGAGAAAAGTTCCAAGGAGAATAGATTTACACTGGTTTTGTGTGACTATGCTACCTGATATGCTGAGGCCATTCCCCTCTGCACTGCCACTGCCCCTAGAACTGCAGAAGAGCTAGCTAAAATCTTTAGCAGGATGGGGATCCCTCAGGAAATCCTGACAGGCCAGGGTAGTAATTTTAATGCACTGATGTTACAAGAGTTATACCATCTATTGGGTGTGTCAGCTGTTCAAACCTCCCCCTACCACCCATAGACAGATGGACTTGTGGAAAGGTTCAACAAAACATTAAAGCAAATGTTGAATAGGTTTGTGCAGGAGGAGAAGGGCAGGAACTGGGGCTTGTTTTTACCATACTTATTGTTTGCCTACAACGGGTGCTACAGGCATCTACAGGGTTGTCTCCCTGTACTTTGTTATATGGGAGAAATCCCAGAGGGTCCCTAGTTGTTATCAAGGAGCATTGGGAGGAAGGAAAGGATGTGGGCCATACCAATGCCCTTGACTATATGGCCCAGTTAAGGAAATGACTGGTAAGATATGTAGAAAGTGCCCATCAGAACAGCAGGCAAAGTCAGGGAGAACAGAAACAAAGGTATGACAAAAGACTCCAGAGTAAGCCATTCCAGCCTTAGGAGAAAGTTTTACTTTTGCTGCCTTCCTCAGACAACAAACTACTGATGAGGTGGCAAGGGCTTTACACCATACTACGACAGACAGGACTGGTGAATTTCAAGGTAGAAATGCCAGAGAAAAGGCACTCTGAAAAAATATACCATGCCAACCTGCTACATAAATGGCATGAGGAACCAACCCCATCATGGTATGTACATTTAGATTAAGGTGAAATGGAGCTAGAGATAGCATATAAAAGACTGGAGAAGTCAGGGGAATTGCAAGGAAGTCCAGATAAACCTGGAGCTGAACCTTAAGCAGTTGGGTGAATTACAAACTGTTACAGAACTTTCAGAATGTTTTCACCAATACACTAGGGAGAGCTAACGGAGTTGAGCACCCCATTACTGTCACACAAGGGGGACCCATACACTTTAAGCCTTACAGACTGCCAGTAAGGGTTAGACAGGAAGTAATACAAGAGGTACAGAAACTGGAACAGATGGGCATTATTGTACCTTCCAACAGTGCCTGGTTTTCCGCTATGCTGCTTGTAGACAAAAAAGAAGGAGGGATCAGATTGTGTTTGAATTTCAGGAATGTTAACACAATATCAGCATTCGATGCGTATCCTATGCCCAGGATTGATGATGTCCTGGACAAACTAGGGATGTCACAATATATTTACAACTCTGGACCTTACAAAAGAATACTGGAAGATACTCTTGGCCCAGAATCCCAGGACAAAACATCCTTTTGTACCCCAATAGGACTGTACCAGTTTAACACCATGCCATTTGGTCTCCATGGAGCCCCCGCTACCTTCCAGAGGTACATGAACAGAATATTGAGACCCCATATAGCATATTCAGCAGCATACCTAGATGATGTAGTTATCTACAGTCCTGACTGGGAGTCCCATATAAAACATCTGACTGCTGTTCTCCAGTCCATTACAGATGCTGGATTAACCATTATCCCGGCCAAATGTGCAGTTGCCAGGACAGAAACAAAGTGTTTGGGTTTCATTTTGGTGAATGGCAGAGTGAAGCCAGACATAAGGAAGGTGGAAATCACAGCTAATAGCCTTATACCCCTCACAAAGAAACATGTGAGATCCTTTTTAGGGCTAGCCAGCTACTATCACTGGTTCATCCCCAACTTTGCCACCATTGCTAGCCCCCTCACTGACCTGGCAAAGAATAGGTGTGCCAAAAAAGTTCAGTAGACCCCAGTATGCAATGAGGCATTTAGGAAGATTAACATTATCCTTTGTTCTACCCCTGTGTTGATCAGCCCTAATTTCCATCTACCTTTTGAAGTCCAGATGCCTTCGACACTGGCATGGGGCTGTATTATCGCAGATGGTAGACAGGGAGGAGCATCCTGTGATTTATATCAGCAGGAAGTTACATGAGCATGAACAGAGGTATTCTGCAATTGAAAAGGAATGTTTGGCCATGTGCTGGGCCATTGAGGCCTTAAAGTATTATCTGTGAGGAGCTGAGTTTGTGGTGGTCACTGATCACAATCCTTTATGTTGGATAAACCAAATGAAGGATGAGAATGCCATGATTATGCACTGGTACCTAGCTCTACAATCTTATAGGTTTTCAGTAACCCATAGAGTAGGGTCACGACACAAAAATGCAGACTTCTTGTCACACTATGGGGCAGAGATAGATCCTGAAAGAGATGTATCTGGTTGAATGCATACATGTTGTACTAGATGTTTCTAGTTAACCCCAGAGAAAATGTATAATGTTATGTTATCTGTTTAAGCAGAGTTGACACTCTTATGACACATTAAAAAAAGGGAGGGTCCCTGGGATGGAGTTTCTGAAGAGGGTGGGTTGAAACTCCAACCTTTCCAGGGTATTTTGGAAGGTGAAAAACTGGTTGAACTGTTTTCCTCTTAAGCAGGGGAATGTGTGATAGGGAAGCCCTATTTGATGAATTCAGGACCATCATTATTTTATTTTTTTTGGCTTGATATTTTACCCCATCTCTAAGCCTGTTGCAACAGCACCTCTTTCTCTACTTCTATCTCTAAATCTTTATTTCTACTGTCATGTTGGCCACCTACAGTACATACCCCTTTGACCTACCATAAATCTGTTTTCTATTTTTCTATTTCTTTACTTCCCCTCCCCTCCCATTTTTATGGTCCAGCAGGTATCTCTATGAAGTATTATAAAAAGGGTCTGAGAAATAGAGCTTTCTTATTGGCTGTAAACATTCTATCAACCTTATGTTAATCTTTTATTAACATACATGTAGAGCTTAATCATAACCAGAACAAGATTTGACACTGTTTAAAAAACTTGTCTCGTTATAATAGCAATAAGGCATTCCCAGTGGTTATGTTAATGGTCAGTTAAACACCCTCTAGGGACATGTGGCACTCGGCTACACCTCGTGCAACGTTGCACCCCTAGAGGGTGATTAACAGCCCATTAACATAACCCCTGGTCTGCTTTATTGCTTAAATAAAATACAGCTTGATATAAATACAGACTGACAGTGTAGTCTGTCTAAGACGCAGTCTGTTGTTTAAAGAAAGAAAGATGCTGCTTTGTTGAACAGCCTGTTACAGTGTAGCTGAATGGCATGTGCCATTGTTTTTTTTTTATTTTATTTTTATTTTATTCCCTCTTCTGATTTGGTGGGGAATGAAGAGAAAAGGGGCAGCTAGCTAAAGAGATGCTGTAGCTGCCCCCAAACTGAAGAGCTGACCGCCCGGTTGGATGAAAAGTCAGTTCTTTTGTACTGTTCCCATAAAATGTGATGTCATTTGAATGGTGGGGGGTTGTGTCAGTTTAGAGGGTAACATTGATTTTAAGGAAAATGAAGAGAGATGTAATAATCCAGGTGTGCAAACATGCTATACCCTATTTTCTGAAGAAATATCCCCATTTTCTAAAGAAATATCATGATCTCATGTCATATGTCATTGTTTCTATTATATATACTATATAGTGTACCTCCTATGCACCTGTATATTGTAACTGTTGTGCACCTGATTCTGCTACATATATTGTATATTGTACCTCCTATGCACCTGTATATGGTATATTATATCTGTTATGCACCTGTTTATTGTAACCATTCCATTACCCTTATGTTACCTACACTGAATATTGTTCATGTTCCTTGTTCATACTCTGTTGACAATATTGTTGCATTGTTCCTGTCTTGTTCCCATGACATAGAGCCTTTGAAAATGAGTCTCTGACTCAAAGGTTGTTTCTGAAAACTTAAATAAATAAAAAGATGAGTCATCCTGCCTCTGTTTATTTAGGATGAGTCAGCTGACCTGTATTTACTTAAGATGAGTCAGCCTGCCTGTGTTTACTTAGAGAATTGTGAGTCAAACAGGTCACATTGTGCTGACATCATCAGTAGGCAGGTATAAAAGCCTACCTCCTAAGATGCAAAACAGATGAGACAGTCAGTAGAGACCTGACTGTCATGGAGGAAGCAGCTCATAGTACTGTACGTGCAAGTTTTCATGTGCTAGGAATCTGTTTGGCTGGAACAAAGCCTGGAAGTTGTGCATGGAGGGAATTACGCACTGGTTTGAACTGAAAGACTAACCAACTAGAAACATAGAAACATAGACTTTGACGGCAGATAAGGACCACTTGGCCCACCCAGTCTGCCCATTTCCCTACCTATTGGATAAGCTGCAGATTCTTGTTAACCAACAGCCTATTTCCTGCAACCCCCCGCTATAATTGCCTTATGTCTGTCCCATGCATGTTTGAATTCCTCCACTGTTTTAGACCCCACAACCTCTCCAGGAAGATGGTTCCATGCGTCCACCACTCTCTCCATGAAAAATAATTTCCTCACATTACCCCTGAGCCGTCTCCCCTCTAACTTTAAATTGTGCCCCCTTGTTCTTACACATCTCTTTTTCTGAAAGATGCTACCCTCCTGGACTTTGTTGATTCTCTGAGGTACTTAAAAGTTTCAATCATGTCCCCGTCCCTCCTTTCATCAAGGGTATACATATTAAGCTCTCTCAGTCTCTCTTCATATGGTTTCTGATGTAGACCCTGCACCATTTTAGTTTCCTCCTCTGGACTGCTTCCATCCTGTCTATGTCCTTGCATAGATGAGGTCTCCAAACTGCACACAGTACTCCAGATGGGGTCTCACCAACTGTCTGTATAGAGGGATAACCACTTCCCTTTTTCTACTTGTGATGCCCCTCCCTATGCATCCCATTATCCCCCTAGCTTTCCCTAGTGACTTCTCACATTGCTTACCCACCTTTAGGTCATCTGATATGACTACACCCAGATCCCTTTCCATTATTGTTGTTGTTAGTACTTCCCCTGCTATTGTGTACTCTTCTCCTGGATTTTTATTTCCCAGGTGCATTACTTTGCACTTCTTTGCATTGAATCTAAGTTGCCATATGTCTGACCATTCCTCCAACCTTGCCAAGTCCCTTCTCATCCTTTCTACCCCCCCTTGTGTATCAACTCTGTTACAGATCTTTGTGTCATCCACAAAGAGGCATACCTTTCCTTCCAGACCCTCTGCAATGTCACCTATAAAGACATTAAAGAGGACTGGACCCAGTACTGAGCCCTGAGGTACTCCACTAGTAACCCCCCTTTCTTCAGAATGTGTTCCATTCACTATTACCTTCTGTGTCCTGGTGTGCAGCCAGTTTGCTACTCAGGCTACCACCCTGGGACCCACTCCCAGGCTGGCTAACAGTTATTAATCTTTTGTGCGGGACTGTGTCAAATGCCTTGCTAAGTCTAGGTAGGCCATATCCACAGCCCTCCTTGGTCTATTACTTGGTCACCCAGTCAAAGAAATCGATTAGATTTGTCTGACATGACCTTCCTGCTGTGAATCCATGCTGCTTTGGGTCCCAGCCCCTGCTGGCCTCTAGGTACTCAACAATTCTTTCTTTCAGAAATGATTCCATCATTTTCCCGCCACTGAGGTCAAACTAACAGGTCTGTAGTTTCCTGCTTCTGCCTTGCTCCCACTTTTGTGAAGGGAATCACATCTGCCCTCCTCCAGTCCTCAGGTACCACCCCATCTTCCCATGATTTGTTAAAAGTGTGGTTAGTGGTGTCACTAGGTCTTCCTTTAGCTCTTTAAGGATTCTAGGGTGAATCCCGTCAGGCCCCATTGCTTTGTCCACCTTGAGTTTTAGGAGTTCTTTCAGTACTCTTTCTTCTGTAAACGGACTGGTATCAACCCCACTATCCAGAGTGCTTCTACTGTTTGGTTTAGGTAACTCCTCCTCCTCCTCTTCTTCTTTTGTGAATACTGAGCAAAAGTATTCATTCAGTATCTCTGCCTTTTCACTGTCTTCCTCTGCCCACCTCCCCTCTCCTTTTTTAATCTTCACTATCCCTCCCTTAACATTTCTATGCTCCCTAATGTACCTATAAAAAGGTTTTATCCCCCTTCTTAACTGAGTTGGCTATCTTTTCCTTGGTTTGGGCCGTTGCTTTTCTGACTGCCTTCCCCACTTCTTTCTGCTTTAATTGATACAATTCCCTGTCATGCTCCGTCTGTGATTCCTTATACTTTTTGAATGCAGCCCTTTTCTTCTTAACCTTCCCTGACACCTCTTTTGAGAGCCATAGTGGTTTTTTATTCCGCTTTGTTTTCTTTATTCGTTTCACACAAAGGCTTGTTGCCTCCATGATGGCAGTTTTGATTTTTCTCCATTGTTCTTCCACCCCTCCTTTCTGGTCATTTGCTAAGGCATTCCTCATGTATTCACCCATTATGCCAAAGTCAGCCCTTCTAAAGTCCAGTATCTTTGTCTTTGTATGGCTTGTCTCCATGGTTGTGTTTATTGTGAAGCACACTGTGCAGTGGTCACTTTTTCCCAGATGTCTACTGACTTCTAAGTTTGTGATCCTCTCTCCATTTGAGAGTACCAGGTCTAATATTGCTCCCTCCCGAGTGAGTTCCACCACTAGCTGTCTAAGGCATGTGGTGGAACTATTTCCTTTCTGTACATTTACTATTTTCTTTTCTTTTATTTTTGAAAAATAAATAATGCAAAGTGCATTTTACACCTTTTGCCTGTGGTTGTTGCATCTGTCTACCCACTAACTGTCACACGCTTCATGCCCTTTACCATTTTGCCCATTAATTATCTTGGCATATTTCCTTTGGACTTTTTCCAACAAATAGCTTTCCCCCTTTTTAAAAGGGTTCCACAACTGAGATGCATATTTGAGGTGTGGACATACATAGGACCTATACAAAGGAACTAACACTTCACTGTCCCTGGATGTAATGTTCTTTTTAATTGCCCAAATAATTCTGTTTGCTTTAGTTATGGCCTCTGTTTGTTTTGAGGAGCCCAGGTCACCCATTACTTGTATTCCTAGATCTTTTTCACAGATTGACACCACCAAAGGAGTACCGCATAGTGTGTATTTATATATTAGGTTACTCCTCCCTAACTGCATTACCTTGCACTTACTCATATTGAGTGTCATCTCCCATCTACCTGCTCAACTGGCTATTGTGTTTAAGTCATGTTGTATTGATTCGGTATCTGATAACATTTTGTATGGCCCACCTATCTTTGTATCATTTGAATATTTTGTGACCCAACAATTC